>OX638383.1:19314708-20602991 GCA_951813785.1 Criorhina ranunculi
AAGAAAAACATACGAACAAGGACAGGTAGAAGTACATGCAAAACTGCTAGAAGTGAAACCAAATTTAAGAAAAAACATTCGAACAAGGACAGGTAAAAATACTTGCAAAATGGCCAGAAGTGCACACAAAATACAAGAAAAACATACGAACAAGGACAGGAAAAAATACATGCAAACTGCCAGAAGTGGACACAAATATAAGAAAAACATACGAACAAGGAAAGGTAGAAGTACATCCAAACTGTCAGAAGTGGGCATAAAATATAAGAAAAACTTACGAACAAGGACAGGTAGAAGTACATGTAAAACTGTCAGAAGTGGACACAAAATATAAGAAAAACATACGAACAAGCACAGGTAGAAGTACATGCGAAACTGCCAGAAGTGGACACAAAATATAAGAAAAATATACGAACAAGGACAGGAAGAAGTACATGAAAAACTGAGAGAAGTGGGCACAAAATATAGGAACAAGATACGAACAAGGACATGTAGAAGTACATGCAAAACAGCCAGAAGGGGACTCAAAATAAAAGAAAAACATACGAACAAGGACAGGTATGCAAAACTGAGAGAAGTGGACACAAAATATAAGGAAAGAATACGAACAAAGACAGGTTTAAGTACATGCAAAACTGAGAGAAGTGGGCACAAAATATAAGAAAGACATACGAACAAGGACAGGTAGAAGTACGTGCAAACTGCCAGAAGTGGACACAAAATATAAGAAAATCATACGAACAAGGACAGGGAGAATTACATGCAAAACTGCCAGAAGTGGACAAAAGATATAAGAAAAACATACGAACAAGGACAGGAAGAAGTACATGCAAACTGAAAGAAGTGGACACAAAATATAAGAAAATCATACGAACAAATACAAGTAGAAGTACATGCAAAACTGTCAGAAGTGGACACAAAATATAAGAAAAACATACGAACAAGGACAGGTAGAAGTACATGCAAAACTACCAGAAGTGCACACAAAATATAAGAAAATCATACGAACAAGGACAGGAAGAAGAACATGCAAACTGCCAGTAGTGGACACAAAATATAAGAAAATCATACGAACAAAAACAGGTAGAAGTACATGCAAAACTGACAGAAGTGGACACAAAATATAAGGAAAACATACGAACAAGGACAGCCAGAAGTACATGCAAAACTGCCAGAAGTGGACACAACATATAATAAAAACATGCGAACAAGGACAGGTAGAAGTACTTGCAAAATGGCCAGAAGTGCACACAAAATACAAGAAAAACATACGAACAAGGACAGGAAAAAAATACATGCAAACTGCCAGAAGTGGACACAAAATACAAGAATAACTTGTAGAAGTACATCCAAACTGTCAGAAGTGATCACAAAATATAAGAAAAACTTACGAACAAGGACAGGTAGAAGTACATGCAAAACTGTCAGAAGTGGACACAAAATATAAGAAAAACATACGAAGAAATACAGATAGATGTACATGCAAAACTGCCAGAAGTGGACACAAAATATAAGAAAATCATACGAACAAGGACAGGTAGAAGTACATACAAAACAGCCAGAAGGGGACACAAAATATAAGAAAAACATACGAACACGGACAGGTAGAAGTACATGCAAACTGCCAGAAGTGGACACAAATTATAAGAACATTATACGAACCAGGATAGGTAGAAGTACGTGCAAAATTGCCAGAAGTGGACACAAAATATAAGAAAAACATACGAACAAGGACCTGTAGATATTCATGCAAGCCTCCCAGAAGTGGACACAAAATATAAGAAAAACATATGAACAAGGACAGGTAGAAGTTCATTCAAAACTGCCAGAAGTGCACACAAAATATAAGAAAAACATACGAACAAGGACAGGTAGAAGTACATGCAAAACTGCCAGACGTGCACAAAAAATATAAGAAAAACATACGAACAAGGACAGGTAGAAGTACATGCAAAACTGCCAGAGGTGGACACAAAATATAAGAAAAACATACGAACAAGAACAGGTAGAAGAACATGCAAAACTGTCAGAAGTGGACATAAAATATAAGAAAAACATACGAATAAGGACTGGTAGAAATACAAGCAAAGCTGCCAGACGTGGACACAAAATATTAGAAAAACATACGAACAAAAACAGGAAGAAGAACATGCAAACTGCCAGAAGTGGACACAAAATATAAGAAAATCATACGAACAAGGACAGGTGGAAGTACATCCAAAACTGTCAGAAGTGGACACAAAATAAAAGAAAATCATACGAACAAGGACATCTAGAAGTACATTCAAAACTGCCAGAAGTGCACACAAAATATAAGAAAAACATACGAACAAGGACAGGTAGAAGTACATGCAAAACTGCCAGACGTGCACAAAAAATATAAGAAAAACATACGAACAAGTACAGGTAGAAGTACATGCAAAACTGCCAGAGGTGGACACAAAATATAAGAAAAACATACGAACAAGAACAGGTAGAAGAACATGCAAAACTGTCAGAAGTGGACACAAAATATAAGAAAAACAAACGAATAAGGACTGGTAGAAATACAAGCAAAGCTGCCAGACGTGGACACAAAATATTAGAAAAACATACGAACAAAAACAGGAAGAAGAACATGCAAACTGTCAGAAGTGGACACAAAATATAAGAAAAACATACAAACAAGGACAGGGAGAAGAACATGCAAACTGCCAGAAGTGGACACAAAATATAAGAAAATCATACGAACAAGGACAGGGAGAAGTACATGCAAAACTGCCAGAGTTGGACACAAAATATAAGAAAAACATACGAACAAGAACAGGTAGAAGAACATGCAAAACGGTCAGAAGTGGACACAAAATATAAGAAAAACAAACGAATAAGGACTGGTAGAAATACAAGCAAAGCTGCCAGACGTGGACACAAAATATAAGAAAAACATACGAACAAGGACAGGAAGAAGTATATGCAAACTGCCAGAAGTGGACAGGAAATATAAGAAAATCATACGAACAAGGACAGGTAGAAGTACATGCAAAACTGTCAGAAGTGGACACAAAATATAAGAAAATCATACGAACAAATACAGGTAGAAGTACATGCAAAACTGTCAGAAGTGGACACAAAATATAAGAAAAACATACGAACAAGGACAGGTAGAAATACATGCAAAACTGCTAGAGGTGGACACAAAATATAAGAAAATCATACGGACAAGGACAGGTAGAAGTACATGCAAGCCCGGCAGAAGTGGACACAAAATATGAGAAAATCATACGAACAAGGACAGGTAGAAGTACATGCAAAACTGCCACAAGTGGACACAAAATATAAGAAAAACATACGAAGAAGGACAGGTAGAAGTACATGCAAAACTGCCAGAAGTGGACACAAAATATAAGAAAATCATACGGACAAGGACAGGTAGAAGTACATGCAAGCCCGGCAGAAGTGGACACAAAATATGAGAAAATCTTACGAACAAGGACAGGTAGAAGTACATGCAAAACTGCCAGACGTGCACAAAATATATAAGAAAAACACACGAACAAGGACAGGTAGAAGTACATGGAAAGCTGGCAGAAGTGCACACAAAATATAAGAAAAACATACGAACAAGGACAGATAGACGTACATGCAAACTGCCAGAAATGGACACAAAATATAAGAAAATCATACGAACAAGGACAGGTAGAAGTACATGCAAAACTGCCAGAAGTGGACACAAAATATAAGAAAAACATACGAACAAGGACAGGTAGAAGTATATGCAAAACTGTCAGAAGTAAACACAGAATATAAGAAAATCATACGAACAAGGACAGGTAGAAGTACATGCAAAACTGTCAGAAGTGGACACAAAATATAAGAAAAACATACGAACAAGGACAGGTAGAAGTACATGGAAAACTGCCAGACGTGCACAAAAAATATAAGAAAAACATACGAACAAGGACAGGTAGAAGTACATCCAAAACTGTCAGAAGTGGACACAAAATGTAAGAAAATCATACGAACAAAAACAGGTAGAAGAACTTGCAAAACTGCCAGAAGTGGACACAAAATATAAGAAAAACATACGAACAAGGACAGGAAGAATTGTATGCAGACTGCCAGAGGTGGACACGAAATATAAGAAAAACATACGAACAAGGACAGGTAGAAGTACTTGCAAAACTGCCAGAAGTGGATACAAAATATAAGAAAAACATACGAACAAGGACAGGAAGAACTGTATGCAAACTGCCAGAAGTGGACACGAAATATAAGAAAATCATACGAACAAGGACAGGTAGAAGTACATGCAAACTGCCAGAAGTGCACACAAAATATAAGAAAATCATACGAACAAGGACAGGTAGAAGTACATGCAAAACTGTCAGAAGTGGACACAAAATATAAGAAAATCATACGAACAAGGACAGGTAGAACTACATGCAAAACTGAGAGAAGTGGACGCAAAATATAAGAAAGACATACGAACAAGGACAGGAAGAAGTGTATGCAAACTGCCAAAAGTGGACACGAAATATAAGAAATTCATACGAACAAGGACAGGTAGAAGTACATCCAAAACTGTCAGAAGTGGACACAAAATGTAAGAAAATCATACGAACAAAAACAGGTAGAAGTACTTGCAAAACTGCCAGAAGTGGACACAAAATATAAGAAAAACATACGAACAAGGACAGGAAGAATTGTATGCAGACTGCCAGAGGTGGACACGAAATATAAGAAAATAATACGAACAAGGACAGGTAGAAGCACTTGCAAAACTGCCAGAAGTGGATACAAAATATAAGAAAAACATACGAACAAGGACAGGAAGAACTGTATGCAAACTGCCAGAAGTGGACACGAAATATAAGAAAATCATACGAACAAGGACAGGTAGAAGTACATGCAAACTGCCAGAAGTGCACACAAAATATAAGAAAATCATACGAACAAGGACAGGTAGAAGTACATGCAAAACTGCCAGAAGTGGACACAAAATATAAGAAAAACATACGAACAAGGACAGGAAGAAGTATATGCAAACTGCCAGAAGTGGACACGAAATATAAGAAAATCATACGAACAAGGACAGGGAGAAGTACATGCAAAACTGCCAGAAGTATTCCGGTCAAAAGTAGGAAGCATTATTATCCATCCTATCCACCCTGGTGCATAAAACAATCCTCATTTGTACTGACGCTATCCAAACATAACAAAACCAACACAAACAACGATATGTACCAGGCACTTTTCCTCGAAACCATGACGGTGCTTAAATCTAAAGGTTGGAAACCGGGCTTCACAGACGGATCCAAATCAACTCATGCTACCTCCTTTGCAAGCATTTTCGAAAATGGGTCCATACTAAGAGCCGGATTGTTGCCAGAAAACGCATCAATTTTCACTGCCGAAGCATTCGCTCTACTCGAAGCAGCAAAAACATAAACGAAACTCCGTGGTTAGATAATTATATGCTCTGACAATCTAGCAGTTTTGAACGCCACCTTCAATCCAAAACACAACACCGGACCCATAAACCACATCAGGGATATCCTCGTCAAACACCCCAATAAAATAAAACTAATGTGGGTACCAGGCCACACGGGGGTACAAGGTAATTGCTTGCCGATAGGGCCGCAAAATCGTGCAACAATGCTCCCGTTTTCACATTTGATACATTTTCAAAGCTCGATCTACATAATCAGTTGCCTATTTCACCAGCTTACAAATTTGTAAATACAAGCATTTTTTAACAAAATTTGGGATTTTTTGATCTGAAAAGTCAAAAATTTTGTTAAAAAGAGCTTGTAAATACAAAATTTGTAAGTTGGTGAAATAGGCCACAGATCACCGAAAAGTTAAGAATGTGTCGACTCTTAAACCGGACGAATTACCAAAGTCACTTCACTAAAATTAACGCCAACAGTTCCAATCCCACCTACCCCACCACCACCACGAAGGTATTTAACAACAACTTTGTCAGACTTCGCTTAGGATACACTAATGTGACGCATCAACACATCTTTAAGAAAAACAACCCACCTAAATGCTTAGCCTGTAACAACATTATCGACATATCACATATTCTCGGACAAATGCCTTGCAATATCTCCAGATCATTCTGACTACGACTTTCTTAACACTATCAACCACCAGAGCATTCAAAAAGTCAGCAATTTCCTCCACAGCAACAATTTAGTTACATAAGATACTTTTATTTATCGATACCTCATATTAGAGCTGAAAGCCTCTGCAGCTAGTGCTCCTTTTTCTTTGTATTAACATACAAATTTGTTTTGATGTTAATAAATAATAATAATAATAACATTATAAAAGAGAAAATAAGCCATATCCAAGAGAGTATCGCTCTAGCAAGCAATGGCATCCTACAACCAAACGTACTGACAAATGAGGAAATAATTAAATACAAAATTAACTTCAAGTCTCTTGTTCACCTTAGGCTAGGTGTTGCGGCCTTGACGAAATTATAGTGAGTAAACCTGTTTCTAATTATACCTGTCATAATTGTAAAAATCATGTTTTCATATTGTTTTGTAAGAACTAAAAATACTCGGTTGCTAAGTAAAAAAAACATATAAATACGAGGAAAATAAAATTTTATTCATTAACTTCAAAGTATTCAACTGTTTCCTTTTCAATCGCTCGGCATAAGTTTCAAGGAGAAGCATTTGGTCCTTCGAGCCGGATTCATAGATTAATTGCGGAAAAGTGTCGGCGATTCAAAATTAAAGTCGATTTGAAGTGGATGCAGCCTTTCGAACAGAGGAAATTCCTGCATCATTATTATTCATACATTAATTGCATACTTACCCTAACTTCGGTACGATGAGCTCAGCGGCAGTAAATATTTTAATGAAGACCTGCTCACAAATAGCCAAGGATCTAGAGAACTTTAAGAAGACCAAGGATCCTCTCAGGAGATCGAAAAATTACCTGTCCACTCGTTTATCTGTTCTCGAGGACAATTTCACGACCCTCAGTACAAGGTTCAAGAATGTTGTCAGTTCCGATGCAGATGAAAAGGTCATTAGTGACAGTGAGGTCTTCTTTGATAATGCGAGGGAGGCATACATGGGGTACAAGACCGAACTATTGGATGAGCTGGAAAAACACTCCACCCTCCATTCTCCAAGTCCGCAACCAGCCGTAGAGCAAAAGTACTCCAGCCCTTGGTCGCACGAAAATGTCATCAGGTTACCAAAAATCACCATACCGACCTTCGCTGGTGCTTATGAAAAATGGCATTCTTTCCATGACCTTTTCGTTTCTCTTGTCCATTCAAATTCTGCGCTATCCGAGATCCACAAAATGCACTATCTAAAATCAAGTGTTACCGGTGAAGCCGAACACTTGTTACAGCATCTTGGGATTGATAACGGCAATTATGATCAAGCGTGGTCAATTCTGACATCTCGCTATGATCATAAGCGCATTCTTATCAATACTCAGATGGATATATTCTTCGATCAACCTGTGATTCAGACCGAGAGTTCCGGCGCTATCAAGGAATTGCTTGACGTCTCAACAGAAGTCGTGCATTCTCTGAAAAATTTAGGAGTGGGCGTAGAACATTCGGATTAATTTCTCATATACGTGCTACGGAAAAAACTGCCTGCATGCACACAACAAATGTGGGAAGACAAATTGGGAAAACGAAAGGATCTTCCAACATTTGATGAGTTCTCAGAGTTTCTGGAAACACGGTTTCGATCTTTGGAAGTCGTGGATCAAGAAAAGGTGAAACCAAAATTTCAATCGCAGAAGGGTCTGCCCCGACACAACGTGTTTCATGTTACTCCAACTCGAGGACAATTTTCGTGCAAGATATGCCATCAAGGTCAGCACTCGTTACGAATATGCACCAGTTTCCTGAACATGGACGTTAATTCCAGGCAGAAGACAGTAAGGCAACTCGGGATCTGCGAAAATTGCTTGGCATACAGCCACCAATTGGAGCAGTGCCCTAGTCAACGACGGTGCTACTTTTGTCAGCAGCAACATCATTCATTACTTCACTATTCGCTCAACACATCTACTCACAACTCACTTCCACATCCACCTTCTCACACTCATTCAAAACCCAACACTCGTGCAAACACCCATTCAGTCTCTAAGACTAATGTTAACCCATATGCATCTACCCCCATTCCACACAAGAGGCAATCGTATCAAGTCACTATGAACCCGGCTGTACCCTTCTTTCAACCTGATCAAATGCATGCGGCTACCAGCTCATCCGTCAACACCTTCCATACTCAATACCACACAGCCACCCAGATCTTATTGGCGACAGCAATCGTCAAAGTGAGGTCATCAAAAGGAGAATACGTCTACTTACGAGCACTGTTCGAGATTAATTAACTTAAAACTAACCATCATATGTTTCATGTTTATTGCTCTCACTTATTAATCAAAAGTATATCATTTCCTAACTGTGCTAAACAATGTAAAATGTACACTCATTAACTCTCACTTAAATTATTGTACAATATGAATTTTCACTCAATTCTCAATCAATTTACACTCAATATCCGCTCTTGTCACTAAAATACTCTCTACATTTTTCTTGTTATCAATTGATCTCATATTACACTTTTTTTTTCTCGTGCACTTGGAACTCGATCATCGACAGGAACACATCTTACACATAAGTATCCTACACACTTTATTGTATTTCTCTTTTTGTCTTTTCAAATATACATTTTGTAATCTATTATACGAACAATCGTCGTTTAATTTAAGTTTAGTAATCCAATTTTCTCAATTTTTGGTTTTCGTGGATTATTAAACATTTGGTCCTTCTGAAGCCGAATAATTATTTTTCTTTTTATGAACTCGTTTTTGCATGAACTATATAATACATACATATATCCTAAGTGTGAAAAAAGTGTGATTGCATGCGTGACTGTACATATATATAAAAAATCCACGTGAGTCCTTGGTGAGAATAAATTGCAAAGTAATTAATTGACTGACTATAAATATATTTGATTAATTATAAATCGATTTGATTGAATTTTTTCTCGTGTAATATACGTGGACAATATGAATGTGAATACTTTGAAATTAAGGCGCGGAAACGCAAAGGGTTGTATTACACGTGCCGCGAATTTTATTTCCTCGATCAATGATTCTACATCTATCGAGATGTTAGAAATTAGATTGAAAAGACTAGAAGAAGCATGGTCTGAATTTTCTGCGCTGCACTATGAATGCCTGCAGTATGTAGAAGAAGATGCTATGCAGGACTTTTATTCGGAATTCGCGGTGTATGAGGGGAAATATTTTGTGGCACATTCGGGCTTAACAACAGCCATTCGCGGAAAACAAAGTACGACCGAAAAAGAGCACGATGGTTCAATTTTCGAGCGTTTTGCAGCTCAGCAATCCACGTTGCTTGAGAAACTTAACTCTTCAGAAACCACGTGTTCCACTATTAATTTACCTAAAATAGTAGTGCCTCCTTTCTCGGGTAATTACAAGGACTGGCCATCCTTTCGCGATCTTTTTACGGGCTCAGTGGATAATAAACCTAACCTAACAGCAACGCAAAAGTTTCACTATTTAAAATCGTTTTTGCGTGACGATGCAGCTAACCTTATTAAGCATATTCCCATTTCGGACACTAACTATATTGAAGCTTGGGAAAGGCTCGAAACTCAATATGACCGGGTCAATCTTATTGTGCAATCGTTTGTTCAAACGTTTTTATCGCTTCCGTCTTTAATCGCTCCGAATCCACAGACTCTTCGTAAACTTACAGACGGTGCGGATGAAGTGATTCGCGGTCTAAATGCAGTCAATCAAAATGGTCGTGATCCGTGACTTGTGTATTTACTGTTAGCCAAACTCGACCCAGACACAAAGCAAGCTTGGGCAGTAGAAGTGGGGTCTCGAAGTGATATTTCTATTTAAAATTTAATTGCCTTTCTCGGACTTCGATGTGACGCACTCGAATCGTGCCAATCATTCAATCGATCGATCGCATCGCTCGGAAAACAATCGGTTCAAATTCGAGCCCACACTGCCAAAACACCGGACCATAGTTCTCAATGCCCCAAATGTAAAAAGGATCACTTCTTATCACAGTGTCCTAACTTTATCGCATTAGACATCGAAACGCGTAGAAGCTTTGTAAAAAATCAATCGGTTTGCTTTAATTGCCTTCGTATAGGGCATTCGTCAAAGGACTGTCGCTCGTCGTATCGCTGTCTCGTGTGCAAAAGTCGCCACCACTCTCTTATTCACCAAGAAGATTCAAACTCTAATTCGTCATCGTTCGCTCCAACTACATATTCTTTATCTTCGTCTTCGTCTTCTTTATCGCCGAACTCGCATCAACCTCACTCCAGCTTGACTCCTTCTACCTCGTTTGCTCCTACCCCATTGGTAAATAACCATTCGTTTGAGTTTAGCATTCGAAACCAACCATTTTGGCTAAACTCAAAACCAGTCAGGGGCAGTTCGTGGATTGTCGCGTTCTTCTAGATACTGGGTCGCAAGCCTCATTTATCACGGAACGGCTTGCACAGCGGCTCGGACTTCCGCGTAAACATTCTCGTATACCCATAATGGGATTGTCGTCTAAAGAAGCAGGATATACTAAGGGCTATGTATCTTTACAGTTGTTCTCTCGGTTTAATTCAAACCACTTATTCGTCGACACACTCATTCTTAGCAAATTGACATCGAATTTGCCATCGAAATCGTTCGACTCTTCCTCATGGGAACATCTTCGGAAGCTGGATCTCGCAGATCCTTGCTTCAATGTGTCTAGCTCTATCGACATGCTCTTGGGAGCTGATAAGGTGTGCACAATCCTTAAGCCTGAACAAGTGCATGGGCCTGATGGCACTCCCTTAGCCCAAAATACAATATTCGGGTGGGTCATTACAGGTGAGCTATGTAATTCGCATAGCTACCCTACTGAATTGTCTACATTTCATTCTTCGATCGATATAAATGCTCTTCTGCAGCGGTTTTGGGAATTAGAAGAGGTTTCTCACACGAAATCCCGGAATAAACTTAATGACCCTGCCGAAGAGCATTTTCAAAAAACATTCTCTCGTGCGCCTGATGGAAAATACGTTGTTTCCCTTCCGTTCAAAACTCCAATGCCAACTTTCGGAGATACCTTGCATTCTGCGGTGTCGCGTTTACGAGCTATGGAACGTCGGTTTAAGGCAAATCCCGAGCTGCAAAGGCAGTACATAAACTTTATGGAAGAGTACCTAGACCTTGGGCATATGAAGGTCATACCTAAGGATGAACTTCAAACCACTTCTGGAAAGGTTTTCTATCTTCCCCATCATTCGGTTCTGAAGCCAGACAGCTCCTCGACCAAATTACGCGTTGTGTTTGATGGCTCAGCCAAGGATTCCAACGGTCAATCGTTAAACGACCTACTTCTCATCGGTCCACCCATTCAACGAGACCTAATTGGCGTGTGCTTACGGTTTCGTCAACATCTGTTCGTGTTCACAGCCGATATCGTGAAAATGTTTCGACAGATATGGGTAGGCGGAGGGGACTGTGATTATCAACGTATCGTGTGGCGTCAAAATTCTACCGACGAGATTTTACACTATCGCTTACGAACTGTAACGTATGGCACTGCATCTGCTCCGTTTTTGTCGGTTCGCGTTTTGGGACAGATTGCAGAAGACTATAGATCGAAATACCCAAACGCTGCAAGAATCTTATTAGAAGACGTATACGTCGACGACATCATGACTGGTGCTGACTCCATCGAAGCATTATTACAATTACAACATGAGTTAGTCGAGTTGTTGTCGTTGGCTTATCTCCAACTTAGAAAATGGAGCTCCAATTGTTGGGCTCTCCTCGCGAATCAACGCGCTCAAGACTGCGAGTACTCCTTCGTCGATCCAGAACGTTCACCATCGCAAATAAGGGTACTGGGGATGTTTTGGAACCCTGGTACAGATACATTCTCTTACCATATGACAAAATCAATACCTCATGGTTCATCTCCAACAAGACGTACCTTGTTATCCGAAATAGCTCGAATATTCGACCCTATGGGGTTCCTGTCGCCTTCAGTAATTCTCTTTAAGCTTATGTTTCAGGAGCTCTGGTCTTCCGAGTTAAATTTAGGTTGGGATGATCCTCCACCCTCAAATATATCTGAACGATGGAAGCTGTATAGGGAGCAACTTCCATGCTTCGAGCAAGTGCGGGTTCCTCGAAATGTGTTTTCAACCAAGAACAATATTGAACTTCACGGTTTTTCGGACTCTTCTTCGTAAGCATACTCCGCTGTAGTTTATGCACGTACAGAAACGTGTACGAATGAGGTTCAAATTACAATCGTGGCTGCAAAGACTAAAGTGGCTCCAATTAAACCCGATTCCATTCCGCGTCTAGAGCTTTGTGGTGCATTGTTGCTAGCGCGATTAATAGCTCAGGTGAAGTCATCTCTTAACGTTAAAATTGATAGACTCTTCGCGTGGTGTGACTCTGAAATTGTGCTGCATCGGCTCTCGTCTCCTCCCCGTCGCTGGACGACCTTCGTTGCCAATCGGTCTGCAGCTATCTTAGAATCAATCCCGAGATATTCGTGGCGATATGTTCCATCGGAATCGAATCCCGCGGATTGCGCGTCGCGTGGTGTCCTTCCCTATTATCTCCCAAACCATGCTCTTTGGTGGACAGGCCCTTCCTGGTTGTCGCTGCCCGAATCTCATTGGCCCCAATCCAAATTCTCGTCTAACATCGCGGAATGGGAGTCAATACAACGTGAGGAAAGGCAAGGGTTTCAACATGCATTAGTCACGGTTTCTGGTGATCATGTTATTCAGAGCTTAATCGACAAGATCTCATCATAGTATCGACTGCAACGGATAGTTGCATATTGCCTCCGGTTCGGTTCAAATGCTCGTACTAACACCCTGTCGCGAAATTATCAGGCGTTGACGTATCCAGAAATTAAAGCAGCATATATTTTATATACCTTATACTTAACTTCGTTCAACACTCAGCCTTCGAATCTGATATTCAACACCTACAGACGAAAAAGGAACTTCCTTCGAAATCAAAGCTCCTTCGGTACTCGGCATTCCTCGATGGTGATGGACTTCTTCGGGTTGGAGGACGCATAAAGAATTCTGCAGTGTCGTTTAATATAAAGCACCCTATCATTCTTCCCAAAACTAATAATGTGGCTTCTCTTATTATAGCAGATTTTCACCAACGCTATCTACACTCTGGACTTTCTGAAACTTTCGCATTCGTTCGACACCAATTTTGGATTCTGGGGAGCCGAAACCTGATTCGCAAAATAATTAATCGATGCAAGCCGTGCTTCATGCAGCGAAAATTGACAACTCAGCAGATAATGGGCAATATTCCATCCCATCGAATCCAACCAAGTCGAGTCGTTGGGGGGGTATCATTAACATTTGAAGAATTGTATACCGTTTTGTGTCAAATTGAAGCTGTCCTTAATTCTCGTCCTTTATGTTCTATGTCTGACTCTGACTTAAATCCATTAACTCCGTCGCACTTTCTCGTAGGTGAACCGCTCACAGTAGTTCCTGATTCAACTCATCTGGATACTCCACCAAGCCGACTATCGCAATGGAAACATCTGCAAACTATAGTCCAGGGGTTTTGGAAAAGATGGTCTTCCGAATACCTGACGTCATTGCAAGAACGACCTAAGTGGCAACAAGTCAACCCGAACCGAAAGCCTGGAGATCTAGTCGTCATTAAGGAGCCGAAGCTTCCTCCCACAAAGTGGATGCTTGGGCGTATAGAAGAAGTCACCATGGGCACCGATGAACGAGTACGAGTCGCCACGGTCAGAACCGCTACAGGAACATTTGTTCGTCCCATTACAAAGCTGGCTGCATTACCCCTGTCCTGAAACCTATTCAGGGGGGCTGGGATGTTCGAGATTAGTTAACTTAAAACTAACTATCATATGTTTCATGTTTATTGCTCTCACTTATTAATCAAAAGTATATCATTTCCTAACTGTGCTAAACAATGTAAAATGTACACTCATTAACTCTCACTTAAATTATTGTACAATATGAATTTTCACTCAATTCTCAATCAATTTACACTCAATATTCGCTCTTATCACTAAAATGCTCTCTAAATTTCTCTTGTTATCAATTGATCTTATATTACACATTTTTTCTCGTTCACTTGGAACTCGATCATCGACAGGAACACATCTTCTACATAAGTATCCTCCACACTTTATTGTATTTCTCTTTTTGTCTTTTCAAATAAACATTTTGTAATCTATTATACGAACACTCGTCGTTTAATTTAAGTTTAGTAATCCAATTTTCTCAATTTTTGTTTTTCGTGGATTATTAAACAAGCACTGATTGATCCTGGATCAGAAGCAACATTCATCACCGAATCAGCAGCACAACTGCTCAACGTGAAAAGGCGTAGTACTTTTGTTCAAGTGTCCGGACTAGGAAAGGTCAGCAGTGGAACGTGTCAAAAAATTGGCCGCGGGAAAAAGCTTTCTTATCGAAAGCTCCGACGATCTTCACGCTGCTGTTGCCTCACTTTTATGATGACATCGAATCCCGTCTCTATTATTAAACACCACGACGATTACCCACTGTTGCTGCGACTCAACAATGAAACTTTTTCGTAGCTATTTGAAATTATTATTATTGTATTATTTGAATTTTTTAATTTTAAATTATCACTTTATTTATACATCTTTTATTTATCAAATATTTTTCTTATTTTCTTATATCAATTAGTTTTCTTCTTTTTGTATATGTGTGTAAACAAATATCAAATTTTTTCATCCACTATCTCCTTCTCACCCATTCTTGAAATGTTTTTCCTATGTTTTTCTCCCCTTCTAATGTCAATTCTATCTTTTTTACTCTGGAGTTGTCTTTTAGAAATGCATTTACTTGCTTGTGGTCTTGCTGATTATGATTATGGATAGCACTATATCATTAAATAGTCGCAGTAGTGTGAATGAATACTCCACCCGTGCTATGATTAATGTTTTGTGCAGGTATCGGGAGGGATTTAAAGTTTGTCACTTTAATGCACGAAGTTTAAACCCCCTTAAATTGGATTATCTACGTTATATTCTTGACAACTCACCAGTAGATGTTATCTGTGTAAGTGAAACTTGGTTTAAGCCGAAAGTCCCTGACTGCTTTTACTCCATACCTAATTATAATTTACTCAGGAATGACAGAGAAACTAGTACGAAAGGAGGGGGGGTAGCCATTTATACCAAATCAACTCTGAAGTGCGAAGTGGTTGCGGCCTCTTACTTTTCTGGTGTTGAGTATCTTATTGTCGAGGTGCATAATGGTAGTGTTAAATGCTTAGTCTCTTGTACTTACAACCCAAATAGAGGTTGCTCCCCTGTACCTTTTTTCACTGCTCTCTCTGAATACTCTGTTTCGTATGACCATGTTATCATCTGTGGGGATTTCAATGCTGATCTGTTGAAAAATGACTCGCGTGCCTTCCAAATTCACGACTTGACCTCCTCATTAGGACTCCAAATAGTTAATACCTCTAATCCTACGCGTTTTTCAAATGATTCCACTCCAAGTCTACTTGATCTTATAATCGTCTCTAATCCTCTATCTGTACTTCTCTTTGACCAACTTTCGTTGGATTACATCTCTGACCATGATTTTGTTTTCTGTACGTATGATGTTAACTTTTCTCATTCTGTTACCCCTGTGTCATTTACCTATAAAGATTTCAGTGCTTTAAATGTCATTGCGCTTCAAACTGCTCTTAGTTCAGCTCCTTGGTATCGTTGTAGACTAAGTGCTAGTTCAGACGAGAAATTAAACATCTTTCAAGAGCTGATTTCCTATTTGTTTGACCAATTTGTTCCCTCCAAAACTGTCTATGGTTGTAATAAGAGCTGTCCTTGGTTTACGTCGGAAGTCATTGTCAAAATAAAAACTCGTAATAAGTTATATAGCAGATGGAAACGCACCTCTTCTCGTTCAAACTGGGCTGCTTACAAAAGGGCACGAAACAGTGCGACTGATGTTATTCGTACTGCTAAAAGGAATTATTACTCTTCTAAATTGAATACATCACTGCCGCCTAAGCAACTTTGGAATAACTTACGTCGTCTTGGTGTTTCTACTAGCACTAATAGTTCCAAATGCGATCTCGATCCTGAATTACTTAACGATTTTTTCCTGGGGAATAGTTCAAATGCTACTAGTTTTAACCTGGATGCAAATGCTGAACTATCTGCTAATAGATTGTGTGATTTTAATGTGGTGACAGAGGGTGATGTCATTGACTGTGTGTTAGGCATTAAGTCCAATTCTGCTGGTGTGGATGGAGTTCCCATTCGCTTCATTAAGCTTATTCTACCCGAAATCATAAGCCACCTTACCCACATTATTAATCACTCCATTATAACATCTACTTTCCCTCAGTCCTGGAAAATCGCTAAAGTCATACCGATTGCCAAAAAAGCGAACGCTACCTCTGCATGTGACTTTAGGCCCATCAGCATCTTACCGTGTTTATCTAAGGTCTTTGAGAAACTCATAGCTAAACAAGTAATCAGTCATCTCTCCTCAAATCGTCTGCTGAGCCCTTTTCAGTCCGGATTTAGAACTGATCATAGCTGCTCTTCGGCCATGATTAATATCTTAAACGATATTAGGCGTGACTTTGATGTAGGTAACGTAACACTGCTTTGCCTGCTTGACTTCTCAAAGGGCTTTGACAGTGTAAACCATGAAATTCTATGTTGGAAGCTTAAGAATTTATTTTGTTTTAGTGACCATGCAGTTCAGCTTTTAAAAAGCTATCTCTCCTACAGATTACAAAAAGTTGTGATTGGTGACAAATCATCACCTCTGAGATCTATCATGCAAGGTGTACCGCAGGGATCAATTCTTGGCCCTATTTTGTTTTGTGTAACCATCAACGACTTGTCCTTAGTGTGCCAACATGCTTCAGTCCACCTATACGCTGATGACGTCCAGCTATATTTGTCCCGTCCTATGAACTCTATTGCTGAACTGACGTGTAAGCTAAATGAAGACTTGTCGGCAATACATAACTGGTCGGTGTTAATACTTCTCTTGTACCTGATTTATGGCTTTCGGACCAAAAATTAAAGCTGGTAGAATCCTTGACAAGCCTCGGTTTTGTCATTAACAGAAACCTTTCTGGGTACAGCCATACAAATGTTGTCATAGGTCGTATCTACGGATGCCTTCGGAGGCTTTGGCTTACTGCAAGCTTTACCCCTATTGAGACTCGACGGAAACTTGTAAGAGCTCTTGTCGTACCCATAATTATATATGCCGAGGCTGTGTACAGTGATCTTGATTCGCTCTCCCAGCGAAAACTCCAAGTAGCCTTCAACGATACAATCCGGTACGTTCATGGGCTCCGTAGATATGACCATATTTCCACCTATTCTAGAAGTTTGTTAGGTTGTACCCTCAAACAATATATGAATGCGCGCAACTGTATCTACCTTCACCGCATAATCAAAACTAAATCTCCACCATACCTCTTTAACAAAATTCAACTTGCAAGGTCACAAAGATCACTAATTGTAATTATGCCCCAATTTAACTATTTAAACTCGTCACGTTTGTTTTTCGTTCACGCTACAAGGCTATGGAATTCTTTGCCCCAGTCCATCAGGGGTATCTCAAATGCCACAAGCTTTAAAAATGCAGTCCTACTACACTTCTCTCTTCAACTCTAAACTCTTCCCTCTTCCTTCTCTCATCCCATCTTATCTTCTTGTTGTTACTTTCTTCTCTAACTTTCTTTCCTGTCCTTTTCTTTCTTCCTTCTCACTTTCTTTCTCTTTATTTTTAATTAGGTATTTAATTTAAATTAATGTAATTAAATGTTAACTTCTGAATAATGTTATGCTCAGTACTATAAAAGAATTTTTCTTAATGTACACCCGAATGTTAGTAATAAATGAATTGAATTAAATTTAATTGCTCTTAGGGTCCACTAGGTAAAAGACTAAGGGCCAACGACAAAGCGAACAATATATAGGGCAGACTAGGGGAACTGGTAGGAGACTGTTCGCGACGAGGAGGGAAAGCCACTTGCCATCCACCTCAGTCGCGCTCAGACTTATACCCCCGCCAACCGTCTCGGGTGGGGTCGCAAGATCCTCATCCGAGCCGATTGCGGGCTGTTCCAAAAGAGGTAGGCACGATGACACGACATCGCCGGCGCCGACAAGGATTAGCAAAAAAGCCAAGACGGCAATCGGCACGAATACCAATCTTCAGGTGGCTATTATCGACAATAGCAACCCTGACCGTAGGCTAAGCAGCGTATACTCGATGGTATTAACGATGCTATCGTTCAAAAACAGGAAGTGATCCCGTTCTTCGAGCAGCTTACCACCTTCAAGGGGTTTAAGATACTCATGTGTGATAATGAGTCCACACTGAAATGGCTAAAGGCTTTTGTAGCCAACACGCAGGCTCCATGGGCAAATGCCGACCTTCGCCTGGTCGAAAAGAAGGACCTGCTTGAATTTACGAGACCCAAGGGGCGTATTTTCATACCTGGCCCACATATCCCAAGAGAGAGGGTCGAACGTAACCTCCAGCACCTCAACCCTGAGCTGTTCAGCGAAAATTGGGAGGTAGTAGAAGTGGGTGAGCACACAGAAGCAGGTACTGAAATAGTGGTCTTGCTCAACCACAGATCAATGCCGATCTTGAGAAGATATGATTATAAAGTCCGCATAGGAATTACCCGATGCAAAGTGAGACCTATCATCGAAAAAACCGCTAAAAAGAAGGGCGGGAATGGTGAGAAGGATGGGCAATGATGATGAAAGTCGTCCAAATAAACCTCCACCATAGCACTGCAGCCAGTGCGAACCTTATCTATCTCATGATGGATAGGAAAATAGATATTGCCCTAGACCAAGAACCATGGATCTCCCGTGGCGCAATTAACGGGCTAAAACATAAAGATTTACATATATACAGACTAGCACCGCAAAATGCGGAAAGTAAGAACAGAACGTGTATTGTAGCTAGAAAAGAAATTAACCTCTTTCTTCTATCCAACTACAGCGACATGGACCAAACCACAGTCAGGCATGAACGGAGGGGTCTTCCCCCACTGATTATTTCAGCCGTTTATATGCCTTACGACGCGAGAGAGGGACCGCCATCCGAAATAACCCGCGCCTTAGTTCAGAAGGCGGAACAGGATAGATGGGATCTGCTGATGGGCAGTGATGCTAACTCCCATCATTTACAATGGAGTAGCGTAGATTCGAGCCCACGCGGTGAGTCTTTGCTTGAATTTATAGTAGAAAATAACATTTTAATAGTTAATAGAGGTAATGAGCCAACTTTTGTAATTAAGAATAGGCAGGAAGTAATAGACATGACCCTAGCTAGCAATTCCAGCACTTTGCTAATTGATAAGTGGAGAGTTACAAAGGACGAATCCTACTCCCACCACAAAATTATTGAATTTCTCGTTGAGAGCAGTCGGGACCCACCCAAACCATATAGAAACCCCAGGAAAGCTAACTGGGATCTCTTTAGTATCATGGTGAAGAGGAGAAGCGAGCTCCTACAGAATCCACCTATGCGATGCCCGAAAGACATCGACCGTAAAGCCGAGGACCTTACCTCCATCTTAAGCGAAGCTTACAGCACAGCATGTCCGGTAACTACGACCAAGAGCTAAAAGTCACCTCCTTGGAGGAATAAAGAACTAGCCAACATTAGGAAGGAGACCAGAAGACTCCTTAATGTAGCCAAGAGGTCAAGATCTGACGAAGATTGGGAGCTATACAAAGCCAGTCAGAGAAATTTTAAGAATGAGACACAGAGAGCTAAACGACATTCGTGGCATCATTTTTGCGACGAAATCAGGGGCACAACGGAATCTGCGAGGCTGAGGAAAATCCTCTCTAAAGAATCGGGAACTCTAGGATCTCTCAACGATCCCGACGGCAATTGGACCGAATCTTGCCCGGAATCCTTAAAACTCCTAGTAAGTACACACTTCCCGGGGTGTACTACCCAGCCTGGTTATAGCATAAGAAACAGCGACAGTCCGGTTGGGGAGCCACCGACAGATCTTATCACAGAGAAGAGAATTGAGAGGGCAATCAGATCATTCTCCCCCTATAAATCTCCAGAACTCGATGGCATTCTCCCGATTATGCCGGCAAAGCCAGCCATGTGACTGCAAAGGACTTCAGGCCAATTAGCCTCACCTCCTTTGTCCTGAAGACCTTCGAAAGACTAGCTGACATATACATTCGAAGCAAGCTGAGCCCTGGGGACCTATCCCCGGCACAACATGCCTATACGAAGAGCAAAGGTATAGAAACAGCGCTACATTCTGTCTTCAGCTCAATAGAGAAAAACGCTGAAAGATAAAGAATACTCATTAGCCGCCATCCTGGACATTGAAGGAGCTTTCAACAATGTCAGAACAGATGCGGTACGCAGAAATCTAATGAACCTAGGTATCCACAACGTCCTTACTACCTGGATAGTTAATATGCTAGTGGAAAGGCACATCATAACTGAACTTGGAGGAACTAAGCTGGAAGCATACGCCTCTAGAGGAACACCTCAGGGCGGGGTCATATCCCCACTGCTCTGGGTTATAGTCCTAAACGAGGAACTCCAGCGACTCAGGAACAGTGGCGTCAAAGTGACCGCATACGCGGACGACGTAGTGCTGATTGCAACAGGTAAATTCCTCCCTACGCTTAGTGAGCAAATTACGGGGGCACTCAGAACTCTAGATACCTGGACCAAGAATTGTGGACTATCGGTCAACCCCCAGAAAACCGAGCTGGTACTCTTCACCAATAAAAGGAAAATACCAGAATTTGCCACACCCTCTGTACTCCCCTCAGGATCTCAGATAGCGCCAGATACCTTGGACTGGTGCTTGATAAGAAACTCAATTGGAGATTGAACATTAACGAGAGAATTAAAAAAGCCACGATTGCCTTCTACACGTGTAGCAGAATATTTGGTAAATCCTGGGAACCAAATCCCAAAATTATTCTGTGGATGTACACGGCTATAGTGAGATCCATTCTAACCTATGGAAGCCTCGTTTTGTGGCAGGCAGCCTGTAAATCCACCAACGTAACGGCCATCGAAATCTTCTCCGAACCGCTGGGAATTAGAAAATCTGTCCGCCTCCCGGACCACAGCAGTGTTTTCCAAGCGGAGGTCTTAGCAGTGACAACAGCCGCCCGTGAGACTGCGATGGGGGCAATACCGCGCAATGATATTACCTTTTTCATTGACAGCCAGGCAGCAATAAAAGCAATTTCTGCTATGGAAATAAAATCGAAGCTTGTGAGGTGCTGTCGTGAAGAGCTCAGGGTTCTTGGAACACAGCACAAGGTAACGCTCTGCTGGGTCCCTGGGCATGAGGGCATACCAGGGAATGAGAATGCTGATGAACTGGCTAGAGAGGGATCGGCACTAAGTCTAGAGCAAGCCGACCTCGCGGTGAATATCCCGCCTTGCTCATTGAAGCTCGAAGCAGGGATCAAAGAGAGGCAAATAACAGATGGTCCTCTTTGGACACTTGTGCTATCACAAGGAAGTTATGGCCTGTATTTGATAAGGCTAGGACCGCCAGACTTATACAAAAGGATAGAAAATCCCTCTCCACCCTTGTAGGTGTGATTACGGGCCATAACACGCTACGGTACTACATGAAGAAACTCCGTATCACGGCAGAAGACCTATGTAGAGGCTGCGGAGACGAGGAAGTCCATGAGGATATAACCCACTTCCTCTGCCACTGCCCCGGCCTATACCATCTAAGAAACAAATTCCTCGGGCGACATTTCGGGATCTCGAGGAACCGTCTGGTAAACCGGTGAACGATCTGAACAGCTTCATCAAATCCACAGGATGGTTTGTACCACTAACGCAGTAAGTAGTCACTATTACACTTTTATGCGGGTAACGTTCAAGGGTAAGATTTCCCCCTTTGGGTAGCACAATGGGTCTTAGAGACCTGAATGTGGCGCAGAGGTACTCCTCTTCGTCGGCCACCATACCTAACCTAACCTAACCAACGATCAACCAGTTTCCCGAGGACAGGAAAACCTGCAAGATGGCCGAATTGTAGGACACCCTGTAGTCTCCACTCATGTAATAAACCTAGAGAGGCCTCTGTTCGGGGGACTCATACGATCTGATGAATTGAATAGTCAGTCGCTGAGTATCCGCCGAGCTAAACACCTCCACCCACGATCAAACTTTAATACCCTATTTAACAAAAACCTGGA
Source organism: Criorhina ranunculi (assembly GCA_951813785.1). Taxonomy (NCBI): domain Eukaryota; kingdom Metazoa; phylum Arthropoda; class Insecta; order Diptera; family Syrphidae; genus Criorhina; species Criorhina ranunculi. The sequence goes on from OX638383.1 coordinate 19,337,006, forward strand.
ATATAATCTTAAACTTATATTGTTATTATATTGTTGAATTGAACTATTAACATTGTAAAAATAAATAATAAAATCTTTTGCAAATTTCACTCGATCCCACATATATATGTATATCAATTGATTTGACGTGAGAACAGGAATGCTTCATTTAGAAGAAGTTTTAATATCATGAATCCGATTTTGGGCTTTAAACGCCTTTTAAGTACATGCTTTTCTAACTGACAAAAACTATTGTCTTATGCTTTACACACATATGACTACAAAATGGCTACACCGATTTGAATATGACTTGATTTCTCGATCAGTACATTTCCTGCTGAAGAGATTGAGGTATAAATCGTTATTCTGTGATTCTTATAACGGAAGTAATAAGCAAAAATGTAATATTTGAGATAGGGTAAACCACCCAATGATTAGCACCTTAAGCAAACTCACGGCTATATTGCTGTGTATAAACTAAATGAAACACCCCAACAACTTTAAAATAATGTATTTACCATTTCTTAGGTATTTTTATAAAGAAAAACAAACAAAACGTTCAATTTCTTTTGAAACATAAACAAAAAAGCAAGAAAATAAAAGAAAGTCAATTTTCACCAATTATTGGCACTGCTTTCCATTCATTGGCACTCCTTATTCCAATTATTGGCACAGATATTTTGGCATATTATGACAGTCTTTTAGTTATTTAGGCATACAAAATTTAAAAACACCTATGAGTAATTTATAACATTAAAATTTTAATATGTATAAGTTCCACCGGTAACCTTTTATATGGACATTCACCAGCCGCAGAAAATGTAAACATAACTGTTTTTGCAGTCTTAGCTCGTGCGTGATCAGTCTCATAAAAATGTTTGTTTCCCTTTTCTGCAAGAACCTTCTCATTTTTGGGGCATATTGAAAATTGGTCTCATCACCATTGAAAATTATTTTTGGATCTTCAAGTATACATAAATAGTCAGTATCCTTTAGGTAAGATTCTATTTTGTCAAACCCAGTCTTAATATTTGTCCTGGACACATTAGCGCATCTGGCTACAGATGCTACATCTGGATGTCTTTTCATAAAAGAGGAGTACCATTTTTCCCCTTAAACGGGTTTGATCTGTTGTTTTTCAACAAAAACTGTTGCACGCTAATCTTTAGTCCCAATTTTCTTTGGGGAAATCCTTTTCTACTGCATTCTTGTATCAATTTCACAAGTATTTGCTCTTCTCCGTCGGTTAAAATTGTGTTAGGACCTGTGGCCAACCACCAACTTATAAATTTGTATTTACAAGTCACATTTTCTGTTAAAAAATGCTTGTAAATACAAATTTGTAAGTTGGTGAAATAGGCCAATGGTCTAGCTTTTATAAATTTATCGCTCAACCTGAATTGTAGCGTTGACCTTCGGACGCCATACGTCTAAGACTCTTTTTTTTGGGCATACCCGTCTTAATTGCCTGTATAGCCGCATTTTCCGAACACTTGGCATCTTAGAACTAGTAAGGTACCTAAATAACGAATTCATGTTTAAAGAAATAAGAAGCGCGTCAGTAGAGAAATATTCTTATTTTGCCAATGATGGATAGTGTAATTTGTAACAGTAATTGGTTCAACCCAATGATTGGCACAGTGCCAATGACCGGGTGATTGGCACTACTACCAATGATGGGCACTGTGCTAATATTAGGAAAGCTGGTAATTTCTCTTACCCATTATTGGCACCATTAATTAAACTATAAATGCAATATTTTAATCAATTTTAAGCAATAATTCCTTAAATTTAATGTTTAATGAAAAGGAATAATCTTTAAGACACAGAAACAGGTACTTCTTTTTCACTGTCACCGTTATGAAAACATTAACGTTTATGAAAAAAAGGCGGGAACGAACTAGGACATTTGTTTTTGGGTTTTTTTAAATATAGGACTAAAACAAGGGAATAAAATATGGCTGCCAGATAAAGTAAATATATTCAAGGAAAAAGTATATAAAGAAATATTAAAGTAAAATTCTAAAAAAGTACGGTTTAAAATTATTTTAAAGTTCACCTGCCAATCAATGGAGGGGTGCCAACAATAGGCTGCTTTACCCTATAGAGATATCACAGGTATGCGCGCATATTCATGTTCATTAAATAAACCTTTTTTCTTCTCATTTCTTTCTTTGCACTATTGAAGGCTTCTTATGTACTTATGCATTGTCTTCCATGTATATAAAGCAGTAAGTTCTGACTGATTCATCATCGCCGAGCCTAAACGGCTAACGCTAGAAAGTTGAAATTTATGGCGTAAGCAACCATTACGGAAGCATTTTTTGAATTTTTGCTCCAAAAGGGGAGATACAGGGTGTTCATGTTTTTATGGAAAATAAAATTTAGATTGGAATTAAGAATTGAAAGTTGGTAGCTTAATCTATATATATAAAGCAGTAAGTCCTGATTGACTCACCATCGCCGAGTCTAAACGGCTAACGCTAGAAAGTTGAAATTAAGACAGTAGTTTCCTTTTGTAGGGTAGAGAAAAACAGTGCAGGCACTTTTTTGAATTTTTGCTCCAAAGAGGAGATACAGGGTATTCCAATTTGTATGGAAAATAAAATTTAAATTGGAATTAAGGGTTGAAATTTGGTAGGCGAATTCTACAACAAAAATTTTTAAAATTATGAATACGGGGCAAGAAGCAGGGTGTTAAAGTTTGCATATTCGGTTCGTGATCGTGTGTTTGTTTTTGTTTTACCGAGATGGGCAACGGTACTTTTTTCATTTATTTTTCTTTGATCGTATTCTTTCTTCTATGAATACATTATGTAGTTTATTGACAATGCATTCGCAATTCGTAGCAATTTTACGGGGAACGGGTGTGTGTATGATTTGGTTGGATGGATCTTTAAGTAACTATGAGACTACTGAACCGATTTCAAAAATGCAATACTGTAACACTCCATATACAAACAGAAATCGTTAATCTCAAAGCGCAATTAGAAGCTCTAAATCTCAAAAATCTAGCCACCGATGCTATCCTAGTCGGAATACCCTTCATGTTGAATGAAAACTTAAAAACGATCTTTAATCACTTGTGTCACTCACTGGGTTTCCAACCACCGCCCGTCAATGGAATATTTCGCGCAAGGCCTAGAGTAGACTTTGTTATCATAGTGAAATTTTTCTCCACGATTGAGAAATATAACACGATTAAGGCAATTGCTAACTTTCGCAAAACTCACGCACGGTCTTTCTGTTTAAAATACTTGGAAATTGGTTACGACTCTAATGCCCAGTTTCACAGTGTGAGTTTAAATTTGAGTTTTACTAAACTAACTACTGAGTTTAAACTTTGAGTTTAAATCGTTCGGTTTCACACTGTATTTTTAAACTCAGTTTGTCTAAACGAAGCTTATCACACTATTGTGAATTACACTGATGTATTTGAATCACAATATTTGAATTAAATGTCAAACTGAAAATAATTTTGAATTTTTCCTGTTACGGTGTTTGCTTTCGAGTAAAAGTCACTTAGAAAAGACAAAAGAGAGACAATGGAGGAAGCACAAATATAATAACATTAATCAAAAGAAAAGGAGTACTCATTTTTCCGATAGCGAAAAGGAAAATTTAATGAATTTAGTGGTCAAATTCAAAGACACAATTGAAAATAAAAAAACTGATAGGATTCATTGGACGGAGAAAAATGCAGCATGGGATGTTATCGAAAAGCAAAGTCAATAAAAACTTGATTTCGGCTGATAATGAATTGTTCCTTGAAGTAAAACATTTAATTTTCATATAAATCAAATTACATGTACATATGTTTTATTTTCTGAGTTACCAGTTAGTTGGATTTTAAATTTTTGGACGTATTTCATCCAAAAAAGTATACGCTGATTGTTTGGACATGCGAAATCTGTTAAGGAAGTCCATATCATCCCAAAAATAAAAGTGATTTGTCCTGCAGCGATATTCTCTTTGTCGGCTTACGTTAACCAGGATATTATAATATTCTTCATCACTTCTATCATCAGAATCACTATTTGCACTTGAAAACATTATTTTACACACTATTTATTAATATTTTAGAAGAAAAACACAATTTGACATTTCACAACAATAGCATTCATAACCACATTTTTAACTTAAACGAACTTTAAACGGTAGAATCGAGTCGTTTAACTTAAACCGAACATAAAACTCAGTTTAGAGTTTAAACGAACACTGTGAAACCAAACATTTGGTTGAACTTTAGTTCAAACCATAAACTGAGTTTAAACTCGCACTGTGAAACTGGGCATAACACACCTATTTTCATGCACGAGAGTTTAACCAAAACAAACAGCAAAATCTTGCGAGAAGCAATTCGTCTTAAAGGTCAACAACGTCTATTCTCCGCCTTCACCGCGCGAGTTATGTTTGAGATAACAAATAATCAACAAAACAAAGAAATACCCTTAGCACCCATTAAAGCATACTTCTAGGAAGATAAGAAGATTGGGAACACCATATACCAACCACATGCTGCAGCGAGAAACAACACAAGAAAAATAATTGTTTAGGTAGCTGCCAGATAAACACGGGTTTTTCTTAGAATAATGAAAAAGGGATCGATACTCCATATCGATCCTGTATATATAGGAATGTTGAATGTTCCTTTAGGTGAGTCATTAATAAACAGCGTACATGTATACTACGTATGTTCAAAGTACTCCCTTGTTTTGAAAATAAATATAATTTATAAAAAAATTCAAAACTTTAAAAATTTATTTGGCGCAGTCGGTAGGATACTTCTCAGATCTATACTCGCATATTGTAGTGAGAGAAAGTATCCAGTGATCAAGTTAATACTAAATTAACTTGCAACCTACAAATAAAATCAGTGAAAGTGTTAAAGTGTTCAGGAGTGAATTATAACCCAATACACAAAATCCATAGAGGAAATTGACACACTGGATCGTATCAATAGTTTGAAGAGACAGAAAATCTTCAAACGATTCGATAAATCAATCCGGAGATTTTATCCATTGTCAGAAGAAGAAGAAGACAAAAAGCCAACGGAAATGGCACCACCAGAAGAAGCAGCAGTAATGGCAGACCAAAGTATTACTCTGGGAAGACTAGAGAAAGTGCCTATATTTTCTGGAAGACCTGAGGAAGACGTAATTGCCTTCATTGAGTACATTGATTATATCTACTCTCACATTACGGAAGGAAAACGAACGATAGCGACTCTCATCATTCGGAACCGAATTCAAGGAAGAGCCATAAATACGTTACGAAGGATATTACAACCCACCTGGCCATCAATAAAAGCAGGTTTAATTCAAGATTTTGGTGCACATGAGACGCACGAGCAGATCCTGCAAGATTTGCATGCCATCCAAACGAGTGATATACACCACCTGTATAAGCAGACCGAAGACATCCTCCTCAAACTCAACAAAAAAAGTATACTAGAAGTAAGTCCTATAAATAATCCTAAAATAAACGAAAACATAGTTATGGACAAATTTATAAATAATTTAAATGCTAATCAAGCATCGGTTATAATTGCCCAAAGTATTAATACAATAAGGGAGGCCTACGAATCAATAATTCGATATAGAAACCTTAGTGAAAAACCCAGGGAAAATTTCTCTAATCCCAAACTAAACAACCCAAACCAATTCCAAAGGCAATATAATAATAATTATACAAGACCTCAGTTTAACAATCATCAATTTCATCAAAGAAGAGACATAGGAATGAGTAGCAATCAGATTAGGACAAATAATAATAATTTACTTAAAACTAGCTATCAATTTAAGGCACCTTATAATCACCAGAGACATAATAGTTATAATAATTATAGACCTACTAGTTCAGGACAGTTTAGAGGTAATAGGACAGAGCCCATGGATGTAAATAATGTAGATGTAGAAAAACATGAAGTAAATTTTACCTTGATAGAAAACGAATTACTTACCATAATAAATACTACAATAAACAATTAAAAACTAAGAATTCTAATAGACACGGGTTCGACTACAAGCATACTAGACGAATCTGAACTACCAGAAATACCAAGAAATCAATTACGGATACCAACCCAAATAAAAGTTGCCAATAATGAAACTAGTATAATAAAAGAAGAAATCATAACTGTTTGAGAATATATTGGAGAAATTTGTTTTATCTATAATCGTTTCATTCTAATTGGTAATGTGTAATAAGTATTTTTTGTTGTTGCTAAATTTATACCAATTATTGTATTTATTTTCTGTTTTGTATTATAATAAATATTCATTTGTATATACTGTAATCATATTGCTCGCTTTATTCGTTTTGGTTTTCGTTTCGCTCATTCTAAAACATACTGGTCCTTCGCTAGCCGGATTAATTTGAATTAAGCGAATTATTGTTCGTATTCGGAATATACATATGTACGTTTTTTGTTGGACAAATCAATTTGCATGTGCATGGTGTGGAGACACGCAAATATATATACTCGAATGTATGCATGATATAAAACCTCGTGTGAGTTAGATTTTTATACCACCAGAACAAAATAATACCACGTTCCGTTTTACAAAAAAATATCTTCTTTATTTTCGAGATCGAACTTGCCGCACCCAGTTACAAAAATCAACTCTCTTTTTTTCCATTCTTTTTGTTTTCTCTTTACTTCGTATTCAATCAGCACAGTCAACAGCATGAGGCGAATATTTGTCAGCATTGCCGTTGACCTACCTTGCGTCATACCAAAATTACCAAGCAAGCGGTTTTTGCTTCCGTTCGATTTTGAATGCACTTGGGAGTTCAATGGCAAGCTTGGGGTCAATGTATGTAACTCCTCCCCACTTTAAATCAGAAGTCTCCGGCTTCATATTATTGACTATGCTGATTTTTTCTTTCTTAGTTTTTCTAGATACAAATAAGAACATAGCTAAAGCCATACCAATTATAATTACTATGAAACCTACATTAGTACCGTACATAACATTCTTATGGTACTGTAGTTCTTTGATTTCTTCTAGGTTTTTCACATTGTTCATAATAATTTCATTAAAACTGATAGGTTTTGCAAACATTTCTGTTAAATTATTTGATGGATAATAATATTTATCGGATACAGTAATTTTTTTGTTATAGAATTTGTTTTGCTTTATTTCTAGTGTACAATTATTAAAATTTATTAGATAGTTTCCAGTTAAGTTTATTATTCTTTTATCGCAATTTTGTATTAAAGTGTCGTTATACATATTAATTAATAAGACAGATTCATCATCTAATTCTTCTATGTAGGTTAAATTTTGATATACCAGTTTACATGTTTTCTTTACAATACAATTAGCACTGTGTTTTAAATCCTTGAGCATAGCTTTCTCATTATATTTATATATTTCGTCATTTATTTCAACTACTACTTCTTCTGCATCATTAATTTGTAAGCCATTTTGGTTTGGAATAGGTTTGATCAATTGTAATTCTGCGACTATATAATTTACTGGTATTTTTATTGCAAATATTAAACAATTATCTTTATAATCCATTACTCCAGCTTTCAAGAGTCTTAACTTATGGAAATCTACTTTGTAAACATCTAGCTCTTGCATCGTTAACATACTTGGATGTATCAAGTTATTTTTAGTTGCCATTATATTATCGAGTATTTGATTTACTTTATTTTCAAGATATCTTAGTTTGGTCTCCTGATCCAAAAATAAAACTTTGTAATTCAATTCCTTAACTTTACTGATTGTAACATTATATGATTCTAAAATTTTAGTCCTATCATTCTCTATCAGTGTTTTTAAGTCCTGTAACGTTTTATTATAATGGTCGTTTATTTTGATTTGCTTATTAAGATTTTCTATTGCCTTATGATTATTAATCTCCATAACCTGTAAATGATCCGTTATTTCTTGACGGTCGGTATCATCCATTGTTCCAAATAGCCACCCTTGAGCTCTGCCTACAATATTAAATAAGCCCCGCTTTTGTCTATTTGCTTTACTTATTGTTCTTAGTTTACTTCTTACTAACTTAATTTCTGTGTAGAGTGACACCGAGTCTTCTAATTTTAAATGTGCTATGTTAAACTCTAACTGATCTAAAATTTGCATCATTTCAGATGGATTTATTATGTGTAAAATTGTGTCTGTGTTATTAGCTATTTCTACTTCCTTAACTCTTATTTTCACATACCCGTTCTCTTCTCGTATTGGATATACCTGCAGAAGTCCTTGGACTGTGATTATCCTCATCATTATAAGTATTATTAGGACCTGTAAATTTAGGAGGTCTTTTAATATTTGATAAATGAACATTCTTTAATGGAAATTTCCTAAAATATGGTTCGTCTTTATGTCTTACTCTTTTATAATTTTTAATATATCTTTCAGTTCTGCGTTCAAAATATTCTTCTCTGTTCCTATTGATTCTTTGTATAATCTTATTTTTTTCTTTCTAATCTTTTCTACTAATGCTACTGTATCTGCGATATTACTAGCTTGCTTGGAGTCATTTCAATTGTTGAGTGGTACCTGTCATTGTAATTTCCTATAGCTCTCTGTATCTTTTGTTCTACTGACATATCATCATCTATTGTTTGGATTTTTTCTATTAGTGTGGAGTGCAGTCTTTCGACATCCGCATTCCCAGTATGGCTATTGGGTTTTGTCCAATGTATTTCTATTCCTTTTTCTTGTAAATATTGTATTAACTGTTGCGATTCAAACTCATTATCCATGATAAATTTTATTGGTGTATCAAATGCTGCAAGATAGCCTTCTAAAATACAAATCTTTTTAACCCGGTTTATATCATTAATAAGATATGCAACGGCAAATTTTGTTAGTTTATCGATCATGGTAACAAAACTTTGTTTTTTATAATGAAAAATATCTACATGTATAATTTCGTTTTTGTTATTTGGTGTTTCGGTTATGTTAAATAATGGTTTAATAGGATTTCTGTCGTACTTTATTCCCTGACATTTTCCACAATTATTAATAATGAGCTGTATGTGTTCCTGCAATTTTGGATAATATATTTTATCTTTCAGCGTTTGATATGTTTCATTGATACCGCTATGTAGTGATTCATTGGTATGATAGAGGGATATTTGTTTGTGGCACTCTTCTTCACTTTCTATTTCTTGTGCTCTTTTTGTTACTTTTCTGAACTTAATTCTTGGATTACCCGAGCAAGTTCTATAATACATTGCTGTACTTTGTTATATTGCCTATCATCTACTTCTGAATATATCCCTATGTATCCTGAGGTAATATTTCTTTTTAATATTTCTTTAATGGCTATTTCTTCACTTTGTGGATTTATCTGGATGATTTTTCTTCTATGCACTATTTCTATTTCTCTAGTTGGACTATAAGTCAGTATTATCTGCAATTTATATTTATTAACTATTTCATCTTTTATACCTATGTGGTCTTGTAATTGTTCCTCTACTGAATGAATTGTATCAGACAGGTCCATATTGGATTCACTGCTATTTCTATAATTTATTTGAGGACTATTTTCTAACCTACTAAGACAATCAGCCACCTTTTTGTCTTTACCTTTCAGATATTCGATATCAAAGTTGTATTCCTGCAATTTTAAGACCCACCTTTGGTTTCTTTGCGAGAATTCCTTCCCTTTATATTTCGAATTTAAATATTTAATCGGTGCATGATCTGTGATTATTTTAAACTTCCTACCATATAGTATGGCCTAAAATAATTTACCGAATAAACTATAGCCAGAAATTCTTTGTCCGTTACACTATAATTTTTCTCGTGGTTATTCAGCGTTCGTGAAACATAGCATATCGGATGACCGTCTTGTGATAGAACTGCTCCAATTGCATGATCACTAGCATCTGTTGTAACAGTAAATTCTTTTCCATAATTTGGAAATTTCAAAATAGGGTGTGATGATATCAAAAGTTTAAGTTTTTCAAAAGCTTCAATAAACTGCGGATCGTTGATATTAATTTTAATATCCTTTTTTAAATATTTTATCAGAGGGTGTGCTACTTTGGCATAGTTTCGAATAAACTTCCTGTAAAATCCTGTCATCCCTAGAAAACTTTTGAGTTGTTTCTCCGTTTTAGGTAATTCAATACACCTTATGTCTTTTATTTTATCTGGATTGGATTTCATTCCCTCTTTTGTAAGAATATGGCCTAAAAAATTTGTTTCTCTTTTCATAAAGCTGCATTTATCGGGCTGTATTTTCAAGTTATGTACCGTTAATATTTTGAAAATTATTTCTAATGATTTCAAGTGTTCTTCTAGCGTCGTAGAAAAAATTAGAATGTCATCTAGATACACCACACATATAACGTTTATGTAGTCTCGCAGTATTTCATTAATCAGACGTTGAAAAGTTGCTGGAGCATTCTTTAAACCGAATGGCATCCGCAAAAATTCATACAGTCCTGATGGCGTAACAAATGCCGTCTTTTCAATGTCTTTCTCGGCTAACAAAATCTGATAGTATCCTTTCGCCAGGTCTATTGACGAAAAATATTGAGATTTGCCCAACTTGTCCAATATACTATCTATATTGGGAAGTGGGTACTTATCATCAACTGTTACTTGATTAAGTCTCCTATAATCTACTACTATGCGAAACTTTGGTACACCTGAATTATCTTGTTTTTTCGGTATTACTATTATCGGCGAACTGTACCTACTTTTACTTTTCCTGATAATTCCCTGAGCTTCCATTTCTTTCATCTGTTTTCTAACTTCTGTTTCGTGCTGTGGTGGATACCTATACAATCTAGAATTTATCTGCTCATTTGTCGTTGTTTTTATTTCATGTACAATACTAGTAGTGTTTGTAAGTACATCCCCTTCTTTGTAGAACAATCTATTATATTTTTGTAATAATTTCCTTATCCCCCGTTTTTCTTCTTCATTTAGATGGTCCAGCCTTATATTTTCCGGTTCACTCACTTCTAACGTATTAACCTCATTTTGAACAATTTTATACAAAAATGGTAGATTTATATTATTGTTTAGTACTATTTCTTGATTTTCGATGTCTATGCATTTTACATTTTTATCTATCCAATCCATTCCTAGCAAAAAATCGTATTCTTTTTCTAATTCAATTTTAACCCATTTCATTCTAGCGTTTTCTGGTTGACCAAACTCAACTGGGCATTTAGATTTTACATATTCCATACCTTTTTTAACCTGACCTTCTATTGTATTTAATCCTATTTGACCTCCTATTCTCTCATACATTTTATTTGTTACTCTACTTGAATTTAGTAGACTAACGGTAGATCCTGTATCTATCATAGCAACATATTTCTTTTCATTAAAAGTAAGGACAATGAAGATTTTGTTTTTTTCCTAGGCTAATTTGTAAAAAACTCATTTTCAGATAACTCGTTAATTTCGTTTCTACTTACGGCGTAAACGTCCATTTGTTGCCTCGAATTATTGCTATTCATATGCTGATTTCTAGACTGCTGACTACCGTAGTTATTGTTGAAACTAGGGCGAATATATCTCGAATTATAATTATTACTGAAATTGGGTCGAGTTTGTCTCGAATAATTATTATTACTGAAATTTGGTCGAGTTTGTCTAGAATTATTGTTGTTCAAATTTCGGTTGTGATAATTATACTGATAGTTATTTTGGTTATTGCTGGGTATTTGGGATACAGTTGGTTTTTTATCTTTGATATATTTTAAATTAAATTGGTCTTGACCGATGTATTTATTTAAAATAGGTCGTATTTCTGCTAATGTAAATTTTTCGAATAATTCGGCTGCTAGAGCCCCTGCTGCTATTTCTTTTATCTTAAGGATCAAAAAACTACTTAAATTATTTACTATTAAAGACTGATAGTCTGAGTTAAGGAAGTCCTTTAGGAGGACTCCAAAAAAATACGGACGCCAACCATAGGTTGGCCCAACTGTCCGAAATGAAAACGCGTACCGATCTTTGTTTATATAATTTTATTAAGATATTCTGGTCTAATCCGGTTCACACAATAGTCAAACTAAGACTAACTTAAAACTAATCTTCCGCCACACTCGTAGCCTACGTCCCCGTGTCCAATCTGCTGAGTAATCACCATGGGCCGGCGCGTGTATCCGCTGCATCGCAGGTGTAACCCGATGCGTCTGGGCCGACTGTGGGAACATGTTCGCACCTGAGCAAGTAAATCCGCCAGGTCAGCAGATGTCGATCATGTTGCTTGCTCGTGTCCCACTTGCATCGTGTTAACTCTTCCCCCTTCGAAAATCTACGCCCCGTAGATCACGACGTCAGCTTCTGATGGCTTGGCAGCTTCCTAGTTTTGGTCCACAACGGGAGTCCCCTCGAATGATCTCACGGCCGGGAGATTCAGCCTTCCGCTAATCTTCCGCCATAAGATGTATGCTAGGGCAATCAACAGCGCGATGATAAATCCGTCTGAGAGTGTGGATATTTTAATTCTTTCAGCCAGGTTGCTCAGGCGTTCTATGTTCCGGAGGCTTAGATTGTGGACAAATTGGAGATCTACTCTGTCCCCTCTGTTGGTGGTTTTGGATAAGGCCGGGGGCAGAGCCTGGAGCATCGTTGCACGTGAACTCTGGAACGTCCTGTTTTTCAGTTGGATCGTTTCATTGTTTAACTGAACGATAAAGGTTCCTTCCAGCGTTTGCGTGGAGTTTCCTGAGGTGAGCTCGCCGTTGATATTGGTTAAGAAGATGATGTCATTCTCGATTAGCTCCATGACTTCGCTGGTGTCCGTATGATAGGTGCAAGTTGCGTGGCCCCCTTTCAATAATCTGGAAACACAATGATCTTCCGCAATCTTCTCCAGCGAATCTTCTCTACAGACTGTTGAGTTACTTATGGAGAGGCACTTCCTTAGTATGCCATAGGTTGATCTCTGGTTGACCAAAACTCTGCTGAACTCGATGTCGATCCGCCTTCCGTTTGTAATCGATGGCCTCGTCAGTAGCAGGTTGTAATCCTCCTTTCCGACTTTCGGGATAGATAGCGTATAAAGTAGCGTTGACCCATTGGTGTAGATTGACGGTGTTGAAAACTCGATGGCCTCGATTCCATTCCCGTATGGAAGGGATTCGAGCTCGTTCACCAGTAGGTTAATTTCGCTGTGGTCCAGCAAATTAGTGTTGACGATGCCGCTCTTTGCCATTTGGCAGGCTCGAACTACTTCGTTGACCTCTTCTTTGATTATAAGGACCTGGCTTAAGATGTCCTGTTCTAGCCTTTGGATGTCAGCAACTCTTATCTCGTTATTCGATTTGTCGATGACCCAGTTGATCTTTGTTGTCATATCCTCGACCGCACCCAAGAGTTTTTCGTTAATTTTGTACTGGTGGTTGTTGTTTTCGACAATCCGCTCTTGGCTCTCCAGGAGCTTGTCCCAGTCTGCAGCGTCTGGACTCCCTGCGACCCACTTCCATGCGGAGCCAATCCAGTCGATGGATCTCGGTTTCCTTTGTGATTTCCCCCTCAGTGAGCTGATCCGGTCAGTAACCTGCATCAGGTGGAAGTTGATCAACTGTCTCCGATCCCGGTCTTTGATGTTTTTCTCGACGGCATTCGTGATGCCCACTAGCTGCTGCTCGAATCTTTCCAGGTTGATCACGTGAACGAGATTGAAGTTCCCACTCACGATCCAGGCCTTGCCCTCCTTAATAGTAACCAGTGGTACGGCGTACTTAAAGATTTGTAGTCCTTCAGCCATCGCCAGGCAGATAAGGCAAGATAATCTGTAAAAGTTGGTCTTCGTTCTTATGGCGTTGACGTTATTTACGAGAGTGATGGTGAGGGAAATAATTAGTGGCGGAAGTTACTTAATGCAATAGTTAATTCTAACAATGACCTAATCTAATACATTACCTACTAGTATAACTAAAATTAACTAATTAATTGAACTCATTTAACATGATTAGATAATAGCACTATATCTATCAACTTACATTAGTAGTTAAGCTACATAACAGAAATGTTGTCAATGTGAGCAATGAATAAAATTTGATTGGATTAAATCTAAAACTAAGCTTTTAAGAGAAAAAAAGGATTTTTTTTTTCTTTTTTTTCTTTGCTTGTGCCATCCCCCCTTTTTTTTGCTTTTGAAAAATGGCTGGAGATAATAAGACAGGAGAAAAAGGTTTTCCCTGCGCTCGGCCTTACTGTTGTTGTGCGTCCCCCGAATCATTTGTTATATTCTTAATTTGAGTCTTATGGACTCTTCTCCCTGAGGCTGTGACTACCGTCACCCTATTATCTTTAGCCACTGTATCTTTACGAAACAGGGGTTTATTTTTTGCTCGAATGCCCTTGCAGGCCGTGTAAATGACGTCCCCTCTTTTGTACACCTTAGGCTTGGTCTTTTTCCTATTGAGCCTCAAATTGTCTGCCTTCTGTTTTCGCTCAATTTCACCTTTCAATTCGCTATTAACCCTTGTGCGAAAATCGACCAAGTTTTGATAGTTAATCCGCTGACATCTATTGAAGAAGATGTCTGAGGGTTTCCTTTTAGTGACCGAATGTACCGTGTTATTATATCTATCTACGGCTATATTAAGTAACTCCTTTAGCCGCAGATTCTTGTACTCCGCCTTTAGGCATCTGTAGATTTCTATTATTGTCGAATGAAATCTTTCGACTTGCCCATTTACCTCACTGCGGTGAACAGGCGTTTGGTAAAGCTGTATGCCCAGCATCTTTATGAAGTTCAGAATGATTGGGCTGAGGAAGCTTCTCTCATTGTCTGTCACCAAGATCTTCGGGGCAGTGAAATAGTGCAGAATTTTTGTGATTTTATCTCTAAGGTGAAGAGCTGACCTGTTTTTTATATGGAATACCTTCCCGAACTTCGAGAACTTATCGACGCAGGTAATGAACTTTTCATTTTGTATTTCCATTATATCCATGTGAAGTATTTCGCACGCATACGATGGCGTCGGTGTGGGCTGCAGTTCGGGAGCATTAGGATGCCTATCATACTTGTTAAGCTTGCAAACCTCACAGGACCCGGTGTATCTCTTGATCAAACTATTCATGCTAGGGAAGTAGTACTTCTCCAGCAATTGCTCCTTGTTTCCCCTTGGGTTCCTGTGGGCTCTTCTGTGTTCATCCATGATAAGTTGGCATTTCCTATTCTCGCTACCCACATCCTCGACTACACGTTGCGTAACGCGCAGTTTGTAGCCAGTGAAATGATCGAGATACAATTTCTGCAGTAACCACAGGTGTGATTCTGGTATTTTAATACCGTTTACGACGTTAGGTCTTAGCTTTTGTTTAAGGATACTCGTCAGATTATGTTCGTTCAATTCTGACACCGCGACGTAGTGGCGAGAGTAACCAGGGTGAGGTTCCTCCCGGATCTCAAGGCCCTTGCCTACCTTTATGATTATCTGATTGCGGAAGACGTTAATTGGAGCTTCCACGTGAGGAATGAGGTCAGAGCCGTCCTCTTGAGCGCTATGGATTGTGTCCGTTAAGGATCGTTCCTCGTCGGCCGTTACAGTCGAAGTGTCCGTACCTTCGCTCGCGGTTTCAGTGACTGCATCACTATTATTTGATCTTGCACTTCGTGCCGGCTCAGCACAAGCAGAGTCGGACAAGTGATTAATCTGAGTTCGTAACCGCGAAAGGGCATCCGCCACAAAATTCGATTTGCCGGGTTTGTATATCAACTCACAGTTATACTCCTCAATGCGAGCTTTCCAACGCTTCAGCTTGGCATTGTAATTTCTGTTACCCATGGCGAAGGTCAGAGGCTGGTGATCCGTGTAAATACGGATCTTCTTAGCGCCATACACATAGGATCGGAGGTTATCCAGGGCCCAGACTATCGCTAGCATCTCTTTCTCGTTGGTCGCATAATTTTCCTCCGTCTTGTTGAAGGACCGCAAGATATATGCAATAGGTCTGTCGGTACCCGATTCTCCCTGCGATAACACCGCTCCTTTGGCGAAATTTGATGCGTCCGTCGTAAGATTAAAGGGCTTCCCAAAATCTGGGAAGGCTAGAACTTCGGATGACGTTAAGAGAAGCTTAAAGTCGTTGAAGGCTTGCAAGGCTTCCTCATTCAGCGCGACAGGAACTCGTTTCGACTCATTTGCCTTAATTTGCGCATTCTCGCCTCGTGTAAGGTTCCTCAAAGGTTTGGCAACCTTCGCATAATCGCGAATAAATTTCCTATAGTATGATGTCAGACCCAAGAAACTCTTAAGCTCTTTCAAGTTTTCGGGCGGCAGGATCCGCTCGATAGCGGCCACCTTCTTCAAATCAGGCTTAATGCCATCTGGGGTGATAACATAGCCTAGAAACTCTACCTCAGTTTTCAGGAAATGAGTTTTTTCCAGATTTACCTTCAAACCTACCTCTCGCAGTCTAGAGAAAATGGTCTCCATATTCTCGAGGATTTTCTCTATGCTAGCACCGAAGATGATGATGTCGTCGATGTACACATAGCAGATTTTGCCTATGTATTCCTTGAGTACATCGTCGATCATTCTCTGGAAGATGGCCGGGGCATTTTTTAAGCCAAACGGTAGCCTAAGGAATTCGTACTTCCCGTTCATCGTCGAGAAGGCGGTCTTCGGTATGTCGCTATGTTTCATTGCGATTTGATGGAAGCCGGACGTAAGGTCCAGGGTGGTAAAATACTTTGCTTTACCAAGGCTAGCGAGTGTGGAGTTTATGTCCGGTATGGGGTAGGTGTCCGGAATGGTAACTGCATTGAGACGCTTATAGTCGATAACCATTCGGTATTGCTTCTCGCCTGAGGGTTTTGGCTTTTTCGGAACGACCCAGATTGGCGAGTTGTACGGGCTCTTGGAAGGACGAATGATGCCTTCTTTCAACAACTTCTGGATCTCCTTTTCAACTTCTTCCCTCGTGCAGGCCGGGTATGGATAACTCTTGGTATATATTGGCTCATCGGTGTTGGTCCTTATCTCAGCCTTTACGGATGTGTTAATGACCTCACTATCGTTAATTGGCCCGAAAATAGAGCTATGTTTTTCCAGCAAATGGTTAAGTTGAGAACGTACATTTCCGGGCAAATTTTCATCTAACGTAACATTTACCTCTTTTGACAGTTTCTCTTTAAGGGGAATTTTGATTCCCGGCTTGAGTGTAAGTACGTTATTCTTCCTATCAATGATCGCCTCGAGTTCTTTAAGGGTGTCGTCGCCAATGATCCCGTCGAAGGACTCGAGACCCGGCAGTACATAAAATGTAAGGAACGTATCGTTGCCAGCCTTTTTGAAAAACTGCCCGCTTACACTTTTGTCGATTCTGATATTGCCGGCTGCGGAATGTACAGTGAAAGGTTTAGGGATGCTAGTGCTATTTTGTGATACAGGGCGACTTATGAAATTTTTATTTGCGCCGGTGTCAACGAGAAACTTTAGTTTACTTCCGGCCTTGGTAACGTACTCTATATATGGTACGCTGGATAGGCGTCCGTCATAAAATTTACTTCGTCCTGTACGTCCTCCTCAACAGCTTCATCGTACGCATCAGTTGGCTCTTCTTCAACTGTCTGTACATTATAGATTCTTTGCTGTTTCTGGGGGCCGTAGTCAGATCTAGCCTTCCGCTTGAAGGGATTCGATCCGGGGGGACGATTCATATAGTTCACACTGCGGGATTGCACCGAGCGATCCACATCCATTTTTTCATGTGGTTTTGGGGCACTTGGCCTTGGCGGTGGACCGCCCGCATAGTTGACCGGATAGGATGGTTGGTACGACCTCTCGGGGGTGTATCGATTAAACTTCTTCGGCGGCAAGACGGGTCTAACTCCAGCCTTGAAGGACTGGTTCACCGGTGCCGTGATCGTGTTTGTTGAATTCGGAGAATGCAACGTATGGTTCCGGTAATTTAAGTTCTGGATTTCCAGGCATGCCGTGTAGGCCTCCGGGAGCATCCTTGGTTTCTGGACGATCAACATTCTCGACAGGTCGCCGTTAAGGCCTCGTATGAAGACATCTAGTGCACGGTTGCGATAGGTTTCCACCAACGCGTTAACCGTCTCCTGGGTGTATGACTCTGTTTTAATTTTGTTTATAATCAGGGAGAACTGGTGGTTCACCGTCGCGTAGAACTCATCCAGTTTCGACCCCCTCTGTGATAACTGGTTAAGCTGGTGTTCCAGTGTTCTTATATCCCGCTTGTCGGCGTAGTGCAGTGACAAGCACTTCTTGATCTCCGACCAATCGTCGTCGAAGATGTTGTAGGATATGAGGGCCGCATCCGCGTTCCCTCTTATCTTCTGCCGAATATGTTGGAGGATCGCCCGATATATCGGCTTACCCCTTACTATTGAAAAGTCTTTCAATATTCCCTCCACCGTATGGATCCAGGAAACATACTTGGTGGGGGTACCATCGAATATTTGTAATTCCTTCACGCAGTCCGGAAGCCTTTCGATCTCCTTAAGATCCGCTTCCGTCCGAGGACGACACAGTGGGGCTGGTTGCTCGGTTGCAACAACCCCGGGGCGAGTATCGCCTTCTAACTTGCTCAGCCGCCCCTCAATGCCCTTAAGGCGATCTAATAAGCAGTTGACTGCACCAGTCAGCTCCGTTATGGCGGTTTGCATCGCGTCCATTTTGCTCAGTATAAATTTATTAGTTACCTGGTTCCAAGGGGGTACTCAACCTTGGTTGCTTATAACCTTGCACTAAGTGGCTGCGTAACACAACGCGCGCTTTCTCTATTTAAATCAAGATTTCAGGGGAGGCACAACCACCGATTGATTTCGATTGCACAAATTTCTTAGCTTTACAACTTTTACCCTTGTATAGGCAGTACACACTTATTTACACATGCACGAACTTTGGCTCTTGATTCTTAATTTCACATATATATATATATTTTCTTTCACTCACAGGGGGATTGCACTCATTCTTTGCGTTCTTAAATATAATTTCTTGTACAACAAACTTAGTAGTATTTTTTTCACGTTATTTTTTATTATTTCACTCGATTCCGTCGTATATTTCCGCTGGTAAGTTCTTTTGGGGGCGAGAAGAAAAGGTATTAGGGTTGTTCAAGGAACAGCTCTTTCGGAAGGACCGTGTGCTCCTTTTTAGTGGCCAACGTTAATGATTGAAGGCAACCTACTAAGGCACGGTTGGCTTCACACGTATCCTTTAATTCGTTCTGATCTCCGATGAAGGAAGCTGCTTGTCGTGGCGGAATGATCGCTGTGTTCTCATGGGTACAGTGATTTTCACTCATGGAGCGTACCGACCACGCCCCTGTCAGGATAGCAGTTAATCAAACGAAAGAAAGGATAACGTCTACAGAGCTGTCCCTGCTCGGGCGCCAGTTAAGGAAGTCCTTTAGGAGGACTCCAAAAAAATACGGACGCCAACCATAGGTTGGCCCAACTGTCCGAAATGAAAACGCGTACCGATCTTTGTTTATATAATTTTATTAAGATATTCTGGTCTAATCCGGTTCACACAATAGTCAAACTAAGACTAACTTAAAACTAATCTTCCGCCACACTCGTAGCCTACGTCCCCGTGTCCAATCTGCTGAGTAATCACCATGGGCCGGCGCGTGTATCCGCTGCATCGCAGGTGTAACCCGATGCGTCTGGGCCGACTGTGGGAACATGTTCGCACCTGAGCAAGTAAATCCGCCAGGTCAGCAGATGTCGATCATGTTGCTTGCTCGTGTCCCACTTGCATCGTGTTAACTTCTGTGAATAAGGCACATTCAGCTATGTCGTTAACTATTACTCTAACTTTATCACATAGTTCAGCTATGGAACTTACTTTTAATCTGCTAATGTCCTGCATTATTTGTCCTTGGTCCCTCGTTGCCTTATAGTGAAGCTTTAGATTCTGCTTACACTCCATCCAGGTCATTGGCGGCGAAGTCTCCAGATAGTTCTTTGCTGGTCCTATGATTTTTTCGTTGTAGATAACGGTGTACACATCTTGGCGTTCGTGTCCCTGGTATTCCGTTAAAGCTCTGTCCACTGATGATATGAATGCTGGTAGAGTCCCAGATGTTCCATCAAACACCGGCAGGTACCGAAGTTCTTTCTCCAGTCTGCTCCTTAACGTTTGGGGTTGATTTTGCCTATTAACTATTGCCGTCAGTGCAGCAAGGCATTGTTCCATGACGTTTGGTTGAGCCATACTTCTAATCCCGTCTATAACTCGGTTACGATGGTCTCTTCTGTCCAGATTGGTGCTTTCGTTCTTGGTTTAGTGTTTGTTTCTGCGTTGCCTAGTAAATTGCACTTTAGGCTACTTCGTATCACACTTTTACCAATAAATTTTTTTTCACTTTCAGCTTGATGTATGGTTTTCAGTGTAGTGTTCGTTTCTACGTTGCCTAATCACTTTGGCTACTTCGTATCACACTTTTACCGATTATTGCCACACTTTTTTTTTTTTTTTCTTTTCTTTGGGTCGTATCACTAGATTCTAATTCTACCGAACAGAATCCTACCGACTGCGCCAGTTAGATTTTTATACCACCAGAACAAAATAATACCACGTTCCGTTTTACAAAAAAATATCTTCTTTATTTTCGAGATCGAACTTGCCGCACCCAGTTACAAAAATCAACTCTCTTTTTTTCCATTCTTTTTGTTTTCTCTTTACTTCGTATTCAATCAGCACAGTCAACAGCATGAGGCGGATATTTGTCAGCATTGCCGTTGACCTACCTTGCGTCATACCAAAATTACCAAGCAAGCGGTTTTTGCTTCCGCTCGATTTTGAATGCACTTGGGAGTTCAATGGCAAGCTTGGGGTCAATGTATGTAACTTGTGTGAAAAAATTGTTGCGCGTAAGTGGGAATTAAACATTAAAATTGCCAAGACTTTCTGTGAGATATTGAATTCCCTCGGGGCAGTTTCTCTTAAAATTATAGCTCGTGTTATAATTATTAAAAGAGTTTCGGTACATTTAAGCAAACGTATACCTATGGTTTTATTCGAACTTTTTGTATACTATACGTGTTGATGAAAATGAATGCAAGTAAGCAAAAGCGCGGAAATGCGAAAGCGTGCTTAACACGTGCGGTAGAATTTCTGTCATCCATCCAAGACTCTACCACAATTGAGATGCTAGAAATTCGGTTAAGCAGGGTAGTGGAGGCTTGGAGTGAATTTTCGTCCCTACACTATGAATGTCTGAAAAACGTGGAGGATGCGGACCTAAGTGAATTTGAGACCGATTTTGGTGTATATGAGCAGAAATATTCTGAAGCTCATTCCGGGTTAAAAAAAGGCCATTCGTGAAAAACAAAATTCAGAAAAACCAAACCCTGATGAGTCTGTTCTGCAACAACTTGCTAATCAACAGGCTACATTTTTAAAAAATCTAGATTCTTCCACAAACACGTGTTCGAAAGTTAATTTGCCTCCGATTATTGTGCCTCCGTTTTCCGGTAATTATAAAGATTGGCCATCCTTTCTAGATTTATTCACGGGTTCAGTCGACAATAAGCCAAATCTGACTGCAACTCAGAAATTTCATTATTTGAAATCGTTTTTGCGTGATGATGCGGCCAATCTCATAAAACATATTCCAATTTCGGACGCAAATTATATCGAGGCTTGGGATAGGCTCGAAAACAGATACGATCGTGTGAATCTCATCGTGCAATCTTTCGTTCAAACATTTCTTTCGCTTCCGTCTATGAACGTGTCGAATGTACAGACTTTGCGTAAAATCACAGATGGTGCAGATGAGGTGATTCGTGGGCTTAGTGCGCTAGAAAAGAACAATCGCGATCTATGGCTAATTTATTTGCTATTATCTAAACTCGACAATGAGACAAAATACGCATGGGCCGAAGAAGTCGGCTCTCGCGATGATAGTACGATAACGGATTTGATTCAGTTTCTCGAAGTTAGGTGTGACGCATTGGAGTCGTGTCAATCTCTTAATCGATCAACTTTATCGCGAGGCAAACCTTTAAATCAAATTAAAGCCCATGTTGCGAAAGCTTCGGAATCTAGTTCTCGGTGTCTAATGTGTAAAAATGATCATAACTTATCCCAGTGCTCGCAGTTCCTTGCGTTAGACATTCTTTCACGTAGGAACTTTACAAAAACACAATCGGTGTGTTTTAATTGCCTGCGCCCAGGCCATCCATCTAATAGATGTAGATCATCGTTTCGTTGCCGTGTCTGTAAAGCTCGTCACCATTCCCTCGTTCATCATGACGATCCAAAACTCGGTCATTCGTCCATAAATTCAAACTTATCTTCCTCGTCCTCGTCGATATTACCATTGTTACAGCCTCGTATTTCAGAAACACCTTCCACTTCGCATGCTGCTCCATTGATTAACAATCATTCGCTTGAATTTGGCATTCAAAAGCAAACAATCTTGCCTACTATCGTCGTCAAAGTTCAAGACAACCGGGGCAAATACATAGACTGTCGTGTTCTTCTGGATACAGGTTCTCAATCATCGTTCATCCTTGAGTCCTTTGCGCAACTACTCGCATGTCCTAGAAAGCATGCTCGAATCCCTGTCGTGGGATTATCCTCGAAAGAAGCAGGATTTACAAAGGGATGTGTGTCGATACAACTCCTTTCTCGATTTAACAAAACCAAATTATCGGTCGATGCTTTTGTACTTGAAAAACTGACGTCGAATTTGCCCTCAAAATCGTTTGATGCATCGGCTTGGAACTACATTCGAAAGTTAGATTTGGCAGATCCTTTCTTTTATTCGTCAAGTTCGGTTGATATTATTCTCGGAGCTGATAGAGTCTGGTCGATAATTAGTGCAGAGCAAATTCAAGGACCTCAAGGCCGACCAATAGCTCAAAACACAACCTTCGGTTGGGTCATCTCTGGAGAGCTTTTCGATTCAGATTGTGACGGTGTAAAATTATCATCATTTCACTCAGCCGTCGATGTAGATACTCTTCTCCAACGGTTTTGGGAGTTGGAAGAAGTTGCTCCTCATAAAAATTGTGACGTTTTTAACGATCCAGCAGAAACACATTTTCAAAAAACATTTACTCGCGCTTCGGATGGAAAATATATCGTGCGTCTTCCATTTGCTACTAATCATCCAACTTTCGCAGATACTCTGCAGTCGGCGGTTTCGCGATTATATTCAATGGAGCTTAGGTTTCGAACCAACCCCGATTTGCACCGAATGTATTCGAAATTTATGCAAGAGTATCTCGATCTCGGGCATATGGAGGAAATCCCTTCGGATCAGATTCATCATAACCTGTCGCAGCAGTTTTACCTTCCTCACCACGCTGTATTGAAACCCGACAGTTCGACTACAAAACTTCGCGTCGTGTTCGATGGTTCGGTGAAAGACTATAACGGATAATCATTAAATAACAATCTTTTAGTTGGTCCGCCAATACAACGCGATCTTATAGGCGTGAGTTTAGGGTTTCGGCAACATCGCTTTGTGATGACAGCCGATATAGTAAAAATGTTTCGGCAGATATTGGTAGACCAAAAGGACACTAACTTCCAACGTATTGTTTGGCGTAGCAACCCTTGCGATAAAATCCGACATTTTCGTCTACTAACTGTTACGCAGGGTACCGCATCAGCCCCATTTTTATCGGTTCGCGTACTGCAGCAGCTTGCCAACGATTACAAATCGAAGTACCCAGATGCTGCCAGAATTTTGCTCAACGACGTCTACGTGGATGATCTGATGACCGGGGCAGATTCAGTCGAAGCCTTGTTAAGCCAGATTCAGTCGAAGCCTTGTTAAGTTTGCAGTCGGAGCTTGTCGCATTGCTTTCGGAAGCTAATCTTCAGCTGCGCAAATGGAGTTCCAACTGTTGGGCTCTACTCTCAACACAAAACGCTGACGATTGTGAGTATTCCTTCGTCGATCTTGAACAGTCTGAGACACTCATCAAAGTTCTGGGAATGTTCTGGAATCCTGCTACCGATGTATTTTCATATCGCTTGAACATAAAGAGTCCATGTCATTCATTAACAAGAAGAAATTTACTGTCAGAAATATCCCGTATCTTTGACCCATTAGGACTCCTTGCTCCCTCAGTAATCTTGTTTAAAATTATGTTTCAGAAGCTCTGGTCTTCTGAGCTTAAACTGAGTTGGGACGATCCCTTACCTTCCGAAATAACTGAAAAATGGTTGAACTATCGCGAACAATTAACATCTTTTGAACAAGTTTGTGTTCCGCGTAATGTGTTTTTTTCTAACCCAACTATCGAACTCCACGGCTTTTCTGATGCTTCATCGTTGGCATATGCCGCTGTCGTTTTTGCTCGGTCGGAAACCCCCGCTGGTGTCGTAACTGTCACAATTGTCGCGGCAAAAACAAATGTGGCCCCCTAAAACCCATTTCTATACCTCGATTAGAACTCTGTGGTGCGTTGCTTTTGTCTCGGTTGTTAACTCTCGTGAAATCTTCTTTCAGTGGTGAAATCTCAAGGACATTCGCGTGGTGCGACTCAGAGATCGTACTGCACTGGCTTTCGTCACCCCCGCGTCGTTGGACAACGTTTGTCGCCAATCGTACTGCTGCAATCTTGGAGACAACACCTCGATACTCTTGGCGTTATGTTCCGTCAGAATCCAATCCCGCTGATTGTGCTTCGCGAGGTGTTCCTCCGTCTAATCTTTTTAATCACGGTCTTTGGTGGACTGGGCCGTCGTGCTTATCTTTGTCAGAAGACTATTGGCCCACATCGAATCTTTCTTCGAATATATCAGACTTCGAGTCCGTAAAACACGAGAAAAAACCAGTTTCAAGACAGGCACTCGTTGCTTCGGTTGATGTGCATGTCTTGCAAACTTTAATCGAGAAAACTTCATCGTGGTACCGTTTACAACGCATTGTGGCTTATTGTTTTCGATTCATTTCAAATTGCCGTCTTGGGATATCTAGTCGTGATACTCACGGTTTGAGGTACTCAGATATAAGAGCTGCCAGGGTCGCCATCCTGAAATTCGTACAAAGGATTTCCTTCGAAGATGACATCCAAAGTCTACGAACCAAAAACCAACTGCCGGGGAAATCGAAACTGTTGAGATACTCAGCATTCTTGGACAGCGAGGGACTACTTCGGATCAGTGGACGCATCAAACATGCAAGCGTTTCATTTAATATAAAACACCCTATAATCGTACCCAAATTGACTACTGTTTCTGCCCTAATAATTACAGATATTCATCAACGTTACTTGAATGCAGGCGTATCGGAAACCTTTGCCTTTGTGCGACAGCAATATTGGATAATGGGCAGCAGGAACATCATTCGTAAGATCATCCACCAATGCAAGCAGTGTTTCATGCAGCGCAAACTTACCAGCCAACAAATCATGGGTGATCTTCCATCTCATCGTATTCAGCCGTGTCGCCACTTCGCCAATACTGGGTGTGACTACGCTGGCCCATTAACAATCAAATTGTCACGTTGTCGAAAGGCAAAGACGTCGAAGGCCTACATTGCCTTATTCGTGTGTATGTCCACAAAAGCGATCCACCTGGAGCTGGTGAGTGACCTCACGACGGACGCCTTTATTGCAGCTTTACGCCGTTTCGTCTCGCGCCGTGGAAAATGTACTAACATATACAGTGACAATGGGTCAAATTTTCAAGGAGCACGACGGTGCCTCACAGAAATGCACAAACTAGTTTTAGCCCAAACGCACAACGATATCATCACCGATGCTCTTGCTAAGGATGGCATAGGTTGGCATTTCATCCCCCCATCAGCGCCACACTTTGGTGGTCTATGGGAGGCCGGCGTAAAGTCAGTTAAGCTGCACTTACGCCGTGTAATCGGGAGCTCAATATTGACTTTCGAAGAATTGTCCACAGTGTTAACACAAATAGAAGCAATTTTGAATTCACGTCCTTTATGAGGCATGTCAGATTGTGATCTTAACCCATTAACCCCCGCCCACTTTCTTATAGGTGAACCATTGACAGCAGTTCCTGAGCCAAGTCATCTAGATACTGCACCAAATCGGCTGTCGCACTGGAATCATATACAGAGCATGACCCAAGGCTTCTGGAAGCGATGGCATACAGAGTATCTGACAACCCTGCAGGAGCGGCCGAAGTGGCAACAAACAACAACAGATCTCAAACCCGGAGATTTAGTGGTCATAAAAGAACCTAACCTTCCACCAACAAAATGGATATTGGGTCGCATCCAATCTGTCAACCCTGGTGCGGATCAACATGTACGTGTCGCCACTGTCAGAACAGCAGCAGGAACTTTCATTCGGCCTATTTCAAAACTCGCTGTGTTACCGGTGTCCTGAAACTTGTTCCAGGGGGGCCGGGATGTTTGAGAATATATTGGAGAAATTTGTTTTATCTATAATCGTTTCATTCTAATTGATAATGTGTAATAAGTATTTTTTGTTGTTGCTAAATTTATATCAATTATTGTATTTATTTTCTGTTTTGTATTATTAATTCTCGTGTTCTCTCTCTCTGCAAAGCATAACTCTGCACAGTTGCATTGCTTGTGCGAACTTGTGGGTGCTCTACTGCTTCGACCAACTGATCTTCCG
Source organism: Criorhina ranunculi (assembly GCA_951813785.1). Taxonomy (NCBI): domain Eukaryota; kingdom Metazoa; phylum Arthropoda; class Insecta; order Diptera; family Syrphidae; genus Criorhina; species Criorhina ranunculi. The sequence goes on from OX638383.1 coordinate 19,363,493, forward strand.
TGGTCTCGGCCACTTGGATCTTGATCGTAGCAGAGGACTCATCGAAATTTAAACCTAACAGATAAGTTCTTCTGAATTATTGAAATAAAATAATATTCATTTGTATATACTGTAATCATATTGCTCGCTTTATTCGTTTTGGTTTTCGTTTCGCTCATTCTAAAACAATAACCAAAGTGCCTGTTGAATTCAACGAATATGAAGCAACAATGGCATGGAAGTTGATGAAAATAAAAAATAAAAAAATTCGATGGAATAATAAGCCAGAACCTATTAAAACCCATTAAAGCGAAGGTAGATTTAGGAAAAGGATTTATAGAAATAAATAATAAGAAAACTTATTTTGAAAATTATATAGAAAAGAAAGGCGAATGTCCATTTAGTTATGAAGAAGTACATATGTTAGAATACTGTCACTCAACGGATATGAGCCAGTTGATACATGATGACCTTAACCTCGAAGAAAAGAAAGAACTTAAAACTTTCTTTGATGAACATAGAGGCATTCTATATAAAGAAGGATAAAAACTCACTTCTACCACACAGACAATGCATTTCATTAGAACAGAGAACAGTAATCCTATTTTTACTAAAATATATAGATACCCAAAAATTCACGAAGAGGAAATAGAACGGCAAATTAAAGAGATGTTAGAGCAAGGGATAATTAGAAAAAGTATTTCACCCTATAGCTCACCCATTTGGGTAGTACCAATGGCTTCGTATGCCATTTGGCTTAAAGAACGCACCAGCCACATTCCAGCGTATGATGAACGAGGTTTTGGAAGCCCTGATCAATAAAATTTGTGTTGTTTATTTAGATTTCATATTAATTTTCTCCACAAGTTTGAAAGAGCATATGATCAATTTAAAATTAGTATTCAATCGTTTACGGAAATATAACCTTAAAATACAAATAGACAAATGTAATTTCCTACGTAAAGAAACACAATTTTTAGGACACACAATAACAGATAAAGGTGTTAAACCGAATACATGTTAAATAGAAGCTATAGAAAAGATACCACTCCCTAGTACTCAGAAAGAAATAAAATCGTTTCTAGGTATTGCAGGCTATTACCGAAGTTTATCAAAGACTTTGCTAAAATAGCACAACCAATCACAAAATATGTGAAAAAAGATAAAAAAATTGATAAACATGACATAACATACATTAAAGCTCATCAAGAACTCAGAAATGCACTACAGAGTGAACCTGTACTAGCATATCCGGACTTTAATGAGAAATTTGTCTTAACGACAGACGCATCAAATCATGCTATAGGTGCAGTTCTAAGACAAAAGGACATCCGATAACATTTATATCACGCACTCTGAACGAACATGAACAAAATTATTAAACCACAGAGAAAGAGCTTTTAGCCATAGTTTGGTCAGTTAAGTATCTAAGACCATATCTTTACGGTAGAAAATTCGATCTCAAAATAGATCATCAGCCTTTAAAGTGGCTCCAAGTTAAGAATCTAGGACGGGGTATTTCACCTCGACTTCAGAGATGGATACTTCAACTAGGTGAATACGATATGAGAATCGAGTATCTTAAAGGAACAAGCAATACAGTTGCAGATTTCCTCAGTAGAGAGATCAACAGGAAATAAAAGAACAATTAGAAACAATTGGGGAAAATAGTCATAACCTGATAATTAATAACAATAAACAGATAAAACTTAATAACCAGTTTCAAGAACAGATAAATATATTAAAACAAAGTTAAGTAATGGACTTATTGAAAAGATACTAAATATAATCCTTACGAGTAGATTGCAAATATTGATAGGAAGTCTCTTAACTCCTGAAGAAATTGATGAGTATAATGTTGATTTATATAAACTTAAGAAAATTCAACTATCAGTTGGAGAGTTTCATGAAAATTTATTGATATTTGTAACCCAAATTCCTGATATAATGTAAACTTTTGAAAAATATTTTCTTACTTCAATGCCTAATAAAGAAAATGAAGAATTAGATTTTGAAAGTGAATTTTTGACAATATGTCTATAAAGAAAATAGAGAAATAAGACATCTAAAACCATTTGTAAACTGTTTCAATAAAATTATAAATTGTACCAAGAAAATAAATAAAAATAAAAATATTATAGTAGAATTAATGAAAGGAACAGTACTTGCCATAAATAGCGACATTAAAATAAATAATAATTGTGACGAAAGGAAATCAATTGTAATTAAAAGAAATGCTTTGATCACTTTTGAAAACTGTACATTACAAATTAATGATCAAATATTTGACAATAACTATACAATTATAAACCAACCCATCTCTATAGATATGGAGTATCCATTTAACATAACAAAGGTAAAATTCAAAAATATTGATTTAAATGTAAGTAATATGAATATAACAGAAGAAAAATTATTTTACCCTAATTACAATAGTAATGATTTAAATTTTATTAATATATTTGTCTCGGGAGAAACAATAGACTAAGGAGGGAGGAGTTATGTTAGAGATAACAAATAATCAACAAAACAAAGAAATACCCTTAGCACCCATCCCAAGTATACTTCTAGGAAGATAAGAAGATTGGGAACACCATATACCAACCACATGCTGCAGCGAGAAATAACACAAGAAAAATAATTGTAAAGGTAGCTGCCAGATAAACACGGCTTTTTCTTAGAATAATGAAAAAGGGATCGATACTCCATATCGATCCTGTATATATAGGAATGTTGAATGTTCCTTTAGGTGAGTCATTAATTAACAGAGTACATGTATACTACGTATGTTCAAAGTACTCCTAGTTTTGAAAATAAATATAATTTATAAAAAAATTCAAAACTTTAAAAATTTATTTCGCGTGGGCTAGTGTACGTCGCAGCCGACAACAAAACAACAGCTGTGCACATTGATTCTCTCGAAAAGCTTAATCTCGTAGCCAAAACACACCCACAACATAATGTCATCACACGCAAAGTACAGCACAATGCAACTCATCATGAAGATCCACCGATTATTGCTAAAACATCCGGCGTTGCCTACTATGCAGAATTAGTATTAAACCTAGTAAGAAATTTATTGAATTCATTAACGTAATTTTTTATTTTTTTTTATCACTTATTTTCCTATCATCTTTTCCTCTTTTACTCTTTATTTTAAAATTTACTTATATACAATTTTATTTTTTGTCTACGCTTTTACTTTAACAAATCTTAAACAACCTCCTTATCTTAAGAATCTCATCATCATCATCTTTATGCCCTGGTTAGATGCGTGGTTTCTGGAGTGGGTAGTGCTGCTTGTTGGTCTGGTAGTGCGGTATTCCTCATTGGGTACCTTTCATCTTCATGAGTGGTTCCAATGAGGAAGATAGGGAGCTATTAGCCTTTGGTAGTGATAATGATACCACGCGGTCAATGCTTCGAATTCTATGTAAACAACATACCGGCTTGCAAATCTGTCACATTAATGCCCAGAGTTTACGTCCTCAGTTAGATGAATTTAGGTACTTGTTTAATGGCTCCAAAATTGATGCGGTATGTGTTTCAGAAACCTGGTTGCCAGATGATTCTAGGGATGCCATGAGTTTTTTAAAAGAATACAATATTTTTCCTTCTGGTAGAATCGGGCGTGTTGGGGGAGGTGTAGCTATATTTGTCCGAGGAAATTTAAATTGCAGACTAATTCGTAAGTCCCCGTCTGGTAGTCTAATTGAATACGTCTTTGTAAGAATTAAGTGTAATAACAAAAAAATCCTTCCAGGCTCAGTGTATAGACCAAAATCGTAACATTGACATAACGCCATTGTTCTCCGTATTAGAAGAATTATCTTTCGTATCCCCGTCCGTCATCATTGCTGGAGACCTCAACTGCAATATTCTTTCTGACTCACAACTGGTCGAGGGTATGAAAACACTAAATATTTTCCCTGTAAACACTTCATACCCTACCCATTTTACCAACGTTAGTAGCACCCTTCTTGATGTATTTTTTGTCAGTCATTTAGATAAAGTTCTCCTGTACAATCAACTGTCGGCTTCTTGTTTCTCTCGTCATGACCTTATCTATCTCACTTTTAAATGGTTCCCCACTGATGTCGATTCTACCTACAGCTTCAGAGATTTTAAAAACATTAACATACCTGAACTAGAAAACGATTTGGGTTCAGTCGAATGGTTTCGAGTTAACGATATGCTCTCTGTAGATGACCAAGTATGCTTTATACAAAGTAATATTTTGAATCTTTACAATACCCACGTTCCAGTAAAAACTGAACAAATTAAAAGTAATGATTGCTCATGGTTTACTAGTACTATTCGTATATTAATCGGTAAACGTAATCAAGCCTACAAACGCGATTTAGACTAGAGGAACTTTTTAATGCATACAAAGTTCTGAGAAACAGGGTAACATGTGAAATAAGTGAAGCCAAGAGAAGATTTTATGCCCCTCGTCTTGATCCCTCAATTGCACGAGAAAGATTTTGGAAAAATATTAAGGAAATCGGAGTTGGAAAACAAGAAAATAACAACCTTGTAAATCTGGACTGTAATGAACTCAACATGAATTTTACAACCCTTCCTTCTATAGATACTATCAGTCCTGCAACTTACTCCGATTTATTAGATTTATTTGTCTGCCTATTCAACGGGTACTGCGGTCTCTGGACGGCCGCTACAATTCTGAAATGGTGACACAGACGATTTCTAAGGACTAAGAATAAACCTTAGTATGTATGGTGTGCATGCGAAGCCGCGGGAGGACTGCTAGTTCTACAATAAAAATAAAGCTTTTCTATGCTCGTATTCTTGCTTTTGTGGATAGACTGTATAAGTTAACGTCGCGAATGTTTGAGGATCAAGTAACAACACATGCCGTTTCATGTTCTACATGAGACATCGTACGTGACGGAATGCGGATGGTGTCTAGTGGCAGACGACACAACAGCACAATGAACGTGGGAAGCGATGTCACTATGAGCTACAGTAGGTTAGATTAAGTTAGGATTTGATTTTTGTAATTAGTTTTAAGTTAGCCGCGAAGGCAGAAAGTTGAAAAATAATTTTTTTTAATAAACTTCAACATTAAATAGTTGAATTGGCGCCCAACGTGGGTCCCAGACACGATAAAGACCTAAAGTAGTTCTCGCATTTTTTTAAAGAAAAACCCGGTTAAGACCTTAAGTAGCTCATGCCGGTAGTGTTCCCCCAACGACAAAAAGACCTCAAGTAGCTCGTGTCGGAAGTGTTACACAGAAAAAGTGCGTCGTGAAAACCTGGGTCCAGCGAATCCGAGGACATTCATAGTGAGAACGAGTACGCAAATCACACCAACGAGGGAGTGTCTAGAAAGGCGCCCTAGTAACCAGGACCGGTTAACGGAATCGAGCTCCTTGACAAGCGTTGGAGAATGCTTGCCACAACAATATTGTAAGATAGTTTTAACTGCATTTAATTAAGAGTGCAAACGTAACATGCGTAATTAAAGTGAATCAAGTTTTAGTAAAAATAATTTAATAAGAGTAAATACGTAAATATTTAAGAAAAAATATAATTTTTGCAAATAAAAAGAAAGAAAAAGAATAAAAGTGAAACAAATTTTAACAAAATTAAATCAAGGAAAGAAGAGTAAATAAGAATGAGAATTTTTACAAGAAAAAAGAAGAAAAAGAATATAACATATAAATACATATCTACATATCTTATCTATATAATCATTTCATATAATTTAGAAAAGAATTCAAATCACCTTTGTAGAATATTTTTTTTCTTCTGTCGGGGTGTTGGAACACCACGTTGGAGTACTCAGACGCAAAAACAGGTCCATTGTACTACCAGCAGGTACAACCCTTTTACTGTGTTTTCTTCGTCTTTCTAAGAAAGTCGAGTAAAAGCTTCAGTGATAAGGAGCTAAAGTTACCAGCATTCATCACATCATCACATACGAGCAAAGGCAGGACAATCACATTGGAAATGTTCCGCAGTGTAGTCGCCCTCTCCACAAGCGTCACAGACAGTGGTGTCACTTAATCCTTACACGTTGAGATGTTTGGCAAAGGAGAAATGTCCCGTAATAACGCCACGAAGTTGTCCGCAGTCTTTTCTACTGAGAGACAGCAAGAATGCCGCGGATTTCTTACAGACGTCGGGAAGGATCTGTTTAGTCTGCCTGCATCCTAGAGAGTCATGCCATCTACAGTTGTGTTTGCTAGAAACCCAACCATCGATAGAAGCCCTAACCGAAGATACGGACAAACCTAACGTGAGTTTAGGACCGGAGAAGTTTTCCTCTGAGCCTTGCCTTGCAAGCTCATCGGAGACCTCATTTCCGGTAAACCCGCTGTGTCCAGGGACACAGACAAGTCTTAGCAAATTCAGTCTTCCAACCGAATTCAAACTAGACCTGCATTCCCGAACTATTTTGGATCTAGTAAGAGGATTGAGCAAGGCCTTAAGCGAAGCCTGACTATCGCTACAGACACAGATACTCCGTCCCCTCCACTCGTTTTACACAATATAGTTTTCAGCCATAAGTATTGCAAAAATCTCCGCTTGGAAGACAGATGCATAAATACCTAGGGGAAAGTGCAGTCTAATGTTGTCGCCTTAGTAAAAATAGCAGTCATGTTTTTGCGTGAAAGCTTATTCCACCATACAACCGATGCATATGCTAAGGAAGGTCTTACAAACGCCTTTTACAGCCATAGGACTCTTTTCGGTGATAGACCCCATATCTTGCCAAAAGAGCCCTTACACTTCCAGAAAGCTGATAATGCTCGAGCCGCTTAAGACTCGACGTGTTTCGACCAAAGAAGTTTCCTATCCAAGATTACTCCTAGATATTACGCTTCGTTGGCGAGTGGGATTCTGATACCTTTGAGCACTGGTAGAATCAGTCAAGTCAGCTTCCTCCTCCTAGTGAAGAGAACAACTTCAGTTTTCAGAGGGTTAACTGAAAGCCCATTCCAAGTGCACCATCCATCATTCACATCCAGGGCCATCTGCCCCTTTATGCTGACAGATCGCAGGGAAAGACCAACAGACAGTTCGGCAACGTCATCTGCATATGCCTGAGCGTAAATACGAGAACTATTGAGACTGTTAAGCAGAGAGTCGACCAACATGCACCACCTTAAAGGAGACATCACGGCCGACCACAATCTGCATCTATCATCAAGGTTCCATTCATTAGCATTGCTTTAATCCACAACACTAATGATTCATTCACACCGTGTTCTCTGGCAGAGTTGCACATGCTGTCAAAAGTCGCATTGTCAAAAGCTCCCTCTATGTCGATGAAAATGCCCATCGCGTATTCTTTCCTATCAAACGCGCATTCAATTCTGCCAACCAGATTTTGAAGCGCAGTTTCGCAGGATTTTCCGCGTTGATAGGCATGTTGCATAACAGAGAGAGGGTGCGATCGCAGAGCAACTTTGCGCACATGCAACTCAACCAGTCTTTCCATGCTTTTCAGCATAAATAAAGTCAGACTGATGGGTCTGAAGCTCTTGGCCAGTGAGTAATCATCTCTACCTATTTTTGGTTTAAAAGCTACTCTAACTGTTCGCCAGGGTGTTGATATATAAGCCAGTGCCAGTCCCGCAGTGAAGATTCTCTCTAGAGTAGGCAGCAACTGATTTATGCCTTACTGCAGCATAGCTTGGTATATTCCATCAGTGCCGGGTGACTTGAAGCCATCAAAGGATGCAACAGCATACGACGGGTTGTTCGGCTGACTTCACTCACGGTCCCGGTGGTCGGAGCTATATGTGAGCCAATCGTAATCTGATTCCCTGGAAAATGAGTCTCCAGCAAAAGACTTAAGGCTTCCGCTTTTGTCTCAGTCAAGGTGCCATCAGATTTCCTGAGTGATTCCAGTTTACTTGGCCTACTGGTTTCACCGAGTGTTTCGATCTTTTCACAGAAAGCTCTATAGGAGGCCCTTTTCGATAGTTGAATTAGCCTCTTGAAATCCTTCTGCTTAGATCGGTAGAGATTCCAGTCTACTTCCAAATTAGTCTTGAGTGACCTATTTAGAAGCTTTCTGGATTCTATCCTTGTTCTTTGCAGTTCAGAGTTCCACCACGGAACTGGTGACCTGCAAGGGTTTTATTTTGACTGGGCACGCAAGTTCGAAACATCTAGTAAGGAACCTATTCAGGTCCTGAACAGCATCCTCTACCATCTGTCTCGTCCTAAGTTTGGGTGGAGTTTTGACAGAAAAGTCTAGCTTCTCCCTGAAACTTGTCCAGTTAGTTTTTCTCGGATTCCTCCTCTCTTGTAAAGTTGCAACTTCGCAGTCAATTCGGAATTCGATATATCTATGGTCTTAAAGCGAAACCTCCGGCAGAGCCCTCCAGTTTGTAATTGTCTTAAAATATCTATTAGATAGAGTCAACTCAATCACATCCTGTCTCCTTGCCGTAACAAATGTAGGTTGGGAGCCCACATTGTTAATGGTTGCGCCAGACGATAGTATGAAGTCCAGAAGATGGTTGCCGCGCATGTTGCACTTGCTACTGCCCCAAACTACGTTTTGAGCATTAGCATCGCAACAGATGACTAGGCCCATCTTTCTGGTCTCGCAGTACTCTATGAGCTCAGCAATTTCCTTCGGTGGTGGAGGCACAACCGAGTCATAAGGGAAAAAAGCTGAGGCAACGACAAAGGTTTCCCATTTATCATTTGCTTTGTAGCTTATGGCTGCAGCAACTAGGTCTTGATCACAGAGATTAAACCTAGTTGGTGAGAGGCTTTTTGACACAATAAGACAAGTTCGGGGCCTTTCGGACCGCTCGTCATAAAGTATCTCCACGTCACGAACATTTCCAAGGCCATAGATGCGTTTTTCCACACCTATGGCTCCTGGATGGATGTGATGTGAGGTTTTGTACCCAACACGGAAAGTCTACCACTGATAAGGGCAGTAGCAGTCTTGGAATGTTGGAGGTTAATCTGAGTAAATGTCATAATAAGTACTGGGTTTTTAACCTTTATTCGCACTACTTGGAACTGAATCCTTCCAAGATGCAAATAAGGGCGCATATCATACCTAGTCCTGATAATATCGACAGAGCTCTTATCTATGCCCACAACAAGAGAAGAACCCTCCTTACCTTCCCGATTCTTACTCTCCCTGTGACTATAGATAGTCCATTTACTCGTGTCGACACCAGGATTCTGGTGGTTTAGACGCGACAGCACATCCGCCGTTTTCCTAGGTTTCCCCGGAATCCAGCAGAAAGCGCGCGTCATTTTTGTCGGCCTGGAGACCTCAAAAGAAGTGGTCCCCAGGGAGGGAATTTTGGTGGCCGTCTTGTTTATCCATTCAAAGGTTTACTGCGAAGAGCACTTCACCATTAAGGTTCCGCTCTTCAGTTCACAGCCCTCCACTTGAAGACAGCCATTAGATACCATTGCTAGCTCCAACAGTGTTTGCACTCTGTAACGGTCATGCTGTGGTCATTACCGGCCTTAGATATGCAGATCGTCAGGGAGGATAAAGCAGCTCCTCTATAGGATGCCTGCTTGTCTCGCTTCTTGACAACCGTGCTTTTCTTACCAGTAGCCTTCTCCGTGTCGTCCACTGGTGCTACAGCCTTTGCTGGTTGTTGCACCCGTTTCCGGGATTTGTGCGCAGGCAATGCCGCTGGCAGGGGGTGTTTTAGCAGAAGGGCGCGCAATGGGCGCGCATACGCTTCCGCTAACAGGAGTGTTAGAGACGCTCTTCCTCCGTTATGGATTGTGAGAACCAACAGAGGGGGAGGCAGCGTTGGGTCCATTTGACTGGCTGGTTTCCGTTGGGGTTACTTCCACCGACCTGTTTCTCTTTCCCGTCGCCGCCAAAGGAGTGTTGCTCACAACGCTTGCGCCTTCAACTGTAGCCGTTTCTTTGCGCCGCGCGGTCGCTCCCTTCCTTCTTCTCCTCTTCCGTTGGCTCTTAGCCAAAGGCTCATCTGACCGTGCTGCTTCCGGAGCTCGTTCAGCCTTATCAGCTTCCCGAGTCAAACCGTCAGCAGCGCCGGCTCGATTAACCACCTGTCTATTTGGATGGAGATTAGACGTACCAGGGTCGGCCTCTTCGCCACTTTCTCTATCCTTCCAACTCAGTCTGCCGAAATCGTCAGAAAGAGAACTGCAAGAGTTTTCGGAGTTAAGCATTCTTACAGCTGGGTCAACGCCTGAAAAGGCGGGGGGTATTTGCATGTTGGATGGGACCTCCAGAAGCCGTGTCCCTGCCGTGGTCGAAAAGACCGTATTTGAAAATGTAGAAGCCTCCAACTCACGTAGATCTTCTCCTCCGAGTAAAAGTCAGACTGTTGGTCCTACACCAGAGTTAGATACTTTAATCACTTCTATTGTCTGTCGCGTATTAGAAACACAGGGACGTGCTATGATTCAAAGTGCACTAAACCCAAACTTCAACCAAAACCATAGAGCAGATGAGACAAATGAGCCCGAATACAGAAATAATTAAGCCGATATCGACAAAATTCCGGACATAGTCCGCTGCCTTAAGACCTTTTCCGGTGAACCTTCCGAATTTAGCTCCTGGAAAAAAGTGTCGAAAGATTTCTACAAATCTATGAACCTGTAAAAGGTACTCCAAAATATTATGGAAAAATTTCCGTAATAAGGAACAAAATTGTTGGCAACGCCAACACAGCCCTGGAGTCCTATAACACTCCGTTAAATTGGGACTCCATTTCAATATGTTTGATCATGCACTACGCCGATAAGCGTGACATGAGCACCCTTGAATACCAAATGACAGCCATGGTACAGGGAAGCAAGACCATCCATGAATTTGATCAAACTATCTACTCACACCTATCATTAATTTTGAACAAAATATCCTGTATGGATGTCGGTTCCGAGTCCATGAGCTTACTTACCCAAACATATAGAGATAAGACCCTAGACGTGTTTATAAGAGGACTTAGAGGTGACTTGCCAAGACTTCTTGGAATCAAGGAACCAAGAGATCTGCCACAAGCACTAAACTTGTGTTTAAAACTCAAGAATCAGAGTTTCAGATCCAACCATGTCCGCAATCAACCAGTGGCGAGAAATGAACACGTATCTCCCGCATTTGATGTTGTGTTATAGCCGAGACTCTTGCAAAATCAGCTGCAGTGATTGTAATTCACTTTGGCATGCGGATTGTGCTAAACTTAAATCCAAAGAGTTGGAAAACATCATCAACTGCAAAAAATCTTGGAGTTGCCACAATTGTATACAAAGGAAATTCAACAATTCTAGCAGGCTGTCGACATCATCATTATCTTGTGTTGGCGAATCCAGCAAAAACAAAAACAAAATCACTCTTGAGAGTATACATAACCAGGCAGTACAACTACAACTAACCTTTGATTCCACCATATAGTCCATCAAACTCATTCAGGAGCAACTTGCGGTCTTAGAGAATGCCACTCTAATGCTGAATTAGATTAAAAGAGAAAACGAACAGCTGAAGTCCCAACTGAGTGTTATGACAAAGAGGCTATACAATGCCGATATGCTGATTCACGCTAACCACATCGAGTTGTGTGAAGTTCGGCAAACCGACAATGAAAATGTGCACAGTATACAGTGGTTAACATCATCAACCACTGCACTGGTGTTGCATTAGCTGATGATGACGTGGATATGTGCTACAGGAAAAAGAAAAGAGGGAAATCGACTGGCCCTATTGTTGTTCAGCTACGGAGCAGGAGAATCAAAGAGCGAATTTTAGTTGCAGTTTATGCGAAGAAAAGGCCTATCGATGCTAATCAAATCTTCTCTTCGACTCAAACTAAAATATATATAAACGACTGGCTGTCAGTCAACTGAAGCGAAACATCTCTTGAACGAGGCGAAGAACGCGAAAAAAAAATTCAACTACCAATTTCTCTGGGTGCGATATGGAAAAATTATGATGAGGCGTGCGACTAGTATGAAGATCAAATTAATTAAGTGCATTGATGATCGATCTTAATCACTTGGATTAAGACATTCATTTCTAAATTTTGATCCTTAAATTGTCTTTTATGTTCAATTCAAATAAATTGTTTGATCTTAATACTAGTGTTGATTGTAATGAAACCACTATAGGCTCTATGTTTAATTCAAACTTAAATGACTAGACTATCTTCCACCTAAACATAAGAAGTATGAGAAAAGCGTTGATAATTTTTGTTCCTACTTGCAAAATTGTTTTAGTATTCTACCTCAAATAATCGTTTTATCACAGATCTGGATCTATAACCGTGAGTTGTGTCTTTATTCGCTCCCGGGTTATACTCCTTATCCTAATTGTAATGAAGACTACCCCTCGGGTGGAATTGTCGTATATGTTAACAACTCAATTGAAGTAGCTGATGTTTTTACGCCAGATGTAAGGAGTTCCGATTCTATTATATTGAAAATAGTAATTGATAAGGTCGTTTTGGACATTGTCTGCGTGTATCGATTGCAATCTGTTCATAGGAACATATTTATGGCTGATATTGAAGGTATACTATCTCGTGTTAACAACCCCAATGCCTGTCTTATAGGTGATATGTATTAATGTTGATATTTTAGGACTCCCTTCGAGTAGTGACAGCTTTATTGTCGTCTTGTCTTCGTTGGGCCATGAGTCATTAATAAATATACCAACCAGAGTTACCGATTCCTCCAAAAAGTGTATTGACCATATCTTTCTAAGAAATCAGAGTATTGCAAAAGTTCGATCATTTTTATTAGATTGGAATGTAACTTATCACTTTGTTATTGGCAATAATCCAATCCTAAACTCCCATAACAGTGAACAAACGTATGTAAAAACAAATTTAAACAAACTAAAAGAGCTTCTTTCTGTATTAAACTGGGTTGAAAATAATAATAATTGTTGATTGTTTGGCGAAGTTTGTATATGTGCAACGTAAACCAGATGTAAAAAAATTAAACCGTGGATGACAGACTCTCCATGTCAAATGATTAAACACAAAAATCTCTTTTATCGAAAAAATAAAAAATCGTTAGAACATACCCTCTGTAAAAAAACACTATCAGATTCTAAAGAACAATATTTTTCAACAAATTAATATCCAGAAAGAATTGTATCATAAGCGTCAATTTCACGAGAATAGATTGAATGCAAAAAGATAGTGGAAAATCGTAAATGACTTATTTGGCAAAGGTTCAAGCGATAATAGAATTAAATCTCTTAAGCTATCAGATAATCATACTACTTCCGATGAAAGAGACATTTTTTTAAAGATATATCCTACAATATCCAACCTTATCGAACAAGCCTCCTGCGAGATATTCCTTCGGAAACTCGAATGTTATCGTCATTCTTCTTCAGAACAATTTATGAAGCTGAAGTTGCTTATGTAATTTCTCAGCTAAAATCAAAATCGTCTTGTGGATATGATGGTATTAGTAGCGTGGTTGTTAAAAGAATATGCTGTGCAATAATTAGCCCACTTACATATTTAATTAATTGGAGTTTTAATACTGGATTTTTTCCTGAGTGTCTTAAAACTTCTATTATTGTACCCCTATAAAAAAAGGCGATAAATGTGATCCCAACAACTACAGACCGACCTTTTTTTACAAATTTTCGAGAAAATAATTACTACACCAATGCTTAAATACATTGAAAAATATGACCTTCTTAGCTCCCTTCAATTTGGTTTTCGCAAAGGGAAATCAACTGAAGATGCAATAGTATCTTTCTAAGAAATCATTTATGAGGCAGTCGACAAGAATAAGAAACTGCTGGTATGTTTATTGACTTAACCAAAGCTTTGATTTAGTCAATCATAAAATGTTGTTTAATGTTCTGTATAAGTTTGGATTCAGGGATAATATCCTCAGTTGGTTTTCTTCCTATCTTTTGGAAAGGAAGCAGCTTGTTCGGGTAAACTCTACCTTGATTGAGTCTATTACTTGTACAGCAGCAGGCGTCCCTAAAGGATCAGTTCTTGGCCCTCTATTGTTTGTAGATAGATAATCTTTTATTTCGTATAATAATATTTACATTAGTATTGTTACCGCACATTTTACAATTTAGAGATTTGATAGCATATTAGGTATCTTTCTTCTAAAACATTATATTTTGTACATGATCTATTTTATTCTTTAATGAATTTGTTATTTGGAGGAAAATACGAGAAAAACCTCAAATGCAAAAAAAAAAAAACAAATGAAATTGACCAGAATTATGCAAATAGTGAATAGGTCTTACAAAAAAATAAAGTAATAAATATATAAGTAAAAAAACAAATAAATAATTTAATACATAACAAAGAATAAATATATAAATAAATAAATAAATAAGGAGGTAAATAAAGTAATTAAATAAATAATATAATTATACATAAATAATATAACTATAAGTAAATAAATAAATAATTAAATAAATAAATTAGTTAAAATAGATAATAAATAAGTAAATTATCTCAAGAAAATAATAAATAACAAAAAAGGTTGTTTAACAAATAACGTTAAATAAATAAATAACAAAAACATAAAATTATTTAAATTTAACAAATAACAAAACAACGTTGAATAAATGTTATGTGATCCTATATAATTAATTTATAAGGGGATTTTCAGAAAAACTACAGCGCTCCTGAAATTTTAGCTTAAGTGTTTGTATCCTATTTGAGATCAATTCAACATTTGCTTTACAGTGGACATCTAAGGTTGAATGATGCCATGGCAAATTCGACATCATTTTTAGTATCTTGTTTTGAGAAACTTGCAATTTTCTTATATGACACTTCGAACAGTTACCCCATACTTGACACCCATATAACAATATGGCCTGAAAAATTACCTTATGGATGATCATTTTATTTGCGGTTGAGAGCAATGATTTCCTATTTATAAAAGGGTATAACATTTTGATTGCAATTGCTACCTTTTTGATTGTCCTGTTGATATGTTCATTGAAAGTTAGTTTTGTGTCTAGATATATTCCTAGATATCGTACGGATGGCTCCCAATTTATTACTGATCCATTAAACTGCAAATGGTTACTGGGAAGAAAGCAGGGCTTCCTTTTTCTTGTGAAAAAGATGGCCTGCATTTTTTCCTCATTTAATTTGATTTTCGATTTGTTATAATATTTTTCCAATATTTTGATCGCATTTGTTAGATTCCTCTCAATATTGAGAGCGAATGCATGAGAAGAAAATATGGCAGTATCATCTGCAAAAATTGCAGTATGACAATCAGATAAATTTGGGATATCTGATGTATACAGATTGTATAAAATTGGGCCAAGAACTGAACCTTGTGGCACACCTGAATGGAAAAATATTAAATCGGAGACACCACTATTGACATGGACTTTGAAACAACGACGAAACAGCAGGCGTCCCTAAAGGATCAGTTCTTGGCCCTCTATTGTTTGTTATTTATATTAATTCCATCTTAAGGCTGCCTTTAAATGGTAAAATAATTGCCTACGCTGATGACTTAGCTCTTTCCTATGCAGCTGTCAGCGCGAATGATTTAGTGCGGCAGATGAATCTGGACCTTTCCTGGATTAATTGGTTTAGGTATCAGCAAATGGTCCTTAGCAGCAATTCCAAAGTAATGTCGTTTGCTCTTACAAATCAGTCTCCAATTACTGGGATTGCATTTCATGACTCTCGTTGTAATCAATCTAACTGTGAGAGTAATTGCACATTTCTGGAATCAGTCTCTGAGTTTAAATACCTAGGTGTAATCTTAAGCTCAAAAGAAGATATTGAGGACTTTACTGTTTGAACCTAGTCAGGAGCCTTCGCGTTCGCTTTTTCAACTGCAATCAACTGCCACTGCAATCTCCATATATATTCAAGGTTTTGAGGTTGTTTTATCTACGCATTGGTTATACCAACATTAGTAGAAATGAAGTGCATTCACTTCGTTTCTCGAATGCAGTGATAGTTTCTAGAGTTAGGACAGAGCACTGCCGTCGATTTGTTACCAACATAGCTCCCTTTGTTTATAACAGATTGCCATCTGACATACGCAATCAATTAGGATCGAAATCCAAATTCCTTGGATCTTTGAGAAATTGGCTACTCCTTACATCTGATGTTGGGTTTTTAATGCAAGGAATAACAAAGACCGTTTCATTCCTCACTTCCTCATCTTACCCTTCATCTATATCACTTGTCTCTTCCTATTAAATACGTTTTTTTCTTTTTGTGCGGCTTCACATTTCACTTTACACAACTCATGGTTAAACAATTTAGTAAATTACACTGGGCAACAAAAAAATAATTATTTTCTGCGGCATTAATTTTTTTATTTGTTTCAATAAACACTTATATTAGACATACATGAAATGTATTTAATTTGTATGGATTGACTCTGGTTCTTGAGATAAATGACATGTAAGCAATCGTTAGAAGAAATATTAACCTACCTTAAAGTTGTATTAATTTGAGTATTCTTAACAAAATTTTGTTTTCTGTTCATGTAGATAGTTATAACAGTTTCGCTTAAACTAGATATTAGACCTTAAGGTTATCAGTTTGTGCCCTATTTTAAGTACATTGCCCTTTTGATCTTAAAAAATATGAGTTCGTCGCGAAAGTCTTGTATTAACAATACCAACAGTTTTTGTTTTATATGTGGCAAATTATGTCAACAAAAACAAAGAAAAAAGATCACTGAGTTTGTGAAACAAACCTACCATGTATACCTACTTTGGGATAAATCTTGCTTAAAAGAATAAATATTGGGTGCCCAATACCGTGTGTAAGTCTTGTGTGGAATCTCTGCGACAATGGAGCCAAGGCGTACGTAAAGAGCTTAAATTTGGAGTGCCGATGATATGGACTGAGCCAAACAATCATTTCAAAGACTGTTACTTTTGTGCTGTGAATGTGAAAGGTATAAATCAGTACAAAAAACGTACTTAGGTTTATCCTAATGTGGAATCGGCTAAGCCCCAAATATTACACAGTGTAGAATTGCCAGTTCCAGTGATTTCAGGACCATCGACTGCAAACTGTAATGGAACAAGGAGAACGGTTCCACCAGGACATTAGAACAATGGAAGAAAGATACCAAGGCCGATGGGACAGCCATATGATGGCAGGCTATTGCTGGACTTTAATAAGCGATTGTCCTGAGGAAAAACACGATAGAAAAGCCTACAGAAAAAGTTTTTTGTAATATTTTTTTTATTATTTGTATTAACAGCATGTGTATTTAGTTTTTTATCGTTATTATATAGCCGCTCCTATAAATATATATATTAATACGTTATTGTATTTCTTATTTAGACCTTTTTCAGTCATATAGTTAATAGAGTTTTATCTCATAAACTAGAGTCAATTTAACAAATCTGATATTTTTCTCGTATTCAGCACACTGAACTTTTCCAAAATTGACTTCAACATACCATGCCACAAAATTACTGTTCCCTAGTGTTATCTATTGAAGTTCAAGTAAATTTAACCAAATCAATAAAAGAACTATGTATTCTTCATAAAACTTTTGTTATGAATATTGTACAGTGAATTGGAATAAATAAATCTAAATTTACACCCGAAAGACATATACCTCAAGCTCAAAACTTCCCCAACAGTCGACCATTCCCGCATCAACCATGGACTGGAGGATACCCCCAAAGACAGATTTTTCCTTACCCTCAAAATTTACCACGGCCGATACCACAACTATATCTTTCTCACCCAGCTCCAGCAAATCAAGCCCAAAACTGCAATTACTCACAGATGAATAGGCCATTTTTAGATAGACCTCAAATAAAGAAAGAACCATCTTCCAGTTTCCAAACCAAAAATACTAATTACCAGAATAAGTTCCGTTCAGACAAATTTCACTCGCCATCTCAACAATTTCCGATACCAAAACAATTTCATATAGAGACAACTCAGGAAGACATCGACGAATACCACCAAGCAATAGAGAATGATGATATCACTCAGGAGCAAACCCTACAGGAATGTATGGATGCTACCTGAGGAACACGCATCGCCTTCCGATCTCTCAGATATTCATTTTTAAGGATGAACGACACTTCGCTCCCGTACTTCGAGTGCAAGGCGAAGAGCGGACAATTGTACAATTTTTTAGTAGATACTGGTTCCAGCAGGAACTATATTCAATTTTTTTAATTTTGGTGAGGGCGAAAGTCCCCATTTATTTGGCTTAATACAAGCTATACAATCTTAAAACTAACTTAAAATTAGACCTAAACTTAAACTTAAAACTAAGATTAGTTGGGGCGCTGAAGGAGATCGGATTTAAGGCAAGGAGTGGTGCGGTTGAAGTCAAAAAAGGTAAGGTTCGAGTTAATCTTTCGTAGCATACGGGAGATCGGTTCATTCGAGCCATAGGATGTGTGGTGGGTTGGTAGATAGAAGAGACGAGAGGTTTTTAGGTTACGAGGGTTAGTGTTGAGGAAAACAGAGTTGTGGAGTGACGCACATTCAATGTGACCTGCAAGTAGTCGATGAATGAACAGAATGTCGGCTGCATCTCTGCGTTCCTCAAGGGTGTTTAAGTTAATGAGGTTGAGGCGGTTTTGATAGGGAGGGAGAATAAAAGGGTCATTCCAGGGCAGACCTCGAAGAGCAAATCGAAGAAAACGGCGCTGGATGCTTTCGATTCTCGAGATATGCACGCGATGGTACGGGGACCACACTTGACTGGCATACTCTAGGAGGGGGCGAACAAAGGTAATGTAGAGAGACCTGGTTACGTATGGATTGGTGAATTCTTTGGACCACCGTTTTACAAAGCCTTGTACAGAATTGGCCTTAAGGATTATTCCATCCATATGTGAACTGAAATTGAGCTCCCTATCGCACAGAATGCCGAGGTCACGAAGAGATTGAACGGAAGAGACAGGTACTGATTGTGCAAAAGGTAGGGTCGGAGAGGAGATCGGTGCCGCTTATGAGAAAAGGTGATGGACTGACATTTGGGTATATTTAATTCCATACAATTTTTGAGGCACCAGATCGAAAAACTATCGAGGTCTTGTTGAAGGAGGATAGAGTCTTGGGATGAGGAAACATTTTGTATCGTCGGCGTAAAGGGAGACGGACGAGTGTTTGATGATCCTATCGAGATTGTTAATAGTGAGTATGAAAAGAAGGGGACCTAGATGGCTTGGCCTTGGGGAACACCGGAGGTGGCTAAAAAAGGAACAGAGTGGGTGGACCTAAAACGAACACTGTTAAAACGGTTTTCCAGGTATGAAGATATCCATTTCAACAGTATGGGTTCGAAGCCGATGGCAGACAGTTTGAAAAGTATTAATTCATGGGAGATTTTATCAAAAGCCTTGCTAAAATCGGTAGCTATAACGTTGACTTCGTTACCATTCTCGAGGGCTGAGAGGGCAAAGGATATAAATTCTATTAGGTTTGTGGTTGTCGATCTACCTTTCAGGAAACCATGTTGTCTAGGGGAAATGAAAGATTTGCACTGAAAGCTTAGGGTTTCATACAAGAGACTTTCAAAGAGTTTGGGTATATGGGAGAGTTTAGCAATGGGACGATAATTGATTATTTCATTCTTCGGTCCTTTTTTGTGGATCGGGGTTATAAAGGATGTTTTCCAAACCTGAGGAAATTCTCCTTGTAAAAGGGATAGATGAAATAGATAAGAAAGGGCGAGGGAAAGAATGGGCGAACACTTTTTGAGAAAAATGGCTGGGAGGCCATCTGGGTCGGGTATGAACTCGTCGTTAAGTTGTTGTAACTTATGTTCGATAATAGACGGGTCGAAACTGTGAGAGAGGAGCGGGCTAGTCGAGAAGTTCAGCAGGTAGTTGAAATAAGAGGGATCCGGTACGAAGGAATCGGTGGTGAAAGATTGTTTAAAGAAGGTGGCAAAAAAGTTAACGATGGTGACGGGATCAGTTGATGACTTGTTCTTGAAGGACTGGGAGGGAGGGTAACCGTCGGAATTTCTTTTGTAGTTGACAAATTGGAAGAAGGACTTAGGGTCATTTATAAGCTTCCGTATTGTTAAGGAAACGCTGGTAAAGGGAATCGCAAAGTTCGGTGAAGTGAAGGAAAGTACCGAGATAGCTGGAATAGTCGGAAAAGGATTTGGTGCGAAGGAAAACAGCCCATAACTTGTTTCTCTTCTTTCGTAAGGAACGAAGTCTGCGGTTTTACCAAGGAGGGGATGTAGATGATGTTTTAAGGCGGGATAATGGAACATAAAGAGAAAAAGAATTAAAAATGTTTCTGTAAAACTTGGATAGGGCATCATTTATAGTAAGATTGTGAAAGTTAAAGGAAGATCTACTGAGATAATCAATGATTTTGTGAAAGTTAGCTTTGTGAAAGTCATAGGAAAAGAGAGTTGTGGGAGGAGTAGGCTGGACAAAAGAGTTATGAAAAAACGAGAGAAGAAGGGGAGGGTGGAAGTTTTAAATTTTAGAAAGAGATAGGGGACAAATCGAGACGGAGGAGTTGGTTGAGTTTGTGGTGAAAATTAGATCCAGTTGCCTACCCTCCATAGTTGCCAATCCGCTACCAAATTCTCGGAACTTCTACGCGAACTTTATCGGAAGTAATGTAGAGATTAATCACCATACTTTCACTAATCTTTTCGGTATTCAGGATAATCGCGTAAAATTCTTTCTTCTCCCTACATTGAAATCTTTCCATGGAATCTTAGGAAATGACAGCTTAAAGGAGCTATCAGCTGTAATCCATACCAAAGAAAGTAACATGCTAATCGAAGGCAAACAGAAAGTTAAGTTTAAACAGCAGACGTCCGAATCCATAAACTCCATAGCCATTCGAACTGATCATTTACCCCAGGACTAAAAAAAACAATTAGAATCACTAGCAAAAGCTTACCCAAATTTATTTGCTGAACCAAACGAAAAGTTAACGTATACTACTTCGGTGAAGGGAAGAATCCGAACGACAACCGAAGACCCAATATACTCAAAATACTACCCCTATCCGATGGCATTAAAGGACGAAGTTAGTAAACAAATTGATGAACTCCTTAATAATGGCATTATCAGACCTTCACGGTCTCCCTACAACGCGCCTATATGGATCGTACCAAAAAAGGCCGATGCTTCAGGCGAAAAAAAGTATAGAATGGTAATCGATTATAGGAAGCTGGTCCTAGCTCAAGTAGGAAAGAGTAAATATTTTTCGGTTCTAGACCTCAAAAGCGGGTTTCACCAAATCCCACTGCACGAGGCTGATATAGAGAAAACGGCTTTCTCTATAAATAACGGAAAGTTTGAATTTGTGAGACTTCCTTTCGGGTTGAAGAACGCACCCTCCATTTTGCAAAGGGCATTAGACGATATTTTAAAGGAACATATAGGAAAAATTTGCTTTGTCTACATTCATAACATAGTCGTTTTCAGCGAAGATTTCGAAACTCACTTGCAAAATCTCGCAAAGATTTTCGAGACGTTGCAAAAAGCCAACCTGAAAGTAAAGTTGGACAAATGCGAATTTTTGAAGAGAGACTTGGACTCGGATTCATTATTTCCTGCGAGGGAATTAAGACGAATCCAGCCAAGGCAAAGTTCCCGTATCCAAGGACGTTAAAAGACTTGCGATCTTTTATAGGTCTGTCTGGGTTTTACCGCAGATTTATAAAAGATTACGCTTGGTTGGCAAAACCCCTTACAGCCCTTCTAAGAGGGGAGGATGGACGAGTGTCCAAAGAAAATTCAAAGTAAAAAATAATCAACCTGACCGAAGAAGCTATGGATTCCTTTCTTAAGTTTAAAAGTGCTCTAACCTCAGCAGATGTAATTCTAAACTTCCCAGATTTTAAAAAAGAATTTCAGCTAACGACAGACGCGTCCGACTACGCCATAGGTGCCGTGTTGGCACAAGACAACAAACCCATTACATTCATTTCCAGAACGCTTAGTTTAGCAAAAGAAAACTACGCCACAAATGAAGGGGAAATGTTGGCCATAGTATGGGCCCTGAATTCATTGAGGAATTAACTTTACGGTTCCGTCATTCTCAAGATTTCACAGATCACAAACCCCTTACGTATGCATTAAGCAACAAAAACACACACAATAAAATGAAGCAATGGAAGTCAATCCTTGAGGAATACAACTATGAGCTCAAGTACAAGCCTGGAAAATCGAACGATGTTGCTGACGCACTGACAAGACCTCCACAACATACCCAAGTAAATTCACTGACCCCTACATTACATAGTCACAATAGCTCTGGAGAAAATCTTATTCAAATCGCAAAAGAACCACTTAATGTTTGTTCCATCACAATTTCTCTATTCAGTAAAGACCCCTTACCTCTTGTGGGGGGAAGTCTTGCAAAGAAAGCGAGTATTGCTGTTGAAGGCTCAATGAGAAAGAGAACCGTTTCTTTATTTCTAATGCTTTAAATACTTAAATTATGTTAACATTGCAAATAATGATACATATTTAGAAGATGTTCAGCCAGCAAGATGACACTTTTGTTATTGTTCTGTCTGGCTGGGAAAGGAATGTGAAATATAATACAATATATGATATGAGAACAGGTAAAGAATGTGGAATGTGATAAAAATTGTCTGATGATGCCATCACGACATGCTGGGGCCTCCTTATGCTGATGTCACGCAGAAATCCAGATCTTCTAAAGCCTCGGCTGCACCTGGACGTCGGTTGCCTCTTAAAAAGATTCGGGCTGCCGCCTGTTGTTTGCTGTCCTCGATGGTAATTTTTTGACGTCGTAGGTGTATCACTAGTACAATGATGAATGCCAAGAGAACTACTGAGGTTGCATACCCAATGACAGTGCATTGTATTTAACGTGTCCCTAATTCCTTTAACACATTTTCTTGGCTGCGCTGTATTGCAATGCCGTGCTCCACATTTTGACTATTCTTTTGCAATGTCCGGTTTGAGTATGAGACCCCTGTTCCTGGTCACAGTAAATTCATTGAGTTGTTGTGAGGTGTTAAGAGTCGGTCAGAATGAAGACTATATCCTGGTTGTTATGGTTTGCTTGCCAATTACAATCATTGTTTGATGACGAATCATACAGTTGAGTTTTACCTTTAGAATCCCGCAGCCCTTCAATTTTGTTGGTCGTGATTCACGATTGCAAACGACATCGATGCTGGTTTCCTCAGGCATACTGTAGATCCAGGTATTCGGGTGGTTCATTTCAATCCAATATGCCCTTGCTGGGATGCTGCGAGTTATGCATGATGCTTCAATATTCTGATTGTGGTGGAGAATACTCATTTCACATGAGCTTACGGTGGATCTAGATTTATAGATTGGAAGTTGAATCACCAATATCTACTGCCATCCCTCTGTTGGCATTGTGCATAGGGTAGAAGTGGTCCCCTTTGGAGATTTATCAGCAAGTAGTCTGACGATGGTACAATAAAACTGAAGTTGCTGTTATGTATAGTTGGAACTGGAAGTACGTTATATGCTTTAAACTCCTCATTATACAGCAGCGGCATTGTTATCTCTATTATGATGTTGGTGTCCGTAACTCTCCCTTTAGCGTGCAAATCTGTGTATAATTGCACTATTGATTCATGATGTCGTTCTCCAGGTAGCCTCATCGGCCGAGAAATGTTGTCATGAATGCGGATGAGTTCCTGTCTCAGTTGTCGAACTGTTAAAATCAGTGGGTGAATTTTTCCATTATGTGTTGACAACACAAGATCTAACAAAATGTTTTGAGTGTTCTGGTAATTGATTATCATGAGGATAGCATTTAGAGCTGTGGATGTAAGACTTTTAACCGTGTTATACTTGTCAACTTGATCAGCTACTTGGTTTAATAGTTTTGTCAATGATGCTAGCTGCTTCTCGGTGACCGAGTGTTCTTCCTTGAATATGTTTATTGTTGAATCGATTATCGTAGTTTGATTCTTCATAAGTTGTAGGATATGGTTTTCGTTGGCTTGAACGTTGTCTTTAGTTTTTTCATATCTTCGAGCAAAGCGTTGGTCTAATCTTCCGAATAACTCATAAGTAACTGTCCCAACAAAGTCGAATGGAGAACGCTTGTATCGTTGGAGTGGCTCATTATTAGCATGCAGCAAAATATCGCTGTTTGGCTCAATTTGATTTAGTTGGCGAACAAATTGCTTTAACGTCACATCGCAGAGTACTTCATACGTTTCTGAGATATTTGTTGATTTGCAGATCTCTGTCATCCGAATCACACTCTGTTTGTACGTATTAAACTCTGTCCAGTAATTTGTTAGGTTGAAGAAAACAATAGTCTTCCATGAACTGGCAACCATATTTACTCGTCCGACATCTTCAAAGAATATTCCAGGTTTGAAATTGGGTGACTTCTATTCCATGCTGTGAGGTAACTGCAGTTGTTAATGTTGCCACTATACAGAACCAGAGTAGAGGATTGAACCGTGTTCCTCCAGTTTGACCTATATTCCTGTCTTTTGTTCGTCCGTGCGTTGCAATGTCTTCAGTGTCCTGCTCTTTTTCTGTTGTTCTGCAGTTCATTTGAGCGATGTTTACATGCATTGGAGATTTGGAGGATTCTGTATCTATTGTGCTGTCTGCTGATTCCAAAGGTAGTGGACACAACTTTGTGATCGGTCTTTTCAGGTATTTGTTTTTGCTGAAAACTGTTACCGTTCGCACCTCATTATATCTTCCAGGGTGTGTATCAGTGATCCTGCCCATCAGTCAGTTGGTTGGGCGCAATTGATCTTCCTTTATTAGCACGATATCACTTATGTTGCCGTAAACTTCTTTGTGCTTCCACTTTGTTCTTTGTTGAAGCTGTGATAAGTACTCGGTTGACCAGATTTTCCAAAAGTCCTGCGTCATCCTTTGTACTAAACGCCAACTGGATCTATAGCTTCGATGATCATCGATATTTTGCTCAGGTGCAGCGTTGAGTGATGAACCAATGAGAAAATGAGCAGGCGTCAATACTGGAGTATCATCTATGTCATTCCCTACTCTTATTAAAGGTCGAGAGTTTAGGCATGCCTCTATCTGCGTTAGAAGTGTTGGCTTGAGATGACAGTCTATCAAAGTGTGGGGCAACGGGTGGTATGAAGTGCCATTGGATACCGTCCAGCACCAGTTTCCTTGGCGCATCCTTTTCTGCCTAATTGATTGTAAGTTTCTTCAAGTTTTGAAGCTCTTTATTGGCTCCGACGAATGTCGTTCCATTGTCGCTATACATATGCAACGGTGATCTTCTTCTACTTATGAAGCGTCGTAAAGCCGATAGAAAGGTTTCTGAAGTGAGATCACTCACCAGTTCGATATGCACTGCCTTTGTGGCGAAGCAGATAAAGATTCTTATATAAATCGTCTGATGATGCCATCACGACAGAGGCTGTATGTCAACTTGAACTGCACAGTGACAGGGATCGTACTTGGCATCTCACCTAGTTGAGTACATTCAGAGACTTTACCCTGTATCTTCATTTGCGTGCCATTGGAGGAGTTGAATCCACCAACCCACCGAAAGGTGGCCCGTGGCATTACATTAGCGTTAAATTGGATCTATTGTTTTGGCATTACTGACCTTACCAGGGGGCATTGTTGTAATTGACCACAAAGTGATTTGTACCAAATGTCATGTAGATTATTGTTCATTTTATATCTCAAGAGTATAGACGTACAAAAAGAAGAACTTAAATAAAATTGTTTAAACGATCCGTTTTTTTTTTTTTTTTTTCTTTTATATATTTCTACGGTCGCCGTGGCTTAGTGGTTAGTGCGTTGGACTGCTAAGCGAGAGACACAGGTTCGATTCTCAAAAACCACCAAATGTTTTTTCGCGGCACCACCTCTTCGCAGGCATGACAAACCTGCAAGAGTACAATCTGTCATGAAAAGCTTCTCAATTCGCCGTTCGGAGCCGGCTCACCACCCAAACGACAAAGTGTTTCCGACACCGATATCTTGAAATCCGCTAGGGACATGATTTTTTCTTTTGATTTTTTCTGTGTTTGGACACGCCTAGTTTTTAATTAATTTATAATTTAATTAATCTTCAATATGCAAATTTAACTGAACCTTAACTCACCTGTACAAAGCCAAACGTTATAAACTGTTACATCCAGTAAATGGTTAAATATTCGGTGGTACCATTTTTTCGATCTGATTTTGATTTTATACATACCAAGTAAAGAATCTGCCAAGTCCACACCTCCCATAAACTTATTGTAGTCTTTGACAATAGCTGGACAATCCACTTCTTTGATGCTTTGGTGTTATTCGTGCCGCTGTGATTTTGAAATTGGCTTCTCTCCAATAAAATTAGAAGTGATTGTAACCACTTTTGTGTCCTTCAAAGCAACTACAGCCAAATCCATACCATCAATGCTGCCTACTACTTCATAAGAAGTGCCACGCTCTTTACTTTTCCAGTACTTGTCGTCCGGAAGCTTGCAATTTGGTAAGCGATTTCTTCGGACGGTTCCTAGACTAAGCATTCCTTCAATATAAAGATGAAAGTACATAAAAATACTTTTATGCATAGATACTTGCTAGGGGCATACCTTTCTTGTAAAGCGCAGAAATTAATGGTATCGAAGTGTAGTAGTTGTCGAAATGTATTTTGAAATAGGTACATTTCTTGTGGAACATTTCGAATCAGTTGGATCACAACATTAGAACTAGCACCTAAGATAGATTCAGTGGGCCAGCGAAAGCGATCATAATTTTTTTGACCAGCATTGAGCTCAAAATTATAAGCATACCCAGATGCACCACACAAAACAGAGAACTTGTAGCCCCATTTGTGAGGTTTCGCTGGAAGATATTGCTCAACATAGTTTCTCGCTTTTGTTGAGCACATTTGCTCATCCACACATAAAAACTCTTCAAATGGAACTTATTCAAAGTTTTGCGCCAATTTGTTTATAAGAGGACGAATTTTGTGGATGCGATCATGAGCAATATCAGACTTCGGAACCATTTTGGCGTTGTCATTAAAATGAAGAAACTGACGAATTCTTTTCAAATTTATTTGCAGGCATTGTATTTCTAATCAGTTCATTGCCTGCAATTGGTTTCCAAAAACGTCTTAATGGACATAAGCATTCATATACCGATGTATCTCTGAATCTCAACTGCCGTTACAACGAACTGTTTGCCTGGATCACATTGGCAAGCATAGGGTAAAGGCACTAGTAGTCGGCCACTTAATTTATTTTTTTGACTTCAACAAAGCTTAGTTCTTAAGCTATATGGAATTTCGAAATACTATGTATCATTATCAATAGGTTAGATAATACGAATCGATTAATTAAAATAAAACATGCTTAAATTGCTGTTGCTAATAGTTATTATCATTTATTTGAGAAAAGTCACTCTGAGTTAGTTACCGGCCACTAAAATTTCCAGAACTTCAGTATTCAGCCACTGAAATTTTAGTACCCGGCCATGCAAGTTTTATGTATTAAATTTAGTTTGCTAGCTTTTTCCTAAATTCTTTTATTATAGGAAAACAAAGAGATAACAAAATAAACATAAAAAACTCAAAAAAATAGATAGTTATGAGTTTAAAAAAATAATAATTGCGGAACGGTGGTATTTTATATATTGCATATCGATGAATGAGTTGCCTTTAGAGTACTTTGAACTCGACAAGAACAACTTGCAGTTTTTTGCTAACAGATGCTATCGGTTTTGGATAAGAAAGGTGGTTCTGAAGTGTACTGAGAATAAACGAGCTGACGGTTGCCAACATAAATAGGTTCCTTATTCCCTATTGGCCAACTCTGTGTTTCCTTCGAAGATGAATATCAACCAAGTTTTGGGTGGTCTAGAATATTTGAATAGAGTCTTTTCCTTTGTGTATTTTAAAAATGTTTGTTCTACGGTATTGAGCAAATCAACTGTTTAATTTGCTATGCTATGGTAATGAGCCGACTCCCTTTTAAAAACACCTTCCGTCACTCTACGTTTGCACGGTCGAGACCTTGAAGAGTAGATCTGGCTATGGCATACTTTAATGCAGCCTTTTGAATGCTTGTTTCATTATGCTGAATCTCATATAAAAAATTTGCCATGTGATCTACCTTGGTAACTTGAAACGTTTGACTGGTTCTGTTTGAATGTGATGCCTCTTCAACATAAGTTCCCGCTTCTAAAATTTTGACTGTCTGGAATAAACGCGTAAGTATACACGAAAAAAAAACTCAAATTGCCTTTGCGACCAGATAAAAGGATTGCCATGACGATGATTTTATATCCCGGCCCCCCCCTGGCCGGGTTCTGAAATTTTACTGAAATCCGAGTACTAGAAACCGGCCACCCAAAATTTTAGAAAAATATTTCAATTTTCGCAATAATTTTTCTTTAAATTATTACTAGCTCTTATTCTGAGAAGAGTAGAGCTAAGCATTTACTATGTTTTGTAAGAAAAACGCATAACAATTCGCGTTTCAGTTTGCGCCCACCACTAATAAAAAAAATAAAATTCGAACCATATTTGGCCTCTTTACTGACGAAGACTAACTAAAGTGTGTGCTTTCTTCACAATTTTTGGTTGATAGATACACTTTTTGGGGATACTATCTGGGACATATGAACAATCATAGTGCCTTTAAAACCGTTAGATTATGTAAAGTGGTTTTCTTATTTTAGGCAAAAAAGACGAAAGTGGCCAGTTACTAGAGAGTGGCCGGGTACTAGTGCACTTACCCTACAAATTAGATTCAGTTACTATTGATGCAATAATGTCAGAATCAAAAAGACAGTTGAAGAAAGCATAGGGTGTGTCTAGTTCCATGATATTGTTAGGTAATTCCGAACTACCCCGGAATTCGAAATTTTCGATATGAAATTCAACTTTCTTCCATGTCATTTTTGAATTGTGGGCCTTAATGGTCTTAAGATCTTCAGCTGGCGACGGTCGTTCAGTCACGACCATTATATTTTCCGCAATGATAACAGGCAAAGACACAATATCAAAAACCTTATTATCAATTAGAATATTTTCCTGGACCTCGATATCTTCAGTAGAGTTTAAATCTTCTGGTTCCTCATTTCTAGCCTTAATTAAACTTTGCGACTCTACTTCAAAATCAGCATCATCCATATCATTCCCACCTTCACATTCATCCTCACTCTCATCCCAATTGCTTATCAGTTTTAAAATTTCTTCCTCAGAGATAATTTTTGAGCCCATTGTAATCTAAAAAAAAATATATAAATGTGGGATTAGAATCTATCCCCTAAGTCCATCCTTATAACATTAAAATCAACTTATCAACATCAAAGGGGCACCGGTGCTTAAACACACACAGACAGCGCAAGCAACGAAAGCAGCAGCAGCAGCCGAGAAGAAGACAGATTTACGCAACGGTCAACGCGGTCAGCACGGACAACGAGACGATTTGCGCAACGAAAGTCACGACTGTTTCAATTAGATCTCTTTGTTCCTTTTTTTTTTCTTACTGTCTTTAATAAAACTACTTGTGTTAATTGATTAACGGTGTCCGAGTGAAGAGAAAGGTGGATTTCCTTTGTATGCAACTTTTAGGTAATATTAAAGTAATCCAAAATGGCGAAATTATAACAAGTACCCATAAACGAGTATACATTTTCAATTTCAACGAAATCGGAGCAATTTTAAAGAATTTCAAGATGGCGGATTCAATATGGCGGACATTTTTTTAGCAAATAATACTTATGATTATTACCGTTGTCATACTAGTAAAAAAAGATGCAAAAAGTTTGTCAATGCGTTATTTGAAAAATAGAAAGGGGCGTGGCACGCCCCCCGCTCAACAGATCACGCCCATCTACGAAGTCAGCCGAGCTATTTTTCATCTGAATATGTGTACAAAGTTTCAACCAATTCGGTTAAGAACTGCGGCCCCTATCGTGCGGACAAGATTTCGTTGTATTACATAAATGGGCGTGACACGCCCCCCTCTCAACCGATCTCGCCCATCTACGAACTCGTCCGTGCTATTCACCATATCAACATGTGTACCAAGTTTCGTTCAATTCGGTTAAGAACTGCGGCCCCTATCGTGGTGACAAGATTTCGTTATATTTGAACGGACCATGGTTTTGGTGTTTACTATAGAGGTCTTGAAAAGTTGCATTCACATTTTTTGAAAGTTGCGTCATGAGGACCTCTGCAAACGGTAGTATTTCTTCGAAATCCACATAAAAAGCACGATTCATTTAAACAAGTTAATAAATTGAAATTGATTATGAATACTTTACTGTAAAAAGTGAGCCAAGTTTGTGAAAAAAAAAAAAAAACATTAAAAAAAACCCTATGAATACTTTGCCCTTGAAATGAACCTTGCAAAAATAACGGAATAGCGGAAGCCCCAAACGGATAAGTACCACTATATTTGCATGGAACCTTTACATTGCTAAACGCAAAACGAAATACTTAGATTATTCAAATATCTATATACTAGCAATCCTCCCGTGGCTTCGCACGCGCACCATACATACTAAATAACCTTTAAGTTATACTTAGTCATTAGTAGGGCAACCGGAAATATGCAAAAGCATGTTTTTTTTTGGGAGGTCGTATTGGAAATTGATTTACACAGAAATACGTTTAATACAAAACTAAGCATTTTGAGGCCTATTCGTTAGGGCATATTTGTGCATATTTAGGGTATAAATGCATATTTTTGCATATTTCACTTTTAAGAGCATATTTTTGCATTTTTAAGGCATATTTTAGCATATTTGTGAATTTTTTTCAATATTTTTGCTTATTTGCCCTTTTTTCATCAACTGTTTGTGTAAAGAAAAAAAATGGATATTTGCGGAGCTGCACACCAGCAGGGACAATTGAAGCACACAGTGCAACAACCAGATAACTCCACTTTTTGCGAAATATATTTTGTAATGCAGAAATACAAAAAAAAAATCCTGCGGCCTTCGGTGTACAAAAATTACATCAACGTTGACTCTTGGATAAGGAAACTCGCTTTTGGAGTTATCACTGTTTTCAAAACGGAGCAAGAATAAGCCATCTCCTAGAGTTGTTCAAAAAGTAGAGATATCGGGTTGTTGCACTGGGTGTTTCAATTTGTTCACTATGTGGCTGCCTATATACACAGCTGCGCGAGGAAACCCTTTTACCATTTGCATATGACTAGTTATATAATTTTTGTTGTAATTTCGTAGACATCTGAGCATGTGCGAATACTACGCAGCTGTGAAAGTTCTTTTCTATCTTCGTTTCATTATAGAGAGAAAAATAAGGACCAAAATGTCAAATGTTTTGGAAAAAAACAGTGGTTTTAAAACTTCAAAAGAAATTTCCAGTTGTCTGTCCGGAAAAAATTCAACAGTGAATAAATACACAGTCTCTGAGATAATGGCATTTAAATTTGCGCCTATTACATCCGTTGAGATAGAAAGAAGTTTTTCTATGTACAAAAATGTCTTTAGAGCAAATAGACAAAGTTTTCGTTTTGACAATTTAAGCAAAATTATTTGCATTTATTGCAATAAAAATTTAAATTAATTATAATTCAAGAAGAATTTTTATATATTTAAGTTATTTCTTATTTAGTTGTTTTTCCTCAGATAAAAATTATTTAAAAATAATAATTTTTGTTTAATTTTTCGCGATTTTTCCAGTTTTAAATAGTTTTTAGAGCATATAACGTCTTTTTTAGAGCATATTTAAAGCGCTATAAACGGTTTTATAAGAGCATATATCCGGTTGCCCTAGGCATTAGAAATCGTCTGTTCCTTTTGAACTTTCAAAGGTAAAAGATAGCAAAAAGTGTCACCATTTCAGTATTGAATTTTTGAAATCAGTTCAGTAGTCTCATAGATACTTAAATATCCATCTGTTACATAAATTAAAACCACCAAACTCTTTCGTGTCTGAAACACAACTCGACTCCTCAAATCGAGGCGAAGTCAAATGAAGTGTCGCTTCATGGTCAGGCAGAGGCTCGCCGTGGGAACATCGAAATTCACTTGTCACACATCGGATAGTGTTTCGAGGTTCGCACGGCGATAGAAATGCAAGCGATGCATTTTGTCTGTCTAGACGCTTGCGATATTTTACACCACATTTTCCTCCCCCTTTTTGAGAAGCGAGCATTTCTTTATTGAAACATGTATTTAGCTTAAAGTTAACAATTGTAACGATTTTAATCATATATAACAGGAAACTACAGTTAAATTGTTTTCTGGTTATAGAATAGATAAAAACATGTTATATTTAAAGAATTAGCAACTAGTTAATGAATGAAGTTATTATTTTTACATTAGGTTTACAAATTTTTTTTTTTTGGTATAAATGGATGTATATAAATGTATATTAACTTAATTTTTTATAAAAATGTATGTTATGTTAGTACATAACCTATAGTTTTTTATTTTTTATTTATTTTTTGGTTTTCCCAAACAAAACACAAAATGAGTACGACAGATTTATTTTTATTTGACATAGTGAACAACAAAACAACTTGATATTTTTTTTTACAATATTAACTTATAATAATTTGATATAATGATTTGTTTTTTTTTTTCTTTATTTTATTTTAATTTTTAACAGTTCTTTTAACAATATTAACTTTTATATTACATTACATTTAAACTTCGTTTGATTGAGGAAAGTGTGGACAAAGGAGGGAATAATGGTCGTGAGAGGCGTGGGAGGAAATGAAAGCAAACGAATAGGTTTCAACAGGTGTCAGAGGCAACTTCGAACACAGCATGCGAATTAGTTAGATTAGCTCTTCTTCGGGGTCTTGGTCTAGGTCAACTTATGGGGTTTTCTGTGTTTTGTTTTCTGTATCGAAAATACAGTACGGCAATTATTATAATGCTGGTGAGCAATATGTAATTCAAATCGTAATGATGGTAGTCATGGGTATTTGCGTTAACCGAAAACCTTTCTGATTGTTCGCTTGCTCTGTTTATATCGTCCTTTAGTTTATCGAACTCTGTCTTATTAACTTTGAAAACGGCTGGTGGCTCACTTACAAGTGTCTCAAAGCTATCCAAGGACCACGTACTTATATTAGTACTCGGAATAAAGGCATTTCTAATGGTGTTAGTATACTGTACATGACCTTTGATTAAAATGGTTGGCAATTTAAATATACAGGGTGACTTGAATGTTAATACACCACACCCCGAAACCGTCAGACTAGTGGAGGTTTGGTTGCAAATAAGATGGCCTGTTAGATTATTATTCACCGAAAAGATCCAGGTATTTGGGTTCTTCAGTCGTTTCCAGAAATCAATTAGGGGTATCATATTTAATTTACACTCTTGAAGCTTATGATTTTTATGGTTAAGTAAAGAGACTTCACATTTACTATAGTTTGAAAGTTTGCTAAGTGAAGGATATTGGTTCGTGCAAAAATATTGGTCGGGTGAAAAAGTTTCACAAAGATGGAGCTCTAATTCAGATATTGGGAAGTATTTGTCCCGCGTTAAAGATATCGCTGAATAAGGGGAAGAGGTTTCGACCAAATAACTAGAATTTTTATGAGAAATCGGTATTGAATTTAATCCAAATAGTTGATAGTTTTCAAGCTCGAGTAATGGCAGCCGAATTTCGAAGAGAACACTTTCTTCCATTACTCGGCTTTTGATGGAGGCCATTCTGTAAAAGTCCATTTCTGAACCCTGGGGTAACCTTAGTGAACCTGGGATGTGGCTCCTTATAAATAATAGCTGTTCATTCAGTTGGCTTGGGGATAATATGTGTGGGCTTATTTTGGCGTGCTTAAGATCTATAAGGATGTCTAATAAAATTTCCTGTAGTCTTTCGAACTTGGTGACTACAAGTATTAAATAAGACGTCAGGGCCGCCAAATCTTGCCTTTGCTCGTTTTCTTTAAACGAGTCTTTAATCGATTTAGCAGTGATAACCAAATATTCATTCAAAACTTTAAATTGATTATTGACCTGTAAAGTGGATCGTTTAAAAATATTAGCCGTGGAGTCTGCTATGGAGCTGTATTTTTTAATGAGTTCGGAAAATTGATTTTCGTTTGACTTTACTGTATTTATTTGTTCTTCGATATGTTTGGCGTATTCGTTATCGAGAATTCCAAATAAACCATGTGCCAAGTTCCCTACTATGTCTAAAGGGGATCACTCAAATCTGGTTTTACTGCCTTTCTCAGCATTTAACTTATATAAAAGGATGTTGTTATCTTCTATCACATCAAGTCGATGACGGATCGCTTCAACCGTTGGCAAACAGTGTCGCTTATGGAAAACTTCATTTGTACAGAATTCCTCCATACGATTGATGTATGCTTTTATTTCCGTCAATTCCACCCAATACGTTGTTAAATTAAAATATACGAAAATGCTCCACTCACTATTAATAAGTTGGACCTTACCGATGTTGTTAAAATAAACTCCTACTGCACATTCCAGTTGATCTATGCTGACTCCTTCCGATTCCTGCGCGTTAACTAAAGGTGGCCTTAGTAAAAAAAAAAACAAAAGCACACCACGATTGGGGTACATGGCGTAATAATTTAACTCGGTTTATTCTTACGAACTGAAAATAAAACAATAGTCGAAAACAAGGGGAATTAGATTTTGTTTTAGCGTTAGCCAATGGTATAATTTAGTTAATCATTCTCGAAATATGTTTTCAGTCTATTGTTATGTACTTTTTCTAGTTTCGATCCTCGCAAAATCGTCGTGTTGACCT
The DNA here is from genome assembly GCA_951813785.1 of Criorhina ranunculi. Lineage (NCBI taxonomy): Eukaryota > Metazoa > Arthropoda > Insecta > Diptera > Syrphidae > Criorhina > Criorhina ranunculi. The sequence goes on from OX638383.1 coordinate 19,398,079, forward strand.
CGTTGTGAACTTGCTTCACTTCGAACGGACCAGTGTACAAGGGGTACAATTTATTTTTTCTAGCCATGTCCTGAAGTAATACCTTATCTCCTACCTTAAAAGAATGTGGGTGGATTTTCTTATCATAATATTCCTTAGTTTTTGTCTTACTTATCTCTAAATTTGTTTTAGCTAATTGGTACACCTTTTGTAATTTATGCCTTAATTCAAAAAAATAGTTTTCATTGTCGTATATGGGAGAAGGGTGTTTTTTAATACTAGTTGGTATCTCAGAGCCAAAACCAAATAACACATCCATGGGTGTTAGTTTTGTACTAGCATGAGGAGTGTTATTATGGACATACATAGCCTGTCGAAGCCATTCGTCCCAATCTGCTGGATAAGTATTAGAGAATGATCGTAAATACTCTATCAGAGATCCATGATTTCTTTCTAGAGCTCCTTTTGTTTGCGGATGGTATGTTGTTGTCTCCAGCTTATTTATTTTTAAAAACTTGCATACTCTCTTAAAAAGGTAACTACAAAAATTAGCCCCACGATCAGTTAGTAACTGTCTAGGAATTCTATACCTACATATGATTTCATCATAGAAAACCCTTGCTACAGTTTCTGCTTCTGCATTTGGGAGTGGGTAACAGTCCATAAAACGGGTGAGATCGTCTTCGAAAGTTAAAATAAATTTGTTACCTCGTGTAGTTGTTGGCAGTGGACCTACAATGTCCATGAATACTTTGTCAAATTGCCTTTTTGATGTGACTGAGATCATCATAGGCATAATAGTATGTTTAGCCTTTTTGTTCTTTTGGCATTTTCTGCAACTTTTGCCGTATTTATTGATTATCCGAAACATACCTTTCCATTTGAAATGTGGTCGGATCCGAAGATAAGTTTTGAGGACTCCTTGATGACCACCTAATGGAGAATCGTGGTACTTCTTAAGAACTTTGTTTATTTCCTCTATATCTGTTAGAAGAAAAGATTTTCTGCTCTGTTTATCCTCGATCGGTATGTCTTCATCACTAGTGTTGTCATCGGTGCTATCGCTATCACTTCGAGTACTTGTAGTTACTTCCTTCCTGTTTCTATTTTCCTTCGAATGGATTTCGCAAGCATCACTATGAGACTGAACGTTACGCACTTGGGCTCTAGTTACGACCCGAATATTTGGACTTCTTTCATTCTGTGATCGCACACGACTTAGTGCATCAGCTACTACATTTTGTTTTCCTGGTTTGTATTTAATTTCGAAGTCGTACTCCGCTAACTTGAACTAAAAGTTGGATATCCTAGTCGATTTATTGGTAATTTTGAAAAAATGAATCAGGGGTTTGTGGTCTGTATATAGGGTAAACTTTCGGCCCAGGAGGTAACATCTAAAATTCTTAACTGCCCAAACCATGGCCAACGCTTCCCTTTCAATTGTGGAGTAGCGACGCTCTGTCGCACTTAAAATTCTGCTCGCAAAAGCAATCTTAACCCTCCCTTCTTTGAGATAGGACAGCGCCAACGGTAGTACCGCTAGCATCAGTGGAGAGGTCGAACTCTTTAGCAAAGTCCGGATAAATCAGTATTGGTGGGTTGGTTATTATTTTTTTTAATGTTGTAAAGGCTACTTCACATTCTGCGTTCCAGCGGAATTTTTTATCTGTGTGTGTAATATCCCGTAACGGTTTTTTATGTTTTGAGAAATTTGGAATGCTCCTCCTATAGAAATTAATCATGCTTAAAATTATTGGACTTCCTTAGAATTTGTGGGAGACGGTATCTGAACTATACTGTTTACTTTCCGGTCGTCCGGTCGCACTCCCATTTCTGTAATTTTGTAACCAAGGAAAACTATCTCCCGTTGAAGGAAATTACATTTTCGAGGTTAGAGACGCAGACTGAATTTTTCCAATCGTTCTAAAATTGAAATTAGTTTGCTGTTATGATCTTTTAAATTACTTCCGTACACTACGGTGTCATCGAGGTAGACGAAACATTTAATGCCATATAACCCGCTTAGAATAAGATTCATACGGCGTTGAAAAGTGGCTGGGGCCCCTTTTAGACCAAACGGCATTCGGTTAAATTCATAGTGTCCTGTGGTTGTACTAAAAGCTGTTTTCTGTCTGTCTGCTTTATCTATTAGTACTTGGTGATATCCACTGGCAAGATCTAAGGTTGAAAAATATCTACTGGTTCCTAATTGATATAGGATATCGTCAATTCTGGGCAAGGGAAAAGCGTCGCCGACTGTTATGTCATTAATTTTTCGAAAATCAACGACTACTCTAGATTTTCGAACTCCATTTTTGTCAGCTTTCTTAGGAACCACTAACAGCGGACTATTCCAAGGGCTTTTGCTATCGGATATAATATTGTCTTTATACATCTGCTCAATTTGTTCATTTATTATTTGCCTATGTACCTCCGGTAGACGGTATTGTTTTGTATTTATAGGGCTTTTGCTTTGTTCAGTTGAAATTTTGTGATAAATTGCGCTAGTATATGGTAATTTTTCACCTTCAAGATGAATAAAAATAAGGTAAAAACACTTTTAAGTTAAACGGTTTTATTTTAATCAGGGGCTGTACCAAAAACTAGAAAATAATAAGAACATGAATCTGGGTCCCTGAAAGATACTGATTTCTTGTGAGAAATCATGCAAGTCAGATAGCATTGCAGTCTTCTCCAGTCGGATGCCAAGGGCCACTTTCTGTCGCTACGTCAGTGGATTTAGTTATAATCTGGAGCTTTTACCAGACTTAAATAAAAACGTGGGACGCATTGAAATTTTTCTTTTTGTGGAGCATGGAAACAGTCTACTCAAGTCGTTATAAATAGATACCTACTTATACATGTTTTAATGCGTCCCACGTTTTTATTTAAGTCTGATAAAAGCTCCAGATTATAACTTAATCCACTGACGTAGCGACAGAAAGTGGCCCTTGGCATCCGACTGGAGAAGACTGCAATGCTATCTGACTTGCATGATTTCTCACAAGAAATCTGTATCTTTTAGGGACCCAGATTTATGTTTTTATTATTTTCTAGTTTTTGATACAGCCCCTGATTAAAATAAAACCGTTTAACTTAAAAGTGTTTTTACCTTATTTTTATTTTCTAGTTTTTAGTTTTAGGTTGGTATCATTACGCAACCTTCTTATCCTTTCCAACTCTCTCATTGCGTCTTTATTATAAGGATTCTTTCCTGTTGATTTTTCACAGTCTAGCTTCTCAATACACAGCCCTTCAAAAGTCCTAACGCGACTCAATGCTACATACGCCTGGCCCTCCTCAAAGAGTCTGTAGCCTAAATACGCCACAGCATGGTCAATAGTACTACCCTGCATTTTATGGACTGTGGAGGCCGATGACACAATTATTGGCAACATCTTTCTCTCGGCCATTCCGTGACAAAACTTTGCTGAAAATTGCTTTTCTTTATAATGGATAAGGTGTATGCCGTCATGACATGTCAGATTATAACAGAGACATGTGACAAATTTGTTTTACTATTTCTATCCATACTTAAAATCCTGATTACTAACACCGATTCCGCTATATTGTATTTAGAATAACATCACGCAGATTATCATTTTCCCTTCGTAAAACACTTTCATTTAATACCCATATCAAGGGGGTCGTGTGGCAAAAGGTTCAAACGATATCTTGGTGCGTCCGCCATATAAGATTTAGAAAAACGTCACGTAGCTTATCGTATTCTTCTTGTCAAACCCTTTCATAAAATATCCATATCAAGGGTGTCGTGAAGAAAAAGGTTCGGCCGCCATCTTGGGGCCGATACCCATATCAAGGGTGTCGTGAAGAACAAGGTTCAAACGTCATCTTGGGGCGTCCGCCATATTGAATTTTGCGTTGTCTTCCTGTTCTGAGCAATGTTTTAAGTTTCAAGTCTCTAGCTCACCGGGAAGCGCATTTAAAATCGATTGCAAGATTTGAACCAAGCGAAATAAGAAGCTAAATGGCGTCCGCCATCTTGGATTTAGAATGACATTGGACACCCTATATTGCATTGTCTCCCGATTCTGAGCTATGCTTTAAGTTTCAAGTCTCTAGCCCATCGCGAAGTGCACTTAAAATCTATTGCAAGATTTGAAGCGACGCAACGGGTCGATCTATAGAAAACCCTTTAAAAAGGTTCAGACGTTATTCTGGGGTGTCCGCCATATTGAATTTTGCGTTGCATTCCTGTTCTGAGCTATGATTTAAGTTTCAAGTCTCTAGCTCACCAAAAAGTGTGCGTAAAATCGTTTGCAAGATTTGAACCAAGCGAAATGAGAAGCTAAATGGCGTCCGCCATCTTGGATTTAGAATGACATTGGACACCCTATATTGCATTGTCTCCCGATTCTGGGCTATGTTTTAAGTTACAAGTCTCTAGCCCATCGGGAAGTGCACTTAAAATCGATTGCAAGATTTGAAGCGACACAACAGGTCGATTTATAGAAAACCCTTTAAAAAGGTTCAGACGTTATTCTGGGGCGTCCGCCATATTGAATTTTACGTTGTATTCCTGTTCTGAGCTATGATTTAAGTTTCAAGCCTCTAGCTCACCAGGAAGTGTGCGTAAAATCAATTGCAAGATTTGAACCAAGCGAAATGAGAAGCTAAATGACGTCCGCCATCTTGGATTTAGAATGACATTGGATACCCTATATTGCATTGTCTCCCGATTCTGAGCTATGTTTTAAGTTTCAAGTCTCTAGCCCATCGGGAAGTGCACTTAAAATCGATTGCAAGATTTGAACCAAGCGAAATGAGAAGCTAGATGGCGTCCGCCATCTTGGATTTAGAATGACATTGGACACCCTATATTGCATTGTCTTCCGATTCTGAACTATGTTTTAAGTTTCAAGTCTCTAGCCCATCGGGAAGCGCACTTAAAATCGATTGCAAGATTTGAAGCGACGCAACAGGTCGATCTATAGAAAACCCTTTAAAAAGGTTCAGACGTTATTCTGGGGCGTCCGCCATATTGAATTTTACGTTGTATTCCTGTTCTGAGCTATGATTTAAGTTTCAAGTCTCTAGCTCATCGGGAAGTGTGCGTAAAATCGATTGCAAGATTTGAACCAAGCGAAATGAGAAGCTAGATGACTTCCGCCATCTTGGACTTAGAATGACATTGGACACCCTATATTGCATTGTCTCCCGATTCTGAGCTATGTTTTAAGTTTCAAGTCTCTAGCTCACCGGGAAGTGTGCGTAAAATCGATTGCAAGATTTGAACCAAGCGAAATGAGAAGCTAGATGGCTTCCGCCATCTTGGATTTAGAATGACATTGGATACCCTATATTGCATCGTCTCCCGATTCTGAGCTATATTTTAAGTTTCAAGTCTCTAGCCCATCGGGAAGTGGACTTAAAATCGATTGCAAGATTTGAAGCGACGCAACGGGTCGATCTATAGAAAACCCTTTAAAAAGGTTCAGACGTCATTCTGGGGTGTCCGCCATATTGAATTTTGCGTTGTATTCCTGTTCTGAGCTATGATTTAAGTTTCAAGTCTCTAGCTCACCGGGAAGTGTGCGTAAAATCGATTGCAAGATTTGAACCAAGCGAAATGAGAAGCTAGATGGCTTCCGCCATCTTGGATTTAGAATGACATTGGACACCCTATATTGCATTGTCTCCCGATTCTGAGCTATGTTTCAAGTTTCAAGTCTCTAGCTCACCGGGAAGTGTGCGTAAAATCGATTGCAAGATTTGAACCAAGCGAAATGAGAAGCTAGATGGCTTCCGCCATCTTGGATTTAGAATGACATTGGACACCCTATATTGCATTGTCTCCCGATTCTGAACTATGTTTTAAGTTTCAAGTCTCTAGCCCATCGGGAAGCGCACTTAAAATCGATTGCAAGATTTGAAGCGACGCAACGGGTCGATCTATAGAAAATCCTTTAAAAAGGTTCAGACGTCATTCTGGGGTGTCCGCCATATTGAATTTTGCGTTGTATTCCTGTTCTGAGCTATGATTTAAGTTTCAAGTCTCTCGCTCACCGGGAAGTGTGCGTAAAATCGATTGCAAGATTTTAACCAAGCGAAATGAGAAGCTAAATGGCGTCCGCCATCTTGGATTTAGAATGACATTGGACACCCTATATTGCATTGTCTCCCGATTCTGAGCTATGTTTTAAGTTTCAAGTCTCTAGCTCATCGGGATGTGCGTTTAAAATCGATTGCAAGATTTGAATCAAAGCGACAAGTGAAGCTAAATAAAACCCTTTAAAAATACTAGAAAATCTTTCACATATAGCTTGTTGTGTGGTTCTTTCTTCGTGGTTAAGATCATCTCGAAAATTTAGTTCTTCGACGAGTTTTTTTGTGCGTTCTACATCGTTATTTTGAGTTGAGGATTTGGTGCTGATTGGGTATGACGACCTTTGGGGAGTGTCTGATTAATCTTTATTAAAATTTTCAATATTTTAGTTTTTTATTGGGAAGAATTGAATCTCTTTATCGTTCAAGGTTGCTTCGACTGTGCTTACATTAGCTAAACTTACTACTATCGAACCATTATTGACTTGACCTACGGATAAAGCTAGATAAATTTGTGGACTAACTTCACGGGAATAACATCCGAGTCCCGTACCTTCAGCAATATTAATTGGACATTTAAAAAGTACTTCACTGCAAGCTGGAATGGTTGTATTGATTTTAGGGTTGAAATTGTTATCTTTCAGTCCTTTTGTATTATTAGAATCGTCATCGTGCGAAGATGATTGAGTAAAAGGGAAAATTGAATCAATGGTTTTATTAACAGTTACATCGCCTTGCGAGGGTGATGTCTGAGAGGAGTTTACAATAGGTAACGCGTTTTTTGGTATGGTTTTGTGAAGAAACCTCAGCAGTTGATTTGGGCCCTCAATGTTAGTTTATTTAAATAATATATCCTGACCAAGGATCCCATCGCAATTCAAAGTGGGGATTTTTTTGTGGCATATAGCTTACACCTGATTGGAGGATCTCATAAAATAATACCCTCAATAGAGCCCAGTGTAGTGCCTTTGGAGTAAATTCCATTGATGTCGATTACATCACTTTGGTTTGAAATTGCATCTGTACCCAGCGCGTCCTCATTAATAAGACTTATGTCCGATCCTATGTCCACTTAAAAATTCAAGTTTCTTTTCAAACCTATATCGATTGGAATCATAACTATACCTTTCTTAATATGTTCTTGGCATTCATAAGGTGTTTCGTCGAGTGATGGAACGGTACCTTTTTTAATCACACGACTGCAATCTAGTTTTTTTGGTTGGTAGAATTCTTTTCATCCCAACGTTTTTTTGTGTAACAATTTGCTATTTCGTGCCCTATTCTTAAACAGAAGTCACACTTTTGGCCATTAATTCTTGTTTGCTTACGGGTTCGATTGAAATTTGTTGCCATAACCGAGGGACTTAAGGTTGTATTTTGGCCTTGTCTACTATTGTTTTCACTACAATTTATATTATTGTGCCCGTATGCACGACAATTTGAACAGATGGCGTGTTGTGCCTTTTCCTACATTCTTGGTATGTGTGATTAAATTTACCACAGAAATTACACATTACTGGAGTAGTGTCCCTGAATGGATCATTTAAAATAATTGGAGAATTGTTTTTGAATTGTTGGTCCAAAAAAGTGTGTGTCTGATAGGGGTTGGAGGTGGTGGTTTGGTACAATTGCTGTATTCCGTTACCTGGTGGCCACATTGAATAAGTGTTTGAACTTTGAACTGGCCAACCAAATTGAGATGGAATCAAGCTGTTCGCTTCGAGTTCCAATTCGTATTGCCGTATTATAGGGTTAGATACCCCGAATTTAATGGCATACATAGCTGCGAGTTCTGAATCAGTGCTTAATGCTTTAGCATCCGCAGGAAATTGTTCGGTTGCAGAGCTTTTGCATTCGGCCACTAAATTTTTTATTCTAAGAAGGAAAGAGTTAAGGGTTTCTGTCGGGAATTGTCGACATTGTCGAAGATCATTCGATACCTGGATATAAGTTTTCCTAGGTAGGAAATGACCTCGGAGTAATTTTTCGAACTCCGTGAGTGTCTTAAACCTACAATTTTGCATAGCTAAGTATGCATTACCCCGCAATTTTGTTAGAATTAATTGACAAAAACTCGTTTCCTGGTCCTGGCTTATGCAGGCTTTCACCTGTCTGCAGCAATTTAAAAAGGCCTGCAGCTCGGAGACGAGCCGCTCGTTTTGCTCTCCATGAAATGTGGGAATTAAATTGGAGATGAGCTGTATCATAGTCGTTTGCTGTGTATTGACTAGGTATGAGTCATCAGCACCCAACGTTTGATTGCCTTTGTTAGGGGAAGAAGTAGACTGTTCGAGGGAAATTGTATTTTTTGGAGTTGGGGAGGTTGGGGAACGCGATGGAAATAGTTTACAAGTTTCAAACTCTTTTAAGTCAATCTTAAAAAGTTCTGTTTTTTCCGCTAATGCACTACGGCTTGACGGGTTCATGTGTCTATCGAATTTGTTCACTAATTCTAACAGTTGTTTATCTAATTTCTTATTATCTAAAACTAATTCATTAAACTTACTGACTTTTTTGTAAATTAGTCCGGATCATAATCTTCCTGTATCAATTGACTCGTTTCCCTCTTCTTCAGTATCGGGTTGTTGCTCTGCTGGTTCTTCTTCCTTTTCGCTCTCGTTGCTTTGATGAACTTCGGCCTGGATTTCAATTATTCGTTGTTCGGTTGTTTGGTCGCACTTTTTCATTGAACTATTGAATTAGTTCTATTGATTAAATTATTTTACACAGAGTTGGATGGTGGTGCACTTGGATTTTTCTTCTTTGAAGTTTTATTTTTTTGTGTGTTGCAATATCGATTTATATGTTTATTTGTTTTATAATTATTATTGTTCTTCTTGTAGTTATTTTGTGAAGATGATTATTGATATCTTTTTTATTTTTTTATTTTAAGGGTATGACCAAGGTTTTGTTTTTTTTGTAAGGAGCACTGTCGCGGTAAATGGAGATCTTTTTCCGTTCAGCGGTGTATGTGTTTTTTTGTGCTGACGACGGGGTTAAGCATACATGCAATTACCACTCACTCAGATTGATTTACTAGTGTATTTAATTAAATCTTTCACCTTTTTTCACTTTACACTTCTCTAAGTTTCTTTTTTTTGAAACTATCACCGCACGTTAGGAACGAACACCGACAGTTTTTACCGGCTACGCCAAATTATGTTACATAAATTAAAACCAACAAACTCTTTCGTGTCTAAAACCCAACTCGACTCCTCAAATCGAGGCGAAGTCAAATGAAGTGTCGCTTCATGGTCAGGCAGAGGCTCGCCGTGGGAACATCGAAATTCACTTGTCACACGTCGGATAGTGTTTCGAGGTTCGCACGGCGATAGAAATGCAAGAGATGCATTTTGTCTGTCTAGACGCTTGCGATATTTTACACCACATACACACACCCGTTCCCCGTCGAATTGCTACGACCTGCTACTGCACCCTGTATCTCCCCTTTTGGAGCTGAATTTCGAAAAAAAATGTCATAGTGGATGTCTGACACACAAAAGGAAACTACTCTCTATATTTAAATTTTCTAGCATCAGCCAATCAGTCAGGACTTATTCTTTTATTTGAAAACTTTACCACCCTGTATCTTGACCCGTTGACATAATTTTGAAAACCGGTGAAGCACGTGTTTCTTTATTTTTGTTGTAGAGTTTACCTACCAAATTTGAATTCTTAATTCCAATTTAAAAAATGTTTCCATACAAACTGGGACAGCCTGTGTCTCCCATTTGGAGCAAAAATTCAAAAAAGTGCCCACATTATTTTTCTTTACGCCACACAAGGAAACTACTGTCCAAATTTCAACTTTCTAGCGTTAGCGAGATAAAAATGAGAAAAGACACAACAGTTCACGTCATTTGCAGTGCAATAAAATTGTTAGCGACTTAAGTGCGCGCCACGTTTTTCGTTCAGTCACGAACAGACTGAAAGTGAGTAAATATTGCATTGTCATCCAGTTCTGATCTATGCTTAAAATTTCAAGTCTCTAGCTCATCGGGAACTTAGTTAAAAATCAGTTGCAAGATTTTTACCGAACAGACAGACACCAAAGCGAACTAATAAAAACGTTTTAATAATAATGAAAACAACCCTTGCGCAACTCGGCAAACCAATAATAACACACGATCACGAACCGAATGTGTCGATGGCTACGGTTGCGCATACTATAAATCTGCAAACTTTAACACTCTGTATCTTGGCCCGTATTCATAATTTTGAAAAACGGTGAAACACGTGTTTCTTTATTTCTATTGTAGAATTTACCTACTAAATTTTAATTCTTAATTCCAATTTCAATTTTTAATTCCATACAAACTTGAACACCCTGTATCTCCCCTTTGGAGCTGAATTCTGAAAAAAATTTGTATTGTGGATGTCTACGTCACAAAAGGAAACCACTGTCCATATTTAAACTTTCTAGCATCAGCCAGTCAGTCAGGACTTATCCTTTTATTTGCAGACTTTAACACCCTGCTTCTTCGCCTGTAGACATAATTTTGAAAAATGGTGAAACACGTGTTTCTTTGTTTCTATTGTAGAATTTACCTACCAAATTTCAATTCTTAATTCCAATTTAAATTTTTGTTTCCATACAAATTTGAATACCCTGTATCTCCCCTTCTGGATTAAAAATTCGAAAAATTTCATAGTGGTTGCCTACGTCGAAAAAGGAAACAACTGTCTAAGTTTCAAGATTCTAGCATTAGCCGTTTAGGCCTGGCAGTCATGGGTAAGTCGGCGAGGACTTATCCTTTTATTTTCAAACTTTAACACCCTGTATCTTGGTCGGTGGATATAAAACACGTGTTTCTTTATTTTAGTTGTAGAATCTACCTACCAAATTTGAATTCTTAATTCCAATTTGAATTTTTTTTTTTCATACAAACTTGAACACCCTGTATCTCCCCTTTGGAGCAAAAATTCAAAAAAGTGGCGTTAGCCGTTTAGGCTCGGTGATGATGAATCAGTCAGGACTTACTGGTTTATATATGTATCTATATAGGTATTAATACGTGAACATCGAAATTTTCGGTACCATTTACGACGATTCTACTGAACCGATTTTCATAAATTATATACCGTTAGAAAGGTCTTTCATTGCAGATGTGCAGAATGATTGTTATTTTCAGGTCAGATAAATAATAAAGGTAATAATCGCAATTGAAAGTCAAGTCAACACATAGGCAATTATACATATAGTCCGTTTCAAATCAAAAGCGACAAGGAAAGTTGCGCAGAGAGAGCATCGAAAATTGTGCTCTCTTTTATTGACTGGAAACTGACATGTACGAATCGGCTGAACTTTCTCGATTTCCTTTCAGATTTTATCCTATGGATTTTTGCTTACACGTACAATTACCTGTTTAACTTTGAAAAAATCGAACTCCGAAGAACAAACCACTTTATTGGTGCACACCCCCTTTTTGTGACAACATTTAAGTACTTCTTGCAATAATTGAATGTGTAATTAAAAAGGGTTCAAAAAATAAATATATAGGTACACATTTCCATAAAGAGAAACATGTTGCTTTAATTTTTTCAAAGTTTCAAATTCATATTTTCGAGTCAAACTCATATCAGCAAAATATTATTTTTTCTTTTCAACGCCATAAGTGAGAAGTAAACAGTTTCAAAAAACGTGTCATGTTCACTGAAAAAAATAATAATCTATACTTCACGCATTTTCTCAACCATCGGTTTTCACATTTGGCAACATAAACTCTTTATCTTTTCAATAAATTTAGCCCAATCCCATTCAAGGTTCAAAAGCGACAAACTCGCGCAGGTTTTCTCTTTTCCAGTCATCCTCTCTTGTGTACACACAAAACAGAGAAAAATCGACGATCGTCAACGCCTACTGATAAGATCCTTGAATGGGATTGGTCGATGTGTTGTGAAATTTATTGAAAAAGTAAGGAGTCTATGTTGCCAAATGTGAAAACCGAGGGTAGAGAAAATGCGTGAAGTATGGTGTATGGATTATTATTTTTTTCAGTGAACATGGTAATGACAATTTCAGACAATTTCATTGAACATGTTTAATTCTCAGTTATGGCGTTGAAAAAAAGAAAGAATGTTTTGCTCATAGGATTTTGACTCGAAAAAATGTCTATGGAAATTTAAAAAAATTAAAGCGTGTGTTTATTTTTGTCTTAATATGTACATATAACTTTGTGGTCCAATTGAACCCTTTTTTTTATTACACATACAGAAGTCACTTAGATTTTGTCAAAAAGTTTTATTATTCATCATTGCGAATATTAATTTTCATAACCAATTGGACAAAAAACAGAAAAAATTAGGGAAAAAGGGGTTTCCAAGTCAAGCAGGTACATAGGTGATAGGACGTTTAAGTAAAAATCGATAGGATAAAATATGAAAGGAAATGGAGAAAGTTCAGCCGTTTCAAAAATGCCACCAATTCCCAATTATTCCTGCATTTGCAATGACAATTAATAAATTTCAGGGACAAACATTTGAAAAAGTTAGGATTTTATTAAGGCAACCAGTTTTTACGCATAGCAAGTTAGTTATATGTTGCATCAAGTAGAGTTCGATTTTTCGATGGCTTGACATTTTATGTTTCTAAACATAGTGAACAAAGTCATTTAGATGAAAGACTATTTACGAAAAATATATGCAGTTTAACCCATTTACTACCACTGTACCCGCTTGGGTACAGAAAATTGAACAACATTATGATTTTACCGTTGTCCTTCTTCAAATTTGTTTTGATGAAATTTGTTTTTTTTTGTTCGTTGACATGTGTTCAAGAAGTAGGCGTGCAGTTTATTGTAAAAAAAATAAAACGGTAGATTTTTTTGTTACTCCGCATCAGGTGCGATTGCGATTTTCTCTGTTTTTCGGAGGTTGGCCTATATTTTGCAATAGAACAAATATTTGTTTTATCAATTTTCTTTTTATTTTTTTGAAATAGTTCAAGAACTTATAATAAAATCAGATAAAAGTGAAAAATCAAGTGTTCATTTATTTTCACGCTAGGTAAGTACGCGTAAAGTTAGGTGTACCCGCTTGAGTACAATGGGAAAAACTGACAATTTTTTTTTTTAGAATGGATTTCAAAGCATTCTCAACATCATCATTTTATGGAAGGAGATTCGATAATCTTCCAAATGCAATAAATGCAATCGAAGAAACGGATCGAAACGCTGTGTTTGACATTGTATTTATACCACCAGATGCCGATTACAATACAGACGAGGATGAAATAGACACAGAAAATTTGGATAACGATCACATACCCAATGATGTTCCAGGAAACGTTGAACTGTTTATTAGGGACGAGGATTTCGATAGCGAGGACGAAGTACCTTTATCAGTGATTAGAGCCTCAATACATGGGCAATCTCAAGCCCAACCACGCTTGTCTAAAAGAGGTCCTGATATGACGATGAACCGTTCTAATAACTTCACAAACTTCGATACTATCCAGCCCATGCATTATGTCAAACGTTGGTCATCAGTAGAAAAAAGAAAAGTTTTCATTCAGCAGCCGAACCTTATTGCGGATTATAACAATGGTATGGGTGGCGTTGACTAACACGACCAGTGTGTCAATGCCTATAAAATCAAAATTCGAGGCAAAAAGTGGTGGTGGCCGCTTTTTACGTCAATGCTAAGCTCTACATTGGTGAACGCTTGGAAACTATATAAAGTCGCAGCTGATTCCGAAGATGACTTGCTATCGTTTCAAAGAGATATTGCTCGATATTATCTTAGAAGATATTCAATTCTCCAACCTTCGACATCAAAACGCTCCATATCTGCAAGCGTTGCTTTATCTGAAGGTCACCATTTTCCAAAGAGAATTGAAAAGCCTCTTAGATGCAGAGTATGCCACATGCGAGTCAGATGGGTTTGTGAGTTCTGTGACATAGCTTTGTGTGTCGAAAAAGAATGCTTTAAGAAATTTCATGTACAAAATTAGCAACCATATTTTCCCACTGTACCTGCTTGGGTACAGCTTAAAAACCACACTTCCTACATTTTTTAAAAAATTAAAAAAATATTTTTGTATTCCTTTGACACTATTTAATAAAGTTATGTTACCAAAAATTTGAAATTTTAGTTTTAAATGTCTTTGGTAATAAATGGGTTAAACTGAAGTTTTGAATCGTTAAATCCATTTCATTCAAATGGAATTATCATTTATTTGTTTTCAATTGTTATATTACTCTACCGTTTAATTGTTGATTTATTTACTTTAAAGGAATTTTATATTTTGAAAAAATTTTTGCATATGCATGCAAATAAATTCCAATTAACTATGTGAAAAACAAATTGAATTTCATTACAATTGGTCGAATTTCGACCGCAGGTGATACTAGTAATAATAGTTTTATATTTAGGGATGTCGAAGATTCGCTAGAATCGTTTAATGGAGAGTCCGGTTGCGTTACAGACTGGCTCAAAGAGTTTGAAGATATTTGTGCAGTTTGTGGATGGAACGACATCCAGAAATATCTCTATGCGAGGAGACTTTTACGAGGCGCCGCGAAACTAGCAGTCGAAGCTGAAAACAATATCCATACGTGGAATGAACTAAAAAGTTTGGTAATTAAAGAATTTGGACATTCAGTCTCTAGCATTATAGTCCACCGTACTCTTGAAGCGCGTACTAAAAAATACGATGAAACTTTTTTAGAATTATGTAACGTGTTTGCCGGTTCGCAATGATACAACTTTTTCCGCTTTTCTATTCTATTTGTCTTTATTTAATCTTTTCACAAACTACTGGTTATCCTTTATCTATTCCAACAATATTCAACTCTTTAACTTCGATTATTCACAACTCTTTTATTCCAAACAACTTAAACAATTAATCTCAATCAAATTCTTCTGTAATTTTAATTCACTATTGAAATCTCTATCCAAATCACTTTTCAACTGTATCTCTAATAAATCTCAAGTCAACTGTGTCCATGCTCTCAATGCTCGTAGTATTTATACCCGAGATACGAATCTAGAATCTTCCTTCCTGACGACGATTTGACCATCTAGTGAGATATCGATAGTTCTGGAACGTTCCTGAGGTAAGTACTAGAAAATTCCTGAAGGTTTTGACAATTGATAAATGCACTCAAATTCAGCACTAATCCCCACTAGATGTCGATGATCGATACCAAAATGTCTAAGTGTCGCTAATACAGTTATATAACAATTGCACTAAATGTCGCTAATGCAGTCGATATTACACTGCCCCCCTCCTAAACTTATTCGTCCCGAACAAGAGCATCTGCATTGTTTCCATGGTAACGATGTAAGCGATCCACATGTATAATTTTCGACTTGCCTCTTAGTCTCCGTTGAATTCTGTAGACAACGTCGTTGATTCGTGTAACCCTCGTGGGACCCTCCCAGTCCTGCTGCAGCTTCGGAGACCTCCCTTTTTGTCGATGTGGGTTGTACAGCCATACCAGATCTCCTTCCCGAAATCCTGACGTCGTTGTCTTCGCGTCGTACCTGGTCTTCATGCGGTCACTGGCTATCTTAATCTTCGTCCTAGTTCTTTGGTGTATGTCGGCGATCCTTTCCCTTAGGTCTGCCACATATTCTTCTTCCGATTTCGGCTCATCCATGGGAGAACCAAATTTCACCTCACTAGGAAGCCGAACAGGTTGACCAAAAAGGATTTCGGACGGAGTGTGTCCCGTTGAACTGTGAACTGCATTACGGTAAGCCATCAGGAACAAGGGAATATGTCGATCCCAGTCACGTTGATAATCACTCACGACTTTGGAGAGATGTTCATTCAATGTCCTGTTGAACCGTTCTACCATCCCGTCGGACTGTGGGTGAAGTGGAGTCGTTCGAGTCTTTTTGATTCCGAGTAGTTGACACGTTTCCTGGAATATCTTGGACTCGAAGTTCCGTCCTTGATCCGAGTGCAGTTCCATGGGTACACCAAACCTGCTCACTCAGTTGTTGACAATCTTTTCTACGACGGTCTTAGCCTCCTGGTTGGGAATCGCAAACGCTTCAGGTCACTTGCTGAAGTAGTCCATAACAACTAAGATGTATCGGTTGCCCTGGTCGGTTTCCGGGAACGGCCCTGCTATGTCGACAGCGATTCGTTCAAACGGTGCGCTCACGTTGTACTGATGCATCTTTCCCCGGGTTTTCACGCTTGGTCCCTTGCTCGCTGCACACGTGACGCACTTTCGACACCAGCCCTCGATGCCAGTAGAATCGTTCCCGTACTTTATCCAGCGTTTTGTTTACACCCAGGTGTCCTCCGGATATGCCATCGTGCATTTCCTGCAGCACTTCATGCACTTTTGAACGAGGCACCACGAGCTGCATCCTTAACGTCTTTCCATCGGGCATCTCCCATTTCCGCCTCAGATTGCCGTCTTGGACATGTAGAGAGTCCCATTGTGCCGAGTATGCTTTGAGGGTAGGGCTTCTATCGGAGATATCTCGAACATCAGGTTTCTCCATGTTCTCCTTCCAGGCTAGTATCGGCTCGATATCCGGGTCTTCCTTTTGAGCGTTCCGGATCTCTTCTGTACTCCAACCGGTGATGGGTTCAGCTCTAACTACTTGGACGGGAACGATCTCTTTCTCCTCCTTTCGTACACAATGCTTACAGTCGGCTCTACAAGGTCGTCGCGACAATGCATCCGCGTTTGAGTGGAGTTTTCCCTTGCGATGCTGTATTTCGAACTCGTACATCTGCAATCGCTCGGTCCACCTCGCGATCTGACCCTCAGGATTTTTGAACTGCAACAACCATTTTAGAGCTGCATGATCTGTACGTAGGAGGAACTTTTGACCGTAGAGGTACTTGTGGAAATGTTTTGTCGCCATAATCAGAGCAAGAAGTTCCCGTCTCGTTACACAGTAGTTCCTTTCTGGCCTGGAGAGTACCTTACTGAAATAGGCCACTACCTTCTCCTGGCCAACATGCACCTGCGAAAGGACAGCTCCGATCCCAACATTACTGGCATCTGCATCTACGATAAACATCTTGTCCGGATGGGGAAGGCCAGTATTGGAGCCTCGCATAGTTGTTGTTTAAGTTGCCGAAAACTCTGCTCGCATTCGCCTGACCAGTTAAATTGCTTTCCCTTTTCCGTCAACTGGTGCAGGCTCTTCGCAATTTTGGAAAAATCCTTTACGAACCGTCTGTAGTATGTGGCGAGGCCAAGGAAGCTCCTCAATTGGTGTTTGTCCTTAGGAACTGGCCAGTTTTTAACGGCTTCAACTTTGTCCGGATTCGTTCTCACTCCCTCTGACGAAATAACGTGACCTAGATACTTCATTTCTCGTTTAAAGAGCGCACATTTCTTTGAGTTGAGTTTCAGGTGGGCACTGCGTAAGCGTTTGAAGACTTCCCTTAGATTGTCTCGATGTTCCGCAAACGTTTTTCCCACCACAATGACATCGTCCAGATACACTAAGCATGTTATCCAGGTTAGTCCATGCAGGACGCGTTCCATCAGTCGCTCTAAAGTTGCCGGAGCATTGCGCAATCCAAATGGCATTACTGTAAACTCCCACAGTCCATTTCCGGCAGTGAATGCGGTTTTTTCGCGGTCTTCTAGGTGAATCTGCACTTGCCAATAGCCGCTCTTTAGATCGAGAGTGGAGAACCATTGGGCTCCAGAGAGAGTGTCAAGTGTGTCATCGATCCGGGGCAAAGGGTAACTATCCTTTTTGGTAGCCTCATTCAGCCTGCGGTAGTCCACGCAGAATCGGGTGCTGCCGTCCGACAATGGGTGATGCCCACGGGCTCTGGGAACTTTCAATTAGTCCTTCTTTCTCCATCGACGAAACCATCTCCGCAACCTCTGTCTGCTTTGCTAATGGCAGTCGCCTGGCAGGCTGTCTAATCGGTCTAGCATCCCCAGTGTCTATGCGGTGCTGTACTAAGTGTGTTCGGCCCGTCTTGTAACGCAAATATATCAGCAAACTCACCGAGTAGATTCGCTGCCGTGCTTCGCTGCTCCCGATTTAGTTCACAATGTTGAGAGATGGTCTTCCGTAGTTCCGCCAATCTGAATGACGGAATCGGCTTCACTGGCTCCTCTTCGGTTATTGCTGAGATCGCGGAAATTGGTACGCATTCTCCAATCACTTCCCCTCGCTTTAATTTGACGCTGTAGTTTTTCGGGTTCATGAGCCTTACTGGTACCATGTTGTTCTTTGGTTCCACTAGAATTCTTCCCACGATGTAGTTCTGGGAGTCTTTTTGGTTATCTGGCTCTATAAGGAAGAATCGATGGTTCCCAGGATCACCCTCCAAGGGTGGCAAAATGTCGTCCTTGCTGATTACCGATCTGAGATTTACTGTGCCTTTGTTTCCGTACACCATAGGAATCTCCACATGTCGATACCTCAGCACCTGCATTCCGATGTCCAGGATGATCTTATGTGCTTCCATAAAGTCCACCCCGATGATGCAGTCGTCGCATATGTCAGCCACCAGGAACACGTGTGAGAATGTTAAGCCTGCCATTTGTATTCTCAGGCGAACTTCTCCGTAGACTTTTGCTGATTCTCCTGTCGCAGTCCTCAGGCAGTAGCAACTGGTGTTGTGTAGGCATGAATTCCGGACGAGATCTCTCCTTACGATGGAAGCCGTGGCACCGGTGTCTATGGTAGCCACGCACTTGTTGCTGCCCATAATTGCTTCCACGGTCAAGCTTTTGTTACATCGCTTGGTTTGGGAGACTTGGATGGTGGTTCTGGGGCTACAGGTTCTGCCTGTAGCTGCTGCAGTGTCTCCCCCTTCATTTGAGCCCTTCGGCGCAACTGGACCCTATATACTTGTTGCATATGGTCATCGCCGAATCGCATCTCAATGACCTTCACTAGCGAGCCGTAGTCACGATGTTTGTCATCCGCGAGAGTTTGAAGTAGTTCGGCGGCTGAACCTCGAAGTGCAAGTGTGAGAGCAATCGATTTTTCTTCCTCGTCCCAATTGTTGGCCAATGCGGCGGCTTCGAATTGTTTCTTGTATATCGGCCATGATGTTTGACCATCGAATACCGGGGGCTGCATCTCCTTTCTTCTCGGACCTTCGATTGAACTCACGCGAAGTTTCTGCCTCTTCCGCCTCTTCTGCCACCGTCGAGTTCATGGGTCAGATGTTTGAATTGTTTTTCCACTTCATCGTACTGACCTCGGAATTTCACTTCCAATCTCTTTTCAACATCTTCTATTTGCTGGTCGAATTTGATCTCTAGACTCTCGAGAACATGCTTTTGCTCTTCCAGCTTGGCATTGAGAGAGTGCCTCGCCTCATCGAATCTGGCATCGAGCTTGGCGTCCAGAGAGTTCTCGAAATGTTTGCTCTGCTCGTCGAGTTTGGCGTCGAGAGCGTTCTTCTGGTCGTCGAACTTTTTATTCTGTTCGTCTAGGTTGGCATCTAGAGAATTCTCGAACATTTTGCTCTGCTCATCTAACTTGGCTTCCAGAGAGCTCTTCTGTTCGTCGGACTTTTTATTCGGATTTTAAACGGTGATTTATGAACAGAGTAAATAAAGATAAATAGAAGAGAAAAGAGGAAAAAGTTTTATCATTGCGAACCGGCAACATTCTGACCTTTGGTGTCAGAAGTGGGATAACACTTTTTCAGAGTGATAAGAACGTTCAAGGAACAGTTTCTGAACAAAAAGAACAGTGGTGTAATTTGAAAAGTGTTTGAAATTCTAACGAAATGGGTAGTAAATTCACACCAAGTGAGATTTCCGCGGTAATGGAACTGCTCACTGAGTGGAATAATTCTTTGGCCGCTAAGTTCGATGCGCAGAGCAAAAAGATCGATGAGAGGGGCAAAAAGATCGATGAGTAGAATAATTATCTGAACGCCAAGTTTGACGAGCGGAGCAAACAAATCGATGAGTGGAATAATTCTGTGGCCGCCAAGTTTGATGTGCGGAGCAAAAAGTTCGAGAACTATCTAGACGCAAAGTTTGGCGAGTAGAACAAAATGTTCGAGAACTCTCTAGGCGCCAAGCGCGATGGCGAATTAGACGAGGACGAAGAAAATACCTCAGAGCCAGCCATAGCGGAAGAAACACAGTATAACAATAGCGATGCAACTTTGGTCAGCACAGGAATGGTATCGGAAGATGAGCTACCAATGCCTACAAAGCCAGAAGGAAGTGACACCGAAGAGGTTTCTGATGAAAAACTACCTCTTCCGCCAAGAGCAGAATTACCAGCTGATACGGAGGAAGTTTCCGAGGATGAATTGCCTACAAATGATAGTGCCTCTGCAAAGAAGGGAGATATCTTTGTTGTGAAAAGAAAAGCCCCCGAAGAAGTGATCAGTGAAGAGTACAATCCGAGTAATCCCACCAGTGAGGTCGAGAAGAAGGTGGAAGTGAAAGTAGAGAGTAGAGAGTGAAGAACGAAAGGAAACTGAGCGAAGGGATTCGGATCAACTCGAAATAGAAGGAAAGTGCACAGATGGCAGGCGAAGCTTATCAGAGGCCCAAGGTTCAATATCTGTAGAGGCCACGGAACGTGGCAGCGATGTTGGTAATTGCTCAAAACGGGACAGCATAGGAAGAGAAGGACGGCAGGATGGTGGATACCAGAACATCGGCAAGTTTGACCAAAGGGAAGGCAACAATTGTAATCGCAGCTGGAACAACGATTGGCGTAGCAATCTCGACAAAGGATACCGAGGCAGAGATGGATCTAGTAGTGGTCGCGACAGAGAATGGGGTAGAGATCGACGAGATGATGACCACGCAATTCGTGGTGGACGCAATCACGAAGAGAGATGGCAGAAGGATGACAAAGGACAGAATGACGAAAGAAGACGCAATGAAGAAGAAGCTAAGTCGAGAAAGAAGCGTCGTGCTGCCAAGCGCTTGAAGAAGGCAAAGAAAAACGCACTGACGATTATGGTCAGCGCTAATTCCAGTGCACAAAGTAAGAGGTGGCGGTTAAAGAAAATCTATCCGAACATGGTCATCAAGGGAGACGAGAGACCACGAGAAGAGTTCGAAGATGTCTTCGACATGAAGCTGATCAAAACAGCAAAGGAATGGGGTACCATGCTGGATGTCATCCCGGACCTTGATGTCGAAGGGCCACAGGTGGAACAGCAGAAGCTGCCAAAGTATCGGAAGTACGACAAGAAGGATCGGCGTACCGATGACGACGCCCAGTACAAGAATGACAGTAAGGGGGATGTCTCTGAGTCGGAAAATGAAAACATCTGCGATACGCATGGTCTTAGCGGCGATGAGGACAGAGAAGGAACCGGCAAGGCCAAGAAGACTGGCTTAAAGAAGAAACGGGATGAACATCCATTCTTCAAGTCTGGTGACTTCCGCGACAAGGGCACTAGACAGCAACAGAAAGTGCAACTGTGGTTCGAGATAGAGAACCTGTAGAAAGAAGACTCCAATGATGACGTGGACTACGATTTAGATCGCCTGGTGAGCGAATACAAATCCAAAGGCGTTTCGGTGAAGAACAAAATAGCCAGTGACTGCATGCAGACCAGGTACGATGCGTGGACAACAACGCCGGGATTCCAGGAAGGAGATCTGGAGTGGCTGTACCAGGCTGTACCCACATCGTCAAGAAGGGAGGTCACCGAAGTTGCCGAAAGACTGGTTACACGAATCAACTATGTTCGCCACAGAAATCAACGGAGATGGAGAGATGCTCTTGTTCGGGACGAACAAGTTTAGTAGAGGGGCAGTGCAATATCGACTGCATTAGCGACATTAAGTGGAATTGTTATATCAACTGTATTAGCGACATTAAGTTGATGGGCTGGAATTTAGAACATCGATCAGCGACATCTAGTGAGGTGTAGTGCTAGATTTAAGTGAATTTAGCAATTGTCAAAACCTTCTGGAGTTTTCTAGTACATACCTCAGGTACGTTCCAGAACTATCCAAATCTCACTAGATGGTAAGATCGTCGCCAGGAAGGAAGATTCTAGATTCGTATCTCGGGTATAAATACGACGAGCTTCGACGGCAGATACACACTCCGATTGAGATGTCAGTGAAGAAAAGTTCGAATTGAGATTTAAAAGAGATACAATTGGAAAGAGATTTGGATAGAGATTTTAATAGTGAGACAGTTGAATAGAGATTTCAGAAAAGTGATACTTGGAAAGATTGATGTTATCAGAGAATGAATTGTTTGAGTTGTTTGAATTAAAAGAGATTTGTGAATAGTTGAATTTAAAGTGTAAGAATTGTTGGAATAAACGGTGATTTATGAACAGAGTAAATAAAGATAAATAGAAGAGAAAAGAGGAAAAAGTTTCATCATTGCGAACCGGCAAACACGTTACAATACATATTTCAAATGAAGCAGATAGCCAATAGGGGCAATATTGATGAGAAGTCGCTTTTATGTTATAAAGGGTGGTTAAATTTTAAGGGCCGATGTTGAATGTGAACCACACCTAAACGTCAAGTTTTTTTTCTGCATTTCATTTGACATTTCTCAATTTCAGACTAACTCAATTTGAACTATGGAAAGATACACAATCGAGCAACGCGTTAAAGTTATTCAGGCTTATTATTCAAATCAAAATGCATATCGTGCACTTCGTGACTTTTTCGGTTAATTTAATCGTCCAAATGTGCGTACAATCGGAAAAATCGTGCAAAAATTTGAGCAAACCGGGTCTGTAGGAGATGTGAAAACACCAGTGCATGCTCGTACAGCTCGTACTGCAGAAAATATTGCTGCTGTTCGCGATAGTGTGGCTGAAGTTCCGTCCACCTCAACTCGTCGTCGTGCCCAACAATCGTGAGATGATAACGAACTTTTTATGGCCCGAATTGGAAGATATGGATGTGGACGATATGTGGTTTCAACAGGACGGTGCCACTTGCCACACAGCTGACGAAACAATGGCTCTTTTGCGGGAGAAATTCAATGGCCGTGTTATCTCACGTCGTGGCGATGTTAATTGGCCGCCACGATCATGCGATTTGACACCGTTGGACTTCTTTCTTTGGGGTTATTTGAACGAAAAGGTGTACTTCGATAAGTCAGCAACAATTCAAGAGCTAAAGGATGAGATAATTCGGCACATTAACGACATAGAACCTCAATTATGCCTCAGCGTCATCGAAAATTTGGACCATCGGATGGAGGTGTGCCGCCGAGGTCGCGGCGGCCATTTGGCCGATATTTTGTTCCATACATAATTGAACCATACCAATATTATCATAAAAAAAAGAAATGACAATAATTTCCTAAATAATTTGTGTTTTATTCAAAATCAACATCGGCCCTTAAAACTTAATCACCCTTTATTATATCGGGAATCCAAGATAGTGTCTTACATAAAACTGTTCTTTACGAAACGAAAACGTTCGACGAACTTAAAGCTAAAATAAAAGTGTACCAAGAAATGAAAACAGAAATGCGAAAAAACCTACCTCACACGCAAGTAAGAAATCGAAGACTTGGTTCCACCTATCAACCAAGTTCTTCGGGCCCGTCGGTTCCAAACCAGCAACGATGTGTTATATGTGGCGCCAAAGGGCATAATGCTGATTCTTGTCTCCACAAGAGCAAAGGCTCTCGGTGTTTCAATTGTAACGAATTTGGACACTTGTCAAGAAACTGTCCAAAGAAAAATGCACAACCCAATCTAAATACCTCACACGTTCGGCGTATATCTGTTCCGTCTGTTAATGTTGATGTTGTCATAGACAATTTAAAAGTGAATGCTCTCTTTGATACGGGAAGTCAGGTGTCTCTTATGAAAGCTTCGGTATTTGAAAAATTGAACCGAGAATTGGAGCATCCGGGTACTTATTTAAGTGGAATTGGTTAGGAAATCCGAGTGTCAAAGGGCTCTTTTAGAACCAAAACCATTAACGATTCTAATCCTTATTATATGACTTTTAACGTTGTATGCGATGAATGGTTAGTTGATGAGGTGATAATCGGTACTGAAATCTTAAACTATGCGGATGTTGAAATCTTTGATAGTGCTCTTAAGAGGCGAAACGGTGTACAAACTTTTGAGGCTCCCACTGAACCGATTGAAATGGTTTTTGAAGCATTTTAAAGAATGAAGTCTTCTCTACAAAGTGGTCGACCAGATTTTTAAAAATGATTTTCGTTTACGATTTATTAAAAAAAAAACATATCCATGTTTCGAGATTTTTGGTAAAACTGCAAAACGGCGTACAAGCTTTAAATAATGAAACGTTTTACGAATTTCATGAAATTAGATTCTATCGATAGGTAATGAATGGATCTCCAATGTGGTCGAGGCGAATTATGAAATTCGATCTTGTTTTTGAAATATTTAATTTTGAAAATCAAAGAAATTCTTGAAATTGAATCATGAATTTCGTATGTAAATTGAATTTTTTTTAAATAACATTTTTAATCGAGTCGTTAATCATTATTTTGTGAATCAACTCAAAGACAAAAGGAATGTATTTTCTTAATTTTCGCTGCAATAAATTGCATTTTCCGTTAACCCTTTTTTGCATTAATTTTGAATTTTTCATGTTTTCTAGCAAATATATTCACTTCTTAGTTCGATTTTTCAGCACAACGATAATAAGCGCCATGATGACATTCGAAAATTTTATTTTTAATTTCGAAAAATATTTGATTCGTGTTTGGTTGAATGTGCTACTAATACATGAAGAAGTACATTCGTGTATGTTCCCAAGCTTGTGAATAGTAGTGAATATTACCCAGCAAATAGCATACGACTTATATAAGCCGTATTCCAATGCAAATTATACCTTAGCATGTAAGGGTTGGTCTTTATGTTTGCGGGTTTGTAGAAAGCGATGTTGTCGTAAGTATGATTTAAATTATTCTCGATGTTGACAAATTTCAATATAACTTTTATAAAAGGATGTGTTGCTAATAGAACCGGTTAAATTTGTTTTTTATATGAATACAGTGGAAATAGTATACTTCTTTGAACCAGTTACATGTAGCAGATTTCTGATTGTTATATCGAATGTGCAACTTGATTAATTTATTCTTAAGAAACTGCAGACGCAACAGTTTTTATCTGGTAATTTTGATCAAGGTAACACATCTTACTTTATTGGTTTAAAAGAAAATTTGGGGAAATTTCTCGGTGAAATAAGATAAAACCATTTTTACTCAGAATTATGCACCTTTCATCTAAAGAATGAATAGAAGTTATGTAGGTAGGTTTTATTGTCATCTTGTAGAACTATCATAGCGAACTTCTATTTGAAGCTGTTACCCAACCAATCCATTCTTGGGGACAACCTTTATCTTTTGGGTTTTTTATACCTCTTATAAACCACTTCTAGCAGTTTTTGTGTTCAGCATCTCGCAGGTGCGTAGATCTCAATTTCGTACTAAGAGATAGTTCCTAATGTTTAGACTATGAGAGTTAAAAATTGTAGTGCATTCTGAGGCCAGCGAAAACATTCGGGATTGAAGCGTGCACAGAACATTAAAGCACAAGGCACAAACTCCTAAATATAACAGTATTCGCCTGAATGAAATCCAACAGACCAACAGTCTTAGAGAAAACTCTGTATTTTTTATGTTGGCCTGTAAAATGATGTATAGAAGTTAAGATATTGTATTGTATTGATTTTGTATTGTAGCTGAATTTATACATTGCAAAATTTACAGAGATGTGGTATATAGAGGTTAAGATATACATATGTAGGCAAAAGACCGAGTATATGCTGTGTTATTTCTAAGATCATCCAACGTCCGCGGACACCGTCTATCTCGACGAAGACATAAACCATCGCATCAACACCAGATGGATGAAGTAGAAGATGTAATCAGGTAGCTGATGCGACAAAAGAATGCCAGTCCGAGTCAAAGGGAAAGTAAACAAAACAGCTGTTAGACCAGCCATGATGTATGGTTCGGAATGCCACTAAGCGCTAAGGACAAAAGCTACATGTGGCTGAAATAAAGATGCTGCGATAGGCGAGAGGTACACAATGCTGGACCAAGTACCTACGCAAACATATTTGAGGCACATTTAAAATAAAGCCATTAGCGAACAAAATTTAAGATAATATTGCCACGTTCTAAAAAGACCCGAGGAACAGATGATGAAGAAAGTTATGGAGATTAGCACGGCACGTCGCCGACCCAGCAAACCCGGCTGCTCTTCCACAACAACAGTCAATAATGATATGAGGATAGCGCAAGTAGACGATAGGACGACCATGGACCGTATCACATTCAAAAATATACATATTGTATTTATTGAGTGCGTATAACCGCATTCAAATGCAAGCTCCGGTAACAAAATACAAAAATTCGTTATGATAAATGCTGTATAGTAAAACAAAAAATTAAACGTAATTGAAAACTCCCAAAAATAAGCGAAAGATTCGAACACATCGATTCCATCGTATTTATAAGAAATTTACTTTTGCTTGTATTTGTTGACAAGCAAACTTCAATTTTCGAATTTATTTTTATCTGATTTTCATCGACCTCGTAGGCTAACGCCAAAAGAAAAACAGACTGTGTCCGCGCAAATCCAAGAGTGGTTAAACGACGGTATTATTGTAGAAAGCGATTCAGATTCTTGTAGCCCGGTTGTATTAGCAAAAAAGAAACATGGTAGTCATAGACTTTGTGTTGATTATAAAAAATTAAATAAAAGTGATAAAGAATAGACAGCCCTTACCAATTACAGAGGATATACTAGAACAGCTCTACGATTCCGATATTTTTACGACCCTCGACTTAAAAAATGGATTTTTCCATGTCGATGTCCATCCAGATAGTCGAAAATACACATCTTTCGTTACGTCCGACGGTCAATATGAATTTTGTAAAGCTCCTTTTGGACTATGCATTTCACCTAACGTTTTTCATGTTATGTTAACGCCGTTTTCAAAGACTTTATTAAAAAAGTCGCCGTGGCTTAGTGGTTAGTGCGTTGGACTGCTAAGCGAGAGACACAGGTTCGATTCTCAAAAACCACCAAAAGTTTTTTCGCGGCACCACCACCTCTTCGCAGGCATGACAAACCTGCAAGAGTACAATCTGTCATGAAAAGCTTCTCAATTCGCCGTTCGGAGTCGGCACTAAACTGTAGGTCCCTTCCATTCGTGCGAAGAATATAACACGCACAACATGAATGGTTGTGAGAAGCTAGGCCTTGGCTCTCCATGAGCTGCCGTGCCAAATATACATACATTATATTCTTGGAATATTCTGGAATGGTGACACTTTTTGCATTCTTTAACCTTTGAAAGTTCAATAGGAACAGACGATTTCTAACGAATAAGTATAAACCTTAGTATGTATGGTGCGCGTGCAAAGCCGCGGGAGGAGGACTGCTAGTCTATATATATATAAAGCAGTAAGTCCTGACTGGCTCATCATCACCGAGCCTAAACAGTTAACGCTAGAAAGTTGAAATTTAGACAGTAGTTTCCGTTTGTGGCGTAGGGAAAAACAATGGAGCCACTTTATTGAATTTTTGCTCCAAAGGGGAGATACAGGGTATTCAAGTTTGTATAGAAAAAAAAATTAAATTGGAATCAAGAATTCAAATCTGGTAGGTAAATTCTACAACAAAAATAAAAAAACACGTGTTTCGTCGTTTTTCAAAATTATATCCACCGACCAAGATACAGGGTGTTAAACTTTGAAAATAAAAGGATAAGTCCTGACTGATTGGCTGATGCTAGAAAATTGAAATATAGACAGCAGTTTCCTCTTGTGACGTAGACATCCACTATGAAATTTTTTGTTTCGAAATTCAGCTCCAAAGGGTGAGATACAGGGTGCATTCGCAGTTCGTAGCAATTCGACGGGGAACGGGTGTGTGTATGATTTGGTTGGATGGATTTTTAAGTATCTATGAGACTACTGAACTGATTTCAAAAATTCAATACTGAAATGGTGACACTTTTTGCTATATTTTACCTTTGAAAGTTCAATAGCAACAGACCATTTCTAACGACTAAGTAGGGTGATGGAGCCAGTAGTCGGCCCCTTAACTTTTTTTTTAACGTTTAATTTGCTTTCAAAAATCCGTTATTATAATAAAGAATAGAATATTCAGCATTTCTGATTAATTGGAATGTGCTAATTATGAAATTCAAGTCATTTTTAGTGTATTTACTACCTTAAACAAATTATTTACAAAAATGTTAATGAAAACCTCATTTTTGAGTAGTCGGCCCCCTCTACTTCAGAAGTCGGCCAGTTAAGTATTGAGTAGTCGGCCCCAGTTTTTATACCAGACTTTAATTATTTTCACTATTTCACAGGGCGGCCGACCTTAGTAGAATCACACAAAAAAATGTCTTCTTAGGTCGGCCTCCCCTCTTTTTATTTAAAATAACATTTTTTTTAGATTTGTGTTCAATAAACAGTAAAAAGAATCTATTAATAAGATAAATATAATGATATAACGCAGTTACTGTCAATATTTCACTGATTTTAAGACTTTTTTGTAAATCCATTCCACTATTTTTTTACTGCTAAAATCCAGACTTTTCACTTCAGACAAGAAGTTGAATCAAAGTGACAATTTTGACGAAGAAACTAGCAGCTGCATTGCAACAACCTTTTGCTCACAGACAGGAAAACCGTTAACCTTTTGTAAAGAAAAAATTGCATGTGTGTTTAACAAACGCATTAACTTTAACGCATCATTTTTTGGCGCGGCGGCCGACTACTAGAGGGGGCCGACCTTACATGCCATCACCCTATAACCTTTAGTATGTATGGTGCGCGTGCGAAGCCGCGGGAGGACTGCTAGTTTTGATATATTTAGATGATATTATTATCATGTCTAAGACTGTAGAAGAAAACCTAGCACTACTAGTGAAAGTTTTAAAAGTAGCTGCTGAGTACGGATTAATAATTAAATGGGAAAAATGCAATTTCGTTCGGAGGTCCATAGATTTCTTGGGTCATATTGTGGAGTCGGGTAACGTCAAACCATCCGTTGAGAAAAAGCTCGCTGTTAAAAACTTTCCACAGCCCAAAAACTTCAAAGAATTCCAAAGCTTCCTAGGCTTGACCGGATTTTTTAGAAAATTTATCCCTCAATACGCAACGCTGGCAAAACCCCTTTCTGATCTCACCCGCAAGGAAATGAATTTTATTTTTGGAATTGAACAACAAGTTGCGTTTGAAACTTTGAAAAACCTTTTATGTGAAGACTCAGTTCTAAAACTGTTAAGCCCAAACCTGGAGACAGAACTCCACACCGACGCCAGTAAGATAGGTCTTGGTTCAGTTTGACTGTAACGTCATGATGACAACGCGTTTCACCCCGTGTTTATTTAAGCTTCAAAACTTCGCCAGCTGAAGAAAAATATTGTTCGTATGAACTCGAAGTACTAGCCATAATACGTTCATTAAAAAAGTTGCGAGCTTACTTACAAGGAATTTCGTTTAGAATTTTAACGGATTGTAAAGCTTTCCAACAAACTATGAATAAGAAAGACCTTTCCGCCAAAGTTGCTAGATGGGCACTATTTCTGGAAGAGTTTGATTGTGTGGTTCAGCATAGGGCAGGAAAAGCAATGCAGCATGTAGATGCACTAAGTAGGGTGCTCACCGTCAATTTAGCCGTCGAAAATGGTATTCTGAAACGTATTCAAAATGCTCAATCTAGAGACGAAATGTGCAAATTGATTCTAAATATTTTGGGGAAGGATGCATATGATGATTTCTACAGCAGGAACGGAATTTTATACAAACTTATCAAAAGCGAATACGTTTTGGTGGTACCTAAAAGTATACAAAAAAATATAATTCAAAAAGTTCATGAAGTGGGCCATATCAACGCCCAAAAGGTTGATACATTGGTGAAGAAAGATTATTATTTTATTCCCAAACTCCTAAGTAAAATCGACGAAGTTATTTCAAACTGTGTATCTTGCATCCTTGCAAAAAGCAAAAAGCAAGGAAAGCAAGAAGGATACCTAAATCCTATTGAAAAGATCGATATCCCACTCCATACTTATCATATGGATCACCTTGGTCCCAGGCGTCAACTGCGAAGAATTACAAATACCTTTTCATAATTATGGATGCATTTACTAAATTTGTATGGATTTATCCCGTTAAGTCAACGACGACCAATGAGGTCCTGAAGAAACTTGAGTTCCAAGAAAATTTCTTTGGCAATCCTCACAGGGTTATAACCGACAAGGGTTCTGCGTTTACGGCGATTGATTTTAAGGAATATTGAGAGAAACAAAATATAAACCATATCCAAATAACGACAGGTGTTTCGCGTGGAAATCGGCAGCTTGAGAGGATGAACGGAATCATCAAGTCAATGTTAACAAAAATGTCTGTCGAAAACCCACTTAAATGGTTCCAGCATGGTTCCTCGGTTGGTTGGTTGGTTGGTTCCTCGAGTCCAAAAAGCCATAAATTCAACGATGTCAAGAGCAACAAACAAAACTCCATTTGAAATGCTTATCGGAATCCCAATGAGAACTGAACGAGATGCGGATCTTATCGAAATGCTAGAAGAAGAGATACGATGCGAATTTATGGCCAAACGGACTGAACTACGATTAGAGGCGAAACGTCAGATTGCTAAAATACAAGCAGAAAACAAGAAAACCTTCGACAAGAGCAGAAAAAGACCTCGCAAATACGCTGTAAAGGATCTGGTAGCAATACAACGTACCCAATTCGGCCTTGGTTTGAAAGTTCACCCAAAGTATCTCGGACCATACGAAGTTGTCAAAATAAAAAGTAACGACCGATACGACGTACAAAAGGTGGGTACACATGAAGGCCCCAACAAAACTTCATCCTCAGCTGATGAAATGAAGGCATGGTTACATGACGACAACAGCGATTCCGATTCAGACCAAGCAGAATCATCGCAGGATGGCCGGATGTGGGATAAGAATCTATCCCCTAAGTCCGTCCTTATAACATTAAAATCAACTTATCAACGTCGAGAGGGCTACGGTGCTTAAACACACACAGACAGCGCAAGCAACGAAAGCAGCAGCAGCAGCCGAGAAGAAGACAGATTTACGCAACGGTCAACGCGGTCAGCACGGATAACGAGACGTTTTGCGCAACGAAAGTCACGACTGTTTCAATTAGATCTCTTTGTTCCTTTTTTTTTCTTACTGTCTTTAATAAAACTACTTGTGTTAATTTATTAAATAAAAAAAAAACTATGGATTAAACTTGAATTTTACAAAAAAAATCAAAACGAAACGTTTCTTTCAGTAAAAATCTCAATGATGATAACTTTGACCGAAATGGATAAAACTTTTATTTTAACTCTAGCGTCATCTCTATTTGAGATAATTTAGTGCAGTAAGCGAGGATCGAAACCTAGATATATTTCCTGAGTTGAGGTAAATAAGTTGTGGTAAAAATATTCAAATGTATCTGTTTATTTAAGATCCTTAAAGAGGTTCCGTGTTTTTAATTAAAAAGCTGTGTTATCCACTTGAATATACTCAGAGTAAGTAGAATACTTTATTTTCTTTTAATTGAGGTATAAATCGTGACGGTTATCCGTTTGGTTCAGGTTTTATGCCTAAATATATAAACGTCTTCCTAAAAAATCAAAAATCGTAAAACTTTGACCTTCAATTTTTTACTTTGAGTGACAGTTTTACTTTGACTGCTCTAATTGCCTCCCTACGTTGTCAACAAATCAGAGCAATTGTGGGAACAATGAATGCAAGGTAGGCCAAAAAGCACCAAATATAATAAAAGCAAGTCAGGTTGGTTTGATGCTTCCATATTCCAAGACTGGTTTCTTAACCACTTCAAACCATTCACAAGAAAATGTGACAGTGAAGTTGTTTTGCTAGGCGATAAGCTTTCAAGTCACTTCTCTGTAGAAGTTATTGAAGCTGCACAAGCTAGTAAAATAAGCTTTGTCTGTTTTCTTCCGAACTCGCTAACGACAAATTTCCCAAGATGCTCAAACAGCTTGTTGAAAAGTCTGTTGACGGAGACAATATATCTTTAAATTTGATAGCTGGCTTTAAAAAATGTGGGATCGTTCCGCTCGATCCTCAACAGGTTTTGAGCAGAATGCCGAATGAAGCAAGTGTAGTGATCGCACTACATGACACATCCACCCTATCATACAAGGCTACCTGCTTTGTGCATCTACCGTGCATTGTATGCATAGTATTTTTCGGGCAAGTAATAAATTACTTAAAGTCCCAAACATACACCAAGCACCATGTCGCGGCACTACCCGTAGTCGCGATACTTTCCACTCGGGTTTAGTGTGCCAATAAAGGAAGTGATTATAGTGCAAACAAATGCATCTAAACACTTCCTGCGCGTTATCTCCCAAGTACCTGAGTACTTTGGGAAATATAGATATCGTTGATCCTGGTGCGATGGATGTGCAGAGTAGGAGTAAATTCAAAAGTATAAAAGGACGATCGATGGAAGAGATCAGCAGAGTGTGATTTTGTTAACTAAAATAGAAGGTTGCAGCGACGCTAAAGACGGCGGACCTTTCATTTAATAAATAATATATTTAAAAATAATATAATTGGTTTCATTTTCCGCTCTCCGCTCTTCACTCGTTAAGAGAAAGCACGGCGTAGCGGCATTACAAATTGGTGGCAGCGGTGGGATTCCTCATTAAGGTCCTGACCTACCAAGTAACAAGAGCTTCATAGACTCTTGAGGCGTGCTGGGGCTACACACCAGCAAAAACGAAAAAAAATAAAAAAAAATATTTTATATAAAAGTATATAAATAAATAAAAAAAAAAAGAAGCATTATAGCTATACAAAACAAAAGTTTAAAAATATAAAAAAAAACATATTTTTCAAAAAAGTGAAAAGTGGAAAAAGTGAAAAGCGTACTGGGGCTATACATACACCAGAGTGAAAAAAAAATAAAGTGAAAAAAAATTAAAAAAAAAAACACAAAAAAAATAAAAAAAAAGTGAAATAGAAGACCTGTTAAAGTAAGATCTTGCCAGCTATAGAGCGTAGGCATTTGGCAAACCACAGGCAGTGGAAAAATACCAGGAGTAACATAACAACTCTAGGACGCGAAGCCTGCCTGGCAAACAGCAACAATCAACAACAGCAGCATACAACAATAAAAACATCAACATCAACCAACAGCAAAACAACGGAAGCAAACACCACCAGCAAAAACAACAATCAGCAAACAGCAGCAGACAGCAGAAAACAACAGCAGCATTATAAGGTACAATAAGCTAAGTTAGAACAAAAAAAAATTAAATTAATTAATTGTATAACCCTAAACAAAATAAATTTAGACAGAATATTAGACATAACATATACATATACGTTTCGGTTTCTGCTTATTTCGGGCGCGAAGTTTCGATTTTTATTTGATTTGTTTATACCTCTGTTTTCCCCTAAAAAAAATCCACCATTCTAATGCGGAGTAGAGCTGTGACGGTACAACTGTTTGCTGTATTACCATTCCACATTGACCCTCCTCTTTCGCTCGATAACACCATGTCGGAATACAAACTAAGCTTGAACGACATTTATAATATCGTCCCTCCTTTTAATGGCAACCCGGCGGAACTGAACAAGTTCATCGCCTGTGGTAACATTTTGCTTACCACTATTAAGACAGATCATGCGCTCTGCTTACAAGTGATTAAAACTAGACTGGAGGGACCAGCGTTCGAACTTGTCCAGTACAAGGCATTTAAAAAGTGGAGTGAGCTAGTTGCCGAACTAGAAGGCAACTACAAAGAGGTGCAGTCCCGGTCCTCTGCCCAAAACGAGTTGCTGAGCGCAAAACAAAAAACAAGGGAGACGATAAAAGAGTTTGGCGAACGCGTAAGCCAACTACTTGGTGCACTAAATGTTGCCACATTCGCCAGTACCGGCGAGGAAACGGTGCGGAAGTATTTAGTTGCCGAGAATGACAAGCTGGCTATCCAGGCGTTCGAGGACGGTTTGAGAAACTAAAACCTCAAATTCTTGGTCCAAGCGCATGGCGAAAAAAACCTTAAAAGAGCCATCGCCTATGCTGAGGAACATTCCACACGTCTCGAACGTTGTCCAGCCTTTCATTCTCACAATTATCCCCAAACATCGCGACCCACTTGTCAGTTATGCAGCAAGGTCGAACATACATCCACCAGTTGCTTTTCGTCTGGTCAGAACCAACGAATCGTCTGCCAGAACTGTAATAAACCAGGGCACACCTCGACATCGTGCTATGAAAATCAAAATTTTTCAAATTTCCCACAGCACATAAAGAAGGAGGTGCAGCACATTAACCGCACTCAATGTAGCTACTGCAAACGGACACTACCGCGACTAAATCTTTTTCGGGAAGAACCTCCCAATATCCCGCCAACTCAAATTTATAACGTGAGACGTTATACGCAGCATGGCCAGTAAAACATTAATAATTCACAGACGGGAAACGGTCCGACTCGGGTAGACGATGTCGATGATTTATCCCGAGTCCAAATAAGACATATAAAAATGGCAACCACAGTTAATATTGAAAACCCCAAAGAAGGAACTGCACCGTACAAGGTGGTACCGATGGGTACGAATATGGGAAATCCTGAAGAAAAAGGACGTGCGATAGAAGGGTCTAACCATGCTGATTCAACCAATTCTACTAACCCCGTGTCTCAAATGGTCACCGGTGTAGAAAACGTTAAATCAGTATGAAAGTCTGAATCTGATTTTGCCTGTCTACGAACCGAATCAGAAGACTCACTAAAAACCGACACCGAGCAAGCCGTTATTAAACTCTTCACTCCCAATCAGATTTCTCAAACTTTGACAGGATTTAAATACGACACAAAGCTCGAAATTATCACTTACAATAATAAACTTAATAAAAATTTCATAAAAACTCCAGCAAACGGTAAGCCGGAAGAAAAGATTTCAGCAGACAGTAAGACTGAGTATATTACTAAAAATGTTAAAGAGACTCTAGCTAAAAGTAAGGCCAAGAATCAAAATTCAGCAGACAATAAGACTAAGCATAAATGTCATAAGAAATTTAATGAAGACTTGGCAAACAATAAAACCAAGCATGAAAACATTAATAAAGAAGACTTGGCAGATAATAAGCCCAAGTATCAAGCAAATAAAGAAGACTTGGAATACACCGAGCGCAAGAAACATAATAAGACTAAGGAACAACAGTTCACAGTAAATAATAAGCCTGCAGTTGAAAACTCAGCAAAAACTAAGACTGAGGATGAAGAACTCCCAGCAGACGATGAGCATGAGGATGAAAAAATTCTTTTAAAAACTCCAACAAAAAGTATGACTGAAGGAAAAACTTTAGGTAGTAAATCTACATACATTCGAATATTTAATAAAAAATTAAAAAAAAATCTAATAAAACATAAAACGGAATATAATTCAAATTAATATAAAATCTAGCTACAAAAAAAAAATAAAAACATTTTTTTTCTTCCACGAATAAAACCCATTACATTCTACACCGAACACCTACATAAACCCAACCTTTTTCAATGAAATTAATATCCTGCACGGAAACTAAAGAGAACACTGGGAAAAGCATTGGTACCGCGTCAATCGTCCTTAGAAACAAGAAACCTTTTCAAATAACATTCGTTTAGCCTCTTAAAAAAATAAATAAATAAATAAATAATCCAAGCCACATTATGTATATGTCATTATGTACTATTATAACAGCATTTAAATTCAATATCAAATTATATGTTTAAAAAAAAAGTTGTTTTAAGGGAGAAACAAAAAGAATATAAGACAAAGATGTTAAACAAATATTTAAAAGTAAAAGGTAACACCAATGTTTTCATTTATATATTAAAAAAGATAAAAAACAAAATTTCATTCAACATTTTCTTTAAATGTATAAATAATAATTATTAATATTATATAGAAATGTTAATTTTAATACAACTAAAAAAAAAACCCATTTCATGTAAAGAAAACAAAAACCTTTTAATATTGTACAAAATTATTATATTTTTCAAACAAATCTACTATAAACATTTTTGTAACTGCTCTTTTTCATTGACTCGAACCTCACAGAAAATTCTAACCCTTCAGGTAGAACTTTCTTCTTCTAAGGGGGGTGGGATGTAGTGATCGCACTACATGACACATCCACCCTATCATACAAGGCTACCTGCTTTGCGCATCTACCGTGCATTGTATGCATAGTATTTTTTGGGCAAGTAATAAATTACTTAAAGTCCCAAACATACACCAAGCACCATATCGCGGCACTTCCCGTAGTCGCGATACTTTCCACTCGGGTTTAGTGTGCAAAACCATTTTCGCGGCGCCGAAATAATGTAAATACATGAAATAGCTATTTCTTAAAACTAATGAGAAAAATAACCGTATTTGCTATATGGTCCTGGAAAACGGTTCAGTTTATAGCGGATCCTGGTACTGCAACAAGCGAATTATTCCCTACGGGATCCAGCCCGCTATTTGCTAACGGCGATCTGTAACCAAGAAAGGAAACTTTAGTAAGTGAAGACAGTTGAATAAATAAGATGTCTTAAATATTGTTTTTGAATTCTCTTTCCTTGAATTTTGGATTTTTTTCTGTGACCTGCAATATGGCTGAAATTGACAAGTATCTTCGGGGCATTCTTGCTCAGTTGGTAAGGGATGCCATTAATTATAACAAACGGAGCCCAAGTCAACGCACCAAGAACTATCGTTCGGGTAGAATAAAGATATTAGAAGAAAACTTCAATGCAGCGAGGGAGTTAAACACAAAATCAATTACATCGTTGGAAGGGGCACCGTTGGCGTTGGAGGAAGCGTCTAAGACATTCGACAGTATCCAGGAGACATATTTGGAATATCGAACTACGCTAATGGATGCACTGGATAAACATGCTGTAACCACACCTGCACCTTCTAAAGAATCTGGGGTGAGTGATGAAAAACATTTTTTTAAACAAGAATCTTTAAGACTCCCGAAGATTACCGAATACCGAATTTTACGGGTAAATATGAACAGTGGAGGTCATTCCACGATATGTTCACTTCGCTTATTCATAGCAATGCAAAAGCTCCATTACTTAAAATCTTCAATTTCGGGCTAAGCTGAACGCCTTTTATCGCATTTAGCCAATTATGACCAAGCGTGGTCAATTTTAAAATCCCGCTACGATTACATGAGGATACTTGTGAAGACGCAGTTTAAGTTGCTGTTTTCGCAACCAGTTTTGCAACGGGAATCTGGCGCTGATGTAAAAAATTTGCTCGACATGACAATTGAATGTCGACATTCATTGGCAAATTTAGGATTACCCGTACAACATTGGGACGATATCCTTATATATATAAAAATTTGCAACAAGGGTACACATGTAGTGAGATCCTGCCAACGGTTCTTGCGATGGGATGCAGGAACACGTAAGTCATCGGCCATTAAAATAGGAGTGTGTATGAATTGTCTCGCGTATAGTCATACGACACAGCAATATTTCAGCCAATCGAGGTGTCGTATTTGCCAAAAACCGCATCATACACTCCTACATTTCAATAACAACAAAAAAAAATAACAAAACACTCAGTCAACAACCCAATAGACAATATTAACAAAATACAAATAGCCAAAACTACAATACACTTATTTCCACACAACCCCTACAAACTACATTACAAAATACTGCAAGTAAGTTAGTACAATCACATTCAAACCCTCATATCGAATCCTTTAATTATAATAATAATAATCAAAATCCAAATAGCACTTTCCATCTACATAACGCAAACAGATCACAGGTGTTGCTAGTAACTGCGATCGTAAAGGTAAAATCAGCATCTGGTCAATTCTGTAAGCTGCGGGCATTGCTTGATCCAGGGTCAGAATCATCTTTCATTACCGAGGCAGCTGCCCAGTTACTACGGGTAAAAAGAACGCGAACTTTTGTTGAGGTCGCAGGGTTGGGGAGGGTCCAGAATGGATCTTGTCATAGCTTTGTCGACATCTCCATAGGATCCTTGCACTCGAACTTCGAGGTCAACGTGCGAGCACTCATTTTTAAGTCCCTCACGGGACTTCTTCCGGCCGGCGAACTCAACATCCGTGACTGGAAACACATCAGAGGACTACGTCTTGCTAACCCTTATATAACAAGCCTGCAAATATAGATTTGTTGATTGAAAATGACATTTATAGCGATCTGATGTTACCTGGTATTGCCCGTGGTGAGGAATTTGCGTCTTCAACTGCGTTTGAAACCCAATTAGGCTGGATTCTTATGGGTAGAACTCCAGTGCTGCACCCACAGTTTCGTACAAGTAAATGTTAGTACGTTCTCTCTCGGTACTCAGCTCCAAAAGTTCTGGGAGATCGAAGAAGCACCTTTTCAGAACCCAAAAACAGTGGAAGACCAATATTGTGAGGAGCAGTTTTTATCAAAAACTCGTTGTGCCCAGGATGAGCGATTTGTGGTTTCATTACCATTTAAGGAAGGAAAGAATCCTGGGCTTGGACCCTCGAAGCAAGGTGCCTTGCGTAGGTTCTTTCACTTGGAGAAGCGTCTCCGTCTCAACCCATGTCTGTATGCTGAATATGCAAAGTGTGTAATAGAGTACCTGCAACTAGGACAGATGGAAGAGGTCGACCTCTTAAATGACCCAGTCCTAAAAACGCCTTATCACTACTTTGTGCCGCATCATGCAGTCTTCAAAGAGGCAAGCACGACTACAAAATTGCGAGTCGTCTTCGACGCTACAGCCAAAACAATGGATGGTTTTTCCCTCAACGGCCATCTTTTAGCTGGACCGAAAATCCTAAATGACATAATAGAAATTATTATAAAGGGGCGCATAAATAAATTTACCTTCACAGCTGATATAGAGAAAATGTATCGACTCATCCTTTGGCATGATTCTCCAACGGAGAAAATCAGAGCATATCGGCTGAAAACAGTTATCTTTGGAACGACATCGGCACCATGACTGGCCATTCATACACTACTCAAACTGGCATCTGATGAAGAAACCAAATATACGGTAGCTGATGATATGGTAGGACAGGAGATGTACACATGTTGATGATATCATTTCAGGAACCGGGTCAATAGACGAAGCTGAAAGTAAGATAAAGGAAGTCAGAGATCTACTCAGTTCCGCAGGCTTACCCTTACGAAAGTGGACCAGCAATAGTGAGGAGATTCTTCAACATATTCCAGCGGATCAACGTGAAGCTGCATTTTTAGTACCATTTGGCACATCGGAGCCTGTTAAAGCGTTGGGAATTCAATGGTTTCCTTCAGAAGATGTCTTTTCTTTTCGAAATTCATCGTTTCAGCCATGCGATGATTCTAGAAGGACTATTTTACCAACGATAGCCAAATTATTTGACCCCCTAAATTATAATGCAGGAGCTGTGGCGTGATGGGTCAGATTGGGACAAACCAATATCACCATAACTCAAACGTGAATGGCTTACATTTCGCCAAGAATTAAGTTTTATTCCGAAGTTGAAGATACCACGATGAATTCACCTACACGGGGGCCAAATCGCCTCTTCCGTGATCGTATAATTCGTCACGTAAAAGTGAGCATTATTACGTATAAAAGATCATTCCGACGCAATAATGCTCGTTTTTACGTGACGAGTTATTCGATCACGGAAGAGACGATTTGGCCCCAGGTCGATGAAAGCAGTGGAGGTACACGGTTTTTCTGATGCTCCCAACGAGCATATGGGGCAGCAATATATATTCAAGTCTTGGATCACGAGGATAACATCAACACATCATTACTGATATCCAAAACAAAAGTTGCTCCATTGAAGACAATCACCTTACTTTGCGGTGCTGTCCTTTTAGCTACGCTAATGAAGTTTGTAACGAAAACTTTAAAATTAACAGATGTCAAAAGTTTTGCGTGGACAGATTCAACAATCGCCTTGGCCTGGATTGCTGCTCCACCTACCAAATGGGCTACATTTGTCAGTAATCGTGTCGCCGAAATTCAACGACTGTCGAAAGGTGTCATCTGGAGACACATATCAACAAAGATGAACCCAGCAGATTTGGCTTTGCGAGGTGTTCTACCATCATCTTTGGAAGGCAATGATCTTTGGTGGAAGGGTCCGGATTTCCTTCAACATGAGTGGAACTTTCACTGCCCACAACAATCTTTAGTTTTGGAAACCGATATGGAACAACGTACCATCAATAAATCAATAAATCAATATGTTGACAAATAAACAATCTAATTTAACTAAACTGTTGAAAATTATTTTTTACTGTAACAGATTTATAGCAAACTTACCGAAATCACCCAAGGATGAAAAATATCATTTCTCCGGAAGAAATTCATGCTGCGTTACTCATTGCAATCCAGGCATCGCAAGCAGAATCATTCTTCAGCGAGATCGCGAAACTGCAAGCGGGAGAGAAGGCAAAGAGCTTGAATTCGTTGTCCCCATTCCTGGATTCGAATAGAATATTGCGAGTTGGCGGTCGCCTTTGACCAGAAGCATCCAATAACCAAGTAAATGCTTTCTTAATCACTTAGAAGTAACTCACAATGATTTTAATATAGCCGAGCACGTCTGTACTCTGATGCGGCTCTTACACATATTATTGCGCAAAATATTGGCCAAAAATATTACGTGAAAATGTGTCGTCCTTACACGATGCAATATTATTGCGAAATATTCTGTATCGGTTTGTTGCTGAAAGAAGACATTCTGTGTGACATACGCAAAATATTGAAGAAGTTCCAAAAAATATTAAATTTTTTTAACATTACACAATGTATTGCGCAAACCGAAATTATTGCGCAATAAATCCCTTACACGGTCAATATTACTGCGCAATATGTACCGAGTATTGTGCAATAATATTGCGTGGTGTAAGGGTCGCATAAGAAGTTCTGTTAACGACTGTGAGTGTTTCATTTATTCTATCCGCACTGCACTGAAAAAATTATTGTACATAATATTAATAAACGCCATTCATACAGTAAAATTCATTATTTTTTTTTGTACAAATTCTTAAAAAAAAATACAGATTTTATGACCGATTCATTAATCCCATGAATTCGCATTCATTTTTTCATAAACTTATGAACTATTCCTATTACTGCCGATTACGATTTTTAAGAATAAATATATTGAATTTATGAAAACACTCATTCAATCAAAGAAAACGTTTCATCGACCACAGATTCATGTACCGATTCATAAGGTGTATGCATTTGTTAATAAATAGTATGTATATGTAGATAAATAATCAAAGATTTCGAATGTAAATATTCATACACTCAATGCATTGGTGTTTATTTTTTTGAATCCATACTTTTTTTTTTCTCTGTCGGGGTGTTAGAACACCACGCTGGAGCAATCAGACGCAAAAACAGGTCCATTGTACTACCAGCAGGTACAACCCTGTCGAATCCATACTTAGTTTCAATGCATTTCTTCATAAACATTCTCAGACAAAGTAGGTACACTTTGTACACTCCAATGAGAAAGGATGCCTTGAAGGATGGCCATGGTGTAGTGGTTGAATCATCGCTTGTCACGCCGAAGGTTCCAGGTTCAACTCCCGATATCAAAAAAAAAAAAAAGTCGATCAATTGCGAATAAAGCTGACGTGAACTCCTCTGTATTAGGCGCATAACACTGGAGTTTTAGGGTGGTATATGGTTTGGAAGTGTTTGGTCTTACTGTGAGACATCCGAGATGTTCGAAAGAAATACTCTAAATTATATAAGCAAATGAATCGATTCATTGAATTTAAGAACGTATGAATGGGGATACATACATCGATTTTAAGAATGTGATGTTAAGCTCACATTTAATGATTTTTTTCATTTAGAATAAGAATTTTTTCATTGATATTATACACGTTTTTGTGTTCAGTGTGTGCTCTTCTCTCCGTGAAACGGGAGAGCAGAGCACAGAGGTGTAACATCAACGAATTTCAAAGCCAGAGAGATATTAAATTTAAAATTTATTCCGCAGCGGGAAGATTTGCCAATAACAACTCTGCGAGTGAGGGAGAACATATATAACATTCTGAGCAGATGCTCTATTTTAAGTGAGTTCAGACTTCAGACCTATGGGAAGCGAGTTTTGGGGGAAGTGGATGTGAGATATATCTAAAATGGCACTGATTGGAATAAATTTCACAGTTACTAGAAAATAATCAATCTGTCTAGCTAATTCCACTAACCGGAGTAAATTTATGTAATATAAATCTCACTTGAGAAAGTTTTACTTGTAGAATTTTTTTTCTAATTGAAGTTCTACTTAACCAGGTTCGATTGTTCTTACATCGACATAACTGTCCGGTGTAGAACTGGGCCACAACCAACAAATTTCTCCAGTTGGCTCGATTCTCAATCAATTTAATGCACGTAAGAGAAGGAATAATGGTGCGGCGATTCCACCACAAAAAGAACATCTTCGGACAGAGCTGGAACCTGCAGCTTGCACAACATCTCTGGTGGAACTCAACTGTCAACTGTCGACTGTCACTGTCAAACGTGGAAGACCACGTTGCATTCGTCATTCATTCATTTTTTTCTTTCTTTTGTAGTTAGCTTTGGTGGTTTCCACCCTTCATTATTGTGAAATACTTTTTGTCTAAACGAAGATTTATATTAAATCGTTTTGACATAACAATAGAATAAATAAATGAAAACTAAACTCTTTTGCTTTGTTTATTATACATAAATTTACAAAATTTGCCTTCTTTTTTTCTTAACTTTATAGACTTATGTATGTACATTCCAATTCTTTATGGATTATCCATAAATCCAACAGAAATTTTAAATATTCGTTTTCCAAAATTGTCTTCCCAAGATGGTATTTGGGTGCAAGTCTTGCCTGATTCATTTGGAATAGATTTGGCCTCAACATCGGCTCTTGCATGGTCCATAATAGTGATAATATCGTGTTCCTTATATTCAGATCTTAGTCGTTCGCACAAAGCGTTTATAAATACGGATCCATCTGGCCCCCGATAGGCCTTGTTGCCTGTTAAACCAAAAGACTTCGATTTGCATTTTATTATTATTGTTATTGAGAACAAAATATTATACCTTGAGATGTAGCAAAGAACTTCGCGTAATAATTTGGAAATTTTATTATTGTACCAGGTCCTTCAGGTTTTTTTTGAAGAAAATCATTCTTTCCCTTACAAGTTTGCATTATTAACAATTTAAGTTTTCCATCTAATGTTTCGTTATTGCATAATGGAATCAGAATGGCCATTTGGATTTTTACATATTCCCTTTCCATATTTCCGGTAAGCACCACATCGTCCTCAATGCCATGAGACATATAGACAAATGCCACATATGAGAAATTAGTGAAGTCTTTTGTTTTAACTGTTAAATAAAAGAAAATTAATTATAAATCTAAAAAAATAAAAAGCTTCTTAAGTGTGTATCAATGAAACAGATAGAAAGTTCCGCAAAACAGACACACCTCAGTTTTTTGTTCACCTATAAAAATGTTTATACATATATGTATAATAAACATAATTGTTACAGCTTAGAGTCTCATCAAAAGGAATTAAATCTGTTTTATCGAAATCGCACCGT
Organism: Criorhina ranunculi; assembly: GCA_951813785.1. Classification (NCBI taxonomy): domain Eukaryota; kingdom Metazoa; phylum Arthropoda; class Insecta; order Diptera; family Syrphidae; genus Criorhina; species Criorhina ranunculi. Next base: position 19,441,608 of record OX638383.1, read on the forward strand.
GCAGCTTGAAAACAGAGCCTCAGAATTGCGAATTATTCCAAACATGTACCGAATTTCGGCAAGGAGACGCACAGTCGTGTGATTTCTTTAATCTTGTGCTACGGCATTAGAAGAACAAGTCTACAAATTAATTGTGAACTTATAACCCACCCAGGTGGGTCAAAAGTCCACACGCAATTTCTGTGGACTATTGACCCGTCGATTGTGGTCTTATGGTTCACTGAGGTGAGTCATAGTTATCATTTTCATATGAAAACAAAAATACAGTGGTTTTCTTTCATAAACTCTCTCTAATATTTCCTTTTCGTGACTTACATTCAGAGGCGGATTGACATAAAATGTATACACTCAGTATAAAAACTTTGCATACAGTAATAAAAGCCCATAAGTTTAAGCAAAAAATTAAGTTGTTTTTAAGCCCCTGCGCGACTGCTCACCTCGCCGGTGTAGGGGTCTAGTAAAGGTCAAAAACTCTCGAAAGTTCTCCCCAGAGGAGACATGAAGCTAAGCTGTAGTCGGTCCCCTCCCTCTCCCTCCCCCATACCACTCTCCTTCATTCCTCCCCCTCCCTCCTTTCTGCTTCCCAATGGGCTGGATCAAGGTGTCATACGACCCGTGCCGAGGATCAACCTGGCTGGGGGCCCATAAATAGCTCAGTCGCGAACGGAGTATTCGCATTACCTGGCGACCTCCAGATTAGCCAGCCTTATCTGTGTACTGCGGATCTCTGCACAGACGGACTTCATTTCTCCTCTACTCGTGGGAAAAATTATGAATACCAAAAAACCTTTAACTAAAACAAAAACTTCTGAGACCGGTGCTCATAAAACACCGGCCGTAAGTACTGCCTCTGTGCCCGCTTACGGTATCAAAGCTCCTGAAGAGCCGGCAATCAGGACACTGGACTCCAAACTTGGTCCTAGCTCAGCTAAAGGCCGCGTGGAGCGCCCTCCTCACCCCTCGGGAACTCGTTCCCACATCGCGCCCCTCTCGGTCTTGCCTGGATCGACAAGCCGTACCGCCCCGAGCTCGCGGCCTGTCAAACAGTCCAGGCGCTGCTACCGAGAGCGCCGCACTGCCTCTTGACTACTCGAGCGCTATGGCAGCACTCCCGTGGAACATCTCACGGAGGAAAAGAGGAAGGCTTTCGAATGGGCCACTAAAACCATTAAGGAGATCCCCACTACTACGTCCAAACAGGACTCCACGTCTAAACGACAGAGGTCGATGGAGATGTCCCCAACGGACCCCAAAAGGCCGAGGGCTAACCACCACAGCTCTTCCGTACCCACGAAAATTGATAGGCCATTTAGCGACGTGCTAAAGGACCACCTTATCCTCGCTGTTATTGATAAAAGTGACATCGATGGCAGCATCACGATGTATAGATAGAGTAAAGTGAAAGTTGGCCTGGCAATCAGCTTCCTCCAAATAGAAGCAGACCATCCTGGTCCTGCTCCCGTCTGCAGTGATGCTAAATGGCACCAAGGTCACATCAAGGTGATAGCCTGCGCTGACCAGCGGTCAGCAGACCTCTTTAAGATCGCCATTGCTCAATTGGGCGAAGTCTGTAAGGCGGCACAGCTCGAGGTCGTCAGCAGGGATCAAATTCCCAGCCGGCCGAGGAGTCACTCCTGGATTCCGGCAGAACCCTCCAATCCAGCAACAATTCTGATGATACTCCAGGTCTCCAACCCCCATCTTCCAACCCACAACTAGAAAATCGCTTAACTCGAAGAGCCCAAGGGGGACTCCAGACAGGCAACAATCGTTGTCAATAAGGACGGAAGCTGAAGGACAGGTCAGTTATGGCTTTGGTGCTATAACTCTCCGAGTCTATAAAAAAGACGAGGAAGACCTTGAAAAAGAGGAATCCGTCCCTTCTGACCATTCTGACCCTACTACTACTTCGTCGAAGACACCGTTGCCTATGGAGGTAAGTAATATACCGGCCCCAAGTGCAACTGCAGCTGCTTCACCCTCCACCTCGGCGGTCAGTAATATAGCGGCCCCGAGCCCACTGGTTAGCGCAAAGCCGGCCATCTCTTTATCCCCAGATCTGGTCGTTGACGAGCTAACACTGTCCGACATAGATCTGCCCAGCGGTCTAGATAGCCCCTCTGCCTCTGACGTACTATCAGAGTCGGACGCGGAGGAAGCTGACATTACGGTGGTAGAGGTCTCTGTACCTAATTGTAGCAAAGATGCTGCGATTAGTTCAGATTAACCTGCACCACTCCAAAGCGGCCCCTACCGCTCTCCTCCTCCGGCTACAGCAATACAGAGAAGACATCGTCCTTGTCCAGGAACTTTGGGTTTTTAACGACCTAGTATGCGGACTAAGGACTCCTACCCACAAAATCCTCTACGTAAAAAATACAGGTAAACCTAGAGCCTGCATCTTAACTAAAAATGCGCTTAATGCCTCTACACTCATTAATTACAGCGATCGTGACATGGTGACCGCAAGCCTCGAAATTAGTTCTCGGAACTACTGGCTTACTTCAGCTTATCTGGCTCACGATCACCATGGACCACTCCCTCCGGACACTCTGGGAAGAACGATCGCCGACGCAAGGAGACACAAAGCTACACTGATCTTAGGATGTAATGCAAATGCGCATCACACAGTTTGGGGCAGCACTGATATCAATGAAAGAAGTGAGCAACTTTTCGATTTTATTCTAAATACTAACCTCGTTCTCTGTAACATCGGCCGAGAGCCGACCTTTATAACCAGCACTAGACAAGAAGTTCTGGATATCACCCTGGTGTCTGATCACATTTCCAATATATTCTGAATTGGAATGTGTCTAATAAACATTTCTTCTCCGATCATAGATATATAGAATTCGGTCTAAATGACATCCCTCCGATTCAACCAGCCTTTAGAAACTTCCGGAAAACTGACTAAATCAAATAAAGGGATAGCGTAGAATTCTCGGATATAGCCAGGTCTCCTGTCCCCCCCAAGAGCACCCAAGAGCTAGATTATCTAGTCAGAAAGCTCACAGGCGCTCAAAACCATGCGATGCATTCTTCTTTTCCTCTGAGCAAACCAAGGGGAAATTTAAAACCCCCGTGGTGGGAGATTAGGACCTCCCGTAAGAACTGCATGCGACTTTTTAAGAAGGCCCAGCAGTCTCGCGATACTCTAGACTGGACCTCGTACAAAGAGGCCCTTAAAGCTTTTAAATATCTAATTAGGAAAGCCCAGCGGAAGTAATGAAGACTCTTCTGCGGAAATGTGGAAGAGATCTCTGAGGCATCCAGACTTCGGAAAATCCTATCCTCCACTCCAAGAACTCCCAGTCATCTGAAAAGAACTGATGGTTCTTGGACCCGCTCAAATATCGAATCCCTCAATCTTCTGATGGACACTCATTTTTCCAACTGCCACATGGCAACTAATGATCCCGGGTCAACCCCTGCAAGATCAACATTAACATTATAACTAAAGACAGAATCATCTGGGCAATACGCGGATTTAAACCATTTAAGTCTGCAGGACCAAATGGCATAATACCCGCTAAGCTTCAGCACACAATGGATCTAATCCTACTCTGGCTAATTGTCATCTTTAAGAGCTGCCTAGAATTAATCCACATCCCCAAGGTATGGACGGAGGTCAACGTGATCTTCATACGGAAGGCAGGCAAAAGCTCTCACGTAAATCCCAAAGATCTGAGACCTATCAGTCTATCTTCGTTTCTGCTGAAAACTCTGGAGAAACTTCTAGATATATATATTCGCCATAGCATTGATCCCAACAGGCTGTCGGCTTCTCAACATGCGTACAACAAAGGGAAATCGGTTGAAACGGCCATGCATTCGCTTGTGCGCACCATCGAAAAATCCTTAAATTACAGAGAATTTACTCTAGCGGTCTTCCTTGATATAGAGGGAGCTTTCGTCGAACCAGGGGCAACTACTGGTGCACTCTCAGGTCTCGGCATTGAAGCCCCGATTGGCGCTTTTATAGGTCAGTTGGTTGCAAAAGGGACTATAACCTCAAGGCTGGGCGATGCTACAATTCGGAGACCTGTGAGCAGGGACACTCCTCAAGGGGAGGTGCTCTCTCCTCTTCTTTGGAACCTAGTGGTCAATAGGCTACTAGTAATACTCGAAGGGGAAGACTGCAATGTGATTGCCTATACGGACGACGTTGCTATAGCTGTCTCATGTAAACACCTCAATACGCTTAGAGACCTCCTGCAAAATGCTCTCTCTAAGCTAACAAAATGGACTAAAGAATGCGGCCTCGGGGTCAGCCCCCACAAAACGGAACTAGTCCTCTTCACTAGGAAATACAAAATTCCTCCGTTCGACCCTCCTAAACTGTGCCGTACAAGCCTAGTACTTTCAGACAAAGCCAGATATCTGAATCTCATTCTGGACAAAAAGCTCAGCTGGAAGCCTTACATCCTCGAGCGAGTAAAGAAAGCCACCACAGCTCTGTACTGTTGCAAAAAGCAATAGGAAGTAGGTGGGGCCTACAGCCACGTATTACTCACTGGCTTTATGTATCTGTTATCAGACCAATCCTAACATATGGCGTAATTGTCTGGTGGAAAGCCTTGGACATAGCCACCAATCGTAGCCATCTTTGTAAAGTGTAAAGGTCGGCCTGCATAGGTATCAGTGGAGCACTCAGAACCACCCCCTCGGCGGCTCTAGACACTCCGTTCCATCTGCTTCCTCTAGATATAACAAGTAAACAAGTGGCAGCCAGCGCAGCCATACGTTTCAAAGAACTTCACCATTGGTCCAACCTGCGGGCTGGGCACTCCACCATTCTGAACGATTTAGAATTCCTTTCGCAAAGCACCGACTACACCCTGCAACGACTCCTTTTTGATAAAGACTTCGTTACCACTATCCCTTCCAGACTTGACTGGAAAGAAGATTTTGAGCTCGAACGAAAGGGATCCATCTGCCTTTATACTGATGGCTCCAAAACAGACAAACAAATTGTCTGATACAGGCTGCCAGATAGTGTTATAGGTTATAATATGACTGCCAGTTGTCTGCCACGTGACAGTCGTGACAGTTGCAAATTTTTGGTGACAGTTGAAAAATGTGCCAGATAGTGTAATAGGGTTCGAATAATTTGTGCGAGTGAATTGGCAGCCTTATGGCTGCAGTCAGCAGCAGCAGAGATGCTCCATGGTGAGCCACTGTCTCCAACCAGCGGTTCAAGACATGAACACAAAGCTACGTTCATTTACAAGGATTTTGCAACAACTCACTTCTATGTGTTCGTTCGACACGATGCACAGGGCGGTGATTACTAGGCGCTGGTGGACAAAAATCGGAATGTGTTGCTATTGCCAATTTTTTTTTTAATACTTCTAAGATTTAGTATCTACATATTATATATTGTAACGTGTTTGCCGGTTCGCAATGATAAAACTTTTTCCTCCTTTCTATTCTATTTGTCTTTATTTAATCTTTTCACAAACTACTGATGATCTTTTATTTATTCCAACAATGTTCAACTCTTTAAATCCAATTATTCACAACTCTTTTATTCCAAACAACTTAAACAATTAATCTCAATCAAATACTTCTGTAATTTTAATTCACTATTAAAATCTCTATCCAAATCACTTTTCAACTGTATCTCTACTAAATCTCAAGTCAACTGTGTCCATGCTCTCAATGCTCGTAGTATTTATACCCGAGATACGAATCCAGAATCTTCCTTCCTGGCGACGATTTGCCCATCTAGTGAGATATCGATAGTTCTGGAACGTGCCTGAGGTAAGTACTAGAAAATTCCTGAAGGTTCTTATAATTGCTGAATGCTCTTAAATTTAGCACTAATCCCCCCAATAGATGTCGCTGATCGATATCTAAAATGTCTAAATGTCGCTAATACAGTTGATATAACAATTCCACTAAATGTCGCTAATGCAGTCGATATTACACTGCCCCCCTCCTAAACTTGTTCGTCCCGAACAAGAGCATCGGCGTTGTTTCCATGGTAACGATGTAGGCGATCCACATGTATGATTTTCAACTTGCCTCTTAGCCCCCGTTGAATTCTGTAGACAACATCGTTGATTCGTGTAACCACTGTATAGGGACCCTCCCAGTCCTGCTGCAACTTCGGAGACCTCCCTTTTTGTCGATGTGGGTTGTACAGCCATACCAGATCTCCTTCCCGAAATCCTGACGTCGTTGTCTTCGCGTCGTACCTGGTCTTCATGCGGTCACTGGCTATCTTAATCTTCGTCCTAGTTCTTTGGTGTATGTCGGCGATCCTTTCCCTTAGGTCTGCCACATATTCTTCTTCCGATTTCGGCTCAGCCATGGGAGAACCAAATTTCACCTCACTAGGTAGCCGGACAGGTTGACCAAAAAGGATTTCGGACGGAGTGTGTCCCGTTGAACTGTGAACTGCATTACGATAAGCCATCAGGAACAAGGGAATATGTCGATCCCAGTCACGTTGGTAATCACTCACGACTTTGGAGAGATGTTCATTCAATGTCCTGTTGAACCGTTCTACCATCCCGTCGGACTGTGGGTGAAGTGGAGTCGTTCTGGTCTTTTTGATTCCGAGTAGTTGACACGTTTCCTGGAATAGCTTGGACTCGAAGTTCCGTCCTTGATCCGAGTGCAGTTCCATGGGTACACCAAACCTGCTCACCCAGTTGTTGACAATCTTTTCTACGACGGTCTTAGCCTCCTGGTTGGGAATCGCGAACGCTTCAGGCCACTTGCTGAAGTAGTCCATAACAACTAAGATGTATCGGTTGCCCTGGTCGGTTTCCGGGAACGGTCCTGCGATGTCGACAGCGATTCGTTCAAACGGTGCACTCACGTTGTACTGATGCATCTTGCCCCGGGTTTTCACGCTTGGTCCCTTGCTCGCTGCACACGTGACGCACTTTCGGCACCAGCTCTCGATGTCGTCTCTCGCACTGAGCCAGTAGAATCGTTCCCGTACTTTATCCAGCGTTTTGTTTACACCCAGGTGTCCTCCGGATACACCATCGTGCATTTCCTGCAGCACTTCATGCACTTTTGAACGTGGCACCACGAGCTGCATCCTACACGTCTTTCCATCGGGCATCTCCCATTTCCGCCTCAAGATGCCGTCTTGAACATGTAGAGAGTCCCATTGTGCCCAGTATGCTTTGAGGGTAGGGCTTCTATCGGAGATATCTCGACCATCAGGTTTCTCCATGTTTTCCTTCCAAGCTAGTATCGGCTCGATATCCGGGTCTTCCTTTTGAGCGTTCCGGATCTCTTCTGTACTCCAGCCGGTGATGGGCTCAGCTCTAACTACTTGGACGGGAACGATCTCTTTCTCCTCCTTTCGTACACAATGCTTACAGTCGGCTTTACAAGGTCGTCGCGACAATGCATCCGCGTTTGAGTGGAGTTTCCCCTTGCGATGCTGTATTTCGAACTCGTACATCTGCAATCGCTCTGTCCACCTCGCGATCTGACCCTCTGGATTTTTGAACTGCAACAACCATTTTAGAGCTGCATGATCTGTACGTAGGAGGAACTTTTGACCGTAGAGGTACTTGTGGAAATGTTTCGTCGCCATAATCAAAGCAAGAAGTTCCCGTCTTGTTACACAGTAGTTCCGTTCTGGTTTGGAGAGTACCTTACTGAAATAGGCCACTACCTTCTCCTGGCCATCATGCACCTGCGAAAGGACAGCTCCGATCCCAACATTACTGGCATCTGCATCTACGATAAACATCTTGTCCGGGATGGGGTAGGCCAGTATTGGAGCCTCACATAGTTGTTGTTTAAGTTGCCGAAAACTCTGCTCGCATTCGCCTGACCACTTAAATTGTTTTCCCTTTTCCGTCAACTGGTGCAGGCTCTTCGCAATTTTGGCAAAATCCTTTACGAACCGTCGGTAGTATGTGGCGAGGCCAAGGAAGCTCCTCAATTGGTGTTTGTCTTTGGGCACTGGCCAGTTTTTAACGGCTTCAACTTTGTCCGGATCCGTTCTCACTCCCTCTGACGAAATAATGTGACCTAGATACTTCACTTCTCGTTTAAAGAGCGCACATTTCTTCGAGTTGAGTTTCAAGTGGGCATTGCGCAAGCGTTTGAAGACTTCCCTTAGGTTGTCTCGATGTTCCGCAAACGTTTTTCCCACCACAATGACATCGTCCAGATACACCAAGCAGGTTTTCCAGGTTAGTCCATGCAGGACGCGTTCCATCAGACGCTCGAAAGTTGCCGGAGCGTTGCACAAACCAAATGGCATGACTGTAAACTCCCACAGTCCATTTCCGGCAGTGAATGCGGTTTTCTCGCGGTCTTCTGGGTGAATCTGCACTTGCCAATAGCCGCTCTTTAGATCGAGAGTGGAGAACCATTGGGCTCCAGAGAGGGTGTCCAGTGTGTCATCGATCCGGGGCAAAGGGTAACTATCCTTTTTGGTAGCATCATTCAGCCTGCGGTAGTCCACGCAGAATCGGGTGCTGCCGTCCTTCTTCTTGACTAGTACAATAGGTGATGCCCACGGGCTCTGGGAACTTTCAATTAGCCCTTCTTTCTCCATCGACGAAACCATCTCCGCAACGTCTGTCTGCTTTGCTAATGGGAGTCGCCTGGCAGGCTGTCTAATCGGTCTAGCATCCCCGGTGTCTATGCGGTGCTGTACTAAGTGTGTTCGGCCGTGGTCCCCGTCTTGTAACGCAAATATGTCAGCAAACTCGCCGAGTAGATTCGCTGCCGTGCTTCGCTGCTCCTGATTAAGTTCACAATGTTGAAAGATGGTCTTCCGTAGTTCCGCCAATCTGTATGACGGAACCGGCTTCACAGGCTCCTCTTCAGTTGCTGCTGAGATCGCGGAAATCGGTACGCATTCTCCAATCACTTCCCCTCGCTTTAATTTGACGCTGTAGTTTTTCGGGTTCATGAGCCTTACTGGTACCATGTTGTTCTTTGGTTCCACTAGAATTCTTCCCACGATGTAGTTCTGGGAGTCTTTTTGGTTATCTGGCTCAATGAGGAAGAATCGATGGTTCCCAGGATCACCCTCCAAATTTGTCCAAATTACTGTCTCTGCAGAGGGTGGCAAAATGTCGTCCTTGCTGATTACCGACCTGAGATTTACTGTGCCTTTGTTTCCGTACACCATAGGAATCTCCACATGTCGATACCTCAGCACCTGCATTCCGATGTCCAGGATGATCTTATGTGCTTCCATAAAGTCCACCCCGATGATGCAGTCGTCGCATATGTCGGCCACCAGGAACACGTGTGAGAATGTTAAGCCTGCCATTTGTATTCTCAGGCGAACTTCTCCGTAGACTTTTGCTGATTCTCCTGTCGCAGTCCTCAGGCAGTAGCAACTGGTGTTGTGTAGCCATGAATTCCGGACGAGATCCCTCCTTACGATGGAAGCCGTGGCACCGGTGTCTATGGTAGCCACGCACTTGTTGTTGCCCATAATTGCTTCCACGGTCAAGCTTTTGTTGCATCGCTTGGTTTGGGAGACTTGGATGGTGGTTCTGGGGCCATCGATTCCAGAAACCAACTTCTGCCCCGCGAAGTTGGCTCTTAAGCATTTCCCGAATGAGAAGCTTGACCAGCAGGACGGATGTTATCCCCGCTGGATGCTTCTTCGTCGCGTCTCCGGCTAGCACAATGCGGACAGCTTCCGTTTCTTCGTGGTGCTCTGCACTGCCGTTGTAGATGTCCAATCTTGTTGCAATTCCAGCAACGAATCTGCCGTTCTGCGGCGTTATTTTGGCGCTCGACGTCCACTCTCTGGCAGGAGCATTCCTCGGTGATTATTTCCCTGACACGATGGATTCTCTGGGAGGCCTGATCTGCTGCCTCCATTGTCAGGGCAAAAGCCAAAGCCTCAGCAAGTGTTTTCTTCCCAGCCATACGAACAGCCATTTGTAGTTTTTCGTCGTTAATGGCTTGGATAAACGCTTCGGTTGCCATTTCGTTGATGATCTCCTTTCCAGTATTGGGGTAGGACAGATGCGCCAGACGTTCCACATCTGCCTGCAGCTGCTGCAGTGTCTCTCCCTTCATTTGAGCCCTTCGGCGCAACTGGACCCTGTACACTTGTTGCATATGGTCATCGCCGAATCGCATCTCAATGGCCTTCACTAGCAAACCGTAGTCGCGATGTTTGTCGTCCGCAAGAGTTTGGAGTAGTTCTGCGGCTGAACCTCGAAGTGCAAGTGTGAGTGCAATCGATTTTTCTTCCTCGTCCCAATTGTTGGCCAATGCGGCGGCTTCGAATTGTTTCTTGTATATAGGCCATGATGTCTGACCATCGAATACCGGGGGCTGCATCTCCTTTCTTCTCGGACCTTCGATTGAACCCACACGAAGTTTTTGCCTCTTCACACCGTCGAGTTCATTGGTCAGATGTTTGAATTGTTTTTCCATTTCTTCGTACTGACCTCCGAATTTCACTTCCAATCTCTTTTCGACATCTTCTATTTGCTGGTCGAATTTGACCTCTAGACTCTCGAGAACATGCTTTTGCTCTTCGAGCTTGGTATCGAGAGAGTTCCTGGCCTCATCGAATCTGGCATCGAGCTTGGCGTCCAGAGAGTTCTCGAAATGTTTGCTCTGCTCATCGAGTTTGGCGTCCAGAGCGTTCTTCTGTTCGTCGAACTTCTTGCTCTGCTCATCGAACCTGGCGTCTATTGAGTTCTTCTGTTCGTCGATACTGTTCTTCGTCTCGGTGAGCAGTTTGAATAGCGCAGACATTTCACTTGTTGTACTTACATTCTCCTCCTCTTCGACGTCAAATAGCATAGTTTCGGGGTCCCCACCGTCTTCTAGTACAGCATTCTGCAACCGGAGCACTAATTCTCGTTTCAGTCCACTGGTCTGGAGATTTCTCCTACCCAGCTCTGATTTTAGCTGGACCAGGGACAAATTTTCCAATCTGCGACCCATTTCTATTCAGATTTCTCTTGTTCAGAAACTGTTTCTTGAACGTTTTTATCACTCTGAAAAAGTTTTATCCCACTTCTGACACCAAATGTAACGTGTTTGCCGGTTCGCAATGATAAAACTTTTTCCTCCTTTCTATTCTATTTGTCTTTATTTAATCTTTTCACAAACTACTGATGATCTTTTATTTATTCCAACAATGTTCAACTCTTTAAATCCAATTATTCACAACTCTTTTATTCCAAACAACTTAAACAATTAATCTCAATCAAATACTTCTGTAATTTTAATTCACTATTAAAATCTCTATCCAAATCACTTTTCAACTGTATCTCTACTAAATCTCAAGTCAACTGTGTCCATGCTCTCAATGCTCGTAGTATTTATACCCGAGATACGAATCCAGAATCTTCCTTCCTGGCGACGATTTGCCCATCTAGTGAGATATCGATAGTTCTGGAACGTGCCTGAGGTAAGTACTAGAAAATTCCTGAAGGTTCTTATAATTGCTGAATGCTCTTAAATTTAGCACTAATCCCCCCAATAGATGTCGCTGATCGATATCTAAAATGTCTAAATGTCGCTAATACAGTTGATATAACAATTCCACTAAATGTCGCTAATGCAGTCGATATTACACTGCCCCCCTCCTAAACTTGTTCGTCCCGAACAAGAGCATCGGCGTTGTTTCCATGGTAACGATGTAGGCGATCCACATGTATGATTTTCAACTTGCCTCTTAGCCCCCGTTGAATTCTGTAGACAACATCGTTGATTCGTGTAACCACTGTATAGGGACCCTCCCAGTCCTGCTGCAACTTCGGAGACCTCCCTTTTTGTCGATGTGGGTTGTACAGCCATACCAGATCTCCTTCCCGAAATCCTGACGTCGTTGTCTTCGCGTCGTACCTGGTCTTCATGCGGTCACTGGCTATCTTAATCTTCGTCCTAGTTCTTTGGTGTATGTCGGCGATCCTTTCCCTTAGGTCTGCCACATATTCTTCTTCCGATTTCGGCTCAGCCATGGGAGAACCAAATTTCACCTCACTAGGTAGCCGGACAGGTTGACCAAAAAGGATTTCGGACGGAGTGTGTCCCGTTGAACTGTGAACTGCATTACGATAAGCCATCAGGAACAAGGGAATATGTCGATCCCAGTCACGTTGGTAATCACTCACGACTTTGGAGAGATGTTCATTCAATGTCCTGTTGAACCGTTCTACCATCCCGTCGGACTGTGGGTGAAGTGGAGTCGTTCTGGTCTTTTTGATTCCGAGTAGTTGACACGTTTCCTGGAATAGCTTGGACTCGAAGTTCCGTCCTTGATCCGAGTGCAGTTCCATGGGTACACCAAACCTGCTCACCCAGTTGTTGACAATCTTTTCTACGACGGTCTTAGCCTCCTGGTTGGGAATCGCGAACGCTTCAGGCCACTTGCTGAAGTAGTCCATAACAACTAAGATGTATCGGTTGCCCTGGTCGGTTTCCGGGAACGGTCCTGCGATGTCGACAGCGATTCGTTCAAACGGTGCACTCACGTTGTACTGATGCATCTTGCCCCGGGTTTTCACGCTTGGTCCCTTGCTCGCTGCACACGTGACGCACTTTCGGCACCAGCTCTCGATGTCGTCTCTCGCACTGAGCCAGTAGAATCGTTCCCGTACTTTATCCAGCGTTTTGTTTACACCCAGGTGTCCTCCGGATACACCATCGTGCATTTCCTGCAGCACTTCATGCACTTTTGAACGTGGCACCACGAGCTGCATCCTACACGTCTTTCCATCGGGCATCTCCCATTTCCGCCTCAAGATGCCGTCTTGAACATGTAGAGAGTCCCATTGTGCCCAGTATGCTTTGAGGGTAGGGCTTCTATCGGAGATATCTCGACCATCAGGTTTCTCCATGTTTTCCTTCCAAGCTAGTATCGGCTCGATATCCGGGTCTTCCTTTTGAGCGTTCCGGATCTCTTCTGTACTCCAGCCGGTGATGGGCTCAGCTCTAACTACTTGGACGGGAACGATCTCTTTCTCCTCCTTTCGTACACAATGCTTACAGTCGGCTTTACAAGGTCGTCGCGACAATGCATCCGCGTTTGAGTGGAGTTTCCCCTTGCGATGCTGTATTTCGAACTCGTACATCTGCAATCGCTCTGTCCACCTCGCGATCTGACCCTCTGGATTTTTGAACTGCAACAACCATTTTAGAGCTGCATGATCTGTACGTAGGAGGAACTTTTGACCGTAGAGGTACTTGTGGAAATGTTTCGTCGCCATAATCAAAGCAAGAAGTTCCCGTCTTGTTACACAGTAGTTCCGTTCTGGTTTGGAGAGTACCTTACTGAAATAGGCCACTACCTTCTCCTGGCCATCATGCACCTGCGAAAGGACAGCTCCGATCCCAACATTACTGGCATCTGCATCTACGATAAACATCTTGTCCGGGATGGGGTAGGCCAGTATTGGAGCCTCACATAGTTGTTGTTTAAGTTGCCGAAAACTCTGCTCGCATTCGCCTGACCACTTAAATTGTTTTCCCTTTTCCGTCAACTGGTGCAGGCTCTTCGCAATTTTGGCAAAATCCTTTACGAACCGTCGGTAGTATGTGGCGAGGCCAAGGAAGCTCCTCAATTGGTGTTTGTCTTTGGGCACTGGCCAGTTTTTAACGGCTTCAACTTTGTCCGGATCCGTTCTCACTCCCTCTGACGAAATAATGTGACCTAGATACTTCACTTCTCGTTTAAAGAGCGCACATTTCTTCGAGTTGAGTTTCAAGTGGGCATTGCGCAAGCGTTTGAAGACTTCCCTTAGGTTGTCTCGATGTTCCGCAAACGTTTTTCCCACCACAATGACATCGTCCAGATACACCAAGCAGGTTTTCCAGGTTAGTCCATGCAGGACGCGTTCCATCAGACGCTCGAAAGTTGCCGGAGCGTTGCACAAACCAAATGGCATGACTGTAAACTCCCACAGTCCATTTCCGGCAGTGAATGCGGTTTTCTCGCGGTCTTCTGGGTGAATCTGCACTTGCCAATAGCCGCTCTTTAGATCGAGAGTGGAGAACCATTGGGCTCCAGAGAGGGTGTCCAGTGTGTCATCGATCCGGGGCAAAGGGTAACTATCCTTTTTGGTAGCATCATTCAGCCTGCGGTAGTCCACGCAGAATCGGGTGCTGCCGTCCTTCTTCTTGACTAGTACAATAGGTGATGCCCACGGGCTCTGGGAACTTTCAATTAGCCCTTCTTTCTCCATCGACGAAACCATCTCCGCAACGTCTGTCTGCTTTGCTAATGGGAGTCGCCTGGCAGGCTGTCTAATCGGTCTAGCATCCCCGGTGTCTATGCGGTGCTGTACTAAGTGTGTTCGGCCGTGGTCCCCGTCTTGTAACGCAAATATGTCAGCAAACTCGCCGAGTAGATTCGCTGCCGTGCTTCGCTGCTCCTGATTAAGTTCACAATGTTGAAAGATGGTCTTCCGTAGTTCCGCCAATCTGTATGACGGAACCGGCTTCACAGGCTCCTCTTCAGTTGCTGCTGAGATCGCGGAAATCGGTACGCATTCTCCAATCACTTCCCCTCGCTTTAATTTGACGCTGTAGTTTTTCGGGTTCATGAGCCTTACTGGTACCATGTTGTTCTTTGGTTCCACTAGAATTCTTCCCACGATGTAGTTCTGGGAGTCTTTTTGGTTATCTGGCTCAATGAGGAAGAATCGATGGTTCCCAGGATCACCCTCCAAATTTGTCCAAATTACTGTCTCTGCAGAGGGTGGCAAAATGTCGTCCTTGCTGATTACCGACCTGAGATTTACTGTGCCTTTGTTTCCGTACACCATAGGAATCTCCACATGTCGATACCTCAGCACCTGCATTCCGATGTCCAGGATGATCTTATGTGCTTCCATAAAGTCCACCCCGATGATGCAGTCGTCGCATATGTCGGCCACCAGGAACACGTGTGAGAATGTTAAGCCTGCCATTTGTATTCTCAGGCGAACTTCTCCGTAGACTTTTGCTGATTCTCCTGTCGCAGTCCTCAGGCAGTAGCAACTGGTGTTGTGTAGCCATGAATTCCGGACGAGATCCCTCCTTACGATGGAAGCCGTGGCACCGGTGTCTATGGTAGCCACGCACTTGTTGTTGCCCATAATTGCTTCCACGGTCAAGCTTTTGTTGCATCGCTTGGTTTGGGAGACTTGGATGGTGGTTCTGGGGCCATCGATTCCAGAAACCAACTTCTGCCCCGCGAAGTTGGCTCTTAAGCATTTCCCGAATGAGAAGCTTGACCAGCAGGACGGATGTTATCCCCGCTGGATGCTTCTTCGTCGCGTCTCCGGCTAGCACAATGCGGACAGCTTCCGTTTCTTCGTGGTGCTCTGCACTGCCGTTGTAGATGTCCAATCTTGTTGCAATTCCAGCAACGAATCTGCCGTTCTGCGGCGTTATTTTGGCGCTCGACGTCCACTCTCTGGCAGGAGCATTCCTCGGTGATTATTTCCCTGACACGATGGATTCTCTGGGAGGCCTGATCTGCTGCCTCCATTGTCAGGGCAAAAGCCAAAGCCTCAGCAAGTGTTTTCTTCCCAGCCATACGAACAGCCATTTGTAGTTTTTCGTCGTTAATGGCTTGGATAAACGCTTCGGTTGCCATTTCGTTGATGATCTCCTTTCCAGTATTGGGGTAGGACAGATGCGCCAGACGTTCCACATCTGCCTGCAGCTGCTGCAGTGTCTCTCCCTTCATTTGAGCCCTTCGGCGCAACTGGACCCTGTACACTTGTTGCATATGGTCATCGCCGAATCGCATCTCAATGGCCTTCACTAGCAAACCGTAGTCGCGATGTTTGTCGTCCGCAAGAGTTTGGAGTAGTTCTGCGGCTGAACCTCGAAGTGCAAGTGTGAGTGCAATCGATTTTTCTTCCTCGTCCCAATTGTTGGCCAATGCGGCGGCTTCGAATTGTTTCTTGTATATAGGCCATGATGTCTGACCATCGAATACCGGGGGCTGCATCTCCTTTCTTCTCGGACCTTCGATTGAACCCACACGAAGTTTTTGCCTCTTCACACCGTCGAGTTCATTGGTCAGATGTTTGAATTGTTTTTCCATTTCTTCGTACTGACCTCCGAATTTCACTTCCAATCTCTTTTCGACATCTTCTATTTGCTGGTCGAATTTGACCTCTAGACTCTCGAGAACATGCTTTTGCTCTTCGAGCTTGGTATCGAGAGAGTTCCTGGCCTCATCGAATCTGGCATCGAGCTTGGCGTCCAGAGAGTTCTCGAAATGTTTGCTCTGCTCATCGAGTTTGGCGTCCAGAGCGTTCTTCTGTTCGTCGAACTTCTTGCTCTGCTCATCGAACCTGGCGTCTATTGAGTTCTTCTGTTCGTCGATACTGTTCTTCGTCTCGGTGAGCAGTTTGAATAGCGCAGACATTTCACTTGTTGTACTTACATTCTCCTCCTCTTCGACGTCAAATAGCATAGTTTCGGGGTCCCCACCGTCTTCTAGTACAGCATTCTGCAACCGGAGCACTAATTCTCGTTTCAGTCCACTGGTCTGGAGATTTCTCCTACCCAGCTCTGATTTTAGCTGGACCAGGGACAAATTTTCCAATCTGCGACCCATTTCTATTCAGATTTCTCTTGTTCAGAAACTGTTTCTTGAACGTTTTTATCACTCTGAAAAAGTTTTATCCCACTTCTGACACCAAATGTAACGTGTTTGCCGGTTCGCAATGATAAAACTTTTTCCTCCTTTCTATTCTATTTGTCTTTATTTAATCTTTTCACAAACTACTGATGATCTTTTATTTATTCCAACAATGTTCAACTCTTTAAATCCAATTATTCACAACTCTTTTATTCCAAACAACTTAAACAATTAATCTCAATCAAATACTTCTGTAATTTTAATTCACTATTAAAATCTCTATCCAAATCACTTTTCAACTGTATCTCTACTAAATCTCAAGTCAACTGTGTCCATGCTCTCAATGCTCGTAGTATTTATACCCGAGATACGAATCCAGAATCTTCCTTCCTGGCGACGATTTGCCCATCTAGTGAGATATCGATAGTTCTGGAACGTGCCTGAGGTAAGTACTAGAAAATTCCTGAAGGTTCTTATAATTGCTGAATGCTCTTAAATTTAGCACTAATCCCCCCAATAGATGTCGCTGATCGATATCTAAAATGTCTAAATGTCGCTAATACAGTTGATATAACAATTCCACTAAATGTCGCTAATGCAGTCGATATTACAATATTGTAATATCGACTGCATTAGCGACATTTAGTGGAATTGTTATATCGACTGCATTAGCGACATTTAGTGGAATTGTTATATCGACTGTATTAGCGACATTTAGAACATCGATCAGCGACATCTATTGGGAAATTAGTGCTAAATTTAAGTGCATTCAGCAATTATAAGAACCTTCAGGAATTTTCTAGTACTTACCTCAGGCACGTTCCAGAACTATCGATATCTCACTAGATGGGCAAATCGTCGCCAGGAAGGAAGATTCTGGATTCGTATCTCGGGTATAAATACTACGAGCATTGAGAGCATGGACACAGTTGACTTGAGATTTAGTAGAGATACAGTTGAAAAGTGATTTGGATCGAGATTTTAATAGTGAATTAAAATTACAGAGGAATTTGATGGAGATTAATTGTTTAAGTTGTTTGGAATAAAAGAGTTGTGAATAATTGGATTTAAAGAGTTGAATATTGTTGGAATAAATAAAAGATCATCAGTAGTTTGTGAAAAGATTAAATAAAGACAAATAGAATAGAAAGGAGGAAAAAGTTTTATCATTGCGAACCGGCAAACACGTTACATTTGGTGTCAGAAGTGGGATAAAACTTTTTTTAGAGTGATAAAAACGTTCAAGAAACAGTGTCTGAACAAAAGGAACAGTGGTGAAATTTAAACGGTATTTTAAATTTGAACAGAAATGGGTCGCAGATTGGAAAATTTGTCCCTGGTCCAGCTAAAATCAGAGCTGGGTAGGAGAAATCTCCATACCAGTGGACTGAAACGAGAGTTAGTGCTCCGGCTGCAGAATGCCGTACTAGAAGACGGTGGGGACCCCGAAACTATGCTATTTGACGTCGAAGAGGAGGAGAATGTAAGTTCAACAAGTGAAATGTCCGCGCTATTCAAAATGCTCACCGAAAGGTTCGATGAACAGAAGAAACAATCCGCAGAGCAGAAGAGCTCAATAGACGCCAAGTTCGATGAGCAGAATAAAAAGTTCGACGAGCAGAATAAGAAGTCCGACGAACAGAAGAGCTCTCTGGAAGCCAAATTAGATGAGCAGAGCAAAATGTTCGAGAATTCTCTAGATGCCAAGCTAGACGAACAGAATAAGAAGTTCGATGAACAGAAGAACGCTCTGGACGCCAAACTCGACGAGCAGAGCTTACATTTCGAGAACTCTCTGGACGCCAAGCTCGATGCCAGATTCGATGAGGCGAGGCACTCTCTCGATGCCAAGTTGGAAGAGCAAAAGCATGTTCTCGAGAGTCTAGAGATCAAATTCGACCAACAAATAGAAGATGTTGAAAAGAGATTGGAAGTGAAATTCGGAGGTCAGTACGAAGAAATGGAAAAACAATTCAAACATCTGACCAATGAACTCGACGGCGTGAAGAGGCAAAAACTTCGTGTAGGTTCAATCGAAGGTCCGAGAAGAAAGGAGATGCAGCCCCCGGTACTCGATGGTCAAACATCATGGCCTATATACAAGAAACAATTCGAAGCCGCCGCATTGGCCAACAATTGGGACGAGGAAGAAAAATCGATTGCACTCACACTTGCACTCCGAGGCTCAGCCGCCGAACTACTCCAAACCCTCGCGGATGACCAACATCGTGACTATGGCTCGCTACTGAAGGCCATTGAGATGCGATTCGGCGATGACCACATGCAACAAGTGTACAGGGTCCAGTTGCGCCGAAGGGCTAAAATGAAGGGAGAGACACTGCAGCAGTTGCAGGCAGATGTGGAACGTCTGGCGCATCTGTCCTACCCCAATACTGGAAAGGAGATCATCAACGAGATGGCAACCGAAGCGTTTATCCAAGCCATTAACGACGACAAACTACAAACGGCTGTACGAATGGCTGGGAAGAAAACACTTGCTGAGGCTTTGGCTTTTGCTCTGACAATGGAGGCAGCAGATCAGGCCTCCCAAAGGATTCATCGTGTCAGGGAAATAGTCACCGAAGAATGCTCCTGCCAGAGGGTGGACGCCGAGCGCCAAAACAACGCCGCAGAACGGCAGATTCGTTGTTGGAATTGCAACAAGATTGGACATCTACAACCGCAGTGCAGAGCACCACGAAGAAACGGAAGCTGTCCGTATGACCGAAGCCGAAGACAAAACTTTGACCGAAAGGGAGGCGACAATTGGAATCGCAGCTGGAACAACGATTGGCGTAACAATCGCAACAATGGATACCGAGGTAGCGTTGGATTCGGTAGTGGTTGCGATAGAGAATGGTGGAGAGATCGACGAGATGATGGCTACGCATTTCGTGGCAGACGCAATTACGACGAAATGAAGAGTGTTGCGTATGTAGCTGAGTGTAGTTCCGATCGAGAGAGAAAGTTCAATGAGCAAGGGACTCAAGAGGAGATATCGTCGTTGCATGTTTTGATGCAGAAAACAATTGAGGAGTCTTTCAAGTGTAAGGCAGATCTAGAGAAGCTGCAAGAGGACAATAGTCGATTGAGACAGGAGAACAGGAAACATAAGGCAGGCATTCTCCAATACCAACAGGAAACGCCAGGCTTAGCTCCAGTAGTGAGTAACGTTAAGAAAACTTTAGCACGCAAAGTGGGAGCCGATTCAGCAACCAGTGATCATGATAGTCAGGACCACTCTATGCAGAAGGCTCAAGAAGATGCTAGAGTTCTACGATCATTGATGGTGCCACTGGAGGAGGAAATCAAAGCTTTAAAGGAAAAACTTCGCTCTACCGATAAAGAGCTTCAAGAGCTACGAACTGAGAAAATGTCGCCACAAGAAATAGCCAGTAATCACATGAAGACCAGGTATGATGCGAGGACAACAACGCCGGGATTACAGGAGGGAGATCTGGAATGGCTGTACCAGGCTGTACCCCCATCGACAAAAAGGGAGGTCTCCGAAGCTGCAGCAGGACTGGCAGGGTCCCTATACAGTGGTTACACGAATCAACGATGTTGTCTACAGAATTCAACGGGGACTAAGAGATGCTCTTGTTCGGGACGAACAAGTTTAGGAGGGGGGCAGTGTAATATCGACTGCATTAGCGACATTTAGTGGAATTGTTATATCGACTGCATTAGCGACATTTAGTGGAATTGTTATATCGACTGTATTAGCGACATTTAGAACATCGATCAGCGACATCTATTGGGAAATTAGTGCTAAATTTAAGTGCATTCAGCAATTATAAGAACCTTCAGGAATTTTCTAGTACTTACCTCAGGCACGTTCCAGAACTATCGATATCTCACTAGATGTGCAAATCGTCGCCAGGAAGGAAGATTCTGGATTCGTATCTCGGGTATAAATACTACGAGCATTGAGAGCATGGACACAGTTGACTTGAGATTTAGTAGAGATACAGTTGAAAAGTGATTTGGATCGAGATTTTAATAGTGAATTAAAATTACAGAGGAATTTGATGGAGATTAATTGTTTAAGTTGTTTGGAATAAAAGAGTTGTGAATAATTGGATTTAAAGAGTTGAATATTGTTGGAATAAATAAAAGATCATCAGTAGTTTGTGAAAAGATTAAATAAAGACAAATAGAATAGAAAGGAGGAAAAAGTTTTATCATTGCGAACCGGCAAACACGTTACAATATATTAATATTCTGTAAAAAGAAATGCAAATAAGACGAGAATGAGACATTTTGAGAGTGGAACCATGAACTTGAAATAAAACATTCTGTTCCAAACTTAGTTATATTTCTTATTTATTATTACTGAACTATTATTATTATATTAGATTATATTATTGTAATATCGACTGCATTAGCGACATTTAGTGGAATTGTTATATCGACTGCATTAGCGACATTTAGTGGAATTGTTATATCGACTGTATTAGCGACATTTAGAACATCGATCAGCGACATCTATTGGGGAATTAGTGCTAAATTTAAGTGCATTCAGCAATTATAAGAACCTTCAGGAATTTTCTAGTACTTACCTCAGGCACGTTCCAGAACTATCGATATCTCACTAGATGGGCAAATCGTCGCCAGGAAGGAAGATTCTGGATTCGTATCTCGGGTATAAATACTACGAGCATTGAGAGCATGGACACAGTTGACTTGGGATTTAGTAGAGATACAGTTGAAAAGTGATTTGGATAGAGATTTTAATAGTGAATTAAAATTACAGAAGAATTTGATTGAGATTAATTGTTTAAGTTGTTTGGAATAAAAGAGTTGTGAATAATTGGATTTAAAGAGTTGAATATTGTTGGAATAAATAAAAGATAATCAGTTGTTTGTGAAAAGATTTAATAAAGACAAATAGAATAGAAAGGAGGAAAAAGTTTTATCATTGCGAACCGGCAAACACGTTACATTTGGTGTCAGAAGTGGGATAAAACTTTTTCAGAGTGATAAGAACGTTCAAGAAACAATTCTGGACAAAACGAATAGTGGTGAAATTTAAACAGTGTTTGAAATTTGAACAGAAATGGGTCGCAAATTGGAAAACTTGTCCCTGGTCCAGTTAAAAGCAGAGCTGGGTAGGAGAAATCTTCAGACCAGTGGACTTAAAAGAGAATTAGTGCTCCGGCTGCAGAATGCTGTACAAGAAGACGGTGGAGACCCCGAAACTGAGCTATTTGACGTAGAGGAGGAGGAGAATGTAAGTACAGCGATGGACCTGTCCTCACTAATGAAACTGCTTACCGAGAAGTTCGAGGAACAGAAGAACTCAATAGACGCCAAGTTCGATGAGCAGAGCAAGAAGTCCGACGAACAGAAGAACTCAATAGACGCCAGGTTCGACGAGCAAAATAACTCTCTAGACGTCAAGTTAGACGAGCAAAAGAACTCTCTGGACGCCAAGCTCGACGCCAAATTTGATGTTCTGGACGGTAAATTCGAAAGCCTGGACGTCAAATTCGAGGCCATCGACCAACAAATCGAAGATGTCGAAAAGAGATTGGAAGCGAAATTCGGAGGTCAGTACGAAGAAATGGAAAAACAATTCAAACATCTGACCAATGAACTCGACGGTGTGAAGAGGCAAAAACTTCGCGTGAGTTCAATCGAAGGTCCGAGAAGAAAGGAAATGCAGCCCCCGGTATTCGATGGTCAAACATCATGGCCTATATACAAGAAACAATTCGAAGCCGCCGCATTGGCCAACAATTGGGACGAGGAAGAAAAATCGATTGCACTCACACTTGCACTCCGAGGCTCAGCCGCCGAACTACTCCGAACCCTCGCGGATGACCAACATCGTGACTATGGCTCGCTACTGAAGGCCATTGAGATGCGATTCGGCGATGACCACATGCAACAAGTGTACAGGGTACAGTTGCGCCGAAGGGCTCAAATGAAGGGAGAGACACTGCAGCAGCTGCAGGCAGATGTGGAACGTCTGGCGCATCTGTCCTACCCCAATACTGGAAAGGAGATCATCAACGAAATGGCAACCGAAGCGTTTATCCAAGCCATTAACGACGAAAAACTACAAATGGCTGTACGAATGGCTGGGAAGAAAACAATTGCTGAGGCTTTGGCTTTTGCCCTGACAATGGAGGCAGCAGATCAGGCCTCCCAAAGGATTCATCGTGTCAGGGAAATAGTCACCGAAGAATGCTCCTGCCAGAGGGTGGACGCCGAGCGCCAAAACAACGCCGCAGAACGGCAGATTCGTTGTTGGAATTGCAACAAGATTGGACATCTACAACGGCAGTGCAGAGCACCACGAAGAAACGGAAGCTGTCCGTATGACCGAAGCCGAAGACAAAACTTTGACCGAAAGGGAGGCGACAATTGGAATCGCAGCTGGAACAACGATTGGCGTAACAATCGCAACAATGGATACCGAGGTAGCGTTGGGTTCGGTAGTGGTTGCGATAGAGAATGGTGGAGAGATCGACGAGATGATGGCTACGCATTTCGTGGCAGACGCAATTACGACGAAATGAAGAGTGTTGCGTATGTAGCTGAGTGTAGTTCCGATCGAGAGAGAAAGTTCAATGAGCAAGGGACTCAAGAGGAGATATCGTCGTTGCATGTTTTGATGCAGAAAACAATTGAGGAGTCTTTCAAGTGTAAGGCAGATCTAGAGAAGCTGCAAGAGGACAATAGTCGATTGAGACAGGAGAACAGGAAACTTAAGGCAGGCATTCTCCAATACCAACAGGAAACTCCAGGCCTAGCTCCAGTAGTGAGTAACGTTAAGAAAACTTTAGCACGCAAAGTGGGAGCGGATTCAGCAACCAGTGATCATGATAGTCAGGACGACTCTATGCAGAAGGCTCAAGAAGATGCTAGAGTTCTACGATCATTGATGGTGCCACTGGAGGAGGAAATCAAAGCTTTAAAGGAAAAACTTCGCTCTACCGATAAAGAGCTTCAAGAGCTACGAACTGAGAAAATGTCGCCACAAGAAATAGCCAGTAATCACAAGAAGACCAGGTATGATGCGAGGACAACAACGCCGGGATTACAGGAGGGAGATCTGGAATGGCTGTACCAGGCTGTACCCCCATCGACAAAAAGGGAGGTCTCCGAAGCTGCAGCAGGACTGGGAGGGTCCCTATACAGTGGTTACACGAATCAACGATGTTGTCTACAGAATTCAACGGGGACTAAGAGATGCTCTTGTTCGGGACGAACAAGTTTAGGAGGGGAGCAGTGTAATATCGACTGCATTAGCGACATTTAGTGGAATTGTTATATCGACTGCATTAGCGACATTTAGTGGAATTGTTATATCGACTGTATTAGCGACATTTAGAACATCGATCAGCGACATCTATTGGGGAATTAGTGCTAAATTTAAGTGCATTCAGCAATTATAAGAACCTTCAGGAATTTTCTAGTACTTACCTCAGGCACGTTCCAGAACTATCGATATCTCACTAGATGGGCAAATCGTCGCCAGGAAGGAAGATTCTGGATTCGTATCTCGGGTATAAATACTACGAGCATTGAGAGCATGGACACAGTTGACTTGGGATTTAGTAGAGATACAGTTGAAAAGTGATTTGGATAGAGATTTTAATAGTGAATTAAAATTACAGAAGAATTTGATTGAGATTAATTGTTTAAGTTGTTTGGAATAAAAGAGTTGTGAATAATTGGATTTAAAGAGTTGAATATTGTTGGAATAAATAAAAGATAATCAGTTGTTTGTGAAAAGATTTAATAAAGACAAATAGAATAGAAAGGAGGAAAAAGTTTTATCATTGCGAACCGGCAAACACGTTACATTATTTTGCTTGAATCAATGAAACCAGTCAAATATGACAATTAAACAATTATATTTTTCATTAAAATCAAAAGAAAATATGGTAATTTTTAATCAGGATCCTCTGAATTGGTCGGTCTACCATCACTATCGGCGTTTATTTGAAAATACAAAGGATTAGCCGATGATAATTCCATATTTTCCGAGTTCATCAGATATTTTTTGAGATCATCGTCTATAATGATGGATTTTTTCGAAACTGTGTTCCTTAAATGGGAAATAGAAGGATCAGATCTAAGCAATAAGACTGTCATTAAATCTTCATTTGTGTTTATGCGTGAAGATTTTCTGGTATGTGCTAGACGATGCCTTCTAAATTCTTTATGGCATGCTTCTAAAGCTTCTTCTGAAAGTTGCCCAATGGGTAAGTCGAAAAATGAAATAATAGCTGGACCATGAATGAGTAGTTTGTGAACACTGCTAGGCATGTAATACCAACTATAAAGTTTTAAGTAGGTCTGCTGTGTTTCTTGCAAAATTTCATTAAACTTGTGTAAATTTATATGCTTCGCACCATATGCTATCAGTCTTAAAATAGTATAGAAATTCTTAATAAGCTTTTCATCAATTCCAGTAATTTCTGCTGTTAATTTTGGATTTGCAAAAAATGTTCTCGCGGTGTTCCCATCGTTTGTGGATCCAAATCCTAATTTTGGATTATCCACTATTAGACCCATTCTAGTTTTAAATGAGTTTTGAATTTCCTTCTTTCTATTTTCAAAAACAGTTTTGTTTTCGGATGCACGCACCTGCCAAGTCTTAAATGGAAGTCTACGGCCGTCTGGTAAACAGGAAGGGGAGTTATTTTGTATCGAGAAAACTCCTGTGCCCTTTCACACCCTGCACATCGACTACTTAGGCCCATTTCCTAGCAGCCATAAGGGTAATACACACATTTTGGGAATTATTGATGGGTTTACAAAATACGTAATTTTAAGACCAGTCAAAAACGTGTCTACAAAACCTGTTATCCGTATTTAAGAGGAGATTTCATCAAGTTTCGGGAGTCCCGTCAGAATTGTTTCTGACAGGGGAACGGCCTTCAGCTCAAAGGAATTCGAGAAGTACTGTTCCGCCAACGACATCAAACACATCATGACGGCAGCGCGAACTCCGAGAGCCAACGGCCAAATCGAAAGGTGTAACCGGACCTTATTGCATGCATTGGCCACTATGGCGAACGATAGTACTGATTGGGACACTCACCTTAAGGCTATACAATGGGGCATGAATGAATCTACAAAACAAACACCACATAGCTTGCTATTCGGATTTCAGCCTCGAGATCCGCTTGGAAACAAAGTTTTACTCGCATTACAATTTCTACCGGAGAATCGCGTAAGTTAGACCCAAAATATAAAGGTCCCTATATGGTGACGGCTGTGTTGGATCATAATAGATATTCCCGATGCTCAGAGGACACAGAGAAAATTTAAATCGGTATATTCATCAGACAACGTGAAGGCTTGGTGGCAGAACTTGGATGACGATGGCTTGGCTGACGCTACTGATGATATCGAGGTCGAAGACGACTCTTAGATTCAGGAAGGCCGAGCTGTTACGCTATAAAATGTCATAACACCCTTAAACTAACTTTATACTACTTTTTCCATTTCCGTCATTTTCCTTTTGACATTCAATCGTCTGTCATTTTCTAGATATCAATTCAATATAACTTTTGTAACACGTTTTTGATTCTTTCCTTTTTTTTTCTTGAGTTAACTTTTTAATAAAGCAATCGTAAATCATCACTATAATCGGCACTTGTTTTATTGAATTCTTTAATTGAATAATAGGTGCGTTTTCTTGGTTATCTATATAGGCTTACAAAATATTTTCCATGTTAATTACAACAACAACTAAGCCTGTATCGAATTCCGAAATCTGGATAACTATCCAGCGTTATTTCCTTAGCCGCGATAAAAACTGTGCTACCAAACTGTTTTTTTTTTCGATTGCTATCGAAAAATGCTATCGAAAATGTCAAAAGTGACATAAAAGACATTTGTAAAAAAAAAATGGAACACAAAAAATGAAAAAAGAAGTAATTAAAAGAAAATTTGCAATAAAGAAATCATTTAAAATTAAAAATTAGCCAACAAGCATACGTTTGAGTTTTTTTCATCCACAATTTTCTTTACGATCCGAAATTTTTTTTATAGATCAGCAAGAAAAAACAGCTGATTCGTGTCATTTCACATAGTGCTGCCAAACTGCTATGATGGCATTCGATAGGCGTTTTTTTTGCTCACACTTTTTTTAACCTATATAGATTACCAAAAAAACACACCTAATATATATATATATAAAACGAATATACATATATATATAAAAAAATGAATTGCATGCATTAAATGTTAAATAATTATTAAATTAAACATGAGTGAAGAGTTAAGCAAAGTACTTAGTTCATTTATAACAAGCCAAAATATTTTTTTGGAAAAGTTGGTCAAACAAATTAATATTAACACGTTGAGTGCCACATGAGACCAATGTGGCTTCACACAAATTTGGGACACTTGTGCCACGTGAGACCAGTGTGGTCTCACAGTAGGTTTATATAAATGAAACTGTTTAGTACTTTATTGGACTCATAAGATGTACCGAACTACGATCTTTCGTAAATAACAGATACATCCAGAAGAGCATGTGTATGACTGTGTCCTGGGGCGGTCATTCAGCATTTACTCCACAAATGAAGGCCGCTTAAGACCAATATCTCACCGCACAATAATAACTGTAAAATGTGATCAAGGACGTAAAATTAAAAATTTCTAATATCGATTCCTGCTTATATAAGCTATAATTGACAAGATCCCGCAAAAAAAAAAGTTCGGCCTGTGGGACCCAGTTTCTCGGATTGTATGGTGCCACTCAACGTGTTAAAACCGAGCCAACTAATATTGATATCAACCATCACATCCCGCCATTTCATATCTTTGATAAAGAAAATTTTCGTGGGTGACATACGAACAGCAACTACAACAGCATTTTACAGCCTACGGTGTTTCATGCCCGGATAAAAAACGTGCTTATTTCCTATCATGGATTGGATCTGAGACGTATGAGTTATTGGGAAAATTGTATGGCTCTTCTGATTTGTCATTAGAAAATTATGATAGTTTAATTAAAAAGTTAGCAAGTTATTTTAAATCGAAAGTGCATGTATGTACGTCACGTTATAATTTTTTTAAAAGCCGCATGCAAAAAGACCAATCATACTCCGAGTGGATTGTGGATCTACGGGGACTTGCAAGAAATTGCCAATTTTCATGTGTCATAGAAAGTTGTAAAAAAGAGTATATTGATGAGATGATTAGAGATTCGATTATTCTCCATACGCCGCACGATGCCGTGCGTACAGCAGCTCTGCAAAAAACTAACACAACTTTCGATGAGGTTAGGGCAATTGCAGAAGCCTACGAGTCTACGCAAGGGTCTATTCAGTTGTTAAAAAGCGAACGTACTGAACCAACTATGGAAGTTAATCAATTATCTTCTGCGTCGAATTTCAATAACCATAAATATGGATCGAGAGGGCGAAGCAAAAGTCGAACTTGTAGCAAAAATCGACAACACCAGCAGCAGCACACGAGTAGCATGAAACAAAAATCTTGTTCGGGCTGTTTTATTAGCCATTCGAAAATAAATTGCAAAATTTTAAACGCCACTTGTAACAAGTGTGGGAGGAGAGGCCACATAGCTCCAGTTTGTCTTTCGTTTGGGAGCAATCGTGGTTCTTCTTCTAATCATCAACAAAAAGGAGCCGTTAAAAACGATCATGTGAACAGTTTATCCGAAGATAACATATTTTCTTTCGATGATTCCATGCAGGTAATAGGCAACAAAATGCTGCTGACCTTGAACATAAATAACCGTGAGGTGAAGTTTTTGTTGGACACGGGTGCCAGCAAATCAATGGTAGGTTTGCCTGGGTATAATAGATTATTCAGAATCGACACGTAAAATGAAATCATATGGTGGGGCCGATGTCCCTATTCTGGGAGAAGTTGGTGTCGATGTAAAGTTTAGTGGCTTTACAAGCTTGAAGTTGATCAATATCCCATTCCTCGACCGGAGGAATTGTTCCATAAACTATCCAAAGGCCAATATTTTAGCAAGTTAGATATGTCAGATGCATACTTGCAAATCGAGTTAGAAGAAGATTCAAAGAAATGTGCTGTTGTAAATACGCTGTTGGGATAATATCAATATCAACGTCTGCCTTTTGGCATTGCTAGTGCTCCCGCAATATTTCAACGGACACTCGAAGCCGTCCTAGATGGTATTAAATGCGCTGTGTACTTGGATGATATCCTAGTTACAGGCAAAAATATGCAAGAACACCTATACAATTTGGAAGCCGTTTTTAAACGTTTGCGTGATAATGGTCTGCGAGTCAACCTATTTTTTTATGAAGACTGAAGTGGAATACCTAGGTCACATTGTCAGCTGCAAAGGTGTGCGCCCAGCTGAAAGCAAGGTGGACGCTATCAGAAAATTGCCTCGTCCAAAAAACCTCAAAGAGCTACAGTCATTCATGGGTAAGATAAACTATTACAACAACTTTATTAAAAATCTTTCCCAAATAGCAGCCCCTCTGAATGAACTAAGGAAGCAAGATATCTTGTTTCAATGGCAGGCTCCACAAGAAAATGCTTTTCAAAACTTGAAGCAGCAAGTGGTGGACGCAACATACCTCGCTCATTTTCAACCCGAACTACCTATAATCCTAGCAAAAGATGCCTCATATTATGGAATAGGTGCGGTGATCTCTCACCTTAACCCAAATGGTAGAGAACAGCCCATAGCCCATGCATCGGAAACACAACAATCATGTATGGAATTAAGTGGCGAAAAACTAGCCTTGTTTACCCAGACGTACAGGGACAAGGCACTGGATACCTTTATACGAGGTCTTAAAGGAGACCTATCTAGATTGCTAGGTATGATAGAGCCAGTCGACCTACCGCAGGCTCTTCATCTTTGTCTGAATATAGACAATCGAAATTTTAGATCAAACTATGCTATGTGTTTGGTTAAAAGAGAAAAGATTTTATTTTCCACACGTTATAAATTCACTTTTATTGGGTCGCTGTACCTTGTTGAGTGTACAGATTAATTCCAAGTTTTTTATTTTATACCTTCCAATTTGGGCGCGAAGTTACAGTAGATATATGTAAACATTTAGGTTATTTATCTTATGTCAGTTAATAATATCGTAACTTCAGTTTAGATTACGTTACGTAACACAGAATCATTGACTTGCCAAAGTAAAATAAAATATAAAGTCGCCAACGTGATTTTGTCGCCAACGTTTATTTTATTCGCCAACACTATGAATGCGCAAGGTACTCTAAGAAGGGTACAGGCACCTTCGCCTCCGCATCCCCAGCGCAGGTTACAACCACCACATGTAGCAGGTTATAGACCAACATTCCAATAAGAGCAATCGAGTTTCGATCCTCTGAATTTCAATGGCCAAAGACCTGTTCAACACCAATTTAGATCAAATCCTCAACCGGGTTACTCTCTGCTCAATGCCCAAAATAGTTCATACCGACCACAAGCCTACAGCCAACCATATTGTAACGTGTTTGCCGGTTCGCAATGATAAAACTTTTTCCTCTTGCCGGTTCGCAATGATAAAACTTTTTCCTCCTTTCTATTCTATTTGTCTTTATTAAATCTTTTCACAAACAACTGATTATCTTTTACTTATTCCAACAATATTCAACTCTTTAAATCCAATTATTCACAACTCTTTTATTCCAAACAACTTAAACAATTAATCTCAATCAAATTCTTCTGTAATTTTAATTCACTATTAAAATCTCTATCCAAATCACTTTTCAACTGTATCTCTACTAAATCTCAAGTCAACTGTGTCCATGCTCTCAATGCTCGTAGTATTTATACCCGAGATACGAATCCAGAATCTTCCTTCCTGGCGACGATTTGCCCATCTAGTGAGATATCGATAGTTCTGGAACGTGCCTGAGGTAAGTACTAGAAAATTCCTGAAGGTTCTTATAATTGCTGAATGCACTTAAATTTAGCACTAATCCCCCCAATAGATGTCGCTGATCGATATCTAAAATGTCTAAATGTCGCTAATACAGTTGATATAACAATTCCACTAAATGTCGCTAATGCAGTCGATATTACACTGCCCCCCTCCTAAACTTGTTCGTCCCGAACAAGAGCATCGGCGTTGTTTCCATGGTAACGATGTAGGCGATCCACATGTATGATTTTCAACTTGCCTCTTAGTCCCCGTTGAATTCTGTAGACAACATCGTTGATTCGTGTAACCACTGTATAGGGACCCTCCCAGTCCTGCTGCAGCTTCGGAGACCTCCCTTTTTGTCGATGTGGGTTGTACAGCCATACCAGATCTCCTTCCCGAAATCCTGACGTCGTTGTCTTCGCGTCGTACCTGGTCTTCATGCGGTCACTGGCTATCTTAATCTTCATCCTAGTTCTTTGGTGTATGTCGGCGATCCTTTCCCTTAGGTCTGCCACATATTCTTCTTCCGATTTCGGCTCATCCATGGGGAAACCAAATTTCACCTCACTAGGTAGCCGGACAGGTTGACCAAAAAGGATTTCGGACGGAGTGTGTCCCGTTGAACTGTGAACTGCATTACGGTAAGCCATCAGGAACAAGGGAATATGTCGATCCCAGTCACGTTGGTAATCACTCACGACTTTGGAGAGATGTTCATTCAATGTCCTGTTGAACCGTTCTACCATCCCGTCGGACTGTGGGTGAAGTGGAGTCGTTCTGGTCTTTTTGATTCCGAGTAGTTGACACGTTTCCTGGAATAGCTTGGACTCGAAGTTCCGTCCTTGATCCGAGTGCAGTTCCATGGGTACACCAAACCTGCTCACCCAGTTGTTGACAATCTTTTCTACGACGGTCTTAGCCTCCTGGTTGGGAATGGCGAACGCTTCAGGCCACTTGCTGAAGTAGTCCATAACAACTAAGGTGTATCGGTTGCCCTGGTCGGTTTCCGGGAACGGCCCTGCGATGTCGACAGCGATTCGTTCAAACGGTGCGCTCACGTTGTACTGATGCATCTTTCCCCGGGTTTTCACGCTTGGTCCCTTGCTCGCTGCACACGTGACGCACTTTCGACACCAGCTCTCGATGTCGTCTCTCGCACTGAGCCAGTAGAATCGTTCCCGTACTTTATCCAGCGTTTTGTTTACACCCAGGTGTCCTCCGGATACGCCATCGTGCATTTCCTGCAGCACTTCATGCACTTTTGAACGTGGCACCACGAGCTGCATCCTACACGTCTTTCCATCGGGCATCTCCCATTTCCGCCTCAAGATGCCGTCTTGAACATGTAGAGAGTCCCATTGTGCCCAGTATGCTTTGAGGGTAGGGCTTCTATCGGAGATATCTCGACCATCAGGTTTCTCCATGTTTTCCTTCCAAGCTAGTATCGGCTCGATATCCGGGTCTTCCTTTTGAGCGTTCCGGATCTCCTCGGTACTCCAACCGATGATGGGCTCAGCTCTAACTACTTGGACGGGAACGATCTCTTTCTCCTCCTTTCGTACACAATGCTTACAGTCGGCTTTACAAGGTCTTCGCGACAATGCATCCGCGTTTGAGTGGAGTTTCCCCTTGCGATGCTGTATCTCGAACTCGTACATCTGCAATCGCTCTGTCCACCTCGCGATCTGACCCTCCGGATTTTTGAACTGCAACAACCATTTTAGAGCTGCATGATCTGTACGTAGGAGGAACTTTTGACCGTAGAGGTACTTGTGGAAATGTTTCGTCGCCATAATCAAAGCAAGAAGTTCCCGTCTTGTTACACAGTAGTTCCGTTCTGGTTTGGAGAGTACCTTACTGAAATAGGCCACTACCTTCTCCTGGCCATCATGCACCTGCGAAAGGACAGCTCCGATCCCAACATTACTGGCATCTGCATCTACGATAAACATCTTGTCCGGGATGGGGTAGGCCAGTATTGGAGCCTCACATAGTTGTTGTTTAAGTTGCCGGAAACTCTGCTCGCATTCGCCTGACCACTTAAATTGTTTTCCCTTTTCCGTCAACTGGTGCAGGCTCTTCGCAATTTTGGCAAAATCCTTTACGAACCGTCGGTAGTATGTGGCGAGGCCAAGGAAGCTCCTCAATTGGTGTTTGTCTTTGGGAACTGGCCAGTTTTTAACGGCTTCAACTTTGTCCGGATCCGTTCTCACTCCCTCTGACGAAATAATGTGACCTAGATACTTCACTTCTCGTTTAAAGAGCGCACATTTCTTCGAGTTGAGTTTCAAGTGGGCATTGCGTAAGCGTTTGAAGACTTCCCTTAGGTTGTCTCGATGTTCCGCAAACGTTTTTCCCACCACAATGACATCGTCCAGATACACCAAGCAGGTTTTCCAGGTTAGTCCATGCAGGACGCGTTCCATCAGACGCTCGAAAGTTGCCGGAGCGTTGCACAAACCAAATGGCATGACTGTAAACT
Source organism: Criorhina ranunculi (assembly GCA_951813785.1). Lineage (NCBI taxonomy): Eukaryota > Metazoa > Arthropoda > Insecta > Diptera > Syrphidae > Criorhina > Criorhina ranunculi. Next base: position 19,474,507 of record OX638383.1, read on the forward strand.
CCCACAGTCCATTTCCGGCAGTGAATGCGGTTTTCTCGCGGTCTTCTGGGTGAATCTGCACTTGCCAATAGCCGCTCTTTAGATCGAGAGTGGAGAACCATTGGGCTCCAGAGAGGGTGTCCAGTGTGTCATCGATCCGGGGCAAAGGGTAACTATCCTTTTTGGTAGCATCATTCAGCCTGCGGTAGTCCACGCAGAATCGGGTGCTGCCGTCCTTCTTCTTGACTAGTACAATAGGTGATGCCCACGGGCTCTGGGAACTTTCAATTAGCCCTTCTTTCTCCATCGACGAAACCATCTCCGCAACCTCTGTCTGCTTTGCTAATGGGAGTCGCCTGGCAGGCTGTCTAATCGGTCTAGCATCCCCGGTGTCTATGCGGTGCTGTACTAAGTGTGTTCGGCCGTGGTCCCCATCTTGTAACGCAAATATGTCAGCAAACTCGCCGAGTAGATTCGCTGCCGTGCTTCGCTGCTCCTGATTAAGTTCACAATGTTGAAAGATGGTCTTCCGTAGTTCCGCCAATCTGTATGACGGAACCGGCTTCACAGGTTCCTCTTCAGTTGCTGCTGAGATCGCGGAAATCGGTACGCATTCTCCAATCACTTCCCCTTGCTTTAATTTGACGCTGAAGTTTTTCGGGTTCATGAGCCTTACTGGTACCATGTTGTTCTTTGGTTCCACTAGAATTCTTCCCACGATGTAGTTCTGGGAGTCTTTTTGGTTATCTGGCTCAATGAGGAAGAACCGATGGTTCCCAGGATCACCCTCCAAATTTGTCCAAATTACTGTCTCTGCAGAGGGTGGCAAAATGTCGTCCTTGCTGATTACCGACCTGAGATTTACTGTGCCTTTGTTTCCGTACACCATAGGAATCTCCACATGTCGATACCTCAGCACCTGCATTCCGATGTCCAGGATGATCTTATGTGCTTCCATAAAGTCCACCCCGATGATGCAGTCGTCGCATATGTCAGCCACCAGGAACACGTGTGAGAATGTTAAGCCTGCCATTTGTATTCTCAGGCGAACTTCTCCGTAGACTTTTGCTGATTCTCCTGTCGCAGTCCTCAGGCAGTAGCTACTGGTGTTGTGTAGCCATGAATTCCGGACGAGATCCCTCCTTACGATGGAAGCCGTGGCACCGGTGTCTATGGTGGCCACGCACTTGTTGTTGCCCATAATTGCTTCCACGGTCAAGCTTTTGTTGCATCGCTTGGTTTGGGAGACTTGGATGGTGGTTCCGGGGCCATCGATTCCAGAAACCAACTTCTGCCCCGCGAAGTTGGCTCTTAAGCATTTCCCGAATGAGAAGCTTGACCAGCAGGACGGATGTTATCCCCGCTGGATGCTTCTTCGTCGCGTCTCCGGCTAGCACAATGAGGACAGCTTCCGTTTCTTCGTGGTGCTCTGCACTGCCGTTGTAGATGTCCAATCTTGTTGCAATTCCAGCAACGAATCTGCCGTTCTGCGGCGTTATTTTGGCGCTCGGCGTCCACTCTCTGGCAGGAGCATTCCTCGGTGATTATTTCCCTGACACGATGGATTCTCTGGGAGGCCTGATCTGCTGCCTCCATTGTCAGGGCAAAAGCCAAAGCCTCAGCAAGTGATTTCTTCCCAGCCATTCGAACAGCCATTTGTAGTTTTTCGTCGTTAATGGCTTGGATAAACGCTTCGGTTGCCATTTCGTTGATGATCTCCTTTCCAGTATTGGGGTAGGACAGATGCGCCAGACGTTCCACATCTGCCTGCAGCTGCTGCAGTGTCTCTCCCTTCATTTGAGCCCTTCGGCGCAACTGGACCCTGTACACTTGTTGCATGTGGTCATCGCCGAATCGCATCTCAATGGCCTTCAGTAGCGAGCCGTAGTCACGATGTTGGTCATCCGCGAGGGTTTGGAGTAGTTCGGCGGCTGAGCCTCGGAGTGCAAGTGTGAGTGCAATCGATTTTTCTTCCTCGTCCCAATTGTTGGCCAATGCGGCGGCTTCGAATTGTTTCTTGTATATAGGCCATGATGTTTGACCATCGAATACCGGGGGCTGCATCTCCTTTCTTCTCGGACCTTCGATTGAACCCACACGAAGTTTTTGCCTCTTCACGCCGTCGAGTTCATTGGTCAGATGTTTGAATTGTTTTTCCATTTCTTCGTACTGACCTCCGAATTTCACTTCCAATCTCTTTTCGACATCTTCTATTTGCTGGTCGAATTTGACCTCTAGACTCTCGAGAACATGCTTCTGCTCTTCGAGCTTGGTATCGAGAGAGTTCCTGGCCTCATCGAATCGGGCATCGAGCTTGGCGTCCAGAGAGTTCTCGAAATGTTTGCTCTGCTCATCGAGTTTGGCGTCCAGAGCGTTCTTCTGTTCGTCGAACTTCTTATTCTGTTCGTCTAGCTTGGCATCTAGAGAATTCTCGAACATTTTGCTCTGCTCATCTAATTTGGCTTCCAGAGAGCTCTTCTGTTCGTCGGACTTCTTGCTCTGCTCGTCGAACTTTTTATTCTGCTCATCGAACTTTTTATCCTGCCCATCGAACCTTTCGGTGAGCAATTTCATTAGAGAGGCCATGTCCGTCGTTGTAATTGGATTCTCCTCCTCTTCGACGTCGAATAGCTCAGTTTCAGGGTCTCCGCCATCTTCTAGCACCGCATTCTGCAACCGGAGCACTAATTCTCTTTTAAGTCCACTGGTCTGAAGATTTCTCCTACCCAGCTCCGCTTTTAACTGGACCAGGGACAAGTTTTCCAATTTGCGACCCATTTCTGTTCAAATTTCAAACACTGTTTAAAATTCACCACTATTCCTTTTGTTCAGAAACTGTTTCTTGAACGTTTTTATCACTCTGAAAAAGTTTTATCCCACTTCTGACACCAAATGTAACGTGTTTGCCGGTTCGCAATGATAAAACTTTTTCCTCTTGCCGGTTCGCAATGATAAAACTTTTTCCTCCTTTCTATTCTATTTGTCTTTATTAAATCTTTTCACAAACAACTGATTATCTTTTACTTATTCCAACAATATTCAACTCTTTAAATCCAATTATTCACAACTCTTTTATTCCAAACAACTTAAACAATTAATCTCAATCAAATTCTTCTGTAATTTTAATTCACTATTAAAATCTCTATCCAAATCACTTTTCAACTGTATCTCTACTAAATCTCAAGTCAACTGTGTCCATGCTCTCAATGCTCGTAGTATTTATACCCGAGATACGAATCCAGAATCTTCCTTCCTGGCGACGATTTGCCCATCTAGTGAGATATCGATAGTTCTGGAACGTGCCTGAGGTAAGTACTAGAAAATTCCTGAAGGTTCTTATAATTGCTGAATGCACTTAAATTTAGCACTAATCCCCCCAATAGATGTCGCTGATCGATATCCAGGCACGTTCCAGAACTATCGATATCTCACTAGATGGGCAAATCGTCGCCAGGAAGGAAGATTCTGGATTCGTATCTCGGGTATAAATACTACGAGCATTGAGAGCATGGACACAGTTGACTTGAGATTTAGTAGAGATACAGTTGAAAAGTGATTTGGATCGAGATTTTAATAGTGAATTAAAATTACAGAAGAATTTGATGGAGATTAATTGTTTAAGTTGTTTGGAATAAAAGAGTTGTGAATAATTGGATTTAAAGAGTTGAATATTGTTGGAATAAATAAAAGATAATCAGTTGTTTGTGAAAAGATTTAATAAAGACAAATAGAATCAGAAAGGAGAAAAAGTTTTATCATTGCGAACCGGCAAACACGTTACATTTGGTGTCAGAAGTGGGATAAAACTTTTTCAGAGTGATAAGAACGTTCAAGACAAAGTTTCTGACCAAGAGAAATCTGAATAGAAATGGGTCGCAGATTGGAAAATTTGTCCCTGGTCCAGCTAAAATCAGAGCTGGGTAGGAGAAATCTCCAGACCAGTGGACTGAAACGAGAATTAGTGCTCCGGTTGCAGAATGCTGTACAAGAAGACGGTGGGGACCCCGAAACTATGCTATTTGACGTCGAAGAGGAGGAGAATGTAAGTACAACAAGTGAAATGTCTGCGCTATTTAAACTGCTCACCGAGACGAAGAACAGTATCGACGAACAGAAGAACTCAATAGACGCCAGGTTCGATGAGCAGAGCAAAAAGTCCGACGAACAGAAGAACTCAATAGACGCCAAGTTCGATGAGCAGAGCAAGAAGTCCGACGAACAGAAGAACTCAATAGACGCCAGGTTCGACGAGCAAAATAACTCTCTAGACGTCAAGTTAGACGAGCAAAAGAACTCTCTGGACGCCAAGCTCGACGCCAAATTTGATGTTCTGGACGGTAAATTCGAAAGCCTGGACGTCAAATTCGAGGCCATCGACCAACAAATCGAAGATGTCGAAAAGAGATTGGAAGCGAAATTCGGAGGTCAGTACGAAGAAATGGAAAAACAATTCAAACATCTGACCAATGAACTCGACGGTGTGAAGAGGCAAAAACTTCGCGTGAGTTCAATCGAAGGTCCGAGAAGAAAGGAAATGCAGCCCCCGGTATTCGATGGTCAAACATCATGGCCTATATACAAGAAACAATTCGAAGCCGCCGCATTGGCCAACAATTGGGACGAGGAAGAAAAATCGATTGCACTCACACTTGCACTCCGAGGCTCAGCCGCCGAACTACTCCGAACCCTCGCGGATGACCAACATCGTGACTATGGCTCGCTACTGAAGGCCATTGAGATGCGATTCGGCGATGACCACATGCAACAAGTGTACAGGGTACAGTTGCGCCGAAGGGCTCAAATGAAGGGAGAGACACTGCAGCAGCTGCAGGCAGATGTGGAACGTCTGGCGCATCTGTCCTACCCCAATACTGGAAAGGAGATCATCAACGAAATGGCAACCGAAGCGTTTATCCAAGCCATTAACGACGAAAAACTACAAATGGCTGTTCGAATGGCTGGGAAGAAATCACTTGCTGAGGCTTTGGCTTTTGCCCTGACAATGGAGGCAGCAGATCAGGCCTCCCAGAGAATCCATCGTGTCAGGGAAATAATCACCGAGGAATGCTCCTGCCAGAGAGTGGACGCCGAGCGCCAAAATAACGCCGAAGAACGGCAGATTCGTTGCTGGAATTGCAACAAGATTGGACATCTACAACGGCAGTGCAGAGCACCACGAAGAAACGGAAGCTGTCCGCATTGTGCTAGCCGGAGACGCGACGAAGAAGCATCCAGCGGGGATAACATCCGTCCTGCTGGTCAAGCTTCTCATTCGGGAAATGCTTAAGAGCCAACTTCGCGGGGCAGAAGTTGGTTTCTGGAATCGATGGCCCCAGAACCACCATCCAAGTCTCCCAAACCAAGCGATGCAACAAAAGCTTGACCGTGGAAGCAATTATGGGCAACAACAAGTGCGTGGCTACCATAGACACCGGTGCCACGGCTTCCATCGTAAGGAGGGATCTCGTCCGGAATTCATGGCTACACAACACCAGTTGCTACTGCCTGAGGACTGCGACAGGAGAATCAGCAAAAGTCTACGGAGAAGTTCGCCTGAGAATACAAATGGCAGGCTTAACATTCTCACACGTGTTCCTGGTGGCTGACATATGCGACGACTGCATCATCGGGGTGGACTTTATGGAAGCACATAAGATCATCCTGGACATCGGAATGCAGGTGCTGAGGTATCGACATGTGGAGATTCCTATGGTGTACGGAAACAAAGGCACAGTAAATCTCAGGTCGGTTATCAGCAAGGACGACATTTTGCCACCCTCTGCAGAGACAGTAATTTGGACAAATTTGGAGGGTGATCCTGGGAACCATCGATTCTTCCTCATTGAGCCAGATAACCAAAAAGACTCCCAGAACTACATCGTGGGAAGAATTCTAGTGGAACCAAAGAACAACATGGTACCAGTAAGGCTCATGAACCCGAAAAACTATAGCGTCAAATTAAAGCGAGGGGAAGTGATTGGAGAATGCGTACCGATTTCCGCGATCTCAGCAGCAACTGAAGAGGAGCCTGTGAAGCCGGTTCCGTCATACAGATTGGCGGAACTACGGAAGACCATCTTTCAACATTGTGAACTTAATCAGGAGCAGCGAAGCACGGCAGCGAATCTACTCGGCGAGTTTGCTGACATATTTGCGTTACAAGATGGGGACCACGGCCGAACACACTTAGTACAGCACCGCATAGACACCGGGGATGCTAGACCGATTAGACAGCCTGCCAGGCGACTCCCATTAGCAAAGCAGACAGAGGTTGCGGAGATGGTTTCGTCGATGGAGAAAGAAGGGCTAATTGAAAGTTCCCAGAGTCCGTGGGCATCACCTATTGTACTAGTCAAGAAGAAGGACGGCAGCACCCGATTCTGCGTGGACTACCGCAGGCTGAATGATGCTACCAAAAAGGATAGTTACCCTTTGCCCCGGATCGATGACACACTGGACACCCTCTCTGGAGCCCAATGGTTCTCCACTCTCGATCTAAAGAGCGGCTATTGGCAAGTGCAGATTCACCCAGAAGACCGCGAGAAAACCGCATTCACTGCCGGAAATGGACTGTGGGAGTTTACAGTAATGCCATTTGGATTGTGCAACGCTCCGGCAACTTTCGAGCGTCTGATGGAACGCGTCCTGCATGGACTAACCTGGAAAACCTGCTTGGTGTATCTGGACGATGTCATTGTGGTGGGAAAAACGTTTGCGGAACATCGGGACAACCTAAGGGAAGTCTTCAAACGCTTACGCAATGCCCACTTGAAACTCAACTCGAAGAAATGTGCGCTCTTTAAACGAGAAGTGAAGTATCTAGGTCACATTATTTCGTCAGAGGGAGTGAGAACGGATCCGGACAAAGTTGAAGCCGTTAAAAACTGGCCAGTTCCTAAAGACAAACACCAATTGAGGAGCTTCCTTGGCCTCGCCACATACTACCGACGGTTCGTAAAGGATTTTGCCAAAATTGCAAAGAGCCTGCACCAGTTGACGGAAAAGGGAAAACAATTTAAGTGGTCAGGCGAATGCGAGCAGAGTTTTCGGCAACTTAAACAACAACTATGTGAGGCTCCAATACTGGCCTACCCCATCCCGGACAAGATGTTTATCGTAGATGCAGATGCCAGTAATGTTGGGATCGGAGCTGTCATTTCGCAGGTGCATGATGGCCAGGAGAAGGTAGTGGCCTATTTCAGTAAGGTACTCTCCAAAGCAGAACGGAACTACTGTGTAACAAGACGGGAACTTCTTGCTTTGATTATGGCGACGAAACATTTCCACAAGTACCTCTACGGTCAAAAGTTCCTCCTACGTACAGGTCATGCAGCTCTAAAATGGTTGTTGCAGTTCAAAAATCCGGAAGGTCAGATCGCGAGGTGGACAGAGCGATTGCAGATGTACGAGTTCGAAATACAGCATCGCAAGGGGAAACTCCACTCAAACGCGGATGCATTGTCGCGACGACCTTGTAAAGCCGACTGTAAGCATTGTGTACGAAAGGAGGAGAAAGAGATCGTTCCCGTCCAAGTAGTTAGAGCTGAACCCATCACCGGTTGGAGTACAGAAGAGATCCGGAAAGCTCAGAAGGAAGACCCGGATATCGAACCGATACTAGCTTGGAAGGAAAACATGGAGAAACCTGATGGTCGAGATATCTCCGATAGAAGCCCTACCCTCAAAGCATATTGGGCACAATGGGACTCTCTACATGTTCAAGACGGCATCTTGAGGCGGAAATGGGAGATGCCCGATGGAAAGACGTGTAGGATGCAGCTCGTGGTGCCACGTTCAAAAGTGCATGAAGTGCTGCAGGAAATGCACGATGGCGTATCCGGAGGACACCTGGGTGTAAACAAAACGCTGGATAAAGTACGGGAACGATTCTACTGGCTCAGTGCAAGAGACGACATCGAGAGCTGGTGTCGAAAGTGCGTCACGTGTGCAGCGAGCAAGGGACCAAGCGTGAAAACCCGGGGCAAGATGCATCAGTACAACGTGAGCGCACCGTTTGAACGAATCGCTGTCGACATCGCAGGGCCGTTCCCGGAAACCGACCAGGGCAACCGATACATCTTAGTTGTTATGGACTACTTCAGCAAGTGGCCTGAAGCGTTTGCGATTCCCAACCAGGAGGCTAAGACCGTCGTAGAAAAGATTGTCAACAACTGGGTGAGCAGGTTTGGTGTACCCATGGAACTGCACTCGGATCAAGGACGGAACTTCGAGTCCAAGCTATTCCAGGAAACGTGTCAACTACTCGGAATCAAAAAGGCCAGAACGACTCCACTTCACCCACAGTCCGACGGGATGGTAGAACGGTTCAACAGGACATTGAATAAATCTTTCCAAAGTCGTGAGTGATTACCAACGTGACTGGGATCGACATATTCCCTTGTTCCTGATGGCTTATCGTAATGCAGTTCACAGTTCAACGGGACACACTCCGTCCGAAATCCTTTTTGGTCAACCTGTCCGGCTACCTAGTGAGGTGAAATTTGGTTCTCCCATGGATGAGCCGAAATCGGAAGAAGAATATGTGGCAGACCTAAGGGAAAGGATCGCCGACATACACCAAAGAACTAGGACGAAGATTAAGATAGCCAGTGACCGCATGAAGACCAGGTACGACGCGAAGACAACGACGTCAGGATTTCGGGAAGGAGATCTGGTATGGCTGTACAACCCACATCGACAAAAAGGGAGGTCTCCGAAGTTGCAGCAGGACTGGGAGGGTCCCTATACAGTGGTTACACGAATCAACGATGTTGTCTACAGAATTCAACGGGGACTAAGAGGCAAGTTGAAAATCATACATGTGGATCGCCTACATCGTTACCATGGAAACAACGCCGATGCTCTTGTTCGGGACGAACAAGTTTAGGAGGGGGGCAGTGTAATATCGACTGCATTAGCGACATTTAGTGGAATTGTTATATCAACTGTATTAGCGACATTTAGACATTTTAGATATCGATCAGCGACATCTATTGGGGGGATTAGTGCTAAATTTAAGTGCATTCAGCAATTATAAGAACCTTCAGGAATTTTCTAGTACTTACCTCAGGCACGTTCCAGAACTATCGATATCTCACTAGATGGGCAAATCGTCGCCAGGAAGGAAAATTCTGGATTCGTATCTCGGGTATAAATACTACGAGCATTGAGAGCATGGACACAATTGACTTGAGATTTAGTAGAGATACAGTTGAAAAGTGATTTGGATCGAGATTTTAATAGTGAATTAAAATTACAGAAGAATTTGATGGAGATTAATTGTTTAAGTTGTTTGGAATAAAAGAGTTGTGAATAATTGGATTTAAAAAGTTGAATATTGTTGGAATAAATAAAAGATAATCAGTTGTTTGTGAAAAGATTTAATAAAGACAAATAGAATCAGAAAGGAGAAAAAGTTTTATCATTGCGAACCGGCAAACACGTTACAATATGTTCCACAATTTAAAAACAATTGAAGCACCCAATTGAAGCAACAACCAGATAACTCCACTTTTTGCGAAATATGTTTTTTAATGCAAACATGAAAAAAAAAAAATTCTGCATCCTTCGGTGTACAAAAAAGACATCTACGTTGACTCTTGGATAAGGAAATTCGCTCGCCAGCCATCTCCTGGAGTTGTTCAAAAAGTTCAAAAAGTGGAGTTATCTGGTTGTTGCATTGGATGCTTCAATTTCAATAATTTACCAGAAGGCCCGAGACCATCTTTTACACCTAGGCCTCATCCCTCATTTACTCAAAGACCGGTGAAATTCGTGCCAGAGAAAACCCACAGAGTTCGCAAACCAGGACTCGGTTTTTTTATTTTTTTATAATTCACTAGCGCTAAAGGGGTTATGAATTCCCTTATGATGCTATTCACACAACGCTAGTGTTGGTGTAGTAATTTGGAAACTCAAGTGCGATCCACACTTTAAAGCCATTGCCTACCCTACTGCCAGTGTTATACCTATACTGTAGAGTTGACGTCAGCTTTTTTCGCAGTTGGTCGACTTTTTTTTTATTTTTTTTGACATCGGGATTCGAACCTAGAACCTTTAACGTGATAAGCGATGATGCAACCACTACACCATGGCCACCTCTAAGACCCATTGAATCACCCCAAGTTTCGGATCTTAGCTGAATATTAGCATAGTCGTATGAAGTACGAGTGCTATCCGAGAATTATCTTTCCCTTTTTGCTGATGCTTGGGCAATCAGAGCGAAAACTGGCCGTGCTCGTCAAAATTGCCACGGCCTCCTCTGCAAAAGTCTGCTATACTTATTTGGCTAAGGTAAAGAAAATGATAAATATGCTATACGACCGCTGTGGCTCAGCGCTTAGTGCTTTAGTAAGGTAAGGATTTGTATAAATGCCTAGATGACAATGAAATACAGTCTAACAGAAACAGAAACATGCTCTAAAACATAAGTTATATTTGATACAGTTTCGCTGCGATTTTAGAATTGAGGCTAGGTATTATATTTTTTTCCTGCCCCAAATACATCTGACAAAGCCTCGAGAATATGAAGCAGATCATGTGCGCAAATGACGCTACCACCTACTTAGCAAGGTTTTTGAACTTCTTCGAGTTATCCGGATTGCCGTCTTATAAACTGATGCTTAAAGTTGGTGCTTTGGTTTTGCTGATGCGTAACCTTGATGCTCCAAGACTATGCAATAGTACCATGCCGTGCGTCACAGGGTTGGAAAGAAAAGTTATCAAGGCTACAATTCTCACCTGAGCGACCAGAGGGGGGGGAGCGCACTAATTCCTCGCATCCCTATAATACCCAAAAATATGCCCTTTCAATTTAAAAGACAACAAATGCCGATTAATAAGTTACATGGGTTGACATTAAAAGAACCTGTCAATCAAAGGCCGATGGATATATCGTCCTATCCTTATTTACGAAACTTGGACAAGGCACAAGCATAGAGAAGTAGACTTATACGTTATACAGGCCTTAACGGGACACTGCTATTTCCCATCAAATCGATCGGTTCAATAATGATGACTCCCCAATTTGCTCGTGGTACGCAGACACAGTAGAGGTAGGTAGGTAAAAGTGATTGTCTGGCAAAGTCGTACCAAAACACTAGTAACGCGGGTGCGCTGTTTTGATACCACACACAACTTAAGAGACCCGGATGTTGATGGAAGTGGTAGGCATGAACAGGACGTGGGACATGTATTCTTCCAGTGACCACGGTTCTATACTCAACGGGAGATATTGATAAAGCGGAATGTGTTATACCATGTATATTTGTTATACCATGTATATTTAAAATATCATATATTACTTTGTACTTCTGGTAACACTCTCGTTAAATGTTAAACTGTCATTTTGTTAATGTCTATAAAATAAAATCATTCTGTATTTAACCTTCAACCGGCGTGTTTCATTTGTCTGGCTTGATCCATTACATTGGCAACGAGGATTATTCGGAGAGTGTGATTAAGAAGTTAAAGAAAGTTTAATAAACATTTATAAAGTTTAACACAAAGAAAAAAGTTAAATCATTATTAAATTTTAAAAATGACACAAAATGATAGTGCACCTATAAGTACGGCTACAATTGTGCGCAGCACTCGTCACGTGGGTTCTGTTCCATCATTCAATCTGGAGGATTCAGTATACATGAAGAAAGATTGGAGCAGTACTTTTTGGCTTACTACGTGGAGGATGCCAGACGGGTGCCGGTTATATTGACGACCATAAGTCATCGAGCATACGAGATCGTAAGAGAGTTGGTGTCCCCAACAAACCAAAGGAGCTCCCTTTCGATGAGCTGATGGAGCTTATGAGGTCCCAATTCGAGACAACGTCTTCAATTATCAGAAAACGTATCCAATTCTTTGACTTGAAGCGGAATCAGGGAGAGATGGTAAATAGCTGGCTGGTGCGGGTAAGGAGCGTGGCGATGTATTGCAAGTTTGGCAATTTGTTGGAGGAATTTGTCAAAAATCGCTTCCTAACGGGACTGGTGAAAGGTCCAATACTAGACCGAATGTGTGAAGAACAGGTGGAAAGGCCGCTAGTTGAAATTTTGAAAGTTGCGTTACAAACGGGAGGTCACGCTTAAAGAGAAGAAGACAGACATACATCGATTGCAGGGAAGCAGTTCCAAAAATGTGAGCAGACGGAGAGAAGGACAAAAAGCAGTGCGACGACACGAGAAGTACCAGACCGTGACAGAGAAAGACAGCAAGGTGTGTTTCGCATGCGGTAAAGCAGGACATTCATTCAAATCTTGCAAGTATAAAAAATGTATTTGTAGAAATTGTAAAAAAGGGACATATAGGAATGGCATGCAAAAGTCCAAAACATAAAATAAATTATTTAGAAGAAAATGTTAATGAAATTGAACTATTTAATTTAAGTAATGATGATAATGCGAAAGTGAATCCTATTATGATTAAATTAAATTTAAATAATATTTCGATGTTAGTAGAGCTAGATTCGGGTGCTGGGGCTTCGGTGTTGCCGTTATGTTTGCTTAAAGAGGCTGAAGATTGAGCAGAAGTTGGAAGATACCGACATTTGTTTGCGTAATTATGATGGTGGAGTTTTGGTGCCGGTCGGGAAAATTAAAATACAAATTGAATTCATGGGTAGGAAAGTTTGGGGTTGTTTTCAAATCGTTGATGTGGATAATGTGAATAAGATGCCACTCATTGGTAGAGACATAATGAAGTTGTTAGGCATTACATGGGGCGTACAAGGTAAAGAAATTATAAATCAGCATTTCACAGAAAAGTCAGAAGATAATTTAGATAAGCTGGCTAGGGATATTCGCGATGAGTCGATTGATTGATTGGTCGATGGAAATCTAGGAGAATATAGGAATGCAATAATATCACTACAGTTCAAGAGTAACGCCAAACCAAAGTTTTGTAAGCCAAGAAAGATACCTTTTGCATTTAAGGTAAAGTGACCATACGTCCCGCTTTTAGCGGGACAGTCCCGTTTTTGAGGTCTCTGTCCCGCGGCCATAACTGTCCCGCTTTACCTTCGTTTGTAAAAATTTGTGCGGGTCTCTACAATTCTCAAAATGGAGCAATTATATAAATACTATTTTACATCCCTCTACATACAAATTGGCGCATATAAAACAAACGTAAGAGCTGTTAAAGGAAGAAAATGAGCCAATGTATATTCCATGTTAACTGAATTGTCAATTTTGCTTATAGTCAGTCTGTCATCTTTAAATCGTGAAGTGAAGTGAAATGTTAGCACAATAATTCTTATTCTTCTTTATTACACATAAATAGAAATAGAATGGCATCCACTTCAGCAGCAGCAAACAAAAAATGCAAGAGGGAGTGTAAACTCCCGGAAGATTTTAAAAAAAATATCCATTCCTGAAACCAAGCAAACGTAACACATTTGCTTATTGTAATGTCTGCGAATGCGAGTTTTCAATATCTGCAGGAGGACAAAATGATGTTATTCGCCACATTGAAAGACAAAAGCATAAGTCCAAAGTAATGGACTCTGCATCAATGAAGTTGGACACATTTTTTCGGAGTAGCGACTACACAGATCGTGAGAAGGAGTTAGCGCTTGCAGAGGCAGTTATGTGTTTCCATACCATTTGCCATAACCACAGCTTTAGATCAATGGATTGCAACTCCAAATTGTTAAGCAAGCTGTTCGACAAAAAGTTCTCCTGTGCTAGAACCAAAACCGAATTGGTTGTGAAAAATGTACTCTCAAAGTATGCACATCAAGAGTTGCTACAAGAACTAAATAATATAAGTTTTGTATCAATTTTCTCCGACGCATCCAACAAAAAGGATCTGAAGCTGTTCCCCACTGTTGTAAGGTATTTTACATATCAGGAAGGCGTAAAACTGAGGATGCTCGACTTAGTTTTTTTGCCTGGAGAGACGTCGGAGCTTATAAGTGAGTCAATAATGACAATTATCGCCAACACTCATCTGTCCGACAAAATTGTTGGTTTCTGCGCCGATAACGCCGACACTAACTTTGGAAGGTTATCTAGGAGTGGGAAAAATAATGCATTTAGCTGTTTAGATAGTAATTTAAAACAGTCTTTGGTTGGGGTCGGGTGTTCCGCACATATTATACGCAATGCAATACAGACTGCAGCAGATTTATTGCCACTAGACGTAGAAAATATTATAATGAAGATATACGCCCACTTCTATATATACACTGTTCGTGTTGAAAAACTTAAAGAGTTTTGCTCTGATGTCGGAGTGGAATACAATCGCATATTAGGGTTTTGTAAAACAAGATGGCTAGCGTTATTGCCTGCTATTGAGCGTGTGCTAAAGATGTACGAGCCCCTGAAATCATATTTTCTCTCAATTGATAAGTGTCCCATTGCCCTTCAGACGATTTTTGAAGACCCAAGTTCAGAACTATGGTTGATGTTTCTTCATAATCAGTCTTCCATGTTTCATAAGACAATTTTAGCAATTGAAGGGGATAAAAACACTATAATGGAGGTGAGTGGACAGATTTTTGATGTTATATCTAAATTGGAGGAGAGGTTGGCCGCCGATTTCATTTCCACCCCAGTCAAACAAATTTTAAATAATTTAACAGAGTCCGGACAAATAGATAAGCAGAGATTTATGTTGCATGTAAGAAATTTTTACAAAAACTGTCTGCAGAAATGGGCATCTCAGTACAAATACGCCAAAGGTTTTCAATGGGCTTGTCTAAAAACAGGCATTAAATGGGAAGATGTTGAAAAAAGTTTTGTATTTGTGTCGCAGAAAACTGACCAAAAAATTTCGGAAAACGATTTGTTTGACGAAGTTGGATATATTAATAAATATATTGACGATATGAAATTAAATGAATGGAAAGAGCAAAATGTTTCTGTTGATTTGAGGTGGGTAGACATTTTTCAACTAGAGGAGTTCCATTTAAAAATATTTTAAAACTAGTGGAATATATTTTGTGTCTTCCTGGCACTAATGCGGTCACAGAAAGAATTTTTTCGTTAATAAATAAAATCTGGACCGTTGAAAAAACTCAACTGTCTGTCGAAACAGTTAAGTCAATACTTATTTTAAAAATGCAGTACAAAAACTGTGATAATTTTTATGAAAAAATTAAAAATAATAATGAAATTCCTAAAGAAATTCATGCAGAATGAATTTCTTTAGGAATTTCATTATTATTTTTAATTTTTTTCATAAAATCACAGTTTTTGTACTGCATTTTTAAAATAAGTATTGACTTAACTGTTTCGACAGACAGTTGAGTTTTTTCAACGGTCCAGATTTTATTTATTAACGAAAAAATTAATATGATTTAATTAAAAATTTAAAATGAATTCTTATATTTGGATGCAGAATGAATTTCTTTAAGAATTTCATTATTATTTTTAATTTGTTCATAAAAATTATCACAGTTTTTGTACTGCAGGTATTTGAAAGACTTATTTTAATTTTAATTTTCTAGACAACTATTTATTATTACTTTGACTTTGTCTAAATACGCTAGCAATATTGAGGCTGACTTTTTTAAGTTTTTATTTAAAAAAAATTTTAGGAGATTAATATAAATTTTTACTGATCTCTTTCAAGACAAAAAAATTGTTAAGTCTGTTCTTTTTTTAAAATAAATATGTCATTTGTCGTTTATGCTGTGTACTATTTTAATTTTTTTACTAACAAAAATCATAACTTCTACTCCCTGCGAAGTTTTGAAAATGTGTCCTGCTTTTGCTTCATATAAATCTGGTCACTTTAATTTAAGGCACAGGTGGACGAGGAGTTAAAAAGGTTTGTGAACGATGGTGCTTTAATGAAAATTCAAAGTTCGGAGTGGGGACTCCTTTGGTCCTGGTTCTTAAATCGAATGGAAAAATTCGTGCGTGTGCCGATTATAAAGTCACAGTTAATCCCATTTTGGAGGAAGTAAACCACCCTATTCCACTGGTTTGGGATATTTTGAATTCTTAAGTAGGAGGTGAACTCTTTACTAAATTAGATTTTACTGCGGCTTATATTCAAATTCGTGTTGACGAAGAAACAGGAAGGAAACTAGCTTGGAGCACACATCAGGGCATTTTTCAAGTTCTTCGGTTGCCTTATGGCACAAAACCCGCTGTTCAAATTTTCCAAAGAGAAGTTGAAAAGACACTTCAGGGATGCGAGGGGACAGCAAACCTGCTAGATGACTTCGTTGTTACAGGGAAAGATCTTAAAGAACATATAGTCAATTTAGAAAAGTTTTGAGTGTGTTAAAAGAGGCAGGTTGAACAAGGAAAAGTGCGTTTTCTTTATGCCTCAAATAAACTATTTAGGTTATGTTGTGAGTAAGGAAGGGGTTAAGAAAGATCAGACGAAGGTACAAGTTGTTCATGAATTGCCAAGACCTAGTAATGTCTCTGAGGTACGCGCCTTTGCGGGGATGGTAAACTATTATGCCAAATTCATCCCCAATTTATCAAGTTTACTTGCTCCTTTGTACAGGCTGTTACAAAAGGGCGTAGAGTTCAAGTGGGATAGGGATTGTGTAAAGGCTTTCAATAAGTATAAGGACGAGTTGGTTTCAGACGATGTTTTGGTGCATTTCAATCCAAAACACGAAATTGTTTTGGCTTGTGATGCGTCAGAATATGGAATCGGGGCTGTTCTTTTACATAAAATGCCTGACGGCAGTGAAAAACCGATTTCATATGCTTCTCGAACCTTATCCAAATCCGAAAGAAACTACGCGGTGATACAGAAGGAGGCATTAGCTATTTATTGGGGTGTCCGCAAATTTTATGAGTAACTTATGGGAAGTAGAGATGTTTACTAGTCGATGTATCGAATTAATCCGATGCATCGGATGCTTTCGATGTTTAACGATGTATCGATGTATTTCATATGATGCATCGAATGAAAGCAAGTACTATACACAGTTGAATTTCCACTTTAATTCAACTCCAATACAAATAAGAAGAATAAATGCATGTATAGGGTCTTCCAATAGGGACTTCCGAACTTTGACAGTTGATACCGGCCATATTGTTAAAGCTACATCTGTCAAATCGGCTGTCATTTATTCAGTCTGTTTTGCCAAATCACCAAGGATGGATATAGCGTTCAACAACACGTGCAAATAATAAAAATGTTTTATCAAAATGGGCCTTCTAATTTTCATCGAAAAATCATCTTTAGCGATGGGCCTCACATTTCTGGATGAATGGGTACGTCAACAAACAAAATTGTCGAATTTGGGACGATACCAATCCACATGAGATCCATCCCGAAAAAGTCACTGTTTGGTGTGGATTTGGGGCTGGCGGCGTCATCGGTCCATATTTCTTTGAGAACGACGTTGTTCAGGCCTATAGGTTTTGTTTTGGCCTCAATTGGATGATATGGATACTAACAACATGTGGTTTCAACAGGACGGCGCTACGTGCCACACAGCTCACGCCACATTGGAAATTCTGCACGAGCGATTCGAAGGCATGGTCATCTCACGTGGAGGTGATGTGAACTGGCCACCGAGATCGTGCGATTTGACCCCGTTAGACTTTTTCTTGTGGGGTTTTCTAAAGTCGCAGGTCTATGCGAATAAGCCACAAACCACAGCGGCTCTCAAAGCCAACATAACCCATGCCATCGGTCATGGAAAATTGGATACTTCGGATGCGCGCCACCCAGAGAAACCGCGGCGGACATTTGAACGATGTTATATTCCATAAATAATGGCATCGATAGGCCTTTCAAACGAATAAAAAATGTCGATGATATCTCACACACTTTGTTTTATTTAAATTTAAAAATCGGTGCGCTTAATGAAAGACCCTATAGTTGTAGATTTGAGTCAAGATATCGATTCAGACCTTTTAATTTGCTTGTCAAAAGTGACAATTTTGAGGAAATTGTACTATGCCAGTGTCAAAAACTTTGCAGTAGAAGTATTGGGATGTCTAATTTCAAAATAACAAGCTTTTTAAAACCCATGATAAATTAATTTTAATGAAATTTTAATAAATCTTATTTTAACTAAGAACCTTGGACAATATCTCACTTTCTTATTGCCTTATCTATATTTTTAACAACTACGTCGATGTTTTTATTCGATGCATCGAAAACATCGATGTTTTTCATCGATGGGACGTTTCGATGCATAACATCGAATAAAACATCGATGTATTTTTTGTATGAACATCTCTAAAACATCGATGTTTTCGATGTATCGATTTATAATGAGCAACCCTAATGGGAAGACGATTTTGCATAAAGTCAGATCACAAACCTCTCCAGGCATTGTTTGGCGAAAATAAAGGTATCCCTGTGATGGCAGCGGGGAGGCTTCAGAGATGGGCGCTATATTTATCTTATTTCAATTACAATCTGATTTATGTTAAAGGTTCCGACAATGCTGCGACAGATGGCTTGTCAAGGCTTCCATTGGAGATAAATCATGCAGAAGAAATCGAAACTACCAAATATTTAAACTGGGTTGAAGAATTTGTACCTGTAGGTGTTCAGGAAATTAAAGATGAAACAAGGCGGGACATAACTTTGGGGAAGGTTTATAGATACTGTAACGTGTTTGCCGGTTCGCAATGATAAAACTTTTTCTCCTTTCTGATTCTATTTGTCTTTATTAAATCTTTTCACAAACAACTGATTATCTTTTATTTATTCCAACAATATTCAACTCTTTAAATCCAATTATTCACAACTCTTTTATTCCAAACAACTTAAACAATTAATCTCAATCAAATTCTTCTGTAATTTTAATTCACTATTAAAATCTCTATCCAAATCACTTTTCAACTGTATCTCTACTAAATCTCAAGTCAACTGTGTCCATGCTCTCAATGCTCGTAGTATTTATACCCGAGATACGAATCTAGAATCTTCCTTCCTGGCGACAATTTGGCCATCTAGTGAGATATCGATAGTTCTGGAACGTGCCTGAGGTAAGTACTAGAAAATTCCTGAGGGTTCTTATAATTGCTGAATGCACTTAAATTTAGCACTAATCCCCCCAATAGATGTCGCTGATCGATATCTAAAATGTCTAAATACAGTTGATATAACAATTCCACTAAATGTCGCTAATGCAGTCGATATTACACTGCCCCCCTCCTAAACTTGTTCGTCCCGAACAAGAGCATCGGCGTTGTTTCCATGGTAACGATGTAGACGATCCACATGTATGATTTTCAACTTGCCTCTTAGTCGCCGTTGAATTCTGTAGACAACGTCGTTGATTCGTGTAACCACTGTATAGGGACCCTCCCAGTCCTGCTGCAGCTTCGGAAACCTCCTTTTTTGTCGATGTGGGTTGTACAGCCATACCAGATCTCCTTCCCGAAATCCTGACGTCGTTGTCTTCGCGTCGTACCTGGTCTTCATGCGGTCACTGGCTATCTTAATCTTCGTCCTAGTTCTTTGGTGTATGTCGGCGATCCTTTCCCTTAGGTCTGCCACATATTCTTCTTCCGATTTCGGCTCATCCATGGGAGAACCAAATTTCACCTCACTAGGTAGCCGGACAGGTTGACCAAAAAGGATTTCGGACGGAGTGTGTCCCGTTGAACTGTGAACTGCATTACGATAAGCCATCAGGAACACGGGAATATGTCGATCCCAGTCACGTTGGTAATCACTCACGACTTTGGAGAGATGTTCATTCAATGTCCTGTTGAACCGTTCTACCATCCCGTCGGACTGTGGGTGAAGTGGAGTCGTTCTGGTCTTTTTGATTCCGAGTAGTTGACACGTTTCCTGGAATAGCTTGGACTCGAAGTTCCGTCCTTGATCCGAGTGCAGTTCCATGGGTACACCAAACCTGCTTACCCAGTTGTTGACAATCTTTTCTACAACGGTCTTAGCCTCCTGGTTGGGAATCGCAAACGCTTCAGGCCACTTGCTGAAGTAGTCCATAACAACTAAGATGTATCGGTTGCCCTGGTCGGTTTCCGGGAACGGCCCTGCGATGTCGACAGCGATTCGTTCAAACGGTGCGCTCACGTTGTACTGATGCATCTTGCCCCGGGTTTTCACGCTTGGTCCCTTGCTCGCTGCACACGTGACGCACTTTCGACACCAGCTCTCGATGTCGTCTCTCGCACTGAGCCAGTAGAATCGTTCCCGTACTTTATCCAGCGTTTTGTTTACACCCAGGTGTCCTCCGGATACGCCATCGTGCATTTCCTGCAGCACTTCATGCACTTTTGAACGTGGCACCACGAGCTGCATCCTACACGTCTTTCCATCGGGCATCTCCCATTTCCGCCTCAAGATGCCGTCTTGAACATGTAGAGAGTCCCATTGTGCCCAATATGCTTTGAGGGTAGGGCTTCTATCGGAGATATCTCGACCATCAGGTTTCTCCATGTTTTCCTTCCAAGCTAGTATCGGCTCGATATCCGGGTCTTCCTTTTGAGCGTTCCGGATCTCCTCGGTACTCCAACCGATTATGGGCTCAGCTCTAACTACTTGGACGGGAACGATCTCTTTCTCCTCCTTTCGTACACAATGCTTACAGTCGGCTTTACAAGGTCGTCGCGACAATGCATCCGCGTTTGAGTGGAGTTTTCCCTTGCGATGCTGTATTTCGAACTCGTACATCTGCAATCGCTCTGTCCACCTCGCGATCTGACCTTCCGGATTTTTGAACTGCAACAACCATTTTAGAGCTGCATGACCTGTACGTAGGAGGAACTTTTGACCGTAGAGGTACTTGTGGAAATGTTTCGTCGCCATAATCAAAGCAAGAAGTTCCCGTCTTGTTACACAGTAGTTCCGTTCTGGTTTGGAGAGTACCTTACTGAAATAGGTCACTACCTTCTCCTGGCCATCATGCACCTGCGAAAGGACAGCTCCAATCCCAACATTACTGGCATCTGCATCTACGATAAACATCTTGTCCGGGATGGGGTAGGCCAGTATTGGGGCCTCACATAGTTGTTGTTTAAGTTGCCGAAAACTCTGCTCGCATTCGCCTGACCACTTAAATTGTTTTCCCTTTTCCGTCAACTGGTGCAGGCTCTTCGCAATTTTGGCAAAATCCTTTACGAACCGTCGGTAGTATGTGGCGAGGCCAAGGAAGCTCCTCAATTGGTGTTTGTCTTTAGGAACTGGCCAGTTTTTAACGGCTTCAACTTTGTCCGGATCCGTTCTCACTCCCTCTGACGAAATAATGTGACCTAGATACTTCACTTCTCGTTTAAAGAGCGCACATTTCTTCGAGTTGAGTTTCAAGTGGGCATTGCGTAAGCGTTTGAAGACTTCCCTTAGGTTGTCTCGATGTTCCGCAAACGTTTTTCCCACCACAATGACATCGTCCAGATACACCAAGCAGGTTTTCCAGGTTAGTCCATGCAGGACGCGTTCCATCAGACGCTCGAAAGTTGCCGGAGCGTTGCACAAACCAAATGGCATGACTGTAAACTCCCACAGTCCATTTCCGGCAGTGAATGCGGTTTTCTCGCGGTCTTCTGGGTGAATCTGCACTTGCCAATAGCCGCTCTTTAGATCGAGAGTGGAGAACCATTGGGCTCCAGAGAGGGTGTCCAGTGTGTCATCGATCCGGGGCAAAGGGTAACTATCCTTTTTGGTAGCATCATTCAGCCTGCGGTAGTCCACGCAGAATCGGGTGCTGCCGTCCTTCTTCTTGACTAGTACAATAGGTGATGCCCACGGGCTCTGGGAACTTTCAATTAGCCCTTCTTTCTGCATCGACGAAACCATCTCCGCAACCTCTGTCTGCTTTGCTAATGGGAGTCGCCTGGCAGGCTGTCTAATCGGTCTAGCATCCCCGGTGTCTATGCGGTGCTGTACTAAGTGTGTTCGGCCGTGGTCCCCATCTTGTAACGCAAATATGTCAACAAACTCGCCGAGTAGATTCGCTGCCGTGCTTCGCTGCTCCTGATTAAGTTCACAATGTTGAAAGATGGTCTTCCGTAGTTCCGCCAATCTGTATGACGGAACCGGCTTCACAGGCTCCTCTTCAGTTGCTGCTGAGATCGCGGAAATCGGTACGCATTCTCCAATCACTTCCCCTCGCTTTAATTTGACGCTGTAGTTTTTCGGGTTCATGAGCCTTACTGGTACCATGTTGTTCTTTGGTTCCACTAGAATTCTTCCCACGATGTAGTTCTGGGAGTCTTTTTGGTTATCTGGCTCAATGAGGAAGAATCGATGGTTCCCAGGATCACCCTCCAAATTTGTCCAAATAACTGTCTCTGCAGAGGGTGGCAAAATGTCGTCCTTGCTGATTACCGACCTGAGATTTACTGTGCCTTTGTTTCCGTACACCATAGGAATCTCCACATGTCGATACCTCAGCACCTGCATTCCGATGTCCAGGATGATCTTATGTGCTTCCATAAAGTCCACCCCGATGATGCAGTCGTCGCATATGTCAGCCACCAGGAACACGTGTGAGAATGTTAAGCCTGCCATTTGTATTCTCAGGCGAACTTCTCCGTAGACTTTTGCTGATTCTCCTGTCGCAGTCCTGAGGCAGTAGCAACTGGTGTTGTGTAGCCATGAATTCCGGACGAGATCCCTCCTTACGATGGAAGCCGTGGCACCGGTGTCTATGGTAGCCACGCACTTGTTGTTGCCCATAATTGCTTCCACGGTCAAGCTTTTGTTGCATCGCTTGGTTTGGGAGACTTGGATGGTGGTTCTGGGGCCATCGATTCCAGAAACCAACTTCTGCCCCGCGAAGTTGGCTCTTAAGCATTTCCCGAATGAGAAGCTTGACCAGCAGGACGGATGTTATCCCCGCTGGATGCTTCTTCGTCGCGTCTCCGGCTAGCACAATGCGGACAGCTTCCGTTTCTTCGTGGTGCTCTGCACTGCCGTTGTAGATGTCCAATCTTGTTGCAATTCCAGCAACGAATCTGCCGTTCTTCGGCGTTATTTTGGCGCTCGGCGTCCACTCTCTGGCAGGAGCATTCCTCGGTGATTACTTCCCTGACACGATGCATTCTCTGGGAGGCCTGATCTGCTGCCTCCATTGTCAGGGCAAAAGCCAAAGCCTCAGCAAGTGTTTTCTTCCCAGCCATTCGAACAGCCATTTGTAGTTTTTCGTCGTTAATGGCTTGGATAAACGCTTCGGTTGCCATTTCGTTGATGATCTCCTTTCCAGTATTGGGGTAGGACAGATGCGCCAGACGTTCCACATCTGCCTGCAACTGCTGCAGTGTCTCTCCCTTCATTTGAGCCCTTCGGCGCAACTGGACCCTGTATACTTGTTGCATATGGTCATCGCCGAATCGCATCTCAATGGCCTTCAGTAGCGAGCCGTAGTCACGATGTTTGTCATCCGCGAGGGTTTGGAGTAGTTCGGCGGCTGAGCCTCGGAGTGCAAGTGTGAGTGCAATCGATTTTTCTTCCTCGTCCCAATCGTTGGCCAATGCGGCGGCTTCAAATTGTTTCTTGTATATAGGCCATGATGTTTGACCATCGAATACCGGGGGCTGCATCTCCTTTCTTCTCGGACCTTCGATTGAACCCACACGAAGTTTTTGCCTCTTCACGCCGTCGAGTTCATTGGTCAGATGTTTGAATTGTTTTTCCATTTCTTCGTACTGACCTCCGAATTTCACTTCCAATCTCTTTTCGACATCTTCTATTTGCTGGTCGAATTTGACCTCTAGACTCTCGAGAACATGCTTCTGCTCTTCGAGCTTGGTATCGAGAGAGTTCCTGGCCTCATCGAATCTGGCATCGAGCTTGGCGTCCAGAGAGTTCTCGAAATGTTTGCTCTGCTCATCGAGTTTGGCATCCAGAGCGTTCTTCTGTTCGTCGAACTTCTTATTCTGTTCATCTAACTTGGCATCTAGAGTATTCTCGAACTTTTTGCTCTGCTCGTCCAACCTGGCGTCTAGAGAGTTCTTCTGTTCGTCAGCATTTTTGCTTTGCTCACTTAATATAGCGTTCTTATGCTCGGTGAGCAGTTTCATAAGCGCGGCCATGTCAATCATTGCACTTACACTCTCCTCCTCCTCTACGTCAAATAGCTCAGTTTCGGGGTCTCCACCGTCTTCTAGCACAGCATTTTGCAGCCGGAGCACTAATTCGCTTTTTAGCCCACTGGTCTGAAGATTTCTCTTGCTCAGCTCTGCTTTTAACTGGACCAGGGACAAATTTTTCAATTTACGACCCATTTCTGTCCAAATTTCAAACACTTTTTAAATCACACCACTGTTCTTTTTGTTCAGAAACTGTTTCTTGAACGTTTTTATCACTCTGAAAAAGTTTTATCCCACTTCTGACACCAAATGTAACATGTTTGCCGGTTCGCAATGATAAAACTTTTTCTCCTTTCTGATTCTATTTGTCTTTATTAAATCTTTTCACAAACAACTGATTATCTTTTATTTATTCCAACAATATTCAACTCTTTAAATCCAATTATTCACAACTCTTTTATTCCAAACAACTTAAACAATACTGTAATATCGACTGCATTAGCGACATTTAGTGGAATTGTTATATCAACTGTATTAGCGACATTTAGACATTTTAGATATCGATCAGCGACATCTATTGGGGGGATTAGTGCTAAATTTAAGTGCATTCAGCAATTATAAGAACCTTCAGGAATTTTCTAGTACTTACCTCAGGCACGTTCCAGAACTATCGATATCTCACTAGATGGGCAAATCGTCGCCAGGAAGGAAGATTCTGGATTCGTATCTCGGGTATAAATACTACGAGCATTGAGAGCATGGACACAGTTGACTTGAGATTTAGTAGAGATACAGTGAAAAGTGATTTGGATAGAGATTTTAATAGTGAATTAAAATTACAGAAGAATTTGATTGAGATTTATTGTTTAAGTTGTTTGGAATAAAAGAGTTGTGAATAATTGGATTTAAAAAGTTGAATATTGTTGGAATAAATAAAAGATTATCAGTTGTTTGTGAAAAGATTTAATAAAGACAAATAGAATAGAAAGGAGGAAAAAGTTTTATCATTGCGAACCGGCAAACACGTTACATTTGGTGTCAGAAGTGGGATAAAACTTTTTCAGAGTGATAAAAACGTTCAAGAAACAGTTTCTGGACAAAAGGAATAGTGGTGAAATTGAAACAGTGTTTGAAATTTGAACAGAAATGGGTCGCAAATTGGAAAACTTGTCCCTGGTCCAGTTAAAAGCGGAGCTGGGTAGGAGAAATCTTCGACCAGTGGACTTAAAAGAGAATTAGTGCTCCGGTTGCAGAATGCTGTGCTAGAAGACGGCGGAGACCCTGAAACTGAGCTATTCGACGTCGAAGAGGAGGAGAACCCAATTACAACGACAGACATGGCCTCTCTAATGAAATTGCTCACCGAAAGGTTCGATGGGCAGGATAAAAAGTTCGACGAGCAGAATAAAAAGGCCGACGAACAGAAGAACTCTATAGATGCCAAGTTCGACGAGCAGAGCAAGAAGTTCGACGAACAGAAGAACGCTCTGGACGCCAAACTCGATGAGCAGAGCAAACATTTCGAGAACTCTCTGGACGCCAAGCTCGATGCCAGATTCGATGAGGCCAGGAACTCTCTCGATACCAAGCTCGAAGAGCAGAAGCATATTCTCGAGAGTCTAGAGGTCAAATTCGACCAGCAAATAGAAGATGTCGAAAAGAGATTGGAAGTGAAATTCGGAGGTCAGTACGAAGAAATGGAATAACAATTCAAACATCTGACCAATGAACTCGACGGTGTGAAGACGCAAAAACTTCGTGTGAGTTCAATCGAAGGTCCGAGAAGGAAGGAAATGCAGCCCCCGGTATTCGATGGTCAAACATCATGGCCTATATACAAGAAACAATTCGAAGCCGCCGCATTGGCCAACAATTGGGACGAGGAAGAAAAATCGATTGCACTCACACTTGCACTCCGAGGCTCAGCCGCCGAACTACTCCGAACCCTCGCGGATGACCAACATCGTGACTATGGCTCGCTACTGAAGGCCATTGAGATGCGATTCGGCGATGACCATATGCAACAAGTATACAGGGTCCAGTTGCGCCGAAGGGCTCAAATGAAGGGAGAGACACTGCAGCAGCTGCAGGCAGATGTGGAACGTCTGGCGCATCTGTCCTACCCCAATACTGGAAAGGAGATCATCAACGAAATGGCAACCGAAGCGTTTATCCAAGCCATTAACGACGAAAAACTACAAATGGCTGTTCGAATGGCTGGGAAGAAATCACTTGCTGAGGCTTTGGCTTTTGCCCTGACAATGGAGGCAGCAGATCAGGCCTCCCAGAGAATCCATCGTGTCAGGGAAATAATCACCGAGGAATGCTCCTGCCAGAGAGTGGATGCCGAGCGCCAAAATAACGCCGCAGAACGGCAGATTCGTTGTTGGAATTCCAACAAGATTGGCCATCTACAACGGCAGTGCAGAGCACCACGAAGAAACGGAAGCTGTCCGCATGACCGAAGCCGAAGACAAAACTTTGACCGAAAGGGAGGCGACAATTGGAATCGCAGCTGGAACAACGATTGGCGTAACAATCGCAACAATGGATACCGAGGTAGCGTTGGGTTCGGTAGTGGTTGCGATAGAGAATGGTGGAGAGATCGACGAGATGATGGCTACGCATTTCGTGGCAGACGCAATTACGACGAAATGAAGAGTGTTGCGTATGTAGCTGAGTGTAGTTCCGATCGAGAGAGAAAGTTCAATGAGCAAGGGACTCAAGAGGAGATATCGTCGTTGCATGTTTTGGTGCAGAAAACAATTGAGGAGTCTTTCAAGTGTAAGGCAGATCTAGAGAAGCTGCAAGAGGACAATAGTCGATTGATACAGGAGAACAGGAAACTTAAGGCAGGCATTCTCCAATACCAACAGGAAACCCCAGGCATAGCTCCAGTAGTGAGTAACGTTAAGAAGACTTTAGCACGCAAAGTGGGAGCGGATTCAGCAACCAGTGATCATGATAGTCAGGACGACTCTATGCAGAAGGCTCAAGAAGATGCTGGAGTTCTACGATCATTGATGGTACCACTGGAGGAGGAAATCAAAGCTTTAAAGAAAAAACTTCGTTCTACCGGTAAAGAGCTTCAAGAGCTACGAACTGAGAAAATGTCGCCACAAGAAATAGCCAGTAATCACGTGAAAACCAGGTATGATGCGAGGACAACAACGCCGGGATTACAGGAGGGAGATCTGGAATGGCTGTACCAGGCTGTACCCCCATCGACAAAAAGGGAGGTCTCCGAAGCTGCAGCAGGACTGGGAGGGTCCCTATACAGTGGTTACACGAATCAACGATGTTGTCTACAGAATTCAACGGGGACTAAGAGATGCTCTTGTTCGGGACGAACAAGTTTAGGAGGGGGGCAGTGTAATATCGACTGCATTAGCGACATTTAGTGGAATTGTTATATCAACTGTATTAGCGACATTTAGACATTTTAGATATCGATCAGCGACATCTATTGGGGGGATTAGTGCTAAATTTAAGAGCATTCAGCAATTATAAGAACCTTCAGGAATTTTCTAGTACTTACCTCAGGCACGTTCCAGAACTATCGATATCTCACTAGATGGGCAAATCGTCGCCAGGAAGGAAGATTCTGGATTCGTATCTCGGGTATAAATACTACGAGCATTGAGAGCATGGACACAGTTGACTTGAGATTTAGTAGAGATACAGTTGAAAAGTGATTTGGATAGAGATTTTAATAGTGAATTAACATTACAGAAGAATTTGATTGAGATTAATTGTTTAAGTTGTTTGGAATAAAAGAGTTGTGAATAATTGGATTTAAAAAGTTGAATATTGTTGGAATAAATAAAAGATAATCAGTTGTTTGTGAAAAGATTTAATAAAGACAAATAGAATAGAAAGGAGGAAAAAGTTTTATCATTGCGAACCGGCAAACACGTTACAATACGTTCAAAATGGGTGACCAGGAAACTTATGTTCCTTTAGTTCGAACACATTTTCATGTGTATGCGTTTTAAATATCGCTTAGAAATTAATATTTTCTGCCTAAGTGCTGTTAGTGTACCTTGGACCTATCGTAGTGATTGTACCTTGACCCCGTCCAAGTCAGGTGAGGAATTTGAAGCGGATAGCGATTCATCCCTAAACATCACAACGCTTTTTAGTTTGGCCACCAAAAATATATATTGACTTATGTTTTTGGTTTAACTGTTTTTAAAAAGCAATGGGGTTATTTTTTAAGTTTTTTTTCTTTTCTTTTTTTGTTGAACAGGGACTTTCAATTTAAAAATTTTTAAACTTTTTTACAAAAATGTTTTTCTTTTGATGTGTTTCTGCTGTCATGTACTTATGAAATAAACATGAATTTTACAAAAGTAACGTGTTTATCTTTGATTTTAATGATGAATCCAAGGTACAAACCTCTATGGACCAAGGTACAACCACGTCTTGTACCTTGGACTGTTTGAGGTTGACAAAGAAAAGTTAAGTTTTCTAAAGAATGGTAAGCAAAATCTTGTGGGATTTCAGTTAAACATATATTAGAGATAATACTTCAGATAGTTACGTCGAAAAATAAAAAAAAAATTGCTGAAATAAAGTTATTTGAAAAAAACTGAAATTAGGACCAAGGTGTAACACCTTCCCCTAATTATCCCAGAAAAATTAAGACAACAAGTTTTAAGGGAATTACATGCCACTCATTTAGGGGCATCAAAAATGAAGGGAATCGCAAGATCTTACTTCTGGTGGCCAAAATTAGATGAGGAAATCGAACGAGTTTCAAAAGACTGTCAGCCTTGTGTGCAGGCAAGGCCCGAACAAGCGAAGGCACATTTAGTCAAATGGCCTGAAACAAATTTTGTGTTTGAACGCATACATGTGGACTATGCCGGTCCGTTTCAAAACAAAATGTTCTTAGTAGTTACGGATGCGTTTAGTAAGTGGCCAGAAATCTTCGAAGTGCCTAGAGCTGATACGAAAAACACGTTGATAAAATTAAGAGAAATTTTTGCCCGTTTCGGTTTGCCGAAGACATTAGCTACGGACAACGGTGCTCAGTTCGTTTCGGCAGATTTCAAAAAAAATTTGTAACTTAAATGGCATAAAACATTTAACTTCCTCACCATTTCATCCTGCAAGTAATGGACCAGCTGAAAACGCGGTTAAATCATTTAAAAATGCCATGAAAAAGCTTTCTGTCAATAGTAAAGACACTATGCACACGCAGCTTCAAAGGTACTTGTTTGGGTACAGGAATGCACCACATAGTACCGACTTTGCCAAATATTAAAAATAGCATCGAGGTTCAGGTTCGCAATTATAATAAAGGAAGGACAATAGAAAAAGATTTTCAAGAAGGAGACCAGGTTTACTTTAGAAATTACGCAGATCAATCTCGTAAAGGTTGGATTCCAAGTATAGTGGATAAACAGTTAGGTCAAACGATGTATATGTGCAAGGAGGCTAAGACAGGAAAACTTACCAAAAGACATTCCGATCAGATGATAAAGACAGGTCAATTCTATACCGAAAAAACTAGGGACGAAGATGATGAGTTGGATGATAAAAGGGAGCAATCATCTAGAAACGATATTGAAAATAACTCAACTTTGTCTAATCCGACAAATATCGTAAATGCTGAAAACATAGATGAAGTTCCAACTTTAGAAACAGGTTACGCAACCAAAATCGTTGATAGTACCAATAAGGAAAATATAAAAACGCCGGCAACATCGAATAATTCTTGCTCGGAGGCGGAAGTGCAAAAACATGAAGGTAATAGGTCCTTAAGGCCAAGAGATAAGATTAAAGTTCCAGAAAGATTATGTTATTAAAATTGTGAACTTTCGCAAGTCTCTTTTATTAACATACATAAAATATGTAGTTATTATTTACTTTACGAAAGTTTTGAAATGAAAATGTAAGTTAACACGACCCATCGTGCACATACACGAACACGATCCATCGTGCACATATACATCAAAGCACACGCGCAAGCTACCCGATCCGTGTGCCCATTCATGATTACGCTTTCCCACCGATCGTCAACCGGCTCGTGCATTGGAGCTGAGTCAGCACACGCGCCTCAACATGAGCTAGCTTCCGCTGCACTCGCTGACCAAGGAAAACGCCACCATCCTGGGATCAACAGTTGGAAGTAAAATAATTATTAGGGCAGTTTCTGTTAGAGAGTAAGAGCGAACAGACGTTGTTAATAAATATTTCAAATTTCGTATAAAAAAGTACATTGCGTTTTATTCGGGCTGTGGTCGCCCGGCGACATATTTTTTTGTGATCCGCGGAACGGATCCCGTTAACTGGCGCCCGAGCAGGGACCGGTAAAATCGCTCCCTCTTTACCGCACGATCTATTGTTAAGGAGTCAGTACGTTCATCCGAGCGAACGGTGCAGTGCTATAAAAAAGAAATCACAAACAGCACCCATTCTGACTTCCCTCAAAAGGAAAATTTTACAGTGAAAATCGAATTGGTGAAGAGGTTGCGATTGTGAAGACTGTTCGTGCCCTAGTAGGTTGCTGGCAAACATTTTAAAGAAAACCACAAACGCCAGCCACTAAAGAGGACCAACACGACACTTCCGAAGCCGGTCTCTAGAAAAAACCCGTAGCTGTTCCGCGGATTACGACCCGCCCATCGCGCACTAATATCAAGCGATGCGATTACTCTCGCTAATATTCATTTGCGTAGCAATGACGCAAGGGTTCCAGATCTTCAACTACAAGGGGCCCATAGTCGCTATCAAGGATGGAAGGGGCTTCATCATTCACGGCAGCTTCAAATTGGTTCATGTCATCGACCTTGGTCAGATTGAGGAGCAGCTCGGCAATCTAGCAAAAACGACGGTCGGAAGCATCAAGGAGAAGGGAAAGCAGTCCCTTATCGGGTTCTACCTGCAGCAAATCAGCGAGCGCGTAGGCTCACTAAGGTCGGGTTCACCAAGGAAAGTAAGATCAATTGACTGGATTGGCGCAGCATGGAAATGGGTAGCAGGAAGTCCTGATGCGGCTGATTGGAACCAGATCCTCCAAAGTCATCAGGAGGTTATCGAGAACAGTAATCATCAATACAAGGTAAATGACGCTCTCCTCAGAAACATGAAGGAGGTCACCCACAAAGTCAACTGGATCATCGAACGAGTCAACAGCGGAATCAAGGACACCCTCACGGGAAAATTCGAGCAGGACATCTTAAACGAGGTTTTGGTCGACGAAATAATACGAGCATGCCAGATGGCAAAGGTAGGAGTAATCAACACGAACCTGCTGAGCAGGGAGGAAATAGTCAAAGTCATCAACGAGTTTGAAACACTCCCATACGGGAATGAGGTAGAAGCTATCGAACATGGGACGCCTTCTATCTACACGAATGGTTCGACCCTATTATACACCCTGTCATTGCCAAAGGTTAAGAGCGAGGACTTCAATATGTTGCTGGTAAGACCATCCGTACGTGAGGGAAAGCAAATCGATTTACGGTTCAACAGAGTGCTAATTAATCACCGAGAGGCATTTGGGATAACCGGCGAGTGCCCTTCCATAGGGAATACAACAGTTTGCAAGGAGTCGGTACTGGAGAGGTTAGCAGAAGACGGCTGCGATGTCCAATTGCTGAGAGGAGGACCCGCTGCGTGCACCTTCCGTTCAAACAGCAACGAAACTGTGGAGCTCATCAGAGACGACACCATTTTTCTGAACAACTTCAAGGGACAGCTCACGCACCACAACACTTCAAGGCGCTTAGAGGGAACATACGTCATTCAGTTGAGCAATGAGTCAATTCAGTTGGGTAGCAGAACATTCTCCAGCCTGAGTTCCACACATCTTCAAGCGCTTCCGCCGGCCATGGCAAACGTGACGTCCAAGGGACACTTACTTGACTTGGAGTATGTGCACTCCCTCAGTGTGGAGAATATACATCGCCTCGGGAACCTGTATGGGAAACTCAATCTCTCGGCCATAACCGACATTGGACTTTTTTTAATGATCGGTCTTCTCGCTTGGAACATATGGCGTAAGACAAGTGGTAAACTCAACATACCACCACTCAACCTACATCTGCAAGGAGACCAAATGGAGGGCGTAACTGTCCACCGCCAGATACCTGCCTAGCAACCAGCCATTGATGCCAGTCTACGGGACGCAGACTTTTGGACGGGGAGGAGTTAACACGACCCATCGTGCACATACACGAACACGATCCATCGTGCACATACACATCAAAGCACACGCGCAAGCTACCCGATCCGTGTGCCCATCCATGATTACGCTTTCCCACCGATCGTCAACCGGCTCGTGCATTGGAGCTGAGTCAGC
The DNA here is from genome assembly GCA_951813785.1 of Criorhina ranunculi. NCBI lineage: Eukaryota > Metazoa > Arthropoda > Insecta > Diptera > Syrphidae > Criorhina > Criorhina ranunculi. Next base: position 19,506,727 of record OX638383.1, read on the forward strand.
ACACGCGCCTCAACATGAGCTAGCTTCCGCTGCACTCGCTGACCAAGGAAAACGCCACCATCCTGGGATCAACAGTTGGAAGTAAAATAATTATTAGGGCAGTTTCTGTTAGAGAGTAAGAGCGAACAGACGTTGTTAATAAATATTTCAAATTTCGTATAAAAAAGTACATTGCGTTTTATTCGGGCTGTGGTCGCCCGGCGACATATTTTTTTGTGATCCGCGGAACGGATCCCGTTAACTTGTATGAATAAATAAAACAAAAACAAAAATATGGATTAATGTAAATAAGGTATTTATCTATAAACAAAAAGAACATGAATTGAATAAGTTGTAAGAGATGTTATACCTGCTGTTAGTTGAATAAAATATAACTATTTATCTTAGGGTGGGGGTGTTATATCATGTATATTTGTTATACCATGTATATTTAAAGTAATATATGATAGTACTTTATACATCTGGTAGCACTCTCGTTAAATGTTAAACTGTCATTTTGTTAATGTCTATAAAATAAAATCATTCTGTATTTAACTTTCAACCGGCGTGTTTCATTTGTCTGGCTCGATCCATTACAGAATGCAGTGTGCATTTGCGAAAACATATACGTAGAGCTGAGACGCTTGGAAAGGGAAAGTAGAAATTGCGTTATCCCGAACGGTGGGATTGAAAAAAAAATCTCTATTTATTTTTAAAAAAATATTAGTTTTACAAAAATATTAGTTTAAGCGATTAATCTGTGCGCCTTTGTTGTCACAATCAAGGGCGGATCCAGGGGGGGTGGCACAGGGGCACGGCCCCCCCCAGACACGATTCAGATAAAACAGGCCAGTCGAAAAAACACTAGCAATTAGATACCAACTGCATTATTTCTGCATGTCTTCCTGGAGTTTTGCTGAAAATGGTTGATCAAAAAGACAATCGTACTACACCTGCGTTTTCACTGCTCCAAGCTATTATGTCATCGGAATTTCTTGTGAGTTTGGTAATCTTCGCTGATATTTTGGGAATCACACTCCCATTATTTCGATCATTACAAGCCATTGAAATTGATGTACTTTCTGCAACTCAGCTTGTCGATACGACCACAGCCAGCCTGCAGAGGGAACGAGATACTAGTACGTACGCATTTAGAAATGAACTATGCTGCTCCTCTGAGCCGGTGAATTCCGTGAAAACGTATTTGAGAAGACCGAATGACCGAATGTACGTAGCATTGTATATTGTTTTAGTTTATTCGCGATTGCGATTAAACTATTTGCTTTTCATATTAGTTGGAGGAACCATGGATTGTCAAGGGCGATGCTTATTATTGGGTGTATGTACTCGCATTTAAAAAAAAGTATGCTTAACAAAATCAAGAAATCTTTTTCGTGCTACGAAGTGCCCAGTTTTTTTTTAAGGGACTTCTAATGGACCCAGAAACTTCAAATTCGGTACATAAGGGAACCTTGGAAATTCCAAACTTATAAGTGTAAAGTGGCAAAAGTGTTATTTTATTGAAAAAGAAGCAATTTTCCCTTTTTATGGGGTGGAATTTGAAGAAGTAGCAATTTTTTTTTAATATATGTGAGGTACCGGAAGTCCGAAATCTTTTTTGTGTCACACTTTTCCATATAATGCCCCCAGTAAAACCTTTTCACGTTAAAACTTTTCAACAAGGTTGAGGCCCTCGCTAACGAAATTGAAACCGAAATCACAGTCCGTAGAATAACCGTCCGTCAAACTAATAGATCGAATATTCAGACTCAATCTGTTGAAGAATATTACCGACTTATAGTGTATATTCCTTTTCTTGATTAGGTAGCTGCAACGGCTCTGCCAAATATAAGAACCCTATGTCAATTATTGTGCACATTTCCTGTGACAACCAGCACTGCCGAACCATCTTTTTCCACCTTACGCCGGTTAAAGACATATCTTCGCAGCAATATGGGAGAAGATCGCCTGAATGGACTAGCCTTAATGCATATCCATCAAGACATTGCTTCAAAGATGAACCCTAAAGAAGTACTGGATATCTTTAGCAGAAAACATAAAAGAAAACTGTCATTATTAAACATATAATTTTTCATTTTTAAACCTTTATAAAAAGTATTTTTTATAGTTATTCTTGTATGCCATTGATAAAGAATGACACCTAGAGACAAATTGCAATGCAATACTATGGGGTTCACTCTTGGATCCGCCCTTGGCCACAATTCAACTGTGTTTCAAAAAAAAGAAACTTGAGTTACTCTACAGGTTTACTTGTTTAGAAATGATGACACTGCACCAAGTCGCTTTCCCGTGGGAATAGAATGCAGGTGTCAAAACTGTCTGCGCGTGTAGCCCGGACAATGCTTGCTATGCAAATAAATGATAACGCGTGTACAGATCATGCAGTGATCGCGTGTGGCTGAGGGAAGGGGAGCAGTTCCGTTAGGAAGTTCGAAATATCATACCATCATGTTACATACTATCATTCTAGGAACGACATTTTCTCGAAAACTTTCTCGATTTTTCTTGTTCATTGTTGGGTTTATCTTCTTTGGGTGCGGACCTTTGATTTTATTTTTAAATGAATGACAAAGAAATCGCTGGTGTGTGTGTATTATGCACAACAAAAAGAAAAATTAATCGAATAAAGTGGGTGAACAAGTGGATTGCTAAAAGACATATTTATACACACTGCAATCTTATTCTAGAGATCCGGAACACAGAATCACAGGACTATCAAAATTATTTCAGAGTTATTGCTGATAATTACAATTATTTATTAAGCCTTGAGGGACTAGCAATAACACTAAGGTTTCTCGCCACACGGGAAGTAACTTTGTGGATCTATAATATACCGGAGTCATGGACTAGTCTAAAATCCACAGTCCTCATTTTCAAAGGAGTCGAATATTGTCGAAAATTATGGCATTGGTTTCTCCAATCGAAAAAATTCATCGATTCAAATCACCATAACGAACGAACATACACGTCGTCTAGTCCAGCACCAGAGGATTCGGTTTGCCGAATTTTTTTTTTTACTCTTTTCGAAAGCAACTCCTCATACGCAACACGTTTTAACCACTTATTGTTATGGAAGGGCCACCACCACCACCTCCACGATACCCACAAACAAAACAAAAATATAATAAAAAAAAAAACAACAACAGCTGTTGCACTTACTTACTTACTTAAGGTGGCGCTACAGTCCGGGGTGGACCTGGGCCTCAACCAACAAGCGTCTCCAGCCAGCTCGATCTTTAGCTAGCTGCCTCCAGTTTCGCATGCTGAGTTGGTTGAGGTCCCCTTCAACTTGCGCGCGCCACCTGAGTCGCGGTCTTCCTCTACTGCGCTGTCCCTTGGGGGCGGATTCGAAGATTTTTCGGGCCGGAGCATTGGTGTCCATCCGCTCTACATGACCCAGCCACCTCAGTCGTTGGACCTTCACTCTTCTGGCTAAGTCGATGTCGCTGTACAGCCCGTACAGTTCGTCGTTGTATCTCCTCCTCCACTCACCGTCTATGCAGACGGGACCGAAAATCACCCGAAGAATTTTCCTCTCGAAACAGCCAAGAGCACCCTCATCCACTTTTGATAAAGTCCATGCCTCTGCGCCGTAGAGGAGGACTGGGATTATTAAGGTCTTATATAGGGTCACTTTTGGTGTTCGAGAGAGGGCTTTGCTAGTCAATTGCCTTCTTAGCCCAAAGAAGCAGCGATTGGCAAGGGTTATTCTTCGTCTGATCTCAGCGCTGGTGTCATTGTCTGAATTGATAGCGGATCCTAGGTAGACAAAGTCCTTAACTACCTCAAAGTTATATCTGTCGAGGGAGACGTTCTGTCCGAGACGTCGGTGTTGAGTGTCCTTTCTTGTTGACAGCATATACTTGGTCTTGCCCTCATTTACCGTTAAACCCATCTTTGCCGCTTCCGTCTCAATACTCGCGAAAGCGCCACTGACATCACGCTGCTTTCTTCCGATTATGTCAATATCATCGGCGTATGCGAGTAATTGGACGGACTTTTGAAAGATTGTGCCTCTTGTGTTGGCGCGCGAGTTTTGCACAATTCTTTCAAGAATGATATTAAAAAAGTCGCATGACAGCGCATCGCCTTGTCTAAATCCTTTTTTGACATCAAAGGTCTCGGTGAGTTCTTTACCGACCTTGATGGAGCAGCGTGCATTCTCCATCGTCATCCTGCACAAACGGACGAGTTTTGCAGGGATGCCAAAACTAGACATAGCTCTGTTTAGCTCGTCTCTATAAATGCTGTCATACGCGGCCTTAAAATCGATGAATAGATGGTGTGTATCGATTTGGAGCTCATGGGTTTTTTCCAAGATCTGCCGTAGTGTGAATATTTGGTCGATGGTGGACTTTCCTGGCCTAAAGCCACACTGATATGGACCAATGAGGTTGCTGACGAACGGCTTCAGACGTTCACACAATACGGCAGATAAGATCTTGTAGGCGATGTTAATTAGACTAATACCTCTGTAGTTGGCGCAGTTTAGAGGGTCTCCTTTCTTGAGAATCGGACAAACAATGCTGAGGTTCCATTCATCGGGCATACTTTCTTCCGACCATATTTTACAGATGAGTTGGTGTAAGCTCCTTACCAAGTCATCGCCTGCCGCTTTGAAGAGCTCGGCAGCCAAGCCATCTGCTCCAGCAGCTTTGTTGGATTTCAGCTTAGATATGGCTATCTTCACTTCATCCAGGTCGGGTGGACGGAATTGTTGGTCTCCATCGTCCAGATTGAAAGGTTCATTCTGCCTGACAGCGGTATTTGGTTCGTCGTCGTCGTTATACAGTCTACAGAAATACTCCTTCCAAATCCTCAGCATCGACTGCGATTCTACTACTATGTTCCCTTGCTCGTCTCTACAGGCTTCGGTTCGGGGTTTGTGTCGTTGGCATGTATTTTTTACCTTTTGGTAAAACTTCCGAATCTCATTCCTGGAGTAGCATCTCTCAATTTCCTCGACCGCGCGCTTCTCATGCTCCTTCTTTTTTCTCCTGAGAAGCCGGTGCTCGTCTCTCCTCTTCTGCTCATAGAGCTCGTGAGCAGCTCTGGTCCTTCTATGCAGCGCCGCTTTGTATGCATCTTGCTTGGCTGCATGTGCTTGCCTGCACTCGTCGTCAAACCAGGGGTTTCGTTTTGGTGGCCGAGTGAAACCCAGCACATCAGAGGCGGCATCTCTGATGGCTTTTTGGCTGTTGCCACTGGTCTTCAATGCTTGATGCTCGCAGCATAGGACCTCTTAAGAGATTGAGGGAGACTCGATCGGAAAAGGATTTGGCGATCTCTTGCGATTGTAGCCGTCCGACGTCAAACTTCCTCGCAGTATTAGCTTGTCTTTGCCGTGTTCGGGATATCCGCACCCGTACCTTGGCTACAACAAGGTAATGATCCGAGTCGATGTTGGCCCCTCGGAACGTTCGGACATCCATAATACTGGAGGAGTGCCTTGCGTCGATCGCAATGTGGTCAATCTGGTTGACGGTTGATTGATCAGGAGATCTCCAAGTCCCCTTATGAATATCGAGATGCGGGAATCGCGTGCTAGCAACGACAACGTTACGCCCCGCCGCAAAGTCGATTAGCCTGAATCCGTTATCGGAGGTGGTGTCGTGCAGGCTATACTTTCCGACAGTACTACCAAAGCTGTTGCACTGCCAATCGAAAAAAAACGGGAAACGTCAACGACACTGGCATGATGGCGTGATCATCGGCTAGATGATAAGGTGACCGCTGGCGAAGATGATGAGGGGAGGTGATGATCGACAAACACGGAGACGAATTTAACCGGAGTTTTTATCGAGTGCGGACTGAGTGGCCTTCGGTTGAGACGAAAAATAATAATTAAGTTGAAAAAAAATAAAAAATAAAAAATTAAAGAAATAAAGAAATCCTGTCGGGGACCAGTGTCTAATTTTTTGATTTGTTTTTCTTCTTTCGTTTTTTTTTTTGTTTTCCTTTTCTTCTTTTTTTCTTCTTCAAAATCGAGCCGAAAAGGTAGTGTTCGCAACATTGTTGTCAGGTGTGGAGTTTGCGGTTGTTTCAAGGCTGAAATTTGCCACGCTACAATGGAGCAGAAGAAAAACACAGGAGAGAAGAAGGTCAACTCACCGCATGCATCGGATTTTGCTGACTTACGCACTATTCTCCAGGGGTATATGACCGACCAGACCCTTTTTTGGGATAAGAAAATGGTTGAATGGAAACAGGAGTTCGGAATTCAGAACTCGGCGGTGGAAAAAAGAATGGCGGAGTTAGAACGCTCACTAGGGTGCCTAACGTTGATTAACGCGGTTAAGGAGGGACAACATTCGTTACCCACAGATCACGCCGTTAGCCCCGAAGTCAATAGGAAAAAGCCACGCTCGTGTAGTCCTGTGCACCCAGTCAGCAGACCAGCCGCCACTTAGCAATCCATGGACAAGGAAATGTTAAAGGGCACATTTAGACCAGACCAAGTGTCCCGATGAGCGTCCGGAGTGCTGAAGGACTACCAACCACAATTCGATCCCGTTGGCTGTACAACCGTTCAATGGTACCGGTTCATGGACGGATTATCAGCGTCAGATCACTGCGCGATATGCTGGATGGACGGCAAGAGAGAAGGCGAATGCGTTGGCTATGCAGCTCCGTGGTGAGGCACTATCTGATTTGAGTGCGTTGCCAGGAAATGTGGATCCAGATTATGAGGCTCTGGTAGACTTATTGAGGCAACGATTTTCTGAAGACAGTAGGTCGAGCTACACCCAACTTAGAAGACGGATCTAGGGGCCTCGAGAGAGCTTCGCAGAATTCGCTTTGGGCTTGCAGCGTTTGGTGGCATCAGCCCTTCCAGGCTGAGGTTAATTTCGGGCAGTTTATTGAGGGCTTGAAGGACGAAGCCATACAGAACATGTTTACCGTGGGTCGTCCCGTAACTCTGTCGGATGCTGTGAGCCTTGCCCAGGAACTTAGTTCTAGGACTAAGCGGAGGCGTGTTTTCTCAGTGGACAACAAGCCGAGGAAGACGGATCCCGCCCCAAAAAACTAAGTCACGGAGACAACAAGGAGCGGTTGTCTTCCATCGATGGATTAAACGCTCCCCCAACGATGGACCTAGCTATGAAATTGACAACGAGAATAAGAACCAATGCAGTACAGCAGAGGTTCCAAATTTTTTTCGCCCACGGAACCCTGAGTGATCAAACTTTCTTTGGCGGACCCCCATATTGATATTAACAGAAAACATCGTTCCTTTAAGTGCGGTTTGGATATTTTTATGTTTGACAAGAAAAGAAAGAATAAATGATATAAAAATAATTGTTTTAAATTTTATTAAACATTTATTATGCGACAAAAAATATGTTGCAACTTTTTAATGTGAAGAATGAAATTTTTTCACATATTTACTTAAAATATCCTTAAAATTAGGCTTAATGTCCGACAACTGAATGCGAAGGTCTGGAGCTGCGTCCAGTATTTGTTTTTTGTGTAAGTGTAACCCGAAAAGCCAGCCTCGCATCGATAAGTTGTTACAAATGGAAGGAGAACCATAAAAGCTTTTTCTGCGACTGCAGGGTATTCATCTTTCAGTTCAACCCAAAATGTATACTCTGGCACAGTTAGCATCACCAACCATTGCTCATCGTGCAAGAGTTCAACAAGTGTACTTACGGATGCAGAAATGGGCTGTTCGACGAAAAACTCTGGATAAAACTTTTCCCCTCGAAAACCATCTCACTTCCGTGTGTAGAAGAGATTGATGCTGACTTCCTATATCTTCACATACTTTTTTTTAAAAAGCCTTGACTGGAGTGGACGTAATTAAAAATGTTTTCGGCTTGATCGAAAACTTTTTTTAAGTCAGTGAAATTTTCTTCGAGACAAGGGCATGACGATGTAAAGTGCAGTGACGGTACAATTATGCTTTTTCTCCGGAACCCCTTTGACCCTTCCACGGAACCCCAGGGTTCCGCGGAACACCATTTGGGAAACGCTGCAGTACAGAACCTACATTCGTGAGGACAACCGGCCGGCGGCGGACAGTGGCTCCTTTTGACTTTTTTGGTTGCAAAAATCATAACTGTTAAACGAATAAAGATATCTTGACATTTTTTTTTTCCCTTTAAAGGTAATTCCCAAGGCTATGTAATTTAATTTTGAGATTAATGCTTTACAGGGTGTTTCACAATCTTCTGCTAAAATACGGATAAACATAATATTTTACTTTAAAAATATTCACAATTCCGTAATAAAACTAATAACAGAGTGTGCAAAAACTAATCCGAGCAAAACAGTGGCGAATTAAAGTAAACGAGCTTGTTTTTAAAGGTTTTCTTCAGGTGTATAAGAAGAACATTTATTTTTATTTTGACGCACAATAAAATATTTTAGTGATTCATTTCAAGTCAAACAGTAGAGAAAAAAGTAAACGGAGCAAAAATTTAAGTAAAAAAAGGACTGTCCGGCACTACTCGGTGGATTTCATGTGTATGCAACTTTTAAATAATATAAAAGTAATCCAAAATGGCGGATCCAAAACCGGATTTATAGTTATTACTTTTAAACGAGTATACATTTTCAATTTAAACGAAATCGGAGCAATTTTAAAGAATTTCAAGATGGCGGATTCAAAATGGCGGCACATTTTTTAGCAAAATGATACTCATGATTATTGCTATTGCTAGTTAAAATAAAAACACAAAAAATTTCTATGCGCAATTTGAGAAGTTAAAAGGGGCGTGACACGCCCCCTCCCAACCATTTACGCTCATCTTCGAACTTAGCCGAGATATTCACCATATACACCAGTGTACAAAGTTATTTACTCATTACAAGAAAAATGAAAATTTGTTGTATTGTACTTCTTCAATGAAAGGGAGAAGAAAAAACATTACGTTTGGCTGACCTCTTCAAATCAAATCACTCTAGCACATTGTGATGCAAGTTCCAGCATCTGAGTTTTTCAGTATATTTTAACAAACACATAGGAATTCATTCTCTGTTGATTTAAGGGCGGACTTTTGCGGACCTTTTTTTTCTTACTCCACCAAAGTCGAAAAAATGTGCCGTAAATACTGTTTGAAAAAAACATTAAATTAAATAGTTTTAAAAAAATTAAAAAAAAAAACTAACTTCATTTTTGATTTAACAAATGAACAGATATATCGCACAAAATGAAAAAGAAATCATATTTTTAAAACCTTTGCCTAGTTTTTACACTCAAACCGAAAAAATAAAAGGCAAAAAATCAATTTTAAGTGATCTCAAAAAATTACTCAACTTTGACTGGCTCTACAAGCAAAGCTATTGATCCAAATGAAATAATTTTTTCGATTATTAGGGTTCCAAACATTTGTTAATCCAGTAAATTGGAAAATTTTGCATTATAAAACCACCCGAAAATTGAATTTTGCAACGAAATTTGCCAAAAGGAGCCACTGTGCGGCGATTCCAGTCTCTGGGAAAAAGTGCTTGTTTGTAGTGACCTCTGGTGCAAGTGTGTCGATTTTGGCTGCTGAGTACAGACGGTTTATTGACAGGGAAAACTCGGAGATAAGGCAACTCAAGTCGTTGATCAAAAACTTCCAACAGTTAATAAAAGAGAAGTACAGACTTTCTGTAAACTTGCACTGGAACAACAAAATTTGGGCTGTTAAATCCAACAACCCGAGGATGTTCCCGCAAATAAATGAAATATTTCTAAGGAAAAATATTAAAGACTTGCCATGTCTTAAGATCCCCCGAACGACTAACAATGAACAAGTACTGATTACAGCAGGCATAGATCCAGGGAACGCAGTCGATGATGACAACACTTCTTTGTGATCAAAGATCCGCAGGAGAAGGTGGAAGCCATATGAGCGACTTTCCAGGAAGTGTATTAGGTGAATGCTAGCATTCGCCCAAACCACAACCTGGAGAATCGAGTCCTTGTGCACAACTGCGACCTTCAAGATGATATTGAGCAATTTATATAACAACAATCAAGCGTTTTTGACTGTAAACTCTTTACTTCAATTTCACAATTTAGGTTACAATAAATGGAGCCGTGTGCTCGCTTTAATAGTTAGAAAAAGAGTGATCAAACAAAATTCAAAGGGAACTTAAATACTGCAAATTGAAACAACGTGTTTCTTGACATTTAATGTTTTAGTTCATTCCGCACATTCCGGATTTTAAACGGATGCTTTCGTAACATAGGAATATTTCAGTTAAATTTAAATTTAGTTTAAGTATAATAATATAGTTTAAGATTAAGATGAAATTATTATTTATTGATGAATAGATGCAATTCTTATTGAACAAACATACATTAAACATAAATAAAACAAACTCAAATAATAGTATGGAAACCTTCTTGCAAAAAATCCTAAATAGAATGGAAAAAAGCAATAAGGCTATATTAGAAAGAATATCACTCCTTGAGAGGAAAAGCAGCAACAAAAAGGCTGTTCAAAAAAGACAAATATGATGGATCATATAAAAATTCTAGAATGGAATGCTAATGGTATCGAGAAGCACAAAGAAGAAATTCAGGTAATTCTCGACGTGAACCAAATAGATATATGTCTTGTCTCAGAGACGCACTTTAAATTTAAAACTGATTTCAAACTGCAAGGGTACGAATTATATCACTCCCCACACCCCCATAATTCGGCAAAATGCGGGGCTGCAGTTATAATAAAGAAGACAATCGATCACCATGTAGAGGCTAAATTCCAATCATGTGAGATTCAAGGAATATCTATAAATGTAAAAACTAAAAGTGGGCGAATATCAGTCGGATCAATTTACTGCTCTGCTAGCTATAATATCAAAAAACATGACTTTAGTAACCTCTTCCGCATATTTTGCAATAGATATATCGCAGGTGGAGATTTTAATGCCAAAAATAAGTATTAGGGATCTAGACTGACAAATACGAGAGGAAAAGAATTATATGAAATGATTAAAGAAACTGGCGGCAAATATCACTCAACGGGAAAACCTACCTACTGGCCAACAGATAGGAATAAAACCCCGGATCTTGTCGACTTTTTCGTAACAAAGAATATCTCGTCAAACACTATAAAAGTAGAAGAAGGACCAGATCTTGATTTAGATCATTCCACAATAGGTACTTATGACATTTGGCGAAAAAATCACTCTCAAAGAAAATATCCCAAGACTAGCTAATAAACTGACTGACTGGAACTACTTCAGACAGAATCTTGAGGATAGTATCCACCTTTTAGGAACAATTGAAACAAAAGATCAATTAGAGGAGGCTGTACAGACTTTTACAGTTAATATCCAAAAAGCTGCATGGGCTGCAACACCTAAAACAAAAATCAAACTAAAACAGAATTCTTACCCAAAGGAAATATGTGAAATAATTGCAAAAAAGAGAAAAGCTAGAAAACGCTGGCAACAATCAAGGGCGCCAAGCGACAAAACAAGGCTCAATAATCTAGTCAGTAAACTCAAAAGATCGGTAAGAGAATTTAAAAATGAATCTCTCAAATCATACCTTTCCAATTTGACGAATGATGCTAGTACCGACTACTCGCTCTGGAAGGCGACAAAGAGAATGAATAGGCCAATAGCACATATTCCACCAGTTAAAACCAGGGAAGGTAACAGGGCAAAAAGCAACAAAGAAAAAGCGAATTTATTTGATGAGTATCTTGAAGGCGTCTTCCAAAAGTATGAAGATAAAGACTGTCAAGAAACGGAAGAACTGTGCGAAGAAGAGGGACATATTCAACCGGTAACGGCAAAAGAAATTGCCAAAGAAATAAAAGAAGGCATCAATATCAAAAAAGCCCCGGGATTTGATTTGATAACAGGGGAAATCCTACGACAATTCCCAAAAAAGGCCTAAAGAAACTAGCGCATATTATAAATGCTGCATTCAGGATAAGGTATGTACCCAGCATGTGGAAAGTAGCGGAGGTAATTATGATACGAAAACCAGGCAAACCACCTAGTGAAGTCACCTCCTATCGCCCCATATCGATACTGCCTATGTTGTCCAAGCCATTTGAAAAGATGTTGATAAAACGTCTGCATAAAATCATTGAAGAAAAATCACTAATTCCAAACCATCAATTTGGTTTTAGGAATAAGCACTCCACGATTGATCAGGTGCACATAATAACAGATAAAATCGAAAAAGCATTTGAAGAGAAAAAGATATGCTCTTCTATATTTCTCGATATAGCACAAGCTTTCGATAAAGTATGGCACAAAGGACTGATCCATAAATTGCAAAAGCATCTGCCTAAGCAATACTCAGATATTCTAGAATCCTACATATTGCAGCGATTTTTTAGAATTAAACAAGGAGATGATTACTCCACACTGAGAGAAATAGATGCTGGAGTGCCACAAGATAGTGTGCTAGGCCCTGTATTATATCTTCTGTTTACCAGGGATCTGCCAAATAGCGATGAAACAACCGTGGCAACATTTGCAGATGATACTGCTATCCTTGCTGTGGGAGAAAATGTCGAAGAAGCGACAAAAAAGCTACAGATGGCAGTAAATAACATATCAAAATGGACAAAAAAATGGCAAATTAAATTAAATGACCTAAAGTCGGTCCATATTAATTTCACCAATAAGAATGTTCAGCATATCCCAGTGTTCATAAATGGTAATGCAGTAGAATATGCAAACACAGCCAAATATCTAGGCATGACCTTAGATGCAAAACTGCGCTGGAAACAGCATGAAAAGAAAAAAAGAGGAACTGAACATGCGTTACAATAAAATGTATTGGCTTATCGGGAGATACTCTTGTCTGTCAAATTACAATAAACTGCTTCTTTATAAGCAAATTATAACACCAGTATGGACTTATGGGCTCCAGCTGTGGGCATGCACATGCAAAACAAATTTTAAAAAAATACAAACATTCCAAAGTAAAGTACTACGAAACATAGTAAATGCACCATGGTACATAAGAAACGCTGATCTACATAGAGATCTAAATGTTGAAATGGTTGAAGATGAAGTAAAAACAGTTGCAAATAGACATAGACTCAGACTTCTCAACCACGTCAACGTAGAAATGACAGATTTATTAAATACTGACAATCTTGTTAGAAGGTTAAGAAGGAAAAAACCATTTGAACTAACTACCTATAGATAGTTAGAGTAAAAGAAAGGGAACTAAAACAATAGCATATAGTAGACCCAACACAACATTAAATAATTATATGAAAGACAAATTGCTGATTAGTCGAACGACTAGGTGCAATAATTGGAAAGGCTGACTTCTCCCCCTCCTGCGATGAAATGCCAAGATGGCCTTACCGCAGGGAAAAGGGGAAGAAGGGAGAAGGGGTTAGTGGGTAGAAATCCCACACTGTTACTGAGTACGGGCTCAGTTTCGTCTTTTGAAGATTACCACCTCCCAGCGCAAAAAAAAAATAAAAAACATTGAACAGATATGAGAACACTGGCGATCTGAGAACACCGGTTTCACCGAGTTCAATGACGAATATGACAAATAATGTCATCGCCGATGAAAGGGTTCATCGCTCATTCATATCGAAGGTAGAACTCCAAACGATCTTCGACTCACTTAGAAGGAAGAAATAAGAGGGAATCGATCGAATATCGAACACAGTGCTTCGACATCTCCCCGTAGAAGTGGTAGACACTTGCACCACCCTGTTTAATAATGCGCTCAATAATGCACAATCGATCCGAGGGTGAAGGTAATCTGCTAAACGTACCTTATCCGGCCAATGCTAGCATATGGTTGTCCTGTGTGGTCCAACGTGCGGGCAAGCTTGATGGAAAGGATTCGAGTGTTTGAGCGGGCTTGTCTTAGGTCTTGTCTTCGCTTATACAGAACACCAGAGTCTGAGTATAGAAAATTCTAATCCAATGAGGTCCTCTACAACAAGGCGGATTCAAACAGAGTGGACAATTTCCTTGTGAAGCTTACTCCAGGGCACATTGCAAGAGCAATAGACTCGGTCAACAACCTGATCTCTGGGGCTTACTACCCAAATCCAATGTACCATGAGAGGGTATGCCTTAACGTCTTCGTCCCCCCAGAGGCTTTTCGGTATTTCGACCAGCAGGGTCTGATCTTGGATAGGTTAGCGGTGCCGATAATCTTCCATGTTGCCCGAACAACTGTGGAAAGGCAACTCAACTACGGTCGAGACGTTGTTGAGAGCACTGAGGAGCTCCTCCGGTTCAGTAGGTCGGTATCGGAGCGCGATATAAGGGATGTTGGACGGCAGCACAAGACTTTCTGGTAGCTGTCAGAAAGCGAGGAAACTCCCTCGTCGAACCCTCTCGATCCGGGGTAGCTTACATAGGTGGGCAGGGCTGGCCATAGCCGGCTTACAAAAAAAAATAAATAAATACAATACAGCCAAAATCAAAAAAATTAAATAAAAATAAAAATAAAAATACAAAAAAAAAAATGACGTATTTAATTACGTAATTAGGTAAGATAGGTTAAGGTTTATTATAAGGTAGTTTTAAGTTTTTGTTTTAGTTTAATTTTAAGCAAAAAAAAAATCCATTTACTAAGTTTTTCCAAAAATAAATTTTCTTAGTTTCAATAGTTAAGTCCTTAGATTGTATAAGTAAAGAATAAGTTAGATTACGTCGAAAAACATAGAATAAGTATAAAGTTTAGCTTAGAGTGCCCGTGTAGGGCCAGTAAGTTAGAATAACATAGTTACGTTAGTTAAGCGTTTTTTGTCTAGCTCATAAGAATTAATGAATTAATCAAATAAAAATGCGTTTAAATTGAAAATGAAGGTGATCGCTGGCGATGGTGGTGAGGGGAGGTGATGGTCGACAAACACGGAGAGTTGAATCGGAGTTTTTATCGAGTGGCCTTCGGTGGAGACGAAAAAGAATAATTAAGTTGGAAAAAATAAAATAAAAAAATTAAAGAAATAAAGAGATCCTCTCGGGAACCAGTGTCTAATTTTTTGATTTGTTTCTCTTCCTTCTATTTTTCCTTTTCCTTTTCTTCTTTTCTTTTCTAAATCGAGCCAAAAGGGTAGTGTTCGCAACGTTATTTTAAAAATAATCTTTGTTTGATGTGTTCAAACTGTAACTTCTGTAGCAATAAATAAATTCCTCAAAAGTTATTTTGAATCGGTAGGAGCCATTATTTCAAAATTCATCTTCCGAACTAATGCGAACTCGACTTATAAAAAATGCCGAATGATGAAATTTGCCTACACTTTCACCCCTATTACGAAAGTGGTTTAAGTCCTCATCACAAAACGACAATGTGACGTCGGCGTTACAGTAGTTGTTTAAGTAATTGCTTTACGTCATTAAATGACTTAAATCTTTTATGGAATGTATTCTTCATGTGACTTGAGTCCAGAGATTAGTCATAACTGGCCCAACTTTCCAGGCCATTTTCCAATGCCTACAAGCTGTTTTCCAATAAAATTCCGGGATTTACGCATACTGTTTCTTTTCTTCGTCTTTTACGATAGAAACGTTAAAAAAAAGGCTTTCAAATTATTTTGTTGGAAGCAAAACAATGTTTTTTTTTTCATGTTTATTAGTAATTGTGTACATTTAATTTAATTTAATTAATTAAATTTAATTAAAGATGGTTGGATGTTGTAGAAATAGGGTAGGCACTGAGAGGTGTCAACTTGGCGATGCCCAGTGTTGTAACTGTTTCTACACATCAATTGTGCTTATTTAACCTCCAAGTGGTAACCGTCGGGTACTGGTCGATGTCCATCCGGACTCGACTTGCCAAACTTATAAGCGCGAGTGCTGACCAGCAGACAAAAATAGCAGCACTATAAACGGGACAGCGGATGAACTCCCCAGATGGAATCAACGGTGAAGAAATCCCGGAACAAATAAAACAAAACCTTATCCGGGCTACTCCAACATATTTGGAGCTCAGGCCGGTAAGGATTTCCGAGACTTAGTCAGGGTCTTGGAAAAGAGATGGTGGCGGATGAGCCCTTAATGGACCAACGGCAGCGCTCACATCCCCGAATGGGCTACTGGCTTCGGTCTAACCGACCCCTCGTCCCAGGGGTTTCTAAAATGGAACTGGCCCTCCAGGTTGGGGGTTGTGCCGCCGGGGTAACTGCCCGGCCATGGAAAAAAAAACAATAGTTACGAAGCAACCACAAGCCTCGGATACGGACGGATCTACTGTTGACAACCCCTGCAAACGAAATAAGGACAACGAACTTCGGATCTGTACGTGGAATGTTAGGTCCCTTAATAGGCCACGTGCAGCCGAACAACTAGCGGAGGCCCTAGACTGCTGCAAAGCAGACGTTACCGCCATTCAAGAAATGCGATGTGATGGGCCGGACAAAAAGAGGATGAAAAACTGCGACATCTACTACGGCGATTGCTATCGACGGCAAAAGCAGCGCTTATTTGGATGCGGATGCGGAGCGCCTCGTAACAATCCGTATCAAGGCTAAATTTGCCAACATTAGCCTCATATGCGCGCACGCCCCCACAGAGGAGAAAGATGACGACACCAAAGATAGCTTCTACGAGCTCTTGGACAAGACTTACGAGCAGTGCCCTAGTTATGACATTAAAATTGTCCTTGGCGATTTTAATGCCAAGCTAGGAAGGGAGGGCATCTTTGGTAATACTGTCGGAAAGTATAGCCTGCATGACACCACCTCCGATAACGGATTCAGGCTAATCGACTTTGCGGCGGGGCGTAACGTTGTCGTTGCTAGCACGCGATTCCCGCATCTCGATATTCATAAGGGGACTTGGAGATCTCCTGATCAATCAACCGTCAACCAGATTGACCACATTGCGATCGACGCAAGGCACTCCTCCAGTATTATGGATGTCCGAACGTTCCGAGGGGCCAACATCGACTCGGATCATTACCTTGTTGTAGCCAAGGTACGGGTGCGGATATCCCGAACACGGCAAAGACAAGCTAATACTGCGAGGAAGTTTGACGTCGGACGGCTACAATCGCAAGAGATCGCCAAATCCTTTTCCGATCGAGTCTCCCTCAATCTCTTAAGAGGTCCTATGCTGCCAGCATCAAGTATTGAAGACCAGTGGCAACACTGCCAAAAAGCCATCAGAGATGCCGCCTCTGATGTGCTGGGTTTCACTCGGCCACCAAAACGAAACCCCTGGTTTGACGACGAGTGCAGGCAAGCACATGCAGCCAAGCAAGATGCATACAAAGCGGCGCTGCATAGAAGGACCAGAGCTGCTCACGAGCTCTATGAGCAGAAGAGGAGAGACGAGCACCGGCTTCTCAGGAGAAAAAAGAAGGAGCATGAGAAGCGCGCGGTCGAGGAAATTGAGAGATGCTACTCCAGGAATGAGATTCGGAAGTTTTACCAAAAGGTAAAAAATACATGCCAACGACACAAACCCCGAACCGAAGCCTGTAGAGACGAGCAAGGGAACATAGTAGTAGAATCGCAGTCGATGCTGAGGATTTGGAAGGAGTATTTCTGTAGACTGTATAACGACGACGACGAACCAAATACCGCTGTCAGGCAGAATGAACCTTTCAATCTGGACGATGGAGACCAACAATTCCGTCCACCCGACCTGGATGAAGTGAAGATAGCCATATCTAAGCTGAAATCCAACAAAGCTGCTGGAGCAGATGGCTTGGCTGCCGAGCTCTTCAAAGCGGCAGGCGATGACTTGGTAAGGAGCTTACACCAACTCATCTGTAAAATATGGTCGGAAGAAAGTATGCCCGATGAATGGAACCTCAGCATTGTTTGTCCGATCCTCAAGAAAGGAGACCCTCTAAACTGCGCCAACTACAGAGGTATTAGTCTAATTAACATCGCCTACAAGATCTTATCTGCCGTATTGTGTGAACGTCTGAAGCCGTTCGTCAGCAACCTGATTGGTCCATATCAGTGTGGCTTTAGGCCAGGAAAGTCCACCATCGACCAAATATTCACACTACGGCAGATCTTGGAAAAAACCCATGAGCTCCAAATCGATACACACCATCTATTCATCGATTTTAAGGCCGCGTATGACATCATTTATGGAGACGAGCTATACAGAGCTATGTCTAGTTTTGGCATCCCTGCAAAACTCGTCCGTTTGTGCAGGATGACGATGGAGAATGCACGCTGCTCCATCAAGGTCGGGAAAGAACTCACCGAGACCTTTGATGTCAAAAAAGGATTTAGACAAGGCGATGCGCTGTCATGCGACTTTTTTAATATCATTCTTGAAAGAATTGTGCAAAACTCGCGCGCCAACACAAGAGGCACAATCTTTCAAAAGTCCGTCCAATTACTCGCATACGCCGATGATATTGACATAATCGGAAGAAAGCAGCGTGATGTTAGTGGCGCTTTCGCGAGTATTGAGACGGAAGCGGCAAAGATGGGTTTAACGGTAAATGAGGGCAAGACCAAATATATGCTGTCAACAAGAAAGGACACTCAACACCGACGTCTCGGACAGAACGTCTCCCTCGACAGATATAACTTTGAGGTAGTTAAGGACTTTGTCTACCTAGGATCCGCTATCAATTCAGACAATGACACCAGCGCTGAGATCAGACGAAGAATAATCCTTGACAATCGCTGCTTCTTTGGGCTAAGAAGGCAATTGACTAGCAAAGCCCTCTCTCGAACAACAAAAGTGACCCTATATAAGACCTTAATAATCCCAGTCCTCCTCTACGGCGCAGAGGCATGGACTTTATCAAAAGTGGATGAGGGTGCTCTTGGCTGTTTCGAGAGGAAAATTCTTCGGGTGATTTTCGGTCCCGTCTGCATAGACGGTGAGTGGAGGAGGAGATACAACGACGAACTGTACGGGCTGTACAGCGACATCGACTTAGCCAGAAGAGTGAAGGTCCAACGACTGAGGTGGCTGGGTCATGTAGAGCGGATGGACACCAATGCTCCGGCCCGAAAAATCTTCGAATCCGCCCCCAAGGGACAGCGCAGTAGAGGAAGACCGCGACTCAGGTGGCGCGCGCAAGTTGAAGGGAACCTCAACCAACTTAGCGTGCGAAACTGGAGGCAGCTAGCTAAAGATCGAGCTGGCTGGAGACGCTTGTTGGTTGAGGCCCAGGTCCACCCCGGACTGTAGCGCCACCTTAAGTAAGTACATTTAATTTTGTCAGTCTCATTCTCGAGCTCGCAATCTCACTTTTCAGCACAAATTTACTTGCGCTAAGCATGAAATTGCATTCATAAGCAAACACATTGTTTATTGTTGCAAAATTTACACTAAATAGTTAGAAAATTAACAATAATTATAAACTTTCCAGGCTGGAATAACTATTCGTCGACGGGAATATAAATTTTACATCAATTGCGAACATGAACAGCTGATTTTTTGGTTTAGTTACGTGTGGGGAAATTGAAATGTCAAAATATTTAGCCCGCAAATTTTAAAGTTTAATAATTTGCGAGTTTTGTGTGTCTGGCTGTTTAATTAGACTAAATAAGTACGCCGAAAAATTATGCCTTAATTAGCAAGGGATGCAATCACATAAATAGCACGAAAATTTAACCCATTTACCAGTTTTGACGAAAACAAAAATATTCAGTTTGATTTTGTAATTGCTTTGCATTAGCCAAACAAATGTCAAAATGAGGGAAATCCGCCGCGTCGTTTTTAAAGGGACCATGTTAATTGTTGTTGCTTTTTCTCACACGTATTCACTGACACGAGATTTTGACAAGGAAAAGAAAGATGGCGGTACAACAAAAACAATGTAAACAAATCGGCGTCGCGGGGCTAGAAGGACGGAAGTTGAACATCTAGTTATAAGTCATAACTAGATGTTCAACTTCCGTCCTTCTCTGCTTGAGTCGAATAACTGATTGCATTGGTATTTTGGAAGTCGTTTTTGAGTCATAAAACGATAAGTTTAACAACAAAGGAGTCGGTTAAGATTTTGTCTCAAAATAGAAGTTTTGTTTGTTTTTTAACTCAATGAATGTAAATAAACGTATTTTAAACAATAATTACTCTTTAAGGATACAAATATCAAATCCCAAACAGATAAAACGGTCGGTAGAATTGAATTTAATTAATGGAAAAAAATAATTCATTAGCGACGAATTTTAAGAGGTGTTTCTCAAACGGTTGACACACAAAAACTAGATGGAAAGAGGAAGCTTTGATTTTAAACAGCTTAGGACCACCTTTACGATGTGAAAAGGAATGGGAAAAGGTATGCATATATGCAAACGGAAGATAGGAAGAACATGTAATTAAGACTTATGTATGTTTCATAGGTTTGGTTTGACCTTAACTTGAAAGTAAAGAAGAAGCTCATATGCAATAGAAAAGAACAAGAAACTACTGGCGGAGGACCGTACAAACAAAAAATGTTAACTGAAATTGATGAAGCAGAA
Organism: Criorhina ranunculi; assembly: GCA_951813785.1. Classification (NCBI taxonomy): domain Eukaryota; kingdom Metazoa; phylum Arthropoda; class Insecta; order Diptera; family Syrphidae; genus Criorhina; species Criorhina ranunculi. Next base: position 19,527,060 of record OX638383.1, read on the forward strand.
GCAAGACTTCTTGCTTCAAATGAAACAGTTGATCGTATTGGAAAGGTATTTGGATGCTACCAAGCGATGCACACAACGAAACAAATTCCCTGTACTTCAAAATCCATACGTTCTTCAAATGAATCAATGATTAAGACTGCATCAACATTAAATATGCAAACTTCAGATTGTTCACCGATAGAAACCACAAATGATTTTGATCTCCAGAAAAAGTTTTTGAAGATAAAACTGGAGAATTGCAGAAAGAATCATCATATGGACCAATTAAAACTATAAGCTCCCGTGAAAAACTTTGCTTAACAACGATGTTGGGGAAACAATTACAAGTGCAAGAAAGTATACAAGTATAATAAAGTGAAGGACTCATAAAAAAAAAAAGACTTATTTACATTTTGTAATTTTCGTTTTTATTTAATAAACTGATGAAATGGTAAATTGATGTGAGCGGAGAAAATGAAACGCACTACTTGAAGTTTAGACACGAACTGAACTTTATTGGTAACTTAACTGACGTTTCTTGTATGTAAGTGTATATACATGAGATCTGTTTGTTTTGCCATTTTACTTTAACACTTCCCCAGAATGATTTATTTACACATTTATTTAAATTCATTTAACATTAAAAATATTTCATTCAATTTAAAGATAATATATAAACTTAACATACGTATATTCAATCAAGACCAAGTAGTTTATTATTTAATTCAAGTTTTGCTTGAAGCAATCAGCTAAGTTTTCATTAGAAGGGACATATTGTAATATAATTAAACCTTTTTAAATTTTTTCCTTAATGAATTGAGTTTTAATTTCAATATGATTTGTTCGAGGAGAATACGAGTTATTTTTTATGCATTGTATCGCACTTTTGTTGTCGCAATGCAAAACCATTTGTTTAGGATGATCTGGAAACATTTCTGCCTCCAACCGCTTTAGCCATATTGACTCTTAAATTGCCATTACAACAGCTAGCAGTTCGGATTCCGTCGATGAGAGCGCAATGGTTGGCTGACATTTGGATGACCAAGATATTGGTGCTCCCTGCATGGTGAAAACATAGCCCGACGTAGACTTCCTCTCATCTTCATCACCAGCCCAATCGGCGTCGCAGAAACCCTGCATCTCGCTTCCAGATTTTCTATATACAAGTTTTTTATCGATTGTACCCCTTAAGTAGCGTAATACGCGTTTCAAAGCAGTCCAATGCGCTTGACCAGGATTTGCAGAATACCTGCTTAAAAGATTCACGGCATAGCTTATGTCAGGTCTTGTATTCTGTGCCGCATACAATAAACAGCCCACGGCTTCCATGTATGGCAAACTACACATCTTTTTCTGCTCTTCAGGTGACGATGGGCACATGTTTGATGATATTTTGATTTGAATCGAGGGGGGTGCTTACCGGATTACAGTCGATCATACCAAATCTATTTAATATTCCAACAATGTATTGTGACTGATCAATAGCGATAGTTTCAGCTGACCTGTCGCGAGAAATTCGAATACCAAGAATCGATGCAGCCTCCCTTAGGTCCTTCATGTGAAAGCTTTCGTGAAGCAGTCGCTTTAACTTCTTCTCCATGCAGTTGTCGTTTGATACTATCAACACATCGTCGACATAGATAGCGACAAGAATCATTTTGCCCTTGTTGATCATGTGGTACACGCACTGGTCTGCATCAGACCGCACCAAACCAAATTTCGTTAACACCTCGTTCAGCTTATCGTTCCAAACGCGACTGGATTGCTTGAGGCCATATAATGATTTTCGCAGCTTACACATTCTACCAGTACCATCAGAAAACTTTTTCGGTTGAACGACATAGAATTCTTCCTTGAATTCCCCATTCAGGAACGCTGTAACAGCATCATTTGGCAGATATTTAGGTTATATCTCACAGCCAACGCAATCAGAAATCTAATTGACGCATATCGCGTCACTGGCGAAAAGGTTTCTTGATAGTCAATGCCTTCCTTCTGCGAATAGCCTTTACACACCAGCCGCGCTTTGTACTTAATTTCCCCATTCTCGTTGAATTTCTTTTTAAAGACCCACTTAGATTTAATTGCAGTCTTACCTTTGGGAAGTTGGACCAAATCCCAAGTATCGTTTTCCTGCAAAGATCTAAATTCACTTTCCATAGCGTCCTTCCGTCAAACCGGCCTGGTTCAATTTTCGCCAGGCAATGCGCTCCGACCGACGCACCTCCAATTCAACTTCAGCGTTAACGTTGGTTTGTTCTTCTGCATCGCCGATAGCCAAGTCGTCGTGGGTGGTTGGAACATTAACCTTGGTTAGATCATCAGCTTCAGTGATATGAGAATCACATACACTTGCTGGAACATTAACCTCAGTTAGATCATCAACTTCGACAATGTGAGAATCACATACACTTGCTGGAACATTAACCTCAGTTAGATCATCAGCTTTAACAATATGAAAATCACATACACTTGCTGGAACATTAACCTCAGTTAGATCATCAGCTTCCACAGTATGAAATTCACATGCACTGGCTCCTCCTGAATTCATAATGTTACTTGAAATATTTGTAAATTTATCAGACTCGAAAAAGATTACGTTTCAACTGATAATTATATTTCTGTTTCTGTCACACAGCCGGTAGGCCTTGGATCCCTTGGAGTATCCCAGCAGCATGCACTCCATTGACTTCGCATCGAGTTTTCGACGTTTTTCCTGCGGCACGTGAACCATGGCTTTGCAGCCAAAAACACGCAACATCGACAGATCCGGCTTCACTCCTGACCACAGCTCTTCAGGTGTTTTTGAATTGTTTCCTCTGCAAGGAATTCGATTAATCAAATACGATGCGGTGTTCGCTGCTTCAGCCAAGAAACGTTGCGAGATATTTGCATCTATTAACATGCACCGGATTCTCTCCACCAGGTTCCTGTTAATCCGTTCCGCTACACCATTTTATTCGGGGGTGTACGGTGCTGTATTTTGATGTTGAATTCCACACTGCTCTAAGTATTTTTTAAAACGATTGTGCCGTTGTCTGAACGAAGAATTTTTTTTTTTTTTTATGCACTGATTTTCCACTAATAATTTAAATTTTATGAATTGTTCAAACACTTCTGTTTTACTTTTTAAAGGCACAACGAAAACTTTGCGACTGTAGTCGTCAACAAACGTCAAAAAATATTTGTAACCAGTCCAAGATTTTACAGATAACGGCCCGCACACATCGGTGTGTATTAAATCCAACACGTTCTCCGCACGACTTCCAATGTGTTTGAATGATGCTCGTGCATGCTTCCCTTTCACACACACTACGCACTGCGATGAACGATGAAGCGAAGAATCCATTCTTATAGCAGCTGATTTCACCTTCAGCAAATTTTCGTCACATATATGGCCCATGCGACGATGCCAGATTTCTCCATCCACTACCACCTTCAAAGCAATTTCACTGTCACTAACACTATTATCGTTTTCGCAGCTCAACCTATACATATTGTTCTGTAAGGTAGCTGTTCCAATGAGTTTGTTCCGTTTGTTAAAAATTCTGCAACCGTTCTTTTCAAAATGCACTTTATTTCCGTTTTTTACCAACTAACTCACTGAAAGTAAGTTTGCACAGAGGTCTGGTACATACTGTACATTTTTGATGGTTGCACTTAACTTGTTTTTGCCGTTTAAAAGAGAAATATTCACATCACCAATACTTTCAATTGTCATCTTGGAACTGTTTGCAACAATAATTTCCTTATGTGACGGTACATTCTGATGTTGTAGAACGGCTTTGTTCATAGTCATATGAGCCGAAGCGCCTGAGTCTACATACCACGTATTTTGTGAACTGTTTCCATCTGCTACAAAAGTTGTGTATAGGCATTCTGATTTTCTTTCTTTGTCTCTTTTTTTCCCACAATTTCTAGCAAAATGCCCAACTTCACCACAGCTATGACAACGAAATTTAATTTTCTGGGCTTTTGCTTAAATGGTCTGCTCATCATCGCCTTTGGGGCCGCACCACTACCGTTGTATTGGACTTGCTGTAATAGCAACGTTTTAACTGCATCTGATGTGAGTTTCGACGAGGAATTTTCAACTGCCAACAAGAGATTTATAATCCTCTGGCAGACCAGCCAGCATCAAGGAGGCGACGATTTCATCGTCAATCTTCAAACCAGCCTTTTTCACCTTGATGGATGTCATGACCATTTTATTCACGTAGTCTTCCATACTGTCACATTCTAACAGTTTTAACTGCATCAGTTGCTTCAACAGCTCAACTTTTCTACACAGCCCTGTGTCCTCGAAAGCACTTGTAAGATTATCCCAAGCACCTTTAGCAGTTGTTGCATCAGCAATATACAAGTAGTTCTGAGTTTCTAGCAGCTAGTTCAACTCTGACTTAGCTTTCAGGTCTTTTTCTCTTTCAGAAGCAACAGCATCTGCAGCAGGTTCTCGTTCCATATAGCTCCACAGTCCTTTAATCACGAGGTATGATTTTGCAGCAATTTCCCACACGTCGTAGTTTTCTCTGCCCTTCAATTTTTCAACCATTATATTTGCTGCCATAGTGATAGGGTGTCTGGGCCCATAACCTGATGAAATGGCAAATTGATGTGAGCGGAGAAAATGAAACGCACTGCTTGAAGTTTAGACACGAACTGAACTTTATTGGTAACTTAACTGACGTTTCTTGTATGTAAGTGTATATACATGAGATCTGTTTGATTTGCCATTTTACTTTAACATAAACAAACAATTCGAATTTACGCTACTAATCTGATTGAAAGATATCAAATCGAAAGGACAATTTGAAAATATAACAATGAAAAATATAAAAATTCAATCTGACAGTCAGCTGTAGTTGTCGAATCTATGTGGAATATAAATGAGAGGAAAGTCATGTCATTTAAGTTTCGTAATACCGACACCAAAACGACTGCAAAATAAAGCTTTTTTTGGTTTTTTTTTTATTTGAGTTTTTGAATGGTGACTTATAAGTTTAAATCACCATTCATTTTGAAGTCATTGAATGAGCATTCAATGAATGGCAGTCAATATTCCCATTCATTTGCATTCTTCTACATTCATTTGCATTCTTTTGCATTCATTTTAAGTCTTTTGCATTCAATTGCATTCCCATTCATTTGCATTCATTTGAAGTCAAATGAAGTCTTTTGCATTCAAATGATTGCAAATGAATGGGAATGCAATTGAATGCAAAAGACTTCAAATGAATGGAAAAGAATGCGAATGAATGCAAAAGAATGCAAATGAATAAGGATATTGACTGCCATTCATTGAATGCAAAAATTGAATGCTCATTCAATGACTTCAAAATGAATGGTGATTTAAACTTATAAGTCACCATTCAAAAATGAAGTCAATGAATAAATTCATTTTTTAGTAAAATCATAAGAGTTAAATTCTCAAATGAATGCATTCTTTTACTGCTCTGGTAGACAGAGATCCTACCATGCTATTGCGATCTAGTCTCTGGGACTAATGAGCAATTTTTCTTTCACTTTTGTTTTAATTTACAGGTGTATAAAATGAGAGTTCCACCCACTGGCGTCTCCCATGAGCTCACGAGAAAGAAGATATGCACATACATCACTAAACCCTGGAGGGCCTCAGGATTCGTGTGATGTTGGAGCCGCTCTCCAAGCTGTGTTCGCGTATGGAATTATTTGGCTATTCATATATATTGGTACTAGCAGATCTCCCGCGGCTTCGCACGCGCACCATACATACTAAAGGTTATACATAGTCGTTAGAAATGGTCTGTTGCTATTGAACTTTCAAAGGTAAAAGATAGCAAAAAGTGTCACCATTTCAGTATTGAATTTTTGAAATCAGTTCAGTAGTCTCATAGATACTTAAAAATCCATCCAACCAAATCATACACACACCCGTTCCCCGTCGAATTGCTACGAACTGCGAATGCACCCTGTATATCAAACTTTGGAGCTGAATTTCGAAAAAAAAAATTGCATAGTGGATGTCTACGTCACAAGAGGAAACTACTGTCTATATTTCAATTTTCTAGCATCAGCCAGTCAGTCCGGACTTATGCTTTTATTTGCAAGCTTTAACACCCTGTATCTTGGCCCGTGGATATAATTTTGAAAAACGGTGAAACACGTGTTTCTTTATTTTTATTGTAGAATTTACCTACCAAATTTGAATTCTTAATTCCAATTTAAATTTTTTTTCCATACAAACTGGAACACCCTGTATCTCCCCTTTGGAGCAAAAATTCAAAAAGTGGCTCCATTGTTTTTCCCTACGCCACAAAAGGAAACTACTGTCCAAATTTCAACTTTCTAGCGTCAGCCGTTTAGGCTCGGCGATGATGAATCAGTCAGGACTTACTGCTTTATATATAGATATGCTCAATTTTTTTGTTTGTAAAATCTACATGGAAAGATTTAGACTCGTTTAATTTTATGCGCCATTTCCTTGTCCAATTTTGGATTTCCTGGATCGCATCTTGCAGTTTTTCTGTAGAATGAATATTGCTTTCTGCAACTGGCATTATGGCTGTGTCGTCCGCGAATGTAGCAATTGTGCTATTTTCCAAAGATGGGATATCGCAAGTATATAAAAGGTATAGTACTGGTCGAAGTACGCTACTTTGGAACACACCTGCTTTAATTTCGTTTAGTTCTGAGTACGCACTCTGTTCTTTTATAATACGAAAGTATCTGTCTGTAATATAGGATTCCAGGATCTGTGTATGTTGTTTGGGGAGAACCTTTTTTAGTTTATAGATCAGTCCTTCGTGCCAAACGTTATCGAATGCTTGCGCTACATCAAGGAAGACTGTAGAACAAACTTTTTTCTCTTCTAATGCTTTTTCAATAATGTTAGTGATCCGGTGCACCTGGTCGATTGTAGAATGTTTTTTTCGGAATCCAAATTGGTGGTTGGGAATAATTTTATTTCGCTCTATAAAAGTTGTTAGTCTTTTTAGTAGCAGTCTTTCAAACAGTTATAGGCAGTAAGGATATTGGTCTATAAGATGATGCCTCATGAGGTGGTTTCCCAGGTTTCGCTATCATGATAACATCAGCTACTTTCCATAATAAAGTGACTCCTAAAATGCCATGAGTCGAACAATATAAACGATTTCGTAATAGGGGTGATTATCATTTCTATAGTCCGTTTCAAATCAAAAGCGACAAGGAAAGTTGCGCAGAGAGAGCATCGAAAATTGTGCTCTCTTTTATTGACTGAAAAATTACATGTACGAATCGGCTGAACTTTCTCGATTTCCTTTCAGATTTTATCTTATCGATTTTACCTTACACGTACACCTACCTTTTTAACTTGGAAAAAATTAAACTCCGATGAACAAACCACTTTATTGGTACACACCCCTTTTTGTGACAACATTTAAGTACTTCTTGCAATGATTGTATGTGTAATTAAAAAGGGTTCAAAAAATAAATGTATAGGTACACATTTGCATAAAAAAAAACATGTTGCTTTAATTTTTTCAAAGTTTCAAGTTCATATTTTCGAGTCAAACTCATATCAGCAAAACATTCTTTTTTCTTTTCAACGTCATAAGTGAGAAGTAAACAGATTCAAAAAACGTGTCACTACCATGTTCACTGAAAAAAATAATAATCCATACTTCACCCGTTTTCTCTACACTCAGTTTTCGCATTTGGCAACATAGACACCTTACTTTTTCAATAAATTTCAAAACACACCGGCCAATCCCATTCAAGGATCTCATCAGTAGGCGTTGACGATCGTCGATTTTTCTCTGTTTTATGTATACACAAGAGAGGATGACTGGAAATGACTGTCTCACTTATGGCGTTGAAAAGAAAAAAGAATGTTTTGCTGATATGAGTTTGACTCAAAAATATGAATTTGAAACTTTAGCCGTGTTTTATTATTCCCGGATCTGGATCTGGATCTTCACAGGATAATAAAACAACTTAGATCATTTTGCGCCTTAACTATGGAGGGTTTCAGCCTTTGCTTAACAAAAATTGAAATCAGCTGTCAATTGTTAGTTTTTTAACAGAGGAACAAAAGAGATGGTTGCTACATCTCTCTTTTGTTCTAACGAGAGCTTTTGTCGTTAATAAATCAGTGCTTCCCAAATTTAGGATAGCAAATGCCATCTACTTGTTCAACTAAAACTAATTTTTAGATCAGGAAAATAGATCTTGATCAATAGCAGGATCCTGTGTTGTTGTTGTAATGCATAGAAATCAATGATCTATATGGATCATCGGCGATAATAAAATACAGCTTTTGAAAAAATTAAAGCAACATGTTTCTCTTTATGGAAATGTGTACCTATACATTTATTTTTTGAACCCTTTTTAAATACACATACAATTATTGCAAGAAGTACTTAAATGTTGTCACAAAAAGGGGGTGTGCACCAATAAAGTGGTTTGTTCATCGGAGTTCGATTTTTTCAAAGTTAAACGGTAATTGTACGTGTAAGTAAAAATCGATAGGATAAAATCTGAAAGCAAATCGAGAAAGTTCAGCCGATTCGTACTTGTGATTTTCCAGTCAATAAAAGAGAGCACAATTTTCGATGCTCTCTCTGCGCAACTTTCCTTGTCGCTTTTGATTTGAAACGGACTATACATCATTCCAGCAAGAATGCCATTTCAAAAATAATAGTATGTAGTCTACTTAAGTGGCTGCGTTCAATCCTATCAGTTTTGTCAGCAGCCTCGGTATTATCTACATTCGCATACATCCATACTATCTACATATGGCGTTTTTCTTTTTTAGCTCAGAGCAGAGCTCTGAACAGAGCTAGATCACATCGAGCTGATTTGTTTATGAAACACACTTGAGCACTTAGCCGTCATTTGATTTCTTTCCTTTGTTTTCCCTCCTGTCAAATGCGAAAAATGGCTCTGCTCAGCTTTTTACTCTGAATGCTCAGTCAAATTATTCTGAGCTCATAGAGTGCGCTCTGAGCACGCTCTGAACGAAAAAAGAAAAACGAATTCGGAGATCTGATGTGTCTGAGCTAAAAAAGAAACACGAATTTTTTTTTGACAACTTAGGCTCTGCTCTGAACTAAAAAAGAAAAACGACTATAATGTACACATACTTTCAGCTTAACTTGTTTAAGTAAATGTTAATGTAGATTTTGGGACTTCCCCCAAAAAGTAACTGAATGCGTTGCCTGCTATTGAGTACATACTATTGTACTTATATATGTATAGATAAGATTTGATTTCTTGGAATGTCAAACTGAATCGAGAATGGATACATATGTGCATAAAAATAATACCTAAAAAGACACTCCGAACAATATATCAAATTACTATCGTAGAGCATACCACTTATTAATGGTTTTACTAAAATATCTTCTTTATAACATTACGAACATGAAGAAAAACAAAAAAAAAGAAGACATGTACTACCAACAAAAATGTATAGAGGAAAAACGAATATTATCATCAAAACAGAACGACCAATAATAAAACAAATTTAGTCATAAATGAATTTGTTAAACTTTTATACAGCACGACCACGAATACCTTTGACGTTTCTGTTTTAATTTTACTCGCAAAGTCCTTTTTTGTACTTACATTCTTTCATAATCTCTATTATTTGAGTAAGAGTAGGATCTAGTTTAATCTGAACTTCTGCTCCCATTATTTCAAATGTTTCTTTTAAATTTTTCACATCCTTATCTGACCCGATTCGCTTTTTACCTTCATGATTTTCAACGTTAAAAATGTATAAAAAACCGAGTGGACTCATTTTACTATCGTGCGTTTCAAATTGGAATCACTTCAAAGACTTCTTATAACTCTGTGTGGCATTTGCCTTATATAGACCTTACGTTAAAGAGCTTACTTATCAAAGTAACTGAACTGATAAAATAAATAACCTGCGATAAAAAACTTATCAATGAAAAATAAATAGCAAATATGATAGTATATGCATATGTACATACGTCTGTATGTATTTATCTATTGTGGTGCTTATCTGTCAAACTTATCAAAAGTTGAAGAAGATTGTGGTAAACCGGGGCACATTCATTATCGGGGCTCATTCGTCAAAGGCATTTTCGATGTGATGCGCTTTGAATTAGGCAATGATGATATCGCTGAACTCATCCACCACTGAAAACATGAACACAGTCCAAATTTGGCATTTGTAGTTTCGCGCTCTAAGAAGTTGTGGCATGTTTTCCATTTTTCTGCTCTCCCTTATTATTTTGTGTTGAAGGTAAGTAAGGGATTTTTAAAGTCAATTTTATTGTATGAAATACAAATTTTTGTGGCCTGGCAGTATAATCTGTTTTGCAATTAAATATATAGTTAGAATTAGACTGTGATTAAAAGTGATAGAAATTTGTAAAAAGAAAAAGATTTGAGAAGCCGGGGCAGATTCAGCATCTGATGTTGGGGAACTTTCAGCAGATGCCGAATGTGCCCCAAAATTAAAATATTAAGACCTTACAGTCAAGAATCAATAAGCGAGATCCATTAAAACGATCATCTGGTTCAGAAAGCGAAAATAAAAATAAGTTTCAATCAAAATATACATCAAAACAAGATTTTCCCAAAGTCCAAGAAGAAGAACTTGTCGCTTACGTTAAAACCGCTTTTCATCATTTTGGTTTAACGTATGCTTCCTTTCGAAAATTGGTTTATGAATATACAATACAAAATAATTTACCACACCCAAACAATTGCTATATATCTAAACAAGCTTCTGAGGGTTGGCTTTATGGATTTTTAAAAAGAAACCAAAGCCTTACTTTACGTTAACCAGAAAATATCAGTGTTTCTCGAGTAAAAGCACTCAACAGAACAGCCGTTGACATCTATTTTTCGAATCTTCGAGAAGTATATGATAAACACCAGTTTCTCCCAAAAGATATTTATAACCTAGATGAAGCAGGAATAACGACTGTGATGAATACCCCGAAAGTATAACATATGACATTATATGCTGGTAAACTTAAAATATATAATTGTTATTGGAACATTGGTAACCATTGTAGGTATTAAAAATGCGATTGGAAACCATTTGCCACCTGTCTACATATATCCTCGACAACGATTCAATGACAGATTTGCGATTAGCAACTTTCTAGGTTCTCTAAGCTTGCTAAGTAAGAGTGGTTGGATGGTTTCGGAACTATTTATAGATGTTTGGAAGCATATTCAAAAAAATACCAGTTGTTCAAAAGAAAACCCAATACTTTTGGTACAAGACAACCGCTCTTCATATTGGAGCCTAAATCTTCTTCTTCTTCTTCATATTAGGCCAGCGACCCTTGGAGGGTCTGAGGCTGAACTTATGCCGATTTCCATCCTTTACGGTCTCGGGCACGCTGCTTCCAATTAACAAGACCAAGGCTTCTGGCGTCCGCGATTGCCTGATCTTTAAACCGGAGGTTCGGTCTTCCCCTTCTTCGTGAACCAGGTGGCTGGGATTCGAAGATCCTCTTGGCTGGAACATTCTCGTCCATTCGCTCGATGTGGCCGAGCCATTGCAGTCGACGGATTTTTGCCTTCCGGACTACATCCACATCTCTGTACAGTTCGTAGGGTTCGCGGTTATGCAGCTTAAATACTTAGTATTAATTTCTCAAGATAAAATGGCATTATTCTTCTAACATTTCCACCTCACACATCACATCGTCTGCAGCCACTAGATGTGACTGTGTTTGGTCCATTCAAAAAATTTTGCCGGACGCCCTTCAATGATTTTATATCTGCAAATAATGGAAAGCGGATCACTATTTTTGACATAGCAATGTTAACAAACCAACCGTTTCAGAAATCATTTTCGAGTGACAATATAACTAACGGTTTTAGAACTGAATCGAACTTAACCTTTGTTCAATTAAAATATTGTTTGTTCTTTTATCGAATGAATTTTATGTTTTGTTATGTTTTTTAAATAAAAGAAAAAAAAATTAACAAAATCGTTGCTATTTTTAAAAAAATAACTTGATAGCCGAATGACCCCCATCAAATGCCGAAGCTGCCCCGGGTTGGGTCACATTCAGCAAAATGACTTGAGTTTTTGAAAAAAGGAAATTAATTAAAGGAATTAACAATAAATGTAAACTTTTTTTTAAAATCATTCTTCAATAGTAAAGTTGTCTATAATTTCAAAGAAACTTGTATTTAGTGTGTTATTAAAGGAATGGTGAAGCTTTTTTTTTTTTTTTTTTTTTTTGTCCCACTTAGTGTGTTATTAAAGGAATGGTGAAGCTTTTTTTTTTTTTTTTTTTTTTTGTCCCACTTAGTAATTGTTTTAAAAGATACAATGGGATGTACATTAAGTCTTAAGACCATTGTCTTACAGAGCTTTGTTTTTGTACAATAGTTATACAATACTATTTGTATTCAAGTCTGATCATATATTCTTACAGTTACAATAAGTACATTTAGAAATATTATTTTGTATTCGATTTTTTTTTTATACTTATACGTTACAACAATTACGTTTAGCAAAGATAAAAAAATTAATTATACTTGACATACATATATATGCATACATATATACATACATATAGAATAGTTTATATTTCATTGGAAGTCAACTGGTCTGCGTCTTTTTAATCTCCTTCTTGCTTTTGCTTCATTGTCCGGTAAATTTCGTACATCAGTGTTAAGGTGGTTTGATATAGTTATTTGGTGATTTCTGCTTTGTTTTTTTATTTCGTCTCTAACACTAGGTATCTTGAGGTCACGATGTATATCTTCGTTAGGGATGTACCAGGGTGCATTGACAATCGTCCGAAGTATTTTTGATTGTAGTCGCTGTATTATGTCGATATTTGACCTGGCAGCGGTTCCCCATATTTGAATGCCATAAGTCCATATCGGTTTTATCACAGTTTTGTATATTAGTAGTTTGTTTTGCGTCGAGAGTTTGGAGTTTTTTCCTTGAAGCCAGAATAGTTGTCTAGATTTATTTTTAATTTGGTTGCGCTTTTGAGTTATGTGTAGTTTCCATGTTAGTTTACTGTCTATTATCATGCCTAGATATCTCGCTGAGTTGGCTGGAATAATATTCTTGTTATTTAAGGTGATAGTTTGAGTGTTTGAGTTCCTTTTTGTGGTGTTTATAACTTGAACCGTTTTTTCCTCGTTAATTTTTATTCCCCATTTGAGAAACCAGTTCATTGTTTTTATTAGGTGTTGTTTGACTTGGTTTGTAGCAGTTTGTAGGCAACTGTGTGAGGATAGAACCACTGTTTCATCTGCAAAGGTTGCTAGCATGGAGTCCTGTGTTACTGGCTCAGGTATGTCCGCTGTGTGAATGAGGTAGAGGGTAGGTCCTGGCACACTGCCTTGGGGGACACCTGCGTCGATTTCGCGTATGTTCGAGATTTCGTCGTTGTATTGCACGTTAAAATGCCGATCGTCAAGGTAGCTTTTGATAAGATGGTGATATTCCGGTAGCATTGTCCTAAGTTTGAATAAAAGTCCATTGTGCCATACACTGTCGAAAGCTTTTGCAACGTCGAGGTAGACTGCAACACAAAATTTTTGCTCGTCCAAGTCATTTAAGATTTTGTTTGTTACTCGATGTACCTGTTGAATAGTGGAGTGCTTTTGACGAAAACCAAATTGGTGGTCCGGGATAAGATGTTTTTGTTTTAGTGATATGTCAATACGGTCAGAAAGCAATTTTTCGAATATCTTGGAGATGATCGGTAGAAGACTAATTGGTCTGTATGATGAGGATTTTGTAGCATCTTTTCCTGGCTTCGGGATTGCAATTATTTTAGAAACTTTCCATACTTTTGGGTAATAGTTTAGTCTAAGAATTGCATTGAAAACATTTCTGAGATATGTAATGCCTTTGTCAGGTAGTTGTTTTAATACTTGTCCTGAAATTAAATCATATCCGGGGGATTTCTTGCCTTTTAACCTGCTTTGTAGGTAGCATTTTATCTCTTTTGTGAGAATTTTCTTTATTGTCGTATTCGGGGTTGTGATGCTATTTGGGAGAATATTTTGAGCATCGTAGGGATTAGTAAATGTTGTTTTGAAATAGTCTGCTAATGTATTTGCTTTATCGGTGTTTGTTCTTGACCACGTTCCGTCGGTCTTCAGTAGAGGTGGTTGATGGGTAATTCCTTTTTTAAGTTTCTTGTTCAGCTTCCAGAGTGAAGCAAGTTTGTTGCTTGGGTTGCTGTAAGATTTGTCAAGAATGGTTAATGCGTTGGTTATTATTTGTTTTTAAAAGGCCTTTAAGTTCTTTAGTTGATTTGTTATAATTTGCTTTGTCAAGAGGTGATCTGCTGCATTGCCAAATCTTTCGTAATTTTCGTTTTTCTTTGATTTTTTGTCGTATTAGTTTCGGTGTATAGGTGAATGATTCTTTATTTTTGATATCAGGCGTTGATTTTATTGCTGCTAGGTGTATTAAGTCATTAAAGTAAATTATAGCGCTTTTGAGGTCTTGATATGACTTAAGAGGAATCCTGAGGTCAATGCTTACGTCAATTACTTTGCGGAAATTGTCCCAGTCGGTTTAATGGTTGGTTAAGAAAGGGGTAGGGCCTCGGATTATAATGTTAGTGGAGTAATCAACCATAATGGGAGAGTGGTCAGACGAAAGTTCGAGGCAAGATTTTATTTTTAAGTGGTTATGGTTAATGTCTTTAGTGATACAAAAGTCTATTAAGTCAGGTTTTTTCTTGATGTCAGTAGGCCAGTAGGTAGGCTCTCCAGTGCTTATGAACTTGCAGTTATTTTTTGTTAATGCTCCCATAAGATTTTTTCCTTTTTTGTTGGTTAATCTTGAACCCCAGTCTGTATTTTTTGCATTGAAGTCACCTCCCGCAATAAAGCGTGGGCCCAATGATTTGATGTAGTCAGAATACTGTATTGTACTAATTGTATGTTTAGGTGGGCAGTATAATGCAGATAATATTCGTGGTCCATACTTGTCCTCGATTTGTAGTGACATGGCTTGTAAATAATCCTTTTCACATTTCTCTCCTATTTCATACTTAATATTTTCACGGATTACTATTGCTGCACCACCGTGAGCTCGTCCACTAGGGTGGTTAGCTTCATAAGCGCGGTATTAAGGAATTTTTATATGACTTTTTGCGGTGAAATGAGTTTCTGATATTAAGAGTATGTCAATAGAATGGTCAAGTATACATTTTTTTAATTCCAAGGCATGTTGATTAAGTCCATTTGCATTCCATACGAGTATTCTCAGGTCTGTTTTATTGTCCATTGATTTTGGTAATTAATAAAGTTAAGATGTTCATCATGTTTGATATCTGTGTTATAAGCTGTTTCATCATGTCCTTAATTTCCGATAGGTCGTCTGCAGGCTTGGCTTCTTTTTGCTGGTTTTGGTTTTCAGGTTTTTTGTTGGTCCTTACAGTGTCTGCGAAAGATGTCGAGGGGTTAGGTCTGGTTGGGTCAGAACTTTGAATTTGTGCGTCATGTTTTTTGTTATTCCTAACGGTGTCTGCGAATGATGTCGATGGATTTACTCTGGTTGGGTCAGGATTTTGGACTAGTGTGTCAGTTGGTGTTGTTTTTGTTTCTATTATTTTTGGACGAAGGGATGGAAATCTTTGCACCTTAAGAGCTTTATATATTACGCAGCCTTTGTAATTAGCCGTATGTGATTCTCCACACAGAGCACATTTTACGTTGTTGCTCTCCGATTTTAATGTGCATTCAATTGTTTTGTGCCTTCCTGCGCATTTTACACAAGTTGGTTCCAAGGTACAGAAGTTTTTGGTGTGTCTGTATTTTTGACAGTTCGAGCACTGTGGTATATTTCTTTTTTGGTGAGGTGGTTCAAATGAGATTTTACAGTGTAGTAAGTGAGTTGTATTATAAATATCTTTATTGTTTTTGTTTGTTTCGAGTTCTATGGCGAAAAGTGGTAGCGGTTTTTTTGTTCCTCTTTGTAGAATGTTATGGATGTTGATAACTTTATGGTCATGTTGAGCGAGCTCCTTTTTAATTTCGTTTAAGTCTGTAGAATGATGCATATTCCTAAGGATGACTCGGAAGCCACGTTGTTCTTTAGGCTTAAATGTGTAGTATTGTGTGTTTTTAAGTTGGAGTATTTTTAAAAACACACAATATATGGTGAAGCTTAAAAAAAAAAAAACAACGAATGTGCACCGGTTTACAATGTACAGTACATATGTCATTATGAAACTTTTGTATATCACATACGCGATTTTCGTGTTTAAGCAATAATAATTATGTATAGGTATACCGAGCAATTTAATATTTACATAATGTGGATACTTCATACCTGCACACACATATTGTTTACTTTGTACATATATGCTGAGCAAAAAAATTAATGCCTGAGCCAAAAAATGAGGGATAATTATGGGTGCGCCGGTAAAGGTTTTCGTCTGCAGAAGAATAGCGAGAAGATGGGGACGTATGAGCACCCAAAATTGCGAAGTTCCAGAAAAGCTCAGGTTGGCGTAATAGCAGAGGTCTCGCCCCACCCGCAGGGGATGTGGGTTCGAATCCGAGTGAGAGATCTTTCGAACACTTGTTTTTTTTCGAGTCCGGAGGCTTCTCTGTGTGAAGAGAACTCCCTTAGTAGGTATCACGGAAGAATGGTAGAATGTGGCGTGGTATGTACATAGGCCATCCGCAAAATCATCTGATTCTGAGAGTGGTCTGTAGAATAGTCAGGGGTCTGCACAGAATACTTGGGTACCAAGTGCAGGACCATGAGAAGAGTAGGCACTACGGAAGCAAACATCTAGCCGATCGGACGTGCGTAAGGGAAAGTTTACAAAGTTTACAAACGAGATACAGACAGTGGAATACATAGAAGTGAACAAGTGTGAAGTGGTTTTCTTTTTTTGATTAAGGAGCTATACAGGTGAGGAGATTTTTGGTAGCCCTCATACTTAGTGTTTAAACACCACCTTTGGTTTTGCTCCTGTAGAGTCGAGTGTCCGTTGTTCGAGGTTTTTCCGGAGGACCCCAAGCCGAAGCAAAAAAAAAAATAACATCGAGTGCCCGAGCCAAAGAGTTGCGGAAGGATTGAGGAGCACCCCAGACGAATACGCTGTACCGTGGGGCGAACCCCCATTTCAGATAAGATAAGTCGCATTATTTTTATTTATTTTTAACTAATGAGTGATTAGTGATTAATCGAGACCCGATTACATAAACGCGACTTAGGAAGCATTAGTAGAGTCCGTGGCTCATTAATTAATATCGTTGGGGACAGTAAAAATAAGATCGTGGTTTGGCGACGAAAGATAGTGTTCGGCTGAGACGTGGGAGTTACGAGTTCAATCCTCGGTGTCGGGAATTTGGGAATTCCTTTTTTTTTCCGTATCGTTTTTTTATTATTTTTTTTTATTCTTCTGGCGACTGCGTTAAGAAAAATTTGTCGAAAGGAAACGATTAGAGTAATCTAAAAGCGAGGTCGGTGATCTGAGGCGAGGGTGTAGGGTAGTAAGTAAGCGAATATTGTATTAGTTAAGTTAGTTTTAAGTTTATAAGTAAAATTTGTGAATTCATCCAGAAGTGGGGATTTTTATTTACAACCAGCGCGGATCCCACAGCTTCGTCGCGATTCGAGTGGTGGGATAGTTTCACGGAGGGCAATCGCGTGGCGCCCATTTTCAACATCTTCACCCACGGCCACTCTTCATAGTTGGCCGAGCAACCTTCCGTGCGACATCGCGGAGCGGACGGAGAAACGACGGTAACAGGATATGAGTTTTTATTTTTTCTATCGGGGTGCTGGAACACTACGATGGTGAACTCAGACACAAAAACAGAATCATTGTACTACCAGCAGGTGCAACCCTTTTACTGTGTTTTCTTCGTCGTTCTTAGGCTGACACCACCCCGCATCAGTCAAAAGGTTTTATTTGGACTTATCAAACACAATCCATTGATTCTTATGACACAGTACACACTAAAGCAGGCGAAACAAAAATTTTTTTTTGATTCGATGCGCTTCGTGATTGGTTGTCGAAAATACATGGCTTGGCATGAAAGAAGAAATATAAGATTACGCGCTTAACTTTTCAAAACTTTTCTCTACTGCGCACCTATGTATGTACGTTATAGGAGCTAAAAACTTCAGAATTCATTCGCGTAAACAAATGGATTCCATACAAACGTTTTGTTGCTCTCGGTTCGAGTGTATCTGTATAATAATATTATTTGCGCCAAGAAATAAAGAAATTATTACAGTCAGTGCCATTCAGATTACCATGTAAATCGTTCTAATTGCAATTCCATTAGAAATATATCCAATAATTTTATTTGTAAAATGAACACACGATTCATGTGTTGTGATTTACTTCTGTGAATTGAGTACAATTTTTTTGTGTAGTGATTGAATAAAATTCAATAAAAAGTAACCTTATTTATGTTATAATCTTTGCATATTTCCGTTTCATTGAATTATTCTGTACAGTCGAAGGTTCTTCGACCGTTAATCTAGGGACCTCTATTTGCCCTTGATGGATAGATAGATCCTGGTTGCTGCGTTGACCGATTGCCAAACGGATGCGATACTTTGGTGGTTGTGAGAATAACTCTAGCGAGGGAACTTAGCGAAAAATGACCGATAGCGAAACGACGAAAAGAAAGACGGGACGTTCCTCGAAGGGTTTTCAACTAAACAATAAAGCTTTTATTATTCGGGTGTATTTATACAATTCTGATGTGATAAAATTTCCCTTAACGTAACATCGTGGTGAATAACAAAAAAGCAAAAAAGATGGCGACTGGTCTTATTCAGGCACCAGATTTGAATCTGGGATTTAAAATAAGATGAGGAAGAAACGATTCGGCTACAACATTCCGCCCCCTTTGAAAGGACACCTTTTAAGACGAAAGAACTGCAAGTTTACGGATGAGACGTCTCAACTCTCCTCTTGCGGTTTTTACTTCAGCAACTCTGACTCCATCATCGGGATCATGGACGACGTTGATAATTCTTCCCATGATCCACTTCCGGGGTAGAACGTTGTCTTCGTGTATGATGACTAGGCTGCCGATGTTGATGTTTGGACTCGGGGACGTCCATTTAGCACGACCTTGCAACTCATGGACATATTCCGTCGACCACCTTTGCCAAAAGTGAGTTTTGACGCCGTTTATTCGCCGCTTATTCACCGCTGAATGAAACTGATGTCTGGCACGTCCTCTGTCGGCTCAGGAATGGCCTTAAGTGATGACTCAATGAGTAAATGTGCCGGTGTAATGGCTTGGAGATCGCTAGAGTCGGACGACATCGGGGTAATTGGTCGCGAGTTTTTATATCGAGAGGGCTGTGGACAGCTCCTCGAACGTCAGCTTGGCACCGCTCAGGCTCCGGTAGAGATGACCCTTCGCCACCTTCACGGCAGCCTCCCAAATTCCACCAAAATGAGGTGCCCTGGGGGGTATAAAATGAAAATGTATGCTAGTACTAGTACAAAAGTCAATAATGCTTTTTTGAGAAGAACTTTTGAACAACATATTGCGCAGTTCGACGAGTTTAGACTGTGCTCCTAGAAAATTTGTTGCATTGTCGCAATGAATATCTCGAGGGAGACCTCTTCGCTTCAGTGCTGCGATAAAAGCGTCGGCGGACAAATCAGATACGGACTCCAAATGAACTGCCTTTAACGAGAAACAAACGAAAACTGCCACGTACGTTTTGTAAGGAACCTTGCCCCTAATCCTATAGTAAGTATAGATAGAACCACAAAAATCGACTCCACAACAAAGGAAGGGACGTGAAGGGGTTACTCTTTCCGGTGGCAAATCTCCCATGACTTGTTCCAATAGCTTCGGTCGATATTTGACGCAATGAACGCATTTCCGGACTGTCTGACGAGCCATTCCCCGTACATTGATTACCCAAAAACGATTCCTTACCAACGCTACAAGTGCCTTTGGACCAGCATGATAGTTTGTCAAGTGCATATGTCTAATCAATGTGAGAGTGAAAGTACAGTTTTCTGGGAGCAGCAACGGGTGTTTACATTCCTCCGGTATGTTGGCATGCTTCAAGCGTCCTCCTACTCTCAACAGGGGAAGCCCGCTTATCTCCTGAACGAACGGATTTAACCATTTGATTGACCCTGTCAGCTTGCGATTTGTTTGAAGGGACTTTATTTCATCTGAAAACGCGTTTTGTTGGACCAAGTAAACAATTCGAAGAAGAGCGTTGTCTAGTTCTGAAACTGCCAAAATCCCTCGTTGTGGGCACGTGCTTCCGAAGAACGTCCATTGTGTTCTCCTGTATTTCAGCGACCCTGTTTCCCACGAAGGTGCTTAATCTTGACGAATGCGTTGAGATCCAGTGCAGAACAATTTGTGAATCCGTCCAAAAGTAAACGGTTGACGATGCAGTTGCGAAAATGGTACGGATCTTCGTCCAAAGGTTAGCCAACAAATGCGCTGCGCACAGTTCCAAGCTGTTTTTCCTTCGCAAGCGCTACCCTTGACATGGCAACGAACAGTGATACCTTAACCGATCCGAATGCATCTATGGATTTAAGCTAGATCCAGCAGTCATATGCGCTCATGGATGCGTCTGCAAAGCCATGGACTTGAAAGCTTTTGGTGTCTGGAGTCAACACAAATCTGGGCACCGTAAGGTTCTGCAACGATTGTAAATCCAGCATGAATTGCCCCCACTCGGTATCAATGCTCTGGTAAATTGATGCATCCCAGTCCAGTTTCTCAATTCAGAGCTATTGCAAAATTATCTTTGCTTTGATGATGGTGGGACTTACTAAGCCCATTGGGTCAAAAAGTGATGACGAAATCGAAAGAATGCTTCGCTTTGTGAACTTTGAAAAGGTTCGATTGGGTTTGTATGAGAAGAGAAGCGTATCCATGAGAGGATTCCAGACAATACCAAGAGTACTGCTAAGATTGGATTCGGTTAGCTTGATTTCCTTATTCTGAGATCGAACTATATCAACGATTTCAGGGCTATTGCTATTCCATTTGGAAAGCTCTAATCCTGCCGACTTCAAAATTGTTAAAACCTCCTTTTGCAGTTGTACCAACGTATCCAGATCATCCGCCCCGGTCAGCATGTCATCAACATAAAAGTGTGAGCGAAGCATATGAGAACCTAACTTGTAACGATCCTTGTTTTTATCTGCTAGGTATGTAAGGCATCGAATGGCCAAAAATGGTGCAGATGACGTACTGTAGGTCACGGTGTTGAGTTCGTGTGTTTCTACAGGTGAATGCTCATTCTTCCTCCACAGAATGAGCTGAAATCTCTGGTGAGATGGGTGCACTAAAATCTGTCAGTACCTACATTTTGACGATGTCCGCGGTTAGTGCATATTTAAACAAGCGAAAAGGGAGCAATAGTGTAAAGAGATCATCCTGTATTGCCGGTCCGACCATTAGGACTTCATTAAGTGAGACGTGGGACGACGTGCGACACGAAGCATCAAAAACCACCCGTAGTTTGGTGGATGCACTTTTCGGCCTAAGTACGCACTGATGCGGAAGATAGAAGTGTGGTTCCACTAATTTGGGGTTGTTTACTCGCTCTTTGGATCATTTTTAAAGGGGAGTTTGACCATAAGCCGACCACTAGGGAGAACCCCAATGTTCTCTTCAAAATGTTTTTCACTGTCCTTTTGCTCCTCTGTCCACTTCGACCTATGACCTACAACTTCCTCTATTTCCCAGAATTTTTCGACGTACCGATCAAGTGAATCTTCTTTTGAACCAAGGCAGCATGATCTCCTCGTAATGTTTGGCTGATGTTTGTACCTTCCTGAAACGATCCAACCTAGCGAAGTTTTTTGAAGTACTGGAAGTTCCGGTCCCAGTTTGATTTGATCTGCTTGAAGAAAGCTTCGACGCCCAGCAACAAATCCATTCAACATTCCAATCCTTAATACTAAGCGCTGACTCCGGCTGATATCCCGTTATCGATTGAGAAATGAGGAATTCCAAAGTGACTTCAAAGTCGTTGTATCTGGAGCGAATAGTTGTTTGAGTCTGAAAACTAGTCTTGGTTAGGTTAGGTCAGGTGAATAGGTGTCCCGTGGGACCCACTTAGGCTGTTAGCCCATTGTGATGCCTATAGAAACTCTCTTAGGGGGAATTCTACCCGTAGAACCGTACTCGGAGGGAGGAGGAGGAGAGAGAGAAAGAAAGGAAGGAGAGAAAGGATAGTCCTTGGTCCGCGGGGACTGAAGTCCCCCCATAAGAGGATAGGAGTTCAGAAGGAGAGTACACACATCGTGCCCCTTGCGGTAGCCGATGTGCGTCAAGACTATGCACACACCTGTCCTCTTATGGGCCCCTATCCGCCACCTGGGGACGCGCCGGGTTGCCTGGAAAGCACTTGTATCCCGGTCTTGGTTTCCGTTGCCCCTATTCCGACAACATCGACACTCTTTCTATGCTTTTGCAACAATAGAGCCTTTGCAAATTTCTCATTGACGAAATTAACTTGGGACCCAGAATCAAGAAGAACTCTTCCCATTTGAAAGCCACCTGAAGAATCCTTTACTTAGACAAGAGCTGTTGGTAAAATGACTTGAGCGTCAGGAGCATGATCTTTCTCCACTGCAGCATTCACTGCTGCCGATGATGACGCTTCTCTGCTTCCCGAGACGCTATCCCCCTGTTGCTGTCTATGCAGAAGACTGTGATGTGGTTGCCTGCACTGCTTGCACCTATACGACGATGGACGTTTCGATACTCCATGCCCCTTTCCTAAACAATTTAAGCAAAGACCTAATTTTTTGACATTCGAGAAACGATCCATTACTGTCAGTCCATTGAAGCTAGTACAACTTGAGATGGAATGATTGTTGTCCCGACAAAAGACGCAAAACCGCGGGAGGTTTGAGAACGATGAGTTGGTTACAGTGTTTTTGCCTCAACAGCCTTTCCCTGGCTTGACTCTGCTCTCAGTTGTTTACTATCCCTCACTTCGAGATGATGGCAACGTTTGCAGAGGACCACCGCGCATTCCCTCCACTCAGGGAGATTTTTATAGTCGTTGTTTTCGTGCGACTGGCTATAGCTTTCGGATAGTTTTCCTCTATAACCTGAAACGCTTTGACTGTGCCGAGTGCTTGATCGTTCAGACATGTCAACAAATGATTAAATTTTTCCGTTTTGGTCAAACTTGGTTCATTATCCACTATTGCTGTGAATGAATGAATGAAGTTCTTGTAGTGCGAATATTTCCCACTGAATCGTGGAAGCTTAAGTTTGGGCAAATGGTTGACGGAATGTGGCACTTGAAACGTTGTCTCTGCCATACTCATGCGTCTTCCTGTTCCCAAAAGCGAGGGACTTTTTGCATTAGAGGAAATATACAAATCCCCTAGCTTACTACGACACGCATCAGTTGGTACTAACCGCTCTACTTGAGTCTGATACGCGAGGATCTGTTTAAAGAACGACTCTAAGATTCCTAAGCGACATTCAAGTTCGGTTGAGGTGAGAATACCTGCCTTGGCTTCCACATAATTTCTCAGCCTTGTTAAGCTTCGCTTAGTTGATGCACGCTGCTGCTTCAATTCATCGAGTGAACTTGAAGCGATGTTGCCGCAGCCGAAGTGCTCGGGTTTCCTTCTTCTGGCATTTTGTGATTGACGACTAGCTATAGCAATACACTGACCCAAGGTCAAGTAGAAACTTTTATTTGGTTGTAACTACGGCGAAATGAGTTCAGCAAATAATTTAAACTCTACAAACGGCAAAGAAAATTGAAGTGAAAACGAATCTATGGTGGATAATTGCGAAAGCTAATTGATTGTTTTAAATCCAACGATGCAGTCCGGATAGTTTTTATGTATGTACATCCACGAAGAAATCCGAGCGAAAGCTTTCTTTCAGTGCATACGATTGATGAAGCACCTGCTCCCGCGACGACGGCACGGTGAGAACAATGGTAAGCGAAAATTAGCGAAATTAAGATTGAGCTTTTGCTCACTGACGAAGAATTATTTTTTTCTTGTTCGAAGCTTCAAAAATTTGGAGGAAACGAACGAGCGGGAAGAGAATGAGTGCAATGGTAGCCGTGGGCTGGAGAGAGAAAGAATATTACACGATCGAGTCCACCCACGCACGTCGAAGTGGTTGTGGCTCACAATGGAGTGGAACCTATTTTTCCAAAGAGCTTTTTGTGTGGATTCTAATTTTACCCGATTGGTGGTAACATCGACAGCGGACAAATAAACTTGATGGGAATTTAACTGCAGCAATGATGTTTCAAATGATATACATATGTATGTATGTTTCGATAATGATATGTTAATATAATTATTCTACAGTATTTGAGTTTTTTGATTTGTTGTTGGAATATTTCTAAGTTTTGCATGCTCATCCAAATTATATCGAAGGTGCGCTTTGATATAATTAAGTTTTATATTTTTCTTATTTTGTTTTTGGTTCCTATGCGATGTGTAGGACTAAGAACATATCAACTGCTTGCTATTTTGCAGACGCACATTCGAACAATTTGATTGTCTAACACGTACCTGGAAGTGGGGAATGATAAGTAGTTATCTCCCACTGATTACTTTTTCTCCTTGTTCTGCTTTGCTCGTGTTGAGTTTCTCCAGCGCTCTGACTCTTTTGATGTGGATGGTCTTCAGCTACCTGCACTCGCGATCGCGGTCACCGAAATCGTACCGAACTTCACAAATTCACTTTGAATGTCAATTGTTCAATTGTCTATGAATAAGTTCGTTTTGCCTTTGTTAGGCTTATTTATATATTTATCAATCCTTTTTCTTTTTTATTAACACGGTGGGCGCCAAAATGTACAGTCGAGGGTTCTTCGACCATCAACCTAGGGACCTCTATTTGCCCTTGATGGATAGATAGATCCTGGTTGCTGCGTTGACCGATTGCCAAACGGTTGCGATACTTTGGTGGTTGTGAGAATAACTCTAGCGAGGGAACTTAGTGAAAAATGACCGATAGCGAAACGACGAAAAGAAAGACGGGAAGTTTCTCGAAGAGTTTTCAACTAATAAACAATAAAGCTTTTATTATTCGGGTGCATTTATACAATTCTGATGTGATAAAATTTCCCTTAACCCTTTATTGCCCGAATTTTTTTTTTCTTATTTAGAAAAACGGCAACTGAATCACAATCACCCCCACTCATTACTCAATGAAATGGAGGAAGTGTAGATTTATGTATAACCTTCACAATGGTCATCAATTGGCTCATCCGGTTCAAGAAAAGCGAGTCTATACGCATGAAGTATTTCCCTTAAATCAGATTTGGGTACTCTGACCTTCATGACATCAAACTATTAATTATAGTTATAAGTTGGTACTTCACAAACTTTTTTCTAAATTTTACCAATTCAAATTTGGTGCATTTATTTATATCCCCACTTAAATTCAAACATCCTCGTTTGATAATCAGAAAAATGGTATTTGACTAATTCCCGACGGTTTGGATGCTGGTAATTGATTTAACGATGTTTTCTTTTTGTTTAGGGTAAAGGCACTAGTACTCGGCCATTTAATCTTTGTTTTTAGCTTCAACATAGCTCAGTTTTGAAGCTATATGGAGTTATGAAAGAATATGGATCATTATCAATAGGTGAAGATAATTGGAATCCATTTATTAAAACAAAACATACTAAAACAGTTGTTAGTGTTTAGGCACAGAACTTCTAAATATTCTTCCCTCTTGCCCTTTTTTTATTCCATTACATGTGTTTGATTATTTGCATATTCGTTAAAATCTGTCTACGCAAGCAGTGCACAGGTAGTAGAATGTATTTTGTATTTTGTCTTATTATGCACTTTCTCACGGTAAATATCCGCACGAGCGGATGATTATTTGTTGAGTAAGCATTGCGTATGTCTGGTAGACATCCGCTCGGGCAATCGAGGTATCAATTGTCGATTACTCGTGCGGCATGCTTACCATGCAAAATTATTATGTGTAATTAGTATTTAAGGAAAATCGGAAAATAAAGTAGACACATTTCAATCAAGAAATCAGAGCAACAAGGTTCTTTTCTTCGTGTACTCGATCGTCAATCTTATACTCTCCGCAGCAAGTCAGCCTTCAACGTTGGCCACCCGTTCACGTCAACTTCGGTACAATTGTTCTTTGGTATTCTGGTTCAAGCACCAGCATTATCAATCGTTGTCAAGGTACATGCACCTTGGTCGACATTACAAACGTACATTTTTTGGTGACCCCGACGTGATTGTTGGCAGCGTTTTTTGTGCTTGCTAGAGAGAAGCATTCCCAAATGGATAAAAAGGCGGAAACCCAACAGGCAACAGGTGAAGAGATCGAGAGGATCATCACCAACTACAAAAAGGACTCGGCAGAGAGGAAAACCGTGACCTACTACAAGGCGCGCCTCCAAAAGCTCGAGGAGCACTGGGAGGAGTTCGACGCTACAGACAGCGACATCAGGACTTCTCATGCGGATGAACTCACGCATCCGTATTTCAACAAAGGATATTACGACGCTGTAAAGGCGATCTATGATCGCTACAAGCAGGAGTTCCAGGAGAACATGAAGGCTCGTCAACGGATCTTAGGGAGTGACCCAGTAAAACCACCCACAAAACCTCAGCTGCACGACGATACATCCACTTCATCCCAGGCAATAACCAACGAAGTCACAAGGATGGTTAGGCGGCAGCAAACCTTGTTGAATGCACTACAACGCACGCTAGATAGCATTCAGCAACCGAAGTCTACATCAAGGCACTTTTGGGAACTCAAGGCAGACGTCATCAAGAATTACTGGAAGCAAATTGAAGACATGCAAAACAGCATATGGGAGGCGTCAGGCAACCCATCAGCGGCTGGCCATGACATGGCCGGCTACATCAAAATGGAAGCTGCGGTGCAGGAGACATTAGTACGGTGCGCGGTAGAATGCGACAGTCATTCGGTACCGCAACAATCCACAGCAATAGACAGTGCAAGGTTGAACCTACCGCGGATAGAACTTCCGAAATTCGACGGGGACTACCTCAAATGGACACAATTCCACAATCTATTCTCCCAAATGGTCGAACAACAACCAATGTCCGAGTGCCAAAAGATGTGGTACCTAAAGACCAACCTATCGGGGGATGCGGAAAGACTGATTCGACATCTAACCATCTCCGACGAGAACTATGCTTCGGCCTGGAAACTGCTACAGGACCGATACAACAACCTGAGGCTCCTAGCGACAGCATTGATAAATCGACTACTACAACAAGTCTCGCTGTCAACGGAATCTGCTACGGGTATAAAGGCTATACATGACACCACTCAAGAATGCCAACACGGGCTCAACAATCTCGGAGTAGACACACAGAACTGGGATCCATTGCTGGTTCATCTGCTCATCAAGAAGCTAGACCGTAATACCCACACATTGTACGAGCAGTCCTTAAAACAACCCAGAGCTCTACCATCATTGGCAGACTTCCTAAGTTTCCTCGAAGTTCGATTCCAATCGTTAGAAGCCTTGGGAAACAAGGGCAAAACTTCCGAAGAGCCTCTAAGAAAACCTGCTGCACGCTCGTTCATGTCAGTCGTTACAGAGAATGTAAATTGTCCACTATGCTCCGGTACTGGACACAAACTGTATGCCTGCCAAATGTTCTTACGATTAACCCCAGCCAACCGCTTAGACATCGTGAAAAGGGCGAATCGTTGCATCAATTGTTTGAACGGTGGCCATACCGTTTCAAACTGTCCGTCACGTGGTTGCACAAGGTGCGCAAGGAAGCACAACACGCTGTTACATTTGGACAAACCAGCAGCGACTAACACATCAATTGGGAGCCACAGGCAAGGAACTCATCAAAAGAAGCTCTCAACACAGGAAGATGCAACTGTCTCTGCAACTGCAGTGGCACGGCACGAGAAGGGCTACGTCTTCCTTAGCACAGTTATCGTGGATCTGGAAGACAACGAAGGTGCAGTTGTGGAATGCAGAGCACTATTGGACTCCGGGTCTCAGCTTAATTTCATCACGCAGAAGCTGGCAAAGAAGCTTAAGCTCCCAGAAATGGTGGAGACAATGGGCATCCTGGGAATAGGCGAAGGCACAAGGCACTCACACAGAAGAATGAACATTCTACTGAAATCTAGAACAACAAAATTTTCTGTGAGACTCGAAGCCTTCGTCCTACCAAAAATAACCCCTCCTCAACCGACACGAAAGATCAACACGTCGAATTGGACTATGCCGAACAATGTTCAACTAGCGGACCCACATTTTGACTGCCCGGATCACATAGACATGTTAATTGGAGCTGAAGTGTATTACCATCTACTTGATGCCGGACAAATTAAACTGGGACGGGACCTGCCAATAATGCAGAATACGCGCCTTGGTTGGATAGTCGCTGGCAGAGTTGGAAGCATTCGTCAACCCTGGGCATTATGTGGAATCTGTAGTGAAGATCAGTTGAAGCAAGACATGGAAAGGTTTTGGAAGGTGGAAGAAGCTCAAGAAGTACATAAAAGCAATCACACATCTGAAGAAAGGAGAATTGAAGAGCATTTCGCTGAAAACACTAAAAGGACTTCTAAGGGCCGATTCGTAGTCAGGCTTCCATTCAAAGGCGATCCATGCAGACTAGGAGAGTCGAGGGGTATTGCCTTGCAGCGGTACTTGACTCTGGAAAGAAAACTGGCGAAACGCGAAGACATCAAGCAGCAGTATGTTACGTTCATAAACGAGTACAAACATCTCGGACACATGGAACGAATCGACCCAAGCGAGATCAAAGGACCACACTTCTTTCTCCCTCACCACAGTGTGCTAAAACCAAGCAGCACCACCACGAAACTACGGGTTGTTTTCGATGCATCATTAAAAACAGCAACCAACGTCTCACTTAATGACATATTATCGACGGGTCCAACCATTCAAGATGAGCTACTTTCCATATTACTTCGTTTCCGACTACCCAGATATGTCTTCACGGCCGACATTGAGAAGATGTATCGACAAGTGTTGGTTCACGAGGCGGACAGACAATTCCAACTAATCCTGTGGAGAGACGACCCGACAGGAGAAATACAGATCTACCGGCTAAATACGGTGACTTACGGAACAACCTCAGCGCCCTACCTAGCCACAAAATGTTTACAACGAGTAGCTGATGACGAAGCAAGGACTTATCCTCTAGGTGCAGAAATCCTTAAGAGAGACTTCTACGTGGACGATCTAATGACAGGATCGGATAGTCTAAGCACAGCACTACAGATGCAAGAACAAGTAAACAGGCTACTACACACAGCTGGGTTCACGCTACGGAAATGGTGTGCTAATCATCAAGGCCTGCTCGAGAATATTCCGGCAAGTGACGTCGCGCTTCAACTAGATCTGGACATGGATGATTCAAGCCACATAAAGACTCTTGGTCAAGCATGGCGACCCAAGTCGGACACTTTCATTGTTAGCATCCAATCTAGCCCTAATGAGAGGATCAGCAAACGAGCAGTGTTGTCGG
Source organism: Criorhina ranunculi (assembly GCA_951813785.1). NCBI lineage: Eukaryota > Metazoa > Arthropoda > Insecta > Diptera > Syrphidae > Criorhina > Criorhina ranunculi. Next base: position 19,556,484 of record OX638383.1, read on the forward strand.
ACATCGCCCACCTATTCGACCCACTGGGGTTCTTAAGCCCAATCATAATAACAGCAAAAATATTCCTACAAAAACTCTGGAAGGAAGGTGTCGATTGGGATGCTTCCCTTCCCAAGGAGCTACAGTTCGAGTGGATACAATTTCGTGAGGGTCTAAGGCATCTAAAGGACGTAAAGATCGATCGGCACATCTTCTCGCATCGAATTCCCAACTCCGTGCAAGTTCACGCATTCGCTGATGCATCTGAGACTGCATACGGTGCAGCGATTTATATTCGATCTACTAACAAGGACAACATCGTCACAGTTCGATTGCTATGTGCCAAGTCTAAGGTAGCTCCCATCAAGAAATTATCAACACCACGACTTGAATTATGTGCCGCAACACTCGCCGCGAAACTTGTTGATCGCGTCCTTAAGGATCTCCGTCTAACAGCCTACACAACATTCATGTGGACGGACTCCGAAATAGTACTGGCATGGATCAGTTCGTCGTCATCATCATTTCACACGTTCGTCGCTAATCGGGTATCAACAATCCAGCGACTTACATCAGCCCAGCAATGGCGACACGTACGGTCGAGGGACAACCCTGCCGACATAGTATCACGAGGAATCCCCGCAGATAAGTTAGCATCATGCAATCTGTGGTTTTACGGACCGCTGTTTCTGCATGGTGCGGAATCATCATGGCCCCCCCCCATATTCGCCTAAGGGGGAATGCGACATCGAAAAAAAGACTGTAAAACAAGTGCTCTCAGTTATGGAAGGATCTTCAGACATCGTATACAGCATTGGTCATCAAAACGACTTCAGACGACTTCAACGTATCGTCGCATATACGCTTCGCTTCGCTCATAATCTGAGGACCGCGGTACACAAGGAGCTCATAAGAAAATCGGGTACTTTAAGGCCAACCGAACTACATAAGGCATTGATATGCATCGTCAAGATCATGCAGAAGGAAGAATTCGAGAAGGACCTAAGCAGCCTGAAGCAAACCTCAGAAACGGCAAGAGATAGTCCAATCGCAAGCCTAGCTCCGTTCATTGATGAAGAAGGCACCATGCGAGTAGGAGGTCGGCTTGAAGCCTCATCGTTACCATATGAAGCTAAACATCCACTATTACTCCCATATTCACACCCATATACGAAGTTACTGATGACAGCCATCCATCATGAGAACTTGCATTGCGGTCCGCAAGCTTTACTAGCTACCACAAGGCAGAAATTTTGGCCCATCAAGGGCAAAACCCTGGCACGTTCAATAGTTCAGCGGTGTGTAAGATGTGCCAGAGCAAAACCAAGGTTACTCACGCAAATTATGGGAAATCTGCCGGCACATAGGGTACAACCAGCTCGACCATTCATCAATTCTGGAGTCGATTTTTGTGGACCTTTCAAGACCCACTTTAAGGTGAGAGGAAAGCATCCGCAGAAAACGTATATCGCTGTTTTTTGCTGCTTCGCAACAAAGGCAGTCCATCTAGAGTTAGTAACGGACCTTTCGACTAATGGATTCATCGCAGCTATGAAACGATTCATAGGAAGGCGAGGCAGTTGTCGCCACTTGTATTGCGATAACGCAACCAACTTCGTCGGCGCCAACAATCAATTACAAGAACTAGCCAACATTCTCCACACCAACCAGGGAACAAATATACAGCGCTTGTACAACGAGAGGAATAGAATTCCATTTTATACCTCCTAGAGCACCCCACTTCGGCGGTCTTTGGGAGGCAGCCGTAAAAACAACGAAACATCTTTTACTGCGCTGCATGGAGCCGGCATCACCGACATATGAAGAACTAGAGACCCTAGTAGTCGAAATCGAAGCCATCATGAACTCAAGACCGCTCACTCCAATGTCATCTGATCCCAACGACCTTACGGCGCTAACACCAGGACACTTCCTCATAGGGGAGCCACTTACGAACCCCACTGATCCAGAGGCAGAACCATTTAGGGCTAATCTCGCAACAAGATGGAAGATCATATCAAACATCAAGGAAGACTTCTGGAAAAGATGGCAGAAGGAATACTTAAATGAGCTTCAACAACGACACAAATGGCAGCACAAATGCGACAACATACTTCCAGGGACGATGGTGATTATTAAAGAAGACAACTGTCCAGTCATGAAATGGCCCCTTGGAAGAGTTGTTCAGACATTCCCAGGCCCAGATGGAATAGTACGCGTAGCAGAGGTTCAGACATCATTAAGCCTTCTTCGCAGACCAATACACCGATTAGCACCTCTTCCTGTTGTGATCCAAGATGTGGGATCTCACGTTGACTCAAAGACAACAGCAACAATTGTCGACCCATCATCCAGTGGACAATCCAAACCAAACTCAACGCACGACAGTCATAAGAAGCATGAAGAGGCATCTCAAGCAGACACACCACCAAGGAAGAAAACGCGAAACAATCCCTTTACTACATTGACGACCCTTCTACTCATAGTTCTTCTGATGCCAATGTTCCTATGCCAGGAAGTAAAAATATCACGCTTCAATTCAACTCCAGGAATACACTTTGAAAATCTCGGGAAGGCGCACATCATCTCCGACGGATGGAGTATAGTGGTTTATTACGACCTGCAGCCGTACCGAAGCAATTTGAACCTAGCACGAGAAGGCAACAATAATCTCAAAACACTGTGCCACGCCACGACTCGGGGAGAATTCTGCACAACCACTATACAACATTTTCTACACCTTTACAGGGAGTTGGAAGAGAATGACGACCTACTGCGACATGGACCTTCGCGCACAAAACGGGGAGCTGTCAACATCGTGGGAAACGTGGCAAGTTCATTATTTGGTATTTTGGACTCCGAATACGCCAAGCGCATGTCGCACATCATCGCCGAAATACGGTCTGGGGAGGACTACTTATTACGGCTCATGAAAAACCAAACGTCAATACTCAATGCAACAGCCAATGTAATAAGGACCGACCAGAGCAGAATCGAAAAACAATTTCGCAGCCTGGACATTGAAATCAACAGAATAATAACTCAAGTAAACAACTCATCAAACCAAATCTACCAACAACAAATATCTCAGCTAATACTGTCTCAATGCTTTCAAGTGTTCCTCACCATCACAGAATTGCAAAAAATTCAATCGTCAGTGTTGGACGTGCTAACAGAACTTCATCATGGAAGGGTAAGCCCCACATTAATCTCGGTGCGTCAACTGCGTCAGGAACTAACCACAATCAAGGCCCACCTACCAGCATCCCTTCATCTTCCACTCCCCTATGATAAGGTAACACAACTCTACAAGCTAATGTCCGTGGAAGCCAGAATCATTGAAGACACCATTATCTTCCGGCTAAAAATGCCACTGCTATCATCGGACGAATACGAGCTGTACCGTAACATTCCCGTGCCTGTACTCGTCAACAGTTCATTCGTAGCAATCACACCCTCCACGGACTTCATAATTGTAAGTCTACATCGAGACCGGTATTACCCGCTGACTGAAATCGAATTGATGTCGTGCATTGCAATTATGGAAGGCGACACCCTGTGCCAATCCAAACATCCAATTCATCAAAAGGGTTCAAATGTCAGCAAGTGCGAAATCAACCTTTTGAATCAAATCCCCGACCATTCTTCGTGTCAGTTCAATAACTTCGCAAATAACCAATATTGGGTCCAGCTACGACACTCAAATCAGTGGATATTCGCCGTGCGGGACAAAATACTGATGAACGTTGTTTGTCAGAGGAACGCCTCCCAAATAAGCTTGCAAGGGTCGGGCTACCTGACGGTTCCTGCTGGCTGCACAGTAAAACACGACTTGATTACCATACAGGGCCACAATATATTTTCAAGCTCATTAAGAGGGTCTTTTACGCCAGTGGGAAATTTGTCGGACTTCATTAATCTACGAACCCGCGAACAACTAGAGCAACATTCAGTAGAATATGCGAGGCAGTCAGACGAAATATCTAACATCCAAGAACTCATAACACAGCAACAACTAAATGAGTACTTGCAGCAAACTCGGACCCATGACGCCCACCAATTTGCTATTGGTTACATCGCAGCCTTCTGCTGCGTGATCATCATCGGCTACAAGATATGGAGAAGCACACAGCACCGACGACAACGAAGGGTAGTCAACACCCCCACGCCGGCTCCTCGGTCTGACCCTGGAGAAATATTTACAGTTCATATTGAACAATAGTTCAAGGCGGGGAGAATGTTTAGGCACAGAACTTCTAAATATTCTTCCCTCTTGCACTTTTTTTATTCCATTACATGTGTTTGATTATTTGCATATTCGTTAAAATCTGTCTACGCAAGCAGTGCACAGGTAGTAGAATGTATTTTGTATTTTGTCTTATTATGCACTTTCTCACGGTAAATATCCGCACGAGCGGATGATTATTTGTTGAGTAAGCATTGCGTATGTCTGGTAGACATCCGCTCGGGCAATCGAGGTATCAATTGTCGATTACTCGTGCGGCATGCTTACCATGCAAAATTATTATGTGTAATTAGTATTTAAGGAAAAGCCGAAAATAAAGTAGACACAATTCAATCAAGAAATCAGAGCAACAAGGTTCTTTTCTTCGTGTACTCGATCGTCAATCTTATACTCTCCGCAGCAAGTCAGCCTTCAACGTTGGCCACCCGTTCACGTCAACTTCGGTACAATTGTTCTTTGGTATTCTGGTTCAAGCACCAGCACTATCAATCGTTGTCAAGGTACATGCACCTTGGTCGACATTACAAACGTACAGTTAGTAATAGTTATTATCAGTTATTTGAGAAAAGTCACTCTAAGTTAGTTACCGGCGACTAAAATTTTCTAAATTTCAGTACTCGGCCACTGAAATTTTAGTATCCGGCCATTCAAGTTTTATGTATTAAATTTAATTTGTTAGCTTTTTCCTAAATTTTTGTATTATTGAAAAACAAAGAGATAACAAAGCAAACATAAAAACAAAAAAATGCGGAGCAGTTTAAGTTTGTATTCATTCCATACCAATTAATCAGTTACCTATATAGCTCTTTGAAATTGACAAGAACAATTTGCAGTTCTATTGCTAACAAACGCTATCGGCTTTGTATAGGAAAGGTAGTTCTGAAGTGTACTGAGAATAGAGGAGCTGAGGTTACCAAAATCAATAGTTTACTTTTTCCCTATTGGTCAACTCGGGGTTTCTTTTGAAAATGAATATCAACCAAGTTTTGGCTAGACTAGAATATTTGAATAGAGTCTTGTCCTTAGTATCTTTTATCATTCCGCTTTTTAAAAACACCTTCCGCTACTCTACCGCGCAAACGACCTCAAAGAGTAGATCTGGCTATGCCACACTTTAATGCAGCCTTTTGAATGCTTGTTTCATTATTTGAAATCTCATATAAATTTGCCATGTAATCTACCTTGGTAACCTGGTTCTGTTTGAATGTGATGCCTCTTCTTCATAGGTTCCCGCTTCCAAAATTTTGACTTTCTGGAATCAACGCGTAAGTATACACGAAAAAATCCCCAAAATGCCTTTGCGACCAGATAAAAAGAGTGCCATGACGATGATTTTATATCCCGGCCGGATTCTAAAAACATGTTTAAAAAAAAAAATTTTTGTATTCGGCCCCCCCTGGCCGGGTTCTGAAATTTTACTGAAATCCGAGTACTAGAAACCGGCCACCCAAATTTTAAGAAAAATATTTCAATCTTCGCAATGATTCTTCTTTAAATTGTTACTAGCTCTTATTCTGAGAAGAGTAGAGCTAAGCATTTACCATTTTTTGTAAGAAAAACACATAAAAAATTGCGTTTCAGTTTGCGCCCACCACTAATAAAAAAATAAAATTCGAACCATATTTGGCCTCTTTACTGACGAAGACTAACTAAAGTGTGTGCTGTGTTCACAATTTTTGGTTAATAGATACACTTTTTGGGGATACTATCTGGGACATATGAACAATCAAAGTGCCTTTAAAACCGTTAGATTATGTAAAGTGGTTTCCTTATTTTAGGCAAAAAAAGACAAAAGTGGCCGGTTACTAGAGAGTGGCCGGGTACTAGTGCACTTACCCTACTATGTGTAATTTTTATTGGTATTGATGTTGTGTCTGGATCTGAATCTAATATGGTGTTTACCTATCCTATGTTGTTTTCGTTTTGTCCAACATGCTCGTACTATGACGACTGCGATGACTAACAATGTTTTTGTTGACAATCCAAAGCTTGTCGTCAGATATTTTTTGTTTCTGAAGTCCAGCAGCCTGATGCTCTCGGTGTTATTGATGTGTAATTCTTTCAGCATCTCTAGCGATAGTATTTCTCTGCAACAGACGAAGGTTGTGCCACTGCTGGCAATGGTTTGTATCTAGAAGTAAAATTGGCTACATATGTTCTATTGTCGATAGTCACGGTTGAATTGTTAATTTTTATGAGGAATGTGCCTGATAGGTTTGTAGTTTCACTGGCAAAAATTGTTCCATTATATTGATTTAGTAATATGACTCCTGGGTAGATTTCTTCTATAGTTGGTATGTGTTGGTTATTTACTCTGGTGCAGTTTGATGTTGTACTCTTCAGCAGGTTCGCTATGCACTTGTCTTTGCTTAAATCTATGAGATTATTGTATGGACATATGGATAAACTATTATAAGTTTTACAATTGAATTTAATACCGTAAATCTTTTCTGAACATTTTAATATATTTTCGTATTCAATTTAATTAATTAATTTTCCTTTTTTTATTGGTTTAATTAAAATGGTATTACATTTTTCTTGTGTAGTTCTGGGTAGACTAATAATGTATATTGTAATATCAACTGCATTAGCGACATTTAGACATTTTGAATATCGACTGTATTAGCGACATTTAGACATTTCGACATCTATTGGGGGGATTAGTGCTAAATTTAAGTGCATTCAGCAATTATAAGAACCTTCAGGAATTTTCTAGTACTTACCTCAGGCACGTTCCAGAACTATCGATATCTCACTAGATGGGCAAATCGTCGCCAGGAAGGAAGATTCTGGATTCGTATCTCGGGTATGAATACTACGAGCATTGAGAGCATGGACACAGTTGACTTGAGATTTAGTAGAGATACAGTTGAAAAGTGATTTGGATAGAGATTTTAATAGTGAATTAAAATTACAGAAGAATTTGTTTGAGATTAATTGTTTAAGTTGTTTGGAATAAAAGAGTTGTGAATAATTGGATTTAAAGAGTTGAATATTGTTGGAATAAATAAAAGATCATCAGTAGTTTGTGAAAAGATTAAATAAAGACAAATAGAATAGAAAGGAGGAAAAGTTTTATCATTGCGAACCGGCAAACACGTTACATTTGGTGTCAGAAGTGGGATAAAACTTTTTCAGAGTGATAAGAACGTTCAAGAAACAATTCTGGACAAAACGAATAGTGGTGAAATTTAAACAGTGTTTGAAATTTGAACAGAAATGGGTCGCAAATTGGAAAACTTGTCCCTGGTCCAGTTAAAAGCAGAGCTGGGTAGGAGAAATCTTCAGACCAGTGGACTTAAAAGAGAATGAGTGCTCCGGCTGCAGAATGCTGTACTAGAAGACGGTGGAGACCCCGAAACTGAGCTATTTGACGTAGAGGAGGAGGAGAATGTAAGTACAGCGATGGACCTGTCCTCACTAATGAAACTGCTTACCGAGAGGTTCGATGAGCAGAGCAAAAAGTCCGACGAACAGAAGAACTCAATAGACGCCAAGTTCGATGAGCAGAGCAAGAAGTCCGACGAACAGTTAGACGAGCAAAAGAACTCTCTGGACGCCAAGCTCGACGCCAAATTTGATGTTCTGGACGGTAAATTCGAAAGCGTGGACGTCAAATTCGAGGCCATCGACCAACAAATCGAAGATGTCGAAAAGAGATTGGAAGCGAAATTCGGAGGTCAGTACGAAGAAATGGAAAAACAATTCAAACATCTGACCAATGAACTCGACGGTGTGAAGAGGCAAAAACTTCGCGTGAGTTCAATCGAAGGTCCGAGAAGAAAGGAAATGCAGCCCCCGGTATTCGATGGTCAAACATCATGGCCTATATACAAGAAACAATTTGAAGCCGCCGCATTGGCCAACAATTGGGACGAGGAAGAAAAATCGATTGCACTCACACTTGCACTCCGAGGCTCAGCCGCCGAACTACTCCAAACCCTCGCGGATGACAAACATCGTGACTACGGCTCGCTACTGAAGGCCATTGAGATGCGATTCGGCGATGACCATATGCAACAAGTATACAGGGTCCAGTTGCGCCGAAGGGCTCAAATGAAGGGAGAGACACTGCAGCAGCTGCAGGCAGATGTGGAACGTCTGGCGCATCTGTCCTACCCCAATACTGGAAAGGAGATCATCAACGAAATGGCAACCGAAGCGTTTATCCAAGCCATTAACGACGAAAAACTACAAATGGCTGTTCGAATGGCTGGGAAGAAAACACTTGCTGAGGCTTTGGCTTTTGCCCTGACAATGGAGGCAGCAGATCAGGCCTCCCAGAGAATCCATCGTGTCAGGGAAATAATCACCGAGGAATGCTCCTGCCAGAGAGTTGACGTCGAGCGCCAAAATAACGCCGCAGAACGGCAGATTCGTTGCTGGAATTGCAACAAGATTGAACATCTACAACGGCAGTGCAGAGCACCACGAAGAAACGGAAGCTGTCCGCATTGTGCTAGCCGGAGACGCGACGAAGAAGCATCCAGCGGGGATAACATCCGTCCTGCTGGTCAAGCTTCTCATTCGGGAAATGCTTAAGAGCCAACTTCGCGGGGCAGAAGTTGGTTTCTGGAATCGATGGCCCCAGAACCACCATCCAAGTCTCCCAAACCAAGCGATGCAACAAAAGCTTGACCGTGGAAGCAATTATGGGCAACAACAAGTGCGTGGCTACCATAGACACCGGTGCCACGGCTTCCATCGTAAGGAGGGATCTCGTCCGGAATTCATGGCTACACAACACCAGTTGCTACTGCCTGAGGACAGCGACAGGAGAATCAGCAAAAGTCTACGGAGAAGTTCGCCTGAGAATACAAATGGCAGGCTTAACATTCTCACACGTGTTCCTGGTGGCTGACATATGCGACGACTGCATCATCGGGGTGGACTTTATGGAAGCACATAAGATCATCCTGGACATCGGAATGCAGGTGCTGAGGTATCGACATGTGGAGATTCCTATGGTGTACGGAAACACAGGCACAGTAAATCTCAGGTCGGTTATCAGCAAGGACGACATTTTGCCACCCTCTGCAGAGACAGTAATTTGGATAAATTTGGAGGGTGATCCTGGGAACCATCGATTCTTCCTCATTGAGCCAGATAACCAAAAAGACTCCCAGAACTACATCGTGGGAAGAATTCTAGTGGAACCAAAGAACAACATGGTACCAGTAAGGCTCATGAACCCGAAAAACTACAGCGTCAAATTAAAGCGAGGGGAAGTGATTGGAGAATGCGTACCGATTTCCGCGATCTCAGCAGCAACTGAAGAGGAGCCTGTGAAGCCGGTTCCGTCATACAGATTGGCGGAACTACGGAAGACCATTTTTCAACATTGTGAACTTAATCAGGAGCAGCGAAGCACGGCAGCGAATCTACTCGGCGAGTTTGCTGACATATTTGCGTTGCAAGATGGGGACCACGGCCGAACACACTTAGTACAGCACCGCATAGACACCGGGGATGCTAGACCGATTAGACAGCCTGCCAGGCGACTCCCATTAGCAAAGCAGACAGAGGTTGCGGAGATGGTTTCGTCGATGGAGAAAGAAGGGCTAATTGAAAGTTCCCAGAGCCCGTGGGCATCACCTATTGTACTAGTCAAGAAGAAGGACAGCAGCACCCGATTCTGCGTGGACTACCGCAGGCTGAATGATGCTACCAAAAAGGATAGTTACCCTTTGTCCCGGATCGATGACACACTGGACACCCTCTCTGGAGCCCAATGGTTCTCCACTCTCGATCTAAAGAGCGGCTATTGGCAAGTGCAGATTCACCCAGAAGACCGCGAGGACTAACCTGGAAAACCTGCTTGGCGTATCTGGACGATGTCATTGTGGTGGGAAAAACGTTTGCAGAACATCGAGACAACATAAGGGAAGTCTTCAAACGCTTACGCAATGCCTACCTGAAACTCAACTCGAAGAAATGTGCGCTCTTTAAACGAGAAGTGAAGTATCTAGGTCACATTATTTCGTCAGAGGGAGTGAGAACGGATCCGGACAAAGTTGAAGCCGTTAAAAACTGGCCAGTTCCCAAAGACAAACACCAATTGAGGAGCTTCCTTGGCCTCGCCACATACTACCGACGGTTCGTAAAGGATTTTGCCAAAATTGCGAAGAGCCTGCACCAGTTGACGGAAAAGGGAAAACAATTTAAGTGGTCAGGCGAATGCGAGCAGAGTTTTCGGCAACTTAAACAACAACTATGTGAGGCTCCAATACTGGCCTACCCCATCCCGGACAAGATGTTTATCGTAGATGCAGATGCCAGTAATGTTGGGATCGGAGCTGTCCTTTCGCAGGTGGATGATGGCCAGGAGAAGGTAGTGGCCTATTTCAGTAAGGTACTCTCCAAACCAGAACGGAACTACTGTGTAACAAGACGGGAACTTCTTGCTTTGATTATGGCGACGAAACATTTCCGCAAGTACCTCTACGGTCAAAAGTTCCTCCTACGTACAGATCATGCAGCTCTAAAATGGTTGTTGCAGTTCAAAAATCCGGAGGGTCAGATCGCGAGGTGGACAGAGCGATTGCAGATGTACGAGTTCGAAATACAGCATCGCAAGGGGAAACTCCACTCAAACGCGGATGCATTGTCGCGACGACCTTGTAAAGCCGACTGTAAGCATTGTGTACGAAAGGAGGAGAAAGAGATCGTTCCCGTCCAAGTAGTTAGAGCTGAACCCATCACCGGTTGGAGTACAGAAGAGATCCGGAAAGCTCAGAAGGAAGACCCGGATATCGAACCGATACTAGCTTGGAAGGAGAACATGGAGAAACCTGATGGTCGAGATATTTCCGATAGAAACCCTACCCTCAAAGCATACTGGGCACAATGGGACTCTCTACATGTTCAAGTCGGCATTTTGAGGCGGAAATGGGAGATGCCCGATGGAAAGACGTGTAGGATGCAGCTCGTGGTGCCACGTTCAAAAGTGCATGAAGTGCTGCAGGAAATGCACGATGGTGTATCCGGAGGACACCTGGGTGTAAATAAAACGCTGGATAAAGTACGGGAACGATTCTACTGGCTCAGTGCGAGAGACGACATCGAGAGCTGGTGTCGAAAGTGCGTCACGTGTGCAGCGAGCAAGGGACCAAGCGTGAAAACCCGGGGCAAGATGCATCAGTACAACGTGAGCGCACCGTTTGAACGAATCGCTGTCGACATCGCAGGGCCGTTCCCGGAAACCGACCAGGGCAACCGATACATCTTAGTTGTTATGGACTACTTCAGCAAGTGGCCTGAAGCGTTTGCGATTCCCAACCAGGAGGCTAAGACCGTCGTAGAAAAGATTGTCAACAACTGGGTGAGCAGGTTTGGTGTACCCATGGAACTGCACTCGGATCAAGGACGGAACTTCGAGTCCAAGCTATTCCAGGAAACGTGTCAACTACTCGGAATCAAAAAGACCAGAACGACTCCACTTCACCCATAGTCCGACGGGATGGTAGAACGGTTCAACAGGACATTGAATGAACATCTCTCCAAAGTCGTGAGTGATTACCAACGTGACTGGGATCGACATATTCCCTTGTTCCTGATGGCTTATCGTAATGCAGTTCACAGTTCAACGGGACACACTCCGTCCGAAATCCTTTTTGGTCAACCTGTCCGGCTACCTAGTGAGGTGAAATTTAGTTCTCCCATGGATGAGCCGAAATCGGAAGAAGAATATGTGGCAGACCTAAGGGAAAGGATCGCCGACATACACCAAAGAACTAGGACGAAGATTAAGATAGCCAGTGACCGCATGAAGACCAGGTACGACGCGAAGACAACGACGTCAGGATTTCGGGAAGGAGATCTGGTATGGCTGTACAACCCACATCGACAAAAAGGGAGGTCTCCGAAGCTGCAGCAGGACTGGGAGGGTCCCTATACAGTGGTTACACGAATAAACGATGTTGTCTACAGAATTCAGCGGGGACTAAGAGGCAAGTTGAAAATCATACATGTGGATCGCCTACATCGTTACCATGGAAACAACGCCGATGCTCTTGTTCGGGACGAACAAGTTTAGGAGGGGGGCAGTGTAATATCGACTGCATTAGCGACATTTAGACATTTTGAATATCGACTGTATTAGCGACATTTAGACATTTTAGATATCGATCAGCGACATCTATTGGGGGGATTAGTGCTAAATTTAAGTGCATTCAGCAATTATAAGAACCTTCAGGAATTTTCTAGTACTTACCTCAGGCACGTTCCAGAACTATCGATATCTCACTAGATGGGCAAATCGTCGCCAGGAAGGAAGATTCTGGATTCGTATCTCGGGTATAAATACTACGAGCATTGAGAGCATGGACACAGTTGACTTGAGATTTAGTAGAGATACAGTTGAAAAGTGATTTGGATAGAGATTTTAATAGTGAATTAAAATTACAGAAGAATTTGTTTGAGATTAATTGTTTAAGTTGTTTGGAATAAAAGAGTTGTGAATAATTGGATTTAAAGAGTTGAATATTGTTGGAATAAATAAAAGATCATCAGTAGTTTGTGAAAAGATTAAATAAAGACAAATAGAATAGAAAGGAGGAAAAAGTTTTATCATTGCGAACCGGCAAACACGTTACAATATATAATGGTTTTTTTTAATAACTGCAATTTTTAGCTCTGCAAAATCTGAAGCTTCGTCTATAGTATTATAAAATATATCTTCTTTTTCTAGTATTGATTTTATTTCGTTAATTTATAACATGGATAATTTTTTTTTTTTTTGTTAGCAAAGGTGAAAATCTCGAAAGACACTGAGGGGCTAGAAACCCGGAGTAGTGTAGGACTCTAACCGCACTAAAAACACCTCCATAATCATGACCAATCAAAGAGAGATCGACAAATGATTTTAGTTTCAACGTGTAGTTGCGTTTGAGAAGGTATTATAATTTAAATACAGGTTCTCATGATTATCAGGTTATAAGTTCGTGAGGTTTGGTTCTTCTTAATCTACGAATATTGTATCGTATATTTAAGACATCTTCAATTTCCGGATTAATATGCATCAGCAGACGCTCGTTGTGACGAGTTGCGCTCTTTTTAATTGCTTCCGTTACAAGATCAATCTGAAATCACGATGCAAGTCATTATTTCTAATATACCATGGGGCATTTACAATTTCCCGAAGGACTTTATTTTGAAATTTTTGTATTATTTGTACATTAGTTTTCTTTGTACAACCCCATAATTGGATACCATAAGTCCAAACTGGTTTTATTATCTGATTGTATAATAAGATTTTATTTTCAGTGGACACTTCTGAATTGTGTCCTAACAACCAATGAAGTTTTCCATATCTAATATTTAACTCTTCTACTTTCTTTTTCACATGTTCCTTCCATTTCAGTTTACCTAGATACTTTCTGCTTTTTTCCAGTGATGTGGAACATATTTTTGTATAAAACAGGCATTTATTATTAGCTTGAGTTTTAAAAGTGCTATGTAGAGTAGTTCTTTCAGGATTTCGGCAGTTATAAGATCATAGCCTGGTGATTTTCTATTGGATAGTTTGTCAATACATGTGCTAATCTCTCTTAGCGAAGCATAAGGGATTACGTCTTCATCTACTCTATCAATGAATTCAAGTTCGTTTACCACACTAGGTGGAAAAGGTTTAAAGACATTAGTCAGGTGCTCAGAAAATAGTTTGACCTTTTCTTTTGGGTTGCCGATCCATTTCCCATCGGATGTTTTTAACGGGGGATCTTGCGCTTGGGGTCTCTTTAAATGTTTGGCAGCCTTCCAAAGGGAGTAGTCTGTGACTTTGTCAGAACTCAAGTTAGAAAGATATTTAGTTAAAGCACTATTTTTAAATTCACCGATACTTTTTTTAAGTTTATTATTAAGTCTATTAAACATAGTTCTATCGCCGGGATATCTTGTCATTTGCCATTTCCTGCGAGCTCTTCTCTTTTCTAATATTAGTTCCCTAATTTCTGTGGGATATTTTACCGATGCTTGTTTTTTTTGTTGGTAAGTCGGTGTACTATCTTCTGCTGCTTGTTGTATATCGGCAATGAATTGTTCCACTTCAATATCTATATGTTTGGTTGTAACCAGTGGAGATCTAAGGTTAATAAATCCTTCGAGTAACTCTTTGAATTTACGCCAGTTTGTTCTTTTGTTAGTAAGTCTTGCGTTTTTTATCTGTTCTATTGACATGCCATTGACCGTCAGTATTACGGGTGTATGATCCGACGACAGGTCATCACTGCCTTTAATTTTTACTTCTTTTCTATTGATTCCTTTCGTTATAAAGAAATCAATTAGATCTGGTTTTTTCGCTGGGACAGATGGCCAGTATGTAGGCGATCCAGACAAAATAAAATCACAGTTAAAATTTCGCCCTGATTTGTAAAGCTTCCTGCCTTTTGTTATTAATCTTGACCCCCAGAAGGTGTGTTTTGCATTGAAATCACCTCCAATGATAAAATTGTTTCCTAGAATTCGGAAAAGGTCATTAAGATCATCCTCTGTCGGCGGATGATTGGGTGGGCAGTATATGACAGCTATTTTAAATTCCTTACTTTTAGTTGATAAGTTTATTGTCGCTACTTGCATGGTTTGTTTTGCTATTTTTGGCAATTCATAGGGTTCCAAACAACTTTTTACAATTACAGCACTACCTCCCCTAGCACTGACAGCTGGATGGGGAGAGTGGTAACAGAGGTACCCAGGAATTTTAATCCTTGTTCCCTGTTTGAAGTGGGTTTCAGAGATCAGGATCAATGTCTTCATTGCATAGAAATACCTGAAATTCAGACATGTGTTGGAGTAAACCGTTTGCATTCCACGTTGCGACTTTTAGACTTTCAATCATTGTTATTTTGTTGTGTTTTTACTGTAGAAACTTCATTTCTCAGTAGCTTAATTATTTTATCTTGATTATCCAATCTTTGAATAATAGTCAAAAGCATTTCCTTTACTGATATTTCCTCTTCTTTGCGTGTATTTTTCACAATTTGGGAATATGACTTGGTATTCACAACTGGCGTATTTGTTTCTAGTTTCTACATTTACTTGTTGCTTGTTTTTATTTTTGGGTAGGTTTTGTTGGTGCTTGCTAGTAGCTCTGTTTTTCCTTTCTTGATATCCTTTTGCAATCGGACCACCGCTTTAATTAGCAGGGTGATTTCCATGGCAGTTGATACATTTCGCTTTCTCATCCTTCTTTAGAGGACAACCATTTGTTGGATGTTGACCTTCGCATTTAACGCATGCAAAATCTCTTTTACAATAGCTTTGCGTATGCCCGAAAGCTTGACATCTTTTGCATTGGGGTATTGTATTGGTACTTCTTCGAAGTGGCTCAATCTTAACGACAATACCCATTATCGATTTAATAGAGTATATCTTTTCGATGTCTTCTTGGTTGTTGAAGGAGAGCATAAATAGAGGTAATTTTCTATTTCTTATTATTGTATGTATGTATATTTGGCACGGCAGCTCATGGAGAGCCAAGGCCTAGCTTCTCACAACCATTCATGTTGTGCGTGTTATATTCTTCGCACGAATGGAAGGGACCTACAGTTTAGTGCCGACTCCGAACGGCGAATTGAGAAGTTTTTCATGACAGATTGTACTCCTCTTGCAGGTTTGTCATTCCTGCGAAGAGGTGGTGCCGTGAAAAAACTTTTGGTGGTTTTTGAGAATCGAACCTGTGTCTCTCGCTTAGCAGTCCAACGCACTAACCACTAAGCCACGGCGTCACCGTTTTATTATTAGTTCCCCTTTATTCTTTCCTTTTTTATTAAGTTATTGGCTTCTAGAATTTTGAATTTTTTATTAGTCAAGTCTTCAACAATGTCATGTTCATCACATGAGAAGTGAAGACCTCTGGCTATTACTCTAAGTGATCTAGTAGCCTTATTTTCATATGAGTGCCATTGCAACTTCATTTTCGTTAGCTCATCAGTAATTTCTCTATAGGCGTCACTGTCATCGGCATTTATTTTCCAATTATTGTTGCTATATGATGTGAGCTTGCATGTTTTCTTTGTTTTTTGTTCAATTATTCTTTTTAAATCACCAAATCTGTCTACTCCAGAGAACATTATAGGTGGTGGTAATGGCTGTCTTTTCACGCCAATGGTTGTCTTTTCAAGCCTTCTATCATTCGTCTTAGCTTGTGAATTTGCGTGTTTTGCGACGGACACACTATCATCATTTCTTGGAGACGTTTCAGGGCTTTCTTCTGCCTTGTGTTTTTTCGTTTGTCTTTTCATTTTCTTCAAATGCCCTTCTGTCTCTAGTGAAAGCTCCTCTTCATCTGTGAGGTATTCTTTTTTTTCATCTTGCTGGATTGGTTGGTCGGAACTTTTATTAGTACAGTCCAACATGGCAACTTTTACCTCTAGGTTTTTTATTTGTTTTTGCAGACTTAGAACAATCTCTTCTAGATTTTTTCTTGCTTTAAGTTCAGCTTGCCACTCGTTGTAGTAGCTGTTTGTTTTTAATCTCGCTTGTGAATCTGATTTATGTTCACTTTTAACTACACTGGTTTCTATTCCAGATTTTTCTTTTTGTAATTTCGGAATACTTACAATTATAGCGCTATCTTTGGCCGTAGGATTTTTTGGCGCTATTCTTTTTGGTGGAGTTCTTTGGGTAAGTGAACTCCTTCTGGAGCTCTGTTGAAGAAGCAATAAATGGTCCCCCTCAGAATCCATGGGACCGACCTCCGAAAAGGGTGGATTTTCCAGTTAACCTGGTCTGCCACCTGGGGTATTTATATTTGTTCATTGCCATATTTTGTATAACTGAGCTAGTTTTACTAGGTAGTTCAGTAGATTCTACACACAAACCCCCTACCAGGAGGACCGGGTCATTTGTTTTATTTTTTGCCATTTCTGCGAAGTTTTCGTCTCCGCTTTTGGGGATTTTAGTCGCCTCTTACGACAGGCATGCCTACCTCGGATATATTCTGTCCCCTACCCGAAGGGGATAATATAAATGAGTTTACTATGTTGTTCTTTCCCCAATGTATAGCATATTCAATGTTTAACAACTCTTCTTTCATTAATCTTAAACTAAATTGGGTACTTTACGCGATGTTGTCTTTAATTGTATTCTTTGGCCTACATTTGTTCAGTATTTCATTTGTTATTGTGTTAACTCTTTCAATTATTTGTTTGTATAAAATTACTTGTTTGTTATTATTCCTTAAAATATTATTGGTTTTCTCTTTTAGTATTCTGAAGTCGTCATGGTCTGGATTCCCAGCAACCCATTTCCATGCGCTTCCCAAAAAATGTAATGGCCGCTGGTTTCTTTTATGTTTTAATCGGAACAGGATGATTTGTAGTTGATTGATTTCTTGAAGTAGGAAGGGAAAGGTGGGATCGTTTTGGATTGTTCGGATGGCGTTCGTATTTGCTCTCTTACGCACTGAACACAATTTAGGTCCTATTCTGTTCTTAATATACGTTAATTCTTTGTTTATTCAACCTTTTAAAGATAAAGTTACTGCCTTTGCTGATGATACTGCGCTTTCATACTCAAACAAAAGTTTGCTGAATGTTTTCTCGGATGTTAACCATGACCTCGATCTACTGAGAAAATGGTTTTCAATACACAAGCTCACAATCAGTGATAAAACGAAATTTATGATATTTAATATTAACAGTAAAATTTGTGATGATTTGCCATTATTTTTTCACTCCCCGAGTTGCACACGCTTTTGCTTATTTTACAACGAAGATTATACTTTTTCCTTTAACAATTTAACGTCTTGTTGTAGTAAATGTTTCAAAATTGAGTGCGTCGACAATTTCAAATATTTAGGGATTGTCTTAGATAACAAGCTTAGTTGGTACAATCATACAAGTTATCTTAAACAGTATCTTAACAGAGTGGTAAGACAACTGTATCACCTAAGCCTTTATTATCCGCAATCAATTTTAAAACTTGTTTATAATGGTCTATTAAAATCTAAGCTGGAATATGGTATCTCTTGTTGGGGAGGTGCATTTTTTATAAAAACTGATCCTCTATTAATAAAACATAAACATGCTTTTCGAATCTTATGCAGAGCAAATCGCAGAACTCCAAGTTTTAATTTGTTCAAAAACCTTGATACTCTTCCTTTAAAGCATCTTTACTGCTATAAAGTCCTAAAAATATTTTTCGAAAATGCGGGTTTTTATTCAGTTAGAAATATTGAAAACTATAATTTGCGAGGAAATACTAGAAATTTTGTAACAGTTCCTCCAGTTCATAAAGTTCACTTTGGACGTTTCTTCTTTGCTACCGCACCTCGTTTGTTCAACCTTCTTCCAGATACTATGAGATGTGAAAGAGTAAAAAATATATTTCTTAATGGTATTAAAAAATGGGTACTGTCTTTTGACTACTCTGCTATAAATAGTTTATTTATCAATGAATTTTGTTCTTTGAATGTCTAACTATTTCTCTTATTTTGATCTTTTCAAATATTGTAATTCAAATTTAATTTTTTTTTTGCCTCAACATTGAAACTCCGCCTCAACTATGTCAATATTTTGATTAATTTTTTTTTTCCTGTATAACTTGATACTTTCAACTCTTGTCATTTGGACAACCGATTGTACCTATCTATTTCATTTAAACAATATATCGTATATCAAAGATTTGTAAACCAAAATAAAAGAATAAGTGAAATAAAGAATAAGAATAAATAAATAAATAAATAAATAAATTTAGTGACCTGTTTAATTTTTTTAGCCATCTGGGGGAAATATTTAGTTTGTATAATTTGATTCCTATTTTCTTCCCGACCACGATGTGCTTTACTGTGGGTTTCTATAATTATTTCGTTCTGTCGTTCTTCTAATGGAATGTCTTCAACTTCTTTTCGAGAGAATCTAATCTTGTAACTATTGAAATAAAGAGCGTAGATTTCCTGGATCAGGCCATTGTCAATATTCCGTTAAGGATAGTTGGGTTGAGAAATCTTTTAAAAATTCCGATTATGTTTTTTTTAGTGTAATAGGGCTCCATTATGATGTGTTTAGTCAATTTTGGTAAAGGTGTTTCGACTTCGTGACTTGACGTATTTCCGATTTTAGAATGAGCTGATTTCTAAAGACATTTAATGGCACTTCGGTTAATTGAACGAAGTTATGTGACGAGCTTTCTCCACTATGTATAGTTGATGTTAACGCAAGGACATTTGAGGGTGAGGGATTTGATTGCGGGGGTCGTCACAGAGCATCTGCCATGATATTTGATTTTCCTGGGGTGTATTTAAACTCATAATTATATTCCTCCAGAATCGCTTTCCATCTCTTCATTTTTGTATTTGTATTTTTATTACTAAGAGCGTTGGTTAAAGGCTGATGGTCCGTGTATATAATTACTTTCTTCGATACGTATAGGAAATTCTGAAATGAACCTAAAGCCCGTATTTAAGCTTCTAGACAGAAACATAATTGGTTTTCCTTCTTGGCTCAATACTGCTCCTTGTGCGAAATTCGAAGCATCGGTTGTTAATTCGAAATGTTTGTTGAAATCGGGATAAAATTATATTACATCTTTGGAAATAAGGGAATTCTTTACATTTGCAAATGCTTGCAAAACAGCTTCGTCTAAATGAATCGATTTTAATTTTGACTGGGATTTGGACACTTGTACATCCGCCCTTATGAGAAGGGCTGTCAGGGGTTTTGCTATTTTGCGTAATCACAAATAAACCATCTGTAAGACATGCCAAGGAACGATCTGAGGTCTTTTAAAAATTTTAGGATGGGAATTTCAGCGATAGCATTTACTTTTGCGGGGTTGGTTTTTTATGCCTAATTTAGAAACTATAAAGCCGAGGAATTCGAATTTTAAAAAGTCGCACTTATCCATTTGGATCTTTACGTAAGCTTCTTGTAAAATTTAAAATATGATTTTAAGGTATTCAAAATGTTGGTCTTCGGTCTCGCTAAAAATAATAATATCATCGATATACACATAGCATCGTCTTTCAGTGCTCTTGGATAAGGGTAGGGCCAGGTGTAGACGGGGTCTTTAGAGGTTGTCCTTATTTCTCCCAATACCGCTGTTATGTAGGTTAAATTTTCTCCGGTTCACTAAATAAACTAGAATGTGTGTGCGTAATCTGCTTAATTTGTTTTTCTTGTTGAGGATTTAGATGTGAAGTACGTAAATTTATGCTATTGACGGCTTGAGTTTTATGTTGTTTAAGGGGAAAACAGTAGCTTTCTTTTAAGGTAAAATAGTTTTTATCGGTAGGAATGACGGCTCCTTACTAAGGGTAATAAAACTGTCAAAATAATCGAGTCCATTCAGTATAAAGAATTTAATATTTCCAATTTCACTTCCCATAATTTCGAGATTTGCCTGGTGTGTAACTTTAATTTTACCACTAACGGAATTTGCGTAAAAGTGTTTTTGATTAGGTATGGGTTTTTTTATCTAACATGCTTGCACATAGTTTTTGTTTGATCCTGTATCAAGTAAAAATTTTAATAGTTTTCCACTCTTCGCTTTGAATTCATAATACGGGAGCGAAGAGTCATCGGGACTAAAAAATTAAGTTCTCCTAAAGTGTCACACATTTCTAAAACTTCTTCAGATTCTGGTTGAGTGTCATTAAATGTTTCGTCAGGTATCGGTTCACTTTCTACTATCTGGTCATAGCTATCTGTCTCATCTTGGGTTGCGTTAATGTAGAAATTGCGTTTCGTGTAATTTGCTGTAGGGGGTTGTTGTGATCTTTGTGGGGTGGCCATGATGTAGTGGTTGCATCATCGGTTGTCACGCTGAAGGTTCCAGGTTCGAATCACGATGTCACAAAAAAAAAGTCGGTCAATTGCGAAAAAAAAAGCTGGCGTCAACTCTACTGTATAGGTATAACATCGGGATGTTCGAAAGAAATACTGTGAATTATAAGCAATGGCAAAAGAACCAATAATTCTCCCCAGTCATTCTGGACACCACTCTCGGAGCAAAAAGATTGAAACCTAATACCACCTGAGTTTCCAAATCACTACACCAACACAAGCGTTGTGTGAATAGCATCATAAGGGTATGCATAACCCCTTTAGCGCTAGTGAATTATAAAAAAAAAAACTGAGTCCTGGTTTGCGAACTCTGTGGGTTTTCTCTGGGTCGAATTTCACCGGTCTTTGAGTAAATGAGGAATGAGGCCTAGGTGTAAAAGATGGTCTGGGGCCTTCTGGTAAATTATTGAAATTGAAGCACCCTGTGCAACAACCAGATAACTCCACTTTTTGAACAACTCCAGGAGATGGCTTATTCTTGCTCCGTTTTGAAAACAGGGATAACTCCAAAAGCGAGTTTCCTTATCCAAGAGTCAACGTAGATGTCTTTTTTGTACACCGAAGGATGCAGGATTTTTTTTTTTTGCATTTCTGCATTAAAAAACATATTTCGCAAAAAGTGGAGTTATCTGGTTGTTGCTTCAATTGGGTGCTTCAATTGTTTTTAAATTGTGGAACATATGGTTGGCTGTAGGCTTGTGGTCGGTATGAACTATTTTGGGCATTGAGCAGAGAGTAACCCGGTTGAGGATTTGATCTAAATTGGTGTTGAACAGGTCTTTGGCCATTGAAATTCAGAGGATCGAAACTCGGTTGCTCTTATTGGAATGTTGGTCTATAACCTGCTACATGTGGTGGTTGTAACCTGCGCTGGGGATGCGGAGGCGAAGGTGCCTGTACCCTTCTTAGAGTACCTTGCGCATTCATAGTGTTGGCGATTAAAATAAACGTTGGCGACAAAATCACGTTGGCGACTTTATATTTTATTTTACTTTGGCAAGTCAATGATTCTGTGTTACGTAACGTAATCTAAACTAAAGTTACGATATTATTAACTGACATAAGATAAATAACCTAAAAGTTTACATATATCTACTGTAACTTCCCGCCCAAATTGGGGGGTATAAAATAAAAAACTTAAAATTAATCTGTACTGTAATCAACAAGGTACAGCGAACCAATAAAAGCGTACAATTGTTGCTATGTTCAATAGCATTAGTCTGGTCTTCACCAGGAAAGTTATTCGTATTTGGATTTAGTACGTTCTCGATTATAGCCTTTCCTTGTCGGCATATAATAGAGGAAATAAGGGACTCTAATTCAGGAATTGCTCTAGCATTTTGAGTTTGGTCAGAGTGCGAACCACATGATGAAAAGGAACTTTTGTGATTCGTTCTATTAGGGAGCCGGGGTGCTGGATAGGTTGTAGTAGTTTCGGTTCATGAAGAACTGTTAGGATTGCTTAACTAATTTTCTTATTGACTCCTACCTTTCTTCTTGAGTTTTATAATTTGCAAAATTTATTTTCACTTAAATTTTCTTATCCGTTTCTTTCCTTTTATTTATAACTAGCAATCCACCCGCGGCTTCGCGCGAGTTATATGATTGAAAATCGTCAACAATAAAAATACATGTTGCACTTTTTGGAATTGGGTCATTTACGATCGACTCACGTCGATAGTCAATGCCCGAATGTAGAGAAGTGTCAACAAAGCAGTAATGCGTATTGCAATATTGTTACTTGTTGGAAGTAGGTCGGTGATTGCTTAACATCCGTTCGGTGGTCAATGCCCGAACTCCAACAGGTACCAATTGAGCAATTCGTCAAGTTGAATTGCCCGTCCTTTCCGACTCAAACATTTTTTGATAATTTAGTTGAGTGCAAGATTCCCAACGAATAACTAAATAAAGAGTTGTGGTTCCAAAAATAAAAGAGTATTTTATTTCATACTTTCGGATCTTATAACTGGCGCAGTCGAATACTAACCAAACGTAACCTGAAAGTGATACCCGTGAAAAGAAAACAATAAAAGAAAAAAAAACAACACGGAAGAAATAAAAAGAAACAAAGTGAAATCGGTATCGGTAACAATATATGTGTACGTAAACCGTGAACGAAAAATCTTAATAGATAAATAAAACAAAAAAAAAAAAGGAAACATAATAATCGAAATATTCTAATATATGAAATATGACTGAAATCCAATCGATGGCAGCTGCTCCAGATGGGCTAGCGGATAGAGTCAACGCAATATCCATAATCCAACACGCATCGTTTAATGGAACGACGAATATATTGCGTGAAATCAACTACATAAGCGAATTTGATGGGGATAAATCGAAACTGACTCGATTTATACATTAAGTGGACACCCATATAGATGCTACTGGCGAGGAGAGGAAATCCGAAGTGTGGACAGCCATAAGACACACCAAACTGACAGGAAGAGCTCAGGACTGGACACCTGGGAAATGCATTCAAACAACATTTTCGACCCGTCATAAACATCATGGAATTAACGAACAAAATGTTCTTTCTTAAAGTAAGTTCGAAAGTAGATTTAATCGATAAAGTAGAATTATTAATTTCTGAAATTAACACAGCTGCTTTGTATGAGAATAACAGTGAAATATTTAAAAACTTACATTATAATACTCTTATTGTTAAAATCAAAAGTTTTTGTACGGATAGTTTAGCTAAAGAACTTAGAGACGTAAATAATATACAAGACGTTAAGAAAATACTTTACGATTATGCAAGCTATGAACAAGGTAATTTTCAACCTCAATCGCTATTCTAAACCAGTAAGACAAGATTCAAATGTCGATTCAAGTAATCAGCAACGTTTTTCCTCTTGGGCACTTAGGGTACCACAAAACTACCGGCAGCAAAGTAACGTAGGTAATATAAGGCCCAATAGTAGACAATACACACAACAAAGAAGCAAACCAAACTCTAGATCTAATAGTAGGCAATATAGAAACCAACCTACTTTTAATCCACCGGAACAACTAAGAAATTCACGTAATGGAGAAATACATTCTGTGAAGACCCCGGTTTTTTTCAACGGAGCCTCGGAAGACAATTGTTAACACCTTCGTTAAAAATAATCAACAACATTTTTGTCTTTGGGATACGGGTAGCACCATTATTATTATTATGAGCTTTATGACATTTGCCCTTTTACATAATTATGTGGTGTGTATAAATTAATGTTAAGTTTTCTTTCAAATCATTTAAGTGTTATGTACAATATTTTAATTTCGAATTTGTTTGTTAAATATAGAATACTTTGTATATATGTGTGTTTAGTAAATTACATTAAAATATATATATGTTAAAATGTTATTAGATATTTAAGTAAAGTTAGATTAATATTAGGATTTGAAACGAAAGTTAAAAGTTAAAAGTTAAAAGTGGGCATAAGCCTCCCCCATCAGTCGCCATTCTTGTTTGTTTTGTGCTAATTGTCTCCAGTTACTGCCAGTGTGATTTTGAATGCCGTCTCTATCTTGTTTGTGGTCTTCCTACTCTCCTTCGTCCTTCGTACGGTGTCCAGTTTGTTGCTCTTATAGTCCATCTGTTATCGTTTTGTCTCATGACATGTCCTGCCCAACTCCATTTTAGCTCTCTAGTCCTTTCTATCACGTCTTTCCATTTTGTCCTTTCTCTTATTTCTTCATTTCTTATTCTTTGGAGTCTTGAAATTTTTAGGGTTGTTCTTTCCATTGCTCTTTGGCATACTTGTAGTTTTTTAATGTTTTTAGCATTTAAGTTCCATGTTTGAGCTCCATATGTCATAACCGGAAGAATAGCAGCTTCAAAGAGGTATTTTTTGGATTCTTGAGTTATGTTTGAGTCGAAAATTTGTTTCATATTCCAGTATTGTTTCCAGCTATTCGTGATTCTCTTATCGGTTTCTTTGTCTGTTTTCTGTGTGAATGAGATTATTTGTCCTAGATATGTACGTGTATTCATCAACGTAGTCGATGTTTTCATTTTGTAGTCGTATCTCAAGTTTATCAGCGTTAGTCATCAATTTTGTCTTGTCCTTATTCATTTTTAGTCTAACTTTGGAGCAGGTTTGATTAAGGTCTTCTAGCATTGTTTTTATTTCTGCGTGTGTGCGTCCGATTAGTATGATGTCGTCTGCGAACTTTAGATTGTTAAGTTTTTCGCCGTCTATGTTGATTCCATAGTCGTTCCAGTTAAGGTGGTTGAAGCATCTTTCCAGTACGGTTGAAAACAGTCCAGGTGATAGCGGGTCCCCTTGTCTTACTCCTCGCTTCAACTTAAATGGGCGTCCTTTTCGTTCAAGGTTAATAGCTGCCGTATTGTTGGCATATATATTTTTGATGATTCGGACATATTTTTCGTGGATTCCTGCTTCGCACAACGCTTTGAAAACTATATCGTGATCTATTGTATCGAATGCTTTGCTGAAGTCAACGAAACCTAAGTATATTTTTTGTCGATATTCCGTGACTTTTTCAATCAGCTGATTTACTACCTGTAGGTGATCAGTTGTTGAAAAGCCTGACCTGAAGCCCGCTTGCTCTCGAGATTGGTATTCGTCTAAAGTTTTGTTCAGCCTCCGCAAGAGACATTTAGCGAATACTTTGTAAATTGTCGATATGATACTCAGTGGTCTGTAGTTGTCGATGTTGTTTCTATCTCCTTTCTTGTGTATGAGAATTATTGTTGATTTTGACCATTGTTGTGGAGTCTTTTCAGCTGTCAGGATTTCATTGAATATTTCTCTGAGTGCTGGTGTGATGGCCTCTTTCCCGATTTTTAGCATTTCTGCCTTAATGTTGTCGTTTCCAGCGCATTTCTCGTTTTTCAGTTCCTCAATTGATTTTTCGATCTCTGCATCTAGAAACATTGGGACGTCGTTCAGATTGTTGAGCATGTGTGCTGGTGCTTCGTTGTATATATCAATGTCAGTTTGAGATGATGCATAGAGCCTTTCATAAAAGTTCGTTGCCACTTCTAACATTGTGCGTCTGTTTCGGATGTCTTTGCCGTTTTGCCGAATGCCTGTCATCCAGTCTTTTCCATCTGCTAGGTTTAGTTTTACCTTTTTTATTGATTTCGTGTCTTCCAGTATTTGCTTCACTAATGAATCGTTAAATTTACTTATGTCTCTATTGATCGATTGTCTTACATTTTCTTTTAGTTGTTTCAATTTTCGTTTTTCCGTTTCGTTAAGAGTGTTTTTCGTTTGCAGTTTATTCCTTTCAGTGATGATTCGTTTTGTTTCTTCTGAGATTTTGTCTTGTTTTTTTTTTTAGTTTTGTTCTATTGTGGAGTTTGAGGCTTTTATTATTGTTTCTTCCAACTTGTTATATTTCTCTTGAAGTTCGCTTGTGTTTCTTAGTGTTTCGATTCTGTAGTTGTTGGTTATTTGTGTTATGTACTGGTTTTTGGTTTCGTCAGTTATAATTTTTGGGATGAATTTGTTGCAAGGGTTGTTCCTTCCTAGTGTGGTGTGATTTAATGTTATCGTCGCTCTTACCATTCTATGGTCACTATTGTAGGCGAATTGGTTGATTACTGTTACATCTTTAATGGTTTTCGTTTTGTTCGTTAGAATGAAATCAATTTCATTTTTTGTAGTTCCGTCAGGTGCCAACCAAGTCCACTTTTTGTTCAGAGGTTTTTTAAATAGAGTGTTTCCTACCGTTTAAGACTTGTATTATTGTTAGTTTTGAAGATCCGATTTTTAGTTGTATTGCCATTATTCTTTCATTATACAGTTTAATTTTAATTATTTTGTTTGTCCATTTTTCCTTTATGAGAAATCCTATGCCATGTAGTCCTCTTTGTTTTCCTTTGTAGCAGAAAATATCGCCATTGCTTTGTTTTATTATTCTTTCGCCTTCAATTCTTGTTTCTGCGAGTCCTACTACGTCCCATTTAATTTTTGTAAGCGCGTTGTTAAGTTCAAGTTTGTGTCTAACATTCATAGTGCATACATGTATAACATTTCTTGGTTTTGTAATCGTTGGTTTAGTCTTTGCAGGGGTTGTATTTTTGATGGTACTCTCTGTTTTATGGTTCTTCTTCTGCTTGACATTGGTTATTGGGGGGTTCTGGCCTGACTCCCTCACGGTGGCCAGCCGGGTTGAGGGGTTTACATTAATATTGTTATTCGTTCTTGTGTGTGAGTCTGTTTCCGTCATAGCAGCGATTGTGGTCTGGTCGTATCCGATAGCGCTTGTTTGTTTAGGTTTTTTAATTTGCTATGTTTCTGTTTCCGTGTTGTTTGCTGGGTGTTGGTTTGTCTCATATGTTTGTTTGGGAGTAGCAATTGGTGCAAAGAATTTTGCCACTGATGTCGGTGTTTCTGGTTTGTTATTGTTTTTCCTTTGTTTACTAGGTCCTGGGTTTGACTCTCCAGAGAAATATGTTTTTGATTTCTTCTTGTATTGTCTGTCAAGTGGTGATGTGTTCTTATCCCCGTCAATTGATCTACTTCTTTTCTTGAGCTCATTTTCCGCGTTTATTAAGTCTATTTGGTCTTCTGATAATTCTTTATTGTTCATAATTAGTTTACCTTTAAATATTTTTGCGTTACCATCTTTTTGTTTGAGGATTTCTAATGCTCTTCTTAGTTTTTTGTTCTGTTCAGCTGTTTTCTTTGGTATGTCGTTTACAAAATAGATTTTTATTGATCTCAATTCCTTAAGCCTTATTTTGTTGTTTTTTCCTAAGCGAAATTATACCTAGTTTCAGAGGTCTAGTATAGTTCGTTGAAGTTTTCCCTAGTCGATACAGGAAGTTGATTTCGTTGATAGTGAGATCTACCAGAAGGTGGTCGTTTATAAGCTTCATAACTGCCTCTTCCAGTTCTTGTTTGTTGTTTTCTTTTTCTGGGAAATTGTGAATGATGATGTTCCTTTTCCTATTTTCAAGATCGTAGTTTTCCAGCTTTAACTCCATGTCGTTGATTTTGTCATACATTTTTGTTTCCATTGTTTGAAATTTTTCATCAATTTTGTTATTTGTTTGAGAGAACTTCTCGTTCATCTCTCTCGATATGTTTTCTAGTTTTTCCAGTATTTTGTCCATATTCGAAATTTGCTGATGTTTTCTGTTTTAAGTCGGTTTTTTTTGTAGTCTACTGTAATATAAAAAGTGTAGAATACCTATAGGCGCTTTTGGATATTGTTAGCCTTGAAGTATGCTAATTTGGCAGTTCTAAATTAGTAATGAAATTCTATAATAGTGGATGTCTTGGATTCGTTGGATGTTTATATATGTATATGTATTTATATTTTACAGCTGATTTAGCTTCTAAGTATAGTTGTGCGTGTGTGCTGAGTTGAGTGGTTTTCGTCGTTATTTATCAACTGTTTTGAAGTTTAGATGATCAATGTCAATATATTACCTTTCGTTTTCTTGATTTGTTTGTTGTTTTGACTTGTTCCTTCAATTTCCCTTTGATTTTTGTTATCGTCCTTCTTGAATCCAGCCGAAACTCACATTTTTAGTTTAATATTTACTTAATTATCGTGATTATTAATCGGAGCACTTATGAATTGCTTTGACACTTTCGACCAGCGTTGCCAGAAGTAGCACCATTACAATTCTTAATACCAATAAACTCAGAGAAACCTATAAGGAACTCGAAAAAGTCTTCATGGAACTTAACACTGTAAACGGCAGAACCCAGGCACAGTATACAATATACGAAGTTCCAATACCTCAGGAATTTGGATATGAACCAAGTTCTTCTAAAAGAGCTTATGGCATGGATCTAGGAGACAAAGATTACAGTTTGTTATTAGGAATGGATGTTCTTCAGAATATACTTAGGGACATAAATTTAGAAATGAAGCGAATTCAGTTAAAAAACGGCACCATACTACCCATGACTCAGACTAGCATAGGTGAGATAGATTGCTTTGAATTAGAAAACGAACGTAACATAGATACAGAAGGATTAAACTTGGAAGAGAAAACTAAATTAGAAAACTTGCTTAACAAATACGCAAAACTACACTATAGGGAAGGAAATACGTTAATGAATACTAAAAGTATAATGCATTAAGTAGACTTAGTTCAAGGGAACCCAGGCTATACCGGTAACCACAGAAACATGAAGACGAAGTGAATAGGCAAGTTTCCGAATTAGAAGCTCAGGGAATTATTAGGAAATCCAACAGTCGGTATGCTTCACCAGTAGTCATAGAAGCAAAAAAACCTGATGCTAACGGTGAAATTAAATACCGAATGTGTGTCGACTACAGAAAACTAAACGATATCACTGTGGACGACAAACACCCCTTGCCTAACATTGAGGGAATCCTGACAAAGTAAGGACGATCCCAATATTTTTCAACACTGGATCTTGCGAAGGGATACCATCAAATATTGATGAGGCCCCAAGACATTCATAAGACAGCATTTTTAACGCCAATGGGTCTATATGAATACGTTAGTAGCGTTTCTAATGACCCTGAATACATAGAATCCTTCGAAAAACTTAAATCAAAAATTATGACCCACCCGATCCTTAAATATCGCGACTTCTCTAAACCGTTCACTCTCTTTACGGATGCAAGTAATTACGCTGTCGGAGCTGTTCTTACTCAAGAAGGGCAATCTATTTCTTATGCCTCCAGGACCATGAATAACCATGCGCAAAATTATTCCACCACCGATAAAGAACTCCTAGCGGTTGTATGGGCCACAGGCTACTTTTGACCATGTCTGTGGGGCAATAAATTCAGACTCAAAACGGATCATATGCCTATTAAATATATGAAAAATAAATACTCAGGTAAAAAATTTAGCCAACGAAACCAGCGCTGGCTACTCAAACTCCAAGAGTTTGACTTCGAGATAGAATACCTGAAAGGTAAAGAGAACGTTGTCGCTGATTTCCAGGAAAACAATGCTTTATCGGAAACCATACACATAGAAAATGAGAATGTGATAACACATATACCTATTAAGGAGGGAATAGTGAACATATGTAAAACCCAAATTATCGTAACAAGGTAAACCCAACAACGATTCGAAGTACTTCATGGTAGACGTATTCTTTATTTGGGAATGAATCAGAGTGAAAACAGCTGGCAAGATAACTTAAAAACTTATGTCAATTCAGGAAGGGTAGGATTATTTTCGGAAACAACAGAAGAGGACTATGTCCGTTTTCAAAATATAATCCTCCAACTCTTCGCAACCAACACCAAAGTACAGTTTGTTAAATTTACAAAAAGGGCACAAGAATTTCAAACACTCAGAGAACCTCTCCGGGATAATCGAAACTTACAATACTCTAAAAAATAAAATATATTATCCCAAATTGGTAACAGAAATTACTCAAATTATTAACAATTGTGATAAATGTAATGCGGGCAAATACGATAGGAAACCTATTAGAGAAAATTTTAAAATAACACCTACCCCCGAAAGAATAAACGAGACTTTTCACGTAGGCATATATCATATCATATCATATCATATCATTACTATTATATAAAGACGAAACATTAAAAAACTTTGGCCCCGGTAATCTCAGCAAATACTGAACCGATCAACGTGAAATACAATTTATAATATTCTTTATTTTTACGAAATCCAGTTAGGCTATTTTTTTTTTTATTAAAATGTTTTTTGTTTACAGGAAAATTTAACATTTATATTTTTTTCATACTAATTTTAAAGAGGTTGACCAACATATTCACTGCTAACTTTACATCAATTTCAAAAATTGCAAAAACAAAATTTTTTGTATAAAGTCAATATGCTTACGCAAATTTTAAGCCCTACATCTTTTCTTAATTATACTTAATTGCTAAGAAATAAATTTATAAGTATTTTCAATACATAAATTATATTTACAGTGATCCCCGCTTAATTGAACCTCGCTTAATTGATTTCCCCGTTTAATTAAACGAAAAAATTGGGCTCAAATATTTCCTATATAAACTATACACGTATTTGCACGGTTAATTGAGTCCCGTATAATTGATTTACCCGCTTAATTGGTCTTAAAAATGTATACCAAACAAACTAAATGCATCCAAATTTGTCGGTTAATTGATCGGCGACAAACAAAAAAATTATATCAAAAAGATGGACAAATTCCTGTAATTCCGGAGCGCTGTTTTCACATTGAAGTTGACAGCACTGCACAACAGATGGCAGCGAGCTGTAGTTTGTCATATTCCAATTCTGATAGCGTGATTCATTTGACAACAAAGCTAATTGGGTACGTTTCGATTTCTAGATATCTAAATTTCAGATAGAATACGGAACGCTGAAACTTGACTGAAAAACAAGACAACGTCAGATATGACATCCAAGTCAAAACAACATTTTTACTTTTGTTTCTCGCATTGAAGTTGCTTTGTAACTTAAAATCTGCGCACAATAATAAAACACGAATTGTTCTGAAGATAACATTTTATGAAAGTAATACAGTCTTCCCCGCTTAATTGAACCGACCATTTTGTCCGATTTTTTCGATCAATTATCCGATTGTTCAATTAAACAAAACCCGCTTAATTGCTTTTTTAGTGCAATTAAACGAGATTTGCTAAATTGAGCCAGTAAGTCAATGGAACGATGTTATATTCGAAAACTGTGATGAAAATGGGTACGTTCCGATTTCTGGACCATCTGAAGTTTCAGATAAAGAGAGCATTCTGATTCGACAACAGCCTGAAATTTGACAGATGAGCAAGACAACTTTTTGTGAGTTAGTGGACTGGATTGTTAGTCTAAAAATTCTGAAATTTTAAAATATCGTATTTTGCAACGATTGCTGAACTTTGGAAGTAATTTTTTTTTTTTAGCTACTTGGACGAATATTGGTTTAAATTAATAGTTTAATTTTCACACAGTTTTATTGTATAATTCATCGATTTTGTAGTCTTCTGCAAATTGTTGAGCTCAAATGATTACACTTAACCTGTGATATAAGTAAACTGATTTTGGCAAAGCGCATAAGTTTATTACTTTCATAAAATATTATCTTCAGAACAATTCGTGTTTTTTATTGTGCGCAGATTTACAAGTTACAAAGCAACTCCAATGCGAGAACTAAAAGTAAAAATGTTGTTTTCGCTTGGATGTCATATCTGACGTTGGCTTGTTTTTCAGTCAAGTTTCAGCGTTCCATATTCTAGTCTATCTGATATCTAGAAATCGGAATAAGTTTTGTTGTCAAATGAATCCCGCTACGAAAATTGGAATATGACAAACTACAGCCCGCTGCCATCTGTTGTGCAGTGCTGTCAACTTCAATGTAAAAACAGCGCTCCGGAATTACTACAATTTGCCCATCTTTTCGTTATAATTTTTTGTTTGTCGCCGATCAATTAATCGACAAATTTGGATGCATTTAGTTTGTTTGGTATACATTTTTAAGATCAATTAAACGGGTAAATCAATTATACGGGACTCAATTAACCGTGCAAATACGTGTATAGCTTATATAGGAAATATTCGAGTCCACTTTTTTCGTTCAATTAAACGGGAAAATCAATTAAGCGAGGTTCAATTAAGCGGGGATCACTGTACACTTATGCGCTTTTTCAAAAGCAGTTTACTTATATCACAGGTTAAGTGTAGTCAATTGAGCTCAACAATTTGCTGAAGACTACAAAATCGATGAATATTATAATGCAATAAAACTGTGTGAAGATTAAACTATTAATTTAAACCAATATTCGTCCAAGTACAAAAAAGAAATGTCTTCCAAAGTTCCAATTTCAAATGAGTTAAGACAAGAATTTTCCAGTCCACTACTTCACAAAAGTTGTCTTGCTCATCTTTTAAATCTCAGGCTGTTGTCGAATCAGAATGCTCTCTTTATTTGAAACTTCAGATGGTCTGAAAATCAAAACGGACCCATTTTCATCACAGTTTTCGAATTAAATATCGTTTCATTGACTTACTGGCTCAAATAAGCAAATCTCGTTCAATTGCACTATAGAAGCAATTCAGCGGGTTTTCTTTAATTGAACACTCAGATAATTGGTCGAAAAAATCGGCGAAATGGTCGGTTCAATTAAGCGGGGAATACTGTATTTGTTTACATCGCTGATATCGATTCAATCATGACGACGAGGTTGCTGCTTTGCTCCATTTCATCATCGTTCCGTGTTTCTCGCACGCCCTCTTCCTGCCATTCCTATTCATACTTTGTATGATCATGATCTTAAAGTATAATAATAGCCGTGTTTTTTTGATAGCTGTATACCCAACCCAGTAAGATTTTACACACAAAGCAATAACAACAACCCAAGTGGAGATAAGTTTCCCAGTAGCAGCAAGTGAGGATAGACCTACATAAGTTGACCACCAGAGCATGAAAAATCTCATAAATGAGCTTTTAGCCGATTGTATTTTTTCCTTTTGCTTGCGTTTGACATTTAAAAGCTTTTAAACAAAGACAACAACTTAAATAAAATTCGAGCCGCAAACCAATTGGTTGGTGCGGCTGGAAGTGAGTATAGATCGTTTTTTTGACTGAAGTGAGTATGATTATCAAAAAAACACGACATAAATATAAGTTTGAGAGAATATAGAATTACCGATTAGTTAAGGATTTCTTAATATAATATTTATTTTTTTTAAATATAAACTTATGTCTTAACCTATTTCTATTGATCTCTTGAAAACACATATCTCTAAAAATGCAGGCTCCAGACCCTCAAATTCCTTCAACTTCCGCAGGTGCGCCCACCGCAACTCCCGCTTTACAAACGCTCATTCATAATATGGTCAATAATGCCCTACAAAAAGAAGGTAGAAACATTTTCCAATCCATTATCAATCCACATTCTGACCAATTCAGGGGAACAGATCAAACCATTAGACCAGATCAATTAACCAATATAGGTGAACTTGATAGAATACCCGATGTCGTTCGAGCTTTACGCGAGTTCTCTGGTCAACCCGGGGAATTCAGTTCGTGGAAAAAGAGCATTGAACGAATTCTAAAAATATATGAACCAATAATAGGTTCTCCCAAATACTTCGAGATTTTAAATGTAATCCGTAATAAAATAGTAGGCGCAGCTGACCATGTCCTAGAATCATATAATACCCCACTGAACTGGGACTGTATCTCACGATGTCTGACTCTTCATTATGCAGACAAACGAGATTTAGGGACATTAGAATATCAAATGTCGTCTTTGGTACAGGGTAACTCTTCTATTCAAGAGTTCTACCAAACTGTATATTCCCACTTATCGCTAATATTAAATAAGATCTCTTGCATGGACATAACTAACGAGTCCCTCACTTTGCTAATGCAAACATACAGGGACAAGGCGTTAGACACGTTTATCAGAGGCCTTAAGGGAGATCTGCCAAGGCTCCTCGGCATCCGAGAACCTTCGGATTTACCTCAAGCGCTGCATCTGTGCCTTAAGCTAGAGAACCAAAACTACAGAGCGCAATATGCAATGGCATGTCAGAACACCGGTAGGCGACTACAACACCCGTTACCACCTCTAGTGCCACCAAAACGATTCAATCAACAAACTAACTTTCCCACAAATAGACAACCGTTCTATCCCGAATTAGCACACTTTCCTAGACCAATCCAGCAATATCATTTTCCTTCCCAAAATCAAAGACCTATGATCCCATACAGGCAAGCACAACCTTTCTTTAACAATCAACCGATGCGAAATTTTGTACACAAACCACAACCACCACCAAGGCCGATGGAAACTTCGACGACCAGAACAAATAACGTTAATTATATGAATAGGCCGGACACAAAGAATTGGCCGCCTGCACAGAAGAGACCAATGGTTTCTTCTTCGCAACAGTTTCATCCAACCAAATTGCAACGAAATTTCCATATAAATACAACAGAAAATGACCAAGTAGATCAGTACAACGAAAATATGCACTCAGAAGATGATCAATAAGGCCAAACATTTCAAGAATACACTGATTCCCTACCAGAAGAATCCCAAGATGCCGAAAGAATAACAGAACTTAACGATATACATTTTTTAGACTGAACAGCTCTTCACTTCCCTATGTTGAGTGCAAGATGAAGAGCGGAAAAATTCTCAAAATTCTCATAAACACTGGTTCGAATAAGAATTACATCCAACCTTCCCTCATAAAAAATCCTATCCCTAACGAGAAGACCTTCTATGCCAACTCCATTGGAGGAGATATAAAGGTTACTCATCATGCTTTTATTAATCTATTTGGATTAAATAACGACAATATTAAATTTTTTCTTATGCCAGACCTCAAATCATTTCACGGTATACTCGGAAATGATAGCTTAAAGGAACTCTCTGCAGTAATTCATACACAAGACAATATCATGGTCCTCAAAAATAATAAAAAAAAATCAGACTCAAACAACTCGTCTCACAATCAGTCAATGCAGTTAACATACGGACCGATCACATGTCCACAGAACAAAAATCTTCAATATGCAATCTCATTAAAGAATTTCCCAAGTTGTTCGATGATCCCGATGAAAAGCTTACATATACGACTGTAGTTAAAGGAGAAATCAAGACTACGTCTGACAATCCTGTCTATTCTAAACTATACCCCTACCCCGCAACTCTTAGAAAAGAGGTAGAAAAACAAGTGGAGAAACTCTTAAGGGACGGAATTATTAGACCTTCACGGTCACCATACAACTCTCCTGTATGGATAGTTCCGAAGAAAGCCGATGCTTCCGGTGAAAAGAAGTACAGACTAGTAATCGATTATCGTAAGCTTAACAGCATTACGAGCCCTGATCGCTATCCGATACCAGATATAAATGAAGGACTTTCACAACTCGGTCAAAATTCCTTCTTCACGGTAATAGACTTAAAGAGTGGATTTCATCAGATCCCTCTAATAGAATCAGATATTGAAAAAACAGCCTTTTCAATTAAAAACGGCAAGTACGAGTTCACTAGGTTGCCGTTTGGGCTAAAAAACGCTCCCTCGATCTTTCAAAGAGCTCTCGATGATATACTTCGCAAATATATTGGCAAAATATGTTTCGTATACATCGACGATATAATTATTTTCAGTAAAGATGCAGCAACTCATTTGGAAAACATTAAAACAATATTTCATACACTACAGGCCGCTAACATGAAAGTTCAGCTCGATAAAAGCGAATTTTTTAAAAAAGAAGTTGAGTTCCTGGGATTTGTTATCTCTTTTGAGGGAATCAAAACCAACCCGGAAAAAGTTAAAGCCATTTTAAATTTCCCTTCTCCACAAACCTTAAAAGATTTACAATCCTTTTTGGGATTTGCAGGATATTATCATCGGTTTGTTAGAGATTACGCTAAATTAGCGAAACCCCTAACAACCCTCTTAAGGGGGGAAGATGGACGAGTGTCCAAAAATCTCTCCAAAAACAAGCCAATTCAACTAACCAGTGAGGCCCGAGAAGCTTTTCAAAAAATTAAAAATTCCCTAGCGTCAGGAGACACAATCCTTAATTATCCAGATTTCAAGAAAGACTTTGAGCTTGTAACAGACGCCTCCAAGAACACTTAGCAGAGCGGAAGAAAACTACGCGACTAACGAAAAGGAAATGTTAGCCATCATATGGGCTCTCAACTCCTTAAGAAACTACTTATATGGTTCAGCCAAAGTACTTATTTATACAGATCATCAACCCCTCACTTATGCCCTTAGCAATCGAAATAACAACGTGAAGTTAAAAAGGTGGAAAGCTGCTCTTGAAGAATACAACTACGAATTGAAATATAAACCAGGAAAGACAAACGTAGTAGCAGACGCACTTTCAAGACCTCCTAGGACAACACAAATAAATTCCCTTACTCCAACCATACATAGCGATGAAAGCTCCTCCTACAATTTAATTCCAAGCATAGAAGTCCCGATAAACGTATTCAAGAACCAAATCTTTCTCCAGATAGGTGATACCCCAGAATACAAGTTCCAAATAGTCTTCCCAACGTACCATCGCCACATTATTACAGAACCTTCTTACACCCTTACTAAACTTACCGAAATTTTGAAACAACGACTAAATCCAGTAGTAATAAATTGTATTAAAACTCAGGAATATATTATGGGCATGATCCAAGAACTATTTCCACAACACTTTCATAACTATCGAGTTAGATTTTCGCAGATCCAAATAGAAGACGTCACAAATGAACAATCGCAAGAAGAAATAATCATCAACACACACAACCGAGCGCATAGAAATGACAGAGAGAACAAAGTACAAATTTTAGAGAAATACTACTTCCCAGGCATGGCACGAAAAATTAAAAGAATAACTAAACTTTGCTCAGTATGTAGGGAAAATAAATATGATCGTCACCCCCCCCAAAATCGAAATGCAAACTACTCCCATTCCAGAACATCCCGGACAACTTATTCACGTGGACATATTCTCAACAGAAGGATCATTAGTGCTCACTGCACTCGACAAATTTTCCAAATATGCCATAGCGAAACCAATAAAATCAAAAGCGGTTGAAGATATTAGGCAACCATTAAGAGAAGTAATCTTTGCCTACGGCATACCCAAAACAATAGTCTTTGACAACGAGAAATCGTTCAACTCAGCCCCGATAACCTTCATGATAGAAAATGAGTTCGGCATACAAATATTTAAAACACCCCCTTACACAAGTACATCAAACGGACAAGTAGAACGTTTTCACTCTACACTAGCGGAAATCATGAGATGTTTAAAAACTGATCAGATTCATACTTCCTTCACGGAACTGTTAGGAAACGCTGTAAACGCGTATAATTTCTCAGTACACTCAGTTACAAACAGAAAGCCTATCGATATATTTTTCAGTAGAAATACCAATACAGACCCGGTCCATTTAGAAGAAGCTCGTGTCGAAAGCATGAATAAACTCAAACATAAGCAAGACACTGATTTAACATACCACAACAAGAACAAACCCCCTATCAAAGATTATTCTCCTGGAGAAAATGTTTATGTTAGAAAAAATAAAAGATAAGGCTCCAAACTTACTTCCAAATATAAAAAGGAAGTCGTAAAAGAAAATAGGAAGACAACAATTCTAACCGAATCCGGCAAGGTCGTCCACAAATCCCACATAAAAACCTAACCCATTCCTTATCCTCTCTTTTCCAGATTACCCATAACGAGCTGTATGGCTAAAGTCCAGATATTGGATTATACAAATGCACAGTTAGTCACCATAAACACTGGAACGGCTATGTTGCAAATTGGCACCTTTAAAATTATACACGTCATAGACATCGAAAAGTATTTAAACGCAGTTAATAGAATAGAATCGTCAGTTAAAGATTACCTTCAACCAAGTCATCCAAACTTCCACATCTTATCCACCGAAATTGTACTCATTAAAACACATATTAAACGACTTATTCCAAATTCAACTTCAAGAAACAAGAGATCACTAGAATTTCTAGGCAGCACATGGAAATGGTTATCTGGAAGTCCAGACCACCATGACTTTGAAATATTGCAAGAAAAAACTAACAACATTTTAAATAATAATAATAAACAAGTTGTAATAAATAAATTAATCATTGATAAAATTAACGAAGTTACAAATCTAACTAATAAGATAAGTAAACAAATAGTATCTAGCGAAAAAAATAAAGAAGATTTTTTCCTTAACATTAGATATAAGTTAGACTTGTTAAAAGAGGAAATAATAAATATAGGTTATGCAATACACTGGGCAAAAGTAAATATTGCGAATTCATATACATATATTGTCAAACATCGAAATAAATACCATTGAAACCGTAATGCATAAAGAAAATGTACAATTTAAAAATATTGAAGAAGCTATTGAATTTTCGGAAATAAAAATCGCATTCAACAATTCCGTTATCCTTTACGTTGTTAGTTTACCAACTACACAAGAAAAACTCTGTAAAACAATGTTAATAAAACCTGTCAAAAAAGGAAGTATTATTAATAAAATATTATACGATGAAATTTTACAATGTGAAAAGGAAATATTTGCAATTAAGAATAAATGTAAAACTTTTGATAAATTATCCATTTGCCCTAGCACTAATATTATAAACATAAGTAATTCTACATGCATCCCTCATCTGCTGAATACTACTCAACCATCCTGTTCGGTGATAAACAACTATCACATCCCGGCCTACGAAGAGATAACACCAGGGATACTCTTCTTGAACCAATATGATGGACCACTATTAATCAACGACGATCTCATGACACTAAATGGAACATTCCTCATTAAATACGAAACACCAGCATTAGAATAGGACAAAGTACATTCAACTCCTTCGAAGCAACGCCTTTCGAGCCTCTTCCCGCAATCCTGCAACTTACCTCAGCCAACAAAGAAATAGAAGAACTACTATCTCTGCAAATGATAAAAAGCCTCCATACAAACAACACCCTCTACATTCAGTCACTAAAGAGCGACGTCAGACTAAGGACAACCTTTGGTCTAGGGGCATCAATAACTTTGGCAGCAGTCATCCTGATTTTCACCCTGATGAAAGTACGAGCAAAAAGAATGACAAACAAACAAACCATCCAAAAAAGCGAGAAACCGGCGGAAGCAGAGGAAGCAGTGGAAAAACAACCAATACCCACTACTAGACCATCCGTGTCACGAATAGGTCACATTCCGTTTTTTTAAGTCTCCTGTGACCGAGGACGTTCACACTTAAGGAGGGAAGAGTTAACGACAAATAAGCTCAACCACATATCAGCACATTCCCACATGACCGATCGTTCACCTCGCGCAAGTTCACACGGTCACAACGATCAACCACTGCACCTGCACTTCCCAGAACCCAGCTGTCAGCAGATTTCATCATCTGTTCCAGGAACTACAGCACCCAGAGCACACCCGTAGGTTATAAATAGTTCTGTCAATTGTAATAGTGAAGAGTTTTGATTCGACCTTAAATAAAGTAACATTAAAACATAAATAAGTTTTTTTTCAGTTAATTCAGTGCAAATTAACTTAACTTGTATCTGAAATTTTTTTTTCTCCTTCGATATCTGGAGAACAGAACAACGTTTGATCATGCGGTTTTTTTGATTTTGTTTGTCAGCATGATATTTAGATCTGGTTAGATTAAGGGTAAAATTAGCCTAGCAGATACTGAGAACGCAAGCACGTTATGGTGTGTGTCGGAAACAATTTTCGCTGTGATATAACGCAATATGAGGTGGGAAGTACAGGACTGGCTCCCCAGTCGAATTTTTTTTTTTAAACTGCTTAGTTTTTAAGTCAAAGCCACATAGTCTGACTCAAAATCCAATCAATTAAAGAGGGAAGTATGTTTTTTCATCGGCCAACTGAACTGAACCGCGCCATATTTTCTTTTCCCAGTCTTTGTTTGTACTCAATTCATCCAAAAGTAAAAAACTCGGTTAGGTAGGAATAAAATTGAGTAAAATTATGTAGATAGAAAGAGAAAATATAAATTAAAAGCCGGAACAGATTGCGGATTTGATGTTCATGTTGATTTTTTTTTTTAAACAGAAAAATGGTAAATGTCCTTTAACATGACATGATTTCATTTATTTATTTTTTACACAGTTTTCGATACAATCGGAGTAGCTTCATAAA
Source organism: Criorhina ranunculi (assembly GCA_951813785.1). NCBI lineage: Eukaryota > Metazoa > Arthropoda > Insecta > Diptera > Syrphidae > Criorhina > Criorhina ranunculi. Next base: position 19,597,065 of record OX638383.1, read on the forward strand.
AATCTCCCCGATTTTTGTTTTTAAATAATATCTTTGAATTACGTACAAAATACAAGAAAAAAACAACGGTAAGAAAATGTTTTTTAACCTATGTATTTTATTTGTAGGTTAATTTTCTTTACTTTTTGTTTATTACAAAGAACATACAGAAAATAGTCAAAGAAATCCTGTAACGTCAAAAAGAAATTACAACACAGAGACCGGAAAGCAGCAACAGCAAGTATTAACACTTCAAAAGTGAATCAGTTTTTGGGCAATAGGGGAGCCTTTAATTACAAACCACTGTTTCCCTACATAAATAACAAAACAGCAGAAATAGGTAAAATGGATAACGTTTGCACATTTTGTAAAGCAACAAAATAAGCTAAGGAATTTAGTAGCATGTGCTGCTCTAATAGAAAAATAAAGCTTCCACGTACAGCCGAACTATCTGAGCCTTTTCGAAGTATGCTAATTGGACCTCACCCCCACTTCAAAATTTCATTGATAATGTGAGGTCATATAGTATACTTTTCCAAACGACATCTTTTGGTGAAAATAAATTAAGGAAGGAAACTTCATGCCGACTTTTAAAGTGTCACTGCAAATATACCACCTCATCGGAAGCTTGCTCCCCCAAACAAGCAATCCCAGCTTCCTCCAAATATACTTCATCTCAGATGCGGATCAGATCTCTTTGCGGCAAAACATGGCTCCTTATCTCAAGCGGGAGATCATAGAAATACTTCAAAGTTTCCTAAATAGTCAAAATGAGTATATATCCATTTTCAAGACCTCATTGGAACATTCCGCTCCAAATTTGTCAGACTTCAAAGTTCAAAGTTATTATTAAAGCTGACCATGAACATCGTGGCCGGTTTAATTCTCCAACAGCAAATGAAATTGCCCTGTTATTGGTGGGAGATGATCAGAGTCCCCGAGACACTGTTTTACATACATAGAAGAGGTGGACACTTACAACGTTTTTCGGAGCTCCTTCAATCATATGACCCACTCCAATACCCATTAATGTTCATTCGCAGTGAGGCCGGTTATTGCATAGGGATTCTGCAAATTTTACTTGCAACCGGCTAAATAAATTCAAATAAAACTGTATCTTGCAGGGAATTTTATGCCTACAGATTAATGGTAAGGGACAATGGGACTAACTTTTTGCTTTTGATTCGTAGGCTTTTGAGTCAGTTTGTGATGGATATGGCAACTAAAATGATAACAGAGAGGCTTATTTTCATAAGAACTCATCAGCAGACTCTGAAAGCTGATAATTATATTGATCTCAGAGACGGTGTAAGCAATGATGTTTATGTTTATCCTCGGAATATAGGGCCATCTACGTTCACTGGATCTTGGTGATCCAGTATTTTCCAGAAAAACTCAAGACGCAATGACATATGTCAAAAAACATGGTCGGTCAGATCTCTTCATAACTATAACATGCAATCCAGAGTGGCCGGAAATTAAAGCTGAGCTTCTTTCGGGGCATGTTTAAAATTTTTTTTGTTTTAATATTATGTCAAAAAAAGTTGTTCTAATAACTTCGCGAAGCAACGCGAGCACGGGTCTGCTAGTCATTACTATTATACAAAGAGGAAACATTAAAAAACTTTGGCCCCGGTAATCTCAGCAAATACTGAACCGATCAACTTGAAATAAAATTAATAATATTCTCTATTTCTACGAAATCCAGTTAGGCTACTTTTTTTTATTTAAATGTTTTTTGTTTACAGGAAAATTTTACATTTATATTTTTTTCATACTAATTTAATAGAGGTTGGCCAACATATTCACTCCTAACTTTAAATCAATTCAAAAAATTGTAAAAACAAAATTTTTTGCATCAAGTCAATATGCTTACGTAAATTTTAAGCCCTTCACCTTTTCTTAATTATACCTACTTGCTGAGAAATAAATTAAAAAGTATTTTCAATACATTCATTATTTTTATTTGTCTACATCGCTGATATCGATTCAATCACGATCACGAGGTTGCTGCTTTGGTCCATTTCATCATCGCTCCGTGTTTCTGGCACGCTCTCTTCCTTCCATTCCTATTCCTTCTTTGTATGATCATGAAGTACATATGTATGGATCGTGGATCATATTTTTATTTCCCACCTCCATAAGGAAGTAGATTATTGCAGTCGGCCAAACAAAAAGGGGTTTGAGATTTTGACAAAGCTTCACATTACGATGAACTAGAAATCATTTGCACCTATTTTCGAATTGATGTCTGTGCGTGTGTGTGTGTATGTGATAATTTTTTTCTCCTTCGATATCTGGAGGACAGAACAACGTACGATCATGCGGTTTTTTTGATTTTATTTGTCAGCATCAGCATGATACTTAGATCTGGTTAGAATGAGAATAAAATTGGTCTGGCAGATGCTGAGAATGCAAGCACGTTTGTTGTGTGTGTCGGAAGCAATTGTCGCTGTGATATAACGCAATATGAGGTGGGAAGTAAAGGACCGGCTCCCAGTCGTATTTTTTTTAAATTGCTTAGTTTTTGAGTTAAAGCCAGATAGTCCCACTCAAAAACCAATCAGTTAAAGAGGAAGGTATGTTTTTACATCGGCCAACTGAACTGAATCGAGCCATATATTTCTTTTCCCATTCTTTGTTTGTACTCATTTCATCCAAAAGTAAAAAAATTCGGTAAGTTAGGAATAAAATTGAGTAAAATTATGTAGATAGAAAGAGAAAATATAAATGAAAAACTGAGACAGATTGTGGATTTGATTTTAAATATGCTCATGTTGATGTTTTTTTTTTAAACGGAAAAATCGTAAATGTCCTTTAATATTGGTATTGTATAACAAAGGACATGATTTTTTTTTTATTTTTTACACAGTTTTTGATGCAATCGGAGTAGCTTTATAAAAATCTCCCCGATTTTTGTATAAAAAAATATCTTTTTGAATTACATACAAAATACAAGAAAAGACAACGGTAAGAAAATGTTTTTTGACCTACTTTATTTGTAAGTTAATTTTCCTACTTTTTGTTTATTGTAACGAACATACAGAAAATATAATCCAGATTTGTGATAATGATCAAAAGAAAAACAAATTTGTCAGAGAAATCCCGTAATGCAAAAAGAAATCTTTACAACATTCAAATAAACAGCCTTCACAGGAAAAAGGAAAGATTAAATGATCAACGAGATTATTGGAGAAGAATTCATGGAAATGGGGATCAAAATGCAGCAACAGTAAGTATTAACACTTCAAATGTGGGTCAGTTTTTGGGCAGTAGGGCAGCCTTTAATTACAAACCACTGTTTCCCTACATAAATTACAAAACAACATAAATAGGTTAAATGGATTACGTTTGCACATTTTTAAAGCAAAAACATGGGCCGAGGAATTTAGTAGCATGTGCTGCTCTAATAGTAAAATAAAGCTTCCACCAAGCCGAACTATCTGAGCCTTTACGAAGTATGCCAATTGGATCTCACCCCAATTCCAAACATTTCCTTGATAATGTGGGGTTATATAATACACTTTTCCAAATGACATCTTTTGGTTGAAAACAGATAGAGGAAGGAAACTTCATGCCGACTTTTAAAGTGCAAGGACATATATACCACCTCATCGGAAGCTTGGTCCCCCAAACAAGCAATCCAAGCTTCCTTCAAATATACTTCATCTCAGAAGCGGATCAGATCTCTTTGCGGCAAAACATAGCCCCTAATCTCAACCGGGAGATCAGGCTTTAAGGTCTCCTAAATAGTCAGAATGAGTATAGCCGTGTGTTTTTTTGGAAACTATACTCACTACAGTCAAAAAAACGATTCATACTCAGTAGCAGCCGCACCAACCAATTGGTTTGCGGCTCGAATTTTTTATTTTTTTATTTGACAGTTTTAAATGTCAAAACCGAGGAAAAGCAACAACTACGATCGGCTAAAAGCTAATTTATTAGATTTTTCGCCACCGCGAGCGGTCAACTTATGTATGTAGTTCTATCCTCACTTGCTGCTACTAGGAAAGTCATCGCCACTTGGTGTGTTGTTATTGCTTTGTGTTTACAATTTTACTGGGCTGGGTATACAGCTCTCAAAAAACACGGCTTATATATCCATTTTCAAGACCACATTGGAACATTTCCCTCAAAATTTGTTAGACTTCAAAGTTATTATTAAGGCTGACCATAAACCTGCAAACGAATATCGTGGCCCATTTAATTCTTCAACAGCAAATAAAATTGCCGTGTTATTGTTGGAAGAAGATAAGAGTCTCCGAGACATTGTTTTACATAGAAGTTATGGACACTTCCACCGTATTTCGGAGCTCTATCAATCATATGACCCACTCCAATACCCATTAATGTTCATTCGCGGTGAGGCCGGTTATTGCATAGGGATTCCGAAAATTTTACTTGCAACCGGCCAAATAAATTCAAATAAAACTGTATCTTGCAGGGAATTTCACGTCTATAGATTGATTTGTGGAGGATATGGCAGCCAAAATTATTACAGAGAGGCTTATTTTCATAAGAACTCATCAGCAGACTCTGACAGCTGATAATTATATTGATTTCAGAGACGCTGTAAGCAATGATGTTGATGTTAATCCTCGGAATATAGGTCAACATATAATTTTGCCATCTACGTTCACTGGATCACCAAGGTATTTTCACGAAAAAACTTCAATCAAAAAACCACTTACATAAAAGAGAATGTTTAACAGAACATTTCACAAAAGTGGGGAAACCCTAGACGATAATTTTGGACAAAAACTCGCCCCTGACATCCCCCGCCGTCCCTCAGATTCCCACAACCTAAATTTTGTAATTCTTATTTAAAGATCCCAGCCCAAAGCCTTAGGAGCTAGTGCTGTAGTTGTTAAACATTAATCTATACATTTATGTAAAGTTTAATAAATAATAATAATAATTTTAGAAAATGAATTCAACTCCGTGGAGCTAAAGGATTTTCTGAGAGAGCTTGCAATCGAATTGCATTACACAAATCCTAACTCATACACAGGGAACGCTGATATAGAACGCCTTCATAGCACAGTTTAAGAAGGATTCCAGCTTAATAAAAGACCAGGCGACACTACATGGGAGAGCTACATTGAGAGCTTTTAACATCTACAACAGGAGAACTCATAGTGTACTAAAAGTGAAGCCGAATGAAGTTAATGATAGGAACATACTAGAAGTCAGAAGTAGAATAATTCAAAAAAGGAAAGGAGGACAGAGAAGTTAAATAAAAACAGAGTAGATTTCAGAGAAAGGAGGGAAGAGGGGTATGTAAAAAACTACCGACATGTAAGGAACAAAGCACAACCATACTATACTATACCAAATATTGAAAAGCAAAAATTATTCGTAGGTAATGGGGATGCTGTTGCTGACATCAATAATTCCGATAGGGGGGCGGAGCTGATGAAATCACCGCTGAAATCACAGACCGGAATGACAACAGTAATCATGGATGAAATAAAAATCGTTAAGGACTTCGATATCATTTTACACTTAGTAAATATAGACCAAATACAAAAATTAGTGAACCAACTTTCAATAGACATTCCAAATAACTCGTCAAATACACTTAAGTTACATCATTAAAAACTGATAGAGAAAATTAAAATACTAACAAAAAACAGGTCAAAAAGAGGTCTCATTAATGTAATAGGAAAAGCCCACAAATGGTTGTTTGGTACTATGGACAACGACGACAAGGAACTCATAGACCAAAACCTAGAAATAATAAAAAAAAAGATCATAATTTAATTGAAACCACTAATAAACAGATAACCATAAACGGAGACATAACGGACAATATACTTAAGATAAAGAAAACACTTGACGACGACCGACGGAAATTCACAGAGCTATCCAAAGGGCTGGAAAACACCGAAAAGCAATTGATAAACAAAGTAGAAAAAAGGAGGTCAGGTTAAGAACCAAATTGATAGAAGACCAAATAGACTTAATCTTGGACCAAATAGCTATGATGAAGTTAGGACTAGTACATCCGGGACTATTACCTTACGAAGAATTAGAATCAGAAAACTTGGACATAGACGGACTACAAAATTTTCAGACAGGTATCATTAGAGTAGAAGATGAGATCTTAGTATTAGCTATCAAAATTCCAAAAACTTTTGATAAAGTAGATTTAAAAATAGACATACTACTACCGAATACGCAGCATTTGGAAGTAGATACAGAGTATACCAGATATGTAACGTTGAAAAATAAGAATTATACAGTAAAAAAGGAAGTAGTGTATTTCAAAGATTTAACAGTAAGAAACGATTGTATTTAAAGAAAGACCTGTATGCTAAGGAAAAATGATATTTTTGAAGTAGTATATATCACAGATAACCTTGTTGTTGTAAAAAATAATGTACATGATATCAGAAATGAATGTAACAATAAAAGATTTGAACAATGTGTTAACTGTTTAATCATTATCATTACTATTATATAAAGACGAAACATTAAAAAACTTTGGCCCCGGTAATCTCAGCAAATACTGAACCGATCATCGTGAAATAAAATTTATAATATTCTTCATTTTTACGAAATCCAGTTAGGCTATTTTTTTTTTATTAAAATGTTTTTTATTTACAGGAAAATTTAACATTTATATTTTTTTCATACTAATTTTAAAGAGGTTAACCGACATATTCACTCTTAACTTTGAATCAATTTAAAAAATTGGAAAAACAAAATTTTTTGCATAAAGTCAATATGCTTACGCACATTTTAAGCCCTTCATCTTTTCTTAATTATACCTACTTGCTGAGAAATAAATAAATAACTATTTTCAATACATCCATTATTTTTATTTGTTTACATCGCTGATATCGATTCAATCACGATGACGAGGTTGCTGCTTTGTTCTATTTCATCATCGTTCCGTGGTTCTCGCACGCTCTCTTCCTTCCATTCCTATTCCTACTTTGTATTTGTATGATCATGAAGTATAATAATATGTGGATCATATTTTTATTTCCCACCTCCATAGGAGAAGTATTGCAATTGGCCAAAAAAAAAGGGGTCGAGATTTTGACAAAGCTTCCCATGACGATACACCAGAAATCATTTGCACTTATTTTAGAATTTGATGTATGTGTGTGTGTGGGTGTGTATCTGAAATTTTTTTTCTCCTTCGATATCTGGAGAACAGAACAACGTATGATCATGCGGTTTTTTTGATTTTGTTTGTCAGCATGATAGGGTGATGGCATGTAAGGTCGGCCCCCTCTAGTAGTCGGCCGCCGCGCCAAAAAATGATGCGTTAAAGTTAATGCGTTTGTAAAACACACATGCAAATTTTTTTTTTCCAAAAGGTTAACGGTTTTCCTGTCTGTGAGCAAAAGGTTGTTGCAATGCAGCTGCTAGTTTCTTCGTTAAAATTGTCACTTTGATTCAACTTCTTGTCTGAAGTGAAAAGTCTGGATTTTAGTAGTCTTACAATCAGTGAAATATTGACAGTAACTGCGTTATATTATTATATTTATCTTATTAATAGATTCTTTTTACTGTTTATTGAACACAAATCTAGAAAAAATGTTATTTTAAATAAATAGAGGGGAGGCCGACCTAAGAAGACATTTTATTATGTGATTCTTCTAAGGTCGGCCGCCATGTGAAATAGTGAAAATAATTAAAGTCTGGTATTAAAACTGGGGCCGACTACTAAATACTTAACTGGCCGACTTCTGAAGTAGAGGGGGCCGACTACTCAAAAATGAGGTTTTCATTAACATTTTTGTAAATAATTTGTTTTAGGTAGTAAATACACTAAAAATGCCTTGAATTTCATAATAAACACATTCCAATTAATCAGAAATGCTGAATATTCTATTCTTTATTATAATAACGGATTTTTAATAGCAAATTAAACGTAAAAAAAAAGTTAAGGGGCCTAGCAGATACTGAGAACGCAAGCACGTTATGGTGTGTGTCGGAAAAATGTTCGCTGTGATATAACGCAATATGAGGTGGGAAGTACAGGACTGGCTCCCTAGTCGATTTTTTTTTTTTTAACTGCTTGGTTTTTAAGTCAAAGCCACATAGTCTGACTCAAAATCCAATCAGTTAAAGAGGGAAGTATGTTTTTTCATCGGCCAACTGAACTGAATCGCGCCATATTTTCTTTTCCCAGTCTTTGTTTGTACTCAATTCATCCAAAAGTAAAAAACTCGGTTAGGTAGGAATAAAATTGAGTAAAATTATGTAGATAGAAAGAGAAAATATAAATTAAAAGCCGGAACAGATTGTGGATTTGATGTTCATGTTGATTTTTTTTTTTTAAACAGAAAAATGGTAAATGTCCTTTAACATGACATGATTTCATTTATTTATTTTTTACACAGTTTTCGATACAATCGGAGTAGCTTCATAAAAATCTCCCCGATTTTTGTTTTTAAATAATATCTTTGAATTACGTACAAAATACAAGAAAAAAACAACGGTAAGAAAATGTTTTTTAACCTATGTATTTTATTTGTAGGTTAATTTTCTTTACTTTTTGTTTATTACAAAGAACATACAGAAAATAGTCCAGATTTGTTTGCTTTCTTTTTTATCATAAAGAAAAAATAATTATCAAAAGAAAGAGAAATTTGTCAAAGAAATCCTGTAACGTCAAAAAGAAATTACAACACAGAGACCGGAAAGCAGCAACAGCAAGTATTAACACTTCAAAAGTGAATCAGTTTTTGGGCAATAGGGGAGCCTTTAATTACAAACCACTGTTTCCCTACATAAATAACAAAACAGCAGAAATAGGTAAAATGGATAACGTTTGCACATTTTGTAAAGCAACAAAATAAGCTAAGGAATTTAGTAGCATGTGCTGCTCTAATAGAAAAATAAAGCTTCCACGTACAGCCGAACTATCTGAGCCTTTTCGAAGTATGCTAATTGGACCTCACCCCCACTTCAATATTTCATTGATAATGTGAGGTCATATAGTATACTTTTCCAAACGACATCTTTTGGTGAAAATAAATTAAGGAAGGAAACTTCATGCCGACTTTTAAAGTGTCACTGCAAATATACCACCTCATCGGAAGCTTGCTCCCCCAAACAAGCAATCCCAGCTTCCTCCAAATATACTTCATCTCAGATGCGGATCAGATCTCTTTGCGGCAAAACATGGCTCCTTATCTCAAGCGGGAGATCATAGAAATACTTCAAAGTTTCCTTAATAGTCAAAATGAGTATATATCCATTTTCAAGACCTCATTGGAACATTCCGCTCCAAATTTGTCAGACTTCAAAGTTCAAAGTTATTATTAAAGCTGACCATGAACATCGTGGCCGGTTTAATTCTCCAACAGCAAATGAAATTGCCCTGTTATTGGTGGGAGATGATCAGAGTCCCCGAGACATTGTTTAACATAGAAGAGGTGGACACTTACAACGTATTTCGGAGCTCCATCAATCATATGACCCACTCCAATACCCATTAATGTTCATTCGCAGTGAGGCCGGTTATTGCATAGGGATTCTGCAAATTTTACTTGCAACCGGCTAAATAAATTCAAATAAAACTGTATCTTGCAGGGAATTTTATGCCTACAGATTAATGGTAGGGGACAATGCGACAAACTTTTTGCTTTTGAGTCAGTTTGTGATGGATGTGGCAACTAAAATGATAACAGAGAGGCTTATTTTCATAAGAACTCATCAGCAAACTCTGAAAGCTGATAATTATATTGATCTCAGAGACGGTGTAAGCAATGATGTTTATGTTTATCCTCGGAATATAGGGCAACATATAATTTTGCCATCTACGTTCACTGGATCTTGGTGATCCAGTATTTTCACGAAAAACTCAAGACGCAATGACATATGTATGTCAAAAAACATGGTCGGTCAGATCTCTTCATAACTATAACATGCAATCCAGAGTGGCCGGAAATTAAAGCTGAGCTTCTTTCGGGGCATGTTTAAAATTTTTTTTGTTTTAATATTATGTCAAAAAAAGTTGTTCTAATAACTTCGCGAAGCAACGCGAGCACGGGTCTGCTAGTATATCAATATATCTAAACATTCATCCATGTTTCTATTCTTTTGCAGCTTATTTAATATATCTTTAAATTCCTGGACGTCCATATTTCTAAATATTAAACTATTTCTCGCTAGCGCTAGTCTGTTAACACCTGCATTGCTCATCATGAATATTAGCTTCTTCAAAATCAATTTTACCTCTGATAGAGAATTATCGCTAAATTCTACAACTACAGTGTTTGCTGCTATCTTTATATTACTTCTTTGGGTTCCCATTTTATTTCTTTCTATCTGTCTGAATTCAATTCTTTTCATCCGCCTTATGTCCGATATTGATGTACAGTCCCATATGTGAAGGTGATCAATCCCCACATTTGAGTCAAAGGCTCTCGCACAGTTTTCGTTTGTTCTTGGTATTTCATTGTTTCTTTGCATTGCTCTTGTTACAACATCTACATTGTACTTTGGTATCATTTCTTTTAGTTTCTCTGAGTTAATCTGTATTCTCGAGAGTGCATCTGCATTCGTGTTAATTTTTCCCTGTTTGAACACTATTTCATAGTCGTAGTCCATCAGGTCTACACGTATTCTTGTCAACTTTGATGAAGAGTTTTTGTGTGAAAATAGGCTTACTAGTGGTCTATGGTCTGTGTACACTATAAATATTCTTCCAAACAAATATGGTCTAAAGTAGTTTATTCCCCAATGGATTGCTAGTAATTCCTTTTCTATTATTGGTTTATTTAGCTCGTGTTTGTTCAATGATTTGCCCGCATATGCTATTGGTCTATCCATTCCAATTTCTCCTTGTGACAAAACGGCTCATAGCGCAAAGTTGGATGCGTCTGTTGTCAGAATGAAGGGTTTCGAGAAATCTGGATAGCTTAACACTTGTGGTGACATAAGCTTTTGCTTCAGGGTCTTAAATGCCTCTGCGCAATCCTCAGTCCAATTGAATAGTTGTTTCTTTTTCAGCAATTGGTTTGAAGGTCTTGCTATGTTTGCAAAGTCTTGAATAAACCGTCTGTAATAGTTGCAAAAGGCTACAAATCGTCTTGCGTCATCAGCACTCTTTGGTTCTGGATAACTCTTGATCACTTCATATTTCTTTGGATCTGTGCTGACTGTTGTTATTACGTGTCCACGATATTCGATTTCTATGCTTACAAAATTTGTGAAGCCATTCTCTCTATTGGTTTAATGCTTTCATCCGCAATATACACACATAGTGCTGCTTAATCAAGTGGGCATCTCAGTTCATAAAGACTACTCTCCGTATATTCGCACAAAAAGAAGGAAATTGATCGGCGTTAAAAAAGCAATCAAAGATCGTTATTCGGATGCAAACGTTTTTCTTCGTGACGACAGGCTTTACGTTGATGATAAAATGCTGACATGGAATGCAGTGGAAGGATTTAAACTAGGAAATCAGAATGCAGTAGAATTTTTAACAAATAAATTTAGAAATATCAACCTAGATTTTTTAAAAACAAATCATGTAAACAATAGAATGTCAACTAATCAAACGTCAGGTGCAGAAAGTTCTACACCGCTTCTCACGTCATCTACATCTGAAACCCTAAATGCACCAGTCAACAGTAAAGGCGATAAAAGAGGATCTAGTTAGGGACTATCCGTCTGCCAGAAATTTTGTAGTTTAAGTAAATTTTTAAAAATTAGTATATTAGGATATAATATCGCAGGTCTAGAAAATAAGAAACTGTTCCCAGAATTCTTTAATTTTATTAAACAATTTGATATTTTTTGCTTATTTGAGACATTTATAATAGAAAAGAATTAATTTGAGAGCTTCAATAATTTGTTTTGCGAGTACGAACTGTGTTGGATACCGGCAACAAAAACACACACCAGAGGCAGAGCGAGGGGAGGATGTCTCTACGGATATCGAAAGAAAAAAATGGATGATACAGATATTAAGTTCCGAGTCTCATCAAACATTACTTACATTGAAATTTCATCGAAGGATGTGCAGAAATATTATATTGTTCCTGTATATTTAAACTGTAACGACTGGTTAAACGATTACAACAAGCTCTTCGAAATGTTGCAAAGTTTTGGAAAGGACAACATTCTATTAATTGGTGATTTTAATGGGCGTACAGGTTCTAAACAAAGTGTTATAGGAGAAATAAGGAAAGAGTACAGAGCTTCCAAAGATGAGGTGTGCAACAGTACAGGCACTCGTATACTGGAGTTATGCATCAATTTCGGACTTACAATTCTAAACGGCACCCACCAGGGAGATATTAATGGCGAGTTTACATTTATTAAGCAAGGAAACTCAACCATCGATTATGGGCTTGCTTCTGAAAATTGGTTGGACATGATTTTAGATTTTAAAGTAAGCCTCCTACCTTACTCCGATCACATGCCTATAATAGTTGTCGCAAAATTGCAGGAAGGAAGAACTGAAGAGGTCATGAAGCTGCTACCGAAGCTCCCCTGGAATTTCTCTCATCTAGAAACCTATAAAGCTGCATTGAACGAGAATCTACAAAAAGCGAAAAGAGTATCTGAAAGTGGCCGGATGAATTTAGAAATTTTGGCAGCAATAATTAAAAAATCGAATTGGAGTACAAGCTCCTATGTAAGAACCAGTGGAATCCGACGGCAAGCTGACTGGTTTGATAAGGAGTGTTTTGCAAGTAGAAATCAAACTTTTGGCCGTCTTAAATTGTTCAGAAGGTTTGGAGGAAATTTTTTTCGGGTGCGGTATATTGAATCCAATAAGGAGTATAAGGCTTTATGTCAACGAAAAAAGACAGAATATTACGAAAACGAAGCCAGAAAGCTATCGTATTGCAAGAATTCTAAAGATTTCTGGAGTTCAGTTCGGAAGTTAAACGGAACCAAACCACATACAAGCAAAGCAATTTCCATCGAAACCTTAAGAATACACTTCCAGAATCTGTTGAATCAGCCTATATTCTCTCCCGCCTTCTTATACGCGCAACCAAGTTTCGAAAATATTATTTTGGACGCAAGAATAACCAGCATAGGAGTTAAAAGAGCTTTATTAAATAGCCGAGACAACAAAGCAGCTGGCACGGACAGAATTCCAACCGAGCATTACAAATACTGCTCTGATGATTTCCTGGAGGCCCTCACAGAGGAATTCAATCGAATTTTTGAGAAAGGAGAAGTTCCAACGTTTTTTAAGGAAACAATTATTTATCCGCTGCATAAAAAGGGGAGTGTGAATGAAGTTGTCAACTATCGAGGAATCGCCTTTCTAAACTCGTCGATGAAGATCTTTACATCAGTATTGCAAGCACGCTTAAAAGAATAGATTCAGGCAAATAGACTTCTTAGCGAATTCCAGGCTGGCTTCCGAGCGGGATATTCGACGGTTCACCAAATTTTCTCCTTATCAAACATAGCTCATTCCTACACCGAAGCAAAGAAGAAACTATTCGTGTTTTTTGTGGACTTCAAAGCTGCTTTCGATACAATAGACCGTGGCGCTTTATTTTACAAGCTCTCTCGATTAGGGTTGTCCTTCAAATTCATCAAAGTGATAAAGAGCTTATACGAGGACACATCTTCATGCGTTTGGGATGGTGAAAATCTTTCGAGTCACTTCGGGACCCATGGGGGACTCAAACAGGGATGTGGACTCAGTCCGGACTTTTTCGCATTGTTTATCGACGATTTGTCAGAGTTTTTACCGGCAGGAATTACTTTTGCAGGCATCATTATAAAAGTTCTCATGTATGCTAATGACATCGTCATTATGGCGGAATCAGCCCAGTCGCTTCAATTAATGATAAATCGCCTTTTCGAGTACTGCAACACATGGAATCTAACGGACCTTGACAAATCAAAAGTTATGATTTTTCGAAGAGGGCATGGGCGCTATGCAAGGCTCGAAAAATTTTTCTACAATGGGTCAGAAATTTTTAAGCAATACAGGTATTTAGACGTACTGATTTCAAGCAATGGAAGCCTAGAAAAGCATTTTGCAGAGAAACTTGCAAGCTCCACAAACGCAATAAGGGCGACCTGGAGAAATTGTATGGGTAGTAGCCTAGTAACACCAAATACAAAGTATAAAGTCTTTCAAGCTACAGCACAGTCAATTTTATGCTATGGAGCCCAATCCTGGGGTTTTTTGGAGTCTGAATCAATAGAGAAACTACTAAGATTCTTTCTCAAAAGACTCTTTAGATTGCCGCAAGCCACACCTAACTACATGTTGTACATCGAAACAGGACTATCGCCGCTTTATTTAACTACCCTCAGGCTACATTTCGATTACATTTTAAAGATTCTATCATGGAACGGCAGCAGAATTCCAAGAAAAATTGCGGAAAACATCATCACGCGAAAAACCTACTGGTTTAAGAAATGGTTGGAGCTAGCTGATTCATGTGGCTACATACTGGATCTAAATTTAGGAAACATAGCAACCTGGAGACAGCAGCTCTATTCGCTATTGCAAAAGGTGGACGCCATGTATCGCCAGAAGTTTTTAGATGCAGCCAGCTCGTCGATATACCGTATCTACTACAGCCAACTCGAACATAATCTTGAATCAAGGAATTATTTTAGAAGCGATATGTCAGTAGAAGTTATCTCGACCATATTCAAGACAAGAGGAGAGTTGCTAAACATAAACTACATTCCACACAGAGACGATTTGCCGATTACTTGCACCCTCTGCAATATGGGAGAGAGAGAGGATATAAAGCACTTTTTGTGTGTATGTCCCATACTGAAGGAAATATGCCGAAAAGTATGGAATGAAAGTGTCCTGAGTACGGAGCAGATGTTAATTATATTAAATGGAGCGAATTGGGAAAAACTATACAGATTTTGCAAAGCGAGCTTGGAGTATAGAAGACGTATCATAGAAGAAGACTTTTGAAACTACTAAATATTTATATTCAAGCTGGAAAAATATACATATATTGCAAACATTTATATAAGTCCAATCTGGCAGACGGCATTATGCCATTGTCTATTCAATTTTGTATATTTAAATCTAGAGTTTTTGTAAAACTATTTTTCCAATAAATTGAATTGAATTGAATTGAATTAAATTGAATACACACATAGTGGAGTTTAATGAGTGAAAGATTCTAAATGCAAAATTAACTTATTTCCTATCATAATAATAATTGTTATTAACTTTAAATACACATCTTAACTGAAATAGTTTTAAATCTATTTTATTAACTGGAATATCATTATATATTAATTATAACAGTAGGTTGGCACCACTACTGGGTCCTTATCTCTGCTTTTGGCAGGCCTTGGATTGGTGTTTTCTGGAATTGCAAATATTCTGAAAGCCCGATCGACAGTTTGCCAAAGTGCGGCAAGTATACCCCTTTATAGTTCAGATTCTGCTTCTCCCATGGGTTGATGTTTTGCAATGTTTCCTGCGCTAGCACTCCGAAGTTCTTGGACGATTCTGAGGAGGCTGCAATATAATAATAACAGCAGATGGAGTCTGAATACTTCTCCATGCATTTGAATGCCATTCTGTTTTTGTTGATTGCGCTAACTTGAATGTATTTTACGAGTTTGTTCAAGAAAACTCCATCTTTCGAGGCTTGACAGCTACCTATCTCTCCAGATGTGTTTTTTGCTGCGTATATATGCTTTTTCCCTGGTTGTTGAAGCCGGGACGTACTACTGAGTTCCGTTTTGTTGTAGGACATCTCAAGGGTTGTCTCTGCTTTTCGCTGTGGTCGCTCGCCTCTTCGGTTATGCTGTACACGAAGATGGCAGGATCGCCATGTAAGGTTTGTCGTAGCCTACCACCCTAAGCTATTTAAGCGTAGCACGCTCTTCTATGCTGTACAAAGCGCAGCACGCTGAAAACAAGGCAAATTACTGCCGCAATTATATGAGAGTCAAGATTGTGTTCAAGACTGATTTTTATTTCGAACATATCCATCTATTTATACTCGAATTCTTACTCTAAAACTATACTATTCTAAGCATATGACCCGATCAATGCTTGCAGAGTATTGACCCGATCATATGTTACAAAGTTTCAAGTTGATCCCTTTGTCCCACATAAATGCAGTGAGAGTGCAACGGACAAAGTGTAAACAATAACAAACACATGAACTCGAACGAACTTCTACGTAGCATGAACCACTGTCCATACCGATCGAATGCCACTTGACACTTTCGGGTATGTGGGGTGATACAATGTTACGTAATAGTTTTTCTCGTAAATTGTGTGCTTGCACTGCATCACACTACAATACCACGTAAGAGAAAGTCAACATTCTGGCATACTTGAAAAATACAACACACTGAAACATCAAATCTATTACCCAAAAATTACAAAATTAATTACCCAAGTAATAAACAACTGCGACATTTGTCAAAAAGCAAAATATGACTGAAAACCCATAGTTCAAAACTTTAGATTAACAGAAACACCTACCAAACACAATGAAACGATTCACATTGATATCTATCATTTCTATAAACATATTTTTCTCACAGTTATCGGTAAACTGACCAAAAAAGGATATGTTTATAGACTTGAAGGAAAAAACTTTTCAAACAAAATAGATGCACTTACAGAACACCTCTCAAAAGAAGGATCACCGAGGACCATTATAACAGACAACGAATTCAACACACACCCTATAAAAGACTTCATTAGAGAAAAAGCAATAGACGTACATTTCACCAAACCCAATTCACAGAAAACTCTGACATAGAACGACTTCACAGCACGATTGCTGAAATTCTCTTAACCATGAAAGGAGATGACTCCGTAAATGTAAAGATTTTTAAGGCTTTTCAGATTTATAATAATAGGTACCACTCTACATTAGGTATGTCACCCAACCAACCAGAACATTCTGATATGAACAAATTTATAGATAGAATTAAAACCAGAAAACAAAAATATATCAACAAAAGGAATCAAAATAGGGAAGACTACACAGAAACTAGGAGAATAGGCTACATTAAAAACAATAAACACGTTAGACATAAGGATGAAACATTCTTTAGAAAAAAAACATTTAGATAATGTACAGTGTACACCCTACCAATATCAAACGTCCCCGTAAATTTGCAGATACCATTCATGATACTGTTCTACACAGTGTTAATTTTGATGATGACCTGCCCAGTACAAGCAACGTTGATGTTAACACCAATCGAGAGTAACCAAGAATTCGTAGTCATAAACATTGGAGAGGGTGCAGTTCTTAACCAGACGCAAATTATATTACATATTGTTAAGTTAGATAAAATCCTAGAAATATTAGACGGAATTACTGAATTCGAAATAGTTTAGAAGGACCTAGAGCTAAAAAAAAGAATTTCTGTCCATACATACAAAAATTCTAAGTATAATGCCATACAAAAGGCGACCCAAAAGGGGTGTTATAAACCTCATTGGAGCGGGTCAGAAATGGTTGTTTGGCACTATGGACAATGAAGACAGGAAGGACATCGAACGACACCTTTAGAATTAGAATTAGAATTAGAATTAACAATCAATTATCGGACAACATACAAAATTTAAGAGATGTAATTTTGAAAGACAGACAAGAAATAGACCGATACGTCAACGAAAGCCAAAAATTGCAAAAAACCATTTTAACACGACGACAATGGACTGAAGTTTAAGTAAGACTGCAAATGTTAGAGAAAATAGTTGACAACATACTTGACACAATAGCATCAATCAGAGTAGGGGTCACACATCCAAGTTTACTGACCAGGGAAGAACTTATTTTAACAAAAATGGACATAGAAAACATTAAAGCAGGAGTTATGGAATATCAGTATCATTCATTAATAATAGCTTTAAAAGTACCTGTTGCCATCCCTGGCGAATGAAAACCAAACAGAACCAACACGATCTGTCTTAGCTGTCAAAAAAAAATCACATTCACATTTTGTCCTTAAAACGTAAAAGGTTAAGAACGAGGTTAGGAAAGAAAAGTAAAATTGTAATCGTTAACAAAAAAAATAAAAGTTGGATTAACAATTCTTTTCCTTTCTTTGTCAAAACTAAAATTAATTTCGAGCCGTTAGGAACTCTGGCTTCATCTTACAATTTTACTTTGGCCAGTTCCATTAAATACGCATCATGACTGATCCATTCTCCAAGTCGAAGAAAATCCCCCGGTCGCCACCTCCAGACCTATCGCCGTCAACGCAATATAACTGCAAGGGATGCAGTGCACCTGACTCTGCAGACGATATGGTTCAGTGCGACAGATGCGACTCCTGGTATCACTACATGTGTGCCGGAGTCGCCAGCTTCATACAAAGCGAGGATTGGATCTGCCACCAGTGCCTGGACACCAACTCGAAGTCCCACGAACGTGACGCAAACATGATCATCGAAACAACTTCGCAAGACATTGATTGCCCTGTAACTAAAGTTTTAAACCCACCTGTTAATAAATTTAAAATTTCAGATGCCACACAAGTGATGGATTATAATTTGCCGTCGGCCTCTTCCACCGAGCCACAGTTATCTTCATGTGCCCCACCTGTCATCTCCAGTACACCAACGACTTCAAAAGCCAGAAAATATGTGGAAAGTAATCCGCCCATATCACGTGGTATACCGATAACCCCAAAAGTCTCAGCAGCCAAATTAATGTCATCCAGGGGCTCCAGCCACTCGTCGACTAAACGATCAGAGATTGAACTACAAAAGCTAGAAGAAGAACGTGAATTGGAAGAGAAAAGGAGCCGGGAGGAGTGTGAGCAAAAGCGCGCGAGAGACCAAAAGTACATCACACAAAAATACTTTATTCTTAGCCAACTAGCGGAGGAGTCTCGGAGTGACGACGATACTTCATCAAACTCAAACAGCAAAGTACAAGAATGGTTGGATGGGGCGCACAGTTCGACACGCAGATTTCAAATAGCCAGCACGAATGCGGTACCAGAGTTGTTGATCCCAAACGGTCGTGAAACTAACTTGAATATAGGATGGGCTGGAGCTAACGTGATCTCACAACAGCAACAACAACCGAAGAATCTACATCTGCCAAACCCATGGTACGGACAAAAAATTCTCACAACGCAACAAACATTGGTTCATTCCGCTGTGACGACAGGGATACCTACCGCCGAACCACAACCGCCTCTGCATCGAACGCCAGTCTGCAACCAACAGCAAGCACAAACGGGAGAAGCTGCCTCACACCAGCAGCAAGACCTGGCTCATCCAACGCTAACCAGGAACCACCTAGCCGCACGACAGTCCGTCTTAAAGGAGTTGCGCAACTTTAGCGGTAACCCGGAAGAATGGCCGTTGTTTATCTCAAACTTTAACAGAACAACGCAGGTAGGTAGGTAGGTAGTAGTGGCTGAAACTGGTAGGCCTGCCAGAGACACAAATAGCGCGAATGCGCCGTTTTGATACCACAACTCACGTGACCTGGATGTTGATGGGCGTGGCTAAGAGTGTAATTTTCAGATCCATCCTGTGGAATTAAGAAAATTGATAATGTTGCAAAATTTGATGTTAGAAATCTCAGACAGTTCTTTAAAGAAGGGTTTTCCGAGAGTGCGCTGCCTGGTTCTGGCAAGTGCCGGGCAGTCACAGAGAAAGTGGAATAGCGTTTCCTTTTCTTGTGAATTGTCGCAACTACGGCAGTGGGGGTTGAACGGGATGCCTAACTTGGCAGCGTGTGGACCGATTGGCCAGTGGCCCGTGCTAATTGCCGAGATTCTGGCTGTCTCGGTGCGGTTTCTATTGATTAGGTCATTCGTTCTGTTTTTATCGTAGGTGGGCCAAATCTGTCTAGATATGGCACAAGTTGCAAGACTTTTCCACCTAGATTTGGCAATAGAGAGAAAGTGTTGGAAAACTTTGCCCTTGATGAGTCCCATTGGGGAGCAGACTGACTCCGCGTGGGAGACATCCAGGGTGGAGCCGCATCTGGCCAACGCATCGGCTCTCTCGTTCCCCTCTATGTTACTATGGCCGGGAACCCAGAGGAGAGTGATGTTGAACCGAGCGTTTGCCTGCGCTATAGTTTCCTTACACTGTTCAACTAATTTAGAGGACGAAGAAAGTGAGTGGAGCGCTTTGATGGCAGCCTGGCTGTCAATAAAGATTCCTATGTTGTTACAGGTAGTTGGACTGAGGCTAAGTATCTTACAGGCTTCTCTAATCGCTAGTACCTCCGCTTGGAAGACACTCGAAGAGTCTGGAAGGCGAAACGATTTGGATACGTTCAGTTCCGCTGAGAAAACACCTGCTCCAACGCCACACCCCATCTTGGAGCCGTCGGTAAAGATCGATACTTGATAGTTTGATAGGGGTAGGTTATCGTTCCATTCCGACCTGTCTGGAAGGCGAACCTGAATATTGTTATTGAATTTGAGTGTGGGGGTCGTGTAGTCAGTTATGGTCGACGCCAAATCCCTAGGCAGCAGGTCAAGGGCCTTACTATGGCCATAGAGTTTTGGAGACCAAAGCCCAGATTCTCTGAGTCTGATAGCACTACACGTAACGATGTATTTGATGTGCAAGTCCAGCGGCAGGATATGGAGGAGCACGTTAAGAGCTTCTGACGGGCTCGATCGGATTACTCCTGTGGTCCCGATACCAGCTGTTCGTTGGACTCTACTGAGTTTAATGATGTTGTAAGCTTTGCTTAAGGCGGGCCACCACACGAGCGAACCATAAGTAAGGATTGGACGAACTACGGCAGTGTACATCCAGAGGACCATCTTAGGTTTGAGTCCCCACCTTTTACCAAAGGTCTTACTACAGGCGTAGAAAGCGACACATGCTTTCTTAACTCTGTGTTCTATGTTAAGTTTCCAGCTGAGCTTGGGATCAAGAATGACGCCGAGATACCTTGCGCTGGCGGATAAGGTAAGTGTTTGGTTGTTGAGACGTGGAAGCTTGAAAGTCGGTATTTTGTACTTGGTGGTAAATAGCATCAGTTCAGTTTTGCTCGGATTTACGCCCAGTCCACAACTTGTGGCCCAAGCGCTTAACTTAATCAGAGCCCTCTCTGTGATTTCGCTAATCACTGAGAGGAACATTCCTGATACTAAAATAACCACGTCGTCCGCATACGCGACTGCCTTGATTCCAATTCTTTCGAAATCTGTCAGGATATTGTTGATGACGAGGAGCCATAGAAGAGGCGAGATGACTCCGCCCTGCGGGGTTCCTCTATCTACGGATTTAGTTATGAGGCTGTTCGCCAATTGTGACTGAATGATTCTGGTTTTTAGCATGGATATAATCCAGTTGCTAACAAAACCCTCCGTACCAAGCTTGGTGAGAGATCCCAGAATGGCTTCGGTGTGCACATTATTGAAGGCACCTTCTATGTCTAGGAAGGTGGCTAAGTGGCTGTTTGTAGTGAATTGATTTCTCAATCGTCTGCACCACCTCATGCAGAGCTGTCTCCGTGGACTTACCTTTCAGGTAAGCATGTTGGGACTTCGATAGAGGAAATCTTTTGAGGGAGTTCCGGATGTGCATATCCAGGATACGTTCTAGGGTTTTAAGAATGAAGGATGTAAGGCTAATGGGTCTAAAATCCTTGGCCGATTCATGGCCTCTCTTGCTTATTTTAGGGATGAAAACGACTCGAACACGTCTCCAATTCTCGGGGATATGGTTGAGTCGGAGGGAGCCATGGAAGATGGCCGTCAACCAGGGCACTACCTTCTCCAAATTCTTTTGGAGCATAATCGGTAGGATCCCGTCAAGGCCTGGTGACTTAAAAGGGGAAAAACTATTGATGGCCCAGGAAATCTTTTCCTCGGTTATGAGTGAGTTAATTTCATTCCAGGGGGAGAGTGAAGGTTGCACGTTCAATGCAGCCTGCACCCCCAAGCCGATGTCTTTGCATCCCGGGAAATGGGTGTTCATTAATAGTTCCAGTGATTCTTCAGTGGAATCTGTCCACGTTCCATCGGGTCGTTTGATGAAAGTAGGATTAGAGTGTTCTTTGGACAGGATTTTGCTTAGTCTGGCTGAATCCTTGAGAGTTTCAATGGAGTGGCAGTACTCTGCCCAAGCCTGTGACTTAGCCTTGCTAATTGCTTTCTTGTATAGCTTAAGGCAGTCCCTGTAAGGCTTCCAGAATTTATGTCTGTAGCAGATATTGAAGATGTCCCTGGTCAGTTTTCTTAGATCGGAGAGATCCTCATTCCACCACGGTGGGAGAGTTTTTTTGCTGAATTTGACTGGACACGAGGTTTTAAAGGCTATTGTCATAGCCTTTTCAAGGGTCCTCGCCTTAGCTTCCAGTGCTTCCACTGATTCGATACTGGGATCGGAGATGTTCCTAAGTTTGGGGGTTAGGACCTGGCTGAATTTCTTCCAGTCAGTTCGCTTTGGGTTTCTGAAGGGTGTAGGGGGTTCTGTCGAGAGACTCACATTGAAGAGTATCTGTGATCAGCGAAGGATTTGAGGTTGGACACTCTCCAGTTTTCTACCCTGTATTTGGAATTATTGGTTGTAAGTGTAATGTCGAGTACTTCCTCCCACCCGCTGAAGTTAGCCGAGCTTGGAAACACGAAGGTAGGAGTGTTGCCCACATTACACACACTTAAGTTAGAGGTAATAAGAAAATCAAACAGAGACTCACCTCGTTCGTTGATTTCGGTGCTCCCCCATAAAGAGTGTCTAGCGTTGGCATCACAACCCAAGAGCAGGGACTCCTTCTTGGCATGAAGGAATGACACCATATGTTGTGCTTCGTCTGGCGGCGGTGGTTTGTCATGTGCCATATACGCAGAGGCAATGTAGATCTGTTGTTTTTCTATGCCCACTACTTGGACTACTGTTAAGTCGTTTGTGCTAAGCTGTGGACATAAAAAGGCTTTGATGTGTTTCTTGATTAGTATGCAAGTTCTGGGCTTACCAGTATCCTTCTTGTAAAACAGGTTGTACTTGTTGTCGCGGAGTCCACGAATGGCCGATCCTGTGACCCATGGCTCCTGGATAATGCCAATGTCAAACTCTTCCTCCCTAAGGAAAACCAGCAGGTTCTCCGATGCACACTTCGAGTGCTGGAGGTTGAACTGTATGACACTGAGCATGTTGTTATTGTTGTTGATAGGCATGGAGGTTATTGATGTTCAGGTTGGGGTTCGGCTGGATCCCCTTCCAACTTGTCGTCGTCGACGATCATATCTAGATCGTCGTCCTCAGGGTTTGTTGATCGAAAGATCTTCAACTTGGCGAACCGTACGCCGAACCTGAGTCTGTAGTCGGTTTTCTCCAGTTGCGTGAGGCACTCCTCATTCACTGATAGCAAGAGAGTTTGGCTGTTTTTCTGCGGCTCTTCCACTTTGATCACCGCCCAATCCTCCATAGAGACGCCAGGGTTCTGAAGCTTCAGACATTGGAGAGTCTTTCCGCTGTCTATCTTCGTCCGGGGTAACCAAATGCGGGCTCTAGGTTTCCTGGGGATTTCCTTAGCAGGGATGACCTTAAGCTTAAGGCCCTCCCAGGCGTCACTAATCTTAGCGATGCACGAACTAAGGAAATCCTTAGAAAACTGATCCACGCATTTGATCACCCGGTAACCTCTGACGACCTCCTCAGAGTCGAAGCCGGGCATCGGTCCAGTTTGGTGGTTAAGGATGTGGTCCACCGTTAGCTCGGTGAGCCTATCTTCGATGCTGGCCCACTTGGCCAGCACTACCTTGCCGTCTGCTGTAATTTCGTCCATTAGTGCGACCTGTAGCTGATCTCTCGCTACGTCTGCAAAGGACGGGGGTTTGTTATTGATGATAGTTTTAGGGGCGACGGAGTGACTGGTTGCTGAGGCTGTGGCAACCTTACTTCTCTTAGAGGCATTAACGGTCTCATCTTGAGAGCGATTTCTCTTACCTCCTTCCCTCTTAGGTTGACGTTTCTTGGCTTCGAGTATATGCCTGGTATACTCATCAACCACGGCCTGATATCTGAGCTTGTCCTCAGCATCATTCTCATGCGCAGTACCAGCCGCTTCATTCTTTGCAATCTTGCCATTTTACTAGTGGAAGGGATGTTGTAGTCTTGTTGACAAGGGGTGCTGTGGCTGGTACCCTGGATTTCCGAGCGATCGACCATGGTCTCTTGACTTGAGGCCAGAAGTTCGTCCTCGGATAACGTGCCTAGATTCGGCACCTCCGCCGCTGTGTTAGAAGCAGCTGCTACTATGCTGCTCTCAAAAGTTTCGTTTGCTGTTTTTTCTTTTTCTTTTTCTGTTTTTTTGTTTATTTTGTTCATTTTTAATTAGTTATGTTGGTCCCACGAGTAGGTACGGAAAGAATGGTCAGTCCCAGCAGAGCCGACATACTGGGATAAGGCACTGATACAACCGACCTTGCCTGAGCATCGGAGGGGACCGTTAGCTACCAATTCTCTTTAGTCACTTATTGGTCATGCAGCCTTCGGCACGGGTGCCTCAACACCTTGGCTTTAAAAGTGAGATTTAGGGTTATCTCCCACCTCTATCTTAATGGATCACAACGCCCGATTGAAACGTGCGTGTAAATCCTTGGCTGAAACTACTCTTCCGAGGACGAGAAGCCATTTCCAGCAGGCGCCCACGTGGAGGACAAAAGAAGAGGATTTCCGCCAGCCAAAACGCAACTTTGTGGATTTTCTGAAGAGGAAAACCTGGTTCGCCTGCAGAGATGCCTTAAAGATCAGGCCCTGGACGCTGTTAAGAGCTTACTGTACCAGCCCAGCTGCGTTCCTCGTATAATAGCAACACTTCGGATGATGTTCGGCCGGCCAGAGCTCATTGTTCACTCTCTCTTGCAGAAGATCCATGCCACTGCGGCGCCAAAGGCGGAGAAGTTGGAGACTTTAGTCAGCTTCGCCATCGCTGTCCAGAATCTTTGCGCCACACTGGAGGCTTCGGGATTGACTGCGCATCTCAACAATCCTACGCTACTGCAGGAGCTGGTCGAGAAGCTGCCATCTACCGTACGACTGAATTGGGCTATTTTTAAGCAGACACTGCAGGTTTGTACACTGACAGAATTTAGTTCCTGGCTATATCGCGCAGCGGAAGCTGCAAACGGTGTGATTGTACCAACTTTACCAGCGACATGTGGGGAGAAAAAGCAGACTAGTCGGGCCTCGAAGGAGAGAGGCTTCCTCAATGCCCATTCAGAACCATCAAGGAAGGCTTCCCCTTCATCACAGGAGACAACTAACGAATGGGTGAGACCTAAGTGCTTAGTGTGTGGTAGCGGCTGCTCTTCGGTGGCCCGCTGCCCAAAATTCGCCCAGTTAAACCACGCAGCCAGATGGGCAGCCGTAAGAGACAACAACTCTGCCAACGTTGTCTTAAAAGACATAGCGGCTATCGGTGCACATCGGATGCTATCTGTGGAAGAAACAACTGCCCCTTCAAACACCACCAGCTTCTACATAACGAACTCAAGGATGCAGAGAAAAGCGCAAAGGAAGGCATACATACGGAAGAGGGGAAAGTGCGACAAATGTTGGCGTGTACTTCGCTAGCAGCACTGCACAACTGCAATACGCACACGCAAAACTCCCAATCAGTGATGTATCGGATTGTACCAGTTATACTGTATGGCAACAACACACGCGTAGACACCTTCGCATTCTTGGATGACGGATCTTCACTAACGCTCATAGATGAGGATATAGCAGCACTTCTAAATATCAAAGGCACACCAGACCCTCTATGTCTTAAGTGGACGAGCAACGCCCACAGGTATGAAGACGATTCTCAATGTGCACACTGTTAAGAGCCTTCAACTTCCTGCTCAATCATTGGAAGCGGAGCAACTACAGTTAACACATAAGCACCTGGCCGATTTGCCCATTGCATCATACTCGAATGTATTCCCACGGTTACTCATTGGACTAAACAACTGGAAGCTGGGTCTTACACTCAAACATAGAGAAGGCAACGCTGCGGAACCGGTAGCAACAAAAACGCGCCTTGGATGGATTGTCCACGGCTGCTGCTCACATACATCGCGCGAACCAAGCCGACCAACTATCTTTAGCAATCATCATATATGCGAATGTAACGACGGTAACTCTTCCGAATTGGAGCGCCTTGTAAAGGAACTCATCTGTACAGAGAAGTTCGGGGCTTCGAGGCCTACCAGCATTTTAATTTCTTCGGACGACCAGCGAGCAGTGGAGTTGCTTCAGAGTTATACTCAACGCAAGGGTGACCGTTTCGAGACTGGCCTTTTATGGAAGTACAAAGAAGTCGACCTTCCGGACAGTCTTCCGATGGCCAAGAAGCGTTTGCTTAGTTTCCAACGACGATTGCGCCGCGACCCAGAGTTAGCCGAGGTTCTTAATCAAAAGATGGAAAACTACGTGTCCAAAGGCTACGTTCGAAAGCTGTCCCCAAAGAAGGTTGTGGAGGGACATCCTCACTCATGGTACCTTCCCGTATTCCCGGTAAAAAACCCCAACAAGCCCGGGAAAATCCGACTGGTCTGGGACGCAGCAGGGAAGGTTGCGGGAATATCCCTGAACTCAGTATTGCTTAAAGGCCCTGATCAACTGGCATCGCTACAGTCGGTTATGTTTAAGTTTCGAGAAGGACGTGTTGCATTAAAACTTCGACTCAGATTTCTGAGTCATCGATTATAAGGTATATTCATTTGTGCAGTTCAAAAAGAACATGCATCTGGACAAATACCGATAAAACGGATCAGTGTCCATCATAAATCGGAATTTATGAGTTCCAGTATTGACAAAGGCCTACTCTTATCGATGTGTGAATTGCATCTGTGACCCAGACGTTCACTATCGATTTTAGGCGTCAATGACTAATAAAGATTTTATCAGTTCAACTGGGGACCAAGTAAACATGATATCCTTTCTTGTACGGTTCACGACCGTCGAGTGGTATCGTATTGCTGTGCACCATATGTTGGTTAACGTACGGTTGTCCACAGGATGCCATGTCCTAAAATAACTCGCGCAACTGAGATAACCTATGACCGATTCTAGGTAGTCTGTGCGGTCGAAGATAATTGCACCCTTCCCAAAACAAACATTCGAAGTTTGAAGCGAGCGATCGGTCTGAAGATCGAGGAGTCGTTGGTAAGCAGTGCGCCGGTGAACATCGGGTCAGCAAATTAAGTTTAATTTAATAATAATACTGTTTGTAAAATAAAATAATTATATAACAAATAAAAGTAGTTTTAAGTAAACAAAAATAGTGTTGTGTTGTTTAATTTCAAAAGTGAGTGCATGTACAATAAAACCAACCTTAACAATCTCACGTTATAAAATAATATAACAGACGCTTTGCTGTATGTGCCGATATCCAGGAGATGTTCCACCAAATCCAAATAAGGGAGGAAGACCAGAACTATCAGCGGTTTCTGTGGAAGAACAGAGATACGGACGAAGTGGAAGTATACGTAATGCGGATGATGACCTTCGGCGCCACATGCTCTCCATGCGCCGCGCAGTTTGTGAAAAACAAAAATTCAGAGGAGTTCAAGCAAGTTTATCCTAGAGCCGCTAGATCTATTAAAGAAAACCACTACGTAGACGACCTTATGGATAGTGTCAAAACGGAAGAAGAAGCAGTACGGCTGGCAAAGGAAGTGAGTTTAATTCACCAGCACGGTGGTTTCTTCATAAGAAACTGGATCTCTAACTCCAAGGATGTCATCGAGGCTCTACAATCCAGTCCTAGGGACGAGATTAACTTTAACGCCAGGACTGAGTTGCCAACCGAGAAAGTCCTGGGAATGTGGTGGAGTACGGCCGGGGATTGTTTCACCTTTAAGATGCCATCTAACCTCAAAACCGATTGTGTGCTTCAAGGTCGACGAGTTCCAACTAAGCGCGAAGTACTTCGAGTTCTCATGTCCATATTTGACTCGCTAGGGCTGCTGGCGAGTTTTCTGATGTATGCAAAAATGCTGCTTCAAGAGATCTGGCGTACTACCATTGGCTGGGACGGGGATATTCGGGACGCTGAGTATCGTAAGTGGCTAAACTGGACCCGATTATTGCCAGATTTGACGAGTTTGAGAATTCCTCGCTGGTACCTATGCACCAAAGTCGCCGACAGTTCCGAAATCCAGCTACATCTGTTCGTTGATGCTAGCGAGAACGGGTTTGCAGCAGTGGCCTATTTGAGGGTCAGCTCCCATGAGAAGGTACAGTGCTCCTTGATTGCAGCAAAAACCAGAGTCTCACCGCTGAAAGCACTCTCGATCCCTAGATTGGAACTCCAGGCTGCGGTTCTCGGGGCAAGACTCGCCCGCAGCATCATCGACGGCCACTCCATATCTTTTCGAGATCAATATTTCTGGTCAGACTCCAAAACGGTCTTAAGCTGGTTACGATCCGATCATAGGCGTTATCGTCAGTTTGTCGCGTTTCGTGAGAGCGAAATCCTCGAGGCTTCAAATGTAAAGGATTGGCGTTGGATCCCTTCTAAACTCAATGTGGCTGACGAGGCCACCAAATGGCACGCAAATCCGAACTTCAGTTCTTCAAGTCAATGGTTTACAGGACCACCATTTTTAAAATCCGCACCAGAAAATTGGCCCCAGGAAGAGATGCTGCCAACGCCTACTCAGGATGAGCTGAAGGCTCAGTTTGTCGGCGTCCATGCTTCACTCGATGAAAACGTCTTTCATCCGGAACGCTTCTCCAACTGGAAACGTCTATTACGTGCCTCCGCTTTCTTTTTCCGTTTCATCCGAAATGCACATGCGATCAAGAGGAATGCTGAACGGACCCTCGGGCCCCTGACACAAGCCGAACTTCAGGTGGCGGAACGCGCTCTCTTCAAACAAGTTCAACGAGACACCTACGGGGAGGAAGTCGCAAGCCTATCTTCAAAAGGTAAGCTTGAAAGATTGAAAGAAAGTTCATTGCTCTCTCTTTGCCCTCAGCTGGATGATGACGGTTTACTTCGAGCCACCAGCAGGATAGAGCGGTTTGAAGGTGGAACCACGGACTTGAAGCGGCCAGTAATCCTTCCAAGGCTTTACCACAGCCTTCGATGATGGCTCAACTCCCCCCTGCCAGGTTAGCTTCGCATTGTCGACCGTTCTCCTTCGTCGGCGTCGACTATTTTGGGCCGCTCCTTGTGGTGAATCTACGCCGAATAGAGAAAAGATACGGAGTCTTACTAACCTGCCTCACCACACGCGCCGTTCACATAGAAGTCACCTACTCGCTATCTACAGATTCGTGCATTCTCGCGATACGTAACTTCATCGCTCGCCGAGGAACGCCTATTTTGTTCTTCAGCGATACAGAGCTACAAGATGCGTATCAAAATATCGAGGAAGACAAGCTGATGCAGACATTCACAACGGTGAACACTAAATGGAGCTTTATACCGCCAAGTTCACCCCACATGGGCGGCAGTTGGAAGAGGCTGGTACGCTCGGTTAAAACAGTGCTGTATAAAATTATGCCATGTCGTAATCCATTCGATGAGCTACTGAGGAGCATGCTGCTGGAAATTGAAAACATCATCAACTCACGACCTCTAACGTACATCCCAATTGAGAACGAAAATGATGAGGCACTCACCCCAAACCACTTCCTGCTGGGGTCGTCCAACGGAACGAAGCCGCTAGCCGTGTTCAGCGATGACAAGGTTCAAATGGTTTTCTCCAGTAAATCCACTAGAGGTAGACGATGTTGTGCTCATAATGGATCCCAGTAGCCCTCGAAATTGTTGGCCAAAGGGAAGGATCATCGCCAGGAAGCTGGCGAAGGACGGCCAGGTGCGAAGCGCGACGGTGCTAACTAAAACAGTTATCTACGAAAGACCTGCGGCCAAACTTGCGGTCCTGGACGTTATTAAGAAGGAGGTAGGCCCACTACTGGACATACCGGGGGGAAGTGTTGCCATCCCTGGCGAATGAAAACCAAACAGAACCAACACGATCTGTCTTAGCTGTCAAAAAAAAACCACATTCACATTTTGTCCTTAAAACGTAAAAGGTTAAGAACGAGGTTAGGAAAGAAAAGTAAAATTGTAATCGTTAACAAAAAAAATAAAAGTTGGATTATCAATTCTTTTCCTTTCTTTGTCAAAACTAAAATTAATTTCGAGCCGTTAGGAACTCTGGCTTCAGTACCCGTTGAAGTAATCACCCTTCCATTAAAAATCATTGTCCCTATGCCAAATACCCAAAAAGAGGAAATCGATGTTGAACCATTTAAAATAGTTACAATTGATAGTCTAGAATATAAGTATAACGAAGTAGAAAATGATATTAATGAGCTAAAAAAACGCAATGATTGTATAGTTAAGAAAAACTGTCTTACTAAAGTTAATACAAATTTTGAATTAAATAAACTTAGTGAAACAATTTACATTCTAAAAAATTTTACTGGGCGGCCAGTCCTGTACTTCCCACCTGGTATTGCGTTATGTAAAAGCGAAAATTATTTCTTATAACACCACAACGTGCTTGTTGTCCAGCACACCTTTTTTGAAGCATTTATTCAAATATCTCAGCATCCACTGGACCAATTTTGCCCAAAATCTAATCAGGTCTAAGTTTCATACTGAAAAAAAAAACAAAAAAAAACCGCATGATCGTACGTTGTTCCGTTCTCCAGTTATCGAAGGAGAAAAAAATTGTCACACACACACGCACACACAGACATCACTTCGAAAATGGGTGCAAATGATTTCTAGTGTATAGTAATGTGAACCTCTGTTAAAATCTCGAACTTTTTTTTTTTGACTGATTGCAATACTATGGAGGTGGGAAGTAAAAATGCATGTAACGATAACGTAGTTAATAATTGTGATGAAAGAAAAATTAATCTCACTGGAAATTATCTACTTCAGATACATAATTGCAGCACAAAAATTCATAACGCAATAATTAATAATAAAGAAACGAACTATGTATTTAAACTTTTCTATGAAGAACAAATTAATACTAATATCACGACAAATATCATGTTCGATAAAATAAAGAATTTAACAGGAATTGAAAAAATTGATACTAAAGGGTGGTTAAGTTTTAAGGGCCGATGTTGATTTTGAATAAAACACAAATTATTTAGGAAATTATTATCATTTCTTTTTATTATGATAATATTGGTATGGTTCAATTATGTATGGAACAAAATATCGGCCAAATGGCCGCCGCGACCTCGGCGGCACACCTCCATCCGATGGTCCAAATTTTCGATGACGCTGAGGCATAATTGAGGTTCTATGCCGTTAATGTGCCGAATTATCTCATCCTTTAGCTCTTGAATTGTTGCTGGCTTATCGACGTACACCTTTTCTTTCAAATAACTCCAAAGAAAGAAGTCCAACGGTGTCAAATCGTATGATCGTGGCGGCCAATTAACATCGCCACGACGTGAGATAACACGGCCATTGAATTTCTCCCGCAAAAGAGCCATTGTTTCGTTAGCTGTGTGGCAAGTGGCACCGTCCTGTTGAAACCACATATCGTCCACTTCCATATCTTCCAATTCGGGCCATAAAAAGTTCATCAACGACGAGCGTGAGAGGTGCAATTGTTGGGCATGACGACGAGTTTAGGTGGACGGCACTTCAGCCACACTATCGCGAACAGCAGCAATATTTTCTGCAGTACGAGCTGTACGAGCATGCACTGGTGTTTTCACATCTCCTACAGACCCGGTTTGCTCAAATTTTTGCACGATTTTTCCGATTGTACGCACATTTGGACGATTAAATTGACCGAAAAAATCACGAAGTGCACGATATGCATTTTGATTTGAACGCCCATTTTCATAATAAGCCTGAATAACTTTAACGCGTTGCTCGATTGTGTATCTTTCCATGGTTCAAATTGAGTTAGTCTGAAATTGAGAAATGTCAAATGAAATGCAGAAAAAAACTTGACGTTTAGGTGTGGTTCACATTCGACATCGGCCCTAAAAATTTAACCACCCTTTATAAAATTATTAAAATACCATAAATTAAAAACATATGTAATCTCTGGCTCGTCATTAACATTTCTATTTTAAAACGTTTTTATTAGTTCGCTTTGGTGTCTGTCTGTTCGGTAAAAATCTTGCAACTGATTTTTAACTAAGTTCCCGATGAGCTAGAGACTTGAAATTTTAAGTATAGATCAGAAGTGGATGACAATGCAATATTTACTCACTTTCAGTCTGTTCGTGAGGGTTCCGACAGTCGTTTTCACAAAATAATGACCATTTTCAGATGTCCATTGGTAACTCTGACGCACATTCAGATTCATCGCTTGAGGGTTGTTTTTTCCCTTTTTGTTCGGATTGTGTGCTTATGATAAGGGATCGGCGAAGGGAGTAATAGTAGACGAACACAACTCTCTATTTTTCTGGCGGTTTGTGTATAGTTTTTGAGTTGCCAATGCAAATTTTATAATGGTTATTTTTGTTTTATACTACCAAAGATCATAAAATCCGTTTTTTTCGGATTGTTGGTTTATTGCCTTTTCGTTGCCGCAGCAACCACTTCATATGTTTGATGAGGGATCGGCGAAGGGAGTAATAGCAGACGAAAAATAATTCTTTATTTTCTGGCTTCTGTTTTGTGTATATTTTTTGTTGTACACCCTCATTCATGATATTCTTGAAAAAGGATGTACATAGGTATGTGATTGAGTAATTTTGGGAAACAATTTTACAATGATTAAACACAATTTCTTTTCTATTACGGTTGCACTCAGAGTTGCTAATGAAAATTTTATAATGGTTATTGATTATTTCGTGGTATGGCTACTACGATCGAGAATACGATTGTCACCTGTATTTTGCTTATTTTTAACGGCCTACTATGTGAAAATTCATTGAAAATAAGAATAGAGTATGCGACAGTCGTCTTATAGTATGCAAGACTAAAAAACAGAAAATAATTATTTAAATAAAAATAAATTTTGAATGAGCAACGTTTTTAAGACGGACTAAAAAGTAAAAAATAATTTTTCCTAGCCGCGTACAAATTCAGATTCCTAACTCCATACAGGCAGTCCTGCAAAATGGTTTTTGTGAGTTTTTGTAATAGCTATGAAAATAGTTGTAAGATTTAAAACGAAAAACGTGGCGCGCACTTAAGTCGCTAACAATTTTATTGCACTGCAAATGACGTGAACTGTTGTGTCTTTTCTCATTTTTATCTCGCGCCACGTTTTTCGTTTTAAATCTTACAATTATTTTCATAGCTATTACAAAAACTCACAAAAACCAATTTTGTGGCTAGGAAAAATTATTTTTTACTTTTTAGTCCGTCTTAAAAACGTTGCTCATTAAAAATTTATTTTTATTTAAATAATTATTTTGTAATAATTATTGTAACAGTCGCAATTTGTAAAAATGTCCGAAGAACTGAGAAAATCAAAATCAAAATTAATAAGGGTATTCACTTAAACTGGGGCCAAATCGTCTCTTCCGTGATCGTATAACTCGTCACGTAAAAACTACCATTCTGCATTACCACATCCGTGAACGTATAACTCGTGACGTAATTCTGTATTATGATTTCCGTTAACGTGTGCTTTATTTTCCGTGAACGTATCCATTCATTCGAAGTGTCATTCGAACAGAAAATTTAAGACGGAATTGGGTAAAGTTTGAAGGAATTTCGAAGATGTGAGTTTTATTTTATAAATCATTACTATTATATAAAGAGGAAACATTAAAAAACTTTGGCCCCGGTAATCTCAGCAAATACTGAATCGATCAACGTGAAATACAATTTATAATATTCTTTATTTTTTCGAAATCCAGTTAGGCTACTTTTTTTTATTTTAATGTTTTTTGTTTACCGGGAAATTTTAAATTTATATTTTTTTCATACTAATTTTAAAGAGGTAGACCAACATATTTACTCCTAACTTTAAATCAATTTACAAAATTGCAAAAACAAAATTTTTTGCATAAAGTCAATATGCTTACGCAAATTTTAAGCCCTTCATCTTTTCTTAATTATACCTATTTGCAGAGAAATAAATAAATAAGTATTTTCAATATATAAATTATTTTTATTTGTTTACATCGCTGATATCGATTCAATCATGATGACAAGGTTGCTGCTTTGTTCCATTTCATCATCGTTCCGTGTTTCTCGCATGTTCTCTTCCTCCCATTCTTATTCCTTCTTTGTATGATCATGAAGTGTATGTTATGTGGATCATATTTCCCCACCTCCCTAGGGGAAGTATTGCAATCGGCCAAAACAAAAGAGGTTCCTGATTTTGACAAAGCTGCACATAACGATGCGCTAGAAATCATTTGCCCTGTTTTCGAAGTGATATTTGTGTGTGCGTGCGTGTATGTGATAATTTTTTTCTGCTACGATTATGCGGTTTTTTTTTGTTTATTTGTCAGCATGAAACTTAGATCTGATCAATTTTGGGTAAAATTGGTCCAGCGGATGCTGAGATGTTAGAAGAAATGCCTTAAAGAAAGGTATGCTGAACATTGTAAGCACGTTGTGGTGTATATCTTAAACAATTTTCCCTGTGATATAACACAATATGAGGTGGGAAGTGCAAGGACTGGCTCCCCAGTCGAATATTTTTTGAGTAAAAGCTTGATAATCTCACTCAAAACCCTAGAAAACTAAGATTATTTTGTAGGTACTCCGTTGAAGCTATTTAGGAGTAAAATGTACTTCCTGGCAATTAAAAGAGAAATGGTTATGTTTAAGTTCTCTGTTGAAACGAAGTTGGGTAGTCGAATAGTTTTTGAGTAAAAGCTTGATAATCTCACTCAAAACCCTAGAAAACTAAGATTATTTTGTAGGTACTCCGTTGAAGCTATTTATCAGTAAAATTTACTTCCTGGCAATTAAAAGAGAAATAGTTATGTTTAAGTTCTCTGTTGAAACGAAGTTGGATTTTATTGACAAAAGATATTCAAATTATTGAGTTTAAAGTAAATTTACGGGCATAATGTGGTTGTAAAGGGTCTTAGAAAAGGGACTTCCGAACTTTGACAGTTGATAGCGGCCATATTGTTGAAGCTACATCTGTCAAATTGGCTGTCATTTATGTGGAGTTTGGATCCACCCTGTGTCTTCTGTAAACTCTGCAGCGAGAGCGACTGACCGGACAAGCGAATGAGAAGTAGTTGAAGGGATCATGGGCAGTCGAAGACGAACAACGAAGAACACACGACGAACGACGACGACGTGCGCGGCGACCCGAAAATCCGATCTTGCTGAATTTCCTTTTTTTTCATTGCTTAATTTGTTCAGTTCAATATTTAATCGTTACCTACTTTGTTTTAATTATAACGTTAGTCAAATAAATAATAATTGAATTGCAATAACGATTTCTACATGGGGGCTCAACCGAGATCTCTCTAATTAAAGGAGCTAAGCGCGACTTATTTAATCTGGTCGAACGAGTTTTTAAAAAAAACACAAGTTGTATTTTATTAGAGTGATTATATTTTATTAAGCAAAACACTAGAACAACACTGATACAACTTTTACTTAGTACTGGAAAACTACTGCACCGCCTTCGTGTGCTTCATCTGTATTTATTATTTTATTGTTCCATACATTACAATCGCAGACATAGTGGCAGCGATTTCGCCATCCAATGCACAAGTGCAATTCTTAAGAATACAAAAATACAAAAATGCAATTACTGTTTGATTAGCTGTTTGGTTACTGACCGGATAAATAGGTCATACTTATCGTCTGTTGCTGATTTTGACATGTGTGAAATTGCGGGCGTTGACATACTCGTATATGTAACTTCTCCCTCCTTACAACTAGAATTCTCCTGAATTCGGTTACTTAATTTTATTTGTATTCTCTTTTTACGTATACATAACAATAATATTATTCCACACATTATTATGATTATTACAATGAATATTATGTTTAGATTATATGATATATTTTTCTTCAATTCTATTTCTTTTAATACATTTAAGTTTTCAACTGGTTTTAGCAAAATCTTATTAAACTTTAATGTTTCAGAAAAATTATAATTTTCTCTATAATTTGGATAATAGAAGCGTTGTTTCATTATCTGTTTTACATTGGAGTATTTATTTTCAAACAGGGTGATTGTACAATTAAAAATGTTAGTTTCCTTTAAGTATAATGTCTCTATCATCACATGTTTGATTTAAGTGCGTATTAATATTTTTTACAAAAATTGTTCCATCATCAATAGATATGAGTTCAGTTTGCTTATTTTGATACAAGTTACAATTTTCTTTAAAAACGCAATGTTTACTTTCATACAATTCTGTGACATCTTTATTTTTTCATATTTCAGCGATTTATTCTTGTATTCGATAATAAATTCTTTTTCGGCTTCTATTTCGAAGAAATTCATATTTGGTACAGGAAGTAATAGTTTGAGTGGAACTATGACATAATTTGTTGGAATTTTAATCGCAAATATTAACAAATTTTCTTAAAATTTAGCTAACCCTAGTTTTATCTGGCTTAGTTTATAAAAGTCTATTTTATATCTTTCGATTTCCTCATTTGTTAAAATGTTCGGGTGTAAAATATTATTCCTTGCTGAAGCTATATTATCTTGTATATGTTCAATCTTGGCTGCTAGGTATTTAAGTTTGAATAACTGATCAAAATATAGTTGCCTCATGGCTATTTCCCTTTCTACTCTTTGAACTGTATTCATTTGTTTTTCAATTATTTCCCTATCTCTTTCAACGTTATCTTTTAAAATTTGAAATGTATCATTGAAGAACGAATTAATTTTGATTTGTTTATTTAATGCAATTATGGAATTGTGACTATTTGTCTTTACTTCTTTTAGGTATATTTCTATAGTTTTCCTATCCTCCTCATCCATGGTTCCAAATAACCATTTTTCCGTGGATCCTACGATATTTAGCAAGCCTCGTTTCCGCCTGTTTTGCACCGGAATAAGAGTTCTAATTTTATGAATAATATTGGATATTTCTTCGTCTAGCATGTATCGCTGCTTTAATGGTACTGACCTAAGATTTAATGATATATTTTTAACTAATGCCATGATTTCTAATGGATTTATGACATGTAATACAATGTCGGTTTCGTTACTAATTGATATGTCATTCAAATGTAGCTTTACATAACCATTTTGTTCCTTTATTTCCTGCACGTCAAGAAATTGACAATACGTCTGTGGAATCATTATTATCAGAAATAATATCCATGTCATCACCTGAAAATTTTAATGGTCGTTTAATGTTTGTGTAAGCGATATTTTTTTAACTTTGCTTTCTTATATTTTGGTTCTTGTTTGTGTCTAACTGCCTTATAGTTTTTTATGAATCCTGTTGATCTCTTTTCTTCATAATCCTCTCTATTTTTGTTTAATTTTCTGAGCTTCTTTTCTTTCATTTCTTCTATATTCCGTCTAATTTGTTCTACATCAACTTTACGAGTTTGTACCTCTAAAGGATTGTGTTTAATCGTAGAGTGAAATCTTTGATTATAATTTCGTACAGCTTTTTGTATGATCCTTTGGACTGAGTACTTATTTTTGTTAAACGAAATTATTCTGAACTTTTCAGCTATAGAGTTATGAAGACGTTCAATGTCTGCATTGCCCGTGTGGCTGTTTGGTTTCGTTAGATGTAGGATAATTCCTTCTTCTTCTAAAAATTCTTTAACTTGAATCGCTTTGAATTCATTATCGGCAATTATTTTCTTTGGTTTTCCGAATTTCGCGAAATGTTCTTCTAACTGATCAATAATTGTAATGTGATTTCTATCTGTTAAACGGTATGCAGATCCGAATTTAGAAAATGTATCTATTATCGTTAGGAAGCTAACCTTTTTTATAACGAATGTGTCAATATGGATTATGTCATTAATATCTGTAGGTGTTTCGGTTTTATTAAATTTAGCTTTAATTGGATTGCGGTCATTGAAATCTGATTCTGAATTATTACAATTAAGTGAAAAGTTTTCAGATTGTGGGGGGCCTGCGTTCTCTCCCTCCTTAAATTTAACGTCCTCGTTAATTTCTATGCGGATTAAAAAATCCGCTACTCTGTTTTCCTTACCCTTTAAGTATTCAATATCGAACTGATATTCGCCTAGCTTCAGAAGCCATCTTTGATGTCGAGGTGATAAGTCTTTACCTCTATATTTAGCGTAAAGATATTTAATAGGCTGGTGATCAGTAAATATTTTGAATTTCTTACCGTAAAGGTATGGCCTAAAGTAATTTGTTGACCATTTTATTGCGAGAAATTCCTTGTCTGTAGCAGAGTAATTTCTCTCATGTTTGTTTAGGGTTCTGGACGCGAAGCATATAGGATGTCCCTCTTAAGAAAGAACTGCTTCTATAGCGTAATTAGACGCATCTGTTGTAAGACAGAATGTTTTCTCAAAGTTTGGATATCTTAATATGGGATGACTACTTATTAACTGCTTTAATTTCTCAAATGCTTCTTTGTAATTTGGTCGCTAGTATTTATTTTCGCATTTTTCTTAAGGTATTTAGTGATGGGCTGGGCTACCTTTGCGTAGTCTCTAATGAACTTTCTATAATAGCCAGTTATGCCCAAAAAGCTTTTAATTTGCTTTTGTGTTTTCGGGAGTTCAAGCTTTTCGATAACCACTATCTTATCAGGATTTGGTTTTAACCCGTCTTTGGTTAAGATATGACCTAGGAGCTCGGTCTCCTTTCGCATGAAATTACACTTGTCGATTTGTATTTTGAGATGTTTTGATTCTAGTATTCTAAAAATTGTTGTTATTGCTTTAATGTGCTCTTTTAATGTGGTACTAAATATTAATATATCGTCTAGATAAACTACACACGTTTTATTAATATGATCCCTAAGTATGTCATTCATTAGTCTTTGGAATGTCGCGGGGGCATTCTTTAGACCAAATGGCATTCTTATGAATTCATATAGACCATGAGGTGTTACAAAAGCTGTCTTTTTGCGATCATCCTCTTTTATTAGGATCTGATGGTATCCCTTCGCGAGGTCTAACGTGGTAAAATATTGGGCTTTCCCAAGTTTATCTAATATAGAATCGATATTTGGTAAAGGAAACTTGTCGTCGATTGTTATCTCATTTAACTTTCTGTAGTCGATAACAATCCGAAATTTCCTTTTGCCGGAGTTGTCAATTTTTTTTGGAACAACAATGAGTGGGCTCGAATACTTTGAATTACTCTTTCGAATTATTCCTTGAGCTTCCATTTCTTTTATTTGTCTACGGACCTCCTCCTCATGCTGAGGGGGGTATCTATATAATTTCGCGTTTACTTGTTGATCGGTTGTTGTGACGATCTCATGTTTAATTTCTGAGGTGCTAGTTAATTTATCACCTTCCTTGAAAAATAGATTACTAAATCTTTTTAAAAGGTTCTCTACTTCCTTTCGTTCTTCCGTATTTAAATGATCTAGTTCTATTTGATTTATCTTGGATTCAATGGGTTCTAGGGAACATATTTCATTTAGGGGATATGGAATGTGTAAGAAATTTAATATTTGATTGTTTAATCTAATAGTTCCCTCGTCTATATTTAATAGCGCATTTAAATTGTTCAATAGGTCCATGCCAATTATAAATTTATAGCCTCTGTTGCAGAGTCTTTTTACTTTCCATCTGATTAGGGCATTTGAAGGGGCTTTAAACTCTTGCGGTGCATGTGTATGGACCTCGTGTAAAATGGTATCTTTACCGGTCACTGTTGTGAAATATATAGGTGTTATAGGAATTTAATCGAATTCAAAGAGTCTGTCATTAATTATGCTAAGGATTGAGCCTGTGTCTATCAATGCTATGTATATTTTCGCATTGATTGTTATTGTAATTTGGGGTAAGTTATCCGAGGCTAGTTCATAAAAAAAACTCGTGATTTCCTTTTTCTTTAATTTCGCTTGACGGTTCTATCGGTTCTCATGGAGCGCTACTTATCGGTTCTAAACTAAGCTTAGACGTACCCTGTTCATGGCGATATTGGCCCGGGTATACTCTACAGCACCGTGAATTTTGACCGTTATTAACTTGATCTCTAGTTGTAACTATATTGTCTACCTCCATGGCGTCACCCTGCGGTCTCTGGTTTTGACGAAAATTTCCTGAATTTCTATGATCTACATTTGGTCTATACTGTCCGGAATGATTTTTATTATGTCCTGGTCAATCGTTTTGGCGATACTGGCCTGACTAATTCCTGTTATTCGTATGTCGATAGTTACCTGACCTATCTAGGTTACGAGTCTGTTCTTGTATGTTTGGATTATGCTTTGCCTTTCGAAATTCTGGCCTAATACAAGAATCCTCATACCTTCGTTTCCTGATAATAGAGACTATTTTTCCTAAACCATTCTCCTCATATATTCTATCTAATAAAGTTCCTTGCGTCATTTCTTTCGCTGTGTTCACTAGAATTATTTCAACGTTACTTAGATCTATGAAGTTTTCTCCTTTGTAATATACGATCAGCTCGTCTGCCTTATACTTAATGCTTTGTAATTGTATAGCTAGTTCGCTTACCGTGTTGACTCTGAGATTTGTGATCCGCTTGTAGATTTCATGCGGCTCCGTGTCCGGCTTGTAACGAAGTTTCAGCGTCTCTTTGATTGTCATCCAGTCCTCTGTTCTTGGCAAGTTGATGATTGAATTCTTCGCCTCTCCTTGTATTTTTTCATAGAAAATTGTTCGCACCACAGCGTTCTTCACATCATCTTCCCTGACTTGGCTTAGGTAGTATTCCACACAACTGAAGAAGGAGTTTATAGTGACTTCGCCTTGTCCCGTGAAGACAGGCATGTAACGGATTTCCTTGAGTATCCCATCACGTATCCCTCTGTTTTGTTGCTGTTGTAGTTCTTGGTAGGCAATTCGCACTTGTTCGAGTTGTTGGGTTCGAAGCTCAAGTTCTGCTACCACTTGCTCGTAATTGGCCATTATTCTGTGTTCGTCGTGTAATCTTTGTCTGCTCATTCACTAATCACTACACCAATCTTTGTCGATTATATGTAGGTGCTCTATAAAACTTTAACGTATTTTCTTTTTAATGTGATTATACGAATCTACACTTAATCTTTGTCGATTTTACTGGTGTGTCTTTATAATGCACTATTCGCGTTTATTAAAAAAACTTAACTTCACACGAACTATTCTTTGGATGCTTGATACGATCACTAGATCCTTATTAATAAAAAAGGATCCTACCGACTGCGCCACTTATTTAATCTGGTCGAACGAGTTTTTAAAAAAAACACAAGTTATATTTTATTAGAGTGAATATATTTTATTAAGCAAAACACTAGAACAACACTGATACAACTTTTACTTAGTACTGGAAAACTACTGCACCGCCTTCGTGTGCTTCACCTGTATTTATTATTTTATTGTTCCATACATTACAATCGCAGACATAGTGTCAGCGATTTCGCCATCCAATGCACAAGTGCAATTCTTAAGAATACAAAAATACAAAAATGCAATTACTGTTTGATCAGCTGTTTGGTTATTGACCGGATAAATAGGTCATACTTATCGTCTGTTGCTGATTTTGACATGTGTGAAATTGCGGGCGTTGACATACTCGTATATGTAACTCGCGCGCGTAAAAAGAAAAATATATACAAAAAAATTGCTATCGGTAGTACCCGCTATTATTGGAAGAGACAAGTTCTCGCGCATAGGAAGAACCGTAGGCCTTAAGAGAGATTTTATCAAAGCTTCAATATCATCGTTCGATGATGGGGGGCAAGCGTAGTAAACGAATGAACAGCACAGCGTTAAATTCGGGAGCTGACTTTTCCAATTTATTCGATGCACTCGTACAGCGGGAAGTTGGTTTGAGAAAACGGGAGGAAGAATTGGAAACGTCTAGGAACATGTGGATGAGGTCTGTGCAACAACGAGATGGTAAATTGCCGCAGAATGGTGAGGTCGAGGTGGAGGAGTTTCAGGCAGGTTGTAGTGGGCTAACTAAACGCGCACAGGCGCAGATGAAAGGTGTTGGTAGGACAGGTGAACCGAGAGACGACGGTGGGGTTGGCGGAGCAAAGTCAAATGGTCAAACGGGGCAGCGAAAGTTGAACGATGGGCGGACGAATGCAAATGTTGCTCCAAGTGTTGAGCTAGAGTGTTCTTTTCTACGTTCAGAGCTAGAAGAACTAAAAATCCGTGCTAATCGAGCAAGTGTTGGCTCTTTTGAAGATGCTCTTAATGCCATATCGTATTTTAACGGCGAAGGTGATGTAGGCACCTGGATCGACGAATTCGAAACGGTATCTGCCCTGATGAAGTGGGATGACACCAGGGAGATACTGTTTGCTAAACGGTTGTTAACGGGGATGGCGAAAATGGCCATCAAACTAAACCGACCATAATAAAATGGGCAGATTTAAAGAAACTGCTTATGGATGAATTTGGGGTGGCATGACGATAGCAGATGTGCATAAAGAGTTGGCGGCAAAAAGGCAAACGAAAGGTGAAAGCACAACGGAGTATTTATCCGCAATGTGTGCGCTAGGAGCAAGAGGCGGTGTGGATGAAAAATCGATAATGCAGTACGTGATAGATGGTATCGACGATTTTCCCATCAATAAAGCGATATTATATGGGGCGCAGTCGATGAATGATTTTAAGGCTAAGGTACTGGAATATGAGCGCTTTCGAAGTTCTCTACAACAGCACTCGTCCGGTCCTAATCTGAATCGACAGCCTAATAAGCCGAAGGCCAAGGACATTGCCCTTAGCGGGAAAAGTCGTTGTTTCAACTGTGGGCTGACTGGTCACAAAAGTAAAGTGTGCGAGTTCAAATCTAAAGGCCCAAAGTGCTTTAACTGTGAAAACTTTGGTCATCTTTCATCTAGTTGCCCACTTCGAAAGGACACGGCAAGGGCAGTTAATGTAGTGGATATGAACGTAAGTGAGCTGGAAGTAAAAACGATGGCAGTGAACGGGGTCGAGGTTCAAGCGAGAATTGACACGGGAAGCGACGTCACAGTGATGGGTTCGACGGAGTACTTCAAGATGGGATCGCCCTCGTTGGAAAAAGATGATCAAGTTTTCCGAGGATTATCCGAAGAGTGCACGAAACCATACGGATATTTATATGCCCTTGTTGAAATAGACAACATTGCCTATCGCACGAAGATTTATGTAGTCTCCTCACGATCTTTAAAGCATGCGTTGTTGGTAGGTAAGGATATCCTTAGAGGAACACGGATTACTCTCAGCAAAGATGGTGTTCACATTGAGCAGTTGGAATTCGACTTAAGGCATTGTTTCCAGGTAAGCGATGGGGAAGTAGAACTTTGTGTAGGTAATCCACTTTACAAAAACGAAATCCAAGACCTAGTAAACAGATACAAACCTACGAAGTCAAAGTCGGCTAACGTCGAAATGAAGATAATTTTGAAATCGGATGTCCCAATTGCACTACGTCCAAGAAGGCTAGCTCCATTGGAAAAGGACATTGTGCAAACGCAAATAGAGGATTGGCTCAGGAAAGGAATAATTCGACCAAGCAGCTCGGAGTACTTATCTCCAATCGTACTCGCCAATAAAAAAGATGGTAGTAAAAGATTGTGTGTCGACTATCGTTGTTTGAACAAGATATTCGTTCGTGACCGCTTCCCACTTCCACTTATAGACGACCAAATCGACCAACTAAGTTCTTCCAAAGTCTTTTTGACGATTGATTTGGAAAATGGTTTTTTCCATGTCTCCGTATGCGAAGAAAGCCGTAAGTATACGTCATTTGTTACACCGGGAGGACAATATGAGTTTAATCGTGTTCCATTTGGGCTCTGCACATCGCCGTCGGTATTTCAACGCCACGTCATCCGTGTATTTTATGCCTTGATTATGCGAAAAATTATGCTGCTGTATATGGATGATATAATTGTTCTAGGAAAAGACTACGAAGACGCCCTGATGAACCTTAAGCAAGTCTTGACGGTTGCAAGTGAGTACGGATTGATTTTTCAGTGGAAAAAGTGTCAGTTCTTGTGTACCGCAATAGAGTACTTGGGGTTCCGAATCGAAAATGGGAATATCAAACCATCGCAAGGTAAGATAAATGCAGTGCGAAAATTTCCGCAGCCGACGAATTTTGTTAAGGTGCTAAGCTTTCTGGGCCTTACCGGATATTTCAGGAAGTTCGTCCCAGGGTACTCCAGTATTGCGCTGCCGCCAACTAACTTGTTAAAAAAGGTTGAGAAATTTGGATTCGGACCCAAGGAAATTTCTGCATTCGAGGAGCTAAAAAATATACTGACTACGGCACCAGTACTTAAACTATACCGCCCAGACGCAGAGACCGAGCTACACACGGATGCATCAAAGTGGGGATTAGGTGCCATCCTTCTTCAAAAATAAAATAACCATTTCTTCCCGATTTCATATTATAGTAAGAAGACACTTCCTGCGCAACAAAATTATAGCAGCTACGAACTGGAAGCCCTCGCCGTGGTCGCAGCGCTGAAGAAATTTCGACACTATCTACTTGGACTGAGATTCAAAATCGTAACCGACTGCGCAGCATTCAAGGGAACGATGGAGAAGAAAGAATTTTCGTCGCGAATCGCTGGATGGGTTCTAG
The DNA here is from genome assembly GCA_951813785.1 of Criorhina ranunculi. Lineage (NCBI taxonomy): Eukaryota > Metazoa > Arthropoda > Insecta > Diptera > Syrphidae > Criorhina > Criorhina ranunculi. Next base: position 19,641,525 of record OX638383.1, read on the forward strand.
TTCTCCAAGAGTTTGATAACGTGCTTGAACATCGTAACGTCACAAGGATGCGGCACGCGGATGCCCTTAGCAGAAGTGCAGTAGCTGTCGTAAAGGGGGAGTCGAAGACGAACAACGAAGAACACACGACGAACGACGACGACGTGCGCGGCGACCCGAAAGTCCGATCTTGCTGAATTTCCTTTTTTTTCATTGCTTAATTTGTTCAGTTCAATATTTAATCGTTACCTACTTTGTTTTAATTATAACGTTAGTCAAATAAATAATAATTGAATTGTAATAACGATTTCTACATTTATTCAGTCTGTTTTGCCAAATCACCATGGACGGATATAGCGTCCAACAACACGGGCAAATAATAACATTGTTTTATCGAAATAGGTGTTCTGCTCGGCCAACGTTCCGTTCGAAAAATCATTTTTAGCGATGAGGCCCATTTCTAGATGAATGGGTACGTCAACAAACAAAATTGTCGAATTTGGGACGATACCAATCCACATGAGATCCAAGAGCGTCAAATGCATCCCGAAAAAGTCACTAATTGGTGTGGATTTTGGGCTGGCGGCGTCATTGGTCCATATTTCTCTAAGAACGACGTTGACCAGGCCTATAGATCGAAAATTACTAACTTCTTTTAGCCTGAATTGGATGACATGGACACAAACGACATGCGGTTTCAACAGGATGGCGCTACTTGCCACACAGCTAACACTACATTCGAGGGCATGGTCATCTCACGTGGAGATGATGTGAACTGGCCACCGAGATCGTGCGTTAGACTTTTTCTTGTGGGGTTTTCTGAAGTCACAGGTCTATGCAAATAAGCCACAAACCACAGCGGCCCTCAAAGCCAACATTACCAATGCCATCGGTGAAATTCAGTCTGATTTATGCGCCAGAGTCATGGAAAGTTTGACATTTCGGATGCGCGCCACCCAGAGAAGCCGCGGTGGACATTTGAACGATGTTATATTCCATACATAATGGCATCTGACGAAGAATGATAACTTATATTTTTTATTCTGCCAAACAAATTATGGCGCACCCTATTTCAATTAAAATATCGGCAATATCGTAAAAAGAGAATTTGTTCATTGTACTCTCTCTGTAATCTGCAAATGAATACTGTATTAGCATTTCTGTTAACTTTTTTTAATTCACTCTAATTTTGATCACCAACGAGTTCGGTTGGCATTTAGTACAGTTCTTCACCTTGTTTTTTTTTCTATTGAAATACACACAAAACGTTTATACACAGTGGTGCACACAATAGTTTTTTTTCTTTTACACATATTTTTGTTAAACATAAAACACACATTTTACATCACACATCATCGCATTTATACATCATACAACATTTTAAACAAGGAATTGGGAGAAGGAAAAAAGATAAGTGTTAAATTTAAACAATTAATATTTAACATATAAAATAACATATGAAATAATCTCCCATTCTTAACCATATTTTTGGTCCTTCTGTGCCGAATTATATACTATAATATAATACATATATACAGTGCCTTTCAGTCTTTTTATTAAACATTTTATTAAACTATTATATATCTTCACAACATCAAATATCGTTTTACTTACATATAGTGAATTTACGGAACATATACTCAGGTTAGTGCTCTAAATCGAATTCTACACCACGTGACGAAATACTTATATACTCGTGCATGTATATGCATGCCTCATTTAGAGTTGTTACGTGAAAATCTTTCATATATACATTCATACAAACATACATTTTTATTAAATTTGCATGCATTGTGATTTGTGGAAAATCTGCATAAAAGTCGTGGAATCGCTAAAACTTATATCGGACCAGTTTCAAATCACGTGTTCTTTTGCTATATACTTTGGAGAACATATGTACATAAGTGCCATAACATCACGCGTTCAATAAAACGGGACAATCGTATCATAATTTAAAGCGTAACTGTTTTTTACTACCGCTGTTTTTAACACGCGTATTGAATTTACTATTCGAACATTTTAATTCAAAATGCATAAAATTATAGCAAAACGTGGTCGCGCTAAAGGTTGCATTACAGTTTTAGCAACATTCGCGGAGTCAATTAGTGATGACACCACTGTAGCTACATTGCAATTTCGTCTCCAAAAATTAAATGAGGCTTGGAATGACTTCGTAGCTTTCCAGAATGAACTCTTAAATTTCATTGATGAACCTGATTATACAGACCGTGAGCCTGAGTTTGCCGCGTACGAACGAAAATATTTCGAAATTCACGATCTGATTTCCAATGCGATTTTCCGGTTGAAGGGGGAATCCAAGGTCTCAGACAAAGACGACACCGAAGGTGTACAATCGCCACACGATTCTCCGTCTATATCGTTTAATAAGGCCGTCAACCTACCTCAGATTACCATTCCAATCTTTTCTGGCGACTATAAAGATTGGCCCGCGTTTCGCGACATGTTTACGGGTACAATTGATTCAAATACATCACTCACGTGTACACAAAAGCTACATTATCTTAAATCGTGTCTTCGCGGAGATGCCGCGAATCTGATAAAACATATCTCGTGTTCGGAACAAAATTATATCGAGGCTTGGGATCGATTAGAAAGGCGGTACGATCAAAAGAATCTAATCATCCAATTCTTCATACATTCGTTCTTGACCCTTCCGTCGTGCGTTACCACAAATAGTCACATGCTCCGTAAGATCGCGGATGGAGCAGATGAAGCTATTCGGGGACTCAACGCTTTAGAGTCCACTAGCCGTAATCCCTGGCTTATCTATCTGTTGATCCAAAAGCTCGATCATGAGACTAAGCAGGCCTGGGCCGAAGAAGTTGGCTCCAGGGATGATTGTACCATCGATGAACTCTTGAACTTCTTACAAACACGTTGCGCTTGCCTTGAGTCCTGCATTTCATTCTCTCGACCTAACCAACCTCGCAATAAAGGCGTAAGTGCAGTCCGTACACATCTGGTAGAGTCCACGCATACCTGCCCCAAATGCAAAGGGGATCACACACTTTCGCATTGCTCAGAATTTAAATCCCTCGACATAGATTCTCGTCGCGAATTCATTCTGTTTTAACTGCTTACGCCAAGGGCATGCATCCAATAAATGCGGGTCAACCTTTCGCTGTCGTCAGTGTAACTCTCGGCACCATACACTGGTGCACCCTACACAAGTTACACCACAACCAAATACATCCATTTCAACAACTGCAGAACTTTCCAACTCTCGTCGAAGCTTCGAACAACCTTTCGTCGTGAACCAGGCCCTCAAATCCACTCGTCGTCTTGTAACCATACTACCAACTGCATTAGCTCGGGTTCAGGACAAACAAGGGGCCTATCACGTTTTTCGCATTCTTCTCGACTCGGGATCCCAAGTCTCGTTTATCACCGAGCAAGTTGCTCAATGCTTGGGATTACCCCGAAAACGTTCTCGCGTTCCAATAATAGGAATCGGGTCAACGTCGCCTGGAGTTACAAATGGTATGATAACTCTTAAAATACATTCTCGCTTTAACTCAGAATTCGTTGAAACCAATTGCTTCGTACTGCAAAGGATTTCCTCTCCCCTTCCACTTTTTACAGTAAACCAATTACCCAATCATTCGTTACCTGAAAATTTAGCTGATCCACATTTCCACTTGCCTGGTCCCATCGATATTCTGTTAGGCGCAGATCAATTCTTCAACATCATAACGGGAGCAGCCAAGAAGGACGATACAGGTGACTTGACTTCAATTCCTACTATTTTCGGATGGGTAATGGCAGGACGCACATCACAGTTTTCGCTAGTAAGATCTGAACTAAAAACCTATTGTACTCGTCTAGATTGTAGTCTTAGTTTCGATTTGGAACGCTTTTGGAAGTTGGAGGAAGTGTCCAATGAACCACCATTGTCGTTAGAGGAACAGCTTGCTGAGGAACACTTCACAAAAAAATACACTCGTCGGCCAAATGGCAAATTCGAAGTGAAGTTACCCTTCAAAACGTCAATGAATCTCCATTTCGGAGATTCTTTTGGTACAGCACTGACTCGTTTTCATGCACTTGAGCGCAGGCTTAATGCAAATAGCAGCCTCAAGTCCCAATATTCGTCATTTATCAATGAGTATCTTAAACTTGGTCACATGGAGGAGATCGCTCCCGAGGAGATACTTCAACCTTCCAAACAACTCCACTACTATCTGCCCCACCACGCCGTTTTTAAGAGCGATATTAGCACCACTAAAATAAGAGTTGTTTTCGACGCTTCTGCGAAATCTAACAACTCAGTATCTTTAAATGACACTTTACTTGTCGGTCCCACCATTCAGCGGGACATATTTTCAATTTGTTTGCGATCTCGTCGGCACTTGTATCTTATAACAGGTGACATCGAAAAGATGTATCGACAGATCTGGGTCTTACCAAAACATACGGACTTCCAAAGGATTGTATGGCGTGAGAACCCAGGCGATGAACTTAAGCATATTAGGTTGCTTACTGTCACCTATGGAACATCATCTGCTCCATTCCTAGCAGTACGAGTGCTGAAACAACTGGCAACTGATTCGGCAAACACCCATCCACGTGCATCCGCAACCATTCTCAATGACTTTTACGTCGATGACGTAGTTACAGGTGCAGATACAATTGATGAGGTCATCGCTCTTCGCACAGAATTAATTGAGCTTTTAAAAACTGCAGGCTTCAATCTACGTAAAAGGACAACGAACTGTTGGCCACTACTTGTCTCTTTACCCGAAGATCAAAGCAGGGCCGTAGCTACCGCCGGGGCAGACGGGGCTGTGCCCCAGGGCCCCCGGGCGCAGGGGGCCCCCGAAGAAGGAGAGCATTTGTTTTTTACGAAATCAGATTAAAAGAACAAATATTCACTTGCTTAAACAACAATATCAACAGATCGAATATTGAACATAACAAATAATTCCGAAGATTATTATACATATAAATACATTAACATTACTATTTAGACGAAGAGAATAAACTTTGAACATTTCAAATTGAAATTCAAATACGAAAACCCGAATTCTCATTCTACGCTAAAGCAAAGGGACATCACATTTTTGTTTCAAAATTAAAATTTTAAATCGTCAATAACATTGCGATATCTGTCATAGTTATATTATGCACGCATGGCACACTGCAGAAAAATGCTTCGCATTTCATCAAATTTTTCATACTGCTAGTGCGGACACATCTCTTTGTACATAAATTTTGCTTAGTATTTGTTTTGCTACCACAGAAAATTTGAAAAGTGAAGAAATTAGGTCTTGTTATTTGTATAAACATGAAGCGAACATACCTTAGTGGTGCCCAAAAAAGGCAAGAAAAAAAGAGGAGATTAGCAGAGGTAGTTAAAAACTCAGGGACCTTAACTTCATGGCTTTCTAACTGAAGTTCAGGGCCGTCCTCGCAACAGCAGTCCATGAGAAGCGATGATGAGACAGATACAAATCCAGGTACCCTTATAATTATTCAGTCCGTCTAACTGTCTGTTCGTTCGACCGTATTTAAAATCCGGTTAGTCCAGTAATATGCTTTAAAATTCGAAATATTGCGTATACTTTGAAAGATTCATTATTATTTTTATAACTTTATTGATATTGGCATAAATAAATTACATGGTTAATAATTAAAACAAGTTAAGCGCTAGAAGGATTTTTGTTTACATACGTAGAATGCAAATGTTTATTTGCAATTTTTTTTTTATAAACCGGACTCGCGCGCCAAGTCTTCTGTGTAATACACAGGTACATGTTTAATCTGCAGATTATATGGATAAATATGTTGAAGGATATTGACTAGACTAGAATGTGAACGTATACTACAAATACTATAAATACTTGGAATACATGGAATGAAAGCTGTTCTTGACACTTACAAAGTAATTCAGCCAAAATTTCTGGTCAACGCCAGTGCAAAAGAAGTCCACGACAAAGCAGTTGATTTTGTAATAAGATTTCCGGAGGATATGTCTCCAACATTTCCATCTCAGATATGTTCCGTGAAGACTTCATTTAAAGACAAACGTCAAGGAATTTACAGATCTCTTAATAATTGATCATAGCTCACTTTCCCCTACTTATCCTTATGTGTGTACAGCTTGTATTATGTATTTAACAGTACCTACCTAGCAATTTTTCATGTTAATGATGGATTTGTACGTGATTGCATTTAAATATAATATTGTAGGATTTGATTTCACAATATTTCCAATGTAACTCCGCAAATTTTATAATAAACTAAGTGTGAAAAATCAAAATGTGTTTTACCTCATTGAACTTTACAAGAAAAAAAACACTACAAATTTCAAGTTTCCAGCACTATTAAAAGTTTCTAACGTTAAAAATACTTTCTAAACGAAAGTGGGATGATAAAGGGCCCCTCGATTGCTTACTGCCCCGGGGCCCCAGAGCATCTGGCTACGGCCCTGGATCAAAGAGAACTTTCCCCAGTGGACTTTGAAGACTCTAATTCTGTTAAGATGCTTGGATTGCAATGGTGCCCATCATGGGATTGCTTTTCGTATAAAGTCAAATTAAGTCCATCAAACTTTTGCACAAAACGTATCTTATCGGATGCATCACGAATTTTTGATCCGCTCGGATTTCTTTCTCCTATCGTTGTCGCAATAAAAATAATGTTTCAGGAGGTCTAGAGAAAGCAACTCAAGTGGGACGAAGGAGTACCTGAAAACATATCACGTCAATGGAATAGCATTCGGAGCGAGTTACCCCTTGTTGAAACCTTTTCGATTCCCAGAGTTATGGTGCACAACAAGCAGAACTGGGAGCTTCATGGCTTTTGTGACGCATCCCTGGACGCTTACTCAGCTGTTGTCTATTGTCGTAGTATCAACGAAGACAACTCGATTTCTGTTACCCTCGTGACAGCCAAAACAAAGGTAGCTCCTTTGAAGTTTCTGCCTCTTCCCAGGCTTGAGTTATGTGGAGCATTGCTGCTCACTCGTCTCATTAACAAAATAAGGTGCTCTTTACAAGAACCAAATGTCAAAGTATTCACCTGGACAGACTCCTCTATCGTTTTGCATTGGCTTTCAGCTCCACCAAAGAAATGGTCCGTTTTCATTGGTAACAGAACTTCCGAAATCCTGACTTCGATTCCAATCAAATCTTGGAGTCATGTTCGCTCTGCAGTTAACCCTGCTGATGTAGCAACGTGCGGCATGCTACCTTCTACATTAGCAGAATCGGACATATGGTGGAAGGGACCACACTGGCTTCGGGAACCTAAGGAGCAGTGGAAGTTATCAAAGTTTAACAAGGAGGAAATCGATTCAACACAACTTGAAGAAAGAAAGTCCAACTCTCAAGCTTACATTTCAAATATATCGTCGGTAAACGTCATTGAAAATCTCTTGTTCAACTACTCAAGCTGGCTAAAATTCGTGCGCGTTTTAGCCTACGTCCTGCGTTTTCTCAAAAACTGTCGATTATCTTCAGAAGGTCGCAACTTTCAAGCTCTATCGTCCGAAGAAATAACCCTCGCAAAGACTCAACTAATCAAGTTTGCTCAGCTATCGGTTTTTAACGATGAAATCAAGACTTTGAAACGCAAGGGAGAATTGTCTCCCAAAAGAAGACTTTTGAATGTAACCCCTTTTATCGATGCTTACGGTGTCCTTCGTGTTGGCGGTCGGTTGGAATATTCGAACTTATCTTATGCAGAAAAGCATCCTATATTGTTGTGTAAATTCCATCCCATTGCAAAGCTTATCGTAGAATACACTCATAAAAAACACTTACACCCTGGTGTATCGCTTCTATTCGCGTTAGTGCGACAAGGCTACTACATACTCGGTTGTAGAAACCTCGCTCGAAAGGTGGTGCACGACTGCGTTGTATGCTTTCGACAACGGCAAGCTTCATGCAAGCAGCTCATGGGAAACCTTCCCATGGAACGTATTCGATATTCGCGTCCGTTTAGTCGTGTCGGCTGTGACTATGCAGGCCCTATAATGATACGCGTCAACCGAGGAAGGAACCCGAGATTCGAAAAGGCATACATAGCTCTATTTGTATGTTTCGTGACGAAGGCTATCCATCTCGAGCTTGTCGGTGACTTATCGTCAAATTCGTTTCTGCTCGCGCTAGATCGGTTCGTTTCGCGTCGCTGTAAGCCTCAGGAAATATGGAGCGACAACGGGACCAATTTCCATGGTGCAAGGCGGCTACTCAATGAACTACATCATCATCTCTGCAATCAACAACGCAACAACATCATCATCGACCATCTATCCAAGGACAACATACAGTGGAAATTTATACCACCTTCCTCACCTCATTTTGGAGGTCTGTGGGAGTCCGGTGTAAAATCCGTAAAATTACACCATAAACGAGTCATAGGTGACACCAAGCTCACTTACGAGGATATGTATACGCTACTTACAAAAGTTGAAGCTGTTTTAAACTCTCGTCCGATGTGGCAAACATCTGACTCTGACCCCATCGCCCTTTCGCCCTCTCATTTTTTGATTGGGGAAGCATATAATGCTGTTCCCCAACCAGATGTCTCTACAAATGTTGTTTCCATGAAAACTAATTGGACTCTCTTACAGGCTATGCTGCAAGGTTTTTGGAAGCGCTGACACAGCGAATACATCACTTCTCTCAACAACGTCCAAAGTGTCAAGGAGTACATCCCAACTTAGAACTCAATGCTGTTGTTCTACTGAAGGAACCAAATCTTCCACCATCTAAATGGATCATCGGACGCATCATAAAGGTTCATCCAGGTGCCGACAAGTTATGCAGAGTTGTGACCGTTCGTACTAGTTTTGGAGACTATACTCGACCAACAACAAAGGTGCCCCCATTGCCTACCTCTGAAAAGCCATAGGCTTTTAGGGGGGGCTGGATGACGAAGAATGATAACTTATATTTTTTATTCTGCCAAACAAATTATGGCGCACCCTATTTCAATTAAAATATCGGCAATATCGTAAAAAGAGAATTTGTTCATTGTACTCTCTCTGTAATCTGCAAATGAATACTGTATTAGCATTTCTGTTAACTTTCTTTAATTCACTCTAATTTTGATCACCAACGAGTTCGGTTGGCATTTAGTACAGTTCTTCACCTTGTTTTTTTTTTCTATTGAAATACACACAAAACGTTTATACACAGTGGTGCACACAATAGTTTTTTTTCTTTTACACATATTTTTGTTAAACATAAAACACACATTTTACATCACACATCATCGCATTTATACATCATACAACATTTTAAACAAGGAATTGGGAGAAGGAAAAAAGATAAGTGTTAAATTTAAACAATTAATATTTAACATATAAATTAAAATATGAAATAATCTCCCATTCTTAACCAGCATCGATAGGCATTTCAAATTAATAAAAAATATCGATGATATCTCACACACACTTTGTTTTCTTTAAATTTAAAGATCGGTGCGCTTAATGAAAGGCCCTATATATCGCTTTTTTATAATTACAAAATGCGCAATATTTTCTTTCGCCTGCCAAGTTTTGGTTTTCGGGTTGGTTCAAGTTTATAAATTTTGCTTACTAGAATTGAAAAATCACTTAAAAGCATCAAACGGAATGCACTTTTAGCAAGCACTTCCGAGAGGTCATTGTTAGCGCTTTAAACTCTGCCCGAAAAAACTTTTTTTGTTGTAAATGTTGCATAGGTTATCTTTCTAGGGTAAAAGAGAGAAGTATGTTTTTTCGTCCGCGTTTAAAAACAGAGTAACATCAATACAATACAGTGTAGTAAATGATAATGATAATCAGGGCTCGAATAAATATTTATTTAAATATTTCAACGGTTTTGCGCATAAATCCATATATATATTTTCGACCCATATTATGCACACATTCGCATTTCAGAAGAACATTTTTCATTGGTATTGAGCAATGATTGTTGTTTTCCTATTGAGCCGTCAGTGCTGGTGCAGACGAAATGTCGTCGACTCATTCGACCTAGAAGGTGCTGAGTCTACTCGAGCGGTACAAAGGCTAATGAATTTGTCGCCTGTCAAGAGAGAATTGGCTTTCATAAAAACGAATTATTTGTGTCTCACTGCTGCGCTTCATTCTATGCAAGGTCAAGGCGTTCCGTTGTCAGTTTCAATTGAGAAGTTTTTGAACATCCGTGCTTAGTTTGATAGAGCTGAGCTTGCCGTCGTTCGGGAAAAATTTTATGGCGATATGCGACGAAACACCGGCTTTGATATTCTTCGTAGAATATCAATGTTTCTACGCCCGAAGTGGGCGATTTTATACGCAATATTTTTGATGAAAAACGGCGTAGTTTTATTTCTGGAAATTTAAACAACATCTTATACTTTATTACAATCATATTTAAGAAATAAAATGACATCAAAAGTCAGGAAAATGCAATTTCTTACTCCATATTTTCATTCATATTTCTGCGGTTTTTGATCCATAATTCCATACATATTTTGCCAATTTTTAATCCATAATTATTCGAGCCCTGATGATAATGTTACTCCCCCACAAGAATTTATTATTTCTCTCAACCAAGCGGGTCTTCAATTAAATTTTAAAATCGGCACAACAATAAAACTTATCAGAAATCTTAGTCCCCCAAACCTTTGCAAGAGCAAACGTTTTCAAATCAAGAAGTTAAGCAAAAACATTATAGAAGCTAAAATTCTTACTGGACCCGCAGCAGGGAAGGATGCCCTTATTCCTAGAATTCCAATGATAACAACGATTCTCCCTTTTCAGTTTAGACGGTTGCAGTTCCCCATTAAACCGTGTTTCTGCATGACGATTAATAAGGCTCAGGGTCAATCATTTAAATTTATAAGGGTGGATTTTAGGGTCAACGTTTCTTCCTATGGTCAGCTTTATTTTGCCTTATCAAGAGTGGGCTCACAGAAAAATCAATGTTTGCTTCTTCCGCCAAACAATAAAACAGTAAACATTGTCTATCCCGAAGCATTAAAATAAGTAAATAAATTAATAGGTGCGTTTTTTTGCAAGCGTATATACGCTTAATTTTCAATTTGCATGTAAAATACACTAACAACAAAACCTATATCCGTCTCATTAGACGGGGATAATTATCGCCGCTTGTGAAATAGGCGCGGATAAAAACAATGCTTCCAACCCTTATTTTCTATGTGTTATCGATGATTTGCTAAGAAACGTCATAAAATTCATCCATAAATTCATTTTATTTGACAGTTGAAACAAAAAAAAAACAACAAATTGAAAATTGTCAAAACTTTTATATGAGTCTGGCAAAAAATTAAACGGCTGAGAACAAAAAATGGAAAATTTTAATTGTTGTATGAACAAACATATACACATAGGTTCAAGAAAAACAAAAATACACACTTATTAGGTGTGCGTATTCTCTGTATTTTCCATTCTTATTTGTATTTTATCCAAATTATAATTATTTTCAATTTTTTAACAGCTGACTGTCACAAATGTCATCTGTGCTGCCAAGTTTTTTAAGATGAATTATTAAGCGCCGATGATCGTTTTTTTGTGCACTTATAATTTAAGCGTATATACGCTTGCAAAAAAACGCACCTAATATATGTATGTAAAAACTTCAACAATGTCTATTTTTCTTACAATTATTTCTGTGAAATTCATTATTCTGGATACGGTAAGCATGTTTAATTTTTCTGTTTTTTTTTTTCATATTATGTCAAAAAAAGATTTTTAAGACCTTCGCGAAGCAACGCGAGCACGGGTCTGCTAGTATTATATATTGTAAGAGTGATATTGACAAATAGTTTTTGTAGGACAAATATTAACAAAGTAAACCCGATTCAAAAAATAAAGCTTGCTGAATTTATGAAGGAGCATCCAAATTTAGCGAAAAACATTCTTCCCAATTGTGCTCAAGGGAAGACCACGGCATGAATGATTCAATTGAAGCGTTTCAGTAGAATGAGTGAATGATTCACTTCATTCTTACGCTTCAATGCTTCAATTCATTCCTACACTTCAATTCATTCAATCTCGTTCTGCGCTTCTTTTGCTTCTCTTACTTCAATTCACTCCCAACACTTCAATTCATTCTTCGCTTCTTTTTGCTTCTCTCACTTCAATTCACTCCTTACACTTCCATTGCTTCACTCACTCCTATACTTCAATTCATTCATACACTTCAATTTGTTGTTAGTTTCTTTCGCTTCTCTTTCACTCTTTACCAATTTTTTTCACATATGGGAGAGAAGGTTCTTTTTGTAAATTTATTTCCCCTACAAAATATATTCGGTATTCATTTCATTGGTATATTTTGTTTTTGTTTTTTCTTCGATCGGAGCAAACAGATCAGGGTGGTAATTCTTTCTCTCAATAGGGGAAGATTTCTCTCTTTCAGATTTTTTTTTCTCCTTTCGTTGATGAAGATTTATTTCATATTAACAGGGTGTTATTTTAGTTTGTTTGTCGTATTGACAAATTTTTATAGATAATCTATATATTTCTTTTAATTTATTATATTATATTCATAAATTGATTGATAAACAGTTTAGAGTTATGTTATATCGTCACTTCAGTGATAGAACTTGATAACTCGGCTTCTTATACTTTCGAAAAATCGACAAAATCGACAATATTCATTAATTTATTATTGTATAATGTGGCTACGTTTATCTCGAGATGTCTACTTCGTGCACTGAGTGTTTATCCACTGTTTTGTTTTCAGTTATTGACTTCCCAATAGATGGCCCCAAGTAGGGAAAATGAGTCATCCAATTATTCAAACCCATTCTTAGCGAATCCAGGTAGACAGATTAGCTAGTTCTAGCATTCAGGTGACGATATATACTACATACTAGTTAAATAATTCATTATTCCTCGATTTGTCCATAACCAGGAATCTTCATAACGAAACATAAATTTGTCACTAGTAAAATACATAAAAACGCCTCGTATCAGTACACCCTGCATCCAAAAAATTTTTGAAAATGAACGCTTCAGTGTATGATTCAGTGAACGCTTCTTTCAACTGAAGCGGAGTGAGTGAAGCACTTCAGCAGAATGAAGCATTTTCCTCACCTCTAACGGCAGTGCGACTATGGAGTGAACTTGCCATCAAGTTGAATGCTGTTGGTCCGCCAGTAAAAGACGGTAAATTATTAAATATTTTGTTAATGAGTTCTATGTATATAATAGGTTTATGCGGATCAAAAATATCAGGCAAAAAAAAACTCTCTTATAACAAAGCCGCAAAAAGAAAGACGGGTGGAGGACCGTACGAAGAAAAGTTCATTACAATCGTGGAGGAACAAATAATTGAAGCTTCTAGCCTGGAAGTTGCTGTGGAAGGCCTTCAAAATGTTCTTACGTTCGGTCAACCTCCTCCAACAGAAGAAAGTTCTTTCATTGCTAAAGATACAGAAGATGAAGTGATTTATTCGTCTGATAATTCAGTTCATTATCTCCCATCTTCAAGTAAAAAGCGAAAAATGAATAAAGAGAACATAAAACCGAAAAAAGGAGAAGAATCAATGTTTGTTGATCCCAAAACAACATTGCTTCAGGAGAACCTAAAAGCTAGCATTGAATTTAAAAAAGAAATCGGTATAAAATTAGATAGACTGTTGAATATTCAGGAAGAACTTTTTCAAATTAAGGAAGAAAAATATGAGGTGATAATGGCAGTAAAGGCGCTTGAACTGCAAATTAAATCAATGGAGTTAGATATTTTAAAATCTTACTAACTCAATTTCACCGTAACAACAAGTCAAGTTAATTTAGTAATTTTTTAAAGTTTTAAAATGTGATACCTACATATGTACATATATGTATACATAGGTATATAATATATGTATAAAATTCCAAAGAAAATGAATTCAATTTTGTATGCAATAAAAGAAATTATTTTATGTTTTTGTATATTTTATTTAATTTCTGTTTAATAGCGAACATTTGATATGATTCCTTATTTGTTCACCAATTCTTGTCAAATGAGTTTCCTCGCCGATGTAAAACTCCGAAGATGTGTTAACTGTTGTAGGCAACAGAGTTTGGCAGGGCACTTTAAATTCAATACATATATTATGTAAGGCAGAGCACACGTTTCCAAATCGAGCCACTTTTTCTGGGCTATACCGACCTCTTTTATTGTACTGCAAAATTTTCCACCGCTCCTTTAAAATCCCTATGGTTCTTTCAACAACACATCTTGCTTTTGAATGCACTTCATTGAATGAGCTTTCATTTGAACCAGTGGGTTTCTGTAAGGTGTTATGCACCACGGCTCTAGTGGATATCCAGAATCTCCTGTTAAAGTACAAATATTAAACATTTATTTCCAATCATTTTCAATTCTAGCACAAAAGTATGAACCTAAAAGCCAAGCATTTTCGTTTCCATCACTCTGAAATTGTTCTTCTAGATGGATTCTTTCATTGGAATGTCTCCATACAAATGAATCGTGGGCTGCTCCTCCGTACTTTGAATCAATCGCGTTTATTCGATATTCATGATCACAAATTTGTGAAGCCTTAGATCAGTTCTATAGATTGCTTAAATAATAATTGACTTACAATCATTGTGTTCAAGCTGTGAAATCCTTTTCGGTTAAAAAAACATGTTCTCGTTAAGGCTGGTCTTTCGCAGTCCAATGTGTGTTCCGTCGATGCATCCAATGACTAATAAAAAATATTTATTTCGAACTAAAGAAAAAATTAAGATGTGTTACCTCCTGGAATCTTGTATTTGGTCATGAACCATTCCTCGCACCTCGACAAATTTCGGCTGTCAAATACAATATACTGAGGGCATAGTTTCAACTCCATTTCCTGTAGAACATTGTTCGTGATTTTGGACACAGAACTTTGGCACATTCCGATGAGGTAGTCATTTCCAACTGAATTCTGGAATCCCCCACTTCCCAAAAGTAAAAGCGTCGATGATAATTGTAAGACTGCTGGTACTGCAGTTGACAGTTGACACTGCAAATTGATTATTGACAAGACATGGGTAAACGCACCCTTACTAAGTCTGAATCTTTTAATGAATCTGCAAATAAAAATGCATGTGCAAGTTAGTACATATTTACAATTAAATGGGTTGTTTCATTTGTTTTTACGCCTTTTTGGATAATGATAATGGATTGCTTCCATCCCTCAGGTATCTCCGTGTAATTTTTTCGTCGTATTCACTTTCATCGGAACTTGATAGCAAAACAGAAGGGCCGGATCCATAATTTTAGCTTAAACAAATTAATTTTGGTATATGTTTACAACCGAGTGACACCAATTTGACGTCTTAATGGCATTTCATATTACATTTTCAGAACAAAATCTATTACAATTTCGTTTTGAATATTTCAAATTCCGTTCCGTGAGCAATCGTATGCCGCGATCCCAATTTTCTTATTCGAATGACGTATAACATAATATATTTTCGTACGAATGCTCATCCGTTCACGGAAGAGACGAATTGGCCCCTGATAAATTTACGCATCTCGTAATTCTGTAAATTTACGAGGTGCTTTAAATGAGCAACACTCGGAAACAAGTTGCGTAATTGAATCTGCTGTTCTGCAACTGTCATCCAAACATATGAAGATGCCGAAAATTAGTGAAAAGAAAAAACATTAGATTGTTTAAAGATACTGCGATACAAGATTTATTAATATTGGAGATATTTGGCGAAGGTAACAGTTGTAATTTCATTCAAATGTGAATGACGTTTGACAGCAGCACAATTTTTGACAGCAGTGTAATTTTACGAGCCTGATTTCCGAGCCCAAATCGTCGCAGAAATTTACGAGGCTCGCGTAAATAATTTTTCATATATTTTTTGACAGATCATTTACGCGATGGTAAATTTTTACGGTTTACGTGGTTTACGAGGGTTTTACGAGTTTAAGTGAATACCCTTAATAATTTAGAGAAAGACGTAAATGAAAACGATTCGGCCACCCCGGATAACTTTCAGGAGAAAGTTCATTCTAAGATGGGAGGAGTTAAATATTGGTCATAACTCGGTTATTGACCGGGCCGACAATGCAAGCGATGCACTTCATTAATTGGCACACTTAATTAATGAAGTGCAGTGATAGCCGAATTGGCATTGTGAAATCGAATGGTTCATAGTGCTGATCGGGCATAACGTCGGTCAGGTCAACTGAGTTCATTTTGATTATTAAATTGATTTGACTGTTCTTTGGACACTCTGCAGGCAACCTTCATACAATAAAGACTTTTTTTGTTATCGGAAATACGAAACCGGTGTTTTGTTATTTCTTTGAGTATTTAATTCGTGCGAACTACACAAATGAGTTCTGACGGGATCGTCATTTCAAGTAGCCAAAAATTACAAAAAACGACATCAAGCGCAAATATGAGTAACTTTTCGATAGAATGCTTTACTGCAGATATGCATTGCTGCGTTAAAAGGTATTAAATTTGTTTGTTTGAACAACTTTGCTAGTTCGAATGGTATGATGCAGATCTGCTATTCAGCGTCGTAAAGGGTTAACGAGATGGCTGAGCAATTCAAAATTCACCTCATATGGGTGCCGGGGCACAGAGACATTCTAGACAACTGCATGGCGGATGAACTCGATAAAGGGAATTTAAGTATGCCTCTCGCCACCTACGAATCGCTACTTATTAGAAACGCGATCAATATCGCCAATCATAGATGGACAAGTGGCAGCACATGTCTCATCACTAGGCAGATTTGGCCAAAGCTGGATCTCAAACGTTCCTATTGTCTCATCAGACGAAATAGACTGATAATAAGTACCTTAGTGGGTGTCATTACGGGACACTGCTCCATCAGTAAGCATGCCTATAGGCTGGGCCTCCACTACAACGACTTTTGCAGAAGCTGCATGGATGAGGAAGAGGAGGAGACAATTCTCCATCTTCTTTGTTCTGGAGTAGTATTTCTGGTGAAATACAGATCCTGGTGGTATCACAATGGACCTTATCTGGTTTAAGTGAGGCTGCAGCCTGCCACTCCTATCTTACTTACTTACTTATCAGGCCAGCGACCCTTGGAGGGTCTGAGCCTGAACTAATGCCGCTTTCCATCCTTTACGGTCCCGAGCACGCTGCTTCCAATTTACTAGACCAAGACTTCTTGCGTCCGCGATTGCCTGATCTTTAAACCGGAGGTTCGGTCTTCCTCTTCTTCGTGAACCAGGTGGCTGGGATTCGAAGATCCTCTTAACTTGAGTATTTTCTTCCATTCGCTCTATGTGGCCGAGCCATTGCAGTCGACGGATTTTTGCCTTCCGGACTACATCCACATCTTTGTACAGCTCATAGAGTTCACGGTTATATCTTCTCCTCCATTCGCCCTCTTCGCAGGAAGGACCAAAAATTCGACGTAGGATTTTTCTTTCGAAGGATCCCAAGATCTGATCCGCTGTCTTACTTATCGTTCAGCATTCAGCTCCATAAAGCAGGACTGGCAAGATCAGGGTTTTGTAGAGCAAGATCTTAGTCCTTCGGGTTAGGAGTTTGGACCCTAGTTGTTTTTACAAACCGAAGTAGCAGCGGTTGCCTAAGATTATCCTTTGTCGAATCTCCACTAGGGTGTCGTTTTTGGAGTTTATGTTTGCCCCGAGGTAGATAAACTCCTTCACTACCTCAAAATTATAGCTGTCAATTGTTAGGTTTTGACCTAGACAGTGTTCGACGGATCGGTTTTTGGTAGACAGCATATACTTTGTTTTATCCTCATTTATCGTGAGACCAACTCGTTGGACTTGTTCTTGTATTGCCGTAAAAGCCTCAATAATGGCGCGCTGGGACCGGGCGATGATGTCCATATCGTCTGCGTATCCCAGCAGGTGGATCGATTTGTTAAATATATTGCCTTCTGTGTTTACGCCGGCCTTTCGTACTATCTGCTCCAGCACAAGATTAAAGAAGTCACACGACAGCGCGTCTCCTTGCCGAAATACGTTGCATGTTTGGAATAATTCCGAGGTTCTGTTCCGCGGCACAACCGGATCAGTTTTCTCGGGATCCCGAATTCGGTCATCGTGTTATATAGTTCGGTGCGATGGATGCTGTAGTATGCGGCTTTGAAGTCGATGAAAAGATAGTGAGTATCGACTTGGAACTTCCAGGATTTGCCGCAGCGCGAAGATTTGGTCAATCGTCGATTTGCCGGGCCGGAAGCCACACTGATAGGTGCCGATGAGTGTGGTGCAAAACGGCTTTAGTCGTTCACACAGTACACTAGATAGGATCTTGTAGGCTACATTAAGCAGGGTTATGCCTCGGTAGTTCTAACAAGACATAGGATCGCCTTTCTTGAAGATGGGGCAGATAGAGCTGATAGTCCAGTCGTTGGGCATGCTTTCGTCCTCCCATACTTTGCAGATGATCCGGTGTATACTCCCTACCAAAACATCGCCACCAGCTTTGAAGAGCTTAGACGGTTATCCGTCCGAGCCTGCGGCCTTGTTGTTCTCCAGCTTTTGAATGGCTGTGCCGACTTCCTCAAGACTGGGAGAACTACTTCATCGACTGAAGTTTAGTTTTCTTCATACTCTATCACTCTCTCCTGGTCATGCCCATTAAGCAGTTGCTGGAAATGCTGCTTAAATACATCCACAATTCCCTGCGGATCGGTGACAAGATTACCTTCATTATTTCGAAGGGCCTGAGTTCCTGGTCTGTAGCCTGCAGCCAGGCTTTTTGCTTTTCGATAAAAGCTTCGCATGTTGTTATTCCTCCTGCCTTCTTCAATATCCTTGAGCTGGGAGACTGCGAAGGCTCTTTTCTTTTCCGCAGTATCCTCTTTTTCCTCCCTTCTTTTGGCTCTATACTCGTCCCACGTTGCCCGGGTTGTTCTTTGTAACGTCTTTTTATATGCTTCACCTGTTGCCTTCTTCTTCTGCATGCACTTTTCATCATACCACGGATTTCTTGTCGAGGGTGGGTTGGTAGCCTAGAGTCATTTCGGCTACTTCCTGAATAGTAGTGCAGCATTGTAACCACATGTTGTTGGCGTTTGTCGTAGGCAATGGCATATTACAGAGTCTTTCATCAAATTGCTCTCTGTAGTCTCTGCCTATCTCCGGTGTGCTCAGAGATCCAAGGTTATATCTCTTTTTTGTCGTCTGGTGCAGCTTTCTTTCATTGGATAGACGAGCTCTGAATCGAGCTGCAACTAGGTAATGGTCAGAGTCGACGTTTGTCCCTCATAATGTTTGCACATTTAGGATATTTGAGGAGTGTCTAGCGTCAATCAGCACGTGGTCAATTTGGTTGGCAGATCTACCGTCCGAAGTTAGCCAGGTTGCTGTGTGGATTCTTTTATGAGGAAATCTTGTGCTTCTTATCACCGTATTACCTATTCTATCTACCATAAGGTGAATGCTAGCATTCGCCCAAACCACGACCTGGAGAATCGCGTTCTTTTGCACAACCACGACCTTCGAAGTGATATACAGAACTGGCGATCTGAGGACACCGGTTCCACCGATTTCAATGACGATAACATGGCAAATAATATCATCGCCGATGATATCTCCCGTTCATATCGAAGGTAGAACTCTAAACGATCTTCAACTCACTTAGAAAGAAGAAATCAGAGGGAATCGATGGAATATGGAACACTGTGCTTCGACATCTCCCCCTAGAAGTGGTAGACATTTACACCACCCTGTTTAACAATGTTCAGCAAGGTATTTGAAAAAGTGGTCCATCGATCTCTGGCTAAGTGGGTTAAGGACAATAATACAATTCCGGATAATCAATTCGGTTTTAAGGCGGGGCATGATACAATACATGTCGCGTCTAAACTGGTGTCGGATATCCAATGGAACCAATGCACGATGCCTGCCTGGTTGACCTGGAGAAGGCCTTCGACACCGTATGGTTAGAGGGGCTTTTTTACAAGTTGAGCATTTTGGGCATAAGCAAACCACTGCTATACATGCTATGTAACATGCGGACCAGTAAATGGTTCATTGTGAAAATAGCAAAGTGACTTCTGCTGGTACATTCGAAGTCAAAAATGGTCTGCAACAGGGTGTAGTAAATTTGCCGATCCTCTTCAACATTTACACGAGCGATCTTATAGGCTCTCTTCACCATGCTATTACGTATGCAGACGACTTTTTCTTTTTTTTTTGTCTGGGTATTGGAACACTACGCTGGAGCACTCAGACGCAAAAACAGGTCCATTGTACTACCAGCAGGTACAACCCTTTTACTGTGTTTTCTTCGTCTTTCTAAGAAAGTCGAGTAAGAGCTTCAGTGATAAGGAGCTTAAGTTACCAGCATTCATCACATCAGCCCCAAAAATCTGCCATCTGATACGAGCAAAGGCAGGACAATCACATAAGAAATGTTCCGCAGTGTCGTCGCCCTCTCCACAAGCGTCACAGACACTGGTGTCACTTAAACCTAACACGTTGAGATGTTTGGCAAAGGAGAAATGTCCCGTAATAACGCCAATAAGTTGTCTGCAGTCTTTTCTGCTGAGAGACAGCAAGAATGCCGCGGATTTCTTCCAGACGTCGGGAAGGATCTGTTTAGTCTGCTTGCATCCTGGAGAGTCATGCCATCTACAGTTGTGTTTGCTAGAAACCCAACCATCGATAGAAGCCCTAACCGAAGATACTGGCAAACCTAACGTGGGTTCAGGGCCGGAAAAGTTTTCCTCTGAGCCTTGCCTGGCAAGCTCATCGGAGACCTCTGTTAAGGTTGGATTCTTTTATCCAAACTGTCGCGGGTAGCCGTAGATACATAAACCTAGATCTTAGTGCGTGGAAGTACAACTCGATTCTTGTATCGATTATACTGACAATTGTAATCACCAACAGTCCGCCAAGCAGACTCATTTGGAGCAAGGCAAAAGTCTTCAATAACTGTTTTAACGTGACTATATTTATTTTCCTTAATTTGCCCTATTTATACTTATTAACAATCAATGAATGCTTAGTCAACACATAATTCTTAATAGCAAAAAATTGCTAAATATGCACATTGTGATCGAATATGAAACGAAGGTGAGAATGAAAGACCACAAGAAGGTTGGAAATGCAACATATTGGTTTAATGTAATTGAAACCTGAATGAACTTAATTGGAATATTATTGTGCTGACAGTGCATATATACTACAATTAAACTGCGAGTTTAACAACCTCATTTCCGGTAATCCCGCTGTGTCCAGGGACCCATACAAGTCTTAGCAAATTCAGTCTTCCAACCGAATTCAAACTAGACCTGCATTCCCGAACTATTTTGGATCTAGTAAGATGATTGAGCAAGGCCTTAAGCGAAGCCTGACTGTCGCTACAGACGCAGATACTCCGTCCCCTCCACTGGTTTTTCATAATACAGTTCGCAGCCATAAGTACTGTAAAAATCTCCGCTTGGAAGACAGATGCATAAATACCTAAGGGAAAGTGTCGCTTTCCACAAAGGCTCCAGCACCTGAGCCTTCACAGGTCTTGGAGCCATCCGTGAAAATTCAACAACATTCCTTACTCGGCTCAGAAAGTGGTGATAACCACTCCTGTGCACAGGGAAAGTCGACCGTAAATCTGAACAGTAGATTTGTGTCAGATGGCATATCCATAAGATTTGAGTCAAAAGAAATTCCTCGCGCAAGGTCATTAAAACTCCAGTGCGTGTTAAACCAAAAACCACTTCTTTTTAAACGGAAGATGACTCTGATCATTTCGTCCATGATGTAAACATCAAGGGGTGGTAAATTGAGCATTGCATCTAGAGCAGAGCCAGGCGTGCTGGGGAAAGCCCCGGTTCAGCCGAGACAAACCGTTTTTTGGAGTTTAAACGACTTGATTGCGTACAGATCAGGTCCAAAAATCGAGGTTACTGTCACTCTCTTGCAGCGTGACTTCGATTGGAGTTGAAGATCAACTTTCAGAAGTCGGAAACCATTCTGTTTAGGACGCCGTTGTCTGGGGCCTCTAGGGATACCAGCAAGAATTGGCAAAAGTTCCCAATCATGGGACAGCATGGGCAACCATTAGTGAGTCGAAGTGTAGTCAGATACCTCGGAATCTGCCTAGATCAATATCTATATTTTAACAAACATATATATAGATGCTGCTCTGACCAGAGCCCGAGTTACTTTTGCCCTTACAAAGAGACTGTTTTACAACAGCCAACTCGGTGCGAGGGTGAAGGTTAGGTTAGCTGTGCCGCTAATCTTCCATGTTGCCCGGACAACTGTGGATAGGCGGCTCAACTACGGTCGAGACGTCGTTCAGAGTACTGAGGAGCGTCTCCGGTTCAGTAGGTCGGTATCGGAGCGGGATGTAAGGGATGTTAGACGGCAGCACCAGACTTTCTGGTGGCTGTCAGAAAGAGAGGGAGCTCCCTCGTTGGACTCTCTCGAACTGGAGTAGCTTACATAGATGGGCAGGGCTGGCCGTGGCCGGCTTACATAGTTAAAGTAGGTCCTAACCTATATTTATGTAACAAAGGCGATGAGCCAACATTTATCACTAAAAACAGACAAAAGGTGATAGATATCACCCTAGCTTCGTCCAATATCGATAACCGGGTGATAGACTGGAGTGTTTCGAAAGAACACTCCTTTTCTGATAACAGGTACATCCACTTCAAAATTACGGGACTAAGCCAGCCCCAGGTAGTCTTTCGCAACAAAATGAAAACTGACTGGTTTAAATTCTGCACTCTTTTCAAAAAACTCCTTCCACCACTGCCACTCAGTATACCCTCTAATATATCCGTGAAATTGACTATATAGTTGAAAGCCTAACCTGCATACAAAGCAATGCGTTTAACGCATCTTGCCCCACCATAAGATCAGGTGGGAGGAACAAGGCACCCTGGTGAAATGCAGAGCTGGACTTTCACAGGAAGACTTGTAGGAGAGCCTTCAACAGAGCTAAGTCCACTAGAGAGGCCCCCGACTGGTTATCTTATAAGGACCAGCTTAAATTATACAAAAAAAAACTTTGCAAAGCAAAAAAAAAGACCTTCCGGCACCAGCCGCAAGAGATAGGTGGATTTCCTTTGTATGCAACTTTGAAGTAATATTAAAGTAATCCAAAATAGCGAAATTATAACAAGTACCCATAAACGAGTATACATTTTCAATTTCAACGAAATCGGAGCAATTTTAAAGAATTTCAAGATGGCGGATTCAAAATGGCGGAAATTTTTTTCCACAAATATTATTTTACTATTACCACTTCTATACTATTAAAAATGAAAATGCAACAATTATTAATGCGGAATTTGAAAAATGTAAAGGGGTGTGACACGGCCCCTCCCAACCGATTACGCCCATCTACGAACTCAGCCGAGCTATTCACTATATCAACATGTGTGCAAAGTATCAGTCAATTCGGTTAAGAAAGAGATAGGTGGATTTCCTTTGTATGCAACTTTGAAGTAATATTAAAGTAATCCAAAATAGCGAAATTATAACAAGTACCCATAAACAAGTATACATTTTCAATTTCAACGAAATCGGAGCAATTTTAAAGAATTTCAAGATGGCGGATTCAAAATGGCGGGAATTTTTTTCCACAAATATTAGTTTACTATTACCACTTCTATACTATTAAAAATGTAAATGCAACAATTATTAATGCGGAATTTGAAAAATGTAAAGGGGTGTGACACGGCCCCTCCCAACCGATTACGCCCATCTACGAACTCAGCCGAGCTATTCACTATATCAACATGTGTGCAAAGTATCAATCAATTCGGTTAAGAACTGCGGGTCCTGTCGTGCGGACAAGATTTCGTTGTATTGCATACATGGGCGTGACACGCCCCCCTCTCAACCGATCTCACCCATCTACGAACTCGTCCGTGCCATTCACAATATCAACATGTGTACAAAGTTTCATTCAATTCGGTTAAGAATTGCGGCCCCTATCGTGCGGACAAGATTTCGTTGTATTACATAAATGGGCGTAACACGCCCCCCTCTCAACCGATCTCGCCCATCTACGAACTCGTCCGTGCTATTCACCATATCAACATGTGTACCAAGTTTCGTTCAATTCGGTTAAGAACTGCGGCCCCTATCGTGGTGACAAGATTTCGTTATATTGCATATATATATATATATATATATATATATATATATATATAGATATATATATATATAAACATTTGAACGGACCATGGTTTTGGTGTTTACTATAGAGGTCTTGAAAAGATGCATTCAAATTTTTTGAAAGTTGCGTCATGAGGACCTCTGCAATAGGTAGTATTTCTTCGAAATCCACCTAAAAAGCACGATTCATTTAAACGACAGAGGTTCTCGATCTTCTTCTGGATACTCACTTCCCTGATTCGACACCCTCTACGGAGGGTGGTATTACTCACAGAACTCCTCCGGATGGGTTTGCAGATAAGCTCATTTCTCGGGAAAAAGTGGCTTGGGCTATCTCAAGCTTCAAACCCTATAAATCATCTGGACCGGACGAGATTTTCCCAGCACTACTTCAGCAGTCCAAAGATATCATTCTTCCCTGGTTGCTCATTATATACAGAAGCTGTATCTCATACAACTACATTCCGCATAATTGGAAGCAAACTAATGTTGTGTTCATTCCCAAGGCTGGTAAGAGCACACATAGACACCCAAAAGATCTCCGCCCCATCAGTCTCTCCTCATTCCTCTTAAAGGTATTAGAAAGACTCATTGAGATCCACCTCAGATCAATTATTGACATCAACCTGATCTCAAATTGTTAGCATGCATACAACAAAGGCAAGTCGACCGAAACAGCTTTACACAAGCTCATTCAAACCATCGAGAGGTCCATTGAAAACAAACAATACACCTTGGCTGCCTTCCTCGATATAGAGGGAGCTTTTAACAACGTCAAACCGTATGCAATCACTGGGGCACTGGCAGATCTTGGAGTTGATAAATCACTCATCGCGTTGATTACCCACCTCCTCTGCGGAAGAGTTGTCAACGCTCGGATGGGTGAAGTCTTGGCTCAAAGATTTGTTAGTAGAGGTACTCCTCAGGGAGGGGTCCTCTCGCCTTTCCTTTGGAACATGGCTCTAAACAGTCTACTTGTGGACCTGGAAAGGAATGGCTACACTGTGGTGGCATACGCGGATGACGTTGCTATTGCTGTCTCAGGAATGCACCCTCAGGTTCTAAACGAACTGAAGAGCAATGCCCTCTCTACTCTCACCAGATGGACTGATAAATTTGGGCTAAATGTAAACCCACACAAAACAGAGCTAGTTCTCTTCTCTAGGAAATACAAAATTCCTGTGACAATCCCTCCTAAACTCAACGGTATAAGGCTAACTTTCTCCGATGAGGCCAAATTTCTTGAAATCATTTTCGATAGAAAGCTATGCTGGATACCCACTGTCACTGACCGAGTCAAAAAAGCTTCGGTAGCCCTTTACACTTGCAAGAGATCCATTGGTCGCAAGTGGGGTTACACGCCCAAAGTTACCAACTGGCTCTATACGTCCAAAGTCAGACCCATACTTTTTATAGAGCTTTAGTATGGTGGACTGCACTCGATAAAAGCTCATATCTTAACATAATAACCAAGGTTCAAAGGATTGCCTGTTTCTTCATCACGGGGGCCCTAAGATCAACCCCCTCTGCTGCGCTAGAGACCATCCTGAACCTCACACCTTTGGATTCCCTAGCTAAGAAAGTTGCAGCAAACGCAGCAGCCCGTCTGAAAGCAACTTCGCTTTGGAACCAATTACCTTATGGTCACTCTCGCATTTTACACAGATTCCACAACCTACCAAACAAATTTGATAGAACTCTCCCGTTCAACTCCTTTGAAAGGGCATTTAAGGTAACAATTCCTTCACGGGAGAATTGGCATAGATTCCTCAAATCCGTTAATAAACAGATTCATATCTATACAGACGGCTCTAAAACCAATGAAACACAAACTTAACATAAACCAGGCGTTCCGCCTCCCTGATCACTGTAGTGTTTTCCAAGCGGAAATAATGGCGATAAAGGAAGCTTTATCATGGCTGAAGTGGAACATTGTATTTACTAAGGATATCTGTATCTTCAGCGACAGCCAAAATCTCTATCGAATGTCACTAATAACTCTCTGACGGTCCTCAACTGCCTATCGTCTCTTAATGAGATGACTGTTAAACATTCACCTTTGTTGGGTGCCTGGACATACTGACATCTCTGGTAATTGCAAAGCTGACGAACTCGCCAGATCTGGTACGACCTTAGAGATTTCTTCTCATAACAAAGGTTTGGGTATACCAAGCAGTACAGTGAAACTCGTTATCAAACAAAACATAACTAGAGAAATTAACTCCAGGTGGAAAAAAGGTCACACGTGTCACTCCACTAGACTAGATATGGTCTGAAATTGACGACCACAAGTCAAGGAAGATTATTGCTCTCAACAGAATATAAATTCGCACCATGATTGGTGTCATCACAGGCCATTGCCTACTAGGACAACACGCCAGAAGATTAGGGGCCCTCTTCAATGATTTTTGCAGAAGCTGTAGGGATGAGGAGGAGGAAGAAAGTACAACTCATCTCCTCTGCCATGGTCCAGCGCTCTCCCACAGCAGAAGAAGATTTCTTGGGCACTATCATTTCAATGATAACAGTGACCTTAGTCAAATACCCCTTCGCAAGATCCTCTCATATTTAAACAACTCTAATAGGTCCCACGGGACACCTATTCACCTAACCTAGGTCTCGGTAGGTTTAAATAGATTAGACAACAAAACACAGCACAAAAATAAAAAAAAAATAATAATAATAAAAATCAAAAAATAAGAACACAGCGCAAAATTTTATTTATTTATTTTATTTTTTGAAAAATAATTTTCTTAGTTTTTTCAATAGTTAAGTCCTTAGATTGTTTAAGTAAATTAAGTTAGGTTACGTCGAAAGACATAGAATAAGTATTAAGTTTAGCTTAGAGTGCCCGTATAGGGCCAGTAAGTTAGAGTAACATAGTTTAAGTTAATTAAGCTAGTTTTAAGCGTTTTTTTGTCTAGCATGTAAGATTTAATGAATTACATTTAATAAAAATGCATTAGAAACGAAAAGGAACGAACGAATATGGGTACTTCAACGCGTACTTCCACAAGATAGGCAAAATAAGCAGTACAGCGGCTCTCAAGTGGACGACACAAACCACACGTTCTTAGCCTGCAGTAGATGGGAAGCTGAAAGAAATACACTGGAATCAACGATTGGCATTATAGCTATTGGCAACATAGCCACAAAAATGTTAACGAATGACCAGAATTGGAAATGAGTATGCGCCTTTATAAAAAAGGTGCTCAAAACAAAAAAGAGAGAGGAAGCCCAAACATACCCTAACGAAACTATACAAACCTGATGAAAAGCTTCACCGGCAAGAAAGATTCATTTAAACGACAGAGGTTCTCGATCTTCTTCTGGATACTCACTTCCCTGATTCGACACCCTCTACGGAGGGTGGTATTACTCACAGAACTCCTCCGGATGGGTTTGCAGATAAGCTCATTTCTCGGGAAAAAGTGGCTTGGGCTATCTCAAGCTTCAAACCCTATAAATCATCTGGACCGGACGAGATTTTCCCAGCACTACTTCAGCAGTCCAAAGATATCATTCTTCCCTGGTTGCTCATTATATACAGAAGCTGTATCTCCCACAACTACATTCCGCATAATTGGAAGCAAACTAATGTTGTGTTCATTCCCAAGGCTGGTAAGAGCACACATAGACACCCAAAAGATCTCCGCCCCATCAGTCTCTCCTCATTCCTCTTAAAGGTATTAGAAAGACTCATTGAGATCCACCTCAGATCAATTATTGACATCAACCTGATCTCAAATTGTTAGCATGCATACAACAAAGGCAAGTCGACCGAAACAGCTTTACACAAGCTCATTCAAACCATCGAGAGGTCCATTAAAAACAAACAATACACCTTGGCTGCCTTCCTCGATATAGAGGGAGCTTTTAACAACGTCAAACCGTATGCAATCACTGGGGCACTGGCAGATCTTGGAGTTGATAAATCACTCATCGCGTTGATTACCCACCTCCTCTGCGGAAGAGTTGTCAACGCTCGGATGGGTGAAGTCTTGGCTCAAAGATTTGTTAGTAGAGGTACTCCTCAGGGAGGGGTCCTCTCGCCTTTCCTTTGGAACATGGCTCTAAACAGTCTACTTGTGGACCTGGAAAGGAATGGCTACACTGTGGTGGCATACGCGGATGACGTTGCTATTGCTGTCTCAGGAATGCACCCTCAGGTTCTAAACGAACTGAAGAGCAATGCCCTCTCTACTCTCACCAGATGGACTGATAAATTTGGGCTAAATGTAAACCCACACAAAACAGAGCTAGTTCTCTTCTCTAGGAAATACAAAATTCCTGTGACAATCCCTCCTAAACTCAACGGTATAAGGCTAACTTTCTCCGATGAGGCCAAATTTCTTGAAATCATTTTCGATAGAAAGCTATGCTGGATACCCACTGTCACTGACCGAGTCAAAAAAGCTTCGGTAGCCCTTTACACTTGCAAGAGATCCATTGGTCGCAAGTGGGGTTACACGCCCAAAGTTACCAACTGGCTCTATACGTCCAAAGTCAGACCCATACTTTTTATAGAGCTTTAGTATGGTGGACTGCACTCGATAAAAGCTCATATCTTAACATAATAACCAAGGTTCAAAGGATTGCCTGTTTCTTCATCACGGGGGCCCTAAGATCAACCCCCTCTGCTGCGCTAGAGACCATCCTGAACCTCACACCTTTGGATTCCCTAGCTAAGAAAGTTGCAGCAAACGCAGCAGCCCGTCTGAAAGCAACTTCGCTTTGGAACCAATTACCTTATGGTCACTCTCGCATTTTACACAGATTCCACAACCTACCAAACAAATTTGATAGAACTCTCCCGTTCAACTCCTTTGAAAGGGCATTTAAGGTAACAATTCCTTCACGGGAGAATTGGCATAGATTCCTCAAATCCGTTAATAAACAGATTCATATCTATACAGACGGCTCTAAAACCAATGAAACACAAACTTAACATAAACCAGGCGTTCCGCCTCCCTGATCACTGTAGTGTTTTCCAAGCGGAAATAATGGCGATAAAGGAAGCTTTATCATGGCTGAAGTGGAACATTGTATTTACTAAGGATATCTGTATCTTCAGCGACAGCCAAAATCTCTATCGAATGTCACTAATAACTCTCTGACGGTCCTCAACTGCCTATCGTCTCTTAATGAGATGACTGTTAAACATTCACCTTTGTTGGGTGCCTGGACATACTGACATCTCTGGTAATTGCAAAGCTGACGAACTCGCCAGATCTGGTACGACCTTAGAGATTTCTTCTCATAACAAAGGTTTGGGTATACCAAGCAGTACAGTGAAACTCGTTATCAAACAAAACATAACTAGAGAAATTAACTCCAGGTGGAAAAAAGGTCACACGTGTCACTCCACTAGACTAGATATGGTCTGAAATTGACGACCACAAGTCAAGGAAGATTATTGCTCTCAACAGAATATAAATTCGCACCATGATTGGTGTCATCACAGGCCATTGCCTACTAGGACAACACGCCAGAAGATTAGGGGCCCTCTTCAATGATTTTTGCAGAAGCTGTAGGGATGAGGAGGAGGAAGAAAGTACAACTCATCTCCTCTGCCATGGTCCAGCGCTCTCCCACAGCAGAAGAAGATTTCTTGGGCACTATCATTTCAATGATAACAGTGACCTTAGTCAAATACCCCTTCGCAAGATCCTCTCATATTTAAACAACTCTAATAGGTCCCACGGGACACCTATTCACCTAACCTAGGTCTCGGTAGGTTTAAATAGATTAGACAACAAAACACAGCACAAAAATAAAAAAAAAATAATAATAATAAAAATCAAAAAATAAGAACACAGCGCAAAATTTTATTTATTTATTTTATTTTTTGAAAAATAATTTTCTTAGTTTTTTCAATAGTTAAGTCCTTAGATTGTTTAAGTAAATTAAGTTAGGTTACGTCGAAAGACATAGAATAAGTATTAAGTTTAGCTTAGAGTGCCCGTATAGGGCCAGTAAGTTAGAGTAACATAGTTTAAGTTAATTAAGCTAGTTTTAAGCGTTTTTTTGTCTAGCATGTAAGATTTAATGAATTACATTTAATAAAAATGCATTAGAAACGAAAAGGAACGAACGAATATGGGTACTTCAACGCGTACTTCCACAAGATAGGCAAAATAAGCAGTACAGCGGCTCTCAAGTGGACGACACAAACCACACGTTCTTAGCCTGCAGTAGATGGGAAGCTGAAAGAAATACACTGGAATCAACGATTGGCATTATAGCTATTGGCAACATAGCCACAAAAATGTTAACGAATGACCAGAATTGGAAATGAGTATGCGCCTTTATAAAAAAGGTGCTCAAAACAAAAAAGAGAGAGGAAGCCCAAACATACCCTAACGAAACTATACAAACCTGATGAAAAGCTTCACCGGCAAGAAAGAGTCAACCCGCAACAGGAGAAAAAAATACATATAAAAAAGCCTGCCCCCAGTGGGGAAGGAAAACGACAACACTCTGAAGTAATGCGAAAAGCGGTCCTGGAGTGGATGGTGTCAAAGTGAAAAGAAGGGGTTAACTGTGATTTTTTTAGTGAGTAAGAACAAGTCTCTCGTGCGCATCAACGTTTCTCCACCACCCAAAAAAAAACTTACCTCTTTCTTCCTGATAGCCTATTTGCAGCTCAGGTCAAACCACGATATTTCCTTTGGTTTGATGTCTTCAATCGGTTAGAAATAATAGCTTTACCATGTGAAACATGATTCATTAAATGGCTGAAATATTATACGTTATTTCAACAAAGTTGGCAATAGTTCCTTTGAACGTTATTAAATCGATATGGAACAAAGGTTGACAGTTCCTTTTGAGTAAGTTTATCCTAATACATTGCCTGGAGCCGAGTTAAAGTTCCAATTAACTTCATTTTGAATTACGAGACGGTGCGTGTGCACAGGTATGGTACCAATTGATATTTTTGCAAAAGAAGCACAAAAGAAGTACTTGTCCAACACTAATGGCATTCGCATTAGAGATGGGATCCCTTTGATAAAGGATGGTAGACATACAGAGTTTACCTAATTTCAAGGCGTGAATGAACAGGAGGCGCGGAGAGCTAAACGTCTATCTGGCGCAGCTACTATATAATAGGTCATGAATGCTTTAGGGTCTATTTCCACATGTTTGGGCATGACGACAACACTTTTTGCCCAAGGTGTATGTCATGTTTCATTGCCCGCGTTGTTAAGTAGATCGGCACATGTTGTCTGCCAGGCATTAGCACTTTATCGGGTGCCTATTTGACATCCCGACAGAATTGAAATACCAACCAGTAGACCCGGTATCAAGTGTCTCAACATTCTTAACCTATTGAGTTTTCCAATCCATAAGTCTATTTTGAGAGTAAATGTTCTAGTGATGTTCTTGCGAAACCTGTGCCCGCCCAAACTCTGCAGCGGCACTAGGTTGCGAGAAAAAGTTGACCACAGGTGCTCGAGGGGAGTCCATGTTCACACCATAGGTACCGTTAGTACCTCTGGCTTCCCTTTTCAGTTCCACAGATTGTATGCTGCCTTAAGGTCTGTTTTGCGAAGACAATAAGTTACAGGGATTGACATTTAGTTTGACTGGATGAGAATTTTAGCACTCAGCTCACCCAACAGCTTGATGATTCTGGCACTAGAATCGTCGTTTACAAATATCTAACCACAACAGGAAAAAGTTTTCAAATGTTCGCCCAAAGAGGGGTTAAGTATGAAGTAAACTTATGTAAAGAAGTTGGTATTTAATGTCTTTTCACTATTGCAGTCTGTTAAGAGTACTTATCTTCGGTCATATTTTAAATACACGCAGATAGAGTCGCGGGAGTTAAGTATTGGTCGTAATTCTTAATTCATAAAGAAATACAATGTGTCACCATACTTGCTTGTGTTTACATTATTCAATGGCACACCATAAATTCTTAGCGTCATCACTTTTATGTGACCCATAAAAGTAACGATGACCGAAAACGTAAACAAAGAAACTGAACCAATGCATTCGGTTAACCTATTGAGAAATAGTGTAGTAATGAACCCAATGCATTCGGTTAACCTATTGAGAAACAGATTAATAATGAACCCAATGCATTCGACTGACCTCTTGAGGAATGTAAGTGCAAGCAAGTCAATTTGGGGACTGTGGCGAAACATTCAAAGTATCAAAACCTTCTTCTGGCATTCCATTCGTTCTTTTAGTTAGTTGATTGTTAACTCTCATCTGATAATCACGGTGCAGCCCTGCTTAAGACAGCGACCGTCTTATCAGAATAAATTACCACCCCCAACATTAATGTAATAGTTGTAAGAAGAATAAAAATAAAATCTGCAATAAAAAATTAATGAAGTGAGTAATTTATTTGGCGCAGTCGGTAGGATCAGGTACAACTATCCTGATCCAAATTGAGAAAGTTCAATTCGCAAAAAAAAAAAAAAAAAAACCCTTAACCGCAAAGTTCGGAAAAAAAAAAAAAAAAAAAAAAACGGGAAAAATTGTGTACAGTAAAACCCATTTAAAACCGTAGTGAAAGTTCTTGACAGTTATAGTGAAACGGGAGACATGGCAGAAAATCCAAACGTCATCCCTGAGGTATCCAACCGGGATATCCTAAATAGTTTAATGGCTATAGTGGCAAGAATACCACAACCAAGTCATGGGAGCAATGTGTTACGGGAAATTCAATACTTGCCCGAATTCGAGGGAGACAGCAAATCCCTCATGCACTTCATCGTAATGATAGAGAACCACCTTCGGAATATTATTGGAGATTACCAAGCCACCTGGAACATCATACAACAAGTGAAAATCAAAGGTCGAGCGATGGACCTACTGATCATCAATGGAGTCACTTCGTGGGAACAGGCGAAGGAGTTGTTTAAGCAGCACTATCGACCGGTCATCAGCAGCAGCGACCTTACGAAGGAAATCATCAATATGAGAGTGAGTTCAATTTATGATTTGACCAACAAATTAGAATACCTCTTAAGCAAAATAAATACATATGTAGTATTCTGTGACAATCAGGAACAAGAAAAATTATTGTACTATAATGTTATAATAAACAAAATACGAGAATTAACAATAGGGAATTTAGCCAGAGAAATTAGGAATCTGTACGATTTACATGAAATAAAGAGTATTTTATTCTCCTACATAGGATACGATAATGGCAATTTAAAGAATAGTGAAATAATTAGAACCACAGCAAATTACAATAACCACAACAAAAATCATAAGTTTAGCCCCCCTGACAAGGAACGACGACCCAGTTACAATAACGGTCACAATAATAATTTTGGTGGACAAAATCATTCGGGAAGGTTTAGACAAAATGAGTATCGACACCAAAATCACACTACACCACAAAGACCTGTAGGAAATTTCCAGAACCACTCCATACAGAATAGACAGAACAGACTAGAACCAATGGATACTAATAATATCCAAACGAGTCAGGAACCGATCCATCAGGACATTAACTCAGTAGAACCGCCGGTTTTTCTGAACTGAGCCTCGGACAATTAATGACAGTCGCCACTGAAATCCAGAACCAACGACACTACATTTTAGTAGACACTGGCAGTGCTATGACTATTATAAATACTAGTAAACTCGACATGACACCGTATAAAATTCTAGACACCCGACAGCTAGAGATAAGGACCATTAATAGTAGCGTTATCAGAAATACGGAAATAATTCAGTTTCCAGTACCAAAAGAATTCGGGTACAACAAAAATACTTTTATCAAAGCTTACGCTCAGGCTTTAGAAAATAAAAACTATACAATACTTCTAGGAATGGATGTCCTTAAAAATATCATTGAAACCATTGATATTGGGAAAGGAACTATAACTTTAAAAAATCAGAACATTCTAAAGATAGAACGAGGACACGAATTAGCATGTAACTACCTAGAGGAAGGCAATCCTGACTTCGGCAGCCTTAATCGCGAAGAAACGACAGCATTGACCTCACTACTAGGCGAATTTAGAAATATTCGATACAAGGAAGGCGACATGTTAACTCATACCTCGGAAATAAAACATGAAATGCACCTTAAAGAAGACAAACCATTACATGCAAAAATTTACCGATTACCAAAGAAACACGAAGAAGAAGTAGCTAAGCAAATCAAAGAGATGGAAAGACAAGGTATCATTAGAAGAAGCATGAGTAGACATTCCTCTCCGATCGTTGTAGTTGCCAAAAAGCCAGACAAAAATGGTCAAGTACAGTACCGCATTTGTGTTGACTATAGGGCTTTAAATGAAATTACTGAAGATGACAGATTTCCTCTGCCGAATATAGAGAACCTCTTCGATAAGTTGGGAAAAGCAGTCTATTTCTCGACGCTTGATTTAGCAAAAGGTTACCATCAAATTTTGATGCACCCAGCTGACATAGCGAAAACTGCGTTTATTACTCCACAAGGATTATACGAGTATGTCCGTATGCCCTTTGGACTTAAAAATGCACCAGCCACGTTTCAGCGACTTATGAACCACATACTAAGAGAATATATAAACAAAACTTGTGTCGTTTATTTAGATGACATTTTGATATTCTCCACATCCCTAAAAGAACATATGAAAAACCTCAGAGACATCCTTCGAGTTCTGCAGAAACATAATTTAAAATTACAAATTAGCAAATGTTCGTTCCTCAAGAAGGAAACCGAATTCTTAGGTCACATATTAACACAAAAGGGAATAATGCCTAATGGTAATAAGATCAGTACAATCAGAGACCTCCCACTACCCCACACAGAAAAACAACTTAGAAGTTTTTTAGGAGCTTCTGGTTACTATAGGAAGTTCATTCAGGACTATGCAAAAATTGCATATCCAATGACCAGGTATCTCAAAAAGGACACCAAAATAAATATTAGTGATCCTGAATACGTGAATGCGTTTGAAACACTCCGAAACAAATTGATAACACAACCAATCCTAAAATTTCCAGAATTCGAAAAACCATTTCATTTATACACAGATGCTAGTAACTTTGCCATCGGATCTGTCCTAACACAGGACAAACAACCGGTTTGCTATATTTCTAGGACTCTGAACGAGCATGAAAGAAATTACTCCGTAACCGATAAAGAATTTCTAGCCATTGTATGGAGTGTATCCAAACTAAGACCCTATCTGTGGGGAAATAAATTCAAGATCACAACTGATCATCTCCCCATAAAATATTTGAATAAAAAAAATAAAATGGTGCAGAGTTCTCGCAACGCAACCAACGATGGTTACTTAAATTACAAGAATTTGATTACGACATCGAATATCTCAAAGGTCAAGAAAATCGGGTGGCCGACTTTTTAAGTAGAATTGAGAAAGAAAACAACGAAGTGAATCAAATTTCTAATAGCAGAATAGGTCAATCGACATCGGATGGACAATCTGACCACATACCTATTAAAGAAGGTATTGTCAATATACATATATAAACAACAAATTATTGTGAGTTATGACAAAGAACCAAAAGTGGAAACACTAAATGGAAAAAGAATTTTATACATCAGAGCCTCGGACCCAATTGAGACGATAACAGAACAACTCAAAGAAATTGCCCCAGGAGTTAGCGGAATTTATTCTGAAGTACAAGAGTCAGACTTTAACAAAATTCAACGGGTACTCGTTAACCTGCAGTCAGGAAACGGAAAGGTTAAATTAATTAAACTGACACGGAGAGTCAGAGACTTAAGGACGGAGGAGGAAGTAAGGAAACAGGTTTCCATATACCATATCAGGGAAAGTCAACACTCAGGAATTATAGAAACCTACAATACGTTAAAACAACAGATTTACTACCCTAAACTTACAAGGATAATTACCCAAATTATAAACAATTGCGACATATGTCAAAAGGCTAAATACGAGAGGAAACCTATACAAGGAAAATTCATGGTAACAGAAACACCTAGTAAGCCTAACGAAATAGTTCACATAGATATCTACCATTTTCATAAGCACATTTTTTTGACAATGATTGACAAGCTGACAAAGAAAGGGTATGTATACAGACTTGAAAGTAAAAATCACATTCACAAAACAGACGCTATCACAGAGCATTTGACTAGAGAAGGTCCACCTAATAAAATAATAACGGATAACGAGTTTAATACAACATACATCAGAGAATTTCTCAGGGAACGAAATATCGAAGTACATTTCACTAAACCGAACTCACATACAGGCAATGCAGACGTTGAACGCTTACATAGTACTATAGCTGAGATACTACTTAGCATGAACCAGGCAGAATCAGTAAATACCAAAATGTTTAGAGCTTTTCAAATCTATAACAAAAGATATCATACTACGATAGGTATGTCACCAGAACAGGCTCAACATACAAATATAGAAGCATTAGTAACCAAACTCAAGAGAAAAAAACAAGGTTATAAACAAAAGGAACCAAGATAGGGAAGACTATATAGAAAGAAGGTCATTTGGTTATGTAAGGAATTATAAACATGTGAGACACAAAAATGAACCCAATTTTCGATTTAAAAACCTAAATAGAGTACATACATCAAATATTAAACGACCAAGACAATTTGTAGGTACTCACACTGATGCTGCTACTCCTGATGACACCAATCAACCTGGTACAAGCGGCACTTGTAATAACACCAATCGAAAGTGACAATGGATTCACAACGATAAGTATGGGGGAAGGAGAAATCATCAACCAAACCCAAACCATCATCCACATAGTTAAAGTAAATAAGTTGATAGACACCTTACAGGAAATACAAAAATTTGAAATTGTAGGACAAGACCCTGAAATAAGAAAGGAGTGTAATACAATTTTTACAAAAATACATAGTATCATGCCCCATAAGACAAGATCAAGGAGAGGTCTCGTAAACATAGTAGGAACGGCTCAGAAATGGTTGTTCGGTACAATGGACAACTCAGATAGGGAAGAAATAGAAGAACATCTAAAAGCTACAGACACTAACAATCAGAATGCAATTCAGGAACTAAACAAGCAAATCAAAATTAACACCCAATTAGACGAAAACATAAAAAACATAAGAGACTTAGTTTTGAGAGATAGGGAAGAAATAGAACGCTATCAGACTGGAAACCAACAGCTACAAAATATGATACTTAAACGCCTACAACGAACCGAAATACTTACTAGATTACAAATGTTAGAAAGAATAATTGATAATTTGTTAGACACGATAGCTGCAGCGAAAATGGGAATAACCCACCCTAGCTTACTCACTAAGGACGACCTAATCATGACAGATATGAATTGGAGCAAATTAAGAAATATTAAGTCAGGTGTAACGAAATATGCAGATGATGCCATTATTATAGCTTTAAAAATACCGGAAGAGATTATAACACGTCCAATTAAAATAATCGTACCAATACCAAATCGAGAAAAACAAGAAGTGGACTTAGAACCCTTCGTCGTTATTGTATACGAAGGAAAAGAGTATAAATATAACGAGGAGAAAATAAATGTTAATGAATTGAAAGAGAGAAATGATTGTATTAGTAAGCAAAATTGTTTAATGAGAATTAATAATAATTTTGAAATCATTAATCTGAATGAAAGAACTTATATTATTAAAAACGCTAAAAACATAACCGTACAAAATAATTGTGACTCTAGAAATTTAACTTTTGCTGGAAATCTTATTGTTAATATTCAGAATTGTAATATTAAAATCAATGACGCTATAATTAAGAACAAAGAAACTAATTATACATTTCAATTCTATTATGAAGAAATAATGAAAGAAAATGTCACTATTAATACGGTGTTTACAAAATTTAAGGAACTACAAGAAATTGAAAACAGACATAACTTAGAATTAGTTCAATACCACAAAATGAAAACTTATTTAATCTCTGGTACATCCATGTTAATAATTCTTATTGGTATAAGTATCATTGGAATCGTTATGTACAAGAATGTCAGAAGAACCGGTAAGATTAAAATTAAAATTGATAACTTAACAGAAGAGCAAGGAAAAAAACAAACGAAATCCTCAAATCATAATAATTTCCAGGAGAAAATTTTCTCTAAGGAAGGAGGAGTTAAGTATTGGTCGTAATTCTTAATTCATAAAGAAATACAATGTGTCACCATACTTGCTTGTGTTTACATTATTCAATGGCACACCATAAATTCTTAGCGTCATCACTTTTATGTGACCCATAAAAGTAACGATGACCGAAAACGTAAACAAAGAAACTGAACCAATGCATTCGGTTAACCTATTGAGAAATAGTGTAGTAATGAACCCAATGCATTCGGTTAACCTATTGAGAAACAGATTAATAATGAACCCAATGCATTCGACTGACCTCTTGAGGAATGTAAGTGCAAGCAAGTCAATTTGGGGACTGTGGCGAAACATTCAAAGTATCAAAACCTTCTTCTGGCATTCCATTCGTTCTTTTAGTTAGTTGATTGTTAACTCTCATCTGATAATCACGGTGCAGCCCTGCTTAAGACAGCGGCCGTCTTATCAGAATAAATTACCACCCCCAACATTAATGTAATAGTTGTAAGAAGAATAAAAATAAAATCTGCAATAAAAAATTAATGAAGTGAGTAATTTATTTCGGGCGAAAGCAAGTTTGTTAATAATGCAAGAAATTTCGAGAACATTTTTATTTTTGTAAATTCATTTTATTTTTAAAAAAATTATCACTTAAATTTTAAACTAAATAACTCCTCGTCGAAATATGATAATGACTTCGTCCGGGCTTGAATGTCGTATTATAACGACTCTTCAGTAAGTCTTGTGGTTGAATGTACACCTCTTTAAACTCGCCAGCGATTTGTGGGTCGTGACTTAAGTGGGTCGTTCGTGCGTCCATTATATCTGGGCCATAGATATTTTCAACCAGAGTTTGATTCGATTTCGCCCTTGTACGCATCTCGAGAAAGTCCTCAACTTGACACGATTTTCGTGATATTTTGGTGCAGTTAACAATGATACTCAGAAGTACACAAAACTCCACAATGGCAATCACTAGACTGGCACCCAAAAATAATACATACTGTTCCCGATACCAAATGTCCAAGTACTCCAAGCACGGCTTTGTGTGGCGATATTTGGCAAATTCAATTCTATGCAACATTTGACATTGACTTTCATTCGATGGCTTAGGATCAAGATAAGCCAGTGGTTCATGCTCATTCTGCAGAATGCAACAAGTAAGCGGTACAGCCCATTCTCTTGGACCATATCCCTGCAGACGCCACATTGCTGTATCATAGTTGATTTCACTGTTCATGCCACAGCATTCAAATCGTGTTTGGGCTAAGTCCATAGCTATAGTAAACTGTTCCCGACCAGGGATTCCATAATTGCCTTGTAAAGCCTTTACCATTTTCGACTCGTCCAAACTAATCCCTAGGCAATGTGGCCAGAGTGTTATAGCAAGACAGACAATCGATTCTGCTAAGAGTAGAACGACTACGGTCAGGAAGTACAGACTAAGAAAACAATAAGTATTGAGACATGATGCCCAAAATCCGATTATCGAGGCAAGAACTGCTATAGTGCCTGCAACCGCCAATCCTAAGGATATGTAATAAAATAGTGGCTGTGGTAAGCTGTTTAATTGTTCGCTTGTTGAGGCTAATAGTCGTGAAAGTAAGATGCGTTTTGAATCGGAGAATACATAGAAACCGCCAAAAATCAGGAACCCCCCACAAATCTGAAAATAGAAAAAAAAAATTGATTAAGAATTAAATTTATGATCGAGTCCAATAAAAGCATGTTTCACGTATGTACATATTAATAGCTGAAAGAACAAAATTAAATCTTCACTTCTGTGGCCAGTTGTTATTGACTAGCGCTTTAAGGTTGCGCTGTGGAAGATCTGAAACAACAAGTTTCATTGGGCAGAAGTTCTATCAAAAATCAAATATGGAAGATACGGAGTTCCTCTGCCTGCTTACTTCTTCACGGTTGTCCTTACAACCACATACAAATACATATATGTATCATGAGTTTGTTGAGAAAAGGTTAACCAATGGAATACGATGAGCTTCGTGATGTTATTCTAAATCTAATATGGCGGACGCCCCAAGATGGCGGTTGAACCTTTTTCTTCACGACCCCCTTGATATGGGGATTAAATGTAAGTGTTTGGCGAGTAGAATACGATAAGCTACATGATGATATAGCGGAATTTGTGCTAGTAATCAGGATTATAAGTCTGGGTAGAAATACTAATAAAAATGTACCACATGTATATGTTATAATCTGACATGCCATGACGGCGAACATCTTACCCATCCTAAAGTCATACAATTCCCAGAAAAGTTTAATCACGAAACGGCCAAGAGAAAGATGTTGCCAATGCTGTAGTGGGTCCTGTACAAGTAGGTATAAATAACGACTTGACTAGAAACATCTGTTTCCATGCTCCACAAAGAGAAATTTTTCAATACGCCCCACGTTTTTATTTGTTTCTGAAAAACTTGCAGATTATTACTTAATCAGCTGACGTAGCGACAGAAAGTGGCTTTTGGCATCCGACTCGAGAAGACTGCGCTGCTATCTGTCTTGCATGAATGTTTAAGGGACCCAGATTTGTGTCCTTATTATTTTCTAGTTTTTGGTACAGCGTCTGGTTAAAATAAAACCGTGAACCGTGAACTTAAAAGTTTTTTTACCTTGATTATGCAAGTGTTTCGCCACTGAATATCTATTTTTTAGTAAACTACGATAAGCGTATGCTGAGCCTGAATCACATGGAGCTTAACACTCGGCGTTAAAAAAGTACAATTGAAAAAGAAATATAATTCCAGCAGCAATGATGAAATTCCGCTTTCCAGTCTGAAAAAAGTTGGCACAGCCAACTGACTTATTCATTTATGGTTGTCGTTGCTTAGTGGTTAGTGAGTTGAGCAGCTGAATGAGCTGGTACAGATTCGAGTCGGCATAACAACCAAACGTTTTTTTACTACCACCATCTCCAGACAGGCAATGGTAAATTTTCAGGAATATAATGAAAAATGTTCGTAGTCTGCCACTCGAAATCCGCAATAACAACTTTAGGTCCCTTCTATTCGTGCGGAAAATATAACATGCAACAACATAAGTGTTTTCGAGATGCTAGTCATTGGCTGTGACGAGGACGACGAGTGTCAGCTTTATATCAACAAAAAAGGACTATGTCGCTTCTTGGAGCTGGTGAATTCCGTGAAAACGTATTAAAGATTACCGAACATAACGTAACGTTGTATATTGCTTTAGTTAATTCACGACTAGCAGTGCACCCGCGGCTTCGCACGCGTTAAATACATACTAAAATTTATACTTAGTCGCTAGAAATCGTCTGTCACTATGGAACTTTCAAAGATAAAAGGTAGCAAAAAGTGTCACCATTCCGATATTGAATTTTTGAAATCGGTTTAGTAGTTCTACAGATACTTAAAGATCCATACACACCAGAGATTAAAACGAGTCGAGTTGTTCGTACAAACAACGATTCAATACTCGTTTGATACGAGTACGAACGAACCGAGTAGCACACAACTCGTAATTCAAACTTATGCTCTAGATTTCACGTGAACACGTGTACACGTACTGCACATGTATTAAAAATGTGTGTGTATTAGCACGGGTTCACGTGTCAGAAAGGGTTCATGTGTATTAAAATACACGGATAGAATCGAGAGCTCCAATTTAAATACATGTGCACCCATGTTTGACACCGTGTACCCGTGCTTATACACACACATTATTAATACACGTGCAGTTCGTGTACACGTGTTCACGTGAAATCTGGAGCACTAATTCAAACTTACTCGCGAGTTGTATGAATCGCGATTCATACCAAAAAGCGAGCGTGTCCGAACGAGTATCTTCTCCAAACGAGTACAACCGATACGAGACGTTCGCGAACCAGCGACTCGTTCGCAATGATCGTTCTTGTACGCAAGTATATTGTGTCTGTTGGGGGATGGTTTTCAGGAGTTTGATGTGGAAATTATTAAAAAAAATTTATGTTATTAACTTCTTGCAGAGCGGTTGGTGGTTTCTTACATCAATCAAAGAGTAAAGTCAAGTAATTTATTTATTTATTTTTATGACTTTTTCTTAAAAAAATCATTAGAAGACTTCTTAATAATGTTCAATTTTGCTCTTGCTCATTATTTGTCAGGTGTGATAGGCACATACGACATACCTATGTATGTATGAATATTATAAATAAGAAGCATTACACGTCATAAATTAACATACGAATTTAAATGCTCATGTATCTAATCTATCACTGATAAAAAAACAAAAAAAAAGCGAATTTATGTTCATATGGACCTACACCATGTAACAAAAGTGTACATACGGAGTGCTAATTTTCGATTTAAAAGGGAGAAAGTTAAAATATGGGAGACTCTGCAAGAATAATTCACAAAGTACAGTTTAATTCTTAAAAAAATAATAAAAAAAATTAAATTTCAAAGATTTCAGTTTATCGGAAAACAATGTTTTTGTTATTTTTTTAAGAATAAAAAGAATTTTTCTGATATATCCATCATTCGCCCCTGAAAGTATGCAATTTTGGATTTTCACGATTTTCCGATGATATCTAAAAATTGCATACTTTCAGAGGTGACCATCCACCAATGAAATTATGCAATTTTGGGTTTTCACGATTTTCTTTTCCGGTCGAATTTTCCAATTTTCGGCTCCGTTATGTGTTTACCCATGAAAATCGGATGATGTTCAGCCGAGTTATGCGCATACGAACACGACACCAATTCATTTTTATATACACCCGTCCCTCGATTTACACGGTAGATCGTTCCACATAAAACCGTGCAAATTATAACCGTGCAAATCGAGATAGAGCTTGCATATAAAAAATGAGGATTTGAATTCAATTTTAAACCGTGCAAATCGAATCAAAGAATGTATGAAAATTTGTAGATATGTTCATAATGACCGTGTAAAATGAGACAAGGATTGTATGGAAAACTGTCGATTGGTTCCACTGAATGCCAAATAATGAAGCCGATGGTCTAGAATATTCATAACATATTAAAAGACGTGCAATTTTTATTTATTTTGTTAGAAGCAGGATTTCTTTGACCGATTGTAGTTCAATTTGACGTTTGCCATTGACGGTTTCGTAAGTTTGTTAAATGAATGCGTTCAATGAAAAGTAATCGATTTTGCGTAATGAGTGCGATCGTAAATATGCACTTAAAAAAATGCAGGATTGAAAAGAAAACACAAAATAATTTTTTTTTTTAAATTTGAGAACCGTGTCAGAGTGAAACTCTGCAATAATTTTGAAGAAAACCGTGTTAAAGCGAAACCGTGTAAAAAATTTCAAAACCGTGTTAGAGTGAAACCGTGTCATTCAAGTGCCGTGTAAATCGAGGGACGGGTATAGAAGATAACGAAAAAAAAATCTTTGACAATAAAAAGAACAAAATATAGTTAGATAATTCTCATAAGAAAAACAAAAAGTTAAAAGTCATATGCAAAAGAAATAAAAGTTCAAACAACAACAAAAAGAGTAATTGACAAAAGCAATAGGTATGTGTTAAAAAAAAATTGAGTTGTATTTTATAAATAATGATTTACTTAAATTTGTATCCTTAAGTCGATTTCTTCTGTTAGTCGTTATCTCGCCAGCTTTGGAGAAAATTCGTTCAGAAGGAACTGAACTTGCTGAAATGCTTAATACTTGAATGCCATTTCTCGAAGCTGACTTATTGATCGGTTCCAATATTCAAATGAACATGAATTTCTATCAATCACAAGTTTTTCCAAGTATTGACGGATGTCAATTATTGCTTCTGTTAATGGTGTTGTAATCCTTACTGGATCTTTATTTGAAAAAAACAATAAATTATCTTGGATGAAGCTGTGGGAAACACGGAACTGCTTGTCGAAGCAAGCGATGATGTAGATGCTGAAGTAGAAACTTGTGTTGTCGTCACTTTTTCCTGTGTAGACGCAATCAGCAAATAATATTGTTTCTGCAACTGCTTAATTGCACTATCGACATCAGAACCCATATATTTAAAACTTTGGATCTAAAACCGTTGTAAATATGAGAGGCGATCGCATGTGATACGGCTTTAGACGTTTATTGACTGAGCTGATCAACGAATTGAGAACTTCTTGACCCTCAACAGTAGTTACCATTGTATCGGATCGTTCAGTAAAATGCGTATATGTGGGAGCCTCACTCCCTTAATACGCGATCAGTATCTTTTAGTTTGAAAAACAACCCCAGCGAGTACAGACGTGTCAGAGTTAGGGAATAAAGACAGTCGGGTTTTTTTTTATAAAGTTTTCCCGACTTAAAACAAAAGGCAATGTGTTTTATTACCCCCGCTTTCAAAATATACAACCATAGCCTCAAAACTAGATATTTGATTAAGTATTATATGGTGTGTTTTATAATCATTTCACTCTTCGAATTTCTTCATGTAACTGTGCAATTTTTGCCACACACCATACAAACTTTTTTTTTTTAAATCGATAGTTTAACCAAGACTACCCGTAGCTACAATTTTGAAAAACAATGAAACACGCGTTTCTTTATTTTTATTGTAGAATTTACCTGGCAAATTTCAATTCTTAATTCCAATTTGTTATTATTTATTATTATTATATTATTACTCCAAACATTTCTATAGCGCGTTTTAATAATGAACAGCGCCAACTGTGGAATATTTGATGTACTTAATCGTATGCGCTCTATAATTCTAACCAAAGTTTTAATTATTATTTTTTGTTTAAGACAATCGTTCATGACGTCTATAAGCCTTCAACCCGTAACTTCTAACTTTTCTAACATACAAAAGTAAATTCCAAAACTCTTTAAATGATGATAACTTTTTTTCTCCGACATTCGATTTTAATAAAACAAAACGTACATATATGCTGCTCCAAATTATGCTCTGTGCACCTGTGA
This sequence comes from Criorhina ranunculi, assembly GCA_951813785.1. Lineage (NCBI taxonomy): Eukaryota > Metazoa > Arthropoda > Insecta > Diptera > Syrphidae > Criorhina > Criorhina ranunculi. Next base: position 19,686,484 of record OX638383.1, read on the forward strand.
GAACTACATAAAAATCTACTACTCTTCTTTAGTCACCCCCTTTCTTTTTTATAGCTTTTTCTTCAATGTACAGACACACCGGGTTCTACTGTTTTATTATATGTATTGATATGATGTATGTATATAATGTATTTATTTTATTTTATATTTATTTATTTATTTATTTATTTCATCTTACATGTCAAACTCATTTTAGATTACCTTGCAATTGTGCAATATAGATAAATATAGATATACTAGCAGACCCGTGCTCGCGTTGCTTCGCGAAGGTCTTAAAAGACTTTTTTTGACATATGTAATATTAAAAAAAAATCAGAAAAATTAAACATGCTTACCATATTCAGAATAATGAATTTCACAGAAATAATTGTTAGAAAAACAGACATTGTTCAAGTTTTTACATACATATATTAATTTATTTACTTATTTTAATGCTTCGGGAAACGCAATGTTTACTGTTTTATTGTTTGGCGGACCAAGCAAACACTGATTTTTCTGTGAACTCACTCTTGATAAGGCAACATAAAGCTGACCATGGGAAAAAAACGTTGTTCCTTAGATCCATCCTAATAAATTTAACTGATTGGCCCTGAGCCCTATTAATCGTCATGCAGAAAAACGGTTTAATGGGGAACTGCAACCGTCTAAACTGAAAAGGGAAATCCGTTGGTATCATTGGAATTCTAGGAATAAGGGCATCCTTTCCTGGTTCAGTAAGAATTTTAGCTTCTATAATGTTTTTGTTTAACTTCTTGATTTGAAAACGTTTGCTCTTGCAAAGGTTTGGGGGACTTAGATTTATGATAAGTATTATCGGTGTGCCGATTTTGAGACGGCCGCGGAAAACCCGCTGCGTTGAGAGAAGTAATAAATTCTTGAGGGTGGTTAACACTATCATTATCATTTACTACACTGGCAAGTGCTTTGTATTGATGTACCTCTGTTTTTAAACGCCGACGAAAAAACATAATTCTCTCTTTAACCCTAGAAAGCTAACCTACGCAAAATTTACTTCCATGGTGAACAAAAAAAAGCTTTTTTTCGGGCAGAGCTTAAAGCGCTAACAATGACCTTTCGTAATCGCTTGCGTAATCTATTAACGCATCAGTGTAGAGAAAAGAGTTTACTAAAAGTTGCTCTCGTTTGATGCATTCAGGCGAAAGAAAATAGTGCGCATTTTGTTATAATAAAAAAAGCGATATATAGGGTCTTTCATTAAGCGCACCGATCTTTAAATTTAAATAAAACAAAGTGTGTGTCATCGAAATTTTTAATTCGTTTGAAAGGCCTATCGATGCCATTATGTATGGAATATAACATCGTTCAAATGTCCGCCGCGGTCTCTCTGGGTGGCGCATCCGAAATGTCAAATTTTCCATGACTCTGGCACATAAATCAGGCTAAATTTGACCGATGGCATGGATTATGTTGGCTTTGAGGGCCGCTGTGGTTTGTGGCTTATTCGCATAGATTTGCGACTTCAGAAAACCCCACAAGAAAAAGTCTTCGCACGATCTCGGTGCCCAGTTCACATCACCTCCACGTGAGATGACCATGCCCTCGAATCGCTCGTGCAGAATTTCCAATGCGGCGTGAGCTGTGTGGCACGTAACGCCGCTCTGTTGAAACCACATGTCGTTGATGTTCCTTTTATCCAATTTAGGCCAAAAGAAGTTGGTAATGATAGACCTAAAGGCCTGGCCAACGTCGTTCTCAAAGAAATATGGACCGATGACGCCGCCAGCCCAAAATCCACACTAAACAGTGACTTTTTCGGGATGCATTGGACGCTCTTGGATCTTATGTGGATTGGTATCGTCCCAAATTCGACAATTTTGTTTATTGCCGTACCCATTCATCTAGAAATGGCCCTCATCGCTGAAGATGATTTTTCGAACGGAACGTTGCCCGAACAGAACACCCATTTTGATAAAACAATTTTATTATTTGCCCGTGTTGTTGAACGCTATATCCGTCCATGATGATTTGGCAAAACAGACTGAACTGAATAAATGACAGCCAATTTGACACATGTATGTAGCTTCAACAATATGCCCGCTATCAACTGTCAAAGTTCGGAAGTCCCTTTTGAAAATCCCTTTACAACCTTTACATTATGCCCGTAAATTTACTTTAAACTCATTAATTTGAATATCTTTGTCAATAAAATTTAACTTCGTTTCAACAGAGAATTTAAACATAACCATTTCTCTTTTAATTGCCAGGGAGTACATTTTACTCCTAGTTAGCTTCAGCAAAGTACAAAATAAGGTTAGCTTTCTAAAGTTATCTGATTGGTTTTTGAGTGAGATTATCAAACTTTTACTCAAAAACCAAGCAGTTAAAAGGAAAAAAATTCGACTGCGGAGCCAGTCCTGTACTTCCCACCTCATGTTGTGTTATATCACAGCGAAAATTCTTTAACCCTAGACCGTCATCCTTCGTCGAAACGACGACGCACAATTTTGTTTACAAATTTTTCGGGTTTTTATTATTTGTTTTGGTCTCCATTTTCGTACAGCTCTAATCGCTTGCAAGCTTTTGGTGGATGCAAACGTGCAACGGACTAAGTATATAATAAAAAAAAATCATTTATCATTTGCACTCAGGAGCTTTAAGATAACGATATAAAATCGGTCGTCGTCAAAAAGGCGAAAGATGACGTTAGTGTACAAAAAATAAGGATGACGTTCCAGGGTTAAGATATACACCATAACGTGCTTGTGTTGTTCTGCACACCTCTTTTTAAATCATTTCTTCTAATATCTTAGCATCTGCTGGATCAATTCTACCATAAATTGATTAGATCTAAGTTTCCTGATCGCGCGTTGTTCCATTCTCCAGATATCGAAGGAGAAAAAAATTGTCCCATATACACACGCACACACAAACATCATTTCGAAAACAGGTGCAAATGATTTCTAGTGTATCGTAATGTGAAGCTTTGTCAAAATCACGAACCTTTTATTTTTTTGGGCGATTGCAATACTTCCCCTATGAAGGTGGGAAATAGAAATATGATCCACATATACTTCATGATCTCGATCATACAAAGTATGAATAGGAATGGCAGAAGAGAGCGTGCGAGAAACACGGAACGATGATGAAATGGAACAAAGCAGCAACCTCGTCGTCATGATTGAATCGATATCAGCGATGTAAACAAATAAATATAATTTATGTATTGAAAATACTTATAAATTTATTTCTTAGCAATTAAGTATAGTTAAGAAAAGATGTAGGGCTTAAAATTTGCGTAAGCATATTGACTTTATACAAAAAATTTTGTTTTTGCAATTTTTGATATTGATGTAAAGTTAGGAGTGAATATGTTGGTCAACCTCTTTAAAATTAGTATGAAAAAAATATAAATGTTAAATTTTCCTGTAAACAAAAATAGCCTAACTGGATTTCGTAAAAATAAAGAATATTATAATTTTTATTTCACGTTGATCGGTTCAGTATTTGCTGAGATTACCGGGGCCAAAGCTTTTTTAATGTTTCGTCTTTATATAATAGTAATGATTAACAATTCTATGGAGTTTATTATTCACTTAAAATTACAGATTTGCAATGTTCTCTACTCATATTAAAATCAATTAAGTTTTTGTGTACATTTTAATTTATGCAAGCCATAGTGATAGGATCATTCCGACCATAATTTGTTCTATGTTTCGGTGGCTTGAAAAAATAATTTTCCCTGGGTCGAAGAACTCTAGAAGGAACATACACATTAAATGAGGACAATAAAAACGATTAATCTATGTGGGCAGTTAAGACATCATGAGCAAACATTACTGAATAATAGGTCCTTCTTTTAAAAAGAAGTTTCAAGTTTATTAAAGAACTTCTAATATCGTAGGGTGGCAAATTATTATTCCAGTCGAACCTTCGTAGTGCATATTTTGTAAACCGTTTTTGGATTTTTTCTATTCGAAATTCAGCGTTACGGTTAAAAGGATTCCAAACTATACAACAGTATTCTAATATTGACCGAATCAAGGCATTATAGAGAGTTTTGAGGGTGTACGGATCATTAAAATCTTTACAGTAACGAAATAAGAAACCCAGCATTTGATTAACTCTGCGAACAATATAGTCTTTATGTAATGAAAAGTTTAGCTCATTGTCAAAGATGACTCCTAAATCCTTTTGGTCTGAAACCCTTTTTAATGCCATATTATGTATTTTATATTAAAAAAATATAGGGAATTTTTTTTTTACTAAAAGTGAGAACCGAACATTTTTTGATGTTAAAATAAAGTCCATTACGAAAACACAAGTCATTTATTCGGTCCAAATCACTTTGCAACGCTAAGACATCTAACATACAGTTAATAATTTTGTAGATTTTTAGATCATCTGCGTACAAAAGGCATTTTGAACTCGATACGAAAGAGGGCAGGTCATTGAAAAATAGAAGAAAGAGAAGAGACCCGATATGACTTCCTTGGGGTACACCTGAATAATTTTGTATTGCAATCGCGGATCCGATTTTCACAAATTGTTTGCGGTTGGTCAAGTAGCTGCGTATCCATTCTAAAATATTAGACTGAAATTCAAAAACTTCAAGTTTATTTAAAATAACATTCTGCTGCATCAAAGGCTTTTAAAAATTCAGCATACACGCAATCAACTTGAAGACGTTTTTCAATATTTTCAGTTACTTATTTTCAGTAGTATCAGTCAGTTAGTGAAAAGAACAAAGTTTGCAGAGGTCGATCTGCCACTTACGAACCCGTGCTGGAATTGTGAAATATTATTGCGTACCACTGAGTACAACCTTTTTCTAACAACTGCCTCGAACAGTTTAGGAAATAGTTGCAATTTCGCTACTGGTCTAAAAGTTTCAATATTTGTTTTAGATCCTAGAAAATTATCGCATGCTACGCTGACACTCGAATCAAGTAAGGAAAGTTCAGAGAGGCTTTCTTCATTAGTTAATGAAATAAAACCTCCATAGGTCAGTTAAATTCTCTGTTTGTTTTACTGGGTTACAATTAATCTACTCACTAACAAAATTCGACTGAAAAAACTTAGCAAACATATTACATATTTATTTTACATTAGCACTGGACGTTCCATTTAATGACATACAAGAAGGTATTCCCAAAGATTTTCGTTTAGTATTTAAAAACGACGAAAAATCGTTGAAATCGCGCATAATATTAGTTTCAATGGTTGAAACATAATGCTTGCAAATTATTCTTTTTTCATACGCCAAAGCTCGTAGATGGATCGTTTTTACTTAATTTACACATTTTATCCGTAGAATTCTTCAACCTGGACAAACTATTATTAAACCAGGCAGGTTTATTCGATTTTTTTAAACGTTTTGTCGGTACAAACATGGAATCGCGCGTTCAAGTTTATTTTTAAATTCCGAAAACGCATTAACTAAATTACTTGTGTCGAGCATATTTTCCCATTGTACCTACACCATTTAGAAAATTATTTATTGCAATGTAATCCGGTTTTGAAAAATCTAATTTTGAATTTTGATTAAAATCTGGTGACAGAGGATTCAAAATCGACAGATTAAACGAAATTTGCAATGCATTGTGGTGAATGCTGTTATCCAGTAATGGAAAATCAGCTTCAGAAACAGTAGCTTCAAGCTCTTCATTAATAAAAACTAAATCTAATACATTTCCCACAGTGTTGCGAATTTCATTTAATTGACGGAAATTACCAGCTGACATTGTATCTATGACTTCAACTTCCTTGAGTCTAAAAACATTAAATGGGATGATACATTTTTCTTCGAGAGAAAACAGCCAACTAATATGTGGCAAATTAAAATCTCCTACCACTACGGCAAACGAGAAGTCATCTAAATTCTTAACAATTTCTAAAATATTTTTCATATGAGCTTTGTTAATCGCATTATCTGAATAAGGTAGAATGTATGAAACAAAGAAATACAAATGAATAAGATTGGCATTTTCCATATAAAAATCTACACACACACAGATTTGTTCAATCAAACCTGATGAATCAAATAATGCAACTTCTTCGCTCTTGAAACATGAAGAAACAATACTCCACCACCTCGTTCAAAGCCAGTTTGAATGGGACATCGATCATTCCTGTAAACATTAAAATCAGCGGTGAATATTTCAGCAGAGACGATTTCTTCACGCAGCCAAGTCTCAGTCAAAGCGACAACAGCATACGAGCATTCAACGGTGTTGAGAAAGAATTTGTTTGTTTTTGTTCTCATTCTACCAACATTTTGGTAGTAGAGAGAAAGAGAGCAGAATGCATTTGACGACGGTATACGAACATGACCATCCGCAGCAATAGAAGAAGAAGAAGAAGGTTGAATTATGTTTGAGCATTTAGGTATTGTGGGCGCAAATCGTTTTTTGGATGAAACTTAAATACGCGCACTCGGATACCATTTAGCCACATATTAGAGTTGAGAAAATTGTCCAACATATCCTCTGGGACACCGAGTTTGAAGTTTATATGCTTTAGGGCGATTTCATCGGTTCCTTCCCTAATCAGCCGATGGCACTTCAATTTAGACACATTTACATTGAAGGTAGATGAAACATATTCGAGTATAGATTGACAACTCGTTGACGGTTTGAATGATGATAAATGAAGCCATTTCAGTTGGGTTATCACTTCTAGTTTAATACCCATATTAGAGTTAATGTCAGTTCCAACAATTGCATTGTTTTTTCTCGTGTTTTTTTTTTCAGTTTTAGTAACAGTAGTGACAAATGCAGCACCAACAGTAGTGGCATCAACAGCAGCAGTGGTGGCGGCAGCAGTAGCAGTAGCAGTACATGAAGTAGCTTTTGACGCAATAGCAGAAGACGAAGCAGCTTCAGACGCAGTAGCAGTAGACGAAGAGGCAGTAGTGGCAATAGCAGTTAGGGCAATTGCATCGAGTCTGTTGACGATAGATATGCATGAGTCGGAGTCAGATTGAATGACAGACTCTGTATAGTTCGAGGATGATTAAGTAGGTCTCGATTTGGCTTTTGTGGCAGTAGAGACACTTCGGAGGGCGCTAGGGATATTATTGTTAAGTTGGGTCGCTGAAGTATTGAGTTGCAAGTTTGACGCGTTGGATCGAATAGGTGCGTAGACTTTATTCAATGCTTGCGAGCGGGTGACAACGTGATTTTTCGCACTAACACTTGACGGATATTTCTTTTTGTAAATTATCAAATTTAGCGTTTATAAAGTTATAACTTAATAAAGAATGGCAACAGTGAGGGCACTGTAATGTAGCCATCGCGCTAAATTTGAGAATTAATAAGGAATTAAAAGAAAAAAAAACTTGGAAAATTGCTAATCAAGTCTAACTTATAAGACTGTTAGTCGCAGACTGAGCATCATTGCTGCTTTATCGGATTTAGGTTTGGACGAAGATATTTTAGGATATTCCAATTTTTTGGGTATATCCGAGGTAAGACCTTCCTGCACACAAATTTTCAAGTTTCTAACTGTACTGGAAGTCCGAAATCTTTTTTGTTACACTTTTCTATAGAATGCCCACAGTAAAACGTTTTCGCGTTTAAAAAATAGGTCCTTTTTCTTGGAACAACTATCGAGATATATTCTTGTTCAACTTTTAAAGTTTGTGTGAACGTTTTGTACTACAATAATCGGATCGTGTGGCTACCGGTAATGAAAAAAAAATCAATGAGGACAAAACATCTTCGACAAATAAACAAGCGCCTGTTCGTCGCCGAAGAACCATATTAGATTTCATATCGAATGCAAATAGGAGCAAGGGAACGTAGTGGTAGACAGATAAAATGTTGCCGTAGTTAGGGACTTTATTTACCTTCGCTATGAACTCTGGCAACGGCACCATCGCTGGAATCAAACAACGAATAACTCTTGCCAATCGCCATTTCTTTGTGCTAAAAACCCGATTGAGTTTGTCGAGAATGGATGAGGTTGCTATCGAATGTTTTGAGTGGAAAATCCTGCGGTTGGTATACGATGCTGGTTGAGGGCCGACGCCACTGTAGCGCTTTAATAAGTAAATAAGTATGTCTATAAGCTCTATTAAGACGAGAAGTTCAAAGAGTAATAACCCGGTGACTACATTGCCTCAGACGCATAGAACGAGAACACGAGAATGCTTTAGCGAAAATGATCTTCAAATGCCAGTTCTTAAGTTTGATACGGTAGGGACGAGCCATATCAGCCGATTGCTGATGGCAGTATGCTTGAGCTGGCGAACTGACAGCGACGAAAAGGATGAGAGTCTACGCTGTTTTAGCCAAAGACTTTCCATACTTAGGACGGTATTACAGAACAATAACTCCGTTGACGCGTTCTGTTTGAAGAAACGAGTACCTTTAATTTTTTTTCAAAAAGATGTACAGTCTTCACCGTTTAATTGAACCGACCATTTTGTCCGATTTTTTCGACCAATTATCCGAGTGTTCAATTAAAGAAAACCCGCTTAATTGCTTCTATAGTGCAATTAAACGAGATTGAGCCAGTAAGTCAATTAACCGATGTTATATTCGAAAACTGTGATGAAAATGGTTCCGTTCCGATTTCTAGACCATCTGAAGTTTCAAATAAAGAGAGCATTCTGATTCGACAACAGCCTTAGATTTAATAGATAAGCAAGACAACTTTTGTAAAGTAGTGGACTGGAAAATTCTTGTCTTAACTCATTTGAAATTTTAAAATATCCTGTCAGTTGAAAATTGTCACAAAACAGCTGTTATGCCAAACGAATTTCTGCAAGATTGCTGAACTTTGGAAGACATTTTTTTTTTGTACTTGGACGAATATTGGTTTAAATTAGTAGTTTAATCTTCACACAGTTTTATTGTATAATATAATTCATCGATTTTGTAGTCTTCAGCAAATTGTTGAACTCGAATGATTACACTTAACCTGTGATATAAGTAAACTGCTTTTGAAAAAGCGCATAAGTGTATTACTTTCATAAAATGTTACCTTCAGAGCACTTCGTGTTTTATTATTGTGCGCAGATTTACAAGTTACAAAGCAACTTCAATGCGAGAACCAAAAGTAAAAATGTTGTTTTGACTTGGATGTCATATCTGACGTTGTCTTGTTTTTCAGTCAAGTTTCAGCGTTCCGTATTCTTTCTGAAATTTTAGATATCTAGAAATCGAAACGTGCCCAATAAGCTTTGTTGTCAAATGAATCACGCTATCAGAATTGGAATATGACAAACTACAGCTCGCTGCCATCTGTTGCGCAGTGCTGTCAACTTCAATGTGAAAACAGCGCTCCGGAATTACTACAATTTGTCCAATCTTTTGTTATAATTTTTTGTTTGTCGCCGATCAATTAACCGAAAAACTTGGATGCATTTAGTTTGTTTGGTAAACATTTTTAAGACCAATTAAGCGGGTAAATCAATTATACGGGACTCAATTAACCGTGCAAATACGTGTATAGCTTATATAGGAAATATTCGAGCCCGAGTTCAATTAATCGGGGATCACTGTATGTATGTAGGCTGACGCTTATGAATTCTCTTCATTGTCCCACAAGAGAAACCACTATCACGGGAGACTGTGGGCGATAATGTAGGATTCAGATGGATAAAATGGAAGGTGTGAAGATGAAGGTTGGCTTCGCCATTCATGCTACACGTATTCCTGACAGTCAAGGCCAACATGCTCTATATTTAATTGCTGTTTCTGCTATCCTATGAGCGTTATATCATTGACATGTGTCAGCTTTATTCTTGTATTCCCACCGGCGTTCAGTTAAATGAAAACACCTGTGCTGCTTTGATAGAGACATAAATGCTATTGCTGATAAAACTGATTTAACTTGGAATGCGATCCTTTTATTAGCCTTAAGCCACAACAAAAACTTTCGTTCGATTCGACCTGTGCGATTGCTGTCCGTATGAAGGAAGAGGCTTTTGAGCTAAGGCGCCAAACCCCTCTAAAAAATTGAGGTATCTATAATTAAAATAAGACTAGAAATTAATTGAAACTCTAAAGTACCCTAATGTGTGCTTATTTTGTGCAGGATCAGAAAGTGAGGCAACAAATATTGCAATATCATAAAGGCAGTAAAACTTTCTGGTTTTTCTTTACAATAATCAAACGCCCTGCCTTATCGATCATTCACGCTTTTGTCTATATAATGATTAGAATATGACGGATTCAAAAGAGAAAGCTAACCTGCTAGCTAAAATATCCCAGCTTGCCAGACAATTCTCTCAATCCACCTATTCTGGAGTAACTGGAATCCTTAAAGATCTCAATTGTCCCGTGGTATGCTGTCGCATCACTTGATAAATAGTAGATTTAGTCAGTGAACGAAGGTATTGTTGGATGAAAGGAACATCGGTCATAGAGAAGAACTTTGTTATTTTCGCTGTAAAAAACAAATTAGTCGAAGAGTGTTACAAGGTGGACAAACAAAATTATCGGAGTGCTACTGGCAGTGAATACATGCTCTTTTATTCAGTTAAGTGGGTGGGTTTCACGTAACAAATTGCTATTAAAGTCTCCATATAAGACATGCGAAATGCGATACTTATATTTGGCTGATAAGCTGTACCAACGAGAAGTTCAGAAGACTAGTTCAACAAAAAAATATTTAATTTCGCTAACATTCTACTTTAAATATGAATATTGTCATATCTTCACTACTAACTGCACTGCATTGTCAAAACTCTCTTAGCTACGTTTCAGATATGAAAATTTCGCCCGGCTTACCACAAGGAAGCGTTCTTGGACCGCTTCTCTATCTGTTATATACTCGTGATACCTCACTATGTTTACCGATGACACCACTATAGTAGCAGTAGTAGATGAACAATTGAAGAAACGACTGCAAAGCTGCAAAGCGCACTGAATAAAGTAAATGAATGGACAAGGGACTGGCGGATCGCTCTCAATGGAACTAAAACTGTTCACGTTAATTTAATTTATCATAAAACTAATGACTTGCCGATTTTTCTTAACTTACCTTACCTAAAATACCTTTTGCAAACAAAGCCAAATACCTGGGAATGACACTCAACGCAAGGCTGAAGTGGAATTCGCATGTGAAAATGAAACGTAAAGAACTCGAAATCAAATATAGAGAAATGTACTGGTTACTCGGAAAACATTCCCAGCTCAGTAACGAGAACAAACTGCTTCTATACAAGCAAGTACTTAAGAAGGTGTGGTACAACTTTGGGGTTGTACCAAGAAAACAAATGTCAATATGTATAATACAAACCTTTCAAAATAAAGTGCTTAGAGCAATCATCCAATCATCCAAGCACCGTGGTATACTAAAAACGACGATAGCCACAGGGATCTCGGAATTCTTGTAATCGAAACTAGAAGCTTCGCGCGAAAGCATAGAAACCGAATAATCGGACATGTCATCAATACATTCTTACAAATTTTGGATGAGAGTATGTAATTTATTGCGCCGACTACCAAGAACGAAACCCTTCGACTTGGCAAGATAAAAATTAACCGCGACTTAATTGTGAAACATGCAGGATCTTTCATTGGAAAGAAACCTGCCAAACGTTTTTATTTCGTGATAGAAAAATTGCTCGATAAGTCATAACTTAATTGCAGTATCCAAGAAATTTATATCGAAGGGAGGTATTTTTTGTCAGTAAGAATCTGACACTACTATGTGACAAAATTCTCATAGTGTATATATAAGATTTCACCTACTTTCGAAAAAAAAACTTCAGATTCTTCAAACAGATTGGCACAGTTAGATAATGAAACATGTCTTTCCTTGGATTTTAATTCCGGATTGCTGTTAGCAACCTGGATACAGAACGGTTGAGGATGAAGCAATATCTTGGGACTGAGCTAGCTAGAGAGAGCTGGAGTGTATTGTAAATTCCTTAAACTCTTACGGATGTGTTCGGCATATGCTACATTGAAGGCTGGGGACGCACTGAAAATCAAATTGATATCTAAAAGAATATTTATATTGATAAGTCATGCATAAAAAGCTAAAATCATATACCATCCAATCTAAAATTGTCCTGAACTACCAGACAATGCTCAAGGTGTTATGCGTAAAGAATCTCAGAAGACTATGATGAGAACTTGCTTCCACTATAGTATAAAAGGTAGAAATTTTGTAGATGAGCTTGTAAAAAGAAATAGTGTGTAAAAAAGTTGATAATATAAGAAAGGATTACTAAAATGACGAAGTAGTCGTTTTCTATTACGTGAATGACTGAAGGTAAGATTTGACTGCTTGTCAAGTTGGCAATTGAATGACCAGAGACAAATGATCAAATTATCTGTCAAATGGCCAAAATGCCAATGTTGTCAATGTTCTATATTACACTATGTGACCAAAATGACCAAATTTGCAACTGATCATTCAAGGCATTTTGTTATATTTTTGAAATTGAATTGTGGTAACGCTGTGTGTGTCAAAAGGTACAACAGAAATAAAACAAAGCAGATGACAAAAAGACAAACCACTAATTTTCACTGAACTGAACAATCAAATAATAAACAAACAACGAAAAAAACAACAAAAACCAAGAACCACGAACAAAAGCACAACAACGAATACCGATGGCAATTGAATTATTAAATTTCAATGAATGGCAAATAGTCATTTGGTCATTTGGGAAAAGCCCATTACACTGCATGGCCTTATTTTGCCAGAAGAACTGTCAAAAATGGTAATTAAATTGCCAACTTGGTAAGTAGTAAGCAGTCTAATACTACATTGAGTTAAAACAGGAATAGAAATAATATCATCAGCGCTTAAGAGCAAGAGGCATCTCTTGTGAAAGAACGCCAAAAGGCTAGAAGCGTAGACGCGGAATAGACATCTGCGTCAAGGAATAATTTCGCAATAGGAATACACACGTATGCGATTTCTTTTACATGAATTGTTAAGTGCTGCAGGAAAATTTGTTGCATGAGCAATGATTAGGTTAGCACTTAAGTTATTATAGTTCTCCAGATATGGAAATTGGGGCCTATAGTGGCACCAATTGTCCTGTGAAATCACTTTTACATGTGTTACTAATTTAATTCTGGAGGCCTTTGTTCCATGATTTTTTGATAAACACTATTTGCAATGATGTCAGAGGAAAGGTCAAACTGACACAGCAAACCTTTTTTTTAACACGAAAATAAAAGTAATTTGGTGAGGAAACTATTATTAAAACTTAAAGTTTCCGAAAGGACCCCTAGATTAATTTTATTTTCAAGGTATATTCTCTGTTAAACTGAAGTTTTAATTCTATGTATTTCCACTTAACAGCATCATATTTATTGATCACAACCTGTTAAATATTGTTAACAATTAAAAATAAACAAATAAAAGTAACGACTTTTATTTTCGTGTTTCGGAGGCCATTTCACATCAACAAAAAATAAAAAAATAAAAATTTTTTAGTGCATTTCGCATAATGGAAACCTCAGCCACTTATTCACTTCCTCCAAACATTAAATAATAAACAATATTTCCTGTTTCAGTGTCAAAGACAATTTTACTTTTATTAACACCACGCACACCTGAACAGCGTTAATTACTTCAGCTTCGATTAAAAATTATGAAACTTCGTGGCTATTGGTTTTGGTTCTGCCCTTTCCGCGCCGTGAGCATACAAAATCCATAGAATCAACAAAGTGGAACAAATGCCCGTACATGCGATCGTCAAAACCATCACCACACAGAAGAAGATACAAATAAAATGAAAACTCAATCAAATTGATTACCAAAAACATAAAATTGCAGCAATTGAGCAGAAACTTATGATTGAAGATCTTGCCCATGTTGCGCGGCGTTTTTACGGCGTCGCTGTCAACTGCAATGGTTCTCAAAAAACTAGGCTAATGTAAGCAGTTGCTGCGTCCTTTGCGATAGTGCGGACGATGTTAGGGGCGGAACAGCCCTTATTTACATTTCAAACTGATAGCGGAGAACACCTGCTGGTATCTTAAGAGAACACGTAAACAGTAGGCACGTCCGAATCGTTTCAACGTTGAATGTACAACTGACATCAAATGCACAACAAATGTGTTTGTTCATTTTTCCAGAACCGACGTGTATACGATCATCGTGTGGCCTATCTAGTGGAACGAAAGGCACATGAAAAGAGGGTCAGACGCGGGAACCATTGTTGTATTCCATACTGATTTTGTTGTTGTGTGCGAGTTGTTATACTTAATTGCCACCCGCCACTGCCGCCGTGCTTGGTTGACGTATTGAAAGTGGACGCTAGGTTGACCTGGTGTCGCATTGACCACATGGGGTCAATTGGATTACGGATGCGTTCTTTCAAATGATTAAGTATTTTTTACGCATCTCTTTTGGTATCTCTACGAATGGTGGGCAGAGGAGGCACGTTGCATGCTGCGTGCATCGTGCAATGCAAGTGACTTACGGTCGATCTTAACTTTAAAATTTGTAAGGCGAAAAAGGGAGCAGTGTTTACACTTTGCATCGGGGTCGAAGCACTTTTGATAAACTTAATGGAGTAAGATAAGATAAGATGTATGCACTGGTGTAGGTACTCACAGTGGTTGAAGAAGGAATTGGTGGAATGAAACAGGTTAAAGTTTGCGGAAATTAATTAAAACTTTAAATTTATAAAGTTGAAGAACCCGTTAAGTGTATTTTGTCGAATACCTAGGTGATTACAGGATGACTAAGGGTAGGGAGGGATTCTGGGTAAACTTTGTTTAATCGTGCATCAAATCGATTTAACACTTCTTTAAGCCGGGTCTAGGACTAGTTGTTGTTGTTGAGTGGCAAACCGATCAAGGTAGTTTTATTTACCAAGAAGAATAAAACCTCTTTTCCAGCAAAGCTTAAGCTCTTCTCGAGATATTTCGAATATTCTTGATTTAGACTAGACAAAAACAAAGTGTTTTGCTGTGATGGGGTAGACTAAGACTAACCGATACATAGAGTGAGTTATAAAAATATGAAATACACTTTTTTTATTTTACAATTGCATATACAATTTAAGGCCAAAACTACCTTTTACTATTTTAAAATATTCTCTATCTTTTTACAGACATAGATCGTAAGGTCCAAAATAGTAAAACTTACCATTTTCGAGTGACGATTATTCAAGTAAAGAAGTTTTTATTTTTGAATTCAACAAAAATTACGGGTAACTTGGAATATTCCATATAACTACGAATAAGGTGCAATCTGGAATACTCCATATTACCGACCATTCACACATTTTATTTCTTTAATTTCTATTTTCTTCAACCGAATTTGTGAATGTTAAAAAACAGATGTCACAGTTATACTTACAGAGAAATAGGGGTAGGATGACATGACATGTTCAACATTGAACCGCGAAAGTTTCTCGAAAACGTGAACATGTACGAAAACACGCACATACACGTCAACTGTTCATCTAACGTTAAAGCAGCTGCACCCTGCACCTGTAGTTTTGCATTGAACGTGGTTCCCTGTGGTCGTAAACGATATAATAAGTGTTTTTCGGGGCAAAAAATAAACGTGAGTTCACGTGAGCATTATTTCTTCTTACGATGGCGTCTATAGGCTTATTAACGTTCTATCCATTCAGTTTGTTTTATGCTTAATAAATGTACTATACATTCGAATTTATAAAATTGCTTTAAAACAATTACCGTTTGATTGAGAGCTTACAGAAAGCAAGGTGGGTCACTTGTCAACATGTCATCCTATTCCATATTATCTACATATTCCATGTTACCATATCTTAGTCTAATTTAAGTACATACACTTTCAATGGCTCTTATGTTCTTTTATAATGGTGCTGCTCAACATTAAGTTTCGAGCGTATTCTGCTGCTTCGCACGCGAAATTTCAGTAAGACCAGAAAGGTATCTTATTTCGGCATCTTGTATTCACGATTTTATGCTTCCGGTTATTACTCAGATTTCATGACCATAAGTGAGCTCGAGCAAAAACTGAAATTAAAAGACAGATAATTAGGTTTCGACATTAGCCTTCGATTCTTCGGAGTAAACGTCAACTCCACGAATGAGTCCCTTACCGAGATTTGAGGAAATGTATCCTAAGAAACCGCTGCTGCTTCGGCTTAGCGAAAGAAATGGGTTCAAAACCTCTAGCCCAGAGGACGAAATACATGCTCTATAAAACACAGATAATGCAAGTTCTGCTATGTATATGGTGCCAAGTACTGGACGATAAGCAGGAAAGCAGAGCAGGTATAAGTATATCTAAGCAATTTAAAGGGAAAATTGCTTAGTCGAACGAATGGACAATAATGCTCTAGCCAAGAACCTCCGGTTTTAGGAACAAGCTATCGCGGATGCCAAAGCGCTTGATTTGATGAACTGAAAACTGCTTTTCCGGGTGAGCGGCTGCAGTGTCTCAGGTAGAGATCGGCGATCAGTTCCTCCGCTTGCATACAGTCAGAACCTTATATGCTTAGCGCTCCTGTACTAATATCACATCTTCTCGAACGAAATATATACGTACACTTGAAGGTATAGCATCAGCAGCACACTCATATATTCTAATGCCTACTTTCGGACGACTGACAGTAAAATTAAGAAAATCCATTTTCTGAAACTTATAACCTGCAGACTCGCATAGTCATCTCCCCCTCTTTCCTCTTATCATTAAACTTTAACTCCCCTCTTCCATTTTCTCCATCACTGTGCTGTAAATTGAAATAAACTCTCTGGGACCCTAAGTGGTATCCACATTTAAAAAAGAAAGCCAGTAGGCCGATACTTCGGCTGAATCGTCAAAACCTGCAATACTTTTGGTCGCATTGCTCCACCTCGCCTTCCTGTTCTGTATTCAAAATTAATTTCCAGTCCAATTTTGAATTCATTTAATCAGTAATGTAAATCCCACACGTATTTATCTATTTGATAAGTTATTCAAATTTACTTACTGTCCGAAAAGCAAACGGCGATTCTCACTGAAGCACAAAAATTAGAACAAAGTTGGGGGAAACGATTCGTTCGCTTGTTTCTTGTTTATATAATTATCATTTGCCTTTTTGCTGTTTCTTCTCTACCCATATGGTACTAGTATGTTATCAATTTGGAGCACAAACAGTAATAACTGTAGTAGTACAGAAATATTTTTTGCTTTCTGCTTTTATTTTGGCATTCGATACTGTGTTCTTCCCTAGGAAGGAGGAAGTTGGCTCAGCCAAGTGGAACCACTCACGGTTGAGGGTGAAATAAAAAAAAAATAAATAAAAAAAATTGCGTATGCAATTTAATTCACATTTTCCTTTCCAGAAGAAACGAACAGACTTAAAACTATCAAATACGCAAAACCTTACAATAAATAAGACATTATTGAGTACACGGAACTGGTAGACGGAAAATAAAAGTTCCAAGTGCCGCTTTATTTTGATTACCATTTGCATAGATACATAAAAAAAAGAACTTGCTACATAAAAAGGTACAAAATTTATTAACGTTAGAAATCTAACTTATTTTCCGTGTTGCCATTCGCACAACCAACTATTGTAGGCTTGAGAACAGCATCTTCTGGATCATGCTCTGTTATGTCTTCCAATTCTATAAGATTATACGAGTCATTATTATATGTGATTTAGGAAAAGTAATTTATTTACCTGGCGGCAGATGAAACTTCTCGATGACAAACTTCTTTCGTCGCAACTTGAACGCCAAATCAGAGTGTTGAACCAGGGCTAAGGAATTGATAGCTGACATTTTCCTAAAATGTAGCAATCCGTTGTACTCTTTGAATGCTGGGTTTGTTTCACGGTCTGACCCAGCGAAAGACTCTAATTCAATAGCGTAGTCGACAAGATTACGAATTTTTGGCACTAGTGTTTCATCCTGAAATAATAAACAAAAATAACTAGCTGAAACTTTTATTCATTAAGAATGCAGCATAAATATACATATATTTAAAGTTTTGAGCAGTGATATGTGATCGCGTCACTCACTATGTGTGAATATCGTGTTAAGAGTTTGAATTCTCTCTATAAAGAACATTTTGGATTGCCACCAAACGTTTTCACCCCACGCTTTATAGAAATATAGAATTTGGTAAACTTGTAGGTAGCCACCAAATGAAATTCAGTTTAAATCCGTCAAGTGTAAACTCCAAACCGATTAAGATCAGGTGAACCATACTTTTGTAATTCAAGCATTGCGCAATGAAGAAAATGTTTGAGGTTTATCTTGCAAGATTTAGCGAACATTTTTTTTTTAACAAACCAAACTATCTCAAAATCCAATAAAAATCACTTTAGCTCAGATTTGAATTTCAACGATTTTCTTTCAAGATACGATAATTCTCTCTTAATCATTGGCTTGTCCAACATCGCAATACTGTATACATCTTTCTTAGGAACTGAGACGCAATGTCTATTTTTCTTACTGTT
This sequence comes from Criorhina ranunculi, assembly GCA_951813785.1. Taxonomy (NCBI): domain Eukaryota; kingdom Metazoa; phylum Arthropoda; class Insecta; order Diptera; family Syrphidae; genus Criorhina; species Criorhina ranunculi. The sequence goes on from OX638383.1 coordinate 19,704,809, forward strand.
GTTGGGGCTACAATCCAAGTTTTTCATATATCTCAAGTCTGAGAGATGCGTCGGTTGAAGTCCTAGACAATCAACTGCAGCATCAGTTCAGACCGTGACGAATTTTAAAATTCGACCTAGAGTTCAATATACACTAGGGCTATGTTCTATAGAAAAATTAGCATAAAGTCTCTTCCTCAAATTAAAACAGTTATTGAAAACACTTGCAGCCCAACAAGTGAATGTGGTTGTGAAGTGACACTAGTCACTACAATTGTGTTGGCCATAGTAGGGTTGGCTGCATCATTAAGATCCTTTTTAATGAAACAATTTATTCCCTAAGAATTCTCCAAACAAACGCAATTTACATCAGGATCCGATCGTGAACGTAGGCCACGAGTCTACAATGGAGACTAGGTATTATTTGTTCTCCTTACTTCAGACAGATCCGATAAAACTTCGAGAATACGAAGCAGAACTGGTGAAAATGAAAAACGGTCGATTTGAGACAGATTTACAAGGTTTCATTAAGTTGTGTAAAAAAAAAATGCATATTTTATGACTTCTCCATAATGAAACAAATTGTATAAGAAAAATAAATAAATAAATTCAAAATACTCTTCGAGACTACTGACGCGATTGTTTCAGAAAATATTTTTTTTTGTAAAAATACTATTATCACATCCCAAGTTCAAGGCGGGCGAAGCCGTGGGCAAAAGCTAATTAATTGCTTATTAATTCAGAGTATTTCTTTCTATCTTTCTGATGTCATCATCATTGCACTGTATGATTAACTCTTTAAGCCAAGTGATCCCCGTACCGCCAGTGTTATGCCTATGCAGTAGAGTTGCAGGTTTTTCGCAACGACGACTTTCTTTTAAGAGTTGAACCTGGGACGTACGTCACTAATGATTATGCTTAACACTATACCATGGCCTATACTCCTACAGTATGCTCTAGCGTTGAAGGTTCAATTTAATTTAATAGGCAGGCTAAAAAGTGCAAATCGGATTGGTGGAATTGTCTTCTCAGAATTGCCAAGCTTTGTTTAGAGGGGATGTGCACCTTGAACGTGGCCCGTTGTGGCAATTTTAACAATTTTTCAAGTCGGTGAATCATATGCCCGAGCTCTTCCAGTTTTCTAAAAAGTCTTCTTTTTTTCAGGTGGAAGAAATGGCAATTAAGGAAGCCTTGTCCTGATTAAAATATATTGTAGTTTGATTTTTCACGGAGAGTGACAATCAGATTTCAGCAATCAGGCACTCTTTCATTGAAATGAAAGGAGCTCTAGATTTCAGTGTGGCTCTTACGGAAAAATTTAATATGCACTTGTGCTGGGTTTTAGGAAATAAGAATACTGCGTATAAATGTAAGGCCTATGTTTACCTTTTACTACTCCTGCAGCAAAGCTAGTCATAGATAAAGGATGACATGACTTGCATTTAGTTTTAAGCTCAAACTGGATCAGAAATATTTTTATGAATTAATTTCGCTAAAGCCATAAGCACAGTGATTCGTGTCCCCATACGAAAATTCAAATACAAATATTTGGCGCTCGTAGAGAGTCAGGAACGCAACCATTCATATTGTGCGTATTATATTTTCCATTTCTTCTCGAATAATATTTGCAGGAGCTTCCTTTCTTTTATACCTATGCAACCCTGTTTAACAGACGACGGCACTACTTTAGAACAATTTTCTTTCGTTTTATCAAAAGCAAGTTAGCTAAACTGTTCCATGGTGATGACAATTACAATGGTGGACGCGTTTTTTATGAAGAACTTAAATGAACAATTTGATGAAAATGCATAACTAAACGTAGAATATATATACCAATGTAAACTGAAGCTAGTAGCACATAAAGGGGAGAAAGAAACATTATATTAAAAGCAAAAGAACATTACTGTAGAAAAAATCACAATAAATTAGATATATACTCACGTTTTTAGCAATTAAGTGCATTGGCATTGTCAAAAAGCACGCACACTTGGTGTTCTGGACCATTGCACGTAAAATAGTGAGAAACTTCAGTAGATCCTGTCCAAAATTCTCTTCATACCATAATGGTGATCCCAACGATGGAATGCATATGCGACAGAACTCGACCATTCGCAATTCCTTTGCTAGCGCATCAGTTAACCGCTGGTAATGTTTGTTAGTGAAAAAACCTCTTGCCGCACTACTACTACTCTCTTCTTCTTCGTCGTCATCGTCTCCGTTTCCTTCCATGGTTTCCGTTTTAGGACTATCATCATCTGAAGTATTCTCTTCATCTTCTGTACCATTCCATAATACTTTTGAGACATTTGACACCTCTTCCTCGGTCATGTAGTTAAGCAAATTGAACTGATGGTCATCTTCTCCAAAGCTTTTCTCTACATTCAAATATGGCAAATCGTTGTATCGCCATGCAATTCGTAAACTAGTCGTATCCATAGATAATTGTTCGAATTCTTCTGGACCAGGCTTAGAATTGAAAATATTTACGAACACTGGTTCTGGAAGCTTTTTAAAAATTTCCTCAGGCTCTTCGTCCAAACAGGCGAGGAATAGTTGTTGATTTTTTATAACACCTTCGGCTAAGAAATATTTACACAGAACTTTGGAGTAAATGCAGTGTTTGTCTTCCTCTAGAATAGAAAAATTCGTTAGTTTTAGTCTCTTGAAATGCTATATTGCTGAGATTGCTTACCAATTAAAATGATGGAATTCATTGGGACTCCACCACCTTTTTTAAAAAGAGAAATTATGTATAATACAAATTGATGATGAAAGCCAGAGCATTGTATTACTTACCGAGTAATTCATCTAATGCGGGATTCCCACTGCCAGTAATTACTTGACCAGTTTGTGGGCTGGTTTTTGTGCCTTTGATATAGGGCCGTACTAATCTTCGTCGAAAGCTGCTCATCCTTCAATAATGTCTTTTTGAATTTCCTTTTATTAAAAATTTAACACTCAACAAATGTTATAACAAAACGGAAAATAGGGAGAAAAGGTGGAAATTTTAAAAATAAAAAATGATACAAAGAGAGGAGCCAAATGTGACTGATAAAAAGCGTTCGCGAGGTGAGAAATGTCAAACAGTTGGTATGTGGTTTTTTTGTTTGACATATCATCAGCTGATTGCTAAATATGCTGAATGTGGATTCGAGAATCGATTTGAGTTTGTGTGTTTATTTTTCAAGACGTGGAAATTATTATAGTTACACATTTTCGATATTAACGAAAATATGGCTCAATAATAAAAGAGTACTTTTGATTAAAATGATAAATAATTAAATTAGTGGCTGAACGTAGACAAGACAAAATGGAACCCAATTATAGTGTCATCTAGTGGGCAATAGATTGCTCAATAGTTGTGTGGTGGGAATGGTTTTCAGTGAATTGGATCGTGAATATGCTAAGGTAGAGGAATATTATATTAGAGATTAACATTCTGACCTCTAGAGGGACAGGACGAATTATGAGCCGTGTTTTTTTGAGAATTATACTCACTTCAGTCAAAAAAACGATTTATACTCAGTAGAAGCCGCCCAAACCAATTGGTTTGCATTACATTGGTTTGCTCTCAAAAAAACACGGCTTATCTCGGCAGAAAAAAGATTCATTCATGTGTAGAACGTCAAACAGTAGCCGTGTTTTTTTGATAGCTATACTCACTTTAGTCAAAAAAACGATCTATACTCACTTCATCCACAGTAGCAGCCGCACCAACCAATTGGTTTGCGGCTCGATTTCTTTTTCTTCGTTTGACAGTTTGCAAATGTCAAAACCGAGGAAAAGCAACAAATACGATCGGCTAAAGGCTAATTTATGAGATTTTTCGCTGTCTGGTGGTCCACTTATGTAGTTCTATCCTCACTTGGTGCTACTGGGAAACTTATAGCCACTTGGTGTGTTGTATACAGCTATCAAAAAAACACTGCTATTTATGGACTGCACTAGCCGTGTTTTTTTGATAGCTGTATACCCAGCCCAGTAAGATTTTACACACAAAGCAATAACACACCAAGTGGGGATGAATTTCCCAGTAGCAGCAAGTGAGGATAGAACTACATAAGTTGACCACCAGAGCGCGGAAAATCTCATAAATTAGCCTTTAGCCGATCGTATTTGTTGCTTTTCCTCGGTTTTGACATTTGCAAACTGTCAAACGAAGAAAAAGAAATCGAGCCGCAAACCAATTGATTGGTGCGGCTGCTACTGTGGATGAAGTGAGTATAGATCGTTTTTTTGACTGAAGTGAGTATAATTATCAAAAAAACACGGCTAATAAAGGGTGGTTAAATTTTAAGGGCCGATGTTGAATGTGAACCACACCTAAACGTCAAGTTTTTTTCTGCATTTCATTTGACATTTCTCAATTTCAGACTAACTCAATTTGAACCATGGAAAGATACACAATCGAGCAACGCGTTAAAGTTATTCAGGCTTATTATGAAAACGGGCGTTCAAATCAAAATGCATATCGTGCACTTCGTGATTTTTTCGATCAATTTAATCGTCCAAATGTGCGTATAATCGGAAAAATCGTGCAAAAGTTTGAGCAAACCGGGTCTGTAGGAGACGTGAAAACACCAGTGCATGCTCGTACAGCTCGTACTGCAGAAAATATTGCTGCTGTTCGCGATAGTGTGGCTGAAGTGCCGTCCACCTCAACTCGTCGTCGTGCCCAACAATTGCACCTCTCACGCTCGTCGTTGATGAACATTATGCATGAAGACTTGCATTTACGCGCTTACAAGGTGCAATTGACTCAAGAACTAAAGCCTCTTGACCATTTCAAGCGTCGTCAATGGTCAGAATGGTGGCAAGAAATGGCAATAGTGGATGATCAATTTTCGAAGAAAATCATCTTCAGTGATGAGGCACATTTTCACCTCAGTGGATTCGTCAATCAGCAGAATTGCCGGAATGATAATCCAAGAGTGATTATCGAAAAACCAATGCACCCACAAAGAGTGACTGTTTGGTGCGATTTATGGGCTGGCGGCATCATCGGGCCGTATTTTTTCCAAAATGAGGCCGGTCAGGCAGTTACTGTGAATGGTGTTCGCTATCGTGAGATGATAACGAACTTTTTATGGCCCGAATTGGAAGATATGGATGTGGACGATATGTGGTTTCAACAGGACGGTGCCACTTGCCACACAGCTAACGAAACAATGGCTCTTTTGCGGGAGAAATTCAATGGCCGTGTTATCTCACGTCGTGGCGATGTTAATAGTCCGCCACGATCATGCGATTTGACACCGTTGGACTTCTTTCTTTGGGGTTATTTGAAAGAAAAGGTGTACGTCGATAAGCCAGCAACAATTCAAGAGCTAAAGGATGAGATAATTCGGCACATTAACGGCATAGAACCTCAATTATGCCTCAGCGTCATCGAAAATTTGGACCATCGGATGGAGGTGTGCCGCCGAGGTCGCGGTGGCCATTTGGCCGATATTTTGTTCCATACATAATTGAACCATACCAATATTATCATAATAAAAAGAAATGACAATAATTTCCTAAATAATTTGTGTTTTATTCAAAATCAACATCGGCCTTTAAAACTTAACCACCCTTTAGTTATCATTATACATACATTAAGTAGTTCATAAGTTTATATGTACATCAAGAAATAAAGGAAGTGTAAATAGAGCCGAGTATATATAGGCTCTGCTCGCTACTTCATTTGTTTATTTGATTATTTGTTCGCGACTGGATTTATCAAATTAATCAGCGTTGAGGTGGAACCAAAGAGCGATTTATTTTTCATCGCACTATTTATCAATTCACTTTAGTTATACCGTATGCTTTTCAGGTTCTAAGCGAGCATCCATATTCTTTGACATTGTGTCGTCGTGACATCACGTTGATGCCTTTTTAGGTCGTTTTCTGGTGTTTTACACTGAACCAAAAACGTGTATAATATTGTAACGTGTTTGCCGGTTCGCAATGATAAAACTTTTTCTCCTTTCTGATTCTATTTGTCTTTATTAAATCTTTTCAGAAACAACTGATTATCTTTTATTTATTCCAACAATATTCAACTCTTTAAATCCAATTATTCACAACTCTTTTATTCCAAACAACTTAAACAATTAATCTCAATCAAATTCTTCTGTAATTTTAATTCGCTATTAAAATCTCTATCCAAATCACTTTTCACTGTATCTCTACTAAATCTCAAGTCAACTGTGTCCATGCTCTCAATGCTCGTAGTATTTATACCCGAGATACGAATCCAGAATCTTCCTTCCTGGCGACGATTTGCCCATCTAGTGAGATATCGATAGTTCTGGAACGTGCCTGAGGTAAGTACCCCCCCAATAGATGTCGCTGATCGATATCTAAAATGTCTAAATGTCGCTAATACAGTTGATATAACAATTCCACTAAATGTCGCTAATGCAGTCGATATTACACTGCCCCCCTCCTAAACTTGTTCGTCCCGAACAAGAGCATCGGCGTTGTTTCCATGGTAACGATGTAGGCGATCCACATGTATGATTTTCAACTTGCCTCTTAGTCCCCGTTGAATTCTGTAGACAACATCGTTGATTCGTGTAACCACTGTATAGGGACCCTCCCAGTCCTGCTGCAGCTTTGGAGACCTCCCTTTTTGTCGATGTGGGTTGTACAGCCATACCAGATCTCCTTCCCGAAATCCTGACGTCGTTGACTTCGCGTCGTACCTGGTCTTCATGCGGTCACTGGCTATCTTAATTTTCGTCCTAGTTCTTTGGTGTATGTCGGCGATCCTTTCCCTTAGGTCTGCCACATATTCTTCTTCCGATTTCGGCTCATCCATGGGGGAACCAAATTTCACCTCACTAGGTAGCCGGACAGGTTGACCAAAAAGGATTTCGGACGGAGTATGTCCCGTTGAACTGTGAACTGCATTACGGTAAGCCATCAGGAACAAGGGAATATGTCGATCCCAGTCACGTTGGTAATCACTCACGACTTTGGAGAGATGTTCATTCAATGTCCTGTTGAACCGTTCTACCATCCCGTCGGACTGTGGGTGAAGTGGAGTTGTTCTGGTCTTTTTGATTCCGAGTAGTTGAAACGTTTCCTGGAATAGCTTGGACTCGAAGTTCCGTCCTTGATCCGAGTGCAGTTCCATGGGTACACCAAACCTGCTCACCCAGTTGTTGACAATCTTTTCTACGACGGTCTTAGCCTCCTGGTTGGGAATTGCAAACGCTTCAGGCCACTTGCTGAAGTAGTCCATAACAACTAAGATGTATCGGTTGCCCTGGTCGGTTTCCGGGAACGGCCCTGCGATGTCGACAGCGATTCGTTCAAACGGTGCACTCACGTTGTACTGATGCATCTTGCCCCGGGTTTTCACGCTTGGTCCCTTGCTCGCTGCACACGTGACGCACTTTCGGCACCAGCTCTCGATGTCGTCTCTCGCACTGAGCCAGTAGAATCGTTCCCGTACTTTATCCAGCGTTTTGTTTACACCCAGGTGTCCTCCGGATACGCCATCGTGCATTTCCTGCAGCACTTCATGCACTTTTGAACGTGGCACCACGAGCGGGCTCAGCTCTAACTACTTGGACGGGAACGATCTCTTTCTCCTCCTTTCGTACACAATGCTTACAGTCGGCTTTACAAGGTCGTCGCGACAATGCATCCGCGTTTGAGTGGAGTTTTCCCTTGCGATGCTGTATTTCGAACTCGTACATCTGCAATCGCTCTGTCCACCTCGCGATCTGACCCTCCGGATTTTTGAACTGCAACAACCATTTTAGAGCTGCATGATCTGTACGTAGGAGGAACTTTTGACCGTAGAGGTACTTGTGGAAATGTTTCGTCGCCATAATCAAAGCAAGAAGTTCCCGTCTTGTTACACAGTAGTTCCGTTCTGGTTTGGAGAGTACCTTACTGAAATAGGCCACTACCTTCTCCTGGCCATCATGCACCTGCGAAAGGACAGCTCCGATCCCAACATTACTGGCATCTGCATCTACGATAAACATCTTGTCCGGGATGGGGTAGGCCACTATTAGAGCCTCACATAGTTGTTGTTTAAGTTGCCGAAAACTCTGCTCGCATTCGCCTGACCACTTAAATTGTTTTCCCTTTTCCGTCAACTGGTGCAGGCTCTTCGCAATTTTGGCAAAATCCTTTACGAACCGTCGGTAGTATGTGGCGAGGCCAAGGAAGCTCCTCAATTGGTGTTTGTCCTTAGGAACTGGCCAGTTTTTAACGGCTTCAACTTTGTCCGGATCCGTTCTCACTCCCTCTGACGAAATAATGTGACCTAGATACTTCACTTCTCGTTTAAAGAGCGCACATTTCTTCGAGTTGAGTTTCAAGTGGGCATTGCGTAAGCGTTTGAAGACTTCCCTTAGGTTGTCTCGATGTTCCGCAAACGTTTTTCCCACCACAATGACGTCGTCCAGATACACCAAGCAGGTTTTCCAGGTTAGTCCATGCAGGACGCGTTCCATCAGACGCTCGAAAGTTGCCGGAGCGTTGCACAATCCAAATGGCATGACTGTAAACTCCCACAGTCCATTTCCGGCAGTGAATGCGGTTTTCTCGCGGTCTTCTGGGTGAATCTGCACTTGCCAATAGCCGCTCTTTAGATCGAGAGTGGAGAACCATTGGGCTCCAGAGAGGGTGTCCAGTGTGTCATCGATCCGGGGCAAAGGGTAACTATCCTTTTTGGTAGCATCATTCAGCCTGCGGTAGTCCACGCAGAATCGGGTGCTGCCGTCCTTCTTCTTGACTAGTACAATAGGTGATGCCCACGGACTCTGGGAACTTTCAATTAGCCCTTCTTTCTCCATCGACGAAACCATCTCCGCAACCTCTGTCTGCTTTGCTAATGGGAGTCGCCTGGCAGGCTGTCTAATCGGTCTAGCATCCCCGGTGTCTATGCGGTGCTGTACTAAGTGTGTTCGGCCGTGGTCCCCATCTTGTAACGCAAATATGTCAGCAAACTCGCCGAGTAGATTCGCTGCCGTGCTTCGCTGCTCCTGATTAAGTTCACAATGTTGAAAGATAGTCTTCCGTAGTTCCGCCAATCTGTAGGACGGAACCGGCTTCACAGGCTCCTCTTCAGTTGCTGCTGAGATCGCGGAAATCGGTACGCATTCTCCAATCACTTCCCCTCGCTTTAATTTGACGCTGTAGTTTTTCGGGTTCATGAGCCTTACTGGCACCATGTTGTTCTTTGGTTCCACTAGAATTCTTCCCACGATGTAGTTCTGGGAGTCTTTTTGGTTATCTGGCTCAATGAGGAAGAATCGATGGTTCCCAGGATCACCCTCCAAATTTGTCCAAATTACTGTCTCTGCAGAGGGTGGCAAAATGTCGTCCTTGCTGATTACCGACCTGAGATTTACTGTGCCTTTGTTTCCGTACACCATAGGAATCTCCACATGTCGATACCTCAGCACCTGCATTCCGATGTCCAGGATGATCTTATGTGCTTCCATAAAGTCCACCCCGATGATGCAGTCGTCGCATATGTCAGCCACCAGGAACACGTGTGAGAATGTTAAGCCTGCCATTTGTATTCTCAGGCGAACTTCTCCGTAGACTTTTGCTGATTCTCCTGTCGCAGTCCTCAGGCAGTAGCTACTGGTGTTGTGTAGCCATGAATTCCGGACGAGATCCCTCCTTACGATGGAAGCCGTGGCACCGGTGTCTATGGTAGCCACGCACTTGTTGTTGCCCATAATTGCTTCCACGGTCAAGCTTTTGTTGCATCGCTTGGTTTGGGAGACTTGGATGGTGGTTCCGGGGCCATCGATTCCAGAAACCAACTTCTGCCCCGCGAAGTTGGCTCTTAAGCATTTCCCGAATGAGAAGCTTGACCAGCAGGACGGATGTTATCCCCGCTGGATGCTTCTTCGTCGCGTCTCCGGCTAGCACAATGCGGACAGCTTCCGTTTCTTCGTGGTGCTCTGCACTGCCGTTGTAGATGTCCAATCTTGTTGCAATTCCAGCAACGAATCTGCCGTTCTGCGGCGTTATTTTGGCGCTCGACGTCCACTCTCTGGCAGGAGCATTCCTCGGTGATTATTTCCCTGACACGATGGATTCTCTGGGAGGCCTGATCTGCTGCCTCCATTGTCAGGGCAAAAGCCAAAGCCTCAGCAAGTGTTTTCTTCCCAGCCATTCGAACAGCCATTTGTAGTTTTTCGTCGTTAATGGCTTGGATAAACGCTTCGGTTGCCATCTCGTTGATGATCTCCTTTCCAGTATTGGGGTAGGACAGATGCGCCAGACGTTCCACATCTGCCTGCAGCTGCTGCAGTGTCTCTCCCTTCATTTGAGCCCTTCGGCGCAACTGGACCCTGTATACTTGTTGCATATGGTCATCGCCGAATCGCATCTCAATGGCCTTCAGTAGCGAGCCGTAGTCGCGATGTTGGTCGTCCGCGAGAGTTTGGAGTAGTTCTGCGGCTGAATCTCGCAGTGCAAGTGTGAGTGCAATCGATTTTTCTTCCTCGTCCCAATTGTTGGCCAATGCAGCGGCTTCGAATTGTTTCTTGTATATAGGCCATGATGTTTGACCATCGAATACCGGGGGCTGCATCTCCTTTCTTCTTGGACTTTCGATTGAGCTCACACGAAGTTTTTGCCTCTTCACACCGTCGAGTTCGTTGGTCAGACGTTTGAATTGTTTTTCCATTTCTTCGTACTGACCTCCGAATTTAGCCTCCAATCTCTTTTCGACATCTTCGAATTGTTGGTCGATGGCCTCGAACTTGAAGTCTAGACTTTCAAATTTTCCGTCCAGAACATCGAATTTGGCGTCAAGCTTGGCGTCCAGAGAGTTCTTCGACTCGTCGAGCTTGGCGTCCAGAGAGTGTTTCTGCTCATCGAACTTCTTGTTCTGTTCATCTAACTTGGCATCTAGAGTATTCTCGAACTTTTTGCTCTGCTCATCTAACTTGGCTTCCAGAGAGCTTTTTTGTTCGTTGGACTTTTTATTCTGCTCATCGAACTTTTTATTCTGCTCGTCCAACCTGGCGTCTAGAGAGTTCTTCTGTTCGTCAGCATTTTTGCTTTGCTCACTTAATATAGCGTTCTTATGCTCGGTGAGCAGTTTCATAAGCGCGGCCATGTCAATCATTGCACTTACACTCTCCTCCTCCTCTACGTCAAATAGCTCAGTTTCGGGGTCTCCACCGTCTTCTAGCACAGCATTTTGCAGCCGGAGCACTAATTCGCTTTTTAGCCCGCTGGTCTGAAGATTTCTCTTGCTCAGCTCTGCTTTTAACTGGACCAGGGACAAATTTTTCAATTTACGACCCATTTCTGTTCAAATTTCAAACACTTTTTAAATCACACCACTGTTCTTTTTGATCAGAAACTGTTTCTTTAACGTTTTTATCACTCTGAAAAAGTTTTATCCCACTTCTGACACCAAATGTAACGTGTTTGCCGGTTCGCAATGATAAAACTTTTTCTCCTTTCTGATTCTATTTGTCTTTATTAAATCTTTTCAGAAACAACTGATTATCTTTTATTTATTCCAACAATATTCAACTCTTTAAATCCAATTATTCACAACTCTTTTATTCCAAACAACTTAAACAATTAATCTCAATCAAATTCTTCTGTAATTTTAATTCGCTATTAAAATCTCTATCCAAATCACTTTTCACTGTATCTCTACTAAATCTCAAGTCAACTGTGTCCATGCTCTCAATGCTCGTAGTATTTATACCCGAGATACGAATCCAGAATCTTCCTTCCTGGCGACGATTTGCCCATCTAGTGAGATATCGATAGTTCTGGAACGTGCCTGAGGTAAGTACCCCCCCAATAGATGTCGCTGATCGATATCTAAAATGTCTAAATGTCGCTAATACAGTTGATATAACAATTCCACTAAATGTCGCTAATGCAGTCGATATTACAATATCAATGAAAAAAATCTTATTCCAAATGAAAAAAAATCATTAAAAGTGAGCTAAACATCACGTTCTTGAAATAAATGTATCCTCATTCATAAGTTTATGAATCTATTCATACACTTATGAATTGTTCATACAAAGTAAGAACCTGTGCATAAAATTAATGAATGAAATTTGTAAATTTTTTATGTAATAAATTATTGGATGTATGAAAATGTTCTTAAATTCAATGAATCGATTCATTACTTATATAATTTAGAGTATTTCTTTCGAACATCCCAGATGTCTCACAGTAAGACCCAACACTTTCAAACCATATACCACCCTAAAACTCCACTGTTATGCGCCTAATACAGTAGAGTTCACGTCAGCTTTATTCGCAGTTGATCGACTTTTTTTTTGACATCGGGAGTTGAACCTGGAACCTTCAGCGTGACAAGCGATGATTCAACCATTACACCATGGACATCCTTCAAGATATAATTTCTTATTGGAGTGTACAAAGTGTAACCACTTGGTCTGAGATTTGTTTATGAATAAATACATTGAAACTAAGTATGGATTCATAAAAATAAACACCAATGCATTAATTGTATGAATATTTACATTCGAAATCTTTGATTATGTTTCTATACACACAATTTATGAACAATTACATACACCTTATGAATCGGTACATTAATCTGTGGTCGATGAAACGTTTTCTTTAAATGAATTAGTATTTTCATAGATTCAATATATTTATTCTTAAAACTCGTAATCGGCAGTTGTATGAATAGTTCATAAGTTTATGAAAAAATTCATTAAAATGAGAATCAGCGTTCATAAACAAAATTTCCCCTACAAATATTTTTATGAAGGCGAATTCATAGGATTAATGAATCGGTCATAAAATCAGTATTCTTTTTAAAGAATTTGTACATAAAATCAATGAATTTGTCCAAAAAATTAATGAATTTTGCTGTATGAATGGCGATCATTAATATTATGTACAGTAATTTTTTCAGTGTATGCCACGTTATCCTTGGTCTTCCTCTTGGTTCCGATCCTAAACGCCGTTTGAATCATGTGAACTTCCGACCTATCCATGATGTGGCTTTACCATCAGAGATAAAGAATGTAGATACTCTCATCCAACAGCTCATAGATCTTTTTCCTCTGTGCGTGCATATGTGCTAACAGGCTTATGTTGTCGTTCACAAGTCTAAAACTCAAGACGTCTTGCCTAAGTAGTAGGTACCTCTGATGTAAAATTAGTATGCAATTAAGTGCTGCTTCTGTTCTCTGTAGTAATAGTCGAAGTAGCCTGTATAAGGGGCTTATCACCGAAAAGAGCTCTATAGCTCTATTAACCGATTGTAAGACCCCGCCCTGGTGGAATAAGCCTTCGCGCAAAAACGCAACTGCTATTCACTAAACTCCTAAGAACGGTTCGTCTCGGCTGCACCGGGGCTTTTCCCAGCACGCCTGGCTTTGCTCTAGATGCATTGCTCAATTTACCACCCCTTGATGTTTACATCATGGGCGAAACGATCAGAGCCATCTTCCGTTTAAACAAAAGTGGATTTTGGTTTAACACGCACTGGAGTTTTTATGACCATGCGCGAGGAATATCATTTGACTCAAATCTTATGGATATGCCATCTGTCACAATTGTTCTGCAATTAAGATTAATGTGCAGATTTACGGTCGACTTTCCCTCTGCACAGGATTGGTTTTCACCTTATTCTGAGCCGGGTAGTCGAATTTTTACAAATGGGTCCAAGACCAGTGATGGCTAAGGTTGCTGGATTCTTTGTGGAGAGCGACAACACTGCGACAGACTGCACTTTCCCTTTGGTATTAATGCATTTGTCTTCTATGCGGAGATTTTTGCTGTACTTATGACTGCGAACTATATCGGAAAAACAAGTGAAGGGGACGACAGTCAGGCTGCGCTTAAGGCCTTGATCTATCCTCTAACTCAGTGGTTCTTAACCGGTGGTCCGCGGACCACTGGTGGTCCCTGGAAGCACCCGAACTGGTCCGCGAAGCCATCCGAAAAATATTAAATAAACTAGTTGGAGCTGCCATAATAAAAAGTTAGAAGAGGAGTTACTTTTTTCTCAAGAACTTTAAACGACGTCGAAAGGTGCAGATGTTCTGGATGTAATAAGTCTATATATGGAGAAACATGGACTTATCTGGCAAAAGCTCCTGCAATGCTTGGTTGCCGCTTTGTTCTTGCAACGCTGATAAAAACAAAAAAATCCAGTTTTGCTTATTTGGTAGATTTTTTCGCACAACTAAATAAATTGAACCTTCAACTGCATGGGTCAGGAAATTTTACGTTGCAAGGCACCAGCAATATATTTTCATATGAAGATAAAATCAGCGCGAAAATTGAGCTGTAGATCAATAAAGTCGAAAGAGACTGAGAAAGGCGTTTGATACCCTGAATCAAATTATTAACGGACAGTGTGCTGAGATTAAAGGAGAAATACAGAATAATATTACACTTCATTTGAAAAACTTAAAAAGAGAAAATTCAATCGCTATTTTCCTGACTGCGAGGACAACGGTATTCGGAAACTGATCCGCAATCCTTTCATTGTAAACGTTTCTGAGGTGGCTGATGAAATTCAAGAAGAAGTGATTGAAATGCAACACGAAAGCAACTTGAAACATTCGAGACAGGAATTAATCTTGAAGATTTTTTTAACCAAAAGGCAATTTCTTTTCCAAAGATTCGAGAAATTGCTATACGTCACCTAACTTTGTTTTCATCGATATATCTATGCGAGCAGGGGTTCTCGGCGCTTCTGATAATCAAAAAGAAGCACCGAAATCGGTTGGATGCCAGTGCCGACATGCATTTGACTTTAAGTAACACTGAACCAAGGATTCAAAAGTTAGTAAAGAGTATGCAGTCACAAAAATCTCATTAAAATAATATACTTATCCCTATAATGTAAAATTGTCGTATTTAAAAAAACTTAAATACTGTTGGCTTTGAACAATTGTATGCGTGTTTTATTTATAGATAGAACAACCCTTTATTCATTTACATTTACTGTATTTTACCTCTAAAGTTAAGAGTCTAAGCAGTTGGTGGTCCATAGGAAGACAGAAATTTTGTCAAATGGTCCCTCATCACTAAAAAGTTAAGAACCACTGCTCTAACTAGATCCAAAATAGTTCGAGAATGCAGGTTTAGTTTGAACTCGGTTGGAAGACTGAATTTGTCAAGACTTGTCTGGGTCCCTGGATACCGCCGGATTACCGCAAATGAGTTCTTCGATGAGGTTGCCAGGTAAGGATAAGTGGAGAACTTCTCTGGCCCTGAACCCATGATATGTTTGCCTGTATTTTCGGTTACGGCTTCTATCGATGGTTGGATAATCACAGCTGTAGGTGGCATCACTCTCCAGGATCCAGGCAGACTTGACTTCCTGATTTCTGTAAGAAGTCCGCCGCATTCTTGTTGTTTCTAAGCAGGAAAGACTGCAGACAACTTATTGGCATTATAACGGGACACTTTTCCTTTGCCAAACATCTGAACGTGTTAGGTTTGTGACACCACTGTCTGTGACCCTTGTGGAGAGGGCGACGACACTGCGGAACATTTTCTATGTGATTGTCCTGCCTTTGATTGTATCAGGTGGTCGAATTTTGGGGCTAACGTGATGAGTGCTGGTAACCTAAGCTCCTTTTCACTGAAGCTCTTACTTGACTTTCTTAGAAAGACGAAGAAAAGTACAATGGACTTGGTTTTGTATCTGAGGGCTCCAGTGTGGTGGGGTTCACCGCGTGGAGGTAACAGTAGGAGTTGGTGGACAGTAGTTGATTTGAATGCACTTGTGTACCCTTCGGACAAGGGGTTTCTAACTTATTATGTATGGTTACAGTCAAGACCCCGTAAGGCAAAGCAAATAAATCTACGCTAGACAGATTCAATTCTAAGAATATTCCAGCAATGGTTTGAGGTAGCTCATGTATTATATAAGGATTTGGTCGCATAGGGATTTAAGAATTCCTTTGACCAGCGTTTAATAAACCCAAGTGGAGAGTTTGCTTTACTTATAATGTGGTCGACATAACAGCGAAAACTCAGCTCGTTATCACACATAACGGAAACACTCTGCTGATCGATAGTGTAGCTTCTTTGAGAGTTGAGGGCTACAAAGTTTTTCTGGCACTATGTGTATAAAAGTTATTAAAAGCAGACTGCAGGGTGTAGGAGTCGAAGAGGGTCGAAATTTGTTTGGAGATTCTCAAATCATTCGCATATGTAGAACAAAAAATTAGATTCCTTTGAGACGAGCTCGACATCATTGACGAAAGGAATTAAGATGAGTGGATCCAAATGGTTGCCCGGAGGAACTTCGGTGGTGGCTTAAATTAGACGTCAATCGTCTCAAGTTTGACTGGAATGATTCTCTGCGAGATTTTATCGAAAACTATTCTAAAATCGGTGGCAACAACGCCCACTTCCTCGCCATGTTCCAAAACAAGTAATGTGATGGAAATGAATTCAGTAGGGTAAGTGGTAGTGGATCTTTAAAAAAAAAACCATGTTGCTTCGGGGAGAGGACGGACTTGCGGATCAAGAGCATGGTAAAAAGGATTTCCTTGTCAGAAGTGAAGTTAAAGTGACCAACGGTGAGGACATACTTATATGAGTTCGTTGCTTCTATCAGAGCGCCAACCGCATCCAATTCCTACTTTAAAATTCCAGTTAAGGTCCACATTTGGGGTTGGGCTTAATTTAAGACTTAGAACTAAGTGAAGTCTTATTACTATATTTATCTAACCAGTTGGTAGTCAAATTTTGTGTTGTAGTCGAATGTCACGTAAAGAGCACTGCCTATTTACTCGGTATGAGATATTATTAGCATTAGCCTGACGGAGGACTCTAGATAATTTAAATAGTACAGGCTGAGCTTGCGAAGTCGAGATGCAGTGAGAATGAAGATTCATATCCTTATCTAAGTGACAATTGGTCGACGTGGGCAGTAACTGGCTTTATCTCTGCTTTGGATAGGCTTTCAGACACAAGGGTTAGGTAAGGTTAGGTAGGAGGGTTGAAAGGGAAGGAAATCCTTTTTCGGTCACACTTAGGTCAATGTAGACCCATTGTTGCTCTATCAAGCCAGCCCGCAGCACTGATGAATCTGTGTATGTCAAGCACCGACTTGCTGGACAGTTCTTCTGGATCCTGAAATCTTGTATGTCAGAGTGCTGGACAGTGGCAGAGAAAGTGTGGAGTGTCCTCATCTACTTCCTCGTCACCGCATCCCCTGCATAGGTCATCCGTGTTCAATCCCAGTCTTCTTGCATGGTAGTTTATCATGTTATGCGCGGTGATGATACCTATGAGGGAAGATAGGGATTTTTTTATTAATTTGTAGGATTCTTTCGGTTTTATGTTTATTGTAGAATAGCTATAGTATCATGGTTATGACACAGGAGCTGAGCACATTCCAGCGCCCTCGCCTATGTCCAAGGCTGCTTAACTTTTTTAGCAGTCGGGCCAAACGGACGATTCAGACATTTTCGGTGGGCCACTGACGGTTCCTATTTTAATTACTTTTCAACTTTTTTATAATAAAAAATGTAATAGGCGTGTTTTTTTGGTATCCCATATGGGATTGGTGAAAAAAACGGCATCGAGGATAAGCAATTTGCGTGTTAAATGCAACAACAACTTATCCCATATAGCATTAGCTAAGACCACATAATTTTCTGGGCTTTACTTTATCCCCGATAAAATCGGTGCTACCAGACTCTAGTTTCTATGAAAACGCGACAATTGACGTGCGTTGATGTCAGTCGAGCGATTCTTTGTTATGAAAAAATGGCTGAGCAAGACAAGGTAGGTTAAAGCAGAAATACAACAATATGCTAAATAATTCGATAAATCTATATTTATTGTAAGCATACGAAAAAAGTGGTCAAGACCTGAGGAATTGGGGCTGTTGAGATGTTGTTTATCTCACAACTGTCGAGTTGAAATGGGCGCATTCACTATTCCGGGCAAATGAAATTATTTTCTGTCAAACCCATCGAACGCTGAAAGTTGACTAGCAAACTAGTCAACGTCAGATTTGAGATCAATGTCAAACTTGCATATTTACTTTCTGTTCTCACTTTGAAGTTATTTGGGAATTGTGATTGTGCGCTAATATTTGAGAAAATTAAAGAAAAAAAGATTTTAATAAAAAAACATGGACAGAGGACATGGACGTTCTGTCTCCTCAACATCATATGTAACACCATCACAAATTATTTTGCATTGCATTTAATTTAATTTCCAATAAATTTGAAATTTGAGATAATTTGATGCAAATTCAACAATTCAGTAAAAATATATTTCAAGAAACAGCTGTTTATGACATTTCTCAAACTGACTAACTTTTGCAGCAAGAATTTGTTTGCTAAGAATCCAGTCCTATACATCACAAAAACTGACTAAATCCTCAGTCAATTTTAAAACTCTCGACCAATCAGAACGCGTAGATTGCAAATAATTCCATTTGCCAAAATATTGAATGCGCCCAATGTCAATCCATACGCAGTGCTGCCAATTTTTTGTGATGACATTATTAATCCTCGATGTCGTTTTTTTTGTCCAATCCCATATGGGATACCAAAAAAAACACGCCTATTATGAAGTGTAATAGTTGTTTATTAAAATAAGAAAAAAGGGCATTTAATGCCAAATAACGAAACAAAACTGTATACATATGTAGGTATCTTAAATGAAAATCTTAATAAAATCAATGTGATTTCTGACATTGTTTCTTTTGTAATAATTTACTTATGTTAGGCATCAAATCGGATGTTGATAGTAACAACAAGTCACAAATATGTTGCTCAGTTAGTGATGTGCAGGAAATTTTCAAATTTCTTGCGCGGGCCATCTAAGATTCGTCCGCGGGCCACACCCCACACCACTCTGGCCCGCGGGCCTGGGGTTGAGCAGCCTTGGTATAGACGGAGGTTGTTGTGTCGTTATTCAGTATCTGATTAGCTCCGCAACAGTGTCGAGTTAACGTTCCGAGTGGCCCTGAGCCAAAATTCATCTCGAGGCCCATATATATGAAAA
This sequence comes from Criorhina ranunculi, assembly GCA_951813785.1. Classification (NCBI taxonomy): domain Eukaryota; kingdom Metazoa; phylum Arthropoda; class Insecta; order Diptera; family Syrphidae; genus Criorhina; species Criorhina ranunculi. Next base: position 19,723,757 of record OX638383.1, read on the forward strand.
GAAGAACATAAAGTAAAATTCTAAATTGTAGGCTTGTAATTCACGAAAGGTGCTCCATGGTGCATCATGGACGAACGTCTGAGTATCCTTGTATAATACATACCTACACATTAGTTATTGCCAAGACCTTTTCGCTTTTAGAGCCTGACAAAAAGGTTGCCGTGCGGCTCGGTGGAATTCTTTTTCCATGTGAATGTGGAGGTCAGTCCTCTTCAATATGTGTTTGTTAATTTTCCTTCTACGAAGCCACAGTGGTTCCCAAAGATAGTGACCACCATTTGAATGCGCCGGTCTATTACGTGTTCCCAAATCTTGACAGGTGAGCTTTATATCTCTATGATTAGAGCAAACTTGCAGTATAGAATGGTATAAGTGTCTTGAGGAGTCATGCATACCATATCCATCCAACTTTTTGGTAAAGAACTTTGCTAGCCGGGTATAAGTAATGTTACCCAGGCGCTACCGCAGCTCGTTGTTTTAATGACGTTCCCCTTTTAAAATACCCAAAAATTTCTTCGTCGAAAGCCAAGTAAGCGCTTCCATGCTCAGGGGCTTAGGGCGAAGGCAGGATACACGTAAATGAAATCCTCAACAGTATCGTCACCTTCTCCACAACCGTCGCAGACTATAAAGTCACTTAAGCCTAGCACATTGAGATGCTTTGCAGAAGTGAAGTGCCCTTTTAGCATTATTTTACTCCACCCGCCTGCATCCTGGAGAATCATGGCACATACATTTTTGCTCCTTAAAGACACAATTGTTAATGGTAACTCTAATTGCGAATGAAGAGAGACCCAGAGCACGTTCCGGTCCTGACAAGTCTATCTCTGAGCCTTGTCTAGGACCTGTACTGTAAGTGGTCAACTAGTTAAGCAATGCCTTAAGTGAAGCCTGGTTGGCACTACAGACATATGTAGATACCACCTACTCCCTATAATATAACTCATGGTTATCCTTTGCAAACAAGCTGTTTTTTTAAGTTTGGCGCAAGGAGAAGTCACATGTTAAAATAAAGTCGCTTCCACCGCATTTGTTAGGAAAAGTCTTATCACAGCTAAATAAAGGATCTTTTGTAGTGATAAGCCCCTAATCTTGCCAAAGGCATTCATACAATGAGAACAAATTGAGAGCGTCTGTTTTCAACATGACATGTCTGACTTAAGTAGTGTTCTACTCATAGTGTGCAGGCGTTGTTGACGATTTATGCTTCACGACGGGTACTAGGACTTGCTTGGTGCATGCTCTCCACTCTCTAGTAAGTTCTGTTTTAGTAAGGGGCACAGTTTCTTTTCATCATAGAAGTGAGCTCTGAAAAGGGCTACAACCAAAAAAGGTTTATTATTTTTATTTTTGGTTTTTTTACAGCCGGAACTTCTCTTCCACCAGATTGCAAACCACCCACGTTTGGAAGACATACTTGTCGGAACTAATGGTTCCTCCTCCAACACTCAGTGTTCCACATCCCAAAAGGATAATTACAACCGTTTTCTTAAGAAAACAATGGAAAGCACCTGTGGCAAGTCCATCCATCTATAGCACCCGCTTATCCATCCTTTCACCATTGCCTAGTGAACCCATGAACCTAATTCGTTTTAAAAAATCAAACATCTTTCACCGCTATAATTACAGACACGCACCACCACGTCCCACCTTCTTGATATATAATGAGGTTGATCCTCCCAGGAAAACTATAAGAAAAAGAAAGGGAAATAAGAATTTGAATTGGTTAATCCTAGTTCCTCTTTAGGGACTTTTCTTAGAAGAGAGTTTGCGCGCCACTACGAACGGCTCACTAATTGCGAATGGCAACCACGAAACATTGAATTAGGAACCTCTTTTCATGGATTTATGGCGCATCAGTGTTTCATCTACAAATTGAAAGTAAATGTGATGATGGAGGAAAAGGACGATTAGAGCTGCGTTACCTACATCATGCAACCAGCAGAAGGATCGAAGACACGTTGCGTATTATTATCACCCTTTGCAATGCAATCTATTGTCGAAGATAGATACTTGCGTGGCAAAAAAAAAGAAAGAGGGAGAAGGGATGAAGAGAAATACAAAAGCATGTCCTATTCAATTGTGTAGTGACCACTGGCCATATGCACATAATCGATTGCGTCCTGCTGGGCATTGCTTTGTAAATTGCATCCCTTTTTTTGCTGTCCGATATCCTTTAGCATTGCCATTGTTTTTCGAACAGAACAGAATAAGAGGATTTTGAAAAAGGATATCAACGGATTGTACATTCTAGAATGATTCATGGATGAAAATGGGAATGATATAGATGGACAGAGAAAGATTCATGCAATGCAATGGGAGTTCATTGTTGCACATTTTCATATATATATATTTTTTTTTTGGATTCTGGTAGTGTTCTTGAAATGATCTGTTATATTAACAACAGAATTCCATTTCTTTTTTGTTTTATCCTAGCTCTCGTCGTTGTCATGTTATTTTTGAGACCTCCTTACTTTGAATTGGTCAAGACCGCGTGTCCTAGAAGCAAACGATATACATACTTGTTGATTGGCAAATTGTCGAACTACATCAAGAGACTGGAAAAGATCTCATGATCGCAATTAGATCCGAAGATTTTATAAGAAAGCAACAAAAATAGTAGCTTTTCTTCAATTCTCTAAGCAGACCCTTCGAAATACTAGTCTAGTCACTTGTTTAGCAAGGAGTAGAAGATACTTTTAAGGTCTTACAGCAGCTTATTAATCAGCATCAAAAAGAGAGAAAGACAGCCTGATAGGATAAAAGTAAACCCCAACCCCAGTCAGCACAGCTATCAAGAAACTGAAAAAGAGCAAAGCTGCCCGATTCGATAGCTTACCAGTGAAGAATTTAAAATTTACCTATGAATTGTTCATAAAGTAAGTGCATAAAATTAATGAGTGAAATTCGTAATTTTTTTTAAGTATTCTTTAATATAATGAATTGATTCATATAAAATATATGTTTTAAAGGGGTTATAAATACCCTTATGAAATTCAAACAGCGTTACTGTTGGTGTAGTGATTATTTTTTTAAATTATAGTGTTTTTTTGTTTTGCTCCGAAGGTGGTGTCGTGAATGATTGGGAAGAATTATTGGTATTGTTGCTGTTGCTTATAATTCACAGTATTTATTTCGAACATCCCCCGAAGTCATTATCACTATACTCACTCAGTACGGACCACCCTTTATTCCAGCGTTATGCGCCTAGTACAGTAGAGTTGACGTCATCTTTATTCGCAGTTGATCGACTTTTTTCTTCGACATCGGGAGTTGAACCTGAAACCAGCGTGACAAGCGATGATTCAACTACTTCACCATGGCCACTCTTCAAGATGTACTTTCTCATTGGAGTTTTTTATATTATCAAACAAATTTATGAACTTTCTCATTGTTTTTAAGAATATATTCATACAGCTTTGAATTGTTCATAAAAAGAACCTGTGAAGAATGAATGAATGATATTCTTTGAAAGTTGTGATCTCATCAAAATAACTGTACCTACGTTGCCTGAGAATTTTTATGAACATTGGAACTAAGTATGGATTCATAAAAATAAACACCAATGCATAGAGTATATGAATATTTACATTCGAAGCCTTTGGCGATGTATCTATACATACAGTTTATGAACAAATTCATACTCTTTATGAATCGGTACATGAATCTGTGGTCGATGAAACGTTTTCTTTAACTGAATGATTATTTTCATAAATTCAATGTTTTTATTCTTAAAAATCGTAATCGGCAGTTGTATGAATAGTTCAAAAGTTTATGAAAAAATTAATTAAAATAAGTATCAGCGTTCATAAACAAAATCTCCCCTACAAATATTTGTATGAATGCAAATTCATAGGATTTATAAATTGCTCATAAAATCAGTATTTTTTTTTAGAATTTGTACATCAATGCATTTTTCTTTAAAATTAATGAATTTTGCTGTATGAACGGCATTCATTAACATTATGTACAATAATTTTTTCAGTGTAGGGGGTTATTTATCTGTTTAATGTCATTTACAAAATCCTGTAATTGGCACGTACCTACCAGTCTGGCTTCCGGCCAGACAAAGCTACATAAAATCAAAATTTTACACTAGCATCATCATGGAAAAGACCACGAACTTCAAGTTGTCATGCAATATCGCTTGGAGCTAGGTTTACAAACTGATCGCAGAATTTGGGGTTACGTACAAGTACAATTTGAAAACACTTGATCGGAGCTATTCTAAACGTACAATGGATTTCAACGAGTATTTGCCAGTTCTGCGTAAAGCAATACGGAGGACCTTAAACAGACAATGCATTTGGACAAAACATATATCTACGTATACATACCAATATTTAGAGACTAGCATGTACCAGAATTACCAGTTTGATGAGAACAATGACAAATGCAGAGATGGAAGCCATTCGTACCATCTGTCTCTGACTACATCCAAGAAGCCACGGCTAAGAGTGTGAATCCGTATGGATATGCCCAGACGTCAACTCGGACTACACTGTCCCGACCCTGGACTTGGAGAGACCTTTCTCATGGGCCTCTTCTAGTCGAGAACAGTGGGAGAACAATGATAAGTCCAAATCCCTCTACACCGATGGCTCAGAAGTGGACATAGGCTAGGTATAGAAACGGGTCTTTTCTCCACTTAGCTCTTTAAGACTCCCAGATCACAGCAGTGCTTTTCAGCCGAAGGTTCTAGCAGTGATAAGACTTGTGCATCTAACGTCAATGCTAACAATATCACGATTTACATTGATAGCCAGGCGGCTATAAAAGGGATAGCTGTTACGCAGATAACGCGAAATGGTATTGCGAAGAGATAAGGGTTCTTGACACGCAGTACAATGTCCTCTACTGACTCTCTGGTCACAGCGGGGGTACCGTAATGAAACAGCCGATGAATTATCTAGAACACCCTAGACCGTGCAAGCAGACGATTTGGTTAAACCTCAACTCTACAATCTTAAGGCTTAAATTGCTCAAATATCCTTAACGGAAGCAAATATCCGGTGGAAATTATTAACCACGTGTGAAGTATCAAGAAGGTTGTGGCCAACAAGCTTCTGTTAAAAGACAGGAAGTCATAGTTAATGCTTGTAGGGGTACTTGCCGGCCATGTCAAAATATCATACAAAGAAATTATATCTGTACTGTGATGACATATTCAGGGGATGTGGCGATGGGGAGGTTCTAAGGACAAAGCCCATTCTCTGTCAATGCTTAAATAATAAATAAATATTTGACGCGAAAGCTTATAGAGAACCAATTTTCCTATTTTCTCACAACCAATCATGTTGTTCGTGTTATATTCTTCGCACGAATGGAAGGGACCTAAAGTCTCCGTACGGCGGGTTGAGAAGCTTTTTCATGACAGATTATACTCTTGCAAGAATGTCATGCTTGCTTAGAGGTGGTGCCGCGAAAAAAAGTTTTGTGGTTTTTGAGAATCGAACCTGTTTCTTTTGCTAAGCAATCCAACACACTAACCACTAAGCCACTGCGACCATTGCACGAGATCATTGCCTAAACCGTAGTCAAATAAGGGATAGAACCCTGGACAAATTCACACAAGAACACAAATGAACCACCGGATAGTTCATCAATTGGATACTGCAGAGCCAAGAAGAGGTCCACTTTCAACTACATCGCTACGTGAACTTCTAGTGAGTTATTGGAGTCCGTTGCAGAAAAAAAATTACCATTCGTTCCAGCACTTCGATAACCGATTTCCTCTGGCCTCGACTAACTTTGACAGCACGTGATTCCACCAGGATGGATTGACTATTTGTGGTAGTATTTTGCAAGTGATCCTACTTAAAGATTCGCCTATCGTTGATGTTCCAGCGAATTGGAAGCAAGTTGTGCCTATTCAAAAACTTTTCAAGGATCGAGAGTCAGTTAGAGTAAATTAACTGCAACAGAAGTTTGGAAAAAGATCTTTCAAAATTCGAGTGTAACAGCTGTCAAGATTTTCTCTGGGCTTTCCTAAGGTCAGTTCTTGCACAAAAGTTCCTTTGCACATCTGCCTCTGCATAATTACTTAAAAACTTAGTTGTTCGTGACATAATTAACCTTCGCTGCCAAGCAATCGATATATAAGGTATGCATCACAATTTCTTGCCAAGTGATACGTGATTTCATGTCTTGCTCTTGAGTAATTTGAATACAATCCTCTCGTCGACTGCACCCATATTGCATTCTTGCATTCTATGCTTTCACACATTTTCAAACAAATTATGTCGCACGCACTTGAGCACATCTGCGGTAGGAAGAACATCATCGATGAATATCGCCTTTCTTTGAATCGCATAATCCTCACACAACCTCTCAACTTTGCATAGACAAGGACCTAAAATACATACTTAACAGGATAACAATCACAATGGCCAGTTTTTTTTCTGATCTTTCCTTTTTGCTTAGATGACCAAAAGCCAGGTTTGAATAATGATGTTGATGCAATTTGAGTAGTCTATGCCCTGTGACCAACTGTCGTCTCGTCTTGGATATCTTTGTTTTCGATTGAAACTGACCCTTCGCTTTACCACCACATGAAAAAGGGGAAATAACCAATTTCGAAAATTTTATTTACTTTTCACATTATACAGTTAAAAAACGAATAAAACAAATACACACAAAAAGGATCAAGAGTTCTATTCTTTCAGAAAAACTAACAGTACCTTTCGGTTGCAATTCAAAGAAATGCACATGAAAAATTATTGTCAATGATGTACACAATATTGTGCAAGGAGTAGGACATTGGATCATAAGGACACAAAGTGTGGGAACATTACTCTAACTTGTACATCTTTCGTTGTCCATCGATAGAATACGCATGTGTATTTTTCTTATTGTCAAAGGATAATAAATTACTGTCGACGAACAAGAAGAAAAAATGGTTTTTCTCTCCCAACGATTATTGCACACAGTATTCTCAGCCTTTTTTTTTAAGTGTCAAAGGATACTTTCGTTAGACTGTGTGAGAGTGTGTTATCAGTTACTTTTTTTTTTCAAAGAACATCCTGCCTGAGTAAGTCAATCGTTGATTTATTCTTGGGTGTCCTTTTTTCTGAAACACCATAAAAAAAAGGAAGATGGAATGACAGCCTTTGAGGACTGAGAAACCCTTTTCTCACTTAAGGTTACCGAACATAGAAACTGCACACATGTAAGGTGATTAGTAAGAAATACAACAAAATTAAATCTAGGACATGCGACTCCTGCAACTCAGCACGACATTTTAGTTTGTTAAAGCAAGAACCTGGACAGCTGCATGTGAAATGTTGTTTTTTTTTTGGTCAAACGCCATTTCAATCCTTTTGATGGACACAGAAGTGAAGCGCATCCTTATGAACCGCATTTCGGAGTTGGGAAATTTATTGACCATAACTTATTTGACCCATGATTGGGTAAGGATTGGAATGGAGAATACATACGTATACGTTTTCGTTTTCTTTGGTAACCAATCATTACCATGACGAATTTTTTTTTAAAGGAAAAGCAGAAAAGGATGCTTTAAGAGAAGGGATATTATCTACAGCACGTGTAGTGCCTTTTAAAAAAATTTCTGAAAATATTGTTTTTTTTTTTTAAGTCCATGGAGACGTTTGGGTAGGCACTGAGAGGTGTCAACTAGACGATGCCCAGTGTAGTAACTGTTTTTACTCATCAATTGTGCTTTCTTTACCTCCAAGTGGTAACCATCGGCTACTGGTCAATGTCCATCCGGACTCGACTTACCAAACTTACAAGCGCGAATGCTGACCAGCAGACAAAAATAACAGCACTATACACGGGACAGCGGATGGAAAAAAGATGGTGGCGGATGAGTCCTTAATGGATCAACGGCTGCGCTCAAATCTCTGAACGGGTTTCTGACCTCGGTTTAACCGACAGAAATTGACAAAAAGTTGGGCAGAGCTAAGACATGTAAGCATATCTCAGGTTCCACAAGCATGAAAAGTTGGCTACATTTGGTCTCAAACCTCATTGGGTCCATTTGGTCGGATCGCGGATGCAACTCTTCGGTTAGAAACTGTGTAAACTCATTTTTCGAATCGAAGCTTTCCTCACATAGATTAGCTGCTTGCCTTAAAGGGGGGGGGTTTCCTTGAACTGAGTCGGTGGTGTTTATGAATAGGTAGTTCGAGATTATCTAGGATTTTACGTAGTCATTATAATTTTGCGTATTAATGTTGAACTGAGAGTCATCTTTCTTCGTGTGTATGTTGTTTATCCAGACGGGGGCAGCAGATTCTACTGATAAGAAGTCAAGAGCTAGAGGTTCTGTGGAGTGTCGCAGAAAAAATTCCCAGCTACTCGATGCCAATTAATGAAGCAAGTTATTTCTTATTTTTAGCTAAGGCCCTCTATTTTGGGGTTATCTGTAAAAAATGAACGATTACTTAAACCAGGGGTGAGTCTCCAACTTTTACAATACGGGCTTAGGATTTCAATGTCTTGAAGAGGAACAGTTACGAATGTATTTACGTTCTTATACTGGCTAAGTCATCTGTTTATTGAAACTTCCTAGACCGTGTTTCCGATATAACATGAACATGCAGATTGAAGAGCAATCGAACCAGTACACATCCTTGCAATAGGCAGTTGTTTATCTGCTTGAACTTGCTTTTAGTATTGTTTATACTTGGAAGGAGCGATTGCCAAACATGTAAGCATATTTGGATTTATGACACCAAATGAGAATATTTTGGACATAAAAGGATTGCAGCAACGAAGCGGTGCAAAACAGATTCCCAATATTTCAAAGTGTTGCAACGAACTCGCGACATAAAGCCACATAGCCAAATTTTTATATTTGGCAAAATGTCGCTTCGCAAAATGTCACGGTACCATTGATGTCCATGATTTGTTTTCAACAGATCAAATCAGGTGTTTAACAAACGATATAGTTGCTTTGACATGGTTGAGCTTATTACTATCTTGAGAGCCTTGTCTGGCTAATTCGTCAGCGGTACAGTTCCCTGACATGTCACTGTGATCAGGGACCCAACAGAGTGTGACATTATACTGGTTAGCGATCTCGTTTAGAGACACACGGCAGTCTTCCACTGCTCTGAAAAGAGTTTGACTAATGGTGTTTGGATTTTCTCGAGAGAGTTTATATTGGCTTGTTTTTCTCGAACCGGCTGCCAAACCATTATCCCATGTTATTTCGCTGGACTTAAAAAGGAATAAGAAATAGCAAATCTTTTCTCTTGAAAGGCTCCTGTTATAACGAATTTCCGAGTTTTCAGCCTCAGAGCTTTAGTTCAGACTCAGCATACAGTCCTTGTTAGTTCATAGTTCAAAGTGGTAGAAATGCGATTTTGTTCAACTCCAGATCGTCAGATTTATGGAACATCTGCCTACATCTCGTGCCGTAAGATTTAATCCTACACGTCGTCGTCCTTCAAATCTTAAAAAATACGTTTTTAATTATATGCAGATCGAAGGAACCCTAGAGGTTAACAAATGCACCATGCTACCAACGAGGAATTTCCAAAGTTAATTAAAATGCATTCTTTTCTCTAAAAAAAAAAGGGAGACCGTTATCTTGGCACCTAATAACTTACATACATACCTACACACATCACATCTCTGTTTGGTATCCACACCCCTTATAGAACAGGAAATGTGAAAGTGTCACAGTTAGACAAACAGTATATGTAATTGAAAAAATATGAAAAACATATAAATCCGTAATAGGGATCCTTGACAAGGATACGATATTCCCGATGTTTCCTGAAATATCTGCGGCTGTCAGATGAATAAGGAAATCACTTTGCTCATCTTACGGACTATGTAGGACACCCTCCACAGAGTTGAGATCTACAGTTCTACACTTGTAGTGACATATGTATGTAAGTATTAATATCCTTTTTTTTTCTCTCAACTTGTTTGTTTTAGAAGCATAAGGATTCCCATCAGTACACCTCATTGGAAATTATTTAGTTGTACTATGCAAGGTATCTACAGAAACAAACGAGTGCAGTGACCAACTGTGCACTACAAGGCACATGGACTCCAGGATAGGATGGCAAAGGAATTTAGTTCTCATAGCAGGGATAACAGAAGGAATTGATTTGTTTTCGCGTTTGCTTTGTTTTTAACGACTGAAGAGAGAGAGAGTTTTCATTTCCTGTTTTGTATATTCAAAGAACACTTTGCTTCTATTTGGATGTGGTATATGGTGGTTTGTGTTAAAGGAGTTTTCATTTTTTTGCCTGTTTAATGTTTGTTTGTAGTGTCTGTGTTGTGATAAATTACATTGAGGACGCTGAGGAGCAGATGAGAGAATTGATCAAGATTAAATGATTTATGATGCCCACTGGCAGGGAAGTCATCATCTTTGATATGAGTGATTGGGTGTCATGATCAATATGTTTGTGTGTAGGTAGATATCTATCTACCCTTTGACATTTTAAATTTAGAGAATTGTTCAGCTACCTTTGCACATATGTATGCACATAGATGGATCTGAAAAGGATTGAGCATAAATAATGGTGGCTATAGCTGGTGCTTGCATTTCAGGAGTTTTTGTGAGTTATACTTAGGTTCTCTCCTCTTCTTGGGAACCTAGTGGTCAATGGGTTACTATTTATACTGGAATAGGAAGGCTGCAGTATAACTGTCTATGCGGACGACGTTGCTTTAGCTGTAAACACCTCAACACGCTCAGAGACCTCTTGCAGAATACTCTCTCTAAGCTAACTAAATGGACTTAAGAATGTGGCTTCGGAGTCAACCCCCATAAAACGGAATTAGTCCTCTTCACTAGGAAATACAAAATTCCTCTGTTTGACCCTCCTAAACTGTGCGGTACAAGTCTAATACTTTTAGACAAAGCGAAATATCTGGGTCTCATTCTTGACAAAAAGCTCAGCCATTGGTCCAGCCTGCCGGTTGGATACTCCACCATTCTGAACGATTTAGAATTCCTTCCGCAAAGCACCGACTATATATGTATACCCTTTAACGACTCCTATTTGACAAAAACTTCGTTACCACTATCCCTTCCAGACTTGACTGGAAAGATGATTTTGAGTTCTAACGAAAGGGATCCATCTGCTTTTACACAGATGGCTATAAAACAGAATCGGGTGTGGGCGGGGGTGTATTCTCTATGGATGTGAACGTAAACATCTCTTTCCGTTTGCCTGACCATTGCAGTGTCTTCCAAGCCGAGATAATGGCAATCAAGGAAGCCGTATCGTAGCTGAGGTATACTGTACTACCTTCTCGGGATATCACAATTTTTACTGATAGCCAGGCCGCGATAAAATCCCTTGAATCTGTCGCCTTCAACTTAAAAACAGCCCTAAATTGTCGCTTGAATCGTAATGAGAGGGCTGATCAATTCAAAATTCACCTTATATGGGCACTTGGGCACATAGACATTCCAAGCAACTGCATGGCGGATGAACTCGTCAGAGAGGGCACAACTCTACCAATTCTTTCGGATAAGGGGATAAGTATGCCTCTCGCCACCTGCAAATTGCTACTCAATAGAAACAAGATCAATATCGCCCATCATAGATGGACAGTAGGTAGCACCTGTCTCATCACCAGGCAGATTTGGCCAAAGCTGGATCTCAAACGTTCCCATTGTCTCATCAGACGAAAAAGACTAGTAATAAGCACCTTAGTGGGTGTCATTACGGGACACGGTATCATCGCATCGGCAAGCATGCCTATAGGCTGGGCCTCCTTTACAACGACTTCTGCAGAAGCGGCATGGATATGAGGAAGAGGAGGAGATGATTCTAAACCTTCTCTGTACATGCCCGGACCTTTCAGCTCGAAGAAGAGCATATTTAGAAGCCAGCTTCTTCAACAACCTAAGTGAACTGGCTGACATCAACATAGGTAATCTCCAGCGCTTCATAGCAAACTCCGGCTGGTTCTGCGAGTAGTATTTCTGGTTAAATACAGATCCTGGTGGTAACACAAAGCCAAAGTGAGGCTGCAACTGCAGCCTGCCACTCTTACCTAACCAAACCTAACGTTAAAGATCAGCCATACTGGCAGTGTCGCCTAATTTAATTTTTCTGATGATGACATGGGCGAGACAAGTGCAGAGGAAGTCTTCGATAGATTCTTCCCGCTTCAGCAGAAATCATTAAATACAATACCCACCGCTGAGCATATCTATCTAGGACTAATTGCCCTGTTACGATATTAGTTAGTTTGAAGAGGTGGTCTCTTCTTAGTTTAATTGATGCTTTCGATCTCTTACGATCAAGAACACGCCAAATAAGCCTAGCATTATTCTTGTAGTCATGATGTTTTCATCTACGATTTGTTTTCGATAGAGCATACTTAGGTGCGAGTCAGTTGTTTGGCAAACATAACATCACAGCACAATTTTTAGAACTTCTTTATGACCTGGTACCCGAAAGAGACAAGCGGCGGTCCATCACTGCCCTAGATTGTATTTTACTAGATTTTCCCTTCAAATTCCACCAACTCCTGAAGAAGATCCAAGTTATTCGATTTAAAAGACAGGTCTGATTGAAAAGAGAACTATTTGGCCCCATATCTAGTTTTGTTATTCCTTCAAAACTCATATGTTTAGGATAACGATGGAGAATGCACGCTGATCCGTAAAGGTCGGAACAGACACAGTCGAGATCATTGGGTCTTAGGTAGAGTGACGTACTGTTATTTAGCTTCTTCAACCTGGTTTTGAAAAAAAAGAAGTGGTCGACACATAAGCCATATCTTTTTCACAAGGAAGTACAACTTTTGGGTTACGACGACATTGATAATGTTCGGCAGAATGTCTGTTTCTGTTGATTTGCTTAGCGCAGCAAATGGTAAAGCACCAAGTAATACCGAATTTAACTAGCATTAGTCCTAGCATGGTACTTTGGTTGTACACGGTGATTGTCCAAACCATTTTAACGTCCGGTCTGCCGTTTTTCAGCTTATCCAGCTCTGGAGACCATATTAAATCGCATTCCTTTGCATATCTACTGTAGCAGCAGGGTAGCAAAAATGCGTGACAGAAATGACAGAGCTGGCCTTTTTCACTGGAGGCTTTTGCGAACCTTTACGTCTAAACTGCTTTTAGAGGGTTCATAGTCATTTTATTGTATTTTTCAAACCGACGGCACAGCCATCACATAGACTCTGAGACAGATTCAGCCTTCTTTCATCTTAACAATCAGATGACACATGTTGCACATGTCACATGTTAGATAGGTCTCTAAATGCTCCAGGGCTAAGACAAAGATTAATCAAGCCCTACTCCTATAACTTAGCATTAGGAAGCTAGTGGTCTTCAAGATAAATTTGTATGCAGGTTTTGTCTAGAAGAGGAGGAATCTCCCGAGCATATTTTCTGTCAATTTTGAGTTCTATGCTGGTTAAGGTTTTGTATCTTTCATTGAGAATTACGTTCGTCAGCAGAGGTTAAGAACTCCGCAACTGAGGATATGCTCGTTAGCTAGTTAAGGATTTATGGATAGGCCAAGTGCTTGTAGAGCTGTTTGCGTCATCTTTTGATGTATTTTGTAAGCAAGTTCTTAAGAGACATTTTATTTCCATAATTTGTTCGAATGCCTTTTGCTCTTAATATATTTAATTTCCCGAGGACATATAAAGATGAAATTTTACTTTCTCAATTCGCATTCATATTCACATTCAAAATTGTCTGAACCGAAAGGAGCCTTGGGAGCCTTCTTCACATTAGGGAATTTTGGAAACGATTTTCCCTTTTACGCCTTTGCACTCCGAAAGAAATGGAATAAAGTAAATGTCAGCTGTTAAACTTGAGTGTCCTTCGAGGGTTTCAATATTTTAAGTTTCGTGGAATATTTTTTTTTTGGTCTTAACTTTTCCTCTCGAAAGTGTACATTTTCATTTTGATGAATGATCCCATGAGAGCAAAGTTAATATTTTGTTACAAATACATTCCATCAAGTGGTATATATCTTGACAATAAGGATCATTCTTTGTTTATTTGTCGTCTTTCTTTGGGAAAAACAATTTCTTTAAAAAAAAGTCCTTGAGAGAAGATTTCAGTTCGATAGATGTATGCTCGTGACGCTAAATTCTGGCCGTCACACCATATCCCATTCGGATGGAAATTTCTTCTCCAACAATTTGGATTCTATGGAAATAAGTCCCATATCACTCCTACACTCAAAGGACTATAACTCACTTCACACTAAATAGAAGATGTGGGTTGGGATCTCCCATCTTCGTATTGGAAGGAGGGTGTGAGAGGTTCTTTTGTATCATTGTAAAGTAGCCATCAATTATCAAATCTTTTATGTCTCTTGATTTTTGAATTTTTTTTTCTATAGTGTGTTCCCTCTCGTGTCCTTTAATCATTATTTGTTAAATGAAAACAACACCAACATCAAGGATGTGCCCACTCTTCATCCGAGAGAAAGAGCGAGATAGGAGGGGAAATAATGGGGAGTCCTAGATCTCATTCAAAGACGGATGCTGCTTCCACTTCAAATGAAATCTAGTTCATAATTTTTTTTTTAGGTTTTTGGGGGGTTGTGATGTTTGGTCAAAATAAGGATAATAAGAAGGGGTATCCTAGCAACCCGTTATTTGTATTTTTGTTCTCTGGTGAATTCTTCGTCGTTTTTACGCAGTTTTTGTGTGTATTTAGGGGAGCAAAATGTCCTTCTTGTTAAATGGTAAATGACAACGCAAGGAAAACATGTTTTTTGTTTTTGTTTTCGTGTTTTATTTTTTTTTTTTTTATTTTGCTGTGATGTCTTGTATCCTTGTAAACTTCAAATTACAACGACTTTATGTTTTTTGTTCGTCTCCCCATTCCATAATGAAAACATTTTTTTCCAATGCAATTATTTTCTATCCAATTTAGGTACTTCAAAACTAAGACCCCTGGATTTTTTCTTTCATATAGATATCAGAAGAAGGATTCCAATGCACACAAGTGCGCTCAATTTAACTTCCTTTTGTAGATTATTTATGACTTTTAAGAGTTCCCCTGTACATTTATAGAGATAGTGTGACTATAGTGACAGTATCCTGATCAAATATTCTCGCAGGAAAACATTTGAAATATCAGTTGGCTATTGATCCGTAGGTCAAAAGGATTATACATCATTCGGTTTTGGTGTTAATTGTAACAGTTTTCGGTTTTTTAATTAGAATTTCAACGTGTCATCCGTCATTGGAAATTCGGTTTGAAATGCCATTGACTTCCTGTCATCTGCCACTGTTGCATATGTGCGTGTTTGTGTGGAGAAGGGACACAAATTGAGAACTCAATTACCGGGCTCCATTGCATTGTGAGGGTAATCGTGATGGATGGTAACAAATGGTTAGGGTGAAGCCTGAAGTTATCATGGATTAATGGCGTTAAAAAGCAGAGTGTTGTTGTAGGAAATCCTTTTCATTAAAAATTTCAATTTGAAGCCGAAAAGCGAACTACTCGTAAGACGTATTAGCAAGCGGTGAGCGGTATGTCACCTTAAGCCATCTGAGTTGGTGTCGTGAAATAAAGCCGAGCGAATTAAGGCCGAATTTCAAAATTCTCTAGTCCTTTTATGTCAAAAATCGGTGAAAAGCAACAGGTGTTGTTATATTTCGAGTTTGGAGCAAGAACCAGAGCATCGAAGTTGAGGGAAGCATTGCAGTAATTTTCTTAATTTTTAGGGAAACGTTGTCTTCGGCCACATTTTTCAATTTATGAAAGTAAAATAAGGTCGAATTTCAAAACTTGGACTTAATTCTCTTTCATGTTTTTTTTTTTTTATATAATTCACTAGCGCTCACAGGGCTATGAATACCCTTACTGACACATCGCTAGTGTTGGGGTTATGGTTTTAAAATTCAGGTGGTGAATAAAAGGTTTCAGTTTTTCTTCGAGAGTGATATTCAGAACAACTGAGGAGATTTATGGGTATTCTTGACATTGCTTATAATTCACAGTATTTCTTTCAAACTACCTGATGTCATTGTTACTACTCACTTACACTTCCAGTCGTATGACAAATGACACATTAACTGCTAGGGATATAGAGGTTAGGTTCGTGAGCCGGGAAGAGGAGTTCCTCCTCGCCGCACTCTGGTCACTAACTTACCCACAGGGGGAAACTTACCCCTAAACGCTACCTGCATGAAAAGTATACTATACTTGCTTACTGCGTCTATGCTGTGGATTTGATAAAGTTGTTCAAATAGTTCACCGGTTCGCCAGATAGTTCCTCAAGATCTCGGAAGAAATGTCGTCCGAGGAGTTTGTATCTTAGATGGTAAAGGTCGTGGCAGTGACAGAGAAAGTGTGTTGTATCCTCATGAACTTCCTCGTCGCCGCAACCTCTTCACAAATCTTCTTCCGCACCACGGAGCTTTTCCATGTGTTATCGGAGAGTGTTATGACCTGTTATCACACCTATAAAGGTAGGAAGGGATTTTCTATCCTTTTATATAATCTAGCTTTATCAAATATAGACCATCATTTTCTGTAAAGACTCAAGTATCTAGTGAGGACCATTTGTAGTTTGCCTCTCTTAGAGCTTTGTTCCCTGTTTCGAGCTTCAATAAGCAAGGCGGGATATTCACCGAGGGTTCGGTTTGTTCAAGGATTGATGCCGAACCCCTTCTAGCCCATTCGTCAGCATTTTCGTTCCTTGGTATGCCAAGAGTTATACCTCGTTAGCTTTTCACAGTGAACCGACTATTTTTTTACGACACCAGGAGTTGAATCTGGAACCTTCAGCGTGACAAGCTATACCATATACACGAGAAAATAACTCTATAACATACTCAGAAAATAAAAGAAGGAATACTAGTGTTACAATCGAAAACAAAATTCCGAAATTTTTAAAAAAAGAGTAAGGTTTCGCCACGCAAACAGTATAACTATGTGCACACCGCGGTGAAAATGCAGTCTGTGCCGAAAATCTAGATTTATGTGGAGTGGCAAACAGGAGAAGAGACCCGAATTTTCAATGGAAGGCGGTATTCAGACTTAAGTCCAACAAAAACTGTTGAGTCAAATGGTCTGGCAGGAAGCATGCGACTATAAAATGTGGTCAAATGGAATTATGCACTGCACTGTAATTGGGACCTCAGCATCATCTGTATGAACCAGAAAGGAGATTGCTTCACTATTAATCTTCTGAGCATCCCCTAGAAGATCTTATCTTATGTCATGCGTGACCGACTAAAATGCGTGTCGAGAGAAAATATTTTCTAAAGGCTCGAGAAAACTCTTGGTCCTAATCTTATTCCTTCCTGGTTGTCAACAGTATTAAGATCGGACAATTCTACTTGATCGCGGTGGTTTAGTGATTGGTGCGTTAGACTGCTAAAAGAACTGACACAGGTTAGAATCTCAGTAAAACCAAACATTTTTGTTGCTTTCACCACGTTTCGAAAGGCAATGTCAAATTTCCGAGAATATAATTTGTCATAAAGAAGTCTTTCAATCTGCCCTTCCGTTTGTGCAAAAATAAAACACACACAACATAAATACATAGTTGCAAGAAGCTAAACCATGTTCTCTACTAGTCAAAGATTTGTAATCGTATTTTTAGTTTTAGATCCTTGTATAAAAAGGTGCAGTGGGAGCAAGTTATAAATGATCCCGAGTGCTTTTTGTGTTACTCGAGCGCTGATTTAGATTTGGCCTTTTGACTGGCGTTTTATTATTGTTTCTTATTAACTTTGGTGCTACAGTTCCTGATGAAGCTGGGTTTCAATTAACAATTATCCCCAGTTAGCTAGGTTCTTAGTTACGTTTTTTTAACTCGTGCGCGCCATCTTAGGAGATATTGGCTCTTTTTGCTTTGATTTTAAAACTCTGCGGACCTGAGTTATGGTGTTTATCCGTTCTAAATGTCCTTGTCGTCTTAAACATCCAATAAACAGTTTTCTTGGGTAGGTCGAGGTCACTACATAGCTCATATACTCTCTTTCTCCAAAGTCCGCCAATGTTAACAGGACTGAATATCTACGAAGAATCGTTCGCACAAAGCGATCAAAAACATCTGCATCCACCTTTTAAAGAGTATAACTGGGATGATTAGATTCATATAAAGAGGTCAGCCCAAACAAATTGGGATTTTTAGGATTTATTTATTTTTGATGCGATGATGTTTGATGTGACAGCAAAGATTTTACTTTCCGAAAAGTTCACAAAATGCAACTCAACTACAGGACTTTGATAATATAGAGGAATCAAAAAATGATTGTACTAAGCAAGCGTGATGCTAAGTTATTAACGGACTTCCTAACTGGGCATTCTCACTTCCAAGAAGGCTATGAAAATTACCCTTCTTGGAAGATCAAGAAACTGCTAAACACTTCATCTCCTCAGAAACCCCAACGTGCATTGATACATCCTTCGTCTCTCCTCTTCGCCATAAACCTCAAATAAAGACCTTTAACTTACGGTTCACATTTCCTCCTCAACCCCTTGCTATTATTTTTTTCTCATGCTATTTTCTTTATTTTTTTCCAATTCGTTTATTGCTTAAAATTTGTTTCCGAAAGGATAACACCTCAAGAAAGAAACGCTTCTCTTATCATGTTTTTGTTAACTTACCTAAACCTAACCTCGAGATCAATATTTATACAAAAGCCACAAAGCCATACCTTTTAACCCTAAAACTTCACTCATATTCAACAGGAAAAAGGGTCACAGCTCTCACGTTATTATTGCGTCATATAATCCTTTCCATCTCCAACAATCAAAGGATTATAAGACATTTCTTCCACACGGTTAATAATCCATCGCCCCCGATTGTGTTAAATTGCTCTCCGAAGATGCATCCAGCTAACACTTTTCTTTCAGTCAGTCGGAGAAATTCAAAAAAGAGAAGGAGACTATTAAATTCGGCTCCTTTAGATCCTTTTTATGAATTGCGTTTTTAAAAACATAAAAAAAAAACTCTATCATCCTTAAAATCCAAACGCTCACACAATCCAACTAGGGATCGGCACTCGATCAAAAAAAAAAAGAAGATGATCCATTATTGGTTTGAAAAGGATGCGAAGGTGTTTGTGTGTTTTGATTTATCGCCAGCTAATGTGTCATCACATGTTTAATCAATAAAAGGAGTTTCGAGGAGGTATGGGAAAAAGGATTCATCGCTGAAAATCAGATTTCCTCTGTATTACAATCGCATACATATTAGTTCATGTTTTAGGGCACTACTAATACACACACACACTTGCATATGGGGATTAAAAGAATACCGCTCTTACAGAAGATGCCAGGAATCCTAGTTCTCATCTTAATTACCCATAATCACTCGGTTAAATCCTGCTAATTTATCACAACAAGTAGGTGTAGCATTAGGATACTCCTTTCTTTCCACTATACACACGCACATGTGTCCCCTTTTATGCACATATGTATATCGTCAACCTTACTAGGACGAGTATAGTGATACTAATGAACCCTGAAATAAGGATAATACCATTCCTTCTTATTTTGTTGTTTTGTTTTTGGTTTTTCACTTAATACTTTAAGCAGCTGTAGATGGAGGTGGTAAATAGTCCTTAAATAAACTTTTAATCCTTGCCGATATCCCATGGTCAGTAGCGCAGTACGTAGAGAACGGCAAAAAGGAATATAAATAGGAAACAAAAATGTGTGGTAAAAGAAAGGATTTGGGTATTAATAGAGAAGTAGGTTCATCCTTTGTTTATCTTAGGTTATGAGAACCCTGTTTGGAAACAAAATAAATGATTATTTGCATTACTTAAGCATATTTAGTGTAAGATTGTCATCGATGCTTTGTATAGGTGTTCTTAGGATAACGCAATGCTTGCAGATTTCTACCATCGATAAGTGTCATCTGTGAAGCGATTTCCAATGAAGTCCATAGAGCACCAGTTTTTCTGATTGTTGTGGATTTTGTCGCATGCCTTTAGTGTTTTGTCGGTATGTTCATATAAAGGATATGCACAGGGTCTCATATACATAAGGGTTAAGAAGATTATTCCAGTTTTTGTTGCAAACTGTCGGGAAATGAAATTGGTCTGGATTTGCATTGGTTAGAAAAATATTCAAGCGGACAAAAGGTTTTGGCATTATTGCAGTCCAGATGAAAAAGAGCACTAAGTTGAAGGTTCCAGTAGGGCAAGGTAGTAGTTGGTATCTTCTATTCGAATGTGAGCACAGTGAGAGTGAATAAAAAAGTAAAATTCAGGTTTAAGGGTTTACCGACTTTGGCTGCATGTTTCCCTGCTGGCCAGTAACTCGTTTAAATCGCCACAACCCTGGTTATATCTGCTGTCCTGTATTGGACTTCTATTGTTTCGGCCTGGTTTGAAGGAGGGCCACATGTTGCTGGATATGACCCGGTTGTGTAAGCTGATCATTGGCTTTTGATAGAAAATGTAAGAATATTTTCTACTAGCTAGCCCATCGGCTTGTTTATTTTCTTCCATGTTGCTGTAACCAAGAACTCAGAGAAGATTGACCTTGAATTGACAGTCTAATCGAGCGGGCTCCTTCCTACACTTTGTTACTACCAAATCTTTGACCTTGAGTTGGAAGAGTTTAGATATTTTTAGTTCTGCGAAGATTCCTGCATCGACCCCATAATTCATTTCTGAACCGTAGGTCATGATCGTTGTTAATGAACCTTTCATTATTTCATGGTTCTCCCATTCTTCCCTGAAAGAGAATCTTATAGTGAAGTCATTTGTGAAGTATAGCTTTCAAGTGGAGTTACTTATCTCATCCGGGATGTTGCTATTGCTTTGTGCATACGACTTAGCGCACCAGCACCCAGATTCTCTCAATCGGAAGGCGCTACGCTGAGCAATAATTTTGATATAAAGATCAAGAGAGAGTAGGTGTAGGATTGCATTAAGAGTCTTGGTTGAATATGTACGCATGAAACGCGTAGTGCCTCTGTTAATTTTGTTGATGCTGTAGGCTCTACTTAAAGCGAGCCACTTAACCCATAGCAAAACTTTACTTACTACAGCTGTATGCATTCACAAGACCATTATTTAAATACCCCACTTCTTGTCAAAGGTTTAACTACAGGTCTAGTAAGCTACGATTTGTCAGTACCTCTACCGGAGATGACGATTTGTGGAGTACAGTTCTTGCCATAAAAGTACAGATCGGGATATGTTTATAGCAAAATATGTCCATCTTCTCGGAAAGGAAAGCATGCAAGCTAGCTAACGATACAATTTCTAGTTGTTTTTTTTTTTTTTTCAGAGGAGAGTATCATCAGAGAGGTAGTCCTCGCTCCATGAATGTTGGACTTCCTCTGATTATACTCTCCTCCTCTCAAAGCATCTGTTAATCTCGAAACCGCGTTTGTTGCCACATTTAAGTCTATGAGCGTTCCATTCTGCCTTTTGATTTCCTTTGCCTTGGAGTTAGAGCTGCTCTCTTCTCTTATCTTTGATTATTTGCTCAATGTTGGAACACCCCCGGTTCTATCGCTCCTTATTATCGCCCTCAAGATATTGTCTGGCGTGATGAATTCCAGCCTTCTCCACTCTTCTTACCGTCTTCAGCACTCAAAGAAAATGTAATTTTCCTCGTCGTGAGGGGAAACTGTCGTGGCGATGGACAATGCGGTACCGCAATGTACAAAGAAGTAAATCAACGCTTTGGAGGTCCCACCTTCAGATTGTGACAAAACTTTGTTTTGGAGCAGTAGTATTGCTGAGGTTGAGACATCACCGGCTTGAGAGTTTTGATTGGTGGACAACTTAGTGTCCACAGGAAGTCAGTTTATCGAAATCGCATTTTTTAAAATTTCAATTCATTTATTCTTACTGCCAGACAAAGAAAACGCTTAACTAACTTAACTGTGTATGTAATTCTAACTTACTGTTCCTACGCGGGCACTGTAAGCTAATCTTACTATGTTTGTATTCTACGTCTTTCGACATAGCCTTAATTAATTTATTTAAACAATTGAATGACTTAACTAGTGAAAACTAAGAAAACTCTTTTAACAAAAACTAAGTAAATGGGCAATATGCGGATCTTATGCTCGGTTATGGACCGAGCAAAAAGAAGCGAAAGCATCTCCTTCTTGTGGAAAATACAAAGCTTCTTCAGTGATTCCATTAAAGAACTTGCACTAACATTTCCTACCAGTCTTTGGAATACCATAGCACAGTTCTTTATGTTCTTCCTAGCAACTAACCCGTTCTCATGATTATTAGGGTAACTATGTATATACATTCCGAAATAAATAAATGACTCCCGGAGATTGCTATTACATATACTCGTCTGCCATTCTCTCCACAGGCAGCCATTTTCAAATCGCTTGTCTATGGTATTCTTTGCAAAGTCAAAACCTTTTAATTTCTCTTGAATGGCTATAACCAATAAAATAAAAATAAATAAATAAAACACAAGGGAAGTCCTGCGGATGTTCTCAATTCAAATGATGAGGATCATTACCGAGGAGCTAGTAGAGTAACCCTCATCCCTCAGCAGCTACACGCAGTTAAAACGCACATGAAGCAAAAACAAAGTTTAATGTTGGGCGTGCCAAGAATGCCAACTTAAAGGATTCGAATTAACCAAGAGTTCTCCTACTTATCCCTTACTCTTCGGCTGACAAATTTCTTTTGGAATTCACCAGGAAGTGTAGCCTTGCTCTCTGTGTGTGTGTGCCTGAGTGTGCTCCTTTGTTGGCTTTTATACCCTTTTTTATGGTCGAATGAATTTTTATTTACGTCGTTAAGGGTTATTCAGCGATTAAGTTTGATGGAGAGCAATTATGCAGACTCGGTCGGCCATATAGAATTACACGCAGACCCATACTAGGTGCGCGGGGCAAAGGGTTGATAAATGTGCCAACACAGGAAAATTTGATCGTCATTCGATTGGAAGTAGTAATGAGACCGCTATACCACACGAAGAGCAGGACTCGACATGGGTTTCTTCTTGAGTGTTAGCCGCCTGCCGGGTGGTGTGATGGAGAGCGGAATGCTTCGCTGAACGTTTTATTGCGGTTAGCTGGTGGGAATTAGAAATTAAGAATAAGGTGAATGTGTTAAATTTATTTTTGTTTTAACACCATGTCATCTCGATTGTGGAATGTTGTACGCACAAGGCGGTTTTAATGGGAATAGCGGGGTTATTTTTGTTTGGTTAAGAAAGGAATTGAGAACTAAGCGAAAGACTTTTCCTTGCCACTGTGTTTACCTTTATTTGTTGATTTTAGAGACCTTCAATTCTAGATGTTAAAATAACTATAAGCCGAGCTAGGCTCACAACAGATTCTTACTTTTGTGTCTTATGATTCACTTTACACTTGAAGTATGACAAAGCACACTTCGTCCGCATGGGACCGTATAAAGTCTGAGTACTCAATCATTACAAGTATATAAAGACTTAGAATTTCCGCAAAGCACTATAACGGGAGAATTGGTTTCGAACTTCCTATGCTCATGTTCAGTTCTCTCCACAGGAATAAGATGCGAAAGTCCAACAAAATGCAAAGACCCTTACCAATTTGTAAAGCCTGAAGTGCCTTAGGGTGAGTTGAGTGATACTAATTTGTCCTTTTTTTTTGTATGGAGGACGGTTGACTGATGTGGGCAAATGGAGTTCCAGTTGGTGTTAAGGAATTCTGGACTCTTCCACAAAAGCTTGTCAGTCGGAAGATGGAGCGAGAATGAGATTATCCCTTTTTAGGAACGAGTTGGACCAGAGAGGTGTGGGACAGATGAAGAAGCTTACACAACGGTTTCGTCAGCGTGGAAGAATTCCTATTCATACCTATGGGTGGAATATCTTATGGATGAGCGGATTTCTGAAGCTTGACAACTTAAAGTACCTACTTCTGCAGCTTTTATAAGTGTAAAATTCTCCATGGAGAATTCGACTCTCTCGAGTAAAGGCGGAAACGAAGTACAAGCTAGCTGCGATGTCCGACACACGAAGTCATTGAGTTATTATTTGAGAGTTTAGGGACGGGTACAAAAATGACATATGCACAGGCTGCTTTCGATAAAGTATAGCACAAAGGACTGATCCATAAATTGCAATTGCCTAAGCAATATTTAGATATTCTAGAATCTTACATATTGCAGCGATTTTTTTTAGTATTAAACAAGGAGATGATTACTCTACATTGAGAGAAATAGATGCTGGAGTGCCACAAGGTAGTGTGCTAGGCCCTGTATTATATCTTCTATTTACCAGGGATCTGCCAGATAGCAATGAAACAACCATGGCAACATTTGCAAACGATACTGCTATCCTTGCTGTGCGACAAAAAAGCTACAGATGGCAGTAAATAACATATCAAAATGGACCAAAATGGCAAATTAAATAAAACCCCATGTTTTCATAAATGGCAATGCAGTAGAATATGCAAACACAGCCAAATATCTAGGCATGACCTTAGATGCAAAACTGCGCTGGAAACCGCACGTAAAGAAAAAAAGAGAGGAACTAAACATGCGTTACAATAAAATGTATTGGCTTATCGCGAGATACTCTTCTCTGTCATATTACAATAAACTGCTTCTTTATAAGCAAATATTAAAACTAGTATGGACCTTTGGGCTCCAGCTGTGGGCATGCACATGCAAAACAAATTTACAAAAAATACAAACATTCCAAAATAAATTATACTACGGAACATTCTAAATGCACCATGGTACATAAGAATCGCTGATTAACATAGAGATTTAAATGTTGAAATGGTTGAAGATGAAGTAAAAGCAGTAGCCAATAGACATAGATTTAGGCTTCTCAACCACGTCAACTTAGTAGAAATGATGGAATTACTAAATACTAACAATCTAATTAGAAGATTGAGAAGGAAAAAACCATTTGAACTAGCTAGATAGTTAGAGTTAAAAAAAAGGAAGCTTAAACAATATTTTATTGATAATAGACCTTACACAACATTTAAGGCATGAAAGACAAATTGCTGATAAGTCCAACGACTAGGTGCAATAATTGGAAAGGCTGGCTTCTCCCCCTCCTGCGATGAATTGCCAAGATGGCCATACCGTAGGGAAGCAGTATAATGGAGCTATTACTATGGTTTAGGAAAGCAAGCTGTGACATTTGTTTACAATTGCCACAGAAGGCTGCACTGCACACGTCGAGTACTATATGCCTTCCTAGCAAAGCTGTTCAACAAAGAATACCTTTTTTAGAATCAAAAGACTTTTTCTAAAAGTCCACTCAGAGATCAGCAGCTGTTCAGCCACAAGCGATGCATGGGGAGTTGGTGTGTAAATATTTACCCATCTCGGTGTCAACATTTACGTCTGTACTTCAAGTTAATTGAAAGGTTATTTTACACGACAATAAAGTCTTTCGAAATGTTCAATAAATATTGAAAGACGTAACATTCAAGTTCATATAAGATTTGGTTTAGAATTGTAATACCGATCAGGGTCTACACTACAATAGTAAACACACTTTTGGTCACCTTGAAGTTGCGGTAAAGTTTTATATAAAATCAACGGAATTCGAAGTTTATCCATATCAGAAATATCTAACAATCCAATCAACATGTTGTCAGTATTTAACTTCTTGTTGCTTGTCGTTGTAATTCTGTTTGTTGCTCAGCAAGTTGATGCTTTCTTAACTTTCACACAAAGGTATAACTTGTTGCGTTTACAATTGTGCAGAATGAACTCATCTTATTGCGACTACTTAAGTACTGGCAGATAGATATGTATATAAGTATCTCCAATCAAGGGATATCTAATGATGTAAAATGAATTGAAATAAACGGAAATAAAGGCTTGCATAAAATATA
Source organism: Criorhina ranunculi (assembly GCA_951813785.1). Taxonomy (NCBI): domain Eukaryota; kingdom Metazoa; phylum Arthropoda; class Insecta; order Diptera; family Syrphidae; genus Criorhina; species Criorhina ranunculi. The sequence continues at coordinate 19,749,478 of OX638383.1, forward strand.
AATTCTTTGGTTGGCTTTTTTTTTATATAGGAAATTGCAGATAGTTAAAAGGGTTTCGATGAGTCCTTTACAGAAATACTCAACCGATTCCTATCAAATTGTTCCTATTTTCGTTGTGACACCACCAAACGTTTAGGCCGGCTACTTCGGCTTTTTTCAGATTTTTCGTATTTTGTTCTATGGCTTGCCTCTTTAACTTTTGTTGTATGAGTGCTTGCATTGGCTATCAGTTGCGAAACCAGGTGCTGTTTTTTGAACTTTTTTAAGTTAAGTTGTATTGTAGCCCTTGCTTACTTCCGGTCACCAAGCTAGCGACCTGAAAGTGAGAATCATCATAAGGTCAGGTTCCATGGGGGTCTTTATTTCTTACCGAAGGCTTTATTGTAGAAAGCTAGCAAAGTGTGGTTTCCAGTTAAACTCTGAGTATGTATAGATCTAGGATGACGGAGCGGCACTCAGATCCGCATTTTGATGTACATATGTCGACAGCCTCTCACTTCATCAAAGATCCGTCATCTGACCCAAGCAGGGGCAGGACAATAATATGGGAAATGGTCTTCAGTGTCGTCGTCCTATCCATAGACATCGCAGATAGTGGTGTCACTTACACCTGATATACTGATGTGCTCAGCGAAAGCATAATGACTAGTAAGATAGCCAGTAAGTTGTCTTAAATTGTTTGGGGGCATTCGTTTGAATTGCCTGCATCCTGTAGAGGCTGTATCATGCCATCTCTGATTGAGTACACTAACCAAGGATGATGGGTTTGATCTTGAGAGATAGTACTTTGTTTAGTTGTCTAGCAGGCTCATCATAGATCTCATATTCTGTTACCCCTTTCTGAAACATATATAAGATCAGACTAGATTGAGCAAGACTTTAAATGCATTTTGACTGCCGCTACAGACGTTGATACTCAACTCAACGTATTTCGTCCTTAGAAATTTAATATCTAGGATAACATCAACATATACTCAGCTTCCTTGAACAACTGTCATAGATAGTTTTCACATTTCTACTGAATCACTTATTGATTAGACAATTGCTAGGCATGATCCGATAGACAGAATGTCCACATCTGCCTAAGCGTAGATGTTAGAACTATTGTGTGTGTACAACAGAGAGCCAACTAGCATGCACCAACCACGAGTGATTCTTCTACGGCGTGGATTATGGCTGAACTATACATGCTTTTAAAAGACGCATTATAGAAGGCATCCTTAATGTCAGTCAGGTACCGATCGCGTACTCTATTTTTGCTCACCAGATTTTGCAGCAAGATTCTCCGCGTTGATAGGCAGGTTGCATCTCTGAAAGAGGATTCCACCTCAAAGCAACATTCCGCTTGTGTAGCCCAATCAGTCTTTTTATGGCTTTCAGTAGGAAGGATGTCCGAATGATAAATCTGAACCTCTTGGAGAGAATTTTGTTACGTTTTCCTATGTTCGCTATGGAAGCCACTCTAACTGTACTCCAATGGTATGTTCTTTTCAAAGTTAGATGCAGCTGACTTTAACTTTTTTTCAGCAAGACCGGGTACATTCCACCAATACCGAATGACTTGAAACTATCAAAAGACGTGGCAGCTCATTTGAGAGTCTCGTCCGTTGCCACGATTGACCCGTATACTTTCTACGTCCGTTAACAGTCTCATTTATGGAGTTTGGCTGTGACCTCATTTTCCGGTAGTTGAAAAGTTGAAGACCTCCGCTTTCGACTAAGTGAACTTTGGCCAACCTGCGGGTTTCTACCCCTTGCTTAGGTTAGGCTTGGCATCATGCAATTCGGAAGCAGGACCAAACCAAATAGATACTGTCAACAAACAAAGATGCTTCTGTTCATCGGTACATTGGTTTAGCAAAATAGCTGTGGTTTTAGTTTCCGATACAGAGCACAAAGGTGATGCTCTTAAGAATACTAATTCGCCAGTATGTCGCCAAGGATAAGCAGGAAATAACTTCAAAGCTTCATCTTATTCCATTCGAGACTCTAAATATGAAGAAGGTGGTTAGGTATGTCTTGGACCAGTCGGGAGCTTCTTGATTGGGAGGCCACTTTACGGACATTTTGCTGTAATTTTTTGCATCTACTATGTCGTCGCGGATATCCTACACTTCCGAGTCATAAAACACCATCTACACAGCAATCCTTTAAGTGCACCCATTGTTAACGAACAGTATCATCCCTTAGCCTTTTATTCTTCGTCCTGGTTTCTTATTCGTTCCGAAAACCCCCGTTTTATGTTAGCCAACAAAAACCGGATCAAAGCGCAATGATTAATTTACAACCTCTAATAAAAGCCCCAAAATGGGCATTGGCCTGATTGTGGTCACAGCCCATAGTGGCAGTTCGCCACTATAACAAAAGTAAAATTAAACATCTCTCCTTGCATAATCTCAGCGGTTAAAGTTAATGAAGTCATGACTTCCATATACGCGGTCGTATGTGTCGCCTTCGGAATGCTTAATTCTTATTTAAAAGTAATCCGCCGAATTCGTTTTAATGACCGGCCAAGGCAGCCGGTTAATGAATACCCACCACTCCTTGTTGCTGTTTTGGGGCTACCGCAATAATTACCATAAAAAAATATCAAGGACATAACTACAGCTCTCCCTCGAATCCTTTTGGCCGTTGCAAAGAACAGAAACATTCACTTTCACATTCCGAGCGACAAAACGGACAGATTAAACGATTTACTACTGTTTTACTGTTTGGACCGCGCCGAAATGTAATCTCAACACAACGTTTGCTCGGCTCACACACGCTCATTGCGACCACGTTAAGTGACACATTGCGTAGGATACCGTCGCTTTGGATTTTGTTTTTTTGCGAGCGAGGGGTATCATAAAAGTCGTGACGAAAAGGACGAGTTCAGTTGTCTTGGTGTTTCGGTGTATGATTTTTGGTTTAACAACCGAGGTTTTGGTAGGTGGAAGGATTAATGATATTGTTATGGCGTGACATACCTGCTGTGGCAGTAGAAGAATAGAGTCAGAGACAGAGGATGAACGTGATATTAGAAAGGATTCGGTGTGGATTTTCGGAAATGTCACATTGTTTTGTATAATCCGCTAGTTTGTGTGGATATGAGACATATCTGTGGCAACAGGATTTTCAATGACGGCAATCGCTTTGTACTTTGTTTCTGAGGCGGGATTTGTGTGATGTCTTCTTTGTATAGTGGCAGAAGATTTTACTGGAAATTTTGCGGTCTTGAGTGATTCATGTTGTTCCAAGTGGAAAGGGCGATATATTTTTATGTTTTTGCAGGAATCGTCATCAACATTTTAGAGGTTTTATGGTTTCAAACACCTTGAAAGCTTCGTAAGTCTTAGTTTTGGTGGAATAGAGAATTCTTGTAATCTTCTTTTTATCCAAATTTAAACAAGGATTTTTAATTTAATTGAAAGCAATTAGTTTTGATTAGGTTGGGCAAGTGAAACTATTTTGTCAACTTTACTGCAAAGGTATAATACTGAGATGAACAACCTAACGCAGTTTATAGACAAGGCGATAAGCATTCCGGATGTAAATAGCTCCCAAGGTTCCAGAAGCTCGTGAAAGTTTAATGCAAGAGTTTTAGTTAAGACCCTTATCCAGCTTCACTCTTAGATATTTGAATTCATTGGAGGTACATTTGAGGTTAATAGGTCTTAAATCAAATTTCCTTTCTTTTTCTTTACACATGAGCGGTCTTTCATCCAATCTTCGATTTTGCTATGGGTAAGACCCCTGTTGTTGAGTGAAAGCCAGTTATTCAGAGAGCGCTTTCAATGTTCAGAAAAGCACGGAGAGCGATGTCCTTAGAGCAGAAAGACATTTGGAGAATTTAAGAAAAGATTTTCGTCTAGATGATTTTGTTTTAAGAGCTACTGCGCTAGAATATGTGTTGAAGTTTTCTAAGCCCTATCCTAGCAATAGGCTGATCTTGTTTATTTCGAAGTCAAGTGCTGGCCTAATTTTATTGATTCATAGCTTTTGAATTGAAGATAGTAGAGCTCCACAACTGACTGTTTTAGCAGATTTTACTTACTTAGTTATCAGACCATCAATTAGCTCTGCCTTCCATAATTTACGGTCCAGGGCACGCTCCTTCCAGTTTACGAGACAAACGTTTCTAGCTACCCCGATTCCTTATTTTTACACCGGAGGTTTGGTCTCCTTTTTCTTCGTGAACCAGGTGGCGCATTCTCGTCTATTTGGTCGGTATAACCGAGCCAGTGCAATCGACGGCGACTTACATCTACATCTTTATACAGCTGAGTTCAGGACTGTATCTTCTTCTCCATTCGCCCTCCTCATAGACAGGACCAAATTTTTCTTGCGAAGGATCCCAAGAACTGATCTGCTGTCTTTACTTATCGTCTAGCATTCAGTTCCATAAAGCAAGACTGGCAAGATCCGAGTTTTGTGGAGCATGATTTTGGTTCTTCGAGTTAGGAGTTTGGACCAAGCTTATCCTTTGTCTAATTTCCATTATGGTGTTATTTGTGTAGTTTATATTTGCACCAAGGTAAATGAAGTCCTTCACTACCACCTCAAAATTATAGCTGTCAATTGTCAAGTTCTGTCCTAGACGAAGTTCGGCGGATCGCTTCTTGTTTGACAGCATGTATTTTGTCTTCTCCTCATTCACCGTAAGACCAACTTGTTTGGCTTGTTCTTTAACCGTCGTAAAAGCGTCAATAATGGCACGCTGATAACGGGCAAGCATGTCGATATAGTCTAATCACTCTAATGTACTAGAGACCAGATGATCTGGTGCATGTTATTTACCAAAATATCGACACCAGCTTTAAAAAGCTCTGACGGTAATCCGTCTCAGTCCACGGCCTTGTTTCTGACGGAAGTTGAGCTTTCTTCATACCCTATCATGCTCTCCTGGTGATGTCTGTTAAGTAGCTGCTGGAAATGCTGCCTAAATAGATGATCCACAATTCTCTGCGCGTTGGTGACAAGATTATCCAGATTTAGCAGATCCTAGTAAGTCGATAACTGAAGTTACATTGATATGTGTACCAAAACCAAAACGTAGATTCATCTAGGAGAAGAAGAAATGTTAGAAGATTTTGGAATATTTCATCTAACAAGGGAAACCTTTAGAACTATACCTTTAAGCTGAACTCAAAGCGAGTTTGTTACTTTGGCAGTTGTTTATGACAAGTGTGATGATTGAAACGATTTGTTAGCAAGCAAATGTAGGTTCTGATTGAACTATCACAAGTAAGAACATATTTTCAAATTATGTTTCAATTTTCAAAGGACTCTATGTGTGGTCTCAGATATGTTCCTTTTTGCAATTCTATCCTTACTTGTCGAATGTAATCCAATCCCTTAAATGTTTTCCCAAAACGCTAGTCTATGAAATATCTAACCTGACAATGAAAACAAAAAGGAAAGAAAAATGCACCAGTATAAGATTTTAAAGGATTATAACTCATGCTCCTTTGAGTTTAAGGATCCTTTTTAACCACGCATGTGTTAAGAAAATAATAATTAGTCTTAATGGCTATGAGGAAAGCGGATGGCTGGTGTTGTTGTTACACTCCTACACCCAACACTTTGAATCCTTGGAGAGTAAGAAAAGGTTGTTTTGAAAATATTCACTTTTTTTTTCTTTTTAGAGAAATCCTTCTCAACAGTAACATTAAAATAGGAACACTTTTTCTCTCCCAACAGTGCATACTACAATTTCGCAAAATCATTAATTTAATTTGATGAGGTGCTTAATTGTTTTTGTTATCCTTTATATATTGTACCTGAGTACCTACCTGAGCGAATCACTGAGAAGAAGGGTTTTTTTTTCAAGATTTTCAAACCACCTGAGACATTTTTCGAAGAGTTAAGTGCAGTCTGGAAGAGTCAGAAAACTGACCTTAATGATCCCTAAAGGACACAGTTGAGAATTTGTGATTTTTTTTTTATATTTTGGGCACAAAAGAGATTTAAAAAATGTACCCATTGGTGTTGAATTTAGGTATCCTAATTGGTTTTGTTTTCCTTTGTTTCCTTAGAAAAAAGGACTTAAATAAAATAAAAACGATATGAGCAAAAAGAAAAAGAGTTAAGTGATTGGAAATGGACACGAACTGACATCAATAATGACGTTGCACTCAATCTGAACGTGTTTTTTTTTTGTCTGAGAATGTCCTTCGTTTTTCTGGAAAGATTAGGGTTTGGAAATATTTTCTGGCGGGACAATTCCGGGAGGTCTTTATTACTATAACAAAGAAATGGTACAGTTAAGAGTCGTAGTAAAATTTGCGTGCAGAAAATATGCAAACATTATGCAACGACGATATCCTTTCAATGGGAAGGCATTATAAAAATCGATACGCTTCTCTGGAAGGACTCTGGATAACATTGTTTGTTGCAATGCACGCTCTAGTTTTTTTCTTCTTTTGATTTATGAATGTATATGTAAATTGTAAAGACATTTTCGTTTTTGATTGCGTCAAGGACTATTGCCACTGTAGTAGGTCAGTATGACGATTTGTGTAATGTTTAGAGAAAAGGCAGAACATGAATCTGAACAATGTAATCAGGTATATTGTTGACAATAAATGCGAGAAAGTGTAATAAAAAAATGTCCTTTTGACTTTGTTGCGTAAGAACTTATTTGCAATATCTGCAGTTACATGGAACTAGGAAGTTTTGTTTGAGGAGTGAAAGATAAAAGATTGGGGTTGAGGAGGCGACACGCGTTAATTTGAAATCTTTGTAAATTATTAAAGTGCTGCTGACCGTTTCATAGAGATATTTTTATTTCTCGACAGTCTTAAGCATCACTCAGGGTTTTATTTTGTTTGTTTTTTCCTACATAAGTTAAAACAAGGCAGGCAGAGCAGGGTCGCATGGCGTCTCTACTTCTTAAGGCGGTACTTAAGTAGAACGTGTCCAAATTAGATTGTTAGTTGATAATTCGAAATCTTCTCTTTCGAGGTATGTTTTTTCATCAAGAACCTAAGGCAGCCTGTTCAGCAGTCTACCTACTCGTTATTTTCTAAGCCTTGAGCCAAGGCAACCATAAATTATAATTAAGTAGTTTTAAAACCTTTATAGGTCCGGGAAAGTAGGCAACAGTCTTAAGGTCAGATTTTTTTGAAAGCCTGGGTTCTCAGAATACTTTGACATAGTTCAACAACGTCTTGCTATCGCTGATTTAGTGATCATCGGTTTTATAAGGGTGTTATTTATCTTATTGAGTTCTCCGATGACCTTTCTATTTCTAGGCAAGGTTCAAAGGATAATTTTTCCAGCCCAAGTTTGGTTTGTCCGTATCTTCGGTTGGAGCTTTTATCAATGGTTGGGTTTCTAGCAAACACAACTGTAGGTGGCATGCCCCTTCAGGATGTTGGCAAACTAAACAGATGCTTACCGATGTCTGTAAGAAGTTCACGGCAATCTTGCTGTCAACGGAAAAAGCTGCAGACAACTTTTTGGCATTATTACGGGACACTTCGCCTTTGCCAAACACTTCAACGTGTTCGGCTTAAGTGATACCACTATTTGTGGCCCTTGTGGAGAGGGCGGAACACTTCCTATGTGATTGTCCTGCCTTTGCTCGTATCATGTTGTAGATTCTTAGGGCTTAAGCGTTGAGTACTGATAACCTAAGTAGGAAGCTAGCACTAAAGCTCTTACTCGACTTTCTTAGAAATATGACGAAAACACACACTTTGTACCTGCTGGTAGTACAATGGACCTGTTATTGTATCTGATTGCTCCAGCCCGGTGTTATGCTATTTGAGTGTACGCTTTATACATATGTTGTATGCTTTATATAATATATATCTGTATATTCGCATATGTTAATTTCTCAACGAATGGACGAATACTTTTGATCTCGTGTATATCGAATTGTAGGTCGAAAAAAATCGAGCTAATTGGCTAGTACTGTCTATCTTCAAAACTTCGGTCAATTCATTTCTGAGAAAAGCGGAATGGAAAATTTGCTATTTGAGTCACTACCAAGTAAGCACACTATGATAGTAAGACCTATCCTCACATACGCCTCCGTAGTTTGGTGGACCAAAGTCAAAATCAAATCTTCTGTCTAAAAATTACAACGGCTTCAAAGACTAGCATGTCCCGGCATCACCGGAGCTATGCTTACTTGTCCTACGGCAGCCCTAGAGGCGCTTGTCGGTCTTACTCTACTGCAAAGCTTTGTCAAAAGTGGCAATACGTAGTGCAGTGAACCTCCAACGCTCTACAGGAATCCAGCCAAGCAGACCTTTGGGTCACATGGCTATCCTTTCTGACTTTCCCGTACTCGAAATGATCAGCACAGTATCCGATTTCATGCCCAAAATACTATGTTTTGGCAAAAAGTTTGAGAGTGAGATCCGGAACCGTAATTCTTGGGACACCGGAGATCCGTTGCTGAACATAAAAGGACTGGTGTGGTATAAAGATGGACTCCGGTGTTGGTGCCGGTACCTATGGCCCTAATCACAAAGTCTCAAAGGCAGTTGGAATGTGTCCTAGCGTCTTTCAGCCAGAAGTACATGTCATCAATACCTGCGCCACTATCATTCTCCATTTCGGCATGAAGTAGTTGAGCAGCGCTTAAAGCAATGATTTCCTATTACTGCAACTCAGAGGCCGTTTCAGGCTGGTTCAATGTTCGCTAAGATCTCTAAAAGCGGAATAAAGTCAAGCTCTGGTGTGTACCAAGACACAGAGGTATTTAAGGTAATGAAATTCCAGACCAACATGCCAGGAAAGGTTCTTCAGAGAGATACCGCTGAACCCTTCTGCGGCACCCTTACTTTCGCTTTCAGAACGAGTCTGGACACTTGGAAAAAATATAACTTCTTATTCCACTGGAACAACATTCAGGAACCTAGGCAGGCTAAAAGGGCCATCCGACCCCTCAACAAAACCACTAAAAATAATGTCAATCACAAAAAGGACGATATCAGAAGGCTTGCCGACTTCCTCACTGGTCACTACAGCCTCAGATATACTTACATAAACTAAAAAAAGTTCAGGAATCTGAATGCCTTCCTCTGAAGGCGAATCAGCGGAACACGTATTTACTATGTGAATTCGTGGCTGTCTTCAGAGTCAGGAAACGTCTTCTCCACAAGGAATTCCTTACATCGGAGGACATTCGTTATACCTCGACTTAAGATATTATCAACTTCATTAGGATGATAGAGGATTTCCTTGTCTAATTGGCTCCAGGCAGAACAGATGTTTCAGGTCGCAGTGCCATATGCGTTAGTCGTAGAGCCAAATTAATAATAATAATAATAATAAAAGAAAGCTTCAATGAGAACTTTCAGGACCACCCATAAATCTAAAACTAACCTAGATTTGTAAATATTTTTACAAATTGTTCAAAGTCAAGAAGAAAACCGAAACCGAGCTGTTGTTATATTCTAAAACCTCTTCAAGCGTTATCTTAAATTTCAACTTGAAGTATTTTTTTTTTAAGGACACGTCAAACCCCTTTTCATCACTCCAATTTGGAAACACAAACATTTGGTGTTTGATTGTTCATTAAAAACAAGTTACCCCTAGACAATAGTTCATATTTCACAGAAAAAATTAAAATACTTTCTCATGTGGGTCTAGGAGTGTCAGTTGGTCAGTGCATTTGGTCATTATAAAGGCCACAAACAACTGGGCATTCCTCTACCCAAAATCAACCCTTCATGTGTGTTTCACTAATTTGAAAATAAACTAAAAATTATTACGAGCCCTTGATGACCCTAGAACACAAGGGGATCAAACAACTGTTTGATGATTTTCGAAACCCTTTTCTGACATTCTTCGGACACATCGCCGTATTTTTAATTGATTTCCAATTACTTGGAAAAATGTTGTTTATTATGGATAAGCTGGCGATTGGACTAATTTAATGTTGGTACCCATACGCTGTAAATAATTAAAGACAAATTAGTTTTACATTTGACATGTACTATGAAATATATATTTGTGATTATATAAGTGTTATCTTAATCCAAGAGAACTTGGAATTGGTCTTAAATCAGTTTCCTTTTGAAATGCTGAGCCCAGAACGGCCACATTATATCAGATCACCATGCGAAATCAAATGTACGTTTTGAAAAGATTCAAGCGCGTATGTATGGTACATATTTTCAAGTTGCAGAATGCACCGTGGGTTCTCTAAAATGTCACGAAATACTTCGGTCTATAATTAGTGGCAGGCACGTCACTAAATTGGGTGTTCCTTCCAACGATTTTTTCAAAAGCTGTAGAGACGAGGAAGGGAAAGAAACTGTTATTCCCATTTTTGCATCTGCCCTGCCCTATCAAGGCTGAGGTGGCAAACCCTTTAAGAGTATTTCTATGAAGACCTTAAGCTGGATTTTGAAAAAAAAAAAAATAGAGCTTTGTCTGTGGGTCTAAAAGAATTTGCACATAGTAGCATGGTAAATGAAGGGTTCTGCAGTTCTGCAACGATACGGCTACCCATAGAACCTTACTTGATAAAACAAGGGAATCCATCATGCATGGTTCCTGGCGTTGATAGTCTAATATCACCATGGACCTTAATTCTGGTGTAAGTGTGCTCCTGCTTAAGTAGGGGTAGTCACCTAACCTAACGGTCAAGTATATTTCATCCGCTTTTGATAAGGGCTATGCGTCTGCACCAAAAAGGAGGACTGGGATGAATAAAGTTTTATAAAATGTTTGCTTGGTTGTTCTTAAGAGGGTCTAACTGGACAATTGCCTTCCTAGCCCAGGGAAACAGGGACTCGGAAGCCTTTTTTCGATTTCTAAGCTGGTGTGGTTATACATTTACAGCTGAGTTTAGGTAGATAAAGCCCTTCACTTTCTCAATTGTGACGTTCTGCATGAGTCGTCGATATTGCGTGTCCTTTCTTGATGACAGCTTGTATTTTGTTTTATCCTAATTCATAGCTAGGACCATCTTAGCCGCTTCTGTTTTGATACTAGACAATGCACTACTGACAGTCCGCTGTGTTCATCCCATTATATTAATGTCATCGGCATAGAGCAGTAGTTGCACTGGTGTTGGCTTCTGAGTTCCGCATGATTCGTTTTCTTGTCTAAAGCCGTTTCTGACTTAAAAGGTGTCTTACTTAAATGGTCGGAGTAGTAAGCGGTCTTTTTAGTCATCCTGCCCAGGTGTATGAGTTTTGCAGGGATGTTAAAACTAGATATGACTTTGTTTAGCTCTTCTCTATACAAGGTGTCATACACGGCTTTGAAATCGATATGTTGTTGATGGGTATCGATTTGGAATCCTAGGGTTCTTTCAACGATCTGCCGTAGTGTGAAGAATTACTCGATAGTGGATTTACCTGGTTTGGTATATTACTTTTTCACTAGATTGAAGTCGCTGTATAGCTTGAACCTACTCCATGTACCGTTAACAGACAGAAGATCCACTTGCTGAGCATTCTTGTGCTCATGAGCTTTTTGAAATCATCGTTTATGATGAAGTGTTCTTAAATTGCAAGCCAATTTGTTCCATTAAACACATTGCTTACGGAAAGGTAGATGCAAGACCATGACTTAACAGAATTTATCTCAAGAACGTTTTGTGCCTTAAAAGACAGGATAGAAGTCGATATTGCTATATTGATTTTAGTAAGACCCTTGAAAAAAGTAGCCATAAAACTGTTCCCTGCAAACTTAAATTGTTGGTTAAGTAGTAGGTTTGATGGGGCAATCAAGTTCTTCCCGTCAGACTTAGATCAATGTAGATCTATTGTGGTCCCCTTGAGGTTGCAACCCCAAACTGTGGAGCCTATGAGCCTATTTATGATCAAATTAGTCCGAGATGCTGATAAATCTGTGCACATCATACACAGATTTGTTTGACAGTTCCTCTAAATAGTCTAAATCCTGAAAAAAAGTATCTTCCTAGATTTTTATATCTAATTTTGCATAGTGATGGACATTGACAAAGAAAGTGTGGAGTGTCTTCACTTACTTCTTCGGCACCACATTTCCTGCACAGGTCATTCATGTTTAGTCTCTGTCTTCCTCGGGCCAAATAAAAAGAAAATGCGATTTGGTCCCTGCATATGGTAACTCAGCATGCTCTGCCCGGTGCTAGTTCCTATTAAAGAAGACAAGGATTTGTTTTTCATCCATTTTCAGTATTCTTTCGGTTCTCTGGTTGTTGTAGAATGGCTAAAATTTTCTAGTTTCTGTTATTTGTAGTTCTTTGAATTTTGTTCCCAACTTTCTGTTTAAGATTCAACTGTGATATCAGCTAGATCGGGGTCTAATGATTATCCTTTCCTTGCCAGTTAATTGACTGTTTCTTTACCAGACACCCATTTTGTGCTGCCTATCAAGAACCTTGCTTGGCTTAGTACTTAGACGATCACTAGTATAGTGTCATTTTTAAATCCTTTCAGGCTCTATTAATGTTACCTTCAGTGTCCCTCAAGGAAGTCATCTCGGATCTTTCTGCTTTACTGATGATTTGAGAATTTTCGCCCACTCCCACTGTTTGCAAGACGACTTGAATAAGTTCTGTATCTTCGTGTTTCGTGCCAATTGGCGACTTAAGTTCAGTGAATGCACAACCAGAACGCTTTCCCTTAAGCGTCTCTCTCCACCCGCTTAGACTTACTATTTATTTGCGATGAGCTGGTTCATTCTTAATTTAAGGTTCATTCTTAATTTAAAGGTGGTCATGGTGTAGTGGTTGCATCATCGCTTGTCACGCTGAAGGTTCCAGGTTCGAATCCCGATGTCACAGAAAAAAAAGTCGGTCAATTGCGAAAAAAGCTGACGTCAACTCTACTGCATAGGCATAACACTGGCAGTAGGGTAGGCAATGGCTTGAAAGTGTTGATCGTACTAATGACATCGGGATATTCGAAAGAAATACTGCGAATTATAAGCAATGGCAATAATACTCCCCAGTCATTCTGGAAAAACCACCCTCGGAGCAAAAAGACTGAAACCTAATACTACCTGAGTTTCAAAATCACTACACCAACACTAGCGCTGTGTTAATAGCATCATAAGGGTATTCATAACCCCTTTAGCGCTAGTGAATTATAAAAAAAAAAAAAATGTCCTCGATTCGGGTGTTATCTGCGATAGGAGACTTATTTCAAGCTGTCGAATGACTGCAGTATTTTTCAAGCCGAAATCTTCGCCATTGAGAGGGCTCAGACTATCCACACTAAAATCAGCAATCCTTCTAGGTCTACAATCTTCGTAGACAGTCGAACTGCAATTAGGTCAAAAACAGTCTTTAGCTGTCATCAATTTCTAAACAGAATATGTCATAAGAATTAGGTCAATCTCAAGCTGCGTTCCTGGACATAGCAATAAAGAAGGGAACGAGATAGCAGACGAACTGGCCTGGAAAGGATCACCACTAAGTACCTACGGAAGATATTGGATTGGATGGAGTACTGAAAAGAAAGAAAGACCTTAAGGTAAGCGAACTAACCAACACCACCTGGTCTGCCAGGGGTGACTGTGTTATATCTCGCCAACACTAAATAACCAAGAGTCTACTGGCTTTAGATAAAACAAAAACTAGTTTCCTCACAGGTGTACTGACAAGACCTATTGTTCAATGGCCCTTGGACTATGCATTAACTCACCTGACTACTGCAAGAACTACCAGAATACGGAAGATATAAAAATTTCTCAAACACTTGCTTTGTGAATGTCCAAATCTCCAAATGTGCTGCCTCCGTCATACGAGAAACAACCCCCGTGCAAGCACTTCCGTGTACTTCCCGCTTACCTTATCTAACCTAACCAATATCGATAACATTATAAACAGAGCCAACTCCTCATTTGGTTTTATAAAACGCCATGTGTCTTCACATTTGTATCCACAAGGATAGTGTGATTTTCGTGTTTTTCTCGATCGTTTTATTTCAAATTCGTTTTCCACAGTTGTATTATCTGCATCATGGGCTCTAAAGACGTCTTTCAAACTACCTACTCGAAAATGAATAATCTTCACAATCAAATCAACCAATAACTCCCTCCTTTTCGCACTTTTCCGAATAATTTGTGATAGAAAACGAGCTTGCAGACATCAACTGCCGACTACTTACACTTTGAAACGTTGAAACGTTTCAGATACTTTGAATGTGGTAATTGAGAGCAGTCTTTTACTTCGACTGTACTTATTTTGACACATGTTGGTACCTAGACATGCTTCAGTTACAGCACAAATAAAAGGACATTCCTTCCTTAATTTGTCAATCAAAAATTGACGTTTATTTTGACGTTTACATTTGTTTTACACATTCTTTGATTTTCAATTAGGAAAATAATGCTTTTTTCACTTCTATTCGTACATCAAAAGTCAAATAAACATGTCATACCAATGTCGATTGTCTTCCTGACCCTAAGAGTCACCTAATGGACACTTGTCCTTTTTTTGATAATACTGAAAGTTCAGCAATTTTTTCGATACACGAATAAATTTGTGACAAAAAGACATTCCAGCACCATTTGCGACAATCAAAGTCAAGACCATCAGATAAAAAAGAAGAGAAGAACGTCCAACGACCGAAAATAATTTCGATCAACACACTCTTATACACATATACATCTGCATGTACATACATATGTAGAGTGACACATCAAAAGGTCAGCAAAGAGATACATCTCTTTCAGATCGGACGACAAAGTGTACGTATCTACCCAAGGAAACACAAAATGTTCAATTGGACTCAAGCAAACCTGAGACATTAACCTGCATGCGAGGGAATTTGGAAGCGAATCGCGCCAAAAATAAACATCTCTCTGTATCTTCTTCTCGATGGTTAAATATCTAAAATGGTCTGCATCCACTCCCCACAATTTAAGTCCGTGTTAGGTATGTGTCTTTAACGAGACAACCCAATCGCATCCGATTTCTGATTCTGAAGAGCAGCCGTAGCCGGAGCCCCATCCATCCCAGCACACACTTTAGGGAGTGAAGCTGACAACGAGATAAATGCGCACTCAAAGGGGGAGTCCTCATCTGTTCCATATCCCCGCGTGGCCGCATGTGTAGTGCGTGTGTGTGTGCCAACGCAGAGATATGTAAATTTAGATATCAAGAAGCAAACGACAAATGAAATGAAAAAAAAGCATACACCATCGAGAGGAGGAGAAGATGTTCCAAGAAAAGAAAAAAACGAAATTCCCAAAAAGAAGGAAAACATATAACATACGATCTGCCACCCTTCAGATGGAAAATTTATGCTCATGAGTGGAAAATCCAGCAGCAAAATAAATAAAAATGTTCCTTTGGTTCGTTTTTTTATTTCCCCGCATAAAAAATAACCATAAACCAACTGACAGCAAAAGGGGGACCGAAAAACGAAAGGAGAACGTGCCTAGCGTCTGCCCCACCCACACGTGCGCGCTACACGCGCTAAAACAAACATCGACATCCACAATGAGAATATGACGACGACGACCTTCTTCCCTCATCTGCATTCTGGGATGGAATAGCAAGCGGTTTGTTAACCCTAGTCAGTTTGTTTCCAGCTATCTACATATACTCCTCGGATGGATTGTTTAAAAAAAAAAGAAAAAAGGCTGGGCATCCATCCATCCTTTCGCCCACCCTTTCCTATTGTACACACACACACACATGGTGGTCGTGCTTGTTCCAGAAAGAAAGCACCAATGGGACGAAATTCTTGAATCCGCCGCATTAGCATAAGGGAAGACATACATTTGTGTTTCCGAGATGGAGTTTCACTCTTTTAGGGTTGCTTTGGCATAAAAAAAGAAGTGAAGTGCTATAACTTGAAATTCAAAAAAAATGGAGGAACCAACTGAATTCCTAATGGCAACCGGAGGGTGATCTCAACGGGATATACATGTTGAGAATGATTTAAAATTTAGAAACAATGACAAGGGTGTTTGTAGGTTGACCGGGCAGATTGACTCATATGTGATGCAGTTTGTGTTGAAGAACATGCTAAAATAGTTCATCAATCGATTGAACAATCAGTTTACTATGCACAAGTAACTAACATTACATAACCACCTTCATTCAAGAATTTCATACCGATCCAAAGATAAAGGAGCAACTTAACCGTTGGATTATATTCTTGTTAAGATCAGACAACACAAGGTAACAGCTATTTAACTAAATTTACTTCAATAGCATCCTAAAGGAACTAAATAGATACAGAGTTAAGAAAAATCGCGAAATCTTGAAAACTGCAGTAAAAGGGCTAGCGCATGAGCTGTGTATTCAGTATCAACACGATGAATTGAACTGATGTTCTTCAGTTTCAAAACCAAAATACTAAATTTCTCTTTTCTCGATCTGAACGGTTAATCACTCTCTGTAGTGCTTCCGTGTTAGGTATTTTAGTATCATTCGTGACTTTAAGCTTAACTGGAAACTAAACATAAAATAGTGGGTTAAACAAGCATGTGTCTGCAGCTGAACCATTGACAAAAAAGGGCAATCAAGCCAAAGCTGACTCTATGCAACCAATTTTTAAGTGCGAGTCAGTAGTCTGATGGCCTGCTCTAAGTAAGGATTAGAATTAAAAAAAAAAAAAAAAAAAAACTTCGAAAATTGCAACGAAAAGCAAGTATAGGATCACGGTCGTTCTCTAACAGCTGTTACCCCTTAGCCTATTTGGGTGCAGGACTGTCAAGCCTTATAAGCAAAGTAACATCCTAAAGCTGCTACCAAGAAAATTGATTGCCTCCCCAATATTCCGCACTACCCCCAAACATCGCCTTCCATACACAAACTGGTGGAAATGAAGATGCTTACGAACTCCCCAGGCGGGCCTTAACTTTTGCAAGGAGACTTATTGACTTCTTCAATCTCATGCTGGATCTGCTTCAATGCACAGAGCAGGTGTTAACGTCAATGCAACTATATTTCACATATTCGCTCAGCTGCTGGGATATGCAGACGATATTGACATCATCGGATGCTTCCTGCCTCTCCGCAAAAAATCTTTTATGGCAATTGAAGATAAAGTGCAACAAGTCGGTCTTGAAGTGAATAAAGACCAAACCAACCAACAAATAAAATAGCTTCAGTTAACGGCATAGGACAGAACATCAGTGTTTACCTACTTCGGAGTAAACATCAACTCCACAATTGACATTCTCGTGGAGAATCTGCTACTTTGGTTTTGAAAAATTCCGGACAATATTGATGCTCTACGGAACGTTTGTGTGCTTTCATTCGTGAAAAAAAGGTTTTAGAGCGAAACTGTATGAGCTGTAGCAAAAGCCAAGATACGTCAACTATTAGGCTCGACCACATCGAGTAAATAGACAACAATGCTCCAGACAGATCTTTTAATCCCAGCTCACAGGTGACAGACAAGATGTAGAGAGGCATATAGATGATCAATTTCGTTGTCAAACAAGTTGTCAACACGGCCATGTTGGCGTCGATGTTGGTCGCCTGTTGACCAAAGTTTGATATTCGGCTTGGCCAATTGGTTGACAGTTAAGTTCATCGTCTATATGCAGCTTAAAGACCAAGTGATCGCATATGCTCTAAGACTTGTTTGTATAGAACGGGAATCAGTTACCCGCCGGGTCCAATCGGATGGAATGTAGCAATATTTCAGGCAAAGGTTCTTTATAGATCGGGGTTTCCATGGTGTAGTGGTTGTATGATCACTTGTCACGCTGAAGGTTTCAGGTAAAAAAAGGAAGCTCTACTACATAGGCATAACACTGGCAGTAGCGTGGTTATATGGCTTGAACATGTTGATCAAACTGAGAAATGATTATGACATCGGGATGTTCGAAAGAAATACTGCAATGGCAACAATACTTATAATTCTCTCCAGTCATTCTGCACACCATCCTTGGAACAAAAGACTGAAACCTAATACCACCTCAGTTTCAAAATCACT
The DNA here is from genome assembly GCA_951813785.1 of Criorhina ranunculi. Taxonomy (NCBI): domain Eukaryota; kingdom Metazoa; phylum Arthropoda; class Insecta; order Diptera; family Syrphidae; genus Criorhina; species Criorhina ranunculi. The sequence continues at coordinate 19,767,315 of OX638383.1, forward strand.
ACACCAATACTAGCGCTATGTAAATAGCATCATAAGGGTATTAATAACCTCTTTAGCGCTAGTGAATTATAAAAAAGAAAAACTATAGTACATAAGAAAGTATGAACGAGTAAGTAGAAAGATATTTTATCTTCTGTATTTGAGGTAAGCTCTACCTACCACGATTGTAAGACTCTGTTATAGCCCTCCCGCTCTCGGTGATGCTTGCACATCATATTGCATAGTTTCTATATGTCGAAGCTTTGCCATGTTTCCTGCCTAGGTAGTTACTAGGCTCTTCCTCAACCGTTTTGCGTCAAGTTTTTCGAGAACTCCCCACTATGCATTGCATAGCTTGCATCTATCAGAGCTGTAAAAGAATGCAATTATTGCAGAATGCATTCCTTGAATTTACGCTGATTTGTTTCAATTCAAGGACTTCTACTTAAGAAATAAATCACCAATCATTTTGAAGTTATGATTTAGTAATCGTTTTCTGCAATCATAATTTTGAAGTCAAAATGAATGCAGTCATGTTGGTTGGTCTGCATTGATTGAAGTCACTTTTAAGTAACTAGCATTCATCGCATTACTTTGAAGTCACTGAAATCAATTGAAGTCTTTGAAGTTTTTGAAGTCAACTGAAGTCATTGATGTCTTTGGAAAGCCAAAATCCTTCGGGTGATTGCTGAGCAGCCCATTCGTCCCGGACAGTGGATCACCCGAAGGATGGCGTTTTATTTGTTTTAAGTTGAAGTCTTTGAATTGAATCATATCCCAGCGAATTCAAATGAATTACATGTCAAAATGATTGCATTCTTTTACAGTTCCTGCTTTTACCATGGTTTCGTAGTACATGGTCAATACACTGCATCTATAGGCTCTTGTTTTGGTTACTGGAAAAAAAAATTGGTCAAGTCCATTTGATTATATTCTGAGATAATGATATATGATGATGTGTGATCACCGTGGCCTAGTGGTTAGTGCATTGAACTGCTAAACGAGAGGACTCAGGTTCGATCCTCAAAACCAGCAAAAGTTTTTTCGTGGTACCACCCCTTCGCATGCAAGACAAACCTGCAAGAGTATAATCTGTCATAAAAAATCTTCTCAAATCGGAGTCGGCAATAAAACCGTAGATCCCTTTTATTCGTGCGAAAAAAAATAACACGCACAACGTGAATAGTTTATAAATATTATAATTGTATTTGCTTTCTTTTTTGTAATTGTTGTACGATATGGTTTGACTATGTTCTTTGGACCGTTCTAGGATATATTCCTCATGACCTTCTAAACATTACTTGATATTGCCAGAGGATGTAAGTTTATCTACTATTTGAAGACTAATTTTGATACCAATAGGCTTTCCTAGTTGATTTAAACTAGATGTTCGGATGCCCGCTCATCTGAAAAGTTGTCTCGTGAAATGAGTGGGTATCCGAGCAAAAGCGTTATTGGTAACACCCTCAGTTTAGCCTTTGAAGGGTTGAGAGACAACGACTGTGCACGAAATCAAAATTTGGTGATAATAAGAACGGACTGTATACATTTACTTACAGAGCTTCGGTAAGATAAATCTGCAAATTATAATCCAAGTTGTCATGTGTAGCTCACTCAAAAGTAGGGTAATCACCGCCATTAAGTGGAGTAAGTTGATAAAACACCTTCCTGTGTAAAGCCTTTTACATCACTATTAGTGTTGGTGCATCTATTCTAGCAAAGATTTCAAGAAAATCTCAGACTTAATCCTATCAAATTTAGGATTGTCAAAGGCTAATCCAACAAAATTGCTTGTGTTTGTTGCTTATCTTCAAGTGCTGCCTCTCTGCATTAGCCTGACTAGCAGGTATGGACTGCGGCGAAATCTTGGACAGAGCTTATATAAGCTGAACAAATTTGGAAACACTTTGGCAAGTTTTCACTAGGGTAAACCGTTTTTATAAACTATAAAGGCCGTTTTTCTAATAAAACTTAGTTTTATCCATGTACGAGTCGTTTTTGTCGTCCTTACTGGGCACTGTACAGAGACGAAGAATAAATATAATCCACCTGTTTTGCGAGTTTTGTATAAAAGCTTGAGGACCTTTTGCTGGTTGGTTCTAACGGTTCCAGCGATTTTTTTTTGTAGGTTGCCTGTAAAGTATCAATTGGGCAAAATCTACCTAAATGTTAGTCTACGTGGGCAGTGATTTCAGTCCCTACACAGGCCTTAAACAAGCTTTTTAAAAAAAATCTTCAGTTCACAAACTGATCAGTTTAATTTGCAATATTTTGAAACTGTTAACAATTCAAAACCTCTTCCTACAAAAAATCAGTCTTATCAACAGAGCTCTATGTAATTTTCTCTCCAATTATACCTTTTTTCTTTTCCAAACCAATATGGTCCATTTATGCCGAAGAAATGAAAAAATGTTACACAAGACAAGACACCCTCACACTGAACTATTCTCCACCTCCAAGGATAACTTTATTCGAAAAAAAATTCAAGGAAAGAGATCTTTGTACGTAAGCAAATGTGGACAAAATAAGGAAATTATAGAAATGTCAAAGTAGGGCTACTTGTTAACAAAACATACAAAATAAAAAATCCTTCACAGGACACTTGCACGGATTTTTTATTTATTCTTTCCCCGGGATAAGGAGAAGGAGAACAATCTCCGACACGAATATGCACGGATAATAAATGATGTGCGCTTAAGTTGTTTTTTTTTTTTTTTTGTCAAAAAGTAGTTTGAGGTTTCGTATGTGTTCTGATACGTTTGGGGATTCTTCCTCTTTCAAATTGTTCCATAATCACTACCATCGTGTAGAAAGAGAAGAAGGAAAACGTTACAGATAAGGACCCAGGAAAAATTGCAAAATATCACAAAACGTAAGAAATGAAAGTTTCCTCCACGAATCATTCAAAGTGCTCAGGGAGACAACCATATCCTTATGGAAATCTGAAGGTAAATTTGTTTGTTTTTTGTTGGTGTCCTGTGAAATAGATCCAAAGGAACCCATATCCCATCTAAATGACCACTCATGGAGGGAAAGTTTATTTTTTACTCTTCTTTCGATTGACATAATCGAGTGCCATCAGGATTTGTGAAACAAGGATATGTTCGGTCGGTTGTGGTGGATAGCACTGCCGCCATTTCGATGTCTTTATTCGTTTCCTTTTTTTGTTTTTGGTTGTGTTTGTTCAGTTTTTTATTCCGAAGTAGTGAGCCGAAGTGATTTTTTATTGTCATCCGACTTTTGGGGAATTTGCTTATTTAGAGATACTTGCGAGCAGATTGTTTGATTAATGGCTCTGTGAGAGGAGAGTTGGAGATGTGGATGGAAGTTAGTGCTGATTGCCGGTTACATATGGGGAAACGACTTGTGTGGACTTAATGGCTTCGTATGTCCTGAAATGAGATATTTGACTTCAAATGGAACATTTAGTTATTTTCGGTTACGATGAGGGTGAATGGGAAAATGTAAGTGGTTGGCCATTGCCTGCCGTGAAATTGTGGCCATTGCATGATGGAAAATTTGAATACCATCAGTTATATTATAACACGCGACGGTTACGGGAGTTATGGAGCGATTACTTTTCGATAATGGAAATATCGCCAAAGGATTTTGTGTGTGCAGGTATTGGGTGGGGTTGTTTATTGTGGTAATTTGAAAGTTAAATGCTTTGTCATGGTTAGCGTTTTATGGGCGAAAATTTATTATTATGACGTTTCATTTTTTGATTTGAGTATTAGAAATGGAATAGTTTTTAATGGCGAAGGAATGATTATAGTTGACTGAAATGATTGCGCGCTTAGTTCATCATATTATGGTTATATTGCTGTCTCTGATGAACGACAAAACGCGTAGATTTTTCTTTGTTTGAAGGAAGGATTACTTCTTAGATGCATTGCTGTGGAATATTTGCTTAAGGTGGACCTGGGCCTCAAACAACAAGCGTTTCCAGCCACCTCGATCTTAAGCTTGCTGCCTCCAGTTTCGCCTGCGTAGTTAGTTGAGGTCCCCTTTCACCTGCGTACGCCATCTGAGTGGCGGTCTTCCTCTACTGCGCTGTCCCTCGGCGGCGGATTTGAAGGTTTTTCGGGTCGTAGCATTAGTTTTCATTCGCTCTACATGACCCAGCCACCTCAGTCGTTGGACCTTCACTCACACCATAAAGTTCGTCTTAGTTTCTCCTCCTACACTCAACGCCTACTAGTCAATTGCTTTAGCGCATAGAAGCGGCGATTAGCAACAATTATTCTTCATTTGATCTTGAGCGCTGGTGTCGGGTGTTTATTTGCAATCTGTTAAGAGAAATTGAATTCTTAGAGCGTTTCCGATCCAGCTTTGACAAAATCCATTTTTACACGTTATACCACTTGTCCACCTAAAGTTTGTTTTTTCGATAGCATCCAGCTTAAATTTAAGCCTTCATAGCTATATCTAGAGCGGCATTGTGCAATGATTTTAGTGTTCACACTGGTGGATTGGCTGTTGGAACGTCACTTTTTGGACTTATAAAAAAAGGAGTTTAAGCAAGGAATATCTATCTTAACCTGTGAAAATATTGACAAATTCCATGAATACATAAGAAAAATATTAGACGCGACAGACCATAGGGAGGCAAAGCTTAGGCTCTCGCGAACAGTCATGTTGTAAGTGCTATATTTTTCACACGAACGGAATGGATTTAGTGCCGAATCGGAGCGGAGGATTGAAAAGCTTTTTCGTTACAGATTATATTTCGGAAATTGTACATTGCCTGCTAAATGGTGGCGTTGTTGTTTTATTTGTTTTACTGAAGCTCGAACTCTTGCCCTCTCGCTAAGTCATGGCAACCTTCCACAGGTCGGGAGCCCGCAAATATTTAATATAACAAAATGTATATGTTACAGATCGTTAAATCAAATAGTCGGATTTTGGATGTGTGTTTCTTGAAATTGCAGTAGTTTAGTGCTAGTCCTATACTGTTCATCTTTCAAATTGATAATTTACCATTTTAAGTTTGGCAGATGCGTTTTTTCAACATTCTACAATAAACAAGTAGATTGGATTCCTACTTTCGAACTAGAAAAGCCTCATTTTAATTCGGTGCTTTCATCCAAGTTTACGATTGACATAAGTATCGATAAAATGGTAGAGCTTAGTGAGGGCTTTGTGTGCAACTGGAAACAGATGTTTTCAACATATGTATGTAGGTTCATACATACATAGTTCATTTTAAAACACAAGTCGTAAAATATTCCAGATGTTGCAATATTAATTCGGAACGGTAATAGTGTCACATCGCCATTTTCTTTTTTATCAAAAAGGACTAACAACAACAACAACTTTTTACTACAATTGCAAGCTGTAGTAGTTGATTTTGATTCGCATGCAATTGGATTATGCATATTATTTTTTGGACCCTTATTTTTGGTTCAACATTACAAGGTAATAAAAAAAACTTCGATGGCGGTTCAGCCAACAGTTATAAAGAAACAAAAAAAAAGAAATTAAGAGAAACATTTGAAGTCTATGTTTTATTTGTAATAAAATCTAACAGTTTACGATTCCGTAAATAAATTTCTTTTTGTATTTCATTCTCACAAGCTTTAATAAATTTCATCATGTCGATGAAAGCAACGAAATAAAAAGCTAATAATCTGATCACTGTAGATACTTATACACATGATTTTATGCACTAAGTTTTGAAATTAGAGCGAATACATTTTCTATATATATAAAAATGAATCGGTGTCGTGTTCGTTCGCGTATAACTCGGCTGAACATCATCCGATTTGCATGGGGATTTTTTTTTGTTTGATTCGTATTGAACAAGATAAACACACAACGGAACCGAAAATTGGAAAATTCTACCGGAAAAGTCGGAATATCGTGAAAATCCAAAATTGCATACTTTCAGGGGTGGATATAACTGAAAATTCTATTTTGTATGGGAGCGAAATTGACAATCAACTTATTTTGCCTCTCACGAAAATGCTTTTCGCATCGACAATTGTACGTGGCCTGTTCGCGTGTCGGAAGCCGTCTGCATTGTTTGTTTACGCACAGGACAACAAAACAAACAACCTTGTTTATCACAAAGGGTTGCAGTGACCTCAAATGTTTGAAATCCATTTTCCATGTAAATAAAATGTATTGAATTCAATTTAATTCCAAAAGAGTTTCATTATTAGGTGGATTTCGAAGAAATACTACCTATTGCAGAGGTCCTCATGACGTAACTTTCAAAAAATTTGAATGCAACTTTTCAAGACCTCTATAGTAAACACCAAAACCATGGTCCGTTCAAATGTTTATATATATATATATCTATATATATATATATATATATATATATATATATATATATATATATGCAATATAACGAAATCTTGTCACCACGATAGGGGCCGCAGTTCTTAACCGAATTGAACGAAACTTGGTACACATGTTGATATGGTGAATAGCACGGACGAGTTCGTAGATGGGCGAGATCGGTTGAGATGGGGGCGTGTCACGCCCATTTAGGCAATACAACGAAATCTTGTCCGCACGATAGGGGCCGCAGTTCTTGACCGAATTGACTGATACTTTGTACACATGTTGATATGGCGGATAGCTCAGACGAGTTCGTAGATGGGCGAGATCGGTTGAGAGGGGGGCGTGTCACGCCCATTTATGCAATACAACGAAATCTTGTCCGCACGATAGGGGCCGCAGTTCTCAAACGAATTAATTGAAACTTTGTGCACATGTTTATATGGTAAATAGCTCGGCTGAGTTCGTAGATGGGCGTAATCGGTTGGGAGGGGGGCGTGTCACACCCCTTTAAATTTTTCAAATTCCGCATTAATAATTTTTGTATTTTCATTCTTAATAGTATAGAAATGGTAATAGTATAAGCATATTTTTGCAAAAAAATTCCCGCCATTTTGAATCCGCCATCTTGAAATTCTTTAAAATTGCTCCGATTTCGTTGAAATTGAAAATGTATACTCGTTTATGGGTACTTGTTATAATTTCGCCATTTTGGATTACTTTAATATTACTTAAAAGTTGCATACAAAGGAAATCCACCTATCTCTTGCGGCTGGTGCCGGAAGGTCTTTTTTTAATAGGGAAGCTCGACTGTCGAAAGACACATTAATAATTTAATTAATTTTAGGCGGGACGAAGTTCGCCGAGTCAGCTAGTATAAAGTAAAAAATACTCGCATGTATTTGCAACTCATGTACATATGTAGATGTATAAGGTTGATTTGGATTCTTCTGCAAGTTAACAGATCGCAGATTTAGTTTTTTAGTAACAATATGTATTTAAAAACAAAGGTGACATTCAACAGTGCTCAAATCGTCGGGGCTAAAAACCGACACGCGCACACTTAAACTCTGGGACAGAAACATCCAACATTTCTGTTATAACGCCAAATCAATGTAATTTTTCTATCAGGTGGCAAACCAGACGATGACGTGGGTCATTGGGTTATTGTTGGATGACTCAAAATGGAAGTTATGGTGTCTGATAGATGAATGCCTATGAAACTGAGGCGAAAATTCTGCAGATTCTGAGGGTAGTATGGCCAGCTATGACGTACTTATGCGTCACTAAGAACACTCGTAAATTATTGAATATTATTGAATATTAGTAATTAGTACATAATGAATTGCATGCACACACACTTTGTTTTGATTTATATTTAACACACACATACACATATACACAAGTACATAACACAACATTGTATGCTTATATCTTGCGTTTAGTGTCTTACATAATAAAGAGTTTGTTGCTCTTCAACATTGTACCAGTGCGCTTCGTTCATATCTTAACATAAATAAGATCTCAATCGCAGAAAAGAGAATGCTACGATGGGCAATATGTTATTACGTCATTGAAAGTCTGAAAGTTGTACCCATACACGAAAAGCAAAGGAACAGGTGGATCGTTAAGATCCAAGGCGACATGGATCGGCACTATAAACAACATGTAACCAATGTGACAATTCAGAACAAAAGATTTTGGAAGCTCAGGATTAGGACTTAACGCCATGAAGCAGAATAAATTAAAAGGACACACATCTACATGCAAATGATAAAATGAAATATTTTGTGGTAACAAGGAAGGAGTGGGCTCTGGGATCTACTCACTAGATCCCAACATTACGCGGTCAATAAAAATGCGTAAATCTCATCATGTCGCAAATTCGGACAAATATCAATAAAATAAAAACGGAACACATTCTTGCTCTAAACAGACCAAACTTAACAATCTTCGTAGGGATTATAACAGTCCACAACCTAAGAAGAATGTGTTTAAGCACAGAAGACTTATGCAGAGACTGTGGAAATACAGACGTGGAAGACAACACAACTCACTTCCTATGCGAATGCCCCAGCTTACACAGAACAAGAAAGATGGCCCTCGGTGAATACCACTTCAAAGACACTGATGTATTATTATCTCCACTATTTATGTCATGAATCACACAATCAAAGTTACAGGGTCTGTAAAATAAATGAATTTGAAAGTTTTGTCAAAACCTATAACCACCCACAAAAAAGTTCACAAATGCAGGACCTTACTAAATTCAGTCGGAGATGGGAAATATGTACAATGTACATGCATATCTTAGTTTCTTGACACTTCAATTTTCCTTAAAATAACGTTTTTTTGTTTGCAGTTTTAACTTGATTAGTGATTTTGAAGGGCCAACACTGACTATGTGCAAAGAAAATAATCTTTTTTTTGAGTTCGGATATACCAATTATTAAACTCTTTTGCATTTACGGCAGTTCTCTACTAATAATTATTCGACAATATTTATGGTTAAACTGTATCATTTTTGAACTTCTAATCTAAGAAAAAAGAAAAAAAAAAAGAAACAGACTGCTACCTTTTCACCTCATCACTTAAGAAGAAAAAACAAGAAGGTAAAAAATGCTTGCCTCGTGCCATAAGATATCCCTCTGCACCACACTTCTACCTCGTGCTAAGGATTTGTTCTAATTTTCGCATCTTTCTTCTTTTTAAAGTACCCAAGCAAATGTTTCATCAAAATATCGTTAACTTTATTTATAAATCTGCACTCTTTTGTCCAAAACAAAACTGTTGACAGCAAAAGAAAAAAAACCGAAATGTATGTAGTGAAGGGATCACTTTCTAATTTTTTATTGAAAAAATCATATGGATTAAAAAATTGCCCGTTACAAAGCATCCTCATAGAAACACTAGAGACCCCTCTATCTACATATGACACTGAGATATATCGAACCGTTTATGACCCCGAACTGACCCCTCAGACAATGTGAATAGAAAAACTGTAAAAATTAAAAAAAAAATCGTCATTCGCCCCTTATTTTTCAATTTTATATCCCAAAAATGGGAAATGGGATCTTGCCAGGTAAACTGCAGTACAGGCAACAGCAGATTGCGCTGAGTTTAAAAAAAAAACAGCTTCCGTATCCTTTTTGATAGGCGACAGGATAGCATAATGGTACGCAAACATGAATGCTGACCAAACAATAACAAGATATTCATACATATTTTTTTTTATTATGGCTGGATTATAAAGGGGGAAGAATCCTTATGTGTCCAATTGACCGTTCTGACGATCCTTTTCATTGTATTTCACAGGACTGACCCCTATTTTGCCAGTAAAAACCTATAAAATGCAATGCATCTCGAATTATATTTGCATCCTGACATAAAAAGTGTGTGAATAGAACCCAAAAGGATTCATTAGATTCCCCTTTTATTGACGGATGCAGGAAAATTGTTATGCATATTGAGGGGACCCTTTGAGCGGTTGATACTTTTCAAATCGAAAGCAGAGGCATATTTATTTGTGTTTTTGGCGCAATATCCTCGGGTTTTATTGGAAATTTTTTTTAATTAACGCGCTAATACATTCAGGATACCTTCCTGACATGCGAAAAGGTGCGGAGAATGGAGAATGTTTTAACTGCGGGGAGATGTGTTTTGGCTTGGGATGCGAAATTGAAATGGCAATCACATATGAGTATGGAAGCATTATTTCTTCATCGTTTAAATCTGCTCCAGGACTGTGAAGCATATGTGAAAAGGTCCCACAGATACGCAAATATAAAAATTTAAGGCTCATCTTAAGATCAAGAAATTAAGAAAATGAAGATAAGTTGATTCAAGCTTCCAACGACGAAGAACTTTCTCCTCGATTATTGCTCCATTACGTATTCGTCCCTCTCTATAATATCAACATCGCCGAAGAAGTCTATAAACTGCAGAAAAATCAATAAAGGGGCAAAGATTTAGGACGAATTGAGCTAATGATAATGGAAAAGACTCCATAACGTATAAGCTTGCTGGCAGGGAATGTTATCAAAGTAACCTTATGGATAGTCTTTTTGGTGAGGGTAATAACTGCAATGATAGTAGTAGACTTGCATCCTTCGATAGTTGGCCATTCTGAAGCCAGGATCTAGTTGAACAGAACAACGTTCAAAGATGATGATTAGGTGGGTAGAAACAACCAGACAGAAAGTATATTTTCGAGATAAAAGCAGGAGTTGGAATGAAAACAGCAACACTGAAAGCGAAGGAGATTACCATGCAAAGCTGGGAAAAACGCTAGAGTAGAGAAACTAGGGCAAGATGGATTTCAAGGCTGATCGGAAACATCGTCAAATGGACGGGGCGGAGGGATAAGAAAGTGTTTTTTTTTTTACGTCACACAATTTTCAAGCGAACACGTATGATTCTACAGAGGATGGGAAGAATAGCGTGCCCAGCATATCAGTTGGGCAACTTGAGGTTGGATTGCCTGAAGAAGGAGAAGGTTTAGTCGGTCAGAGTCCAACGTACCGGAGGAACATAAGTTTTTTCCAATATCTCAGTATTGTAATAAAAAGAAGAAGGAGAAGAAGTTGTTAAGGGTGCTTTAATACATATCTTTTCAAAAACTCAAGCAGAGTTTTGAAACATTACAGTTTTTTGTTTAAAAACAACAAGGTCAGACTTGGTTGGGTTCCTGGTCGCCAAGGAATTGTAGGCAACAAATCTGCGGATGAACAAGTCAAGGCTGGTTAAGCTTCGGAGTTCTCGGGATAGAACATTGTCTGTGGCTTCAATTGGCCAACTGTCACAGCTCCGATTAACGAGCGGGAAAATCAACTAGACTGCTAGGAAAATTACCAGGGCCAAATATAAACCAAACATTGCTCCATCAAGTGGTCGCCGTGGCTTAGTGGTTACTGCGTTGGACTGCTAAGCGAGAGACACAGGTTCGATTCTCAAAAACCACCAAAAGTTTTTTCGCGGCACCACTTCTTTGCAGGCATGACAAACCGGCAAGAGTAGAATCTGTCATGAAAACCTTTCCAATTCGCCGTTCGGAGTAGGCATTAAAATTGTTGGTCCCTTCCATTCGTCCGAAGAATATAACACGCCCAACATGAATGGTTGTGAGAAGCTAGGCGTTGGATCTCTATGAACTGTCGTACCAAATATGCATACTCCATCAACGACAACGTGTATGTATGATGAAGCTACTGGCTTTCTCTTCGCCATTGCTGCCTAAGATACCATCTGAATATGATAAATCTGTATTCAGAAACACAGTGCAGGTTTTGTCTGGATGAGGATGAAATCACATTTTTTGTGAATGAATGTCCAGCTCTGTGCTAGTTAAGAAGTTGTATCTTTTGTAAAGAAGGCTATAACTACGAACTGGTATCATCGAACTTTGGAAAACCCGAATCACAAATAAAGAAAAGACTAATCTGAATCATCTTTAAAGGATTGGAGCTCAACAAGCGACGAGGATAGGATAGGTTAGGTTAGGAAGAAGGGTTGACAGGGCAAGGAGGTCCTTCCTTCTTTGCGTCACACTTAGATTAATGTAGATTTTTTGAGTCGCCCATAGGATTCTTTCGACGCGCTGTTGTAAAATGGCCACAATTTTCTAGTTATAACACAGAAGTTGAGCGCATTCCATCTGTCATTTGCAGTCCTTTGAATTTTGTTCCTAAATGTATGTTTAAGATTGCAGAGAGAGATTTTAACTGTAGTATCAGCTTTATCGGGTTCAATGATGATCCATTCCTCGCCAGCTCATCAGTTGTTTCATTACCAGAAAGCCAATTGTCGCCGGGAACCCAGCAGAGTCCTGTATTGTATTGTCTACCAAGAATCTGTAGCTCTTCGCGACAGCGCCCTACAAGCTTCGATTGTACTTCGATTGCAGAAATCGCTCTTATTGCCGCCTGAGCTGTCAATGAAAAAGGTAGTATCATCGTGCGGTATTGCCTGTATTGCAATCTGTTGAGTAGCTGCTGTCACTGCCAGGAGCTCCACTTGGAAGACACTACTGTAATCTGGGAGTCTGACAATCTGAATGAGAGCTAGGAGGTGGTATAAATGGGTGATCACATGGAAGCAGGTATTGAAATGACACATACTATTGTACAATGACTTATACAATTTTAGGCAACGGTAAACAGGGCCAATTTTGAACGCAATATGCATTAAAACTTCATTAAAAGGTCCAAGTCAGCATTAGTTTTTTGATAAATGTGCGTCTGTCACCTTACTTCTTTGGGTTAAACCCACACATATTTCGCAATATTTGATCCTTAAACCAATCCTCATCACTCGCCTAAAGTACCACTCCATGAATGATAATGGAAAACCTATCTAAGCACGTGTCTAGAGTACGTCACATACCTTAACCTATCTTCTATCCTGAAGAATCCACCCTTCTTACAAAAATGGTTTCTCATAAAAAAGTCCATGAATCAACAAACAATTCTTGAACATTCCAGCACCGTCCTCCTCCTTTACATTCGTTTTTTATTAGGATAATGTCGTCTCATTTATAAAAGATAGAAAATCCTCTCCGGTGAGGATCAGGTAAGAGATTCTTATAAAAAGCAGAAGGAATGGTAAAAAAAAAAATTGTGCACACGCCATGTGACCTCACGTCAAATCGATCCCCATCTTCCCTCTTGTTCTTATAGTAGCTCCCTAAGCAGTTTGTTCCTTTCGATTGCCCGTCGCGAACGGTTTCTTTTTTTTTTAATTCCTAGTGAATATCTTCTTCATAAGGACGGATGATGCTGTACCGCGCCTCTGATGTCTGATCATGATGATCTTCACCTTTTGTCGTACGTCTTGCGTGTTCAGTCGCGTGGCATGTAAAAAACCAACGGCGGCGCGGCACATGGTCCATGGTGTTGCCACAGATATAGTTGGTAATTTTTTATTTCTCCCTTTTTATAGACGAAGGGAGCTCGTGGTCGTGTTGGGTATTTATGTGAGGCACGCTCCATTGACGAGAGGATCGGGAGAAGATGTCTTGAGGCGGTTATTTGATATGCGTGGTCGATTAAATCGGGGATTTATTTTTGTGGGGGGATACGAAGAGAAAGTTCGACTTCTGCCGATTGATGATGATGATCGTGGGGGAGGCTGGTTGATTGTCGGTTGCATCTGGGACAGGGGTGGGTGACTTTTGGTTGTGGTGTTTGTTTTATTTAAGGATGGTGAGTGTCTTTAATTTTCCTTTTGCTGTTTCGGCGCATTTTTTTTATTGGCGTCTAAATAGAGCGGTCTATTTTTGGGACACAGAGAAGGGAGCATTTTGAGTAGTTAAATGACAAATGGCTCGTGCTACTAGTGACAGGTTTGTTTGGAGTGTTTTGCTGATTTCGATGTTTCTGTTTTTTTCTTTTTTTAAGAGAACATTTTTGTATGTTACATGCATTTTATTTTATTTGTCATGTGTCAATTAAGGACTAATGTGATATACAATTCCTGAGTGGCTTCTTTTCTTTGAGGGGTGGATGTTTTCGTTGTTGTGTATGTAAATTTAAGAAAGGAATATAGGGACGGGATAAGAGAATATTGAATTCCAAGAAGTCGACATGATGTTAGAAATGACACGCATGGCTTTGATGGGAACATAGTCATTGTTTTAAATATTATTTTAAATATGAAGTGCTAAGTTTTTAAATTAAAGTTCTTATGCAGTTAAATAATATACACATTGGATTTGTATGGCCATACTAGCATACGGAGGATAGCTCTGGTGGCACGTTGCCACCAAAACAAGCTGTCTTATAGATATGACCACTGACTAGCAGGATTGGAAGCAATTCTTAACCTTCTGCCTCTAGATCTCTACATGCAGGAGACCGCAGCAAAGAGCGCCGAATACATATGAACACGCCAATATACCTGGCGACTATCTTAGCGGTAATATCAACTCAGACCACACTTTCCCATACTTGCAATTCGAAAGACCCTTCTCGTGGGTCTTTCCAAGCAGGGAACTGTGGAGAAGAAAAATAAAGCATCTAACGACTCCAAGTCCATCATCACCGATGGGTCAAAAATGGATATAGGTATAGGGTTGCCAGAAATATTTCTAAGCAAATCGGGAGAATTCAGGAAAAATATCGGGAGATTGAGAAAAAAATCGGGAGAATAAATAAAAACTCATTACTCCATAGAAATTTTAAGCCACCATTCTCCTTCTAGCAAACAAATATACAAGGTGGCGCAAAATGAATCACCCTATCGGAAGATGTTATAATTTTTGCAAATGGCATCGTATGTCAATTATATTTGACATTTGTGAGCTAGATAGCTGCAGTATACAAACAGAAAAGCAATGGAGCGCTATACTCCGCAAGAGCGTGGAATGTTTGTGTCGAAAGCGTTTCCTGGTCGCGTAATCTCCTGTTTGGCGATTTAGCATGGCCAGCTAGATCGCCCGATTTAACCATCCCAGACTTCTTTCTTTGGGGCTACTTGAAGTCGTGGGTTTATGCCAACAAGCCTCAGACAATCGCAGCCCTTAAGCTAAATATTCGACAGGAATGCGAACATTTATCACCGGAAATCTTGCGGAAAGTCATGGAAAATGCAATAAAACGGGCACAAATTTGTATCAACACTGGCGGCAGCCACTTGACGGATATCGTCTTTTCCACTTAACAGAAAAAAATTGTAAAGGTCCAAATAAAGATTTCCATCACTCAAAATCTTCTTTTTTTTTTATGTAGTAAAAAAGTAATTCAAAAACAAAATTGGATGATTAATTTTGCGCCACCTTGTTTTTGGTAATGTCAATGCCAATGTATTATGGCAGTTCAAAAACAAGAAAGAGTAATGCCAAATTATAGCAACCCTATATAGATATAGGAGCAGGTGTTTTCTCGGAGGAGCTAAGACTATCTAAGCACCTCCATTCGACTCCCACACAGACCACAGCAGCGTTTTCCAAGCGCAGGTTCTAGCAATGACAAAGGCGGTCTATTTGGCGTCAATGCTAATAATATCACGGGAGGATATCACAATTTACATTGACAGCCAGGCGGTCATAAAAGCAAAGACCACAGCAGCGTTTTCCAAGCGCAGGTTCTAGCAATGACAAAGGCGGTCTATTTGGCGTCAATGCTAATAATATCACGGGAGGATATCACAATTTACATTGACAGCCAGGCGGTCATAAAAGCAATAGTTGCTACGCAAATAACATCAAAGCTTGTAATGTGTTGCCGTCAAAAGCTTAAGTTTCTTGGCACGCTGCACAATGTAAAACTTTCCTAGGTCCCTGGTCACAGTGGGATACCAGGCAATGAAGCAGCAGATGAGTTGGCCAGAAAGGGCTCAGCCTTAGAACGAGAACAAGCAGATTGTGTGGTCAAACCTCCACTCTGTAATCTTAAGGCCAAAATTTAACAAAAGTCATAAATGGACGCTAATAACAGGTGGAATTCACTGACCATCTGTGAAGTGTCGAAAAGGCTGTTGCCAGAAAACGACGAAACAAAAACCAGAAAAGTCCTACAAAAAGACAGGAAATCCTATCAATGTTGAGTGATAACTGACCACAACATGCTAAGATATCACGTGAAAAAACTACGCCCAAATCTCTGCCAACTAAGGAATAGAACCCTGGGCAACTTCTTTTTCGAACACATCGACGAGCTATCGGATAAATCACCGTCAGACCTGCTTAAATTTGCCAAGAAGCCTGTAAGGTTGGAACCAAGACACTATTTGCCACAGGAGAAAACATAGCATGGGTATCACAATGGGTCAAAATGGACCTAAGTGTGATAAGGATGCAACCATTTTCATCAGCCCGCAAACCTAACTTAACCTATCTTTTATGGCCTGTGCAGTCATTTGCCTTAAGGCCTCACTGCAGTGGTATAGCCACCGAACTAACCACTCCTCAATTCTTGATCACGTCAACACTGCATCCGATAACTCAGGCTAAACCCAATCTAAACTAAAATTTAACCGTAATTTCCAGACAATAATTTCCTCCCATATCGAGTGGGTTAATATTTACTATCATTTTATTTCTACACAGACGTCATAACTCTAGCTAAGAAATAAATGTGACAGATCTACCTTCTGCAATCCAAGCATTAATTGTCTAAAATGTTTCTCCCATGCGTTTCACTCCTTCCCATTCCCCAGTGTACACGCATCATGCACAACACAAAACAATTGCAATCCTTTTCAATGAAAAGTCCTTTAAAAAAACCTAAAAATAAAAAACGCACAAATGATTTTACGGTCTACAAATTATCGCATCATCATCACAACGACCACCATCTTCATCCATACCGACGACAGGACGTTTGTCAAAAAAAGAATTGAAACCCCTTTCCAAAACTACTGACGTGTCCTTAACGCAATCATACGAATTTAAACGCATCACGCATAATCGTACCAAAACTCCGCATAAAATATTGAAAAAAACCATTAAAAGGACGAAAATTGAGTCCAAAAGGAAGGCTTTCCTTTTTGAAAATAAAAAAAGGATAAGTTCGCAAAAATGTATCGATCGTGATTATTAGGGTTGTTGTGAGATTTATTTACTTTTTTTTAGCCAAACACCAACCCTCTCCTGTTTTTATTTTGTTGTGGGGTGCGTACGGCACATGCCACGCACATGACACATGACGATAGGCGTCAAAAAGGATTCAATTTTCGGGTGGAAAAACTCAGTAATCAAAGAATTCCTGGTTGAAATTTTCTGCCCGCAGGACAATTGCATAATGCCACACATTGCATCCAGGGGGTGGACGGTCTTTTATGTATCAAAAGGAAAGGGGGATGGAAAACGAACTGTTGTAAGTTAATCTGAAATAAAAAGGGGTTGCCAGTTGCCACAGACTTTGATGATTCCTGATTGCTAATCGGAGAAGAACACACACAAAATATCCCTCCTCCGCCCAGCGAATGGAGTTCCAACCAAGTGTGTGTGTGATAATGATAATGTGTCATCTGGTAGTGCAGTACATACGCACCATCCCACTCATTCGTTATTCCAAAGGACGACGAGATGTATTTATGTGATAAACCATTCGAACCCTTTTGGCAATCTTTCCCCTTTTTATTACTCGCCTTAAAGGGTAGAATTCTACAAGCCATTTATATAAGAATTATATAAACTTGGCACATACACATGTGTGTATTCGTTATATTTAGAAATTTATATAAAAACAATAAAGCTGAATAAAATTTGCTATCCTGCCGACCGACTTGACGTCCTATGGTCCTTACAAAAATAAGGAAAGAAAAGAATAAAAACAGCATCCGAAAGAAAAATAAAACCCAACAGAAGAAGGAGGAGGGCGAACGGTAGTAAGTAGAAAGAAAACTTTTGGGACTAAGGGACTAAAGGACTAAATAGAAAGAAAAACTCCTTCACTTGATTGAGTGTCCTATGAGATATAGAAAAGGATGTCTTTCATATATGAAATGGAAGGGATGATGTTTGCTTCCTTTTTTGATATTTTTTTTTTGCTGCTGTGTTTGAGCTTGGGGACTTTTTTTTTTTGTAACTTAACTTTGCGGCCGAGAGGGTTGACGCTAGTTAAGGTATGGGAGTCACATATCTGAGGCACATACATAAATATGTGAGTTTGCTATACCTTGACAAGGGTGAATCGTAATGTTAGTAAATTCAAAAAAGGGAAAAAGAGTAGGAATTTATTTTTCTTAATTTTTTTTTCTTCGTCGTCGTCCTTTTTTTAGGCCGAAAAATGGCAAAAGATGGAGGAAGGACATCAGCTTAGAGAGCGGAGATTGCCTTAAAGTTCAATTCGATTCGTTTTTTTTTTTTTTTGTTCTCTTTTTTTTGGTTAGTTTGGGTTGAAGCACACACATAAGGGGTTGATGTAAC
Organism: Criorhina ranunculi; assembly: GCA_951813785.1. Classification (NCBI taxonomy): domain Eukaryota; kingdom Metazoa; phylum Arthropoda; class Insecta; order Diptera; family Syrphidae; genus Criorhina; species Criorhina ranunculi. The sequence goes on from OX638383.1 coordinate 19,785,448, forward strand.
GATTGCAATATGTTGTGTAGCTTTATTTTTTATCCTTTCTAACTTAAGAGAAAAAAAAAAAACACGCACACACAGAGTCACTTAGAATGAAGGAAATTTGGTAGAAAAAGGACACAAAAGGATTTTTTGGCAAAAAAAAAGTTTATAAAAGTAGGAATTGCGTTATAAATAAAAGAGGAAAATCCTTTGAAGGTTAGGGGGAAAGTATTTTGTTACGTATTTTGCTGTCAGATGAACGTGGGAGATAGCATTGGCTTACAAGTACCAGATATATGTATCCCCACGAAATTTTAAGAAACTTTACTTTTTTCGATTCAAAATTGGCTATGTTGTCAAGCAAGGATATGAATTCATACGACAATAATGGATTATTTCTGTAATTAAGGTATTATAAGTTATTTCTATAAGATTATTGAAAAAGGAAAGCATGTATAAGGAATATATGGCGAAAAATGGCTCAGGGTAATTTTGCACGAAGAGAAAATTGCGATCCAGGAAGTGCAACTGGATGCTCCGGTCAAAATAACGATGAAAATCGCGATATTCTGCGATTTCTACCGGCAATAGACAATGCATTTGTATGCATGTGGATAAATGACATTAAAAGCAGACTTGGGAAACAAATCTTGAGTTCCTGACTCAGTTCGCCAACTTAAGCCTACTATTCTTACGAAACCTCAGAAGAAATAAACGCCAGCACCGAAGGTAGCTCCTCAGTAATACATACGAGCAATATCCAAGGCATGACAATCAAGTCGTTTTTGGCTAGTTGAACACAAAACTCGCAAAGAAAAAGGACTATGCTGCTCCTTGGAGCCGGTGGATTCCGTGAAAACGTATTTGCGAAGACCGAATGCTTGTCAGTACGTAGTGTTGTATATTGCTTTAGTTTATTCGCTATTGGGATTGAATTATTTGGTATTTATATTAGTTGGAGGAACCATGGACTGTCAAGGACGATGCTGATTGGCTGTACTCGCATTTAAAAAAAATATAAGTAACAAAATTAACAAATCTTTTTCGTGGCACGAAGTGCAGACCTAGGAACTTGAAACTTAAAAAATAGCCAGAGGTAAATATCTGAAAAATCCAAATTTATAACTGTAAATTGATCAAATTGCTATTTTATTGGATGAAACAGCAATTTTCCCTCGATTATTACCCTTTTTGGGGGGGGTTGGAGGGGAATATTTGAAGAAGTCGCAATTTTTTGGATATATGTGGGGTACGACCTACCTACACACCAAATTTCAAGTTTCTAACGGTACCAGAAGTCCGAGATCTTTTTCGTGCCACGACGTGCTTAGTTCCATTTGAGGGACTTCTAACGGATCTAGGAACTTGAAACTCGGTACATAGGTAGGCCTCGAAAATTAACCAAGAAAAAATTATTTAAAGTTTCAAATTTATAACTGTAAATTGATCAAATTGCAGTTTAATCGGATTTACGATTTCAGTTTTACCCCCTTTTGGGGGGGTTAGAGAGGGAAATTTTATTATGTCACAATTTTTTGGGTATATGTGAGGTAATACCTACCTGCATACCAAATTGCAAGTTTCTAGCTGTACTAGAAGTCCGAAATCTTTTTTGTGTCACACTTTTCCATAGAATGCCCCCAGTAAAACGTTTTCACGTTAAAACATCTTTGGTAGTATTGTCGTTAAAATATCCAGAACGGTTTCAACAGTGGCTGGACAGGGCTGGTTGAGGCCCAGGTTCCCTAGAATTGTAAGATATTCATGGTTCAATTTAGAGTTTCGGCAAGAACCTTTAAGCGTTGGTGCATAGTTCTTCATGGATTAATACAATGCAAGGTGACAAAGTCTGAACAGAAGCCAGCAGAGACAAATAAGAAATCGTTGTAATGGAGTCTTGATAATTGTTGAGGGTGTGAAGAAAGCTCTTTCACAAACTGTTTATCAGCGAAAACAATCGCTGATCTTCGTATTGAACTATTTGTCTTGAACGATTATGGCCAACATTTTCATTCGCCTTCTAACGACAAAGTTATGATCTAGATTCAAGATGGATCGATACATACTCGCACAACGTGTTGAAATAGTGAAAATTCACTACAAAAACGTTCTCGTACAGGTAAGTGGTATAAAGACTCCAACTCCAGTTCGTCCGGCTAGGTCAGCTGAAAAATTCGCCGCCGAAGCTGAGAGTGTGACTGAAAACCATGCGTGTCCATTTCGAGACGACCGCAGAAATTCGGTCTATCTGCAACCACTTTGTATCACATTTTTTGGCCTGTGTGCTTTTATGGTCCAGTTGACATAGGAATTGAAGACAGCAGACCACGCATAACGCTGTACTTTCGTTGATTGGGTGCTGGAAATGCATGAATAAGATCTGATTTTTTACACAAAAATATTGTGAGTGATGAGGCTCATTTCCATTTGCCTGGGTGCGTAAATAAGCAAAACAATCGCATCTGGGGCTCCGAAAACCCAAAAGAGATATAGTGGAACAACCTCTCCATCCAAGAGTTTGAGTTTGGTGCAGTTTTTGGGCTGGGGCGGCGTCATTGGGCCATATTTTCTCAAAAACTTTGCTGATGCGACCGTCTCAGTGAATGGATTGGATTACCAAACGATGTTGACTAACTTTTTTTGGCCGAAAATGTATGCTATGGACGTGGACGACGTTTATTTCCAGAAGGACGGTACCACATGCCACACAGCTGGTGAAACAATACTCTGTTACGTGACAAATTTCCTACACGTGTGATTTATCGAAATAAAGATTTCAATTGGCCGCCGAGAAAGTGCGATTTAACACCGTTAAGCTTCTTCCTTTGGGGCGATGTTAAAGACAAAGTCCACGCCAATGCTCTACCAACGATTCATGCACTGAAAGAAAATATCAGAGATGTTATTCGCGAAATACCGCCGCAATTATGCGAAAAGTGATGAAAAATTTCATCCAAAGAATGACTATTTGTAAGCAAAGTTGAGGCGGATATTTGACAGATATTGGATTTCATTACTAACCTCAGAGTTTGTACTTCAGAATAAAATGAAAATGTCACCACTTTTCTTAAAAATATTGCATTTGTTTATTGATTTAAAATGACACCTCTTGTTGGATGAGAATATATATCCAAGTTTATTCTTTTTAATTTTCAAAGGGGGTCGTGCAATTTTTTTTCTGTGCTTGGGGGGGGTCGCTATTCTAAAAAGATTGAAAAACACTGATCTAGAACGTAGGAAAACTGTTAAGTGCAGCTGGAAATAACTTGGTGCGGAAACAAGCCTCAATATATCTTCGAAAGTAGGTATAATCGATGAGCGGGGGGGGGGGTAGCATCTTAATCCGATCGAGTATCTATAGGATGATGCTAGAATGGTACTTTCTTTAAAAAGTTCCACAGGCGCAGGAGTTTTGTACAGTAACATTCGAGGCGAATGAAAATCTATACCGGTGGACCACTGCTGGTCCCGCATTCTATCTATACGACTTAGATGCCTAGAAGGGGTTAGACAAAAAGGCTGTGCTACAAGGTACTTACACTAAATGTCTCCTAGCTGCCTAACATAAGGCTTAACACATATCTTTTGTCATGTTTCTAATTAATTGTCCACCTGAATTTAGATACATTTTTATCTTAAAGCATTTTTTTTTTATTTCTATAATTGTAAAATTGATTAAACTTATAAAAAAAATAAACATATCAACCGTTAGAGCACAAACCTGGAAATGAGCATATTGATAAGAACGCAAAGAGTTTTGTTTTTAATTAGTTGACCACAGCTGTATGTATGTATGTATGTATGAGTGAAATCGCCAGAAGATTTGAATTATAGCGACTAGAATATGTACACATCATGCTCCGGCCCGGAAAGTCGTTGAATCCACAGTACAAGGACGATGAAGTAGAAGAAACCTCACCCTACTTTGCAGGCACACTTTAAAAGTAACTTTGTAATCTGTAGAGGTGGAGAGGTTTGTTTATTTAGGCTTAGGACCTATTTTGGTTTAAGTGTACCTCTACTCGGAGGACCAGTTCTGGTCCCATCTGGGTAATAAAGTGGTCCATACGACTACTCTTTGTGTCTACTGCAGGGAATGGACTTTTGATTTTTCCAATAGACATGTAAATATAGGTACGCGTACAGATTTTTTAAAATGTTCTGCCTATTCAAGATAATTGTCCCAACAGACCGGGATTACAGGAAAGCTCCTAAAACTGAGTATGATCCTGAAAATTCCCGACGAATAATTGGACAATCACTTAACTTGGGAAGCCGACAATCATGATTAACAGAGAGTCTTTAGCTCCTTTGAATGAAATAAAGGGACAAGCTCTAGCTTTGCCCCATAACTCCTAAAGACGAACCAGACCCCTTCGTTCCCGTATCTGTCCCAACTGTGGAGGCACCGGCCCTTCCGCGGAGACTATTATATACCTGCCCCTATCGCAATGGCGTGTGAAAGACCCGCCACTCCAAAGGTCTCATCAGACACAGATCTACATATGGATAGCTTAGCTCTGATCACACTGGATTTGTCCAGTGGTTTTGGCAGCACTTCCATTTCTGACGAATGCCTAGAGTCGAACACGGAAGCCCTGGTGGTGAAATTTTTGCATCTAATTGTAGCGAAGTTGCTGCAATCAGCTCAGATAAACCTCTGCCAAAGTTGACTTCTGCAGGCCTTCTTCTTCAGCTCCTGATAACTTCCAAATGTTGCACCGACATCCAACTTCTGTTTATTCTGCATGAAATTGCATATCTACTCGCAAACATTTTTCGAGTTCAACTAAACTTAAAGTTGAAACTAAAATTGTGAACACGTCTACTTTAACTAGAGACTCCAAAGCGCCTTGTGTGGAACATTTCGAAAATAGTAGGTAGCCCACAACACATTTGACATTAAAAGATTTCCTGAAATTTAAGCGCGAAAGTGAAAAGTGTGCTCGGCATTTGCGGGCAATATGATGCAAAGAAGAGTAAAAATCTTGCAGCTGTCGCGTAACCTTTGCCCGGTACAAGTCCTGTTCCTCTCATTTGCTTCCTCGTTCCGTGTTCAGGTTCCACAATAACAATAGTTTTTCCCCGGCACAACTGAAGCACACAAAGCAAAACCTGAATGCTGCTCTTCAAAGGGACAGTAAACAGTACCAAAAAGGATAACAAACACCAACAACAACATCAAAAGTACGCAGGCATAACGAAATCGAATTCGATTGATTTTACAAAAAAAAAAAAGTGAACGCTGGAATTTTTCAAAACAAAATATCGTTTTGGTGTGTGTTAAATTCAAAAATGCAATTTTTTCCCTCAAAATAGTACATCGTCCCCCTTCATCGGACGTTGCACGTGTATGCATAACAATAAGGGTTGGACGACCGAAGACGAGACGCAGCAAAAACACACACAAACCAGCTCCGTGAAGGGATGAACGATGACGTAACAGAGTGAAGTTCGTACAAAAAAAGAAATCAGCTTCGTCATCATTATCATCGTGGATAAAGTGAAATCCAAAGGATACTCCATGTAGATCCTTTCCGAATTCATAACTCCAGCCAGAATGAAAAACTGAGTAACGCTAGACACACGGAAGTCGATTAGAATGGCAGACATGCAAGAAAGGATGGTGCGTCGTCCATATATTTAAGGGGTTGAATTTATACACATACACACAAATTATTCAATTCATTGTTTGTCCCAGGACTGACCAATGCTGAACAGAATCACGCAATTTCGTTCGTTCGCGCTTCCGGAAAGGCGATTATGCCCGGCTGTGTTGGCTGCGATAGGATTAATGGATTTTTGCGTATGAACCTTTCGTGCAAGGAAAGGAAATTCGAAAAATGGATTGATTGACGCGCTGCCATAGAATTGGCGCCAAGGCATATGGTCGGTCATATTAATAGGGTAAATTGCATTTCCCCCTTAATCCCATGTGGTCATTAAAATGATGGTCAGTTTGAGTAATGCCTTCCGTTGAAAATTGCGTGAATTTCTGATGGCAGTTGGAAGTAAAAGGAGTAGGTATAATCGATAGCGGGATCGGAAAGCAGCTCTAGTAATAGGCTTGTTTATGCGAGATAAGAGAGGGTTATGAAGTTTACACTCTGTAGTAAATTTAAGCTGTTTCGTTCTTCATTTTAGGTTCGATTTGTTTGCATTTGCAGTTACTGTACATCTTGAAAAGCGATATTTTCCGGGATGATAATTAAGCAGTGTCGTCGGAGTACAAATGTAGAAAAACCTTCCATAATTTGACATAAGTCTCGTCCGACTTCGCCCAACTCAAAATTTTGAACCGAGGTTGAATAGTAACGCATCGAAGTCATAACACGGCAAATGTGACGAAGATGGTTGCGAAAATTAAACGAAGACTTGACCTAAAGTCATACATAAGAAGATACATATGTGAGCCGCACAGTGTGATTCCTACGAAGGAACACTGCGGGATCAAGTGGAGCGTGCTCTCGGGACCGATGCTAAGCCTATTCGTCAGTGAAACGTTAAGGCGGCTCTGACCGGGAAGAGAGAATACAAAAGGCAGATTTAGAAAGCTAAGCGGTACTCTTAGGTAGGTAGGTTCGGTATTCACTCGGATCTCTAAATGTTTCCAGAGTCTGTCTTGCATCTTACTATTCAAGAGCAGATTTAGCAAACTTCTATCTGTGGAATCCCAGTGCACCTATGGATGACAATAAGCATGTCTACCAGCGGGACAACTTAACTTACTACAGTCAAGGGTGGACCTGGGCCTCAACCAACAAGTGTCTTCAGCCGATAGAAAAATGATGGCCTTACTCTTGTTAGGATTATGTCTGCACTGATGTTTTAAGAGATTACGCTTACGCTAGTTGGCATGCATGCAAAAGGTGTCGCACAGAGAAATGTACTATCAAGTACCTTGTGTAACTTATTAATCGACTTACTGCTGAGTAGGCTTAATAAAAATAAGTATCTATTGGACTTATTGATGATGAACATATTATCGTGTGCGAAGACATCTTACCGACACGTAGGTTCAGAGCTCGATACGTTCTAATCTGAAAGTTTCCTTACAAGCTTATCCGATATGTATTTCGATACTGATGTCAGAGTCGTATCATTTGGTGCGCATAAACCTTCACGAGTTTAGGTTTCCCATTGGTTTAGTTTAAAGTGGTCGCTTTTGAACTTGAGGCTGTGGAAATGGATTATCAGGGGCTAGACTGGACAGGAAGTATAGCCTTCTACACAAATGGGACCGATGTGATTTTGATGGATAAACAGAGAAAAATTTAGTGAGGCCATTGATGCTATTTTTAACAACTATAGAGATTGGCAAAGCTCATGTCCATAAACCAATGCTTCTAGTAGGAAACAGAATCTATAAATTAACAATTAATTGAAGACTGACGGACCACGGAAAGCGAATCAAAGCGTGTGCTAATCCTTTGGGACATTCATATAAACTCTGCTTTGTTCTGCAGGATATATTTACCAGCTCAGCCTATCAGCCTATCACACTTTTTTAAACTGCTGCAAAAAGTAAAACCTGCATTGTGTCATGTTTTCTACAAGGCACCTTCCAAACTTCCAACACCTTAGCTTGCGGTTTGTTGCAGTTGATCCTTTAAATATCCGTTAATTATCACAGCTGTAAAGTTCCCAACTTCTCTAATCATAAGGGATTAAAAAAAGTCCCCTATAATTTCCTCGTGCCACGTTTAATAACATGGTGCATGCTTTCTCAAAGGATCAACTCTTGTCCGCCTTCATTTTCCTCTCCATTCACTTTCGCTTTCTCAAATGTATGAGTTTCAGACAGCATTCGAGATACACGAGTACCAGCGCACGAGTTAAACTTACACACAAACCACTTTCTTAATTTCTCTTCCTGCTTTCCTTTCTTTTTTTTCTCTTTTTTTAGCAAACAAATCAAGGATATAACATGTAATTCAAGTCGATGTTGGTCCTTCTTTTTTCATGGCAAACACAGAAAGTGAAAATATCGAACCGATTGATTGCACTTACGCCCCCCAGTCAGCAAAAGAAACCCGATTTCGGCATCAAAATCGAGTCCAACCAAACTCTGCTGGTATTGGAATATTGAAGGATAAACAGAAAGGATTCAATTTCGCAAGCAAAACATAACAACTGTTCGATTTTCCTTGACAAATGCAATCATGTCCTTCGAGAAATATGATATTTCCAAAAACAAAAAAACAAAATTTGATTCAAATAGAAAAACAGGACGAACGAGAGAAAATAGCCTTACACACACATATGTATGTGTACCCCATCAAGCAGCGGTATATTTGCCAAAGAAATGGAAAACATAATATGAGGATAATTGAGTTAAACGATTTTTTTTTTGCGTTGCCTTGTTTGTTTGTGTTCAAAGGATATCACATAATGTTCGAATGGCTGAGATATAACTTACACATGTATTGTCCTGGGCAACGGGTTCTAAACCCCATTAGGAACGTGAATTCTTATTTTTCTCCATCGTCCTTGGATAGAAAAAAAAAATGAGTAAATCAAATGACAAGAAAAAAGAAGACACTGAAGGATGTCAAGGATCCATACGGCATTTCTCAGTCTCCTATGGTAACTCCTCAATTTTCTAATTCACTGGACATTCGTGGTGATTTTTTTTATTTATTTTACTTTCCTATGAAATTTAAGGAAGAAAAAAAAAAAGACGAAACGATGGATTTCGTTGTCAAAAACAGGCACAAGAAATCAAAAGTTTCAAGAGTATGGAATAGAGAAACGGGCGGTGGTGAATAGTCCCACTTTGTTGTTGGTGTCCATTCACGACCAGGTTTTAATGGGGGGAATGAGTATATTTTCTGAAGCGGCTTCGATTTTGGTGAAGTGAAGACAACACAAAAAAAAACTTCTTGGATTCAAGTTTCTTTCATTTCGATAAGTAGTCTTTTTTTCAAATGTGAAATAGCTTAGTATGGGTTGTTTTGGTGTTTTTTTTTTCGCCATTCAGTTGTCATGACAGTGGAAAAAGTATGTCTCCATCGAAAGTGAGAGGTACACTTTGAGATGTCCTTTACTCGTCCATTTCAAGGGCTTTAAACCAATTCATAGTGCTCATCATAAGAGACCAATCACTTTCAAGAAAAAAGGATCTGATAGGTTTTATTTTTACCAAGTGACGAAGGTTTTTTCATGTACATATGTAAGTGCGTTGTAAGGACACAATTGTTGGGGGAATCGGAAACACGGAATAAGCACGCTGTTTTAAGCACAGGTGTGATTTAAGACGAAGAGAGTTGAAACACTTCAAAGGCATGTACACACTTAAGGTGTATATAAAGTTAATGTCAGTCTGTACAGTGAGTCCAATGGAAGCACAACGATCTGGAATATCTATTGTACCAAAAAAGTAGCTTTAAACCACGAGACGAGTGACTCTCCTGATGAGAATTCTCGCGGAGTCACTTTTTTAATCAATTGGTGTAAGTAAAGTAATGACCAACATAACGCTTTATACAAGTAGCATCTCTTGTAGTCTCTATAGTCCAGCATCTCATAGTTGCGTCAAGACCCCGTACTCCACGCTTTCTTGAGCGTCGTTTGAAATAATCTTCAGAAGTTCCTTTAAATCCTGTTAACGACTTTGCCTATCGACTTTAACGATTGGATTGTGGAAAAGACCCATGAAATGAGTATCTACAGAATGCTGAAAGCAAGTAAACCGTGTCCTTGTGCATTGAGGAAGGAAGGAAATGATACACTTACCTAAATTCTCTGGCGATATGCTGAGAATGAAACCGAAATCTATGTGAATTAGATTACCATCTGAATAGAGGAGAATGTTTCCAAAGGAAATGCAGTCAGATATTTGCCTGCATACACAATCACCATCATATTGCAAAAATATAAGCAAACAAAAATGTTTTAGGCACTCGCGTTCTAAATTGTTCACTTGAATTTCAACCCGTCTTTGTCAAGATAATAATACCGTTGAGCTTCCATTTTTGGAGTCCAAAACAATAGTCCTCTGACGCTAATTTTAAGAAACAAAGGAGCAGTTGGAACAGTAACAAAAGTATTGTGCTCTCTTTGATTTAACAATGAACACTGAAATGCGAACCAGACACGAAATTCAAAACCTTACTGGAACTGCAACATCTACACCGGCGGTGTATACATAAGTAGCCGTCCTTAATTATCTGATGGCGGTGACAATAAATTGTGCGAGCTACTTACTAGAGTGCTTCAGCAGAGTTAAACAACGTAATTGCATGAAGAAGTTGGAAGCATTCGAAGTGTAAATCTGTCAGAGACAGCATCTATTCTATTGCCTAGTTTACACCGCTGATTTGTTCCAGGACCAAACCCAGGTAAAGTCCAAATGTCATCGCTGTAAACGCATCGAACAAAGGACTTTATGATATAGGTCAGTCCACATATTTGGGTGACCTAGACCAAATTCTGGCACATGATTAATGTTTTTCTAGTAAACACTAGATAGTGTATTACCAAATGTACTGAAATTTCAAACAAATGTCAATCCATTATTTTTATTGTCACGTCGATTTTGCAAATATTATCCTATTTCTGCAGCAAAATCGTCCTTTTTTTAAACATTGAGACAAGCGTTTTGATTGTTAAATTGAAATAATTCACGTATATTTGTTTTTTCAAAGACATTTTGACATGAAAATCGGAGTTGCTGAAAAAATACACGAATATTTCTTCAAAACCATTTTGATATTTAGAAAGGCAAATCGTAGTTGCATCTATGGAAAAATAGATGGCGAGCTTTGTTGGTCGGTGTAAACAAGATGGACTAAAACCAAATTATAGTGCTGATCTGAATATAGTCCCCGGTGTAAACTAAGCCTATGTCTGGGGTCCAAGGACTTGGTTTATAAGAGTCAATAAACATCGTCCTAACATATGAGATTGCAGCTGTCAGTTTGACTAGAGTACAAAGCACTTGGTTTGCACTCTTTAACTGTGGGTAGAAGATTAGTAAGTTCCGCTGTAAAAAGTTTCTTGAGATCTTTTGGATTAAAGGAGGACTTTGAGTTTTGAGTAATACAGTGGTTGCCTTGCTCGATCATATTGATACTTATCGTGTTGTGGCTGGTAACTAGTAATCTACTGCAATTCTAGTAGTCGGCAGGTTGTGCGAGCTTAACCCGGAAATCCCTGTGTTCACTACCGCCAATGGGGCTGGAAAATACTTTGAAAACACAACGAATGGCAACCTTGAGTTCATTGAAAAGTGCAGACATTATGATCATCATCAGCTTCTAGTGAAAATTCTAGCATAAATCCATACACTTCGGTTTGACGTGAAGAACTCTTTTTAAAATATTTTTTGTTGTTTTTTTGGTAGTTGAACCCTGCTCAACACCAAACCCAAGTGAGAATCCAAGCTGCAACACTTAAAGCACAAAACTTCCAATAGTTTTTCCTTCGTCCAAATTTGCCGTACTTAAGAGTAGTAACAAAAGAGTACACAAAGAACTTAAGTAAAAGGGTGAGAGACCCACGCGTTACCTCCTGAGTTCATTTCGAACGATTGCTACATCTACGACTTGGTTACTTTAGCATGAAGTCGGAAACCATGCTAAGCAGCATTAATCATGATGCATATGGTCTGTCATTTGTCTAACAAAAAGATGCAAGGGAGTGTATAGCCTCTGGCAGGTGCGGAAAGCCTCTGTGATACCAAGGCACGCTGATATTTGAAGTCTTCGCAGATGTAATATACCTGCTGCGTAATGTTGTTTGACTTAGCTTACTCGCAGTTTTAGGGATTGAAACTGGTTATCGTTAAAATAGGCTTAAATAGAGCTTTAGATGCATTCGTTCTACATCCATAGTTCTAAAATAGATTCTATTCGTTACTCATTTCAAAGGAGATGATGCTTGGCTTTCAGGTTTGTCACGCGCTTGCATTACATATAATCGGTTGTCCGCACGTGATTATTTCGGAAATAGTGATTGGTGACACCATTTTTTTCCAAAGAGTCAGGCTTAGTTAATGAAGCCGTTCTCCGTTTTGGAAAGCTGACAGGTTTTGATTAGAGTAACCGTTGCAGAGCGTTGCCAAAAATGATAACCTTTATCACACTTGATTATTAGATAAAACTCATATTTAGTGCTATCTTTGCTTCCTTTGTGGCTTTCCAAGAAGTCTCGTCATCAGCCGTTTAATCCAATAGTCAAAAGGTTAATCCTTATGGAACTTACAGCTAAAAATACTTGATAGTATCATAGCTAGCAAACTCTCATTCACTTCAAAACCTATTATACTTTATTAGTTTTCTAGTGCAGTTACTAAAGGTAAACGATAAGGTGCAGCTAGCCGCCTTAAATTTTCAAATCTGTAGGCGTGCTGCTCTCAAACCTTTGCCAAGCGGAGGTAAAACTTTCACCCTAGTAATTATTGATTCAAACAATAATTATGTTTTCTGAACAAGGAATCCAAAGCAAAAAGGATCAAAGGACACTCGCCTGCTCTTCTTTTATGAACTGCAAATTAAAGTGTCACACTCATGTCAGAGTGCATAAGCCCAAAATTAGGTGCGCAAACATACGCAAGCGGATTTTTTTTTTCTTCTTTTTCTTCCATCAAAACTCAAAATTGCAATGTTAGGCACGAATCGAATCCTTAAGCCATTTTCAATTATCCCTTTTCGATTTGTTCTCGCTTGGTCTTCTTTTGTCGGTTACGCCATTATCCTTTTGTATTCTATTGTTTCCAACGAATGGTGCAAGTTATGCGGGGCAAATTTCGAAACACCCAGGCGCCAAACATCAAGGTGAAGAGTGAGTTCTTCAAAAGAAAAGTGAACATGTTTTTTTTTGTTAAGGAAAACAAAGGATACGATCGCACAGAACCGCACCGCATTATATATTCGCATAGAACAATAAAAATTTAAAGGGAAACCTGCAGAATACGAGGAAACAAAAAAAAAAAAGTTACTCGTGCCTTGGTTCGTGTATGCATGTAACGGTATCAGAAATCCTTTAATTTGATATCTTTTTAAGTCATTTGATTTGTTACTGTTTTAAAGGGTCGGCTTGGTCGACAGCGCGTAAGCCAATGGTAGAAAGCATTTTGTTTGGACACACTAAAAGTATCTTCAACGATAATAAGAATGGTGATGATGCAAGTAATCAATTACGGATAGAAACTGAAGGAGAGGGAAACTTTGTTTTTCAAGAAACTGCTTTGAGAAGACATTTACAGCAGGAAGGAAACTAAACCTGTTAACATAAACACATTCAAAAATAATCTTTTCAAACACTTGGCCAGTGATACATGAATAGAAATCGAACAGATATATTTATTTATCTTTATTTATATTATGTTTTCTAACTGTATTGTTGTAATTAGTTCTCTTTCCGCCTTTACCTATTTATATTCTTAACTTTGTAAGCTCTTGAACTAAGTAATCTTTATAAAGCCCTCACTAACCTTTAGATGCAATCTTACTGTGAAACTATTCTTTGAAATAAATAAATATGAAATCCCCGAAGGACAACCTTTCGAGTAAGTTGAAAGGTTCCTCTACTCAGGACTCATCGCCAGCACAAGAATAAAGCTGCGATAAGTCCACCCGGGTAATAGTGTGAATTCTATTCTGAGGGGTGTGTTTGTGAAGAGGCATAGTATCATCTGAGAAAGCTAATGATTGATCTTTCTTCCCAAATATCTTCCAAACCAAATAGACTTCCTTCTATCTTTCCAAGTCAATTTAATAAAAAAAAAATAAAAAATGTAATTAGCACGTGAAAAATGTTAAGGAAGAACAAAGTTAAAAGCTCATTTACTAACTCTGATTCATACAGCGCAGTGCCCCAATCCAACGAACGATACCCTAATTCGCATTGAAAATTAAGTGTTACGCAATCAACCATATCCAGTTGCGTCGCATCCATCAAATCGCCACAACACAAGCTTCACATGAGGCCGCCATCCACAAAAACAAGAACGAAACTCAAACACATTATATCCGAAAGCCATTTAACTAATTAACGGGCAATTTTAATTGCCATCAACGGCACAGGGTGTGAGCCAACGACATCCTTAAAACTCTAATAATCCATTAAAAAGGACGACCGATTAATCAAAAATAGAAGAACTAACCCCGCTACCTCTGCACTTCCGCACCGCACCTCCTCGGCAAAAAAAAAAAAATCAATCAACAATAAAATTATGAGACCACCAATAAAAATCCCAACCAATTAATCAGCCGTTAATATCATCGGGAAGGCAATAAAAAACGAACTAAGAGCCTTCCTAGTCGCTAGTCGAATGTGTGTATCCCGTGAGTGGCGAATGAGGACGATAAAAAGCACGACAGGACTTCTACTACTCAACACGTAATTTACTGAATTGATGACTGACATATACTCGTACTCGTATACCATACACGCACTCAGACCGATTGAAATATTTTGCGCTTACAGCACTGGAATCCTTTTTCAATGCAACCACAACCCAATAGTCATCAAATTTTCTACTCCATAAACTTAACCACTCTCAGTGTCCCTTCGTCAAGCGGAAACCCAACTCAATGGAAGTGCAATAAATAAGCATTTTTGTCATGTCTCCCAACCGAAAGAAAGGATCCACTTGAAATGATAAAAAAGGGACCTAACAGCAAATTTTCAGGAAGGATTCAACGCAATCAGGACCAACAAATAGAGGCATACCATCGCACTACACACATGAAATAAAAAAAGGGATAATATCAATTTATCCTTTATGTTTCTGCAACTCTGTTGTGTAATAAGGACTCTCTCGCGAGCGCAGACACAGCACAAAAGTCTCCCCCATTAACACTGCAAACAACTGAATCAGAAATGTAATAATAAAAAAAGGACCAAAAAGAATACTGGTTAGGTTACTGGTTATGTGACTATGTGAGTCAAACTTGCGTCGTTGCTTTTTATGGAATCACAGGGATTCACAATAAAAGGGTATAAATCGGTTACTATCCTAAGCCTATGTCCTATTGAACATGTGTGTGTTGTGTGAGTCAATCGAATTGAGACGCAACCGCAATTATTGGTCCCATAGATGGGCCACCATCGATAACGAATGAAATTGACTTCAATTTTTTGTTGTTTCCTTCCTTTTACCTCTTTGCTTTGCTCCTCCCTTCATACATGTATATGATTGTCGTCTTTATCAGTTCAAATCAACTTAATCTGAAAGAAGGATAATAAGGATGGCCATGCCCCAGAAGAAGTGGAAATGAAGAAATTTGATTTGAGCTGATGTTGGAATTTTGTTTGACATCTATCGGAATTTTGACACTTGGATAAGGATGACAACGACGCCGGAGGCAGACGACAGGTTAGTGTCCTTATTTATGTGGCTTCGGAAAAAGTAGAACATTCAGTTCACCTGTCGACCCTCAAGGAAAGGGGATTCTTAGCGATCGCTCTGCATTTATCTGATCATAAATTTTCTAACAAAATTGATCTGAGCAGGTCGTCCCTGTGTTATCCTTTCTCGATGAGTTAAGGGGCATTTGTTTTTGGAAGGTTTAATGATGCGGTAGGTGCGGGATGATGTCAATGATTGTAGTGTAAGATGATGAGGATATTTAAGGCGCACGGCGGACATCATTTGATCATTGTTTCGGTTGCGGAACAGGTGGAATTTTCATATTTCTGTGGAATGCTATTGGAGAGATGAGAGTTGACTCCTTCGAAGGATTCTAAGGTTGTGATACTCTAGTTTAATATGAGTACTGAAGAAAAAAGAACCCACAAGGAACTGTGTAGACGATGGGAAAGGAGAAATTTATAAAAGCAACTTGTGTTCTTCCAGGCTGTTTACGACAGTGAAATTGCCGCAGCGTCATCGCACGTGTGTGTGCACCACTCAATTTATTTGTGAGTACTGTTAGACGCAAAGGCGGTGCCGATGCAGCACCGCGCGTTAAAATAACGCATGTGTGCACCGGGCCTTATCGTTGCATGGAACAATAGTGCTAACCAGTAACGACTTGATTGAAAGACAAGCCGCAGCTTCTTGGACTACCGTAATTTATGTTATCAGATACACTTGTGACGACTGCTACTTTTAAAGATCCATCTGTGCATCTTGGCTCATTATAAGCTTCAATAGGTTTACTCACTTACGAAATGCAATAATGCTTTCAATTCAAAGTGAAAGCTTGTGGTAAATATTTTGATCAACCATCATCATCCTTACGAGCATTTTTTATATATGCTGAGATTGGCTGTGTACACGTATTTTAGTTTACATTTTTTAACTTTAAGACCTTCCGCCATTATCCTGCCTACAACTCGTCACAAAACGTTCTTTAATTAAAAAATTATCCAATTAATCTTGTTTTTTCAGGTCTTGATTACCCCATCCATGCCAAATAGCCCAACACTCTTTATCCTTCCTTTTCCAACTTTCAAATCGGACCAGCCTATCCAGGACAAAAAGAAAAAAAAAAAACGTTTCCATGAAATATTGGATTCACTTCTTTTGAATATTCCCCGAGAATCATGATGGACTACACAGCACCGCCAAGATCCTAAAGAATAGCAGGACAAACAAAAAAGTGCTTTTTCTGGCAAAAGAAAGGACACGCAAACAATGGGCCTGAGAAAATAAAAGGATATTCCATCGCGAATGAATAGAGAGAAAAAAAAATGTTTTCCTCGCTCAAAAAAAAAAAAAAAAAGGAAAGGCTCCCCAGCTCTCATAAAAAATGAAACAATGGACAAGGAAAAATCGTAGCCAATTTTAATTTTTCCCCCATTAAAACAAAAAAAAAAGAAGAAGAAAACTGAAACGGGAAACAAAAACTGGAAACAAAAACGTCAGGACGAACGGACGGCCGGCGCTTGAAAGGAATCTTTGCTGATGAATAATGACAACGCCAACTAAAAAACTGCAGAGGAAAAGTAAAGTAAAGCAAGGACTAAGGAGGAACAAAAAACCTAAAGAATTTGAATAAATTCCTATTCTCCGAAAAAATGAATGGAATCCTTACACAGGACACACGGGCGAACAGCGGTGCGGCAGGGGAAAAAGAAAAATTAAATTAAATAAAGGCTTTTGTCTTCGCGTCCTCTCTCAAGGACTTTGCAAAGGGCAGCTTGGTATGGGGTGTATGGGTACTCTTTCTCAGCGGAGATAAGGATTCCTTCGTCGTTGTCCCGTTTTTTTTTTTTCACAATCGCCATCCCGGGCACAGTTGTGAGGTGCGCTTGTAAATGCTGTCTCTCTCTAGTCCGGTTTGATTTAGTGTGGAGGCATAGCCGAAAAAAGAACGCGAAGCCCACACAAATGACAGTGGAAGTACACCAAAAGCATCCTCCTTCCTACCTTCAGGTCATATACTCTAAGTGTGGGAAGCGATAGGTTTGGGGCGGTATATCGCTTCTAAGTTCAGCGTAATGAATGCGAGTGCCGCTATCTAAATTTTCCACCGAAATGAGTTTGCTTTCATTAAAAATCGCACGAATGGACATTATTTATCTTAAGTTTTCGTTGTTATCCTTAAGTTTTTTTTTTTTTGTTTTTCTCTATGTCTGTTTTGTTCTTCTGCTGGTGTCCTTGTTTTTTAATTAGTCAGGACAAGAACAAACCGACAAAATGTGAGTCGGCGCTGTCATTTGCATAGCAATTGTTAATTGTCGCCCAGCGTTTGTAATTTTAAGCGGAGTTATCGGATACAATGGGAACCAAAACGAAGAGGGAGCTCAACAGGATGCAACAGCACGGAACAATGCGCGGCGTCCATCATATGCGACGTCCATCCTTATCGCCGATGGACTTGTACCCACGAGTGACTAACAATGAATGTCTAACCAAGCGGAACGTGCGCGATACTCAAATTAATAAATGCGTTTGGTTGGTGTTTAATTTTGTCCTTGCGGTCCTGTCTGTTGTTTTGAATGTAATAAGTGGATGGGCAACGGGTTCTTGGAGAAAATAGGTAGTTTTGACTCCTTTTTTTTTTGTTGGAATGTGACAAGGGATCAGCAGGTGCTCATATGTGTAATTGGATAATTAGGTGTTCGTTGCAGGACATCGCTTGCTGTGACGATAACAAGGATAAAATGAATACAGGAGGTCAGTAGTTCATCTTATGGGGAATTAAGTGTTGCGGTTCGTTTTATAATGCTTCCTGTACAGTGAAGGTGGTAGCACTGCAGTTGGATGCAAAAGGTTTTCACTTGAAAAACTAGGAAGGACGTGAGAAAACATTCTTATTGTAGACAACACAGAATGAAGTCTTCATTGGTCGTAGCATGAGGTCCTAAACGGCGTTTCTTTCGAAGTCAAAAATTACAGCCATATTTCTGTCGCAAGTTACGGTCTCGTAGATATTAACTTTAACACCTTGAAAGTTGAAAATTTAATCTTTCTTTGAATCCCTGTTCAGGACAATCTGGGAATGCAAGGTGGAAAAGGTGGACTCAGAGATAGACATAAATTCACATAGCTGTCTCGAGAAATAAATAACTTTTGCCCCAGACAGTTTCTTTTTTTACTGCTATCGCTGCCTCCACTTCCGCTTCATAGTCTGAATATTGCCTGCCACTCCGTTCCGACGTGACTCATTGTCGGATGCCCTTGTCCCAGGCAATCTAACACTATTCTTTTTATCTCAACTCTCAATTCTCACCGGTGCGATTTCTGAAAAGATCATTTTCAGGACCAGAAAAAGTCTAAGGTCCGTCACAGATGTTCGATTATTCATCCGTCCGCTATACTGCCAAAATTATTTAATCAACAAATGCCGTACGTTCTGTGAATTGAGTATCGATGCTATAATGGCGGTGCATGTTCACTTCGAAGGTTTATTGCTTAGTAAAACAAGGAATTGCTGTTGCTTCTTCGCTTTTGGTATTGACCAGCGCTTCTTGAGTGGCATAAGGTGATAGAGCGTGCCTTCAGAACATTCTCTGCACACCATAAACATGATCTTGGTCTACCAGATGGTGGCTATGTCTTTCACTAAGGTACTAAGGCGGAGGTTCCGCATTCAAAATAGTCTGGGAAGTAAGTGGATGAGTCTTCTTTAAGGATGGAAACATAAGTATTCCTCTCTGTTTACCCAACTACTGTAGGCTCCTTAGTCAAGATAATAGCATTTCAGAAGGCCCTATCGTGGCTGAGCTACAATGTGTTATTCACGCGGGATATCACTATTTTTACCTATAGTCAAGTAACGATCAAATTCACCTTCTGTCACCTTCACCTCATAAACCGCTCTAAATTGCTTACTGAACAATTCTGCTTATCTGGGTGTCAAGGCATAGGGACATTCTAGGTTACCGCATTGCCGATGAAATTGCCAGGCAGGGTACAACTCTATCGATTCTTCCGGAATAAGGGAACCTAAATATGCCTCCATAACTTGGAGGTTGTCACTCAAAACGAACGCGGTCGGCATCACTAACCGCAGGTGGACGGATGAATCCAACAGCCTCATCACCAAACACTGCTGATGAACATTATAATAGGTATTATCATTTGACACTGCACCATAGGCAGACACGCCAGTACGCTGTGTCTCCTCTCTAAAAATGTTCACAGAAACTGTATGGACGAGAAGGAAGAAGAAACAATTTGTCGTCTATCCAGCTCTCTCAGTTCGAAGTAGAGCTAATTTAGGGGCCAGCTTCTTCCACAATTTCAACGAACTGGCTTAAATCAGCTTAGGCAGCTTCCAACGCTTCATAGGAAGCTCTGGCTGGTTTTGTGGGTACTTTTTGGAGGAACAAAGGACCTTCACTGGTATCATACACAGCCTACCATTCCAAACTTAAGTAACCTAGTCCTTAGGCTACATTAGTGAGCAAGGTCAATCGAAATCGTTGCAGTACTTTCTGCTCCTGAATGTATATCATTCTTGATGCTCCATAATTTTATTTACGTAGAACATCTTGTTTGATTCCCAATTAAAAACGATAAAACAATAAGTTTTCTTTAAGCTTATTTGTACTCACCAATAGTTACATTCAAAACTTCTCCAATCCTATCATTCGAAACAGTCTGAAAGCCATCAATATTAGATTCATTCACAGCTCATTGACACACCCAAACCCTCTAAACAAATGTCATTCCTTAGCGAACAACCCTTTTATTCAGCACAAACTACATGTGTATTTACACTAATGGATTATGAGTTGTTAACAACATCATAATCATAACAATACCACAGAAAACACAGATATACGTCAAAGGATAATTGCATCGTAAACAATGCAAAATGGTCTAAGTAACCCTTCTTCAAACGCATGGACGAGCAATAACCAACCCTTTTTCAACCCTTCCGTCAGTTAATAAGTGGGAATTTATAACAATGGCATCGGAGTGATCGGCTGGTATATTTAATTGATGGCTAATAGAGTCAAAAACGTGACAACAGAACAACCCTTTTACTGACAACATCATCGAATAGGGGTAACATGTAACTCTTTTGAAGAAGGGGTTGAATGTTCAGTTAGAGGAGTTGAACTAATCGAAAGGGTTTAATGTCAATTTGTCGACGTTAATTGTTAATTTGATTTTGACCATCCACTGGAAAGGGTGAGAGAACCAACCCTATTGTCCCCCTGAAGTGGATTGCAATTGGAATTCAATTGAGTGGAAAGTCGCCACTCAGACCATCGTCCTTAGTATTGGTTTTGGGTCATTTGCACCTGTCTGACTGTCCATTTCTACAAATTGTGCGAACATCAATTTGTGGATCATTAGTTTTTATTTTCTAGGTACTCGAAGGAGCTGGCAGACACTTCTGAGAAAACCCATCTCGATGGCGATTTTTTATAGAACTCGTAAATTTTTTTGGAAAAAAAAAGGAATACCGTTCTGCACATTGCACATGGGGTGAGATAAAAAACAAAATGAACTCTCTTCACAAAAATAATAAATAACTCTGCATGCGAACAAAACGGTCACTTTGTGTACATAGAGTGGACATAAAGATAAATCGAGAAACAGTGCACCTTGTGTGTGCGTTTCTGTCGGTCATGTTGATATCTCTTCCCTGCTGTTTCAATGACGATAAGATGACTAACTGATGGACAGAACTGATCTAACGATGCACAACAATCGAATTGGTAAATTTTGCATTTCAATGGAGTTAGACTGAAATGAAAATTTTGTTGTCCTAGTTACCTGACAGAGTGTGTCTACTGTAGTCCTTGAAGGTGTAAGACATTTGTCTGAAAAGAAAAAAAAAAACAAAAATTTGTTTTCCATGTGCTTAGATGATGATTTATAGTGGCGTCTACCTTGGCCATCTATTCAATGGAACTCAACTATTCAATCACTGGTTGATTTGTATTCAATAAAGATATTTTGTCGAATGTAGTAATGATTAATCGAAGGGTTCATACTGGCTTTCTTCAAGACCTTAACTAATTAGCTGATATGGTCTGGATCTGGATCGAGTTGTTTGCATCAAGATTCATTCGCTTCGTGTCAAGCAATTTAAGTTAACCTCATCTAATGATGAAGCTGTCAACCCAATCCTAGTTAAAATAAAAAGGTAAAATGTCGCTCTAGTTGCTTATCTTAGCTAGCATTTCCGTGCTAGATTAGATTAGATTGTAGGGATGGGTGCACCTTATAATGTACAAGATCACTCGGATCTGAAAGGATCCATTCTTCAGTGTAAGAAACCTGAAATAGAAACAAGAATTATTATTGCTGTTAGGCCTCCCTGAACTAACGCGAGTTCAGAGAAATTTAAGGATGGTTTTCAGCGGCTTGCTTCACAATTCGCCCAATTCATTGAAGAATTTTTTTTTGCAGAGGTGCGGCATGTCTTGAGTGCACAACATTTCTCATTCGCTATTTTTTGGAATTTCACGGTTATGCTGGACTTTTGAAGTTCTAGTGGTGGCAGGATTAACCCTAGAATGCATAAGGGTATTTGAATAACATTAACACATATGGGGTTCCTGAGCACCCCAGTACTTTGGGTTGCAAATACCAGCAGCTTTAAACACAATCTTATAAAATTTATTTATTTTATTTAAAAATAATGTTTTAACTAACTTAATTAACAAAAAAAGGCATTTCATTCACAGCCTTAGTAATAAAAACAAAAAAAGATAAAGAGTTAACTTAAGTGGTGTGACCATATGGTGTTTCAAAAAATCAAAGAAAATATAGCTTTTCAAGCACAAAAGTTCCAATTTTTTTTCTTGATTCTGAAAGGAGACATATATGGCAACATAAGTATATATAAAGTGTTTTGATTTTATAAGTCTTATCGGTTTATTTTTAGTCTTGTTTCTTACACATATAAAGGCAGCTGTTGCATACTTCTCCACGGTGGTCGGGGCAAATGTGCCTTTGGCAAGTAACGCATGCGGTTTTTGATTTTTAATCTCTTGTCCTAGGACAATCTTTGGAATCATTTTTTGAAGTTCTCTTAAGGAAATATCCTTGCAATGCTCTGGATCGCCTTTCGCTAAATCTCTAAGCACTTTTCCGATATTACCTGTCAAATGACTGTTGATTTGATATCCCAACCGCTTTTGCATGTATGGTTTTGCCAAAGACAAATCCAAATTATGCAAAAAGATGTTGCCCTTATATTTTTTTTATTTTATAATTGTTACCGAGCGAATACAGGATCATTGAATTGATGCCGGCCTGATCAAGCATAGCTTAACAGAACTCCTAAGTGATGCCGCTCTGCTGGAATGTCATCATTTTTACAGTCACTGGCGGAAATTTCATCCTCCTCTTCAGAATCCGTTTCTACATCATCTAAGCAAGCGTCATCTTCCATATCGCTACCGATATCTAAAAGAAGTTGCCTTATCTTGTCCTTATTGTAGCAAGCCCTATTTCGAGACATCCTGGGCAGATAATGGATTACTTTTGCACTTCTGCAATTAAGAAACCTTTTTGTTATGCAGCTCTGAAATTATTTATTAACTTACCTTTTTAAAGCTCCAAAATTTATAATTTTTTATTTATTTCACTTTAAAAAAATATAACGTTAACACATATGGGGTGCCAGCACACCCCAGTCACCACGATATCTTCAGTCCGAAGAGAGGAAATGTACTAAATATCTTTCAAATATAAAGTAATAACGAATTAAATAAAAGTCATGGCACTTTAAAAAAAAAACGACTTTTACTTTCAAAAATATAACAGTTTGAACTTTGAAGTGGGGTGCGATCGCACCCCATATGCATTCTAGGGTTAAGTTATCGGCCATTTCTCTCAGCATCCATTCTAGCGAGATCATCCATCTTCTCCTTCTCATGAATGTCCTTATGACCGGATATCCAAATGAGTGTAACGTTATGGTTAGCACTAAGCGACATGGCAGCGTTTTACAAATTTGGATCTGATTGCTAGAACTTCCGCCTGGAACGCGCTGCAGTGATTTGGCAGTGCGATGACTGGTTCTGATGCGTTCCTCGAGCCTACACCCACATCCATTTTTAACACATCTGTAAAAATGGATTTATGGTTGGGGATGATGACCTGCCCCTTTGTCCACCTCTCACTGGAGAGAAATTTGAGTTCGAGGTTAAGACTGAATACAGGGATGGGTGTTAAGAAGTTATTTTTAACTTCAATGCTCGCCCATCTGGTGATTGCTTGGTGACCTATGAGACGCTTTTTCATAAAGTTAGACTGTTGAAAGCCGAGGGCACTTTTCGCGGCCACTTCCTTTGTGAAAAGATAGATGCAACTGTGTGCAAAGTAATAGCAGTGCTACATGGTAAACTTTTCATAATAAAATAAAAATGGTATTGATGGTATATATGCAGTTTATTTTTTATTTTATAACTTCTACATAAAATAACGAACCGAAAAATAAAAATTAAAAAAAAATTAAAGATCAATTTGATAAAAAAAATGCATCAAACATAAAAAATTCAAAAAAGTAAGTGTGCATAATAATAGCAGTGTTGTGTATTTTAGTTGAATTTTTTCTTAAAAATTCATTTTTTTCGCGAAAAAGTATTGAAAGTCCTAAAATAGTTTAATATTTTGTTAATTAACCTTTGTTTGCGAGTACAGCAGCACATTGACGTGACATGGATTCAACCAGACGCCTGCACCTTTCCTGCGGAATGGCCGCCCACGCAGCTTGCACTGTAGACCATGATGTCCCAACGGCTTTAGGTTTTGTATTGAAAACACCTTCCTTAACATCGGCCTAGAGGTTTTCAATAGCACAAAGGCCTGGAGATAGATCCGGCTACCATATAACTTTGACCCCATTGCTTGAAAACTAGGATTTGGTATCTTGTACCTTAAAAATTTTAGCAATTAGAAGAGATTTTGTAAAACACTGCTATTATTTTGCACAGACGAAAACTGTGGTTTTTCAAATTGTATAACGGTAATATAAAATTCAAGGAAGGGTTCAGCTGAAACATCATAAAGTATTTAGAGTATTAATGAACCGTCATGATCAGCTGCAAAACTTTGACATAAACGACTTAATACTATTGCTAAACTAAGTTTATATTTCCTCCATAGCAGCACTGCTATTATTTTGCACACAGTTGTAGGTATTAGTTCTAGCATCATCTCGAGGGTGGCTTTAAAGGGTGCTTTTCTGGGATTAACTCGGTTGAGATTTGATTAAAATTCAAATTAAATTTGTATGTATGTTAATGCTGGAGGGGGGATCAGCATAGGTCTGGGAGTCATGTTATCGCTATTGATTGGATGGTACTTGATATCGTTCACATAGTCAGGTTGAGCTGCCTTTTTTTGATGTTTTTTTTAGATGTCTCTGGTTAAATATCTTTCCAGTGTTATTTAAAGATATTTAGGTTCTACTATACCGCAAAACAGAACCGTTGATTGTTATTGTGAAAAGGGTCGATTTTCCTTACTGACCTTAGTGGTAAGCTTTCAATTTTAAAAATGCGTAGGTAGGTTTTAAAGATCTTGAACACCTTCGACTGTATTTACTTACTTTTGCTGGGTGGTAAGGTTTAGTTAGTTCGGCGTCGTTCTCTAGAAAAGAGGTAAACTAAGACCAGAAGTAGATCTATTGTGATAAACTGTAAGTGCTTGGGTTGAGAACACAAATCTACACTTGAAGCCATTTATATTTCCTAACGACGACGACGATTAGACCGACGATAATGGCCGTGTTCAGATTATTTAGATTGTTGAAGATATATTTGCCTAAATCCAGATATTGCAATCTTTGATAAGCTTTTTATAGACAACAGGTGTGGATCAGGTGCTTAACAAATGACATAGACGATTCGACATGGTCAAGATTCTTTTTGCTTGTACGAACGATTTGTCCATGACTTTTATCATTCGATAAGCCCACTTCTGCTGCTACTACTACTACTACTACTATTTCCCCTTTGTTCGTTTCAATGTTCTCTAGAGCGGGCATGTCTTTTTAACACAGCATTAACTCGAGCTGCCTTATCGCACCATTTCCAGTTATTTTCTAGCGGATTGGGAGGTTATGGCATGCCTATCGAGTCATCGTGTGATCGACTCTCTTTTTTTTCTACTACTAATTAGCACTTCCTTTGTTTTGTGTTAAGCTTGGTCTAGGTCAACAGTTCACAGGATTGAAGTCATTCTTCACGTCTAATGTCAAGAGCGCGCAGTATTTTTGTCTGCCTCTTTCAGCTATGGTGGTTATTAGTTTGATGGCGACTATTGTAGTGTCTTAAGAAAACTATTGTATATTAATGCTCGGTTAGGCCTCCTGCTTCTTCAATTATTTTTTCAAGATGGCTGCATATAATTTTGCTCTAATTTTCTTAGAGTGTCTATCATGCACAGCTGGTGGTTAGATGGCGGGTCGTCAGGTGGTAGAACTAGTCTCTGTTTTTTCCATTGCCTCGGCAAAGTTTTGGAACTCGTATTTTTAACATCAATAAATAGTCCAAGACTGGCTTTTACTGTAATCTAGTCCAGGGGCGGCCGTTGTCCTTGTCCTGCTGTCGTCAATCGTTGCAAATTTCCATTCCTCTAGATCGATGACACCATCGCCTGCCCTGACCGTAGACTCCCTTTAGTGTGGCTACTTCATCATTCCGCCTATACATTGTGACTCATTGGTGCGTCATAAGCCCGCTTTAGATAGTTTGCGATTTGTGTCAATATGTTTATCGCTGAGCCTGTGTTTACTATAGTTTGTCTAAATATTTGCTGGAATATATGTATCCTCATCGAGTGTTCTACCTTTCCAATCTCCTTTTCTGTACTTGATATTCTAGAATTGAAAAGAATGCGAACTAAGTATTAATAGTGCTTTTTAAAGTTAACGCACGAAATTTTAAGAACGTTTTACTACAGCTCAATACAAAACAAAACACTTCAATCGATATAAGAAAGTACACTATGTATTTATTGTTCTTCTTATTCCAATTTACTATACACCATTTCAGTTGCAGATAGGATAATCATTCGAATAAAGGATTTGCAAAACGAAATTGTCATTCACATATTGTTCCTTCCATCCGCAGAGATATAAAAAATCTCCAACACTTCCTTTTACGGCTATTACACACACACATACGAATACAGAGAACACACTTATCTTATTCATCTGCACGCACATCCTTTTTCCTCCTTCTCACTCGAAAGTAATTAACCATGTTACACCACTTGCATCATCATAAAAATTTGCAATCAAATTTATATCCTTCGAAAATAAGGATGACATTGTTATGTGTTGACCTCGAATGTGTGTTTCAGAGAGGCAATACAGAAAGATGTCCTTCCTTTGACATATACCCCATAAGACAGCATACAACAGATATCATAAAAATCCAACACACATCTCCGATCTCCCCATCAAGCATCCTTCTAACAATTGACAACCCTTAAATCAAAGCTCCACAAGCGTCCAACGGCAAAACAACAACAAAACGGATCCAAACGCAAACGCAATTCCTTTAATAATCCTCGAGACAATATCGAAACACCATAACAATATCCTTTGATGATTATGGTGCTGTGGAAGCAACAGTAGCATTTATGATTATTGTTACACCACATCCACCACACCCATACACGAAGGAAGGAAGGCTTATATGTACGTGGTGGTTCCTCGTAAAACTATTCCAGGAGAATCCTTGACAATCATTTTCACAAAAATCGTGTGTGCTATTGGCAAATACTTTCGTTTCTCCTTTCACTTTTACTGGCTTACTCCTTGCGTGCGCGTACGTGGTGTGAGTTTGCTTCGTCGTCGTCGTCGTTTTGGTCGTGAGTTGACTGTGTCTGGCAATTTAATCAAACGAGAATTGGTGTCTCGTTCGTCTCCTCTATCTTGGTCGCCCGTCAGCCAGGACCATGTTATAGCTTCTTCTTCTTGCTTCGACTAGTTTCCTTTTGATTTTTTTTTTCTCCTTTATCCAAGATCTTTACTGTGCACTTCGCTTGATGTGTGTATTTGTTGTTATTGTCGTGATATCTGCTACTAGGGTAGTAGCAAAGCAATCGAAGAAAGGATACAAGAATGCTGATGTGATGTGTGCCCATTCATTCATTTCATTAACGGGAAAAGTCGATCGATTGGGGTGATTCCAAAAGAGAATATCTCTCAATTTTGTTTGGAGGACAGAAACAGGACAGGACTCGCGAATGTCATTTGACAAATGAATGACATCAATACACAGAATATTTCTGAATATTTTGTGAATCCTTTCGATTGATATAAAAGAAATTAAGACTGCAATATATGTGTTAATATACTTGAACGGAGAGGAATTTTTGGAGCTTTCGACCCACTGAGAGACACAAGGTTTTTGAAAAAAACATAAATCTAGGGTAAGGACTCAAATATGCTCTTAACTGTTTCAAGTATCCAAGCCAATATCGTTGGCCCTTAAATCTTATGTTTTCACCAACTGTCCAAAGAAAAGAATGTGTCTCACTCTATCTGGGAGAGAAGCATTTGAAAAGACATTCAAGGAATGCGTCTGGTCTTTCCTGACTGCACTCAAGAGCGAATGTTTCATAGAAAGCCATCCGCATTTTGATTGTACGGTTCAGAAAATAACCTCAAAAATAATGTACCCTTTGAAGGAAAGCAATGAGGTAGCAAGGCTTTAAGAGAAATTCCTTTATTAAAGGGGACTTTGCAAAGAAACGCCCACGAAGAAGAAGCTACAGATCTTTTATTACACATCTGTGGAGGTGGAACTATGGAGTAATGGATTCTCTGATAAACAAACTGATCTTCACATTGAAAAATCTGGAAAAAGTATAAAGGACAAAGATTTATGAATCAACACTTGCAATGTGGAACAGATTATGCATAGCCGATAAAATGGTGGAGACTCTTAACTGTTATCAAACAGATATATTCGCCCTCTAGGAACTGCGATAGAGTGAAACAGACATTCGTAAAACAAAAACCTGCGATATTTACAACCAGCAACCGTGAGCAACAAGAGCGTTTGTTAAAATGCGGATTTGCAGTAAGTACAAGACTTAGGCACAATTCTTAAACTTTTGTCATGGAAATCAGTGATTGATAACAACACCAGCCTCAGCTTATACAGAGGAGAAAGAAGACGGCACCAAACACTGTTTTGATGAGTTCCCGGAGTATTAAGATTTTCTTTGGAGATTTCAACGCTGAAATTGCAGGGGAAGACATCTTTGCTTAGACTTTTTCGAAAGAAATCTTGCACTAAATCATCTTAACAACCGGACTCAGAGTCGATGTGGCGGTCTGTAGTACAACTTTCGAAGACAACTCTGCAGTCACCTGATCAAAGCGCCACTGCTTTGCAATTGATAGAAAAGACCTCACTTGATGTACGACTAAAACGCAAAGCAGTTCTAGAGTAGTTGGAAATGGCGCATTCAAGAAACTCTCTAGAAGTCCAATAGCAGCAACAATATAAGTGCAAAAGACTTGTTGCAACACTGCTTCCGTGCAATTAGAAGTATCGCGCTAGGTTTCATTTAACCACCACCTCGAAACCTCTAGCTTAACGCTGACAGGCGAATCGAGAAGAAATGTAGGTAATTCTAAAAGGTGGCGCTGCAAAGAAGGAGAAGAGTAGATGGAATCAGAAACATCTGCTGAGAAAAAAGAGGAGATAGCTTGAGTGCTACGAGACCGTAGAAATAAGATGATGCCGCAGCAGAAAAAAGTCAGAAATTGTCCTTAGATACTCAAACAGGAAACAGGCGGGAATTGACAATTCGAAGGCACAATTTCTTTCGACTCTTAGTCGGCGATGAAAGTCGTTGACTACAATCTTTTGCGAACCACCCAACCGACATTAAGTTAAAACAACTGAAGCCAGTCTCAAGTCATACAAAGCTGCTGGGTCGGACGGAATATGTAAAAGCTTAACTGTTTTAAGGCTGCAGAAGATGACGTGGTAGTGAGAATGCATCAGCTTGTTTACAAGATATGGTCAGACAAGAAGTATACCTGATGATAAAAATCCAAACACGAGTTCGTTCGCTTCATCTGCATCAACTGCCCAGCAGACCTGTAAAATTCAAGTACAAGTACAAGTACAATTCCTTTGTATGTACTTATTTGTTTTTAAGTACAAGTTCAATTCCTTGCTACTTAAAAGGAATTGAAAGGAATTACAAGTACAAGTACAAGTCCCGGTACTGGCATTTAAGACTCTTTAAGTACAGGTACCAAGGAATTGTACTTGTACTTTAAAACAAATAAGTACAGGGTAATTGTACTTAAGTAGTACTTCGGTCCTAAAATACTTAATGACTTTACAGGTCTGCAGTGCTTTGTTAACAAGGAATTCTCTCTACCTGTGGCATGATAATGCAGATTTTTGTCACAACTTGAATGAAGAACTTGGAAAAGGGGTAAACTCGTTAGATAAATTTTTTGTGTTAATTTGATTTAATGCTTTGCTGCTTACTGAACACGGATCAAAGCTCAATGAAATCGTTTATACCAATTTAATGCGCATAAATCAAATATCACATTCTTTATAACAATTACTTTTAAAAATCTACTTTTTGATTTGTTTTTTGTTTCGTAGTTCCTTCTAGAGTCGAAATTCTCTCTTAAAAACAAACCTCTAGAGGATATTCCCCTTTCGATTCGCAGAACAACAAACCATCCCTTCGTTTTGTTAATTTCTAAATGTCCTACTGTTCTAGTAAAAGTTCACAAATCATTGATGTAATTGAAGCTTTGGGAGGTTTTCTATGGTTTTGCTTTGGTTTGTTATGAAGGAGTTGGGGATACTCGATATAATTGAAAGGATGACACATGAAACAAGCTATGGTATAGGAGAGTCACTGGTAATGGTTGATGACGTTTTCGTTTTTTTTTTGGGCTGAAACAAGAAGGGTGGATTAGGTACTTAAATTAATCCAATGATGGTGCTTTTAAGAAAATCGATTGGTCTTGGTAGAACTTCTCTTGATTTGAAAGTCTTATGTGACTTTTCATAAGAAAACATTTGCAGTTTTAAGATCTCTGCTATAAAAATTTGTAAACTAGTAATTGGGTGTGGCCATGGTGTAGTGGTTGCATTATCGCGTCACGCTGAAGGTTCAACTCTCGATGTCAAAAAAAAAGTCGATCAACTGCGAAAAAGCTGACGTCAACTTCACTGCATAGGCATAACACTGGCAGAAGGGGAGTCATATGGCTTGGAAGTGTTGATCCTACTGGGTAGTGATTATGACATCAGGACGTTTGAGAGAAATTCTGTGAATTCTAAGCAATGAAAACAATACCAACAATTCTCCTCAGTCATTCTGGACACAATCCTCGGAGCAAAAGGCTGAAACCTAATACCACCTGAGTCTCAAAATTACTGAACCAACACTAGCGCTGAGTGAATAGCATCATAAGGGTATTCATAACCCTTTTAGTGCCAGTAAATTATAAAAAAAAGTCAGTGACATGCTTGGATAATGTGTGAGAGAAGTAAATGCCTCTGCTGATATGATCACAGACATATTTCTATTTGGAATGCTCTCCTTCATTCCAAGGAAATCAATCAAACAACAAGAACTGTGCTTCAATTCGACCTGTGCATCATCCCCCTCCGATGAAAACAAAAGTCCCTACAGACGGGCTGGAAATGAATGTACACTTACCCCTGTTTATATAGGACCAGGAACTGAGGCCAAAAATAATGCAATGTCAAAAAGGCAGGAACATTTTCGAGTCTTTTGCCAATAGAATTGAAAGCTCTGCACTATTTTCAGCGAAGTTCGCATTGCCAGACAGCTTGATCAACCTTAGCTGAACCGAGTTCAATATTATTCAGGACACATATTTTTCAAAACCCGTTCAGTGGCTAGATTCCTTCGATCTCAAATGCAACAAATCTTCGAGTCCAGATGGACTCTGCTTGTTTGTTTTGGGTTCTTCTAGCTTGGCCTCTACATAAGCTCCTTCCATAGGCATCTTCCTGGGCAGGTGGAAACTTGAAAAATTCCAACCAATTCCCAAAAAGGCGCTAAAATCTGCCCATCCAACAACTTTATTTTCGGCAAGGTTCTGACGGGCCCTCTTCTTTGCAAGCTAGACTAGAATCGGAGTTGATTCCATCAGGTCCCCCATTATATTAGAAAATTTGAGTGGATGTCTTGAAAAGAAAGAGTGATAAGTTGGTTAGATGAAAGTCTGGATGCATAGGGTATCTTCGTTGTAATATATAAAGTCAACTTTGACCATTTTCCAATAGCTGGAAATGTAGCTAAAGATAACATAGCTCCTAACTATTGCATGAAGCTAGGGATTCAGAGTATCAAAGCTTCAGTCAGGTACCCGACAGGTCTCGGCAAGTACAGCCTGCATCCCTCAGCTATATCAATTCAGTCATTTCCGAGGCAAAGATTTCCTGGGCTATTAACAGTTTCTCTCCCTTCAAGCCTCCGGGTCCTGACGGTATACTACCTGTCATGCTACAGAGAGCGCAAAACTTAACAGTACCGTGGCTATCAACAATCTTTAGAAGCTGTCTAATCTTGAACCACGTACCCCAATCTTGGAGACGCGCTCAGGTGGTATTTATACCAAAGGTAGGCAAACGCGGGCACGAATCCTCGAAAGATTTCAGGCCAATTAGTGTAACCTCTTTCGTGCTTAAAACCCTAGCGCGTGTCTTTGACATCCACATGCGAAGCATTCTAGTAGAATAGTCGCTATCCAAATCACAGCACGCATACCTCAAGGGAGGATCCACGAAATCGGCCCTCCAAGAGTTAGTGCGAACAATCAAAAAATCCTTTCACTATAAATAATACACTCTAGCCTCCTTCTTAGATATAGAGGGAGCTTTTAATAACGTACACACTGAAGCTATTCATTCAACTCTGATCGAGCTGGATATAGAGGAATTTATTAGCCAATGGATAGCTTCTATGCTCAGAACAAGAATTATTCAGGCAACACTAGGCAATAGTCACTTTATCAAATTCGCCCATAGAGGTATGCCACAGGACGGCGTCATTTCTCCTCTACTCTGGCTAATAGTGATGAACAAAATTCTTACAAGACTAGACAGAGGAGGGGTCAAAGTAGTCGCGTACGCGAACGACGTGGTGATACTAGTGTCAGGAAAGTTTCCCTTTGTGATAAGCGAAATCATGGGGAACGCTCTAGACAAGAAGAAGAAGAATAACGAAGTAGTGAGGAACTTTGATACGGTCATCTACACCGACAGATCAAAGATGGGCTGTGGTTTGGTGGCCGGTGTTTACTCGGAATCACTTAAAATATCATTATCATACCGTCTCACAGTGTCGCGAGTCCATACAAATGTTTATCATAAATACTTTTTTCTCATTTTTGGAAATATTTTATTTATTGTTACAAAAGATCACAAAAATAAGTATTAAAGGTATGTTTAACAGGTTTTTATATTAAAATGACCTAGATTTCACTTAGATGTAAGTATTGTGTGATGTCTGGGTCTAATGACTTCGGATGTGCGGATCTCATTTGAGTTTTTAATGGGAAAACCTATGTTTAAAAAAACAAAATTTCGCAGATCAAGGCAATCGTAGGCAGTTGAAACTTCTACAAATTGTTCGTTATACTATTCGTCAAGTAATATAAAAAAATTGGCGATGTGTTATGATGCGTTTTTTTTTAAAGCCTAATGGAAAGTTGTGATTTGAGCATTTTACTAGTAGTTAATAAAAAAAACCTATAACCCACCCATTATAAAGAAAATTTTATGAAATTAACTTTGCAATAACAAAACAATATCCAATGAACACCATACAAATAATCATACTGTAATTCAATAACCGTAAATTAAATAAAGTGAAATGTCAAACTCACATGCTTTCGTTAAGTTGTTGACACATGTTTAATTCCTTACCTTTGGTGGCCGCTTATATGTTTATTATTAAGCAGATAATTTTAAAAGTACATTTTTTTATAGTGCAATTTCTTCAAGTAGTGATATTGTAAAAAGAAAATTAAATTATTAAAAGTAAAAATTTTGATTTTTCGTAAAGGATCGCGGTACTGTGGTCTGCCGGATTTCGCTAGCGTTATCCGGGCGCAAGCAACTACTGGCAATCCGTGATGCTTGCACACAACTCGGGCGTGACACAACGCACAACGCCGCTCACTCGCGGCAAGGGCCCATATCCCGCTAGGAACGGTTAAAGGACAAATCCACTCACACTTCCTGCAGAAGGCAGGTTAGCCAACTGCGCCATATCAAAGACTTACGATAAAAGTAGAACAAAAGACCTACTAAACAGAACCCGCCCAGATATGACCAGAATAACGGCGATAATCATGGGGCATTGGCCAATTGGAGACCATACGGCCAAACTAGGTATTCCGTACAACCCCCACTGCCGTAGTTGCGGGTACGAAAATGACAAGGAAACTCGCTCCCATTTCATCTGCAAATGTCCGGCACTAGCAAGAGCCAGACTGCATGCACTAAACCAACCATTCTTCGACGACCTTAGTGACATCTCGGGTAAAGGAATAAGAGATCTAATCCGCTTTCTTAACTCCACAGGCTGGATCTAAGCACCGACTGTCCCACATCCTCAATAACATACATCACCAACCAGGTCACACGAGTCGTGGTAACAAAAAGGCGCATCTAGTGCTACTTGGGTTCATGCTGACCCGCCACCTCTACCTACCATCAAAGCTTCACTGTGGGATATGTAAGGATGAAAGCTGTGCACTGTGAGGAGTGACAATGTACTTTGGCACCAACAGTTCGGATCTTTTATGGTCTTCTACACAGCATCATATCCTGTCTCCATGAGAAGTTTTAATGTCCCCTTGGACTGGAAATGGTCCAGTTTCCATCCGGTCCTACAGTTCAAAGATACCATAGGTCGCCATGGCTTAGTGATAAGTTGTACTACTAAGCAAGAGACACAGGTTCGATTCCCAAAAACCACCAAACGTTGTTTCGCGGCACCACCTCTTCGCAGGCATGACAAACCGGCAAAAGAATAATCTGTGATGAAAAGCTTCTTAATTCGCCGTTCGGAGTCGGCATTAAGACTGTAGGTCCCCTCCATTCGTGCGAAGAATATAACACGCACAACATGAATGGTTGTGAGGAGCTAGGCTTTGGTTCTCTATGAGCTGCTGTGCCAAATATATGTACATGCATACATACATACTTTCTACTAGAAATTAACTCGGTCGGCATTTTGAAATAAAATTAGCGTACGAGACAACTTTTCTATGGGTGTCCATTTATAAGAGTTTGTCCCATATCACCTTTAACTAAACACCACCTATCCTCTAAATTATAAGTTATTATGAATCTCGTAGGATTTGTTTTCTTACGAAAACAAAAGCAATTCAGTCTAATTTCCGCTCTGCCAATTCCGTTCATATCCGGTAGCGATTTAAAAAAAAAATAATTCAAAGTCTTTCTCTCCACCTCCGCCATCGCAAGAAATCATTTTCTATCTTGTACCCGTGTCGGAAAAACTCAGCTTTACCCGCGTCTATATATTTAATTAGAAATTACTCAGCGAATTGTTAAATAGCTGCAGAGGCATTGGCCACCGCCACACACAAAAGCAGTGGAGAGACGAAAGCAATTAATTCCACGGTGCTCTTCTGATCCTTTGTTTACCCCAAAAATAAAAACAAAAAAAAAGATTTACTCGCTCTTCAAAAAAACACCCCCATCATCTTATCCCCAATCCATTTACAAAAAAAGCCGGCTCCAGAGCGGTCCTGTTCCAAGGAAATACCCCGCAGCTGTAAATTAAAAAGGAAATAACCAACAGAACAAGAAAGAGGCGAGCGCAAAAAATTTCCTTTTTTTTCATTCTTAATGTTTAACAAAAGAAAAAAAAATTAAATTTCAATTAGCCAAACCCTGCGAGTAATGTATCTCTCACCCACACTAGCACTTAATCAAAGTGTGGGTCATTCAAAGGTTGTATACTTTTTCCTAGTTTTTTTTTTGATTTTAATAAGCGAAAGCTAATTTCGAAGACCCGGATGAGCTAATTTCGAGAGGCTGACTAATGGGGATGAAATGATAAAATTGGGGGTGGAATAAGGTGAAACAAACAAATATTAAAATGAGTATCGAGTTAAGAGAAAGGCTAATTGAAGGTAAAGATTATAACCCCCACTGTTATCATAAATGATGGGCGTTCGGAAGAACGACATGAACCGGCAAGTGTCGCCACCTGAACCTGTGTTTACCATGTTTTATTTTTACCTGTACGCGGTAAACCCTTGACCAGAGACTGAATTCTAGGATGGTCCTTGGTGCTAGCGAACGTAACATTGTGGAGGAAGGTACTTCACAGTTCTCTTTGCATCAAAACGGCTTCGTAAGAATTCTCAAGGTATACATATGTACATATATTTATATTTATATTGTTGGTGGCCTGCCGCAATTAAACCTTAACTTTTCCATGTGTTCCTGTTGATAAGACTCAACAGGGGATTTGTATGCTATTAAGATCTTAATAGTGCTGAAATGTACACTTCAATCGAGATCCATATCTCTACGACCTCAATGATGTTTTTTCGATCTTATTGATTACTAAAGGATTACTCTGGTTAGTAAAGAACCGTCCAGACTCTTGAAATATAGATCCTTGGAGCCTTTGATTGTCAATCAGCTCTTTGCTGATTCTATAACCAGTTACATTGAATCACCTGCTTGTATTTGCCAAGGCTAATCGCCAATACCTATAGGTCAGGTTAGGTTATAGGGGTGGCTGCACTTATGTACAGCCTCACTCGGATCTCAAAGGATCGATTATAGGATCCCCGGTGTAGTGTGGGGAATACGAAAGATTATTATTAATTGATTTCCCTGAACCAACCCGAGTTCCGAAGGAATTGTAGATCGGTAGCTTGTTTGTTTGACTTATCTTGTGGCATGTCTTATGTCCCAAGAAATAAGTGATTGGCTATGCGGAAATCCACAATATATAGTTCGCTATTGACATTTGGATTACAGAGGCTGTTGTCTCTGATTTAGCATTCGAATTTTTCATTAAAACGACGATGTCGCCATTAAATATTGACTTTGAAGCCTTGCTTGAGGTAGAAATCGAAAATTTTAAGCCTTTTTCTATTGTGAATTGGTAGTTAGTAAATTAGAAGCGGTTAGAAGCGGCTTCAGTTAACAACAGATTATGACGAAACTTCCAGTCCACTAGCGAAATTCACATCTATTCGCACGATTTTTGCAAATATTTGTTTCATTTATCGATTTGACGCAAAGACTGCGTTCCTCAATGGCGTTTAACAAGAAGAAATCTTCATGGATCAATCTCAAGGGTACAACGATGGATCTGGAGAAGTATATTTCTACACCAAACGAGCTTGGAAACAAGTCAGCGATTTTAGAAGAAAACTTGCCGCCAGCAAAGATATTCCCTTTTTGCGAAGCTGTAGGTAGCCTTATGTATTAAACCATTGCAACAAGAGCGGACATTTCGCTTGAAGTAGGAGTCATAAGCCATTTTCTGGATAAACCATCTTCTCATCACGTTAAAGCCGTTAAGTGTATATTTAAATATCTGAAACATACCAAGAATTTTGGAATACTTTGCAAACCAAACACTAATTTTTGATTTTCTATTTGTAGTGATGCAGACTATACGGGTGACATCTCAACCAGACGGTCAACAAGTGGACAAATTTCTCGTTTTGAAGGAAGCCCAATATCCTGGTCTTCTAAAGAGACAGCGCTGCATAGCATTGAGTACAACAGAAGCAGAGTATGAAGCTGCGTCGGAAGCAGTCAAGGACTTGTTGTGGTTTGATGCGCTCATACATGATGATGCGACGAATATAGGAATCCGACACTTTATATGGACAACAAGAGTGCCCTCAAATTAATAAAAAATCCTGAGTAACACGTGAGGACTAAGCACATCGACGTCCGTGTGCATTTTATTCGGCAAAAATTCAACGAACGCCGTTTCGACATTTGTGTTGTCCCTTTTAACCAGTAGCTGGCTTATATAGTTTTACCATATCGCTTGCTTCAGATAAATTTGAATCTTTTCGAAGTTATGCCTAGCTTAATACCTACCTATATGCAAATAATAAGTCGGAGTGTAAACATTATACGATTAAATTAACCTGTACTAGTGTACTTGAACTCTGGAATATTTGGTTGCACTGTCACGCCTATGTTTGTTTGCACAATTGTACATACCTACACTTTCAGAAATAAATCTCTTTTTTTTCACCCGACTCAAACGGTTTATTTTTATTTTTTCTAATTCTCCTAACAGATTGGATTTAATATCCAAACGCTGAACATGTCTACCTAGGATGCAGTGGCCTGCGAAGACGTTAGTTAGTTTCGAGAGTTGGTTTATTTTCAGTTGAATTAATGTTTTCGATCTTTTAGAATCGAGGGCAGGCCAGATAAGCCTAGCATTGTGCAAAGTAAGACAAAGTCAAACGAAAGGTACATTCTCATGTCGAATCATGAGCCTCGTGAGCCTGCAGCTTAACGCAGTTAAAGATCTTCAAAGAAGATCCAAGTTCCAAGCAATATTTCGCACTTCGAAGCGCAGAGAGAACGACAGTTCCATTGACAAAAAAGGCCTATTTATGAATTTTATTAAGTCAATATTCGCCAGGCTTGATATTGCCAATAGTTGCTTCGAACCAGTCTGCAGTGGAGAAGTTACTGCGGTTGAAACAGGCTCTTCTATCGCAACACGTTTTCCTGGTCATTTGAAAATTATCTCCAGAAAGCCTGTGGCTTCCAAACAAAAACTAACCAGAGCATTCTTCAAGGATAGTTTGTATAGCTTAGTTAGTACAAGTCGAAGGAAGAACTAGCTTCACCGTTTGTCTTTTATTGAAGGGGCCAATGGAAGGGGGATCTGAATGTTTTCCAACCTACATAATGTGTTTCTGTCAAATATTTGGCCTTCACAACGTGTGTGGCACGCTTCTTTAGGTTGCTCGTAGGATTGAACTCGCTAGAGGGACAGGGGTATCAGTCTCTTGATGTTAAGTTATAGAAGTAAAGCTATTATTATTATTATTATTCTATATTAACAGGTAATTTAAATTACTGACTATAAGCTCAGAGAAGTAAAGTTAAAATTCTCATAGAGAGAGGATTTGAAGTCGAAATCAACTTCCATAAGGGCGGATACACCCGAATCAGCTTGGCCGACCTAATACGAGCAACGTATTAGAGCTTTGATTGAAATCAGAGGTGCACGTTTCACAATTCTGTTAGGCCAGGACTCGAAACTCAGTTTAAAAATCCACTGCCAGGCATTATTGCAGTTTAGTGTCATGTCATACCAAAAAATTAAGATGATTTGCCAAGTCAGAACACGAAGATGTCGTAGACCTTCAAATAGAAAGTTTGATTATATTTATATATGTAGGGAAATTTGGCGAATGAAGCAGAACGGGTTTAAGGCTCTTACTACTTTTAAATGTTAAAATAAGTTGATAAAAGTTTCAGTTCAATGTGTGTTGTATGGAAAAGTTGTCGATCTTTCCGCTATGCTTGTTTTTAACATGAAAACGTTTTACTGGGGGCATTCTATGACACAAAAAGATTTCCGACTTACAGTACAGTTAGAACCTTGAAATTTGGGGTGCAGGTAGGTCGTACCTCACATATATCCAAAAAATGCGACTTCTTCAAATATCCCCCTCCAATCCCACAAAAAGGGTTATAATTGTTAGCAGAGTTTAAAAAGAAAACCGTTCCGATTGGATGACAAAAGAAGAAGAAAGTGTATTTCTGCAAGTGTAGATATACATATATATGTCCATATAGGCATGACAGTGCAACCAAATATTAATTTAATTTAATTATATAATGTTCACACTCCCACTTATTATTAAATATAGGTAAGTATTACGCTATTCATTAGCCTTCCTTAATATTAATATAATTTCGAAAAGATTCAAATTTATCTAAAGCAAGCGATTTGGTAAAAATATCAGCTAGCTGCTGCTTAGATGGCACAAAGCAAATGTCGAAACGGCGCGGCGTTCGTTGAATTTTTCTCGAATGAAATACACACGGACGTCGATGTGCTTAGTCCTACCGTGATACTCAGGATTTTTTATTAATTTGAGGGCACTCTGGTTATCCATGTAAAGTGTCGGTTTGCGATATTCGTTGCCAAGCAGAACATGTATGAGCGCATCAAGCCACATCAAGTCCTTGACTGCTTCCGACGCAGCTACATACTCTGCTTCCGTTGTACTCAACGCTGTCTCTTAGATGACCAGGATATTGGGCTTCCTTCAAGAAGGCAAATATGTCCACTTGTTGACCGTCTGGTTGAGATGTCACCCGCATAGTCCGCATCACTATAAATAGAAAAACAAAAGTTAGTGTTTGGATCAAAAGTATTCCAAAGTTCTTAGTGTGTTTCAGATATTTAAATATACGCTTAACAGCTTTAACGTGTTGAGAAGTTGGTTTATCCAGAAAACAACTTACTACTCCTACTGCATGCGAAATGTCCGCTCTTGTTGCAATAGCCAAATACATAAGGCTACCGATAGCTTCGCGAAAAGGGAATTTTGTTTCTGGCGGCAAGTTTTCTTCTAAAAACTTATTTCCAAGCTCACTTGATGTGGAAACTGGGTTTGATTCCAGCATGTTGAACTTATGCAGAACACGTTCCACATTATTCGATTGACAAACAAAATATGTTCCGTCCTCTTTTCGAATTATTTGAAGTCCCAGATAGTAGTTCGCTACCCCGAGTTACATCTCAAAATGTTTATTTAAAAGGTTTACGATATTTTCCACATCAAATAAGTTTTCGGCAGCAATTAAACCATCATCTATGTAAAGAGCAAGATAGATATGTCCATGAAGTTGGCCCCGCCATTTTGGATTTTTTGAAAAAAAAAATGATGTGCTGTAATGTGCTCGATGTGTGCTGTAATGTGCCGCAAAACTTTTTTTTTTAATTCAAAAACTGTAACTTTTATGAGGAGGTCCTTTTTTTAAAGTGAAGTTGGCCCCGCCATTTTACTTTATCAAAACAAAAGGCATTGTGCCGTAATGTGCTCAAGATGTGCTACCATGTGCCAAACAAAAAAAAGAAAAATCGCCTTCACGGATTTTAAAAACGATTTTTTTCATTTTTTTGTGAAGTTGGCCCCGCCATTTTGGATTTTTTAAAAATAAAAAGATGTGCTATGATGTGCTCGATGTGTGCAGCAATGAGCCGCAAAAAAAAAAAATAAATTCAAAAACTGTAACTTTTATGAGGTCATTTTTTTTAAAATGAAGTTGGCCCCGCAATTTTACTTTATCAAAACAAAAGGAATTGTTGCCGTAATGCACTCAAGATGTGCTACCTGTACAAAAATAAAAAATAAAAAATTTAACCTTACGGATTTTAAAAGCGATTTATTTATTTTTTTAAAAGTTGGGTCCGCTTTTTAAAGTTTCCGTAAAAATCTATATTGTACGACAATGTGCTCAAGCCGTAGTGTTATTTGCGGACAGAAATCAAAAATCAGGAATCAGCTAGGTTTACAAAACATTTACTTTCAAAAAAAAAGTTCCTTTAGCAGTTGGCCCTGCCTCTTGTTGATTACAAGGAAGTATGAACTTTATAACGAATTAGAGTTAGAAAAAAGACACTTACGTACCGTACCTTAGTGTTCGGTACAGTACACTCCCGAAAATAGTACACAAACATATATGTAACAGGTAGTACACCAACGCCATTGTGTATATTTTTTGCGTACGCGTACAAAAACATTCATATGTGAAGAAATCTACACAAGCAGGTAGACAAAGTTTGATTTTATTTAAATAATAATAATAATAATAATATAAGCTTTATTCACCCATTTTAAATATAATTCGTGTATAAATATTCTGTATCATTAATTCAGTTTTAAAATTCAGTTTTAAAATGTATATGCAACAACATGTGGTTTTGATTTAAAGTTTTCATATGTTTGTTTATATATATATTCTATTTTTACTACATTTCTGTTTTGATATTTATTTATTTAGTTTATCAATTTTCCTTCAATTTCTATAGGCATAAGCCTCCCCCAGTAGTTTCCAGTTGTTTCTGTCGTATGTCTCTCTTTCCCATCTGTTACTAAAGTTCTGAAGACTATCTCTCCATCTTTTAGCTGGCCGACCCACCTACCTTATACCATCTCTCGGAGTCCACTCCGTCAGGATCTTCGTCCATCTATTGTCTTCCGCTCGAATGACGTGCCCTGCCCACTGCCATTTTAACGACTCGGCTTTTTCTACTACATCTAGAAAGTTGGTGTTTTGCCTTATCCTTTCGTTTGGTATCCTGCAGCTTCTGTTGATACGCAGAAGAGATCTCTCCATAGCTCTCTGATTTATCTGCAGTTTTTGCTTTAAATTTGAATTCAAGCACTACCTGTTACATATATGTTTGTGTACTATTTTCGGGAGTGTACTGTACCGAACACTAAGGTACGGTACGTAAGTGTCTTTTTTCTAACTCTAATTCGTTATAAAGTTCATACTTCCTTGTAATCAACAAGAGGCAGGGCCAACTGCTAAAGGAACTTTTTTTTTGAAAGTAAATGTTTTGTAAACCTAGCTGATTCCTGATTTTTGATTTCTGTCCGCAAATAACACTACGGCTTGAGCACATTGTCGTACAATATAGATTTTTACGGAAACTTTAAAAAGCGGACCCAACTTTTAAAAAAATAAATAAATCGCTTTTAAAATCCGTAAGGTTAAATTTTTTATTTTTTTTTTTGTACAGGTAGCACATCTTGAGTGCATTACGGCAACAATTCCTTTTGTTTTGATAAAGTAAAATTGCGGGGCCAACTTCATTTTAAAAAAAATGACCTCATAAAAGTTACAGTTTTTGAATTTATTTTTTTTTTGCGGCTCATTGCTGCACACATCGAGCACATCATAGCACATCTTTTTATTTTTAAAAAATCCAAAATGGCGGGGCCAACTTCATTTTAAAAACAAGGACCTCCTCATAAAAGTTAAAGTTTTTGAATAAAAAATTTTTTTTTTGCGGCACATTGCTGCACACATCGAGCACATCAAAGCACATCTTTTTATTTTTAAAAAATCCAAAATGGCGGGGCCAACTTCGCAAAAAAATGAAAAAAATCGTTTTTAAAATCCGTGAAGGCGATTTTTATTTTTTTTTTGTGTGGCACATGGTAGCACATCTTGAGCACATTACGGCACAATGCCTTTTGTTTTGATAAAGTAAAATGGCGGGGCCAACTTCACTTTAAAAAAAGGACCTCCTCATAAAAGTTACAGTTTTTGAATTAAAAAAAAAAGTTTTGCGGCACATTACAGCACACATCGAGCACATTACAGCACATCATTTTTTTTTCAAAAAATCCAAAATGGCGTGGCCAACTTCATGGACATAGATAGATCCTTCTCTCCGCACGTCGTAGTACAAAAACGCATGGATCAGCTTTGCAAGCTTGAAACTTGAACGTGGTAAGCAACTTCGTGAAGGTGGAATTCCAACATCGGGAGGCTTGTTTCAAGCCATATAAACTTTTAATGAGTTTACATACTCTTCCAGATCCATCGCTGTATCCTTGAGGTTGATCCATGAAGATTTCTTCTTGCAAAACGCCATTGAGGAACGCAGTCTTTCAACGAATTCGTAGAGGACCAAATTCTTGCTTGTCGCAATTGCAAAAATTATACGAATCGATGTGAATTTCGCTACTGGGCTAAAAGTTTCATCATAATCGATGCCCTGTTGCTGATTGAAGCCTTTCGCAACAAGGCGCGCTTTGAATCGATCGACAGTGTTATCTAGTGATAGCTTAGCTTTATAAACCCACCTATTTTTGACGACCTTACGATTCAGCGGTAGGTCAACAAGATGCCATGTTCCATTTTTCTGGTGAGCTTCCATTTCATCGTCCATAGCCTTTTTCCAGTTACTAGCTTCATCTGACTCTAATGCTTCTTTGTATGATGATGGCTCAAAACTACTGCAATCGAAAGCATAACCTTCAAGAGCGTTAGCGTACATACCGGAATTTGTTTGTGTGCTACGTTGAGACTGACTACGAAGTTTACTGTGATAACTGGTCCATGGCGTGGATCCGATTTCTTTCTGCACGTTGTCGTCTGCTCCCACTTGCCTTCGAACCCTGGTCTGGACTTAGACTGCTGTCTCTTTCATCACCACCAACGCTATCATCTGCCGAATCGAATGTTTCCTCTTCAGAGCAAGTCTCGGTCTTCGCATCCACAACGCCATGTTCCTTTTCTAAATTAAACGAATTCGATTCAAGGTTAACAGCTGAATATTCTTTAAATAAAACATCTCTTAAAATTTCAATTTTATTTGAACCAAGTATCCAGACACGGAAACCTTTAACACCTTCAGGATATCCCACAAAGAATCTGGGCTTTGACTTCTTATCCAATTTTTGTCTCTTTTCCTTCGGAATGTGAACGAACACTTCGCTGCCAAATGTTGCAATGTTATTAAGGTCAATTGATTTATTGTTGTACAACTCGACAGGACTTTTCCCTTTAGATGGACTGGGACCAAAACGATTTAAAATAAACACAGCCATATTTACTGCCTCTGCCCAAAGTCTAAGTGGCAAACTTTAAGCATGCAGCATAGTTCTTGCAGTTTTAACTATAAATCGCATGTCCCTCTCAGCTCTGCCATTCTGCTGTGGCGTGTAAGGAACAGTTGTTTGGTGAATGATACCATACTGGTCAAGTATAAGCTGAACTCCCTTATTCTTGAATTCCGAACCATTATCGGATCTAAGCATTTTAATCGAACGACCAAACTTTGCCTGAACGAAATTAATATACTTTGCTATCATAGAGCAGGCTTCTGATTTTTCTTTTATAAAGTAAACAACTCTAAAGTTAGAGAAATCGTCCTTAAAAAGTATGAAATACTTTAAATCACTGATCGAAGACGTCTGCATTGGGCCACAAAGATCAGTATACACCAATTCGCCCGTTTGAATAGCTCTGGAACTACTGTTGATAAATGGAGGTCTATGCATCTTCCCAAAAGCGCATGCATCGCAGAAAAAGTTCGAACTGCCAACAAATTGAATATTGTTTGCTTTCAAAATGCTCCTTATGTGACTAGCACACATGTGTCCAAGTCGTTCGTGCCACGTTTGAAGCGATTCAACCTTCGAAGAGTAGTATGCAGATAGTGGCTCTTGTTGTTCGATAACCTTAAACAACATCTTATACAGGCGACCATGACGGACACCA
This sequence comes from Criorhina ranunculi, assembly GCA_951813785.1. Classification (NCBI taxonomy): domain Eukaryota; kingdom Metazoa; phylum Arthropoda; class Insecta; order Diptera; family Syrphidae; genus Criorhina; species Criorhina ranunculi. The sequence continues at coordinate 19,830,061 of OX638383.1, forward strand.
ATGGCAACTGCAGATCCATCAGACTTGGTTATTTCGCACTTTTGACTTGTGGAAGTTAAGAAATAATTCTTATCGAGAGCACCACCAGAGGAAAATAAGTTTATCTTGATATCAGGAACAAAGTAAACATTTTTCATTGTTAAAAGCCAAGATATTAATTTCACCTTTCCCGCATGCATTAATTTTACTTCCATTAACAACTGTTATTGATACCGGGTGGTCAAGTTGAGTGAATTTACAGAACCATTCACGACGAAACGACATATGTTCGCTCGCTCCAGAATCTAACACCCAATCATTGGCATTAATAAATTTCATTAAAATTAACTGTCCCAGAGACAAGTGCGTCCCCGTTAAATTTATCATTCGCGAAATTCAACTGCGGTGATAATCTATCTTTATTCGGACAGTTAGCTTTCCAATGTCCGTGCTGCTTACATGCAAAACACTTACCTGGCCGTTTATTCTTGATTTTACAATTGAATCACTTATTTTCAAAACTTGACATGTCCAAATCAGTTATTAATTTTTATCTTTTTTTATATGGTGTCCTAGAAATACGTTTTAAATGGAACCTAGTGCACTTACTCAAACAGTACGCTATCATATTTTTGTTATAATTTATACTTCAAGAAAACGGAAATCAATCAGTTTTTTTTCGGCTCCTAAAAAATGTTTCAATGTGGACATGTCACGTTTTGAAAATAAGTGATTCAATTATTCTTTCGGTTTTTGTTGACTTTTTCTTGCGATGAGCGCACTGCTTTCTTCGATCTGCGATGATGTCGATGTTGATGACTCCATATCATTGAGCCTAGGTAAGTAGATAGGTAGAGGTGGCGGTTCATCATGAACCCAAGTAGCACTCGGTGTGCTTTTTTGTTACCACGTCTCGTGTGACCTGTTTGATGATATTTGTTGTTCTTGTGTGGACAGCCGATATCTAGATCCAACCTGTGGAGTTAAGAAAATGGATTAGCTCCCCTATCCCTTTATCAGAGATGTCCTTTAGGTCATCAAAGAATGGTTGGTTGAATGCGCGCAGTCTGGCTCTTGCTAGCGCCGGACATTTGCAGAGGAAGTGAGAGAGAGTTTCTTTCTCATTTACGTTGCGCAGCTGCGGCAGTGAGGGTTGTAGGGGATGCCTAATTTGGCCGCATGGGCTCCAATCGGCCAGTGCCCCGTGACTGTAGCCGTGATTCTGGCGATGTTTGAACGGGTTCTGTTAATTAGATCTTTTTTTCTGCTTTTATCGTAGGTCAGCCATATCTTCCTAGATATGATACAGTTGGTCTATCCCCTCCATCGGAGGTTTGCCTTCTGTAGGAAGCATGAGTGAATTTGTGCTTTGACCGCTCCTAGCGGGATATGGACCCTTGCCGCGAGTGAGGCGTGTAGGGCTGAGCCCTGCCTAGCCAGTTCGTCTGCGCGTTCGTTTCCTACTATTTCACTGTGCCCTGGGACCCAAAGCAGTGTGACCCTGAAACATTCACTCAAGCGGGCAAGCTCGTTCCGGCACTCCTGAACCAGTTTGGAGGATATGGTAGCCGAGTCAATGGCTTTGATATCCACAAGGATAGCAATGTTTTGTTTGTGCATTGTGCCACGCCCGAGCTGCATACAAGCTTCTCGAATTGCAAGTAGTTCCGCCTGGAACACGCTGGCAAAATCTGGCAGACGGTATGATAGTGATATTTTTAGTGATTCCGAGTAGACACCGGGCCCCACACCACAGTCCATCTTGGATCCGTCGGTGTAGTTGACCGTGTCGGAATTCTTGACTACTTCGTTTTTCTTCCACTGAGCTCTGGTAGGAAATCCTACGTGGAATTTTTTCTTGAAGTTTAGTTTGGGTGTGATGTAATCGGTTGGAAGTGTGTCGTAAGGTAACGAATCCAGAATGTTGCTGTGGCTGTAAGGCCTTGCAGTCCAGCACCCAGATTCTCAGAGTCTGACTGCGCTATATAGTGCGGTATCTTTTGTGTGTAAATCGAGAGGCAACAGATGCAGGGTCACAGTTAGGGCATCCGTTGGGGCTGACCTCAATGCACCCGTGGTGCCAATACTGGCTGTTCTCTGGAGCCTTTTCAGTTTCATGAGGTTGTAACCTTTTCTCAATGCGGGCCACCATAAGGTCATCTTTGGTTGAAGTCCCCACTTCTTACCAAAGGTTTTGCTGCAGGCGTAGGAAGCAACACATGCCTTCCTTACTCTGTGTTCGATGTTTAGTTTCCAGTTAAGTTTTGGGTCAAGACCCAGATACCTAGCACTGGATGATAGTGTGAGTGGTTGACCATTGAGACAGGGAAGGGTAAAAGCGGGTATTTTGGTTTTGGTGGTGAATAGCATCAGTTCCGTTTTGCTCGGGTTTACGCCGAGGCCACAGCTTGCAGCCCAGGTGTTTACCTTGTCTAGAGCAGTCCCCATGATTTCGCTTATCACGGAGGGAAACTTCCCCTACACTAGTATCACCACGTCATCCGCATACGCGACAACCTTTACCCCTTCTCTGTCTAGTTTTATAAGAAGTTTGTTCATAACCATTAACCAAAGTAGGTAGAGGAGAAATGACGCCGCCCTGTGGCGTACCTCTGTGGGCGAATTTGGTTAAGTGGCTGTTACTTAATGTGGCCTGAATGATTCTTGTTTGGAGCATGGAGACTATCCATAAACTGATAAATTCCTCTATGCCCAGCTCGATCAGAGCTTCACGAATAGCTTCAGTATGTACGTTATTGAAGGCTCCCTCTATGTCCAAGAAGGAGGCTAGGGTGAATTCTTTATAATGTAAGGATCTTTCGATTGTTCGCACTACCTCGTGGAGGGCTGTTTCCGTGGATCTCCCCTTGAGGTAAGCGTGCTGAGATTTGGATAGCGACGATTCTTCTAGAATGCTTCGCGTGTGGATGTCTAAGACCCACTCTAGGGTCTTGAGTACGAAGGAGGTAAAACTGATTGTCCTGAAATCTTTCGAGGACTCGTGTCTCCGTTTTCCTACCTTCGGTATAAATACCACTCGAGCGCGTCTCCAAGAGTGGGGTACATGGTTCAATGTTAAACAGCTTCTGAACATTGATATAAGCCAAGGTACCGTTAGTTCTTGCGTTTTCTGCAGCATGACAGGGAGTATGCCGTCAGGGCCCGGAGACTTAAACGGTGCGAAGCTGTTAATAGCCCAGGAAATCTTTTCCGCGGAGATGATTAAATTGATATCATTAAGGGATGCCATTTGTACTTGCCGAGACCTCTCGGGTACTGTACTAATGTTGCTGCATCCCGGAAAGTGTGTGTTCATTAGGAGTTCTAGGGTCTCCGCGGAGGATTATGTCCATCCTCCGTCTGCCTTTCTCAGAAAAGAGGGGCTGGAGTGTTCTTTAGTCAGAATTTTGCTAAGCCTGGCAGAGTCCTTCAAGGTCTCTATTGAATGGCAATAGTCCATCCAGGGCTGCTTTTTGGATGTCTTTATGGCTTTTTTGTATAGACCTCCTTAACAGTTTTTGTAACGCTGCCAATAGTTATGTTTGTAACAGATGTTGAAAATCGGTCTGGTCATCTGCCTGAGATTAGAGAGATCTTCATTCCACAATGAGGGAAGTGTTTTTTTACTACGCTTAACTGGGCACGAGACTTTGTATGCAACGTCCATCGCCTTCTCAAAAGTCTTTACCTTTGCCTCCAGTTCATCGATTTCTGCGATGTTTGTTTGGGGGTTGTTTTTGAGTTTTGTTCTAAGAACTTGGCCAAACTTGGTCCAGTTAACTTTCTTAGGGTTTCCAAATGGTTTAGTGGTCTCGGCCTCAAGACACAGATCGTAGAGGATCCATCTGTGGTCTGAGAGTGACTCCAGATTGGAAACTCTCTAGTTTTCGACCCTAAAGCTATCATTATTTTTTTTTTAGTGTGATGTCTAGGACATCTTCCCATCCCCTGAAGGTTTCCGTACTAGGAAAAACAAAGGTTGGGGTTGTGCCATTATTGCAGACAGATAGGTTGGTTGCTATAAGAAAATCAAAAAGTGACTCACCTCCTTCATTATCTTCTGAGCTTCCCCATACTGTATGCCTTGCATTGGCATCACAGCCCATCAGTAGGTTGTCCTTTTTTGTTATGGCGGTTGTGAGTTGCTCCACTTCCTCTGGCGGTGCTGGCCTCTCATGGGCCATATATGCGGACGATATGTATGTGGCTCGGTTCGCACATTCAAGTTTAACAACTGTTAAATCGCCCGAACTAAGGTTGGGACATATAAAAGCTTTAATATGTTTCTTAGCGAGTATGCATGTTCTGGGCTTACCGATAGTCTGATGTTTGTAGAAAAGATCATAATTGTTGTTTTGAAGCCTCTTTATGGCCGAGTCTCTCACCCAGGGCTCCTGGATAATGCCGATGTCGATGTTTTCCTCCCTTAGAAAAACGGACAGACTAGCGGAGGCGCACCTAGAGTGCCTCAGATTAATCTGTATGACCTTCAGCATTATCCTTGTTGTCGGCAATCACCAGGTCCTCCAACAACTTGTCGGTAGCGGCGATGTCCTCATCGTCTTCCGGACCCAGTGACAGGAATACCTTAAGCTTGGCATGCCTGATGCCGAACCTAAGCTTATGGCCTGCTTTCTCCAGTGCTAGCAGGCACTCATTATTTATGAGGAGCAGGAAGGATATGGTTTTTTTGTAGGGTTCCTCCGCCTTGATGACTGCCCAGTCATCCATTGGAATCGCTGGGTTATGGAGTTTGAGACATTGGAGAAGCCTTACCCCAACTATTTGCATATTGGGCAACCAAATACGGGCCCTAGGTCTTCTTGGGATTTCATTAGCAGGGATGATAAACTTGAGCTTCAAACCCTCCCAGGCGTCGCTAACCTTAGCAACGCACTCGCTAAGGAAATCCTTGGAGAACTGGTCCTCACATTTGATTACCCGATATCCCCTAACCGTCTCGGCGGAATCAAAACACGGCAGAGGTCCCCCTTGGTTGTTTAATAGGTGGTCCATCACCATATCAGAAAGCTTGGCCTCAATGCTTCCCGACGCATCTGCTATGGATTTCCCGTCTGTAGACAGCTCGTCCACTAGAGCAACCTGGAGGTGATCTCTGACCACCTCCGTAAAGGACCACCTTGGTTTTCTTCGGAGCTGGGCGTTGGGTCTCATCTAGAGACCTGTTCCGCTTTGCTGCCTGTCTTGGCCTGTTTTTAAGGAAATTGTTGTTTGTTTTTTGTTTTAAATGCATTTTTATTTTTTTAATTCAGTATTCTTAATTGCTACGAAAAAAACGCTTAAAACTAGCTTAATTAACTTAACTATCTTACTCTAACTTACTGGCCCTACACGGGCACTCTAAGCTAAACTTAATTCTTAATCTATGTCTTTCGACCTAACCTAACTTAATTTACTTAAACAATCTAAGGACTAAACTATTGAAAAACTAAGAAAATGTTTTGGAAAAAACTTAGTTACCGGACATTTTTATATATTTCCTTAAATCTAAATAAAATTAACTTAAAACTACCTTAAAATAAACCTTAACCTAACTTAACACCTAACATGCTACGTAATTAAATACGTGTATTTTTTTTTGTATTTTTGTATTTTTTATATTTTTTTTTGTTGTATTTTGTATTTTTTGTATTTTTTTGTATTTTTTTTGTATTTTTTGTATTTTTTTGTATTTTTTATTTATTTTTTTTTTTTTTTTTTATTTTTATTTTTTTTTTCTTAAATCTACCTAAAAATAACCTACCTAATCTGAAACTTAAACTATGTAAGCCGGCCATGGCCAGCTTTGTCCATCTCTGGACTAGCCCGGATCGATAGGGTTCGACGAGGGAGTTCCCTCGCTTTCCGACAGCCACCAGAAAGTCTGGTGCTGCCGCCCAACATCCCTAATGTCGCGCTCCGAAACCGACCTACTAAACCGGAGTCGCTCCTCAGTGCTCTCAACGACGTCTCGACCGTAGTTGAGTTGCCTTTCCACAGTTGTCCGGGCCACATGGAAGATTAGCGGGACTGCCGATCTATCCTGGATCAGACCTTCCTGATCGAAGTACAGAAAAGCCTCTGGGGGGACGAAGCCGTTAAGGCGCACTCTCTCGTGATACATAGTATTGGGGTAGTAAGCCCCAGAGATCAGGTTATTAACCGAGTTCATTGCTCTTGCAATGTGCCCTCGAGTAAGCTTCACTATGAAATTGTCCACTCTGATTAGGTCCGCCTTGTTGTATAGGACCTCGTTGGAATAGAATTTTCTGTATTCAGACTCTGGTGTTCTGTATAGGCGAAGGCAAGGCCTAAGGCAAGCCCTCTCAAACACCCGAATCCTTTCCATCAAGCTTGCCCGCACGTTGAACCACACGGGACAACCATATGTAAGCATTGGCCGGATTAGGGCCGTATAGCAGATTACCTTTACCCTCGCATCGAGTTGGCTGCTGTAAAACAGTCTCTTTGTAAGGGCAAAAGCATCTCGGGCTCTGGCCAGAGCAGCATCCACATGTTTGTTAAAATACAGATATTGGTCTAGCCAGATCCCGAGGTATCTGACTACACTTCGACTCTCTAATGGTCGCCCGTGTTGTCCCACGATTGCGAACTTTCGCCAATTCTTTCTGGTATCCCTAGAGGCCCCAGACAACGGCTTCCTAAACAGAATGGTTTCCGACTTCTGAAAGTTGATCTTCAACTTCCAGTCGTCGCAGTATAGCTGAATCTTATCGAAGTCATGCTGCAAAAGAGTGACAATGACCTCGATCTTTGGACCTGATCTGTACGCAACCAAGTCGTCTGCATACGCAATAGCATGATGAAGAGAACCTACGAGATCGCTCGTGTAAATGTTGAAAAGGACCGGCGAATTTACTGCACCTTGTTGCAGACCATTTTTAACTTCGAATGTACCAGCAGACGTCACATTGCCATTTTTCACAATGAACCGTCTACTGGTCAGCATGTTACATAGCATGTACAGCAGTGGTTTGCTTATACCCAACCTGCTCAACTTGTAAAAGAGCCCCTCTAACCATACGGTGTCGAAGGCCTTCTCCAAATCAACCAGGCAGGCACCCGTGCATTGGTTCTTGCATTTGTTCCATTGGATATCAGATACCAGTTTAGACGCGGCATGTATTGTATCATGACCCGCCTTAAAACCGAATTGATTATCAGGAATTATTTTATTGTCCTCAACCCACTTAGCCAAGGCTCTATGGACCACCTTTTCGAATACTTTACTGATGTTCGGCAAGAGACTTATTGACCGGAGATTCCCCGGATTGGAGCTATCTTTATCCCTTTTGGGAATAGCATGAACCACCGCTGTTTTCCAATGCGCTGGATAATGTGCATTATTCAGCGCATTATTAAACAGGGTGGTATAAATGTCCACCACTACTAGGGGGAGATGTCGAAGCACAATGTTCGATATTCCATCGATTCCCTCTGATTTCTTCCTTCTGAGTGAGTCGAAGATCGTTTGGAGTTCGACCTTCGATATGAACGGGGGATGAACCCTTTCGTTGGCGACGACATTATTTGCCATGTTATCGTCATTGAACTCGGTGAAACCGGTGTTCTCAGATCGCCAGTTCTGTATATCACTTCGAAGGTAGTGGTTGTGCACAAGGACGCGATTCTCCAGGTCGTGGTTCGGGCGAATGCTAGCATTCACCTTATACACTTCCTGGAAAGTCGCTCCTATGACTTCCACTTTCTCCTGCGGATCCTCGACCACAAAGAAGTTGTCATCATCGACTGCGTTCCCCGGATCAATGCCTGCTGTAATCAGTACTTGTTCGTTGTTCGTCGTTCGGGGGATCTTAAGACATGGCAAGTCGCTAACGTTTTTCCTCCGAAATATTTTATTTATTTGCGGGAACATACTCGGGTTGCTGGAATTTACAGCCCGAATTCTGTTGTTCCAATGCAAGTTTACAGAAAGTCTGTAGTTTTCCTTAATTAACTGTTGGACGTTTTTGATCAACGACTTTAGTTGCCTTATCTCCGAGTTTTGTCTGTCAGTAAAACGTCTGTACAAGGTTTTTAGTCTCGACAGCAGCCTACTTTTATGTTCGTGGAGTGCGTCAGTTGTTGCATTGCGGAATGTGTCAACGTTGTTAGTGAGTTGGTACCGAGGTATCGTACTGTCCATCGTTCGTTTGATTGTCAGGTCAAGGTCTTTTAGGTACCTATCAATCTCTTCGTTTGACAGGTTCCTGTTGGTCGGTGGGTAGAGCGAGTTCGAAGAGAGTGCTCTTTTCAGTACTCTGGAGAAGCGTGTCCAACGCGTCCTACTGTAATTGTAGGTGTTTGTTGGAACATACTCCTCCAATTCCGCAATTTCGTTAGGAATCCTAATGGCGGCACTAAATCCGCAATGGTCACTATCATACACAAATGTGTGTAGACAGTTTATCGTTTGTTGGTTCGTGTCGGTCAGTTGTAGCCGTGAGTCGTACAGCAAAAGATCCATATAGGAACCGTTTCTGGGAAAAGACGCACTATCTGTAGCTTTCAAATCGAGTCTATACTCGACACTGTGAAGACCCCACCAATTGAATAGTGAGCTCCCCCTAGCATTTGGTATATAATTTCCCCAATCTCTATGTTTGGCGTTAAAATCTCCGGCCAAGAGGTAATAATTCTCTGCCGACTCCAGCTTAAGACATCGAAAAAGTGTCTCGAGCTCTGAAATAAATAAGTTGGATTGAGTAGCTTCAGGTGCATAGACCGAGACCATGTACAACTTCTTTCCACTACGGAGAGAGATGCGCACGATGCACGCTTCCAGCACCCGGAACCTTCGCACTTCACCGCTGTACACGACCCTATGTTTCAAGCCTTTCCGAATGAAGATCGCAACACCTCCTCCTCGAATGGAGTTGGGTCGGTTTCTTCTTACAATTTTATAATCTGTATGCCTCAGCTTATGTTTCTGATTTAGCTTAGTTTCGCTAACCAGAAGTACATCAGGGCATCGGTCTTGTAGCAACTTATAAAGAACAGCTCTTCGTTCGATCCTAATCAATGAATTTACATTCACCGCGAGGATCCTTAAGGGAATCTCATCGAGCGTATCCATTACGACTGGAGGTGCGTTAGGCCCGGCAGAAGCGCGTAGATCTGGTCCACCCGCGTCGCCTGCTCTTGTATCTGACTTTGCAGTTGGCCCATCTGCCCTTGAATAGAGAGCAAGATAGCCATCAAGTCACCCACCGCCGCAGGTGCTTTAGGCAGGGGGGCCTGTGCAGCAACCTTTGGCTGGTGTTGTTGTACCGTGTTTCCCCGACCTGCCGCCATTTGGGCGTAGGTTGTATGGGGGGTAACGGCTTGAGATGGAATTAGAGCGGACGCGGGTGAACGTTTCACCACGGTAGGAAATTGTTGTATTCTTCAACAGATGTCTCATACTTGATCTTATCCGCCTGGTCTTTTTCATCGATCTTCCCGGCCTCTTCGTTTTTCGCAATCTGGTCTAAAATGAAGAGAGCTATGAGGTACTTGCTTGTTCGACGATTGTCTCCTGACTGGAGGCCAGCAATTCATCCTCTGATGTCTTTTAATTTTTTAAATTTATCTTCTTTTTTGTTTTCATCCATTTTTTGTTTTTTTTTATGTTGTTTCCACGAGTAAGACCGGAAAGGAAAGTCCATCCTGGCAGAGCCGTCTTACCAGGATAAGGCACTGATACAACCGACCTTGCCTGGGCGTTGGAGGGGACCGTTAGCGACCAGTTCGGTTTTTCCACTTACTGGCCATGCAGCCGTCAGCACGGGTGCCTCGACACTTTGGCTTAAAAGTGGGATTTTCATTCGGGTTTTCTCCCGGCACCTAATTATGAAAGGTTGGGTTGCTCTTGGTTTCGTTCCAGGAACAATTGAGAGACTGTAAGCACTCAAAGGGTGGTCTTGCAACCGGCTCTTTGTTGCTTACCCCTTCCACATGTCCCGTAGACTTACTACAAGCCCTCCCGCCCCGACAAGGCGACAACCCACCGGAAGGGATCATTGAGCCTAGTCTCTTCCATAATCAGCCGCGACCTGAGATTTTCGATTGTTTGACTTTTCATCTTCGTAGATTCCCAAGCACTGAAGAAGTGAGAGAAGCGACTGGGCAAAGTCATCAAAATCTTTGCGATAAGCATGGGTGGTGACACTTTTTCTCCAATATCTCTCAACTGTTGCACAAGGCTCTCCAATTTACTCATGTGCGTAGCCATATCGTCCGCTGGACTTTTCTGAAAACTAAAGAAACGTTGTTGAAGTAAATTAAAACTTGCGCTCGATTTCTGTTCATAGACTGAACACAGTTTTCTCCACATTTCGTGTGATGTTTCACAATGCATGATGTGAATCAATGGCTGTTGTCCGACACTTGTGGCTATGATCTTCTGCGCCTTCCGATCTTTGCTCTGCCATTCCCGTAAACTCACAGCAAGATTGACAGCGTCAGCACCTGTTAAAATCTCCGGCTTCCTTTCGTCTCCATTAACCACCTCGTACAAATCACTGGCATTCAACAGAACTCTGACTTGGAACTTCCAAATATTCCATTGATTAGAACATTGCAGTTTTTCGATTTTTAAACTGTCACTATCCATAGCGAAAACAATGATAACACCGATTTATAACTTTAAGGAATTAAACTCAAGTGTCTATCACGAATCTGAAAGAATTCTCTATTTCTCGCGAAACTTCTATGCAGCTAAAATCAAAAAAAAAAAAATCAAGCACGTTTTTGAGTAACTGGGCCCATAACCTGTTAGCAGAGTTAAAAAAGAAAACCGTTTCGATCGGATGACAAAAGATGTATATGTACATAGGCATGACAGTGCAACCAAATATTAATTTAATTTAATTATGTAATGTTCACAATAATCGAGGGAAAAATAGCTTCTAAATTTGATTAAATGGCAATTCCATTAATTAATAGTTATAAATTTGGAACTCTTAGGGCCGTTTTCTTCACTCAACGCTGAATGCTTAGCGTGACGCTAAATTTAACCTGGACGCTAACGCAAGCGTGAGCTACGAAATTTTAGAGGCAACGCTAAGAATTCGATTTCTTCAGCAGAAGTTTGCGGTTTATCGGTCAACGCTAGAATTCATAACATCGTGGGATTTTATTTTTCCTTATGTCAATTTAGCGTAGCACCTGCTGTCAGCCGAATGTCACACGAAATTTGATACATGAATTTAATTCAAATTGAATTCATGTGAAAAAATTTTTGATGTCGACGTTTAATTTAAAACTAAAACAAGACCGGCCAGCGAATTTCAGCGCTGCCGAAAAGGATTTGTTGGTTTCGCGCAGGAAAATTTACAATATTGTAGAATGCTTTCGCTTTGATTTGTGGTACCATTCGCCCAATTGATTCGATACTCTTCGAAATATGGCAAACAGAAGATATTCTGAACCCAGCAAAATCTTTTATCGCCAGCTGAATGGAACCGAGCCCATAAAATCGTAGCGCAATGAGCAATTGTGGTCGCCGTGGCTTAGTGGTTAGTGCGTTGGACTGCTAAGCGAAAGACACAGGTTCAATTTCCAAAACCACCAAACTTTTCTCCGCGGCACCTCCTCTTTGAAGGCATGGCAAACCTGCAGGAGTATAATCTGGTCATCAAAAAGGTCGGAGTCGTCATCAAAACTGTAGGTCCCTTCCATTTGTGTGAAATATATAACACGCACAACATGAATAGTTGTGGAAAGCTAGGCCTTGGCCCTCTATGCGCTGTCGCGCCAAATATATATATATAGTGAGCAATTGTACAATCGACTTTATCCATCGTGGCATAGAACAAATATAGAAGTTCACATTACACAAGTACCTAGCACACATCATCTCAAAGCACAAATCACACCTCTCTTCTCCTTTAAATTCAAGCGACGACCGAAGCATTTGAAACACTTTTGCAACAGTGGCTTTCGTCAGACGGAATCAATACACGAAATCAACGTCCTCCCGTTTGTCCATTTTTATTTGCGTCATCATTTTATATTGACGCCGCTCCATAACCAACACTACTACGTAGTCAAAATCGCTCCATTCTCCGTAAATATGTTGCCTTTCGGCAATATATTCGGGCTCAGCCATTTTTATGTAGCTTCTAATGATGTGTATAAGCTGTCGTCAATTCTCATCGCTAACGCTAAAAAAATGGTGAAGAAAACAAATATACGCTAAAAACGTACATTTTCGTAAAAATCCCGGCGCTAATGCCTCTAGCGGCCCGAAATTGGTCAGTTAGCTAGCGTACACGCTAGGCCTAGTGAAACGCTTGGTAGCGCTAAATTTAAAAAAATCCCATTTTAGCGTGACGCTAAAATTTAGCGTTGAGTGAAGAAAACGGCCCTAAGTAATTTATCTATGTACCAAGTTTCAAGTTCCTAAGTCTAAGAGAAGTCTCATTAATGGAAATAGGCACGTCGTGACACGAAACAGGTCTCGGACTTCCGGTACCGTTAGAAACTTGAAATTTGGTGTGTAGGAATGTCGTATCTCACATATACTCAAAAAATTGCGACTTCTTCAAATATCCCACTTCAACCCCCCAAAAAGGGTTATAATCGAGGGAAAAATTGATTCTTAATCCGATTAAAGGGCAATTTGATCAATTTCCAGGTATAAATTTGAAATTTTCAATAATTCACCTCTAGTTATTTTCCAAGGCCTGCCTACATATATACTGAGTTTCAAGTTCGTAGGTCCGCTATAAGTCCCTTAAATGGACCTACACTCAGAGAAAAAATACCCAACAAATTGCGACTTCTTCAAATATCCCCCTCCAACTCCCCCAAAAAGGGTTATAATCAAGGAAACAATTGCTTCTAAATCCTCCTCAGTTATAAATATGGAATTTTCAGCAATTCCCCTCTGGTTATTTTCCAAGGCCTACCTATGAACCGAGTTTCAAGTGTCTGGGTCCATTAGAAGTCACTCAAAAGAAACTGGGCACTTCGTGGCACGAAAAAGGTTTGTTGATTTTGTTATGTATAATTTTTTTTAAATGCCAGTACAGTCAATAGTTAGCATTGTCCTCGAAAATCCATGGTTCCAAGGGCGGATCCAGGGGGGGCACAGGGGCACGGGCCCCCCCCCAGACACGATTCGGATAAAACAGGCCAGTCGAAAAAACACTAGCAATAAGATACCAACTGCATTATTTCTGCATGTCTTCCTGGAGTTTTGCAGAAAATGGTTGATCAAGGAGGCAGTCATACTACACCTGCGTTTTCACTGCTCCAAGCTATAATGTCATCGGAATTTCTTATGAGTTTGGTAATCCTCGGTGATATTTTGGGAATCACACTCCCTTTATCTCGATCATTACAAGCCATTGAAGTTGATGACTTTCTGCAACTCAGCTCATCGACACGACCACAGCCAGCCTGCAGAGGCAACGAGATACTAGCACGGACGCATTTAAAAAAGGACGATTCACCTTGGAGCCGGTGAATTCCGTGAACACGTATTTGCGAAGACCGAATGCTTAACTGTACGTAGCGTTGTATATTACTTTAGTTTATTCGCGATTGGGATTGAATTATTTGGTATTTATATTAGTTGGAGGAACCATGGATTGTCAGGGACGATGCTTATTATTGGCTGTACTCGCATTTAAATTATACGTAACAAAATCAACCGAGTGTGTCACACTTTTCCATAGAATGCCCTCAGTAAAACGTTTTCACGTTAAAACTTTTCGATAAGGTTGAGGCCTTCGTTAACGAAATTGGAACCGAAATCACAGTCCGTAGAATAACCGGCCGTCAAACCAATAGATCGAATATTCAGACTCAATCTGTTGATTAGATATATATCAAATGAAATGTCGTCTAGGTTTCCTAGAACTCAGCTGCAAAGAATAGGAAAGCTGCAAAAGTTACTATCCCATAACTTAAGTGTTGATGATATAGATGAAGTTTTGCAAGGCGCTGAAGTATATAAAGAGGATCTACCTTGTATTTTAGCTTCAAAGGGAGGGTTACAAATTTGGCAACAGATGAAAGAAAATATTCCTAAGTCACCAGCAGAAGCTTATAAAAAAGCAACGGCTCTGCCAAATATAAGAACCCTATGTCAACTATTGTGCACATTTCCTGCGACAACCAGCACTCCCGAACGATCTTTTTCCACCTTACGCCGGTTAAAGCCATATCTTCGCAGCAATATGAGAGAAGATCGCCTGAATGGACTAGCCTTAATGCATATCCATCAAGACATTGCTCCAAAGATGAACCCTGAAGAAGTACTGGATATCTTCAGCAGAAAACATAAAATGAAACTGTCATTATTAAACATGTAATTTTTCATTATAAAACCTTTATAAAAAATATTTTTTATAATTATTCATGTATGTCATTGATAAAGAAAGAATCCCAGAGACAAATTGCAATGCAATACACTCTTTACCTATCTGACCTTTGTGCCCCTCCCAGAAATAAATCCTGGATCCGCCCTTGCATGGTTCCTCCAACTTTTTTAAATACTAAATAATTCAATCCCAATCGCGAATAAACTAAAGCAATATATAACGCTACGTACTGTCAAGCATTCGGTCTTCTCAAATATGTTTTCACGGAATTCATCGGCTCCAAGGAGCCGATGTTTAATTTTTGGTGTATTTGCAAGGTCTAGCTGTTTGTATCCACGGCAAATGAAGCCAATTTTCGTTTCATATTAGATTAATTTATTCTGAAATATTATTAGCTTATTGCTACTACGCTTAGGTTTATTTATCTAGGTAGTAAGCAACTTTTTTTATCAAGCAGTACTATGCAATTTTTTTGGGGCACAATGGGTTGGGGTCAGAATGAGACATACCCATTCTATCCCTATTTACATTTCATTTACTTATATTTTCAATTGTGTAACGTACGTAATTACAAACGGAATACAGAATGGCAAAAGCGGGTCATTGATTTAAAAAAGCATGTTTTTGAGGCTGAACTCGGTCGAATAATGGGCTATACAAAGGCTAAACGGCTAAAGGGACTACTAGTCTATATTCAAGCTTAACTGAAGGCTGGGGTTCCCTCATCAGGTGCAAGAGATGGGCCCATAACTCATGTGCATTGGCCAATCTTACAAGGACTCCATTTTACCCCGTGTACCGGGGCTGAAAAGGGAAAAGAAATCCTTTTCTTAAGTATGTTGTGTTCTTTCTTTTTCCTCATAATGTTGGAATAAAATTAAAAGTGAGCAAAAGTGTCTCAATTTTGAATTTTCCAGAAAATATTCTCATTTAGCCTCTCGTATCCAACCATTTTCGACTTATGTAGCAGCTCTAGAAATTAAAACTATCACTTTATCTAGAATTGAAGAGAAGACTTACTTATGTGCCTAGCTTACATCTGGCTCGAGAAATATTTTTGAGATTAAAGTGATTGCCAGTTCTAGCAAAATCTACTCTTGTTGTGCAATGGTGACACATAATGTCTGGTTTCTTAGGCTTAACTTCTCATTAGAACAAATCCAACTTAAGTCGCATACAATGCAAGTTAAACTTGTACAAGTTTTTCCTTGAAAAAGGAATTACAACAACACCACCAACCCACTGTTTGCTTTGTGTATTACAAAATTCTCAAAACTGTCACCTAAATAAATTCCACATCCTTGAAGTCTTGTGAAATATCCTACAACTTTTTTCTATTACTCTCTGAAGCTGTGAGAAATTAAATTTTCATAAGCCATCCAAAGCATGTCCTTCAAAAAATATATATATGTATTTGTATACATATATTCACATTTGTGTCTTCCTTCAGAGTACACCGTACTTACCATTGTCCAACAGTCCAGCCACCTGGTGGCCACTTAAAATCCCTCCCGAATACCCTTAAAGAAATATATACAGGAAAAAATGCAAAAAAGGAGTTATACCATCACCATGCGACTGGTATCCTTCCCTTTTGAGCACACCCTCTCTCTACCTTATGGCATTAAAGCCGAACTGAAATTATGTCATTTATTCAAAAAAAAAAGTCAGAACACCATCATTTGGTTCGGCAAAAAAGGACTACACACTCATACATACACAAAAAAAAAGGAGAAAATAATAATAATACTACACGAATTCCATTTCCTATTCCTTCCACGTCTCATTGTGTGTGCAGCACACTTAAATAACAACAACAACAACTACTACAAAAAGAAATAAGCAAAGAAGAAATGGAATTTTTTAAAGGACATCTCTCATTTCTCCTTTTATTCAAAATAGGTTGAGCAAGGATACAAAAAAAAAAACAAATTTTTTTTCGCTGCCCACCATCACGACCACAACCATCGACTGCCAACTGGCCGACTTGTGTCAGGATCCTGAAAAAACAACATTTTTCATTTTTTCGTATATCCTTGGAATTATACACACAAAAAATAAAAGAAAAAGGATTTACCTTTTCAAATAGGAAATAGAACTGTTGCTAGAAGATGAAACACTCCCGCAATGCCGTATCGTAAGTCATCTTGGTCCTCGTGGTCGTTTGTCTTCATCCTGACTGCGTGCATAAACTCGTATCTTTATGCAAAAATTATTACCGTGTCCTGGTACGCAAAAATGAGAAAGCATTGTCCATAGTTTCATAGTTTCTGGATTATGTTCCTTTTTCTTGTCGAATGCAAAATCCTTTTACGCTTATTAACATATCCTTCGAGTTCTACTTTCTCAACAAGGATTAAGCCATGTGACATGGCAGATTTCTATAACCTTGAATGGCCGAAGGTAACCACAAGGATTGAGATTCAATCCAAACACAACAGCAGCAGATAAGACGTGTGTACATTCACCACAACGTTGATTGATTATCCCTTTCTGTGCACATCAATAAATATTTGATTTGCACCATATTCCCCGTTTCACATCCTTCATCCTTTTTTTATGATTTCTCCTGATGCTGCAAAGTTTCCATTTTGTCAAGTCATCCATCATACACGCACACAAGTTTACAAGCACACAAGATTGACCAGTTAAAAAAGGATTCATCGTAAAAGGGGGGAGGAATCCTTTAACTTTCTGGTATCCTTGTGAAGATAACTTTTATGTTCGGCCATTTTCAAACAAGGCTATATCGTTAAAATTCACTTTCAATATGAAGACAACAACAACAACAAGAAGCGACAAAAAAGAAAACTTTGATATCCCTTTTCTTTTTGGGAATCCTGAACACATGATGGGTTCAAAGTTAACAACACAATTTCGATAGCAATAACGACGCTGAAAACGACTACCGACCGACCAAGCAAGCCAACAGCTATAATGTCCACGTTTGACGACGAAGGACGTTTGGTGGGAGAGGGAATTATTCGAGAGTGTTGTGTGCGAGAAGGATAACTCAGTGAGTGGCATGTGTTTTTGTACACTCATGTGTGGGTATATATGCAATCTCTTTAGTATCCTCTTACGAAACTCTGGACACATGGCGGCTTTGAAGGGCGACGAACACACAGATGACTGGACTATACCTTGCCCTACACGCTTTATTATCCTTTCCCTTTCGTCGTGCACATAAATTGTATGTGTGTATGTGTATATCATTGAGACACACATCAGTTGAAGGGTCAAGTTATTGGGTTTGGGGTGCGACGTTACTGTTATTTTAGGGTTAAATATTTTCATTTTTTTTTTGCTTTTCTGCTCCTTCGTCCTTATTTTTTCATGATCGGAGGGTAGAGACATACACATCCACCCCCTTGTTACGTGGGTCACTCTGTAAATTTATTCTGTCATTCATGTCAAGCAAAAATGTACGTACATGTGTGTGTGTGAGTTTGTATACTTGTGTGAGTTTTGGCTTGTGTGTCCTTTAAAATATCGTACTTTATGGCTTTTTATTTTTTTTTTTCGCTTCCCGTTGACCAACTAATCGCCATAATGCCTTTCGGGTGCTTGACTGGACAAGAAAAGGGATAATTTATGTGTCCAGTTGGGTATAGTAATATAAAGTTGTCATTTCAACACAGAAAGCAGAAGAAAAAGGACTTTAAGTGGAAATAGACTTTTTGGTTAACGAGATGTAAGGATATTGACCTTGTATAGATTTTTGTGAGGTGTAAGTCTCTTAGCGAAGACTAGTTTCGCTTAGAGCGAATGGACACCAATGTGCCGGGTCTGAGAGTCTTCGATTCTACACCGGAAGGACAATGCAGTAGAGGAAGATCTCACCTAAGGAGGCGTGAATAAGTTTAAGCGGACCTTAACCAAATTAAGGTACGTAACTGGAGGCGGTTAGCTGACGACCGGGCTAACTGGAGAGACTTGTTGGTTAAGACCCATGTTCACCCCGACCGAACAGAAGCGCTGAAAGCATTCCCAATTTGAGCTTTCATCAAGTAAGAAGTGATCATTGTAGACAAGGTACGGATGAGATGGGGGCTAGCAGATCTATCTTATCTCTCTCCCTCGTCTAAGAAGAACACAAGAAACTCAAGTCGTAGGCAAAGCACAGCATTAATCCTTGGAGAGACAGTGATAAGACAGAGATAAAAACTTGGTGAATGAATGGCGTATCTTTTAGTCCTTGATTGTTGAGACTTTGCTTTTGATATGTGAACGATCTTAGAACATAATCGAAGGACTGGAATTTGCTAGGGAAATCTGATATGAGGGAAATCTTTCCACAGCCTTCTGCTGGATGACAGCTTCAATAGGCAAGAAAAGTTAACGCAGAGCTGACAGTACCAGTCAAGTACAGATATTTTGTTTAGTCGAGCTCTGAGAGATGAGGTAAGGCAAACCATGATTATTTATCATTTTGACCTCACGAGAAGCTACGGTATGGGTGGCCCTATACTTCTACGTAACAAAAGGAAACCAAAGGTTGTATGGGTTTCAATTGAGTTTGCTTAAAAAGGCTTTTAAGAGGATTAAAGGCAGAGCTGTTTAGAAGCCTGTTGGATGTACTCTGATGAGTAATGAGATCAGTGAGATCGGTGAGCGCATAAGGAACTGAAACGGTTAAGGGAGGTTTTATTAGAATTAAGTCGAAAGGATCGCGTTCCATGTTGTTTCATCAACTTTTATACGGTCTGGGATAACCTAAATCGTTTGATGATCATTAAATGCAGTTAATCAGCTCATAGCTAGCTTTTCGCAACTATTCATGTTGCTCGTGTTATATTTAAACACGAAAGGAAGGAGCTTAGAGTTCTTATTGCCAACTTCAAACGGTCGATTGAGAAAAATTTAATGACAAATTATACTCTCGAAGATTTATCATTACCTGCCGGGAGCCTGTATATAAGCTCGTTAGTGCTGATGGTGTTACATTATAATATTTTAATCGCAAGATGAGCTCATGTTAGTACGTACATATGTACATACGTCTTTACCTTGGTAAACGATTTTACTGTTCGAAACATCAGTGAGCATTTCGGTTGAGGAACTGTTGCTTAAACCAGAAATATAGTCGAGGCAGTATGGCATATTAAAATTTACTATAAGGCAATGTACGGTGGGAAGCATCGGCGGCCAACACAGTACCAATGAAAGGACCTCGTGTTGGTTAAGAATGAGTCTATAGCCACAGATGAGGCACGAATTTTATCAAGTCTCTGCCAAACGATCACAATGCGGTGAACTCCTAACCTGCGGCTGAAACTTAACAGAAACACGTCATAGTATTGGAAAAAATGAAGCGTTGGTGCAAAGTATTTCCTATACTTACATAGAGGCAGAGACTTCTACGTAAGCGCAACCGCGCTACTTGTGTTTCTGGTAGCACCTTACCAGACGGCCACAAGCAAAGTGTTACCAAAATGTTCTTCTCTCTCAAAATAATTTCAACCCATCAAGCAAGTGTCTTTTATCCCTTTATCATTTGTTATCGCACCTACAACCCTTTATATTTCAATGAATCTGCGCATTACCTACATATCTTTTTCTTTCCTAAATGGCTCCAAACGCAATACAAATCAACCCTTCTCTCTATAGGCACCGCAAAATAAGAATTCATAGAAAATAGAACCTTATCGATTTTCCCATCCCTTATCCTGCAAAATCCTTAAACTCTAACCCTTTTTTTTTGGTTTTTTGATTGGTTAGCTGGATAAAGCAATCAATATTGGTTTGTAGAGAACCCCTTGTGCAGCAACCCTTAATAAACCACCGCCGCCATAGTGTTCTAGAATATGGTAATTTTCAGGTGTTTCTTGTATTTTTCGGTTTTTTTTTTCATAACATGCAAGGATTTCCACAGGACAATGGCACGCGATCACAATTTTCATGTAATTTTCATGAGCACACCGAACGAAAGGAGAACTCTTTAATGAACAACGGTAAAGAATAGGGTGACAGACATTTAACTAAAGAACGAGTAGCGTTTAACCTTCTACACACTGGCTCACTTGTCCACCGTGCAATGCCGTGCACCCTCATGGCTTTCAGGCATATAAAATATGAAAGAGAGTGGAGGACATAACAGCGGTGCTTGTAAAAGGGGTTAATTGTAGACACAGACACGCCTTTCAATTATCCTTGATGACAATGCTGTGTAACAACGGCTACACAGTACGGGAATAGAGAGTACTTAAACACGCCAACGGATTTTTTTTCCTGTGATAGTTTGTTTTTGAAGTTTTTGTTGTTTGAACTGTGAGGAGGGGTGGTGGGTGGCATGATTGTTCATATCCTTTGATACTTGTTAGAGTATGCCTTACACGGTTTGTGGCTTTGTATTACTCAACTTCAAGGGTGCAACAATGAATATTTGAAGTAATATAACCGAATTAAAGGCTGATGGTGGGGCTAAACTTGGGAGGGGGTGTAAGTGTAAGTCAAAAGCATGACATTACACACATAAATTATGCGGTCTATTGTGTTTGGTAACTTGCGTGCGTAATGAAAGGAAAGGATAACAGTGGAGTTATCATTTATCATGTAAGCAAAAGGGAAGTTTTGCATTTTTATTTTGTGGTGACATCAAAGATGTTTAAGGAAAGATAACTAGGTTGACGTATTGGGAATAAAATCCTACCAATAACTATAAAGAAATCGGTGGAGATGAGGACGGGAACCTTGTAGTAGAGTCAGAGTTGGAAACCTCTTCTGCCGGCTGTATTAGAAACTATTAAGGGCAGATGATCATAACTAAAAACGCCTGACCACCTGGTCAAAACGAAGTGAGAATAACAATATTACAGCTAAAAACAATGCTTTTGGACCTAAGGTCTTCCTAACTGAGCTACTCAAACCAGCTGGTGATGTACTCGAAGAGAGGATACATCAACTAATTTCTAAGATTTGGTATGTCTGGTGAATGGAATGTCAGCATCAAGGAAACTCTCTCAAATGCGGCAACTACAGAGGCATCAGTTTCTGCTTATCTGCCATATTGTGTGAACGGCGAACACCTTTCATTTAAGGCCAGGAAAGTCCACAATCGACTAAATTTTCACATATCCGCAGTAAGACCCTATCCCACACAATTAAGAAATCTTTATATAAGACTTTACTATGCTCAAGCCTGAATTCTATTGACTATATGTTTGACCGTTTCGAGCAAAAGATTCTTCGGAAGCTATTCGGTCTTGTTCATGTTGAAAGAATTTGGTGAAAGGGATTCAAAGACGAGCTTTACTGCGACATTGACGCAGGATAGGACATGAAGAGCGAATGGACGCCAACGCATAGGTTTACAGAGCTTTCAAGTTAAACGCGGAGAAACAACGCAGTAGGGAAAGACCTCGAAAGAAAAAGGGAACTCAACATACCAGACTAACCAGGCTTGTTTATTGAAGTAAAATGCCCATTCATTAAGCATGCTTCTGTCCGACCATATTTTGTAGATGAGTTGGTGAATACTCCTTACCAAGTCATCTTTTGCTATTTGAAATAATTTGGCAGTTAGGCCGTCAACTCCAGCAATTTTGTTAGACTAAAGTTCAGATATGGCTGCCTTTACTTCGTTCAGGTCGGGTGTACGGAATTGACATTATCCAGGTTGAATGTTTCATTAGCACCGATTACGATTCTACTCTACCTATGTTTCCTATTTCGTTTTTTCAGTTTTCGATTCGGGCTTTGTGGTTTCTCTTCTATGTCGAGTTGGGGATTTTGTTGTCGTAGCCTGGAGAAATCCAGGATCTCCATCATACTGGAGGAGTGCCTTGCCAATGTCTTATTGTGAATACCGAGATGTGTGAACCGCGTGCTATATATGCGTCCCAACGCAAAGTCGATTATCCTGAATCCGTTATAGGTTATGACGTCGTGTGGGCTATATTATGTGACTGTTCTACTAAAGCTAGCATTACACTATAGGCATTCTCTAACATTGATGACGGATTTGAAGCTTTGAGACGGATTTGGGAGCAATTATTTGGTTGTAACTATCTCTTCTACATCTTGACAGCTTCATGATCACTGATCCAACGACACAATATCTTATCAGAAAGATATATCCGTTTTCGCCATCCCATCTATTCGTCTGAATCTTGTTGGATCAAAATGTCTACTTGAAGATCAGTTGACGTTGCTTCAACTCTAGTGGAAGGTTTGCTTTTCTTTTAAACGGGTTCTTTGGTCCTATCTTTAGATCTTTACCAAGCTAGAGGTGTTGGTTCTTGTAAAGACCTTTCTTGGACGTTTATGATCGATGCTCTATTTCTATTATTTCTCGGAGGGCGACTCGTTTGCGGAAACCTTTTGGAGGTTATTTTTCATATTCTGGCTCCGTTTGTTCAACCTCTGTCATTGGGCTTATTATGACGGCATTTGGGAAAATGTTCTCATCGATATGGAGGTCTCCGAAGAGAAGTTTGTCAATGGGGTGTTTATTGTCATCTTATCGGAATTGGTCAGTTTTTATTGGTGCTCTTGATCGATCTTGTTGTAAATTTTTTTTCGAGTGTGATTTGTTCGTTTATTTGAGTTTGTTGGTCGAGTAGGTTAGTAAGCGGTAATAACTGAGGGAGCTCGTTTGCGACTGGTTCAAACCCCAGCCATGCATTCTTCAACTATTGCACTGTATGCCCTTATCCACAAAGCACCACAGCTCAAGTTGGGTTGTCTTTGGTTGAAAGTAGAAGACAACTGGGTGATTGTAAGATCTCGGAAGATAATCTAGTTCTTAGACAATAGTCACCTCTCAAATATCTGGTCAATTCTTCATACTTTTGCTCTATTTGTTTCGCTGCACTTGATTCAATATGAGCCTCCTATGCACTAAGGTCACCCAGCCTGTATATCAACAAAAAGGGTGGTTCCAACTAATTTCTAAACCCATCTGCCTATGGAAAGGATGGCCTGAACATTTTTAAAAAAACGAAACATTCCAAATCATCATCCAGTCGACCAACCAAAAAGAGTTAAAACCAATTATGTGCCAAAAAGGATATCCTCCATTCTGGAGAGGAAGAAAATCGATAACTTTTGTTGTGTCGAACAAATATTTCTTATATACTTTCATCAACCCTTATGTATCCTTCGTACACGCAGTTCACCCCTTTTTATTACCCTTGAAACCCAAACGCGGTATCAAAATAAAAATAAAAAGGGATATGTGTGTGGTCACATGTGTGCATAAAATAAACGTAATTTCTATCTTACTACGACGACTGCCGCATGGAAGGGATGATGTTACAAAAAAAAGAAAAATGACGAATAAAACGTTACGGAAAGGGTGCTGCTTTCTATGGGGGAGTGATGGAAGTTTCGGAGAATGTGAGTGAAATGGATTTGCAATCGCATAAAATATTGTAAAAGTGGTGGATATGGCAAACGGATGTGAATGTAGCAGTCGTCGTGGCACCCATTTTAATTTCAAGGCTCGTACAAAGTGGCAAATGGTGTTGAGCAATGCAGTACACACATGTAGGGCACATCAATCCTTTTAAGTGTCGAATTTTGATCTTAAAATTTTACGCGTTGCGCTTTATTGCGGAGCAAGAAGGACTATAATGTTTTGGTTTTTTTTTTCCTTGTATGTGGGACAACTGTTTAGTTAGAGATGTGAACAAGAGGGCTGTACTTTGATAGTCTTCTTAAAGAGGTGCTATTTAATTTGAGATTTTGAGGCCGATAAAGGTTGCATTCGACGGAAGTATTGAGATGAGTCTATAAAATAATTAAGAAAGGGCTATCGCCAGTGATAGAATAAGCAAAACTTTAAAACTTCGGACAAGAAATATATTTGTTTAGACTTTACTAAATAAATTTGTAATTTCAAAGTATGGCGCTGCCTTGTTATTTTGAAGGCGAAAAGGTTTCGTAGCTTCGTCACGATATCTCGACTAGTTAACCTCTGGTATCTTACAAAAGGCGGGGACTCCAACTCAAGATAGTTCTCTGGATGTACACTGCCGTAGTTCATCCCATTCTCACTTATGGATTGCTCGTTTGGTGACCCGCCTTAAGCAAAGCATAAAACATCATAAAAGTTAGCGGAGTTCAAAGAAAAGCTGGGATCGGAACCACAGGAGCGATACGATCGAGACCGACCGAAGTGACTGAATGCAGGACGAAATGGAAAAATAACTCACTTCTATCGAAATACTGACGCGACGGCTGCATTACATTGTGGTAATGCCTTACCGAAGACTTTGCTGAACGCTTAGAAGGCGCATAGTGTCTTTTGTATTCTTTCCTCCGTGTTTCACTTCAAAGTAAGCTTCGCGTCGAGAATAGTTCCAAGATGCTCAGTTTCTAAGGAGAGTGTCAGAGAAATTCCATTGAATTTGGGCGGTCGAATCTGTCCAGTTTTTCCTTTCCGTTGAACAGCACCAATTAGGTAAAATCTTAGAATGTTTAACTCTGCCTAAGTGGATAAATTCAATGCAATTTCTCTGGCACTCTCCTCAGAAACTGAGTATCTTGGAACTATCCAAGCATTGAAGTACCTTGTCCTGTTAGAAACTGAGTGACATAATAGTTTACATAACCGTGTTTCCATCCCTTCCATTCAACAACGTTTGGGATCAGCTTCACGGTCCATCGTCCTCTGTTTTCTGAGCTCCATACTCCCATATCTCACATCGATACAGAAGAATGGCGTGACAAATTGCCATTAATTGCCTTCGCTTACTGGCTGTGGGTCCACCTACGTTTACCATTAATCTGCTCGGCGACATTGTGGCCTTTGCAGCTCGTTACATGCAGACCTTATCTGTTGCCAGAAAGTGAGCTTCGTACTTTACTGCTTCCGTGATAGTTATCACCTTGAAAGTCTACGATAGTCGGGATCCTCTTCCTAGTCAGAAGGATTATCTCTGTCTTTTCTCTGGCCAAATGTTTCAGAGGTCGGGTCCCAGGATCGAGCCCTGTGCTTCTCCAGCAGTGACTTCCTTTCTTCGGGTGCTGTGGGGTTTTATAGCAGTTCTCGGTCTTTTAGATAATCCTTCATCATCCGCAAGAAATACTCAGGAATATCAAAAATGTGCCTTCTTCTTCCTCTGGTAACTTTACATCTTAAATGAAGACATCTTCTTAGGAGTGCGGCTATCTCATTGGTCCACCAGTACACCGGTTCCCGGTTTCTGCTTAAGTTGACACCCGTATGAGGTTCATTGTAGCTTCAGTCTTTCTTTCAGCAGCACTCGCTATTTCTAATGCGCTTTCTCCATTCTCGATCTCCGGCATGAGAAGCTCTTCGTTAAGTCGACGTTTCACTTCTGTGTTCGGCTTTACTTTCAACTGGAAGCGCGTTCTCCAGTTCGTAGGTCGAAGCCGATGTTCTGGTGATCACTGCTGGTGTAGTCGATGACTCCCCAGTTTTCGACTCTTAAGATGGCGCTACAGTCCGGGGTAGACCTGGGCCTCAATCAACAAGCGCCTCCAGCCAACTCGATCTTTAGTGAGCTGCCTCCAGTTTCGCACGCTAAGTTAGTTGAGTTGTCGACTCTTGCTGATGTCATTGTACCTTCGTGTCCAGCTCTCCCGAAGGTAGGTAGGTTGCCTTCATTGAGTCTTGCAGCCATCTCAAGTGTTTGGCCCTCCTCGTGAGTCCGTGATGGTGCTACATGGAATATACACTTATTGAATCATTGAATTCACCCATTAAGTTCCAAACTACCTGCATGTCATACCTACTACATTTGTTATCCACGCCTAGTTGCTACCATAATGCAAGCCATTTGTGAATTACACAACTAAAGACATTAACGTGTGGGAAGGCATATGTAAGTTGATTGTACAAGCCCAGTCGCTGCCTTTGATGCAACTCTTGCTGGATTATGAGGGTAATCGCATTACTTAACACGAAAGTCGTAGCACACACAAACAAAACGTAACGAGCTCCTGGACAAGATAATTAACATTGCCATTCAATATCAATAAATTGTAATGAACCGAATGAAAAACCGACAGGATCAGTTCGTGCTCATTGAATAATCTACCCGGCTAAAGTATTGAAACACATTTCCACATCTTTTGAGTGAATTAGTTCCGGCTTTCAGGGTCAATCGAGTGAGTGTGTGCTAAATACCCACGCGTCTCTCCTTTTTCAAATGTTCTACCCGATCGTTTACATCGAATCCCCTTTCACTTACTAATTTTTGAAAAGAATTCTCCTTCTCTCTGCTTTTTAATTAAAATTAAATTCGATTGGGAATGGATTCTACTGGTGTTAAATGGACATTTAATAGAACTTAGTAGAAGGAGGCGTTGCAGTGCTTTAGTCTCAATTTAAAATTGCTTTCTTTGTCAAATAAAAGCAATGGAAGCAATTGAGTAAGGGTAATTCTACTGATTCAAAATTACATAAAACTCCATTGAATTCGAAACAAAGCGACCAACAAAAGATTAGTCTTTTGATAGAGATTCTACAGAACCATTCCTGGTACAGTTAAACTTTTGTTTGCATATATAGTTCTTAGATGCATGGTAGTGTTCCTAGTGGGTGTTCTAGCCATCGCCGATGCAAATAGAGAATTATCAACGACGTTAGGCTCTAGGAAAGCTTTTGACATTTACAAACATAGACTGTCAAGCTGATATCAAAGCCATTTCATGTGACGAGCTCAATACACTTACACCGAAACACAAGGTATTACTCTGGTGAGTCTCGACACAATGGTATCCAAGAGAATGAAATGGCATATGAATTGGCTGGGAAGGGCTGGTCGATCCTTTAGGACTGCTTCATCAAATCCAGCATAGCACTTGACTTTCCGATACAAGCTGACGAGATATGGAGTGCAGCCTCATCATGCCGCATCTACAGAAAACTCTGGACAAACATTAGCAATATAAAAACAGTACACATTCTTGCGCTAAAAGAATCAAACTTAACGCTCTGCATAGGGATAATCACAGGCCACAAACTACTGACGACCCTCAAAAGAATGCGTTTGAATCCAGACGATTTATCCAGAGGTATAGCGCCGTGGCTTAGTGGTTAGTGCGTTGGACTGCTAAGCGAGAGACACAGGTTCGATTCTCAAAAAACCACCAAAAAGTTTTTTTACGGCACTACCTCTTCGCAAAGAGTACAATCTGTCATGAAAAGCTTCTCAATTCGCCGTTCGGAGTCGGCACTAAACTGTAGGTCCCTTCCATTCGTGGGAAGAATATAACACGCACAACATGAATGGTTGTGAGAAGCTAGGCCTTGGCTCTCCATGAGCTGCCGTGCCAAATATACATACAGTCATAGCGAATAAAGAAAAAAAAGATATCGAAGAGTGCAGGAGGAATACCAAAATGTGAGACTTTTATAAAAAAAAAAGGCTTAAAGTCTGGTTGCAAGCTACAGACCAAGAACTCAGGCTTTTCGAAACAGTGGGAGATATCTTTATCACCGACTCGCAGGGATATGTTGACGTATTTAATTAGCATTTCCAACAGCTACTTGATGGGCATGACCCGGAGAGAGTGATAGAGTATGAAGAAAGCTCAACTTCAGTCGATAAAGTTGTTCTCCCAGTCGTCCTAGACGAAGCCGGGACAGCCTTCAAAAAGCTGAAGAATAATTAGTTCGCGGATTCGGACGGATTGCCATCACAGCTTTACTAAGCTGGTGGCGATGTTTTGGTAAGAAGCATGTACTAGATCATCTGCAAAGAATGGGAGGACGAAAGCATGCCCGACGACTGGACTTTCAGGTCTATCTGCCCTATCTTCAAGAAAGGCAATCCTAAGTTTTGAAGGATCTACCGAGGCATATCCGTGCTAAATGTAGCCTACAAGATCCTATCCAGCGTACTGTGTGAACTACTGAAGCCGTTTTGCACCACACTTATCGGCACCTACCGGCAAATCGACGATAGACCAAACATTCAAACTGCTGCAAATCCTGGAAAAGTCAATACCATCTCTTCATTGACTTCAAAGCCAGATACGACAGCGACATACGACAGCTGGCCGAATTCGAGGTCCCAAGAAAAACGATCCGGTTGTGTCCCGCTACGCTAGAGAACTCGCAATGCAAAAATACCGTGTGGCTTCAAAATAGAATCTCCGAAGTAGACGCGCTGTGGTGTGATTTCTTTAATCTTGTGCTGGAGCAGATGGTGCGAAAAGCCGGCGTTTACACAGAAGGCATTATATTTAACAAATCCATCCAGCTGCTGTGATACGCAGACGATATCGAAATCATCGCCCGGTCGCAGCGTGCCATTGTTGAAGCTTTTACGCAACTTGAAGAACAAGCCCAACGAGTTGGTCCCACGATAAACGAGGATAAAACAAAGTACATGCTGTCTACCAAAAACCGATCTGTCGAACACCGTCTAGGTCAAAACCTAACAATTGACAGCTATAATTTTGAGGTAGTAAAGGAGTTTATCTATCTCGGGGCAAACATAAACTGCACAAATGACACCCTAGTGGAGATTCGATGAAGGATAACCATAGGCAACCGTTGCTACTTCGGTTTGTCCAAACAACTAGGGTCCAAACTCCTAACTCGAAGGTCCAAAATAATGTTCTTCAAAACCCTGATCTTGCCAGTCATGCTTTATGGAGCTGAATGCTGGACGAAAAGTAAGGCAGCGGAACAAATCTTGGAGTCCCAGCCACCTGGTTCAAGAAGAAGAAAAAGACCGAACCTCCGGTTTAAAGATCAGGCAATCGCGGACGCCAGAAACCTTGGCCTAGTACACTGGAAGCATCGTGGCCGGGAACGTGAAGGATGGAAGCGGTATGGTATGAGTTCAGGCTCAGATCTTCCAAGGGCCGCTGGCCTGATAAGTAAGTAAACATGCAGAGGTTGCATGTGGTGATATAAACATAGAAGATAGCACAGCTCACTTCCTATGCGAATGCCCAACCCTATGTAGAACAAGAGTCCTTAGTGAATACTACAATATTTCACCAACCTGGGGGACCTGTCTAAGAAGCCACCAAAATCCATTGGATGGTTCGGGAAGGCCAACACCACCAACAAACGAACTCAGACCTTTTTTCTTTGTCTTCTCTTTCAGACTGTTAGATGAATACAATGGAATGGATCCGTAAAGATCTAAGTGAAGGTGTTGAGTGAATCGGTAATAACAATGTCCAAAATCAGAAAAGAAGGAAAGCTGCAGTGTCTAAGGTTGAGACTTTTAAGAGAGCCAAAGCATCCTTTAGCTTCTCGACTATCTCAATAGCAAGGTGTGCAAATTGACAAAACGAATAAATACCCCATATCGGTGCCTAACAGTGTCTGCACCGGTTTCCTAATCTCGTTCAATTCAAAACACATTCTTTCTGCGTCATACACGCACTTGTACATCTGCTCTAACTGTGTTATACACAGCTCAATCTAATATCTACAAATCATAATCATAATCACTGCTAACAGAGGGTTAAATTCCGCATGATATCAATTTCTCTTATCGCCTTAATCAAATGAAAGAAAGAAAAAAGAAGAAAAGAAAAGAAGAAACATTCTTCGGACCGCTGCTCTCTACTGTTCCGTCTTAAGTTGTCCGTCAATCGGTCTCGGCCCTCGGCTCTGTGTCTCAATTAAGTCCAGTCGTAGAATAGAATTTTTTTTGGCAGTCAAAAGTGGTTCTTCCGCTCTCTGTCACTATTCATTGGCGCGTCACACAATCGGCTCGTCGCGCCTACTTCACTTGAGATGCTGTGTCGTGGTTGAGGCATGGTTATTAGAACTAATGTGGGAACATTATCCGAACTATCTTTCCCAATCGTCGACCAGACAATAGAGAAGGCCCAACAAAAGTTCGCTCCACCAAACGGTGGGGTTGTTGCAATGTTACACTTTACGGAACGGTTGTCAACTCGAATCAATTTATTTACTCACAGTAGCCACAGCTATGACAATTCCACGATTTGTTAATCGACAATGTATCGCGCGTTTACAATGGCCAGACACAGGCGGTGTCTAGTTGCTTCTCGATTTCGTTTGAGATGCTGATAGGAGGAGGCACACACAACATGTAGCATTCTTCCAACGCAACGGGGGTAAGCTCAAGAAAAGGGAATGAGGTTCTAATTAGATTATTGTTAGATACTTTAGGGGGCGACTGGTGGAGATGAGTACATGATCTCTAGAAAGTACCCAAACAAACAGTTGCAGGGATCGGGATGAATAATGTGAGAAACGGCGGATGTATGTAACTGTGACTATGCAGGAGAAAGTGTAATTAAGAACTCAGATAAATTGACTTGTTATAGTGGTCTTATTTTGGATGGCTGCTAGGATTAGATTGGACAGACGGACATGAGGTAGAATTTATGGCATTTCGATGTTTGTGGGAACAAGACTCTGTATACAAATGAGATTTTAATTGTCGTGGCACCTCAGGCGCTTATGGGGGATTTATGACATTTTAATTTATAGAATGAAGTCTGTCACGGAAGATGAAGAATGCAGAATTTGTACGAGCACCATCCCCTCCTGTGATATTCGCTTACTAAACTTTAAAACCGTGTGACTTGTTCTGTGTCATTCTAATGTACACTCAGCGTTGCTGCAAGTGGTCTTGCTTACGAGTCATCTGTCCTTCTGGCTCATTTTCTCCGATTTTCTATCTTGACGAGTAAACCTCTTGCTACGAAAATCAATGACTTTTTGGTAGGTAGAAGATCCTGTCTGGAAAGTTCTACTAGAAACACAAGTAACGATACTGTGCCGCTTTGATACCACGAAGTACGTGATTTAGCTGATTATAGAGCGGATGCACACATTCGAAATGCACACCAGACAGACAGTGCAGTAGAGGAAAACTGCGAGTCAGCTGGAGCTTACAAGAGGAAAAGGACTTCCGAAAGGATCTTGGATTGCCAAACTTGAGGTAGATAGTGAGACAGCTAATAATTGAGTTGATTGGGTCTCAGGCCCTGTAAGTTAGTTCGACTCTATGAACGGATATGATATGGCTCAAAAATTCGGCCAAACACTTTCTTGGAGAAGCGGAAACGTTTTACCATGAACGACTACTACATCTAGATACACTAGACACTTTATATGAGAAAGCCCTTGAAACTGGGCCTACAATGCCTGTCTACGGAGAATTGAAAGGTGACTGCATTGGTTTCTTAATTCTTTAAAATCGGTACTAATGCAAAACGTAAAGGAGGACGTCACATTCAACAAGTATTTGGAACTGTTTTCACTTTAGACAAGTGTTTACAAAGGGAAAGTCTTTTATGGACCTTTTTCTCCTTTCGCTTCATAAGCGAAGAAGTTAATCCCAGAACGTCTGTAGTAAATAGAGCCCAATTCTACTTCCCAAGCATCCAATCTTTTAAATACATCCTGTGTGATGTTTGGAAACCCGTAGCAACTGAACAAATTGACCAATTTGAAACCTATTTGATATGACGTCATGGTCGTTGGACTCATAACTGTACCGCCAATTTGCCTATGTCCATGTCCGTGTCGGTTGTTCAGAATGGTGTCTGCAGGTTTCGAATTGTTGTGTTGCTCCGTCAATCCAGAAAGGCACTCTAAGTTTCGAGGTCTTTCTCTACGGTGTTTTCCCCCCGGATTAGATTCAAAGGCTCTCCAGACCGGAGCATTGGAGTCCGTTCGCTTATCTTTTTTTTTTACCAGGTCGATGTCGCTGTACACCTTGTGTAATTCGTTGTTAAATCTCCTCCTTCGTTCTGTCCGATTTGTCGATGTTGTGAGTATCCCTTCTTGTTCACAGTAATTACTTAGTTATGCGGTCGTTAGCCGCCAAACCCATTTTGGCCGCTTCTGTCTCAATAGTCGTGAATGCGCCAATGACAGCTCGCTGAATTATGAATGGAACATATGTTATGTACATTCCGCACGGCTTTATTTTTTTCTTCTGAAGGGAAAACTTATGAGAGGACAACAACTCTCCATCTCCTTATGAAACTGAATACAAAAACCAATTCATTTGAAGTCGACCTTTTTGTTTGGGTGCTCATACGCCTTTATCGCCAAAAAATAGCCAGAAGGACTTTACAATCCTTGTTTGTATCTATGGTGATAAGAAATCCTGCCGGAGGATGTGGAAAACAAAAGTGAAAGGAGTCCTCAATTCTTACTCATATTTGCGTGAGTTTCCTTTTGGAAATCATCTCTTCCCTTTTCAGAATTATTTGAAAGACCATGTTTGTGTATTTTGCGTGATTGAAATTGAGTCCTTTTCACGTGTACAGGATGATTCTTTGTAAACATTTGCATTTCGTTGAGATATCATAACAGGTGTGACATCTGGCCAAGAGAGATTTAGCTGTTCTGATAAGTTTTGGAAGATCAATTCCTAGAACGACCCGGTTGCAATCGATTAACACGATCTCCTTCAAAATTGATTCCACCATATGGCACGTGTTTCTTTGAAAATCCTAATCGAATGCAATCCTTAAATCTGGCATCCGTGATACTCTTTCCCCTTTCAAATTAATCGGGAAAGAGTTCCCCCAAATTAACCCATCAACTCACCTATCAGTCACACGATCAAAGAAGCATGCCTGAGTCATTCGTGCCTGTGAGCTGTGACTCTGCCAAAGAAATCCGAAGAATAAACGAAAGGAAATTAGGAGAGAAGGCAATTAAGAAAAAAGGGGTTTACACATAGAAAAGGGAACAAAAAAAAAAAAATAAACGCGTCCATGGCAAGATGATCGGCGGCGCTTAAGCGCACGATCATTAAGGGTTAAGTGAGTTGTTATTAAAGGGCGGCGATAGAGTACTTAAGTGGATGGATAAGGTTACCACATCTGGATGAGTAGAGTGTCAAAGGGGTGATGTAAGACATTTGGAACGGATCCCTTTATTTGATGAGACGCCCCCAAGTGTTGTTGATTGACGGGATTTCCATTTGAATCAGTTAGTGGTGTAAGCAGATGGGTTTTGTTACTGACAATGATGTGGCTCATTTGTGGTGTAATTTTGTGTGATTCAACGCGGTAGGTGTCCGTGTCTAAATTGTTGGGGTGAACTGACAAGCAAGGTAAAAGGTGGATGAGAGGTCTGTATCTTCCGCAGGTCCGAGATGAAGATTGATAAATGTATTTTCGTCTTAAATACTAAGGTATCAACCTTTTGGCATGCTACAACTAATAAAATTTTTAAAGCGATTGTTGCTAAAATGCAAGCTCCATAGGCAATTTTCGACCTACGACTAATCGGAAAGAGGGCATTCTTTGGTCGAAGAGTGGTCTAACTAACCCTGGCCCCTATATTCACAGAAATAGTGCGGAGAGTAGTCAAAAAACCTCAACACTGATCTTTAGAGCACCTATGTATAGCAGCTGGAAAGTTGTAGAAATAGATGAATACTGCAGCACAGATACAGAGATCGTGATATTGCTCGAATACTAGTCCATATAGCTCTCAACGTGCTCCTAAACATCCTGCCCCTGGACCTGCACATCAAATACATCGTTTCGTGTCAATTGGACTCAGGGAATCTTGATTCTAGTCCGCGAAACCTTTATAGTAGAGTTGAGTCGTTTCGGATCTGTATAGTTCCCGGAACTATGTCCTCTGTCGGAAACATGTCCGATATTTCCGTAAACTGAACCTAAACATGTCCGTAGTTCCATATAGTTCCGACTTCACAGAGGGATGAATGAACGAAAGAACTATGCACACACATGCGAAATTTGCTTGCTGATCGACAAGAACCGTGTGTGTGAAGCTTATCGCTGGTATGTGCGTGCCAGAATTTGAATTGTATCCGTTCTAAAAGGAAATCTTCATCATGTCCATACGTATATTTCATTTGGAGTGGAACTGCGAACGAAGGGAACTATGGAACTAAAAGAGGGAGAGAACTGTTAACATGTCCGAGAACGAATACATCGTAATAGTTCCTGGACCTGGATATGTTCTCCAACTCTTTTAGTTCCATAGTTCTTTTCGTTCGTAGTTCCACTCCATTTGAATTGAAATCAATGTGCTACGTTTGGAGAATGGAATATTTTTGTAGCCGTGTTTTTTTGATAGCTGTATACCCAGCCCAGTAAAATTTTACACACAAAGCAATAACAACACACCAAGTGTGGATAAATTTCCCAGTAGCAGCAAGTGAGGATAGAACTACATAAGTTGACCACCAGAGCGCGAAAAATCTCATAAATTAGCCTTTAGCGGATCGTATTTGTTGCTTTTACTCGGTTTTGATATTTAAGAACTGTCAAACGAAGAAAAAGAAATCGAGCCGCAAACCAATTGGTTGGTGCGGCTGCTACTGTGGATGAAGTGAGTATAGATCGTTTTTTTGACTGAAGTGAGTATAATTATCAAAAAAACACGGCTTGTGTTGTTTTTTTTTTTTTGCAATTTGAAGTGAAGTGAAATTCAAAAATATCTACGTTGGATTAATGGTAGTTATATTTGTGAATTATTTCTTTAAAAATTTACTCTAGTACATAATTTTTTTCTCACAGGTTTTGCTTTGAAAAAAAAATTTTTGAAATGCCAATGCGTCATCTGTAGGTATAAATGTCTTTATTAAAATGTTATTTTTCTTTTAAAGTTATTCAAAGACTGATATTGTTGCCTACCTCCCTACCTATTTACAAAGTTCCAAACATGTTCAAGGAGCTATCAATACATCATTTCCTTCAACGCAAAAATGTCCATAGAACTAAATAGTTCCGCGGACATGTTTCCGGGAACTAGTTCCGAGCAAAAAAAGAATCGTTCCATGTCCGTTCCATCATGGGAACTGTTTCGCGCAACTCTACTTTATAGTCACGGCAGTGCCATTTGACCTCGACCATAACTGACTACACAACACCTTAACTCAAATTCAATTACAATATCCCAGTCCCCTTTCCGAGAAGAATGGAATAACTCACTTCTATTAATATACCAAGTATCGATCTTTACCGTTGGCTCCAAGATGAAATGCGGCATTGGAGCAGGTGTCTTATCAGCAAAACTATATGTAGCCGAATTTGACCGCCTTTCAAACTCTTCGAGTGTATTCCAGGCGGAAGTACTTGCGATAAGAGAGAACTGCCAGATACGAAACTTAGCTCTTCAAGCAAAAGCAACATAGGAGTCTTTATTGACAACTAGGCTCCCATCAAATCGCTCCATTCACACACTACGTTCCCTAAACTAGTAGTAACAAAGAGGGAAATGAGAGAGCAGATTCGCTAGCCAGATGCGGAGTTAATCTGCTTCCCAAGTGAAGAATTCTTCAGCACTTTCTTTCAATTGCCAACTCTAAGTGGAACAGCCTAGAAAACTGTCGAATATGCAAACAGATATGGCCCACCTACAATAAAAATAGGACGAACAACCTAATAACAGAACTCAAACGGAGACAGCAAGAATTGTAGCAATTAGCACAGGCCACTGGCCAATTGGCACACACCCTGCCAAGTTAGGCATTCTCTTTAACACTCATTGCCGGAGCTGCAACAATACACAGGAAAAGGAAACCCTATTCCACTTACACTGTGACTGCCCGGTACAAGCCAGAATCGGGCATCACATACTTGGCACAGCCTTTTTCAACTTTCTTAACTGTTACACCCATCAACATCCAGTTGGTGGATCAAAAAGGTGCACCAGCGCTACTTGTGTTTCTGGTAAGACTTAGCAGACAGCTTCTTTTACCTAGAGCACGGGGCCTGTACTCAAAAGACTGCTGTAAGAAGCTTGGCGGGAGGATAAAGTGATACATATTTACTATTTATAAATAAAGCTGAAAAACCCAGATACATTACTGCCAAAGACTACATAGTCCTATATATCTACAAGCTTGATTTTATCATTCTGAAATCTTTGAAAGAATGGTGAATAAATACACATTTACTTTCATATTGAGGGTAAAAGACTTTATAGAGGAACTTCGCAAAAGGAGGTCCCCTCACATTTAAAACTGTGTTGTCGAAATAAACGAAAAACTCGTCATGCACAGTGGGACTAAAACCATAGCCTACGAAGATGATAGCTTCAAGAAGATATCTTTCTTAGCGACTTACTTGACCATGCAATGAAAGTACATTTGTACAACCGTCCTGATGGGACACACTCAAAGCTTAAGTAAATACAAAGGTAGTATGGAATGGGAAGCTTATCGAGACGTTAATAGCCATTTTCATCTACTTACATGTATTAATTGCCTTAAAATGAAGCCATTATTCCCGAGCTGCTTTTTTTTTTAATTGTTCAGGCTTTCTGATCATAATAGTGTCTTCTAGACGGAGGTTCTCGAAGCTTGTATGCGAAGAGCTTGAAATTCTTACCTCGCAGTGCAATGATGGACTTTGCTGGGTACTCGGTCCCAATGTGTACCCACAAATCGGAAGCCTGATGAATTAGCAAGAATAAGCTCATCACTAGAAGTTGGAAATAGAGTACTCGAGGCAGCCAAGGCAACATCAGATGGAGTCCTCTTAACTTCTGTACAATTCTCGAAAAATACTGGCCGGTCGG
Organism: Criorhina ranunculi; assembly: GCA_951813785.1. Lineage (NCBI taxonomy): Eukaryota > Metazoa > Arthropoda > Insecta > Diptera > Syrphidae > Criorhina > Criorhina ranunculi. Next base: position 19,866,808 of record OX638383.1, read on the forward strand.
TCTGTAACAAAACTAGAACCGAGGGAATCCTACAAAAGTATAGAAACTCCTTCTACGTATGAGGAAGTATTCTCACCGAACACAACACGGAAACTATCTATGTAGAGGCTGTGGCGACTCTTTGGTAGATAACACAGCCCAAACATTTTTGCTGCAACAAATCATTTATTACTCCCCCAGGCTTACGACAAGTTATCAAGAGGCGGTAATGAATGTTATTCATAATCGCACTTTCGAAAATCGTCAAAAAACCGAAACTTATAGTACTGAGGCGGGGATGCATTGTCCCTTAATAATAAATATTCGATGCACGGAGCTTCTCAAAATGTTTAATTGATTGTAATCGACTCTCAATGACAGTTTCTTATGCTGCGGTGATGTTCTTCATTGATCTATTTCTTCCTGCGCCGAAACAGTCTGGTGTGGACCTGGGACTGGGCTACAGTGAGCCTCTGGCTTAGATCGACAAGTTCCCAACAATAAATTACTTTAACGTGTCTGATTGGATGTGAAGCACATATTCAATCATCACAAAATCATACCTAGATGTTTCGTTAGGTTCTTAAGACAAGTTTGCCATAAAAGCCGTTCAAGTGGACACACATGCACCAACAACCATTAATTTCTATTTCTTATATCACCAACGACAGGTGCATCCAATCAAATGTATCGCCTCCTACATCACAAATCGCAAAAGGACTCAAAACCGAACAAGAGAAACTATTACCAACTCATCAATCCACGATCTGTCTGTCAGGTTGTTTCTCTAAGGAAATTCGTAGAACTCACCTCAAGAGGATTGGTAGAATCTTTTCAACCAGTAGGCATGTATATCCTGAACAAAAGTCCCTATCAAATAATGTTTTTTAACCGTTTTACTTTCAAAGGACCTTCCCGTGTTCCTTTTTAATGGCTAATAGTTATCCTTTCCATCTCGCTGTCTATCTAAGAAAAGTGGTTAAGTGTGTTGCAGTGAAAGTGAGGCAACAATGAAACGCACGCTAAAAAGTGATGGAAAATTATGACATGTGGTTGATCAGTGTTTTGTTGTATAATCCTGGCATGTGGGGGAAAGTTAAGGATCTCTTGTTGAATTTTTACGATGTTCCTAAATTTTTTTTATCACTTTCTCCTTTTAATCGAGAAAAAAAGGAGCAGTCGCTCCTGCGCGTGCTTATTTGTTGTGTTTCTATTTCACTTAAAACTAAAATGAAACAAAATTATGAGTCCTTGCCGTAGGGTCCTTGTCTAATTGAGAAATATACGTTTAACCCTCGCGCTATAATAAAACGATAATCGATGGCTTGTGTTGGTTTGTATTTCTCCATTCTGTCCGCGTTAGACATGGCATACGATAGCGGTAGGATATCCTTTCGTGTTTCAAGTCATTTGTAATTGCGCAATAAACAACCCCTTGCATCCTTCCTGAATAAAGGAATACCGGAGAATTTATGAATTTGCAGGTAAGACTGTGCTTAAGATTGCTCAAGGACCTCCTCTTAGTATTTACACTTCACTTTTTGTTATGGCTGCGCCTGTGGTTTCTGCGCGACGCGGAATCGACAAAGAAAGGGAAAACTAAAAGGATAATGTTTTGTGGTTGTTGGTTGTTTGGTAGAGACGCACAAACACAAATAAACACGTTTTCTATTATCTTCCGTTCGCTCAGCACAACCACAAAGCGGAAGAGTTTCTGATCGGGACGCTAATTGGAAGGGACAAATATTTGCTGACTCTTTCAGGTTTGAAGTGAAAGGATGTGATTCCCTGTGGTTGCATGAATGAGATGACATTTCGTCTCCGACTCACTGCATCGATGTTTGTATAGAATTGGTTTGGGTGCTAATTTTTTTGTGGCAAGCCGCGTAGTTCATGGTAAACCATCCGCTGGTTGTTGAAAATCTTTGCTTAGGACCTGTGTGTGTGCATTCAGTGATAAGGACGTGAAGTGTTCAACTGCTAAGGTCTGCAGGTGATTTTTAATGCGATAGCACTATTGATGTGGTCTATGCCACATGCGGATAGAAAACTTCTGCAAGGTGAGTTTTGGAATATTTGCTTGGATTGACGAGACACGGATATCCTTGGAAGATGTGGTGAGAATTAGCGTCTGCAATTGTTTGAATAGTTTGTTAAACATTGATTTTGTTAAATTTCATGGGAAAGATAAAATGGAAACCTTGAAATAGGGGAAATTTAAGTTTAACATGTTTTTTCAGCGATCATGGCACCAATTTTCGGAAGGCAAGGACGAATTGCCAATAGAATTCTATATAATTGAAATTCTTCGTTCACTTATCAAGCTTCTGACTCATGAAGAATCCAATGTTCCATATTCTTCGATTTCAAGTGCGGTACTTCCAGTTCTCCAAAACAAGCATCTCGCATTACAAGAGTTGGACACTTTTGTGAAAGATAGTACGTAAGGAAATCCGGCGCATGTTTGGAAAAGTCTAGATATGAGCAGCTTCCGAATTTTACAAAGTATCTCCTGTTTTGCAGCGATTCACGAAGGGATTTAATGCGGTCACGAATTCGACCTTCGTCGTGGGATAGAGCTCAAAATTAAGAATGCTATCATATGCAGCTTTAAAGTCGATGAAAATCAGGTGAGTCTCGACTTCTAATTCATTGGTCTTTACCAGGATTTGTCTTCGTGTAAATATTTAGTATAAAGTCGATCCATCGTGCCAAAAACCATGCCGATTAGAGTATTGTAGAAAGGCTTGCGACATAATAATAAGTTGGATAAGATCTTATATGCGACATTTAGCAGGTACATACGTACCTATCGATTAAGCATCGATCCATACTTGATTGATGATTTGGTGCATCCTGATGTCTAGCTGAAGTTCTTGTGATAATTCTGTATTCCTTGAACTAGGAGACAGCGTAAGCCATCTCATTTCTACGCAGGATTTGCTTATCTTTGCTTCTTTCTCTTGATTCAACTCTCGTTGCTCTTCTTTTAAAAAAAAGCTTTGGGTCTTAAGATCATTTAAAATCCTCCCTTTAGAAAGATGTCTAGCATAGTCACTTTTGTGTTGCCGTTTTAGCTACGAATACAGTTTCAAATATACTTATGTCGACCGGGAGTGTGACGTGTAAGGACTAGCATACTTGTAAGCTGCTTGCCACACCTGCCTGACACTACGATATACTTGGTTAATTTTAAAGTGGCACTGGGCTTCAAACTCAGTTCTCTTGTCGATTAGTCTGCAGGTGATTTTCGATTACCATGTAAAGAGACTTTTCTGATTTCTGCCAGCGCAGTTATAGGCACTACCTGCTGCTTCTTTTCTAAGGCAAAGTAGTCACTGAAGTCTGTCCCTATTGAAGATACTCTGTAAGTGGTTATTTTAAACATGTTGGCGCTGCTGGGGTTGACAGATGTTAAAAAGCTAGCATTAGATGGTGGTCGCCATCCAATTATCTGTTCTATGCTTGTTTCAAACGTCTAAGATTAAATTTATCAAAAGCCAAACAGACTGCATCCAATTGTTATTATAAAATTGTCTACCTACCTTGGTGTTGAAATCACTCATCACGCTCCTGTAAGGCGTTATGGATAGGGTTTAGCACTGAATGATGAAAATTGTTGTAACCCTACCCTGGAATATGACCGGCAATAGATATCTGTTTACTACGAGGTTTTCAACATATGACTGTTTGTTTTTTTTTTGTATTTTATCACTAAACTCTCTCCTGCATCGAGCTTACTTGGTGCAGACATCTTGTATTGGGTGAATTTCCGCTCAATGTCGAAGAATTTGGGGTTTCAAGGACTTTGATTCCGCTTTGTAAACATGCAGTATTTTAGAAACTTTATCCTCAATAAGAGTTTTAACGACTCCTATTCGATAAAAACTTTGAAACCACTGTCTCCACCAGATAGAAAGGATAATCTTAAACGAGGTACAACGAAAGGGATCCATATGATTCTGCACAGATGGCTCTAAACAGAATCGGTTGTGGTTGGAGGTGTAAGCATAAACATGCCATCCCGGTTGCCCAGTTTGGCCTTAACTAGATCATAAACGTTCTCACGTCTACTTATTTAGACAGTAGTGGTAGGCACGCCAATAGGCCAGAGGCCTCTTCTCTTATGATTTTTGCAGAACTGTATGGACAAGAAGGAAGAAGAAACGATTATTTGTCTCTCCAGCCCTCTCAACTGGAAGAAGAGAGCCTATTTAGGAGCCAATTTCTTCTACAATCTTAACAAACTGACTGCCATCAACGAAGGTAGATTCTAGCGCTTCTTAACAAGCTCCAGCTGGCTCTGCGTGTAGCTTTTAGAGGAAAAATCCAGATTCATGTGGTATCACAAAGGACATACTGGTCTGTGTGGCTGCATCAAATGTAGCTTTCCACTCTTACATAACTTAAGAGTTTCTGTGTACCTACCTACTATGCTCAGTTGTTGGTTCATTCTTTCAAGAAGCAGACCTAAGACTATAAGGACTATAGTGTTCAGAGAAACACCACATTTTTAGGTTCAATCAGAAGGTTCTTATGTCCACTCATCCAATCAATCAACACTGAAATCCTTCGTTTACTTTTTTTTTTTCTAATTTATTCGCAATTCCCTGCTTGTACATTAGTCGTTGCCATTCATACATACAAACACAATTGAAATGAACAACAATGGTAAGAGAGATACATCATCGCCTACTCTTTTAGCGAAGAGCATCCTTTTAAAAACAACTGTCATGTCTCGTCGTCATCATCCTTTTGTTGTCCCAGCAAATTGGAATTCTGCAACACTGTATAACCGAAAATAGATATACAAAATGGAATGAGTCCCAAAATTCTACTCTTACTCAATCAGCTGATCTACTACTACTCCTTCTCCGAGGTGTCCTTTTTCTTCTTCTTAATTTTGATGATGTCCGAAGGCCATTGTCTGTTGCCATTTTGCTTCTTTAGCATTTCTCCTGCTGGCCTTCCTCTGTGATGAATGAGCGAATCTTTACATGCCATTCCACCACCAAAAACCCTTATTTTCCTTTCCATTCTATATCTCTATATCCTTGGCATAGAAACTACATATGTCTACATGTATCCATTCTCGATGGCCACATGTGTACGTTCCATCATAATTTCTGATGGGTCACTTGAGGATATGGCCATATTCGATATCAATTCGGGTATGGGGGAAAACAACAACTACTTCGTTTGTAAACGCAGAAGACCACCCCAACACTTTCGGTTATCAGACTCCCATGCCCAGGCGCTACAAAACTGGTAATTAATCGATCTGTTAAAGATGGCCAAAGTGAGGGCGTCTAGTGGTGTGTTCCTGTGTGTATCTGTCTGTTCTGTCGGAGAGTGGAACTTCCGCAAACATACGATAGATCGAATTACCAAAGCCAGTGCGCTTGGAAAATTTTTTTTTTTTTTGTTTTTGGATGGACACACACATGTAACGCTGTGGCCTCGATAGACTGGATGAAGTTTTGAGATTGAGAGATGAGGATGCATTCATCATTGGATCGAAGAAGCAATCCGTCAGCGGCGTACGTTTCTATGATGGCAGATAACAGCGAATAGGCATTAAATACAAATGGGACTTTTACATTGTTTTGCTGAAGAGAGGACATTTTAAGTTTCCCAACTCCCACAAACAACGGTGGGAGTCCTGAAAAGAAGTACCTACACAATTCTTCATCGAAAAGTACCTATCTTGTGGATTGTAAAATATCGCTGATAATTATGAGTATTTAGCTTAGGATTGGTTACAGGTTCAGCAGCAATCAAACTTTTCAACTCTGATATCAACCAATAGCTCCTCCAGAATCTTCAGATAAATTCATTAACGACTAATTAACATGCTTCTCCCAAGAAGTGTCTGTCAAAACCAAAAGGGAAGCTTGTCATTGAATGAGGCATAGAACAAAAGGGTGTAACATATGGACCTTGGAAGGCTTAGCTTATTCACATGCACAATATTTCAAAAAAATTATTTTATTTTAAAGACATCCTTATTTCGGGGGTTGCCGAGCGGCAACTTTTCACAGTCACTCTCTTTACCTTTTTTTTCCATTCGCTCACGTCAATTTGATAGACGTAACTTTTTTAACGAGGCTTTAGGTGAGACCCGAAAATCGTTACACATATTCGCCAATTTTTGAAGCACTCTAGCCGGCCGGCTTAGGGGCTGTCCGTGATGTCTTTGTCTTAAGGAGCCGTCGTAATGCGCTTGAAACCCTTGGCGTTTGACCAATTTTGATTTAATCGTCTTTGATCATCGGTCCACGGGTAGGGAAAGGACACCACTTTGAGAAGTGCATTTAAAAGTCAGGGTTTGTTTTTGCCAATATATAGTTGGTACTATGCCGCTATGTTTGTTGAAATGTCTATTCTGGCTTTGAAGTGAAGGTTCTATTATTTAATGAGTTTATTGTTACGTGCCTACATATTTAAACATTTTCGAAGGTTTCTTCAATATCCAGGAAGGCTAAGGAAGGAAGGTGAGTTCCACATCGTTGAGTGAGTTTCTGATTATTGTTACCTCTATGTACATACTTCTTTTGGTATATGTAAGTGCAGCTGTATTAAGGTGCAGACAACCTCCACATCCTAAGCTAATAATTCGTGCAGGCCTCTACTGTCTCTACGCTTTCGTTCATGTGTGCAAATTGAGCGTCCCGAAATGGACTTAAAACTTCGACAATTCAAAAAAAATAGTGAAAAAAAAAGTTCGGTCGCTACGCTTGCTCCCAATGGCGCCCCCAAGCTTTATTGCCGGGTGCAGCTTGCAAGGATGCACATGGACAAAGCGCAATGCTGAGGTTAAGTTTAGAGTGTTTTCTATCTTTCCAACCTTTTCGGTAGACAAACTGTAAAGCTAATGTGGCATACATGCTTTTGGTATAAAAAAGAAGAATTTACCTTCCATCCATGCAAGCGGTACCTATGTAGGTACCTATGTATGTAACCTCTGAAGATTTGTATCAGATACAAGGCAATTGTATTCTTTATAATTTGAACCAAGCATTATCGAAACTATTTCGTCTGGCTCTGTCACTTCAATGACCCATAGCTTTCTTTCCATGTACCATATGCCTTCCTATGATATTGGATATTCCAACGGTGCCAGCCAACTATGATCTAATGGCGCTGGTGGTATATACATGCATGGTATGTTACGTTATACCAAGGTATACGTTTCCAGAGATGTATCGAATCAGACAACAATAGTTGAATCCCATTCTGTCTTTCGGTACGGGTTAATGCCGCTGAAAGCTTTTCGTTTTTCTGGGACTCGGACCTAAGTCAACTTTATCAGCAATCCAATGTTCTAACCACCAAGGCCGTTGTATTTGGCGAAATCTCGAAAATAAAAATATTGAGGATTACCTGTTACATTTTTCGCACGAATGGAAGGGACCTTTAGTTTTAATTGTCGACTACGAACTCGAACGGATTGACAAACTTTTTCATGACAGATTGTAGTCTTGCGAGTTTGTCATGTCTGCGAACAGATGGTGCCGCAAAGAAACGTTTGGTGGTTTTGAGGCCGTGTCCTCTTCAAAAGCTGGGGTAAATTTTAACAATTGACAGAAATCTAGGCTGCATTTTTAAAACGTTTCTTCTGGACTTTGCAGCTGAAACGTCATTCTCTAAGTTAAAAATTGTTTGGTTGACTAATTCGGAAAACCTGAAGAGTAGCATCGAATTAAGTGAAAAGTGATACTTTTGATCCCATGCTCCCCTACATACCTATCTAAAGTGAGTGCCCTATTATTGTTAACACTTTGTGCAGAGCTATCACTATCGTCTTGTCCAGGCGAGACATTTCTGGGGTTCAGTTTGGACAGCGGAGATATGGATCTCTATTTTACTTTCCAATGTTTCTCGCCTTTCGTATGAACATGATTGCAATATCAATCCACACCTCTGAAATCTTACGAGTAATAAGGTAGTCTAAGGAAATGTGGGACTACGAGTACCTATATGATCTTTTACGTACGCAGCATTATAGGACATACTCCGTTTGACCTTGGCGCTTGAATGACCCATGACTTACTTAAACTTGACAAAAATTGCAAAGAAATTTCCTTATTTCTTCACGCGTAAACGAAAAAAAAAATAAAACGAAAAAAAAAAAATAAAACGGCAGCCCGACTTCATATCACTTATTGGCGAGAGCCACACTGACTATATAGGTATAATGCCGGCAATCACAATGCACCTCTCCCATGACTCATGAGGTCATAAGTGCCTTGAATAGCCCGTTCATGAACACCGTCATCTCGCTCTAACAGTGCAGTGTGTATAAAGCACTTGTTAAAGGGTACATCTATTGTAGTGTGGCCTCACACCACAATCCTTTCATTTTGTAATAAAACTCCGCCTCCCTTTATAGACCCAACCAAAGAAACCATTTTTTAAATGCATGCTCCTCTCTCTGTCTCAACTGTCAGAAAGGGTTATTTATAACTCATCAGTCTTCACCCTTTTCCATTTGTAATTTCGATTGCTCCGTTCACAGTCCACACAACACACACACGAACACACAGTGGTAGTTCACTTTCACTCTCAGCGAATGGGAGAACTAAAACGAAGAAGAAAAACAATTCCAAGGAATGGGTATGGGGTTAAAAAGGGTCATACGTCATTTACTCAGGCTGCGTTATCATCTCTCATTCGCCGGTTCTCTTACAACTTACACACATGGAAACATTCATGAGAAAGGGGTAAACGAGTATATAAGACGAAGGAGTAATGAAGAAATGGCTTTTAAGAGAAACCTAGTTTACTAAAGAGAGTTTATTCCATATGTGTTATGTGTCATATTCGTATTCATATAGGATATAGCACATAAGTGAAAGGCTTAAATCCGGGCATGAGTGTGTGGGGGCAATAGAGTGACTGTGGCTCATGCGCACCGGTTAGCATCATCATGGCTGCCATTCAACCTGTCTGTTGATGAGCGAGGGAGATTCCTTGTTTTGTTTACATTCGATGCCAGTATGTGTTTCTCGTTTGGGGATTCCCTTTGTGGTGCACCCCTTTCAGGAAGCACATGTGCTTCTCAGATGACCAAGGGGTTAACAAACGCTCTATGGGTTGTTTTTTTTTTTTTCTTCTTCTTGTGGCCGCTGTGCGTCTGGATCCAAGATGGTTGCCGCCGCACTTGCTGCAGATTAATTTTTGTTGTTTATGGGACGCAGTCTCCATTGAGATGAGCCGTGGTGTTGGTGCAGATGGAGTGGAAGCGGGTAAGTAAAGTGTTGGCTTGGAGGTGGCCTAATCCTCTCGCACTCGCATGGATATGTGAGTGGGTGTGTGAAGTGAAAAGAACTGGCTAAGGGTTGATAAATGATTAAAAGGGTTACTTGCGTTGTGAGTGTGTGTCTGGGGACTTATTGATTTTTTTCCTTCGTCTTTTGTTATTGTTTTTGACACTTTCACTTGGAATTGGAAGGGTAAAGTGCTTGATGGTATGGGTGGGTGTTAATGTTTGTGTAGTAATTTAAGGTTCATCTGATGGTTGTGTAGATGAGATTCGCATTCGTTTTAGCTCTGTAATTTGGATTAACAGTGCTGACTTGAATGTGTGAAAGGATTGTCTTTGCTTTTATTGTTTGTGCGTCTCTGAGGTATCTATTAATGGCCTCTCAGCTAATGGTGTCAGTTTTATTTGAATGAATTGGACTGAAGTCATATTGCTCAGATATTCCTAGCTTTACTCCGTTTTTTTCTTCGTCTAAAGACAATGGGAAAAGTCCTTTAGCAAGTCGGGCTCGTACAGGTGCAGGTGACCCCCTTTATTAAATGTTGGGGTGAGGTTACCTAGGGTAACGGCTCTAGTCGTCGGCCACCTAACTTCTTTTTTCACTTTGCTCTTCTCCTGTTACTAAAGTATTTTATGGAAAACGTTTAAAAAAAATTTGATTGAATGTCGAAACAAATATTAACAGATAAAAAAGAGAATTTTTAATTAAACCCTCACTGTTTTCAAGAAACTACCAAATTAATGAAAAAAGTCATATTGCGCTAGTGGTCGGCCATAAATGTTCTAGTGGTCGGTCAGGTCCAATCAATCAATGAAAAAGGACATATTCAATAATCATTTAAGGGTTTATTTGAAAGCAAATATTTAATAAATAATATTTAATTATTTTTAGTCTTTTCGACTTCCCTCTAGGTTGTTTCTGTTTAAGAAGCTTCTTGGCCAGACGTTCTTCCTTCCGCTGTAATAGAGGTTCCTGTTCCAGTTGTTTTTTCCCCTCTTTGTTCAAAAAAATTTCTCTCCAACCTTGTGAGGATATAGTACTTGGAGATCTTGTAGAGTCTTTGTATTTCCTCTTGCTTTCAAAGCCAATTGGTTTGGGATAAAATAGGTGGGTCACTAGTGCATGTGATACGTCATAAGCGAGATTGTTGATATGGCATTTTCCTCCTCTTCATTGTCAGGTCTTTCTTCTGGAATGCAGTCTGGTTCTCCTTGTATATGTTCTTCTGAGGTGTGGGTTAACTCCTTTTGAGCAGGAATGATTTCCTTTTGATCACCTATTGGCTCTGCTGGCAAATGAGGTTGAACTTCTGGAACATTAGATGAACTTTCCGGGTTGCGGGCCAAATCTTGCTCTCCTAAAACATTAAATGCCTCCTCTAGGATGCGGGCCAATTCTTCGTCAGATATGTTTTTTGAAGAGCAAGATGATACATTTGGTATGGTCGATGCTTCAGTTATAAGTTTAACTATGTCATCAGGACTCAGTTCGCATTCACGAAATTTTGAGGACAACTCCAAAATCACCTTAGCAGCAATTTTATAAATTTGAAATCGAAGTAAATTAGACGAATAGGCCGATACCAATCGCAGTAAGCTTCAGGGCCGAACACTAGCTTCGTAATTTCAATAATCGGCCGGCAATGCGCCGACAACTTTAGTACCTGGCCGAGCACTAAAATTTCTCAAACATTTGTTTGCTTAACGGTGAAATCAGAGCAATTCATTAATAATCTTTCAATATTGTACGCCAAAAGATAAATTTAAGCTTTAGTGCATTTCTTTAGTGCTCGGCCATCCCAGGCCGAGGACTGAAATTCGCACCCGTGTAGGGCCAGTAAGTTAGAATGACATTACATAGTTAAGTTAATTAAGCTAGTTTTAAGCGTTTTTTTTTTGTCTAGCATGTAAGAGTTAATGAGTGAATAATAATAAAAATGCATTCCAAAAAAAAAAAAACTGAAATTCGCATTAAATTGGGTGCTAGTAGTCGGCCACCCCATTATTTACACTGATATTAATATTTTGTAATCTTTGCACCACTAAATACATACCTTATGCTTTTAAGAACAATACAAATTCATTAAAATGATATCTTCCAAACAAATTGTAACGTAAATTAACACTTTTGAAATACGCACTTTATTTACACTTTTGCAAATACGCACTGACTGTGTATCTACCAGCTGCAGTATTTGCGTAATAATATCAAATTTGAGGGTAGATGTATAGAACATGCATCTGCTTGTATCTGCATCTTCACATTAAGAAAATTTCTAACGGTTTTATATTACATAAAGAAAAGTGTTAAAGTGGCCGACCACTAGAGAGCACCCGACCACTAGTGCCGTTACCCTACTTGAGTAGAAGACTCAGTGAATGTTGGCACTACTGTTCTTACTGAAGATTTGACGGCAGGTCCATAGGGATTTAATAGCTCTATTAATTATTTGATCGGTCTGTGGATTCATTCATATTTTTACGTGACGAGTTACTCGATCACTGATACCGTAATTCGACCCCTGGTTAGGTTAGGTTAGGTTGAAGTGGCTGCTAGCTATTGCCAGAACACTTAGACCAGTGATAGGTCCATTGTGATACCACATGGATCTGAAGAGATCTCCATACCTACTCGTTAAACCAATTGGAGCTTTTTATGAAGCGAAGGAGGTCTCTGATATCCGTGTTTATCAAATCACCTAAGTCGTTAAAGTTGAATTCCCCTAAATAGAGTTTTCTTATGCGGGAGAGAACTGGACAGTTACAAAGAAGGTGGGGAATAGTTTCCTCCTCTTCTTCGTCCATGCAGCTTCTACAGAAATCATTTGAATGGACGCAAAGCCTTGTTGCATGCTTGCCTATTAGACAGTGTCCCGTGAAGAAAACTGGAAAATCTAAGAAAAGCAACACTCTTCACTGAATCAATAGAATTCTCAATGGAAGTCAAATACCTAGGGGTAACTCTAGACTCAAAAATCACATGGGAAGCCCACCTTAACAAGGTCATATACATAGCCAGGACCTCACTATGGACCAGTAAATGTCTCCTAGGAAGGAATTTGGGTCTTAACCCCTATACACAGCCATTATCAGACCTATCCTAACCTACCTTGCACCGGTTTGTTTGGAAAAGACCGCTTAGAGCAAGCTCAATAAACTGTAAAGACTAGTCTGTGTGTGTACAACAGGGGCTCCAACTGCAGCGTTAGAAACCTTACTAAATCTCCCACCTCTTCACCTTCTCATGAAAAAAGTAGCAAGAGTTAACGTTTAGGTATATCCTCATCATAGAAGATGAATAATATCATAGCGGATATATGCAGGGAATGAAAAGGCAGATGGACCAGCAAGAAAAGGTTCTGCATCCAACCTTTATGATGCCAAGACCACTCAGCGGCCTCCCAACAAGCAGAACAAAAAGCTGTGCAAATTATTAGCTAAAAGAAAAAGTACAGCATTACTGGACAGAAACGGAAGGTGACAGGCAAGCTAAAACTTTTATACCAACCTCTTCCCGAAAGGGATCCAAACAGCTTCTACAACTCACAAGAAATTAGATTCGAATTATCACAGGCTTTCTAATCGGACACTGTCGGGTTAAAACATGTCTCGTGACTAGAGGAATAGCTCAAGACAATACATATAGGGCGTGCAACGAACACGAAGAATCTGTAGAACACATGCTATGTCACTGCAACTGCCTCATAAGCGCACGTCAGCATTTCCTAGGAAACAACGACCTCATGGCGGCAGATATAACCACCAGCTCACCCAAAAACATAGTCGGATTCATCGCATACTCCGGCATCATGGAGGAGCTCTAAAGAGCATACATACATATATTTGGCTGTTACCCTTCGTCGACTTTAAATTGTTGCACATGAGTTAGGCTACAGTTGATGGGTAGGTATGTACAAACATTAGTGTTCTTTCCTGTATCAGGCCAAGTACAGGTATGTAACTCGCCTAATTTGTTACATGTATGCTTATCACCCAGCTGTAATTGTATTTAGCTGCATAGGTGCAGTCTGACTTATGACAACGCTCACCAGGTGAAGGGGATGATAACATTTTCAAAACTATCCGGAAGGAAGAACCTTTGGAAGGTTCGACTTCTGGCTTCTCTGCGTAATTTGCAGAGGTGCCACATTGCCAAAAAAAAAAAAGTTGCGGAGATTTAAACATTTTGAATCGCGAACTCGTACAAGTGTTCCATTATTCTACATGTCTCAAATAAGTCACTTACCCAACAGCCTTCTTTCAAAACATCAAATTTGCAATTATCCTTTCCTATCCTATGTCATCAAGGAGGTATATCTATATATTTTCAAAATCAAATAATCAATTTGAAACATCATCATTTGTCACAACATTGGTTTGAAAGGATTACAGTCAAAAAGGATCCGCCAAAAGTAATTTTCCAATTGAATTCCTACAACCCAAGAGTGAATAGAGCATGAAAAAAGGATTCAGGATACCCTAATGCAGGTAGGTTCGGTAATCCTTTAGTTTTTGTTGTTGCTTTGTATAACTCAGGTTGTCTCCTATTTCATTACTTAGAGGAGGGTAACCCTTTTATTTATTGGAATATTTTTCCCACACAGAATTTTAAATCGTCCTGGCAACAGAATGAGACAGGTTAAGGTAAGTGATTGATGAGGGAAAAATTCCTTTTGTTTGCGTTTCATTACTGCACTTGCACAATGATTTGCACAATTGGAAGGTGTTTGGATAAATCCTTTTTCTTTTTCGTACAAAAGGGGATGCATTGAAGTTCTGAGTATTCATGCCTGTCTTACAGCACTAGCGTGTAGCACAGTCACATATGGATAGCGCGGCTCGCCTTGTCTAAATTCTTTTTTGACATCAAATAGCTCTGATCCTAATATTTCATTTCATTTCATTTTTCGTTTAATTGTTTTGAATCTTTTACATTGGACTTGGGTAAGTCTATAAAAAGTAAAAGTTAATTTAATTTATAATTTAATAGATTACGTATTGGCTCTGCTCATTATGATTTCAAAACTTTGTACATAAAACATAACATTGGACAAATTGGTGTACAAGAATAAAAAAATAAAAGAATATGTATAAAAAAGAATAAACTAAATGGATGAAAAATTACTAAAATACTTTTAAGTGGCTTCGGTCAAATATTTAAACAAGACTTTGTCAAATGACTTTGTTCCGCGAAGATTTCCAATGTCCATGGGCAGAGCGTTCCATTCTCTGACAACATAAACAAGATATTGGTTCTCTGAGTTTTTGCACGTGAACCTTGGGTGAATAAAAACAAAAGAACAAATGGAGGTTCCTGGCAAATCAGGATATTGTTTAATGTTTTTAGGGCACAAAATTTGAAATAGGTATGCAGGCCGCAACCCAGAATCCTGTTAGTGTATCCTAATACATGATCTTATCGTTTAAGATTGTAAACATACCGCGTAATGTTGTTGAAGGCGACCGTAGGTTAGGTTAGGTTTTAGGGGTGGTTGCGTTGTGTACAACCTCACTCGGATCGCAATGGATCCATTGTGCTCCCCGATGTCCCTTCGGAACTCGGGATGGTTTTCGGTGGCTTGCTTGACAGTTCGCCCAGATCACTGAAGAAATGTTCTCCGAGGATTGTCTTTCGGTTTTTGTTGAGGCTAGGGCACTCGCATAGGAGGTGGAATGTGTCCTCCTCGGCATCTGTGTCGCCACATCCTCTGCATAGTTCTGTTGTGTTCAACCGCATTCTCTTTTGGTGGGCCGCTAGCAGGTTGCGACCTGTCACAATACCTATGAGAAGTGATAATTGACTTCTGTTGAGTGCGATGATTTCCTTTGTTTTTTTCTTATTTAGTTCTGTCCAGAGTATTCTTGAGGTGCGGCATGTTGTGAGTGAGGTCCATCTCTCATTCGCGAGTTTCATGGATTTCACGGTGATGATGGACTTAAGAAGTTCTATTGGGGGCAGGACTGCGTCATCGGCCATTATAAGATCCATCTCCGAGCCTGTTCTTGCGAGCTCGTCCGCCTTTTCGTTCCCGTGGATGCTCTTATGTCCCGGGACCCAGATAAGTGTGACGTTGTGATTTGCGCTAAGAGCTTTAAGCTCTTCGTTGCAGCGTTTCACAGTTCTGGATCTGATTGTTGTCGATGTAATGGCTTTGATGGCTGCTTGACTGTCTACGATAATGTCAATGTGAGTCAATGCGACCGTAAGATTCCTTCGTGTTTCTGAGTTGTGACAACAAAAAATTGGACATCCATAGGTAGCGATGGGCAGAATTAAACTTTTTGCTAAGCTAAGCCTTAGGTATATGCTGAGGTACGAAGTGTTTTTTCGACATATTCCAGAATATTGTTACCTAAGTATAAAGCTGGGAAATAGCTACTTTCAAGCTTGTTTTTTTTAGACTACCAAGCACTTTGATTTTGTTGGATTTAGGTGTAGGCGATTTCTTGTGGACCAGCGCGAGATTTCCTTAAGATCGCTATTAAGTCTGTCTACACCATCTTCTAGTTCTAACATTCCCAGCTTGCAGCTCAACTGAATCTGCACATCATCAGCATATAAGTGTATTGATGAGTATCGGATTTCTTGTGAGAGATCATTGATGAACATTACAAATAGCAATGGTCCAAGAATTGATCCTTGTGGTACTCCTGACTATTGTTCTAAGTGCTGGGAGATGTTTTCCCCAACCGATACGGCTTGACTTCTTTCACTTAAATATGAAAGAACCAAGTTAGGTGCAGAGTTGCTGAAATGAAAATTCTGCTTCAGTTTTGAAAAAAGTATTCCATGATTGACTGTGTCGAATGCCTTTGAGAAGTCTAGGATTGTATTGTATTTTTGTATTGTATCATTCTTTATTCTCATTTTACATGGTTTATGTACAATTTTATACTTAACATAATAGATAAATTAAAAAGAGAATAGCTAGTGGCATTTATATTTCATTAAAAAGAATAGAGCCAATGCCACTTCAAAGTAAGTTATTCATTGTGGGGTGAGTAAATTTAAAAAGTTAAAATTAGTGAAAATCCATTAAGTTAAAAGCAAAAGTGGAAAAATAAAGCAAAAAGAAATATTAATTATTATTGATAGCAAAATTCATGACAGCAAAACACACAAAAAAGCAAAAACAATAACTAAAATAACTAAACAATATAGCGCAGCAAAACTTAAATTTCATTGTGGTTGAAATCAAGAAGCCAGCATTTTACTTTTCACAAAAAAGAGCACAGAGTTGTTGAGATTCGTATGTCTGCAGGGCGTTTGTTGAACAATTTGCACGAAACAATGGAGTAGGTGTTTCTAAAGCTTGTAGTGCGAAAGGCAGGGATTTGGACATAGGACTGAGAAAAGCTTCGTAAAATATATGCGTCAGAGATTGGACTTTGCAAGTACCCACCTCTCAAAAAGAAAATCCTAAGTGTCCTATAATAAAATAAATGCCTAACTGGGAGAACTTTCGCAAGCCTAAACAGTTGCATGGATCCTAAGAAAGGATATTAGGACCTGATCCATCGCACTTCTCAGATCATCAGTTATTTTTAAAATAGCAGAGACAAAACTATGGTTTTCTCTGAAACTGTTGGCCGTTCAGAAGTTTAATATTTTTATTGACAAAAACAGTCATTTGTTTATGAAGAACTTTCTCGAAAACTTTGGATAAAAACGATAGAATTGAAATAGGTCTAAGCTCGGGTGGTGACGAACGGGTAGCAGGCTTTTTTACTATTGGTATGACTTTGGCAAACTTTCAGGAAGGAGGAAAAGAGGATGTCATGAGAATTGTGTTAAAAATGTGTATAAGGGTAGGAAGAATGTAAGGCAAAATTATTTTATTAGGGCTTATGTTTTCAGGGGTTATCACCTTTTGTCGACCCACACCAAGCTCACGGATATTTTTCCACAAAGTTTTCGCTGGTATTATTTTGTCAAATCGCTTTGAGTACACCCGCTTCTTAGCTTCCCTTACTCTCATAACAACACTGCTTCTTAGAGGCCGGAAGTCTGAGTCTGAATCGCTTTTACCGTTTGTAAGCCAGGTTACGTTGCGTCTATGCAGCGCCGCTCTGTATGTTTCCTATTCCGATGCATATACTTGCCAGTATTCTTCGTTGAACAGTGGGCTTTGCTGTGGTGGTCGCAGCATTTCTGATGGAAAAGACTTTGGCGATCTCTTGCGATTGTAGCCATAGGTTAGGTTAGGTACGTGGGCCGACAGAGAGGAGTTCCTCGATTTCCTCGAGATCCCGGAAGAAGTCTCGTCCGAGGAATTTGTGTCTTAGGTGGTAAAGGCCAGGGCTGTGACGGAGGAAGTGGGCTGTATCCGCATAAATTTTCTCGTCGCAGCAACCTCTACACAGGTCTTCTTCCGTAGCACACAGCTGTTTAATGTAGTACCGCAGATTATTTTGTCCCGTAATCACACATCACTGCTAAGACCTCCGCTTGAAAAACCCTGCTGTAGTTCGGGAGGCGGACAGATTTGCTTATTCCCAGCGGTTCGGAGAAGATATTTGCACCTACACCAATGTTCAATTTAGATCCGTCAGTGTAGACAGCTATCGATTGTTTGTTAGGTGCTTGACCGTTTTACCATTCTTCCCTGCTTGGAAAGGTGCTTAAAAATGGTCTTGCGAATTGTAGGTATGGCGTTGAATAATCAGTAGTTTGCACATTACCTAGATATTTCTGAAGAATCGTGGTATGACCCACTGTATTAGACTGCCAGCCGTCAAATTGGCTTATTCTTAATGCACTATTGGCCGCTGATAGTTGTATAAAGATATCTAGCGGAAGCATTGAGTATAGCCTCGAGTCCTGCTGTGGGTGTTGTTCTTTTTGCACCTTCGTGATGACCATTTTACTGATGGCTCGCCACCAATCGAAGCTACCGTAGGTCAATATGGGTCTTACTATAGTCGTGTACATCCATAGAATAATGTTCGGATTTGGTCCCCAGGTCTTCAGGTTCAGTCTCCAATTGAGTTTCTAATCAAGCACCAGTCCTAGGTATCTCGCACTATCCGAGGTCCTATAGAAGGTGTAACAAATTGTGGTATTTTCCTTTTATTGGTTAAAGTGTACTATGTCGGTTTTCAGGGGGTTGACCGATAGTCCAAATTTCCCGGTCCAGTTATCCAGGGTCTTTAGTGCCGCCGCTAAGGGCCGTGAGGAATTTGCCTGTTGCGAGCAGCACAACGTCATCCGTATAAGCAGTACCTAACTTCAACGCCACTGTTCTTGAGTTGTTGGAGATCTCATTTAGAGCTGAACTTAATTTCTCCAAGTTTAGTTTTGATATGTCTCTCGTCAAGCATATTGACTATCCAGTTAAATAGAATGTTGTTGATGTTTAGGTTTCTAAGATTTCTGTGTACCGAATCTGTTCTGACCCGAAATGTCCAGCAAGGCGGCTAATTTGTAGCCTTAGCTGACATTGTCTTCCCGATGTTCGAGATATCCGTCGCCCTAAATTGTTTAAACAACCTTGTATGTATATGTATGTATGAATATGTGAGAGATAGAGTCCCATATTCGTAAGACATACAGCCCCAAATTTTTTGAATGCCAATTTACATGCATAGAAAGGAAAACATGATTTTTTTGATGCAATCGTCAAGAATGTCTTTCCAAAGATTTTGCTTGAATGTCCTCTCTTGTGGGACCGATTCGAATGTACCCACTATAAATTCGCACAAAATTAAAAACACTGTGAACAATGCTAGACCAGTTATACCTAGTATTTCCTTGGATCAGAACCTTTTAAAGTTTAGTAATTCCTTTTCGATATGACGTGGTAATTAAAACTTGTGTAGTTTCTGTATGAGCGGCATAAGTCACCGCTAAAAGAGAAATGCTATTCACGAACCAAGCTTTTCCTTTGAACAAGTGCATTTCCGTCTCACAATCTTGTTTACTTCCTTCAAGGGCACCGCAGCAGGTTCCACTCGTTAATAAATAATTACACTGCTGCGTCAGCCAAACAATGGCCTTATCCAATCGACCTTTCAAGTGCAAAATGCCCATAACTCAGCCACCAAGAGAATACGATTACCACCCCAAACCGGTGACCTGCGGACCCAACTAATTACAAAAGTATCTTCACGATAAGCCCGCTCCGAATGCGAGTGCCACTTAATGGCATAACCATCGAACCAGCCATTAACAGTAAGTAATTTCTCCATAAACTTGACAATTGAACTATTTGGCAATTTGACTCAATAAATTTTCTATTTATACCCCGAGATCATAACGATCAAGCTATTTGTGGGACTGAATGGCAAATAAAATGGCGATAAGCACTTTCCGGCGCGAGTAAGTAGTTTGAAATCCGCCAAACAAACCTTCTCAGCGTATCTTTAAAAGTATTGTTTTGTTTGGTTTACTGAGAGAGACCTCCTCCCGTTCGTGAGCAAACAAATTAACATCGCTAATCAGACATATGTACGTTTGTCCAGCCAACGACGGACGACTCTATGTCATCGATTATTCTCGGCCAAGTTCAGGGTTACAAAAGTTGTCGTTGCTTCATGTTTTTGAATTATTTACTGCGCGCCTTTTAATCGCTTTCCTGCAATGATATCGGACAAAGAGCACCCCGGTGCAGCGAATGCGGTTTATCTCGCCTCTGGTTACCGAGACCGGATTGATAGTCAGTCACAATTCAAATAAAACGCGGAAATGTGTGGTGGTGATGGTCCGAGGCAGGAATGTCTAGAGTGAAAGAGAATTGAAGTTTTCTATAGCTAGAATCGGGTTATCAATTAGCAGCAAGAGGGACGGTCAACTTAATCCGATTTGCCTGGTGAAAGTGAACCCAAAGGCTATGAATATCACGATGAGTAAGACTGTGTCGGTCGCATTATCAATTTGTTTACCAAGAAAATTTGGAAAAAGAAATAGAAGCAGCACGACAAGATCTGACAGAATAACAAAAAGAATGTGACCAGAGTTAAGGGTGATAAGCGAAAAAGGTTAGGTGTACTCATGATAATGGCTCTTGAGTAATTAGGCTGACCAGTAAGACATGTTTGTTGCACGCCAAGGTAATTAAGTTTTTGATTTGAATTCTCTTTTTTTGTTTTTATTATATTCTGATGTAACAATCGACTTTTTGTTGGGATAGGTTGCCGTAACCAGAAATAGAAATGAAAGATTTTTATTTTTTGTTTGTTTGTTTCTTAATTTTTAATTACCTGCGCATGATAAGGGAGCGACTTTGTTTTCGAAAAAAACGGAACGTTGCTCAAAAGTATTCAAATCTTGTTTTACCCCAACGAATTTGTTCTTCTTTCATTGGTTGCCTTGGACGTATCGATTCTGAAAATTATAATTTCAACACTTATTTGGTTGAAGTCATGGTTTCGCGTAATGTGCGTCTTTTGTAGAGGTGCCTTAACAAAAAAAAGATAGACAAGTCATAGGAGTGAATATACTTTGCAACCATAGCCAACTACGTCTGCTGCAGAAAGTGTTCCTTTTTACGAATGACGAGAAGGTGATTCAGTGCCGAGAGGAGTTAAGGTTGTCAGCATTCACCAAGATTCGTCGCTTGATCCGAGCAAAGGCAAGGAAATCACATGGGAAGTGTTCCGTCATTAATCTTTTAACAGACATCTCAGATCTCTCGATATTGGTTAGACCTTCCACCCTGTAAGACCGTCAATAAGATGGCTGCAATTCTTTTTGCTAAGAGATAGTGCACCTATAGTGGATGGCCAACAGGTACGCCGATAACCTTGTCTTTATCAATCACAGATTGACCCTGACCAATGACATACAAATTGTATTCAATAAGGTATGAAGGCAGTGCCAAAATCCCAAAAGGCTTAGTGTAAACCCTGAAAAAAAAACATCAAGGCCCTTAGAAGAATTTTTTTAAATCGATCGTTGTATGGCGTTCAAAGCCCACTTTCAAAGGAAGTCAAGTATCTTAGAGTAATTCACTTGGAATTCTCATTACCCAAGTTATTATAACTTTATGGGCAAGCTCGAAACCTTTTGGGAACATTTGGGGCCTGTGACTAGAAATGATACTCTGGACCTACCTGACTATCAACGTTCCACGTATCTTTCATGTATTACCTCAATTGTGAGTTAAACTAAAGTAAGATTCACCACAGAATGCTATAAAAAAAAAGTCTTGAAAGCTTTTGTTAAGAGGTCAGCTAATGCCTATGTCATAAAATTTCATCTTATGTGCAACTTTCAATAGGTCGACCTGGTTGAACATCTAAAGATCATTCGAACCCGGGTAATTGTATTATGTACTGCATGTCCCCTAGGAATAATTTCACAAGACCTTTAACTCTATCATCCTGAAACGCACTAGAATCCAAGTCAGTGTAACACCTTGACGAATCTAAAATTGAGGAGTTCAGGCGGTTATCAACTTCGAGCTTGCAGTCCCTCTTAGCTGTTGTACTTCTGTTTTTCAGGCAGAGGTATGTGGAATCGTAAACATAACTCACCGTAGAATTAGAAACATATTGGCATCTTTTCCGACAGAAAGACAGCGATAAAAGCTCCAAACTCACATCTTTTGCTTATTCAACAGCCACATGAGATAATTCAAGAGATTCTAGTCTTAAGCAAGCGTGATGATACTACACTGCTCAACTACAATCTTAACAAGCTAGACATAAGTCCTATGAATATGTGTTAACTCTGCTTTGAAGATCAAGAGACTGCGGACCACATCTTGTGCCATTAGGTACTCGAATCAGGCAAACAAAAAGCCTCGATAGGTAAGTGATTAAACTCCTCAGCAACAGTCAATCATTCATCCTCAAGCATATCTTGAATTTTTTTTATGACATCGATCTTATCATTTTATCATCATCTTAACATTTTTGAATCGTAGGAGATTAAGCTTAGCTTAAAGGATCTTTTAGGTTGCAGGGCTTTTCTGATGTCCGCGAGCCAGGTAGGTGCCTTCCTACATCGGGAAGATTTCGCTTGGTTTGTTCGAAATCTGGAGAGTCAAGCCACTTTCGATTTTGTTTACTAGACACTCAATCGTCAATGGAAGTTCCAACCGAAGACGCAGGAAAAGTCAGCATGGATTCAGATCCTGAGAAATCCTCTTCTGAAAATTGTCTAGCAGGCTCATCAGATATATTATTGTTTGTTCATCCTGTTGTATCCTCAAACAAGATTCAAACAAGATTCGAATAGTGTACAACTGTACATCAAAGCTTTTATAGCAGACCCAGGCGTACTAAAAAAGCTCCCAAGTATTAGTTGTTTGTATTGAGATTTGCACTTATTTTAGCTTGCTCAGTAGTCTAAAGTGATTGATAAAGTGGCCTTTCGTACCACAACTGTATGTCATACTAGGTGCTAGAGACGTCGGCGTCGCTTTAGTCAGATCGTCTCTGTACAACTCACTTCATTATTCTTGCCAAACACGAGGGCAGGGGACATACTGCTAGTTGGAGTCATGCATAAAGGACCCTGTCCCGAAAAGTTACGAAACAGTGCTCAATGCCGAAAGTAATGTAGGACGCATCCGACCTATATCGCTCGGATCGGCTTCATGATGTCTACTCAGGGCTTATCTCCCACGTTATGATTAGCCAAGCATAGCAAGTTTACTATGCGACTGTGAATCTATTTCCAGTTCCTTTTTGAGGAAACAAGTTCATATTATATATCTGTTCAACACTATTCGTCGACTGAAGTTAAATCCAATGAGTTCTCCTAGAAGTAATCTTTAATTTCGTTGTCACAAATATATGTATAAGGTGTCCTTTCACCACAGCGACACATAAAAACAAAAAAGAAACCAAAATAAAATGCGACCAATAAAAACCCACCAACTCCAACTAGGTTCACCATAAAGACCTAACAGAGCCCTTGGATACCTACATGATACGAAAGAAAAGTACTTGTCCCACACACACATATTGCCATGCATAAAAATTCGCCACAACAATCTCGGCGGGATAATGAGTTATCTGTTATCCTCTGTCCAAAGTGTGTGTGACGCATCAATGCGTCATCTTATCACCCACCACAAGATTAAATGTCATTTCGTGGATAAAGAGCGCGACAATTTGTCGCGTTTTTCTTTCGTTTACTGTATATTGCCGCCATCTTTGTCCTGTCCACTCTACTCCACCAGGAAGTCTCAAGTGGGTGTCCGAGGTGGCAGCGTTAACCAAAGACTAAACAATAACAAAAGAGTGCCTGCAGATGATTGCATTTTTACGAGGCACTTTACCAACATCGGGATACGGAATGATATCCTTTTTTATGCGAGCAAATGTGTGTCCCGGAAGATCTAAGCATCTCTAATCTGAAGGAGTTTTTTTTCGGTTTTTTGTCGTCCTTTAGATCTTTTTGTCAATTTCCGTCAAATATTAAGCACTTTTGTGTCGAACGCAGATTTGTTCGTCTTTGTTTTATGTCGTCCTTGTCGTCGTCTTCATTGCTCGGGTCAGGTCGTGTGGGGGTCCTTAGAAAAACCAAAAAAATAAAAAATAAAAAAAAGCAAGGATTTATCTTCTTTTTTTTCGACAGGACACCGCAACTGGAACTCACATATGTGTGTAAATGAGATCCTTGGTATCCGCATCCTATTCAGTGAGCTACCGAAAGTGGCGCGTATAAGTGCAATCTGAGGATTTATCTTGAGGATCTTAAATGCGTATTATGGCGACATAAAACCGACTTAATTCGTTCCCTCTGTTTATGTTGGTGAAGGGGGGGGGGATTGAGTTGTTGCCACCGCTTAATAAACAGTTTGTGAGTTGCTCCCTATTGGAATGGTAAGGGAGAATTTGTGTGTGTATGTGTGTTTTTTTTTCGAGGTTACAAGGAGCGGGTGTTGCTCTTGTGAAAGGAGATGTGTATTTCTGCTGGCGTTGCAGCATGCTTGGGGTCAGAGGTGAAAAATGTGCATATCGCTGAGGATTCCATTCGGGTATCCTATTTGTTTTTTTTTCCCGATTTATTTGGGACGGGTGTACGTTTCTTTTTTTATGAAGCGAAACAGAAGGAACATCAGGCGTCATTTGAATATATCGTCACCAGCAGCACGAGGCGTACAAATAGACAGAGGGGTCAAAGTGTACATAGTTTTGTTTGGGGGATTTTGTAAGAATTAAGGAAAAGTTAATGTTTTACTCGACAAAGTTTTAGGCTATATTCTTGGGAAGATACATCTGTGTGTAGGCTTTACTGTAGTTGGAATGCTGTAGAACTTGTATTTCTGAAGATAATTTTGCGAGTATTCATTATAGTGGACCTGCTGGTCTCTAAAGTATCTAATGATGGTAAGTTCAGGCCAATCACAGGACCTGCTACATGCTGTGTCTCGTCAATCCGTGTGCCAAAATGCGGCATAGTCCACCTACCTTATATTTTACGGTCAGCTTTCGAGCTAACAGTAACCGTTTTTTTGCCCACTCTGTTCTTCTTGAAAGCTATAACCTGCAAAAATTCAAAATTGACTCACATCGTAACCCCACTTTCTTTCCTCTTTCATCTCAAATGTTAAACTCTTCTCTATACACTTGCCTGTCTGTCCCTCACTGTGTTGTAATAAGCTCTTAAGGACTAAGTTGTATAAGTGATTCAGTATATACCTACATAAGTATTTTTCTTCACGTTTTATTCCGTGATATAAATCTGCGCATGTTTGCCTAAGCTGTTGATTGAAGTCCAGCGTTGTTACCATTTACTGGGACATCAGCACCAGATGGTTAATTGATCTTGATCCGAGAAAACTCTACTAGATTCCTTTACTGGCTCAAGTTCCTTGTTCTTAACATAAGGAAAGATGGCTTTGGCGACCGATGGATAAGTGTGACAAGAACTAGTTCTTTTTAGATGTCACAAATGTCAAAGGGAAAGAAGGTTAGCTCTGCATCTTAAGTAGTTACATTTGTGCTAGAAAAACATCCTGTGCAGTCAAGATATACCTTTCTATGGAGTTTAGTGAAAGCAGCACTTCTGTATCGTCAGCATAACCGAGGGTATCTACTCCACTCGGTCTCTGTGTTTTTAGTATTCGATATACATTCTGATTGACCTTACACTTGTTGCAATCAACCTTCCCGTATCAGCGTAACGGGGGAAGGAAATAAAAAAAACTTCGAATTTCCTTTAATTCTTACAATATATTTTAAAGCATGCCTATAGGCTGGGCCTCCTCTATAACGACTTCTGTAGAAGTTGCATGGATGAGGAGGAGGAGGAGACTATCCTCCACCTTCTCTGTACATGCCCGGCCCTTTCAGCTCGGAGAAGAGCACACCAAGGAGCCAGCTTCTTCAACAACCTAAGTGAACTGGCTGACATCAGCGTAGGCAGTCTCCAGCGCTTCATAGTAAGCTCCGGCTGGTTCTGCGGGTAGTGATTCTGGCGAATTACAGATCCTGGTGGTAACACAATGGACCACATCTGGTCTAAGTGAGGTTGCGATTGCAGCCTGCCACTCTTACCTTACCTTACCTTACAATATATTTTATTCAGTTGTTCACAGGTTAAAGGGTTAACAGCAAGTGGCGAGCAAAACCAGCTTGCCTCTGTGGGCAAAGAAGTTTACCGGTTTACAATGCTGCTGAGAGCGATAACATCTTTACATATTTATCATATACAAATCTTCAAAGCATATTAACTTAAAGTAGATGAAACATAGTGGTATATTGAGAGAATGCAAAAACGAATAGAAACTAATGTTATTATAGGTTAATATAATGTTTGTTATGGAGAAATTATTACAGAGAACATGAGCTTGAAATTGGTTAAATATAAATAAATGAATGTTTTAAAGTGCATAGGAATACCAATATGAAAAGAAGTGAAATGATATAGGTTGAACTGAATGAATAGGAACGTTCGGTTTGGAACTGAACATGCCGGCCTCCTTGAAGATGTCTAGTATCTTCAACTATCTTTCTATCGGTAGTGGGTAAAGTTTGTTAACTGCCCGCTTGTATGTCCCAAACTTAGTTTGTACTTCGGCCACACGTACGATGCCATCTGACCCAGGGAAGGTTTTTGTTACTCGGCCCATCAACCATTTGTATGGTGGAAGATTGTCATCTTGAATCAGGACTATTGCGTCAGTATGAATTGATGAAGATTTATTCGTCCATTTGTTACGTTCCTGAGGACTTAAGAGGTAGTCGCGGGACCACCGTTTCCAAAAATGTTGTTACATTTGTTTTAAGCGTCTGAACCTAGTGAGTCGCGATGTGTTTTCGTCAATGAGACATGGTTCTATGGTGGATGTGAGTTGGCGTCCAATCAAGAAGTGACCCGGAGTTAATGGTTCCAAGTCCTCGGGTGATGCTGAGATCGTAGTCATTGGGCGAGACTTTAAGATCGCTTCGATTTGAGCGGTGAGCGTGCTGAGTTCCTCGTAGGTCAGCGTTGCATGTGCTGCTATCCGTACTAGGTGGTATTTGGCTTCTTTAACCGCAGCCTCCCAAAGGCCGCCAAAATGAGGCGAATTAGGGGGAATCATGCGCCATTTGATTCTGTCAGATCGACAAAGTTCCTCAATTTGCTCTTGGACTTCTGCATTGAACAATTTAGCCAATTTATTTAGCTGGTTTCGCGCACCGACAAAATTGGTGGCATTGTCGCAAAAGATGGTTTGACACATACCGCGCCGGGCGATAAAGCGTCGAAGTGCTGCGATGAATGCAGCGCTTGAATGATCTCCTACAGCTTCCAAGTGGATTGCCCTGGTGGAGAAACAAATAAAGACAGCAATGTAACCTTTCACAGTGGTTCGGGATCTGGGTTGGTAACGCAGTTTGAAAGGTCCACAAAAATCCACGCCGGTGGTGATAAATGGGTTTCCAGACTGTAGTCGTTCCTTTGGGAGGTTGCCCATATACTGTTCAATTCGTGTTGGCTTGGTATGGAAGCATCGAATACATTTGTTGAACGTCCTTCGAGCAAGGGTTTTGCTATCTAAAGCCCAACATTTTTGTCGTGTTATGCCGAGAAGTGCTTGTGGAGCTGCGTGGAGAGACTTTAAGTGGTAAAAAGAAAAAATTAGAGAAGTTAATTCATTATTTTTAGGCAATATGATTTGATGCTTAGACTCGAAATCTAGTTGCGCATTTGAGAGACGACCACCCACTCGGAGCAGGCCATCTGGACCAATAAACGGGGATAGATTGCGTATACGACTGGATTTTTCAATTTCCTCGTTCTTCTGCAGGCGAGAGTATTCAGAGTTGAATTCGATTAATTGCGTGTTTCGAATTATCCCGTTTAGACCTTAGCTGCTCTCTTCTACGGATGGTCGATTGGTTTGCGAAGCGGTTGATTGAATTTTACGCGTTCTGTTAATAAATCGATATACATAGGCTAAATACGTTCCAACTTAGGAAGAGAATTGTTGTATTTGATCGTTGTTAAGATGCAGTGCACTTGCGGATGAGCCACATACAGAACGGTCCTTGGAGATCTTTCTTCTGGAATTACTTCGGAATAAGTTACATCTGTAGGAATTTTCCATGTTTCCTCTGCTGAATGCAAGAACGATGGACCT
Organism: Criorhina ranunculi; assembly: GCA_951813785.1. Classification (NCBI taxonomy): domain Eukaryota; kingdom Metazoa; phylum Arthropoda; class Insecta; order Diptera; family Syrphidae; genus Criorhina; species Criorhina ranunculi. Next base: position 19,894,573 of record OX638383.1, read on the forward strand.
TGGAACCAGAATGGGGATTCTAGCAGTACGTCAGCGTTACATCCTCTGGATATCAAGTCAGCGGGGTTATGGCTTCCTGGTACGTGTCTCCACTGTTCTGAGCTGGAAAGTTCTTGAATCCTGGCTACTCGGTTCGCAACGAAGGTAGCCCAAGTGAAGGATGGTTTGGCAATCCATGCCAAGACAATTTTCGAATCCGTGTGCATATAAACTTCATTGACCTCGAATGGTAGAATGTCTGTCAGCCGGTTAGCTAGTTCTACCATCATAACGGCTGCTTGCAGTTCCAGTCTTGGTAATGTTGTCGACTTGAATGGGGCTACCCGCGATTTTGAACAAATGAGCTCACATGTTATCTCTCCCAAGCGGTCAAGTGAGCGTAGATAACAACACGTTCCATATGCGACCTCACTACTGTCGGAGAATGCGTGAAGTTGAATATTTATCGGCTCATTTTTGCTGAGAAGGTGCCGAGAGCAGGATAAGAATTTGACCTGGTGTAGTTGCTGCACGTAGCGATCCCAAGTAATCCTTAGGTCTTCCGTTAATGGTGAGTCCCAGGTAAGGTTGGATTTCCAAAGTTGCTGGATAAAGAGTTTTCCCTTGACCACAATTGGGCCAATTAATCCAAGTTGATCGAAGCTTTTCCCCAAGTCAGAGAGGACTGTTCTTTTAGATGCTTTGTGGTGAAATTCGGGGATGTAGTTGAATTGAAATAGATCTTGGTGCGGTTGCCAGATTAATCCAAGAGTCTTTACCGTCTCGTTGTCATTGATTTGATGGCTTTTGCCTATGCTCTTCCGGTGTGTCCCTGAGGATATGCTCATGATTTGAGCACATTTTCCTAAGCTCGAATTGTCCCTTTGCCAGTACGGTTATTATGTCCTCTTTTAATTGCTGAACTTCAAGGAGATCATTTGATCCGGTCATGCAATCATCTACATAGACTTCCGTTAAGAGTGCCTTCGTTGCCATGGGAAAGTTAGTCTCTTCGTCCGTTGCCAACTGCGTTATGCAGCGGGTGGCTGAGAACGGTGCACTGGATGTGCCGTAAGTTACGGTGTTCAACTGAAAATAGCGTAGTGCACCACTTGAGTCATCGCGCCAAACTATCATTTGGTATTTGCGGTCGTCCTCGTGCACCAACATTTGCCGATACATTTGGCGTATGTCCCCAGTGAACACATATGTGTATGATCGGAATCGTATGAGGACTGTGAATAAGTCGGATTGGATTGTTGGTCCTACCATTAGCAAATCATTCAATGACAAGCCGGATGTAGTTGTGGCGGAGGCGTCAAACACCACGCGGAGTTTCGTCGTTGAACCATCCGGTCTGAGGACAGAATGATGCGGAAGGAAATAATTCTCAGAAGGGATACCCTTTACTTCTTGCATATGGTCAAGAGAGTGGTATTCGTGGATGAAGGCTGTGTAAGCTAGCTTGAGTTCAGGATTGGCATTTAATTTACGCTCTAGTGTTTTAAATCGTTTGATTGCTGTACTGAGAGATTCGCCTAAACATGACGGATTTCGTCGAAATGGCAGACGTACTACGAAGCGCCCTGTAGTTGTGCGAGAGAAGGTGTCCTTGAAGTGCCTTTCGCAGTGTTCTTCTTCTTCTGTGAACTTCTTAGTAGGTGTAGTCTTCTAGTGCCCAGAATCTGTGCACAAGCTTCTCCAAGGTGGATAAGCTGGGCTGAGGCGTTGTTGCGACAAAGCAGTCCGAGCGTGGCTGTGCTGTGGGTTGAAGCTTGCCGGAAACTATCCAGCCCAAATGGGTATTTTGCAAAATGGGAAGATTTTCAGAAAGACGATACTGTTGTTGTATTAAAAGTGCAAAGTGTAGTTCTGCTCCTAAGAGGATGTCGATCCTATTTGGCTGGAAGAATCTTGGATCCGCGAGGTCGAGGTTCTTCAACGTCTTCCACTTATTGATGTCGAAGAATGTTACCGGGTGGTTACCGCTAATTCGAGGCAAAACATGAAGGTCAACAACTACTGAAAAGTTATTAAACCGTGAATGGATTGATACTGATACCATGTGACGTATTGTCGAGGGCAAGTTGCCGATACCATTAATGGTTAGGTTCGTTTTTAGGCGCTCGATGCCAAGTTGGCGCAAGACTCGGAGATAAAACTCAGTTGTGACCCTGAGTCTAAGAGTGCTCTGCATAAGAGAGGTTGGCTGTTCTTGTCGAAGATCTTGATAAGAGCCGTAGCCAAGATGACTTGTGACCATTTGCTGGCTCCTGATGGTGCTGTGTCAAGCGCTGAGTGAAGGGATCTACTGGAAGTTGTAGCCCGCTGTAGTTGCTATGGCTTTGGTGTGTTTGAGTCAATAGAGCTCGTTTTGGCGGAATGCAGATGTAGCGAGGTATGGTGTGGTTTGTTACATGTTTTACAATGGTCGGCAGTGCAAGATGCGGTGGAATGTCCAGACTTGAGACAATTCGTACATAATTTCAATTCGGCGGCTGACTGGTAGCGTTCTGTAGGGCTTAGTTGTAGAAACTGTTTGCATCTGTAGATGTTGTGATGCGTACCTGAGCAGGTATTGCAAAACTTGTCATATGCGGTTGCAGCGAATGCCGTGGGCCGTGGTTGAGGTTCCGTTCTGAAGTGTTTGTAGGGTTTTGGCGTAGCGGTGGACTTGGTGGTGCTGGCCGAAGGTGGAATAAGACACGTTTTCACGTCTCTAAATTGTGCGAACGTTTCTCTAAAAACCTTTTCAGTTCGTTGAGACTTGGGAAGCGATCCTGAGAACGTTCATCGTTCCATTTTTCTAATGACGGATTGTCAAGCTTAGAACAAATGATATAAATAATTAGATCATCCCAATGGGCTGTTGGTCGGCCAAGCGATTCAAGTGCACTCAAGTGGATGTTAACGTTGTCCAAGAGTTCCCGTAGTTCTATAGGGGAGTTTCGTGACACCTGGGGGAGGTTGAATATCAGCTTAAGGTGTTCGTGTGCGATCACTTGCTTCCTTTCGTACCGATCAATAAGGGTTTTTAGTGCTACCTCGTAGTTCGGTTCCGTTACCTCAATGGGCTGAATGGACTTGAATGCTTGTTCGCTAAGCGATGAACGTAGATAGTGTAAGCGAGTGACATTGTCCAAGGCAGCGTTTTTGTGAACTAATGCGACAAAGGTTTCGTAAAAGGTTGTCCATTTCGCGTAATCGCCGGAAAAACTAGGGAGAGACAGCTTTGGAAGCCTTAGCGATGTCCCACCAATTGTTGTGTCGAGTAGACCAGAGTCTTGAGCATGAGTTCTCGTTTGGGGCCTAGCATTATTAATCATTGTTCGAAGGGAGGGACGTAAAGTGAAATAAGATTCTTCGAATTCGGCCCGAAAGGGTAAGCTAACCTCCTTAGAATCTAACTTTTCGCATCTTCGATGGCCTCTAAACGCGTCTCTAAATCAGCAATCGTCGCGCTTGAACCACGTGTGGTAACAAAATCCCGGATTCTGCCTAACTGGCCTATAACAACTTGGCGTCTTGTCTTTAGCCTTTCTAATTTAGGTTCCGCCATTTTGAATTAATTAAAATATCTCGCAAAAATTTTGAATTGAAGTATTTATAATTGGATTGGATATGCTTTATAATATTAACTGTTAATATGTTAGATACTTCATATAATTACCAAATATCAAGGTTTGCTCGTCCTATTATATGTAGTTCGTCAGCTAGATGATGAATGTGTGCCGTTATGGTGAATTTTCTGCCGTTTGATTAACCAAATTGTAGGCGCAATTGATGTGATGTGGGTGAGCAGTAAATTCAGCGTTGTGCGTGGCTGTCCAAATAGTAGAATATTCCAGATGCCGAAATAGCGTATCGTTGGATCCACCGTTGGTACGGTATGCTGTTACAGTCCACGCCTGAGGTACAGTCCCAATGTGATTCTTCGAAGATGCTGTTTAATTAAGCGATGATAATCGTAATCCAGACTTTTCTACTGGATCACGTCGGGGTCACCAATGATTGATCCAACACTTGTTGCAATCAACCTTCCCGTATCAGCGCAACGGGGGAAGGAAATAAAAAAAACTTCGAATTTCCTTTAATTCTTACAATATATTTTAAAGCATGCCTATAGGCTGGGCCTCCTCTATAACGACTTCTGTAGAAGTTGCATGGATGAGGAGGAGGAGGAGACTATCCTCCACCTTCTCTGTACATGCCCGGCCCTTTCAGCTCGGAGAAGAGCACACCAAGGAGCCAGCTTCTTCAACAACCTAAGTGAACTGGCTGACATCAGCGTAGGCAGTCTCCAGCGCTTCATAGTAAGCTCCGGCTGGTTCTGCGGGTAGTGATTCTGGCGAATTACAGATCCTGGTGGTAACACAATGGACCACATCTGGTCTAAGTGAGGTTGCGATTGCAGCCTGCCACTCTTACCTTACCTTACCTTACAATATATTTTATTCAGTTGTTCACAGGTTAAAGGGTTAACAGCAAGTGTCGAGCAAAACTAGCTTGCGTCTGTGGGCAAAGAAGTTTACCGGTTTACAATGCTGCTGAGAGCGATAACATCTTTACATATTTATCATATACAAATCTTCAAAGCATATTAACTTAAAGTAGATGAAACATAGTGGTATATTGAGAGAATGCAAAAACGAATAGAAACTAATGTTATTATAGGATAATATAATGTTTGTTATGGAGAAATTATTACAGAGAACATGAGCTTGAAATTGGTTGAATATAAATAAATAAATGTTTTAAAGTGCATAGGAATACCAATATGAAAAGAAGTGAAATGATATAGGTTGGACTGAATGAATAGGAACGTTCAGTTTGGGACTGAACACATTCAGTTTCATAAAATTGGTCCCAGAACTGACCCTCGTGGAACTCCTCCAAAGATTTTTTTTTTGTCCTTCTTCCATGCCATAGAATGCATAAATGTCTATTATATAGGTATAATAGTAGTTTGATATCTGCATGTCGCTCATTGCGTTCTTGACCTCGAGTGTTATAACAGCTCTATTGGGTAGCAATACATTAATGCATCACTGTGACAGACCGATGAACAACGGATTGTTATTATTATTAGTAAGGCTCTGCAACAGACGCATATGGCACTGCGACCTAAAAGATCTATTGTGCCTGGAGCCAGTTAGACAAGAAGATTTTCTATCTTCCTAATGAAGTTGAGAATATCTCCAGTCGAGGCGTTGCGAAGATCTTCTGGTGATAGGAATTCCTTATGGAGAAAGCGCTTCCTGACTCTGCAGACAGCCACGCACTCACATAGTACGTGTTCTGCTGATTCGTCTTCCTCTAAGCAAAGTCGGCATTCAGAATCCTGAACTATATTTAGTTTATGTAAGTAATATCTGAGGCTACAGTGACCGTTGAGGAAACCGGCAAGTTTTCTGATATTGTCTCTTTTATGGTTGAGAATATTTTTAGTGGATTTATTCAGGGGTCGTATGGCCCTTTTAGCCTGTCTGAGTCCCTGAGTGTTGTTCCGTTTTTCCCAGCTGTCCAGACTCATTCTGAACTCGGAAATAGGGATGCCACAGAAGGGTTCGGCACCTATGTACCTTTCTGAAGACCCTATCCTGGCAAGTTGATCTGCAATTTCGTTGCCTTCAATTCCTCTGTGTCCTGGTACCCACCAGAGCTTGACTTTATTTCGCTTTGAGAGGTCCTGGAGAGTATTGAAGCAGCCTAGAACGGCTTTTGAGTTAAAGTAATGAGAACTCAGTGCTTTGAGCGCTGCCTGGCTATGGGTGAATATATTGATGGCTACTCCCTTTATGCCGGAGTCTAGAATAATATTCTGGCAGATATCGATGGCATGTAATTCCGCCTGAAAGACAGTAGGACTCATTCCGAGTGCCTTTGAGACTTTGTGATTAGGGCCATAAACACCGGCACCAACACCGGTTTCCATCTTTGAACCATCAGTATACCACACTAGTCCTTTTATGTTCAGCAACGGATCTCCGGTATCCCAGGAGTTACGATTAGGGATCTCAATTTCGAACTTCCTGCCAAAACAGAGTAACTTGGGCATAAAGTCCGATACCGTGCTGATCATTTCAAGCTCGGGGAAGTCAGATAGGATAGCCATGTGACCCGTAAGTCTACTGGGCTGGATACCTGTCGAGCGTTGGAGGTTAACTGCACTGCGTATTGCCACTTTTTTGACAAAGATGTGCAGCGGGGTAGGTCCAATCAATGCCTCAAGGGCTGCCGTAGGGCAAGTTCGCTTGTCCCCGGTGATGCCGAGGCATGCTAATCTTTGAAGTCGCTATAGCTTTAAGATGGTGGATTTTTCCTTGACTTTGGTCCACCAGACTACGGAGGCGTAGGTAAGGATGGGTCTCACTACCATGGTGTGAATCCAATATGTAACCTTGGGCTGTAGATCCCAGGTTTTACCATATAATCGGCGACATACCCACATAGCATTGGTCGCTTTGGTAATTTTGCTGTTAACATGCGAGTTCCAGTTAAGCTTCTTGCCTAGGACAATTCCTAGATATTTCACTTCATCTGAAAGAGCGATGGGTGTACCATTTAGGGTAACTGTACCAAAGTTCAGTTTTCTTTTCCTAGTAAATGGTACAAGAACTGTTTTATTGGGGTTGATAGATAAGCCCTCTCTGACACACCAGTCAGAGACAAACTGAAGGGCTATCTGCATATCCTCGAACAATTTGCGTTCATGCTTACCTGTTATGGTGATCACAAGATCATCAGCGTAGCCAATGACGTTGTAGCCAAGATTGCTGAGTTTGGTGAGCAGGTCGTCAATGACGATTGACCATAAGAGAGGCGAGAGGACGCCTCCTTGTGGACAGCCTTTAGCTGCTGAAATAGTCACTGAGACTTTTCCAGAGGTGGCTGAGATTCGCCGGCTTTCAAGCATCGCCCTAACCCACCTGTTAGTTGGATGATCAATACCTCTGCGGGTGAGAGCATTGCCGGTATTGTCAAATGCACCTTCAACGTCAAGGAAAGCGCAGAGAGTGATTTCCTTTGAGCAGAAGCCTGCCTCTATCTGTGTGACCAAATGATGCAGGGTGCTCTCAGTAGATCGACCCTTGCGAGAAGCATATTGGTTGGGATGCAGAGGCGTATTATCTTCAAGGGTGCCTCTAATATGAATATCTAGCAATTTTTCCATTGTTTTCAGAAAAAACGATGTCAAACTGATAGGGCGGTAGGATTTAGGGAGCTCGCTAGGCTTATTGCCTAGCTTGGGGATAAAAACCACAGTAACTTCCCGCCCAGCTAGTGGAATATATCCTAGGTTAAAGCTGGTCCTAAATAAATATACCAGAGATGGAATGATGTAGTCCAGACTATTCTGGATGAGAGCCGGAAAGACTCCATCACTCCCTGGTGACTTAAAGGGTTTAAATGAGCCGACTGCCCATCTAATCTTGTCTTGGCTGAAAACTCTACCAGACAGACTGTTGGTTCTGCTGTCGATTCTACAATCGGAAGCAGTGGTAGTGACATCAGAGATGTCTGACTGTATATCCGAGCCAGGAAAGTGCACATGGATCAAAGTTTCCAGGGCTTCCCTACGGCTTGAAGTGAAGTTGCCTTCTGCTTTGAGTAGCAGCCCTTACCCGTTGGAGTGCTCTTTAGATAGAGACTTCTGGAGCCGGGCTGCAGCCGGCAGAGTTTCTAGACTCTCCCAGTTTTTCCTCCAAGTCAGTCTCTTGGATTTCCTGAGTTCGGAGTTATAAATGGTTAATGCGAATCTATATTCATCCCACATTTTAGTGCGTTTGTATGTATGTATATTTGGCACGGCAGCTCATGGAGAGCCAAGGCCTAGCTTCTCACAACCATTCATGTTGTGCGTGTTATATTCTTCGCACGAATGGAAGGGACCTACAGTTTAGTGCCGACTCCGAACGGCGAATTGAGAAGCTTTTCATGACAGATTGTACTCTTGCAGGTTTGTCATGCCTGCGAAGAGGTGGTGCCGCGAAAAAACGTTTGGTGGTTTTTGAGAATCGAACCTGTGTCTCTCGCTTAGCAGTCCAACGCACTAACCACTAAGCCACGGCGACCGACGTTTGGCTCTATTAAAAGGCTCTCACCTTTTTTCTGAGTTGTTCGAAATGTTTGTCCCACCACGGTACGCACCGTTTTACCGTGTGTAGTTTAACGACACAACTGCTCTTAAATGATGATATGAGTGTGTTATTGAGTTGGCATGAAGCCTCATCTACGTCACTTTCTGACAGTAGAGACTTGGGAAACGAATCTTCTCTGGCTGCGATATTAACACGAAAAGAAGCCCAGTTAGTTCGTTTGGGCGCGTACCGTGGACTGGCTTGTTTAACTACACCTAAAACGTTGAATCTGATGTGCTGGTGATCAGACAACGAGGCTTCGTTAGAAACATGCCAGTCCATGATAGCGTTAGATATACTTGGACTCGAGATCGTTAGGTCAAGTATCTTTTCTCGAATGGCATTAATAAAAGTTGGTTTGTTACCCACATTGGCTACAATTAAGTTTCTACTAATTAGAAAGTCTAAAAGTGATTCACCTCTTTTGTTTGTGTCGCTACTACCCCATTCAATATGGTGGGCATTGGCATCACAGCCAATGATGAGATGCATGCTATGACGCTGGCAGTAGTCTGTTACACATTACCGGGGAAGTAAGCTGAGGCGCACACGATCACTCTTACTCCACCTTCAATTGGAACTTCCAGGATGACTGCCACTAGGTCTCGGCGTGTGAATTTTGGAATGGGAAAAAAACTTATGTTACGACTGATTAAACATGCGGCCCTGGGAGCTTGCTCCCCGGGGGCATAAATTAATTCACGTGACCTGTCCCGAAGGCCCATAATTTTACCTTCGACAACCCACGGTTCTTGGATGAGGCCTAAGGCGATTTTCTCCCTAAGAAATCGCAGGCTAAAGGTGTCCGAGGCACCTTTAGCATGGTGCAGGTTTCCCTGCAGCATCCTCATAACGCTTATCATTGAAACCTCCGGACACTGTGAGGCTTATTGTTGCCCCTCCGTCGGACGTCGTCGGTCCGGTGCGAGTTTTCCATTGACCTTACTCGAACCGGAGGTTCTTGGCTGGTATCTGATCGAGGGGTAGTCGCTCCTGATCTACCTCTCGTGGTACCTTTTACGGATGCCCTTGTGCCGGTGCTGGTGTGGGTTACTCTACGCTCAAGCACTGGAATCGGAGCTGGCACGTCCGCGCTACGACTACTACTAGCGGTAGAGATGTTGGTACTAGTACTAGTGCCTGCAGTGTCGTGCACAGTCACGACGAAGCGGGCACATCCACGCTGCCACCGGTGACTGGCTTCTGCTGTTTGGTGATAGCTGGGGGCAGAGATGGTTTAGAGAAGGGCGGGGCTGTAGAGCTCTTAAGGATGAGTTTTCTCACGCCGAACCGATAGGACACAGTTCCCTTCAGTTCTACTGGGCGATCCATTGACCTGTCGCTAATGGCCAGGACAAGATGCACCATGTCATCCTCGGAAGAGCTTTGCATTACCCTCCAGTATATTGCATAGAGGTCCTCATTTTGAGAGTCCAACGTCGCCAAGATCTTATCGTTGGACAGGCTTGCGCTTTGTGGGAAAAACCCTTGGATTATATGTGGTTTGGGGAAGGCATCCTCTCCCACAAGCACCACATCTAGTCCACATTTACCTTTGATAGACCCGAAATTAGTCCTCATCTACTCTGCGGTTTCAGAGTTGGCACAGGTGAAGAACAACCACCCTGTTCTGTATGTAGAGCCGCAGAATTTGGGCCTGATTGCTCCTTCTATTAGCTCGATCGATGAATCGATGACCGCCTCTTGCACACTGGCCATTTGCTCAGTGGTGAGTGAATGTAAGTCCAAGTCCATCGGCAAAACTCCTACCCTGACACTATCAGCTACACGACTGTAGGAGGTCTTATCAGAGTGGTGATTTCCGATTTTAGCTCTCTTAGCCAGTGGATTTGGTGATGGTGTATTATCCTCGGATCGGGTGCGCTTCTCCTCAGGACCCTTTTTTGTAGGTGCAGATTTGGCAAAGGCCAGAGCGCATTCTCTGGTCATGCCTTCTTTTAAGGCCCTTTTAAAGCGCCTCTGCTCAGATGCCTTGAGTTTGTAGAATTGAGACGGCTGGGGAGACACATTCTCACCGGCAGCAACTATCGTCATGTCTACTGATTTCATTGAAATATCATCTGAGAGCAAACTCTCAGCGTCATTGCACAATGTATCAGTCTCGGAGAGTGAGGACATATCCTCATCTTCTTGACCGAGTTCATTGTGTAGAGTTACCGGAATGACACCGCTGCTACCAGCTGTGTCATTATCGGCAGGTGGCTCACAGGCCTTCCCGATGGTTGATGGCATTGGAGAGGCATCACTCTCATAAGTTGATTTATTTAAATTTGAAATTTTGTACCCACGAGTAATCGCGAAAGACGGTCACCCACAGCGGAGCCCGATACGCTGCAGGAAGGCTAATTAAAATCGGAGGTCGCCTGGTATCCGAAGTTCGCATACTAGTAGCTAAGCACCCTCTTAGCCATGCATCCTTCGGCGAATGCTGTTCCACCTTGGAGTAAGGGGAGCATTGGGCGGGGCGGGAGAAAGTTTGATTACCTCTTAGCTTCTGGTTCCTCTAGAGACTATTCTCGAGAGTCTTTACCTTTACTAAGCCTTCGCACCGCGGCAAGGTGGGTAATCCCGCGAAGGATGAACAACGGATGCTCTCTGATGAAAGATGAAGTGGACTCATATCTTGCTACATATCAGCCTACGTGCAGATAACGTCATTGAAAAAATCAATAATTACATAAACTCATAAAATGATGACTCAACATATTCCAATTCATTTGTAAGGACGTGTCCACCAAATTCCTTTGATCATCCGTCTGTCATTCATCGCGTATCCTTTACACAACATCATGCGCAACACCTTTCCCCAAACGAAAAAAAAACCTAATCCTTCTTCAACCGAATTAATTCTGTGGCATGTAGAGAGACAAATTGTCCTTCGACACAGAATGCCTTCAAAAACGCCACATGAAGAACACAAAAAAAAGGACACCGCAGCATGATTATCATAAAATATCGATTTAGTGATACACTGATCTGTGATAAGCGTCACACTTTTACGTGATATTGTCACAATGTCAAACACATGTGATGATGATGATTATCCTTTCATTTTCGTCCTCCACGCACTCCCAAAGGAGAGTGGTTCTTTTGTTTCGATCTTCCATTGAGAACAAAACATACAAGGTGTTTCTGCTCACTACACGCTTTCTATGAATAAATGATAATTTATGTCCTTTTGAAATGACTCAATTTTCTTGACAATCCGTTCTTTGATGTGGATTGCCACGACAGGACATTAACATTTCAATGGTTCCTATAGGAATGTGAAAGTATCATACAAGAAAGGGCAAACGGCGCGAAAAATAGGGAATATCATGCTCCAGTGACAAAATTACTGTCGACATCCATACCTTTTGCTGTAGCCTTCGACTTTCTTTTCTTACAAGGATAATCCGAGAGCGTTGTGCTTTATCACGAAATTGAATTGAATAGCCATCGGGGCGGTTAAAAAAAAAAGGATGGAGTTGGTTTTACTGAAGATTGAAAAGGGATTTGCATGGTTGATAGGGACTTGTTCTTGACGTGTGTCCTGCCTTATATCCCTGCAGGCGAATTGATTAGCGCAAAAGTATCATTTTGCATAGGTACCCGAAACATCTTTATTCAGGTGGTAACCTAGGAAACCTACAGCCAAACTTTCACTTTGAAAGGACATTCACATATTATGTAAGGATGACACACATGGCGTTTTTAGAATAAAAAAAAAAATCTCCTGTCTGTTTACTCAGATGTTACTTTGCGCAATGTGAGAGTGCATTGTGCACTTTATCATGTGTTGGTGGTGTAGCAAATCTCATTTACAACGTAAACAGGATCCATCAAACCTTAGAAAAACACTTGAAACCAAAGAAGGACATATTTGCTATTTACTTTGATTTCTTTCAATTTTTTTCCCTTTTTTTTGCAAAGGACGAATATTATTGTGATCCTATCATATATTGGTTAAATCAAGGACGATGAGATGAGAGACGTTTTTAATACAAATTTACCTCAAAAAAATCGAACCGTGCACTCAGTGAAAGTGCAATTTGATCCTTACTGGAACCCGCCCAATCGAAGTGGTCGTAGTGAATGAGTGTCCTTTTCATTAGATTTCAAATATTTTTGTTTCCCCTAGTCCTGTTGTGAAAGAAATAAAAGGAGCAAAGGGCGATGGTAAAAAGGATATTTGTGAATGAGACAGAGAGCAAATGGTGAGGCAGTGGAAGGTGGTCGTTAAGTTTCACTTTTCCTATATTTATTTGGTTTGTGGTATCCTGTCCGTTCTTCGTTGTTCGTCTTCCGTGAGCAATTTCCTTGTTAGTTTTTCACATGGATGTAATATGAGTGGTTTTGTGGTTGAATATTATTATATTTATTCCCTTCCTCTGTTGTTTTTCCACGAAAATAGTGAACGATGGAGGTATGCAGTTTCATTTTAAGATTTCATTCATGAAATTGCAAGAGGTTTTGTTGATGGCGAGAGTAGATAAGGATTGTTAGTTGTAAGTAGATAACATTTCAAAATCATTATCCTGGCCCATGCCAGGTTAGAAATCAATGGCTTTATTCTTTCCTTGCACGAGAGTTGGAAGAACCAACTCCTTACAACTATAGCAGCTTTAGTGCCCCAAAGTAGTTTCTTAGTTTAGTCTTTCTGGGCCGATTAGGTTAAGATTCATTCCATAACCTGCATGTGTCATCGGTTTTTAGCCTCAGCTCTTTTAAGTGTTTCTTTGTAACATTCCGAGCCTGATTTTACATAAACTGATACATAGAAGTCCGAGAACTTTCTAGTCGAAGTTCCCTGAGGATTGTGTCTCAATTTTGAAAATGTCTTCAAAAGTTTCAATGTTTTTCCTTGCAAAAGTGTATTCCTATCGCTCAGAAATTGTCTACCCTAATAAAGTGTGCTGTTTGTTCGTTATAACATTCTTTTCCCTATATTAGATGTTTAATTTGTCCAGACACTCTTAAACTAAATTCTTATGACAACTTGATCGTCCGCGTCGTCGTCGTATCGCGATTCGATCTCCTAAGTCGTTCTTAGATCGTCCATTTGGATGAATTTGGATATTGCTCTGATTTCGTAGAAATTGAAAACGTTAACTCATTTAAAGATTATTATTATCCACCTCTTTGGATTACCTTAACAACGTTATTTAAAAATTACATGTCAGTTATAAAAAATGGAAAGTTCTGTCATGACATGTAATCCACATATGTATCTCTTGCGGATAGTGCCGGAAGGCCTTGTTATAGTTCTTTTACTTGTGTGTTTCTTTCTTCCCCTAGTCTTTTGCAGGTGAGCATTTCAGCCACCTCCGTTACAGGCTTGCTTCCACTGAGGTTTCCAATTATTACCAGTAAGACTTTTCTCATATGTAATAGGGCTATTTTGGTACGTATCCAAGTGCCAAAGTGCTTCTTGTTATTTTTATTCGGTGCGGCATGCATGATGTCCTGTGCTAGATGCCATATGAACTCCCAGAACTAACAACTTGTATTCTGGCGGAACGCGGAGGGAGAACCCATCAAATACTGTCCTAACATAAGCAGATTTCAAGTTGCACAAGTAAGACCGATCAGCGGGAAGTGTAAATCTCTTGTTGACCTTAAATTGATCTGAGCATGTGAAGACATTAGGTATACAATTGTTTCCAGTTCGTTGCGACACCGATTAGAAATATTTAATAAACGACAACGAAACTCTTCGACACCTTATCAATCTTGCACCACAATGACATAGATGATGACGCAGCAATTATATTGTCAAAGCTAATGTTGGACATAGAGATATTCCAGGCAACTGTATGGCTGATAAACTCGCCAGAGAGGGCACAACACTACCAATTCTTCCGAAAAAGAGCAATTTAAGCATGCCTCTCGCCACCTGCAAAATAAGTGCGAGATCGATATCACCGATCACAGATGGATAGAAAGTAATATCTGCCTCATTACCAAGTAAATTTGGCGAAAGCTGGATCTCCAACGCTCTTACTGTCTCATCAGACAGAAAAGACTACTTATAAGCACCTTAGTAGGTTTTATAACGGGACACTGCACCATTGGCAAGCATGCCAATAGGCTTGGCCTCCTCTACAATGACTTCTACAGAAGCTATATGGACGAGGGGGAAGAGGAGATAATTCTCCATCTTCTTTGTACATGTCTGGCCAGCTTCTTTCACAATCTAAACGAACTGGCTTACATCAGCATAGGCAGTCTCCAGTGCTTCATCCCAAGCTCCGGCTGGTTCTGTGCGAGTAGTATTTCTGTTTAAAGTACAGATCCATGTGGTAACACAAAGGACCTTATCTGGTCTAAGTAAGCTTGCAACCTGCAGACTGCCACTCCTACCTAACCTTACCTAATGTTTGAGTGCCCAATTCCCATGCACATTAAGAATAAATTGCACAATTGTTGTAAGGAGTTGCAGTTATTTGTGGGCATCAGCACACCCCATTGAATTCATATCCATGAAGCACAGAGGACCTGGACAAACATGGATCTAGTTATACTGTCAAAGAGCATATAAAGCGGCAATATACATATCAGTTCCCGATTCTTATAAATATATCCATGATCGTCTGCTATAGACTTATCGCGTCTTAAACTTTGAGATATAAAGGTTCACAAGACAGGATATTTTGAAGTGGCTTCTTACTCAGCACAACCCGACGAATCTTACGTCTAAAGTAGTGATGCAATCTGCCTTGGAAGGAAATAAGCTGTGGTGGAACAGATTATCCTAGAATTGGGTCATCAATCACATATTTTCACAAAATCGCTTTAAGCTGCTAGGACATTTAGACGATATTGACATCATTGGACTCCCAAAGTGGCGTCATGGAGCCTTCTTCCAGCAGTTGATGAAACGAAACGAGTTGGCTTTGAAGTGAATGGGGAATGAGCTATGTATGAACATAATTGTAAGCTGTCAACAAACAAAGCAGCTTCAGTCCACGGAATAGGATAGAATGTCACTGTTGACAATCTTAAGTTCGACTTAAAACTTATTAACTCGACTGATAAAATGAATGCTCTACAGGCAAAGACTCTTCACGAGTCGAGAGTTCAATAAGAAAAGTAATCAATAGAAATCGGAAACTGTGGACTCCTCGAAAGCCATCTCCCGCTTAGAACTTGCTCTTTTGTGTTTTTGATTTCCTAATACTCACTTACAACCTGTCCTTTACTTCTCTTTTTCCAGAGCATCTCAACCGAACATCCTGATCCACATATAGGTTCCCGTCAAGTATCCTATTCCACCCATTAAATGAAAAAATCTGCAATTGACCTCTCAATTTACTCGAACATTCAACTAGAAACCACAATAAAGTTCTTCAAGCAATCTCCGCATCGAATTTCCTCTCGATCAGCTCTGAATCACCTTCAAATAGTAAAGTACACTTGCTTATGGGACAGATGAAAACTTAAAAGGACATTGTCTGTTATCGCTGATAAGAAATCTTATTCCCACACAGTGGCCAACCCCACACACGATGCTCGTTAGTACCTGCAGAAGAGTTTCGAATAACCCAAAGGAAACTGTCACATATCCTTATCTCAATTTATCCTTTAAAATAAATGCCATTCAATTGCAATTGAATGCAGACAGATAGTCAGAGCCTATCGGCTTGTGAAAAATGAACACTTGTGCAGAAAAGCCTGGACAGGGATTGTAACTCACTGAGTACCACATGATTTCCTTGGTCTTTCCTTTTGTCTCCCTTCTAGATGATACAGAAGCAAAAAAAAGGATATCTTTCACAATTTTTCGCAATATGGTCAGCATATTGGAAATATTTTCTTTTCAGAACTGTTACAGTAGACAGATCAATAACCAATGATCCTTCCGTAATGATCCTCCTTTGGTATTGCACACACAATGATGTAACAGTAGAAATCAAGTAAAAAAAAAGGATAAAAACGATCAGCAAGAGAGAGAATAGTATACAAGTATGTCCATCCATCCATTCGTTTGTCCATCTTAAAGACCCGTCGGGTAATATTATATCCCACTTTCCACTTCGATTGAAGCGTGCAAAATTTAATCTTAAGGATCCTTTTTCGGTTGAAAATTTTCTAGAGAAATCCTAAATTGTCGGAGGGAATAAAAGGGACACTTGAATAAAGTATATCCGCGTATGATTGGGTGAATTGAATGGACTCCAAGTGTGTTGTTGTGTGTGTTTGAAAAATCATTTCCGGTGCGGCGATAGACAGCGCCATGGGTAAACTAGTGTCCTGTACCGTACAAATATGGAACAAAATATGTAGTTCCTTGTTGCTTTCATTAGATGCGGTGTGGTTTTTATATCCAACCGCATTGGCACGCCTCCTAGATACAAATAGGAAATAAATCAAATTCAAATCAACACACAGGTACAGGTATATGTACAAGAGCAGCTCTCGTATGTAACCACAAAAGGTGAATGGTTGAATGGAAAGCGAAATTGAAGTGAAATATCCGGAAATCAGAGTGAAACCGAAATTGAAATGAAAACGAAAATGAATGTCCTTTAATGATAAGTTATCGAATTGCTGAATGAAATATGGGCGAAGGATTTATTTTCGACTGGAAAAAAAAAAACCACTGCACCCTTGTGCTCTTTAAAGCACTTTAAAAATTGTTTTTTTTTTTTTTTCTAAGGGTGCTATTTATTTTAGTAGTGTGTAATAATGTATGTAGAAAACGAAGTTTTTGAACAAAATTTACAAATAGGTTTTTCTACAAGAAAGCCTTTTCTATATAAGACTTGGACTAAGATATTTGGCTCTTAATAGGTGGTAAGATGAATACTTTTTGTGAGAAAGCATGGAATTTTACAGATTGGGAGGACATCGCAGCTCCTCAGGAAGGTGGTAGTTCGAGTTCAGCGGGCCAGGAGCCCTGTTGGCATAGTAGTGCCGTTGCGTAATGATTCTCAAATTCAATCAATGGAATATAGGTCATCCAAGAATGGCCATCACTATAATGTGTATTGAAGGATATACCGAGTTTAGCCACATGGGTCCACTACAAGCCAGTGAACCGCGCAGATCACTACAGTCCTGCTAATATCTGTACGAGTTCTGTTTTTTAGTTCCACTGTTTAGTGTAACGGCAGGGTTAGTTTCTTCCTGCACTGTGCTACCAATTTTGAGGAGGTTGCCAACTCTATGGCTTTGATAGTAGCTTGAAAGTCACTGAAGTTAGCTATGTATGGTTTGAGTATAGTGCTGTGTCTAATGGATTGCCACCAACTGAGCTTGAAAGAAGCTGGATGCTTCTGAGATGATCCATATTTAAACCGTCAACCGACTTAGACCTAGAAACAGTCTTTCATTACTTATTCATGCTGCCATTAAAAGTGAAGTCTTTTCTGAAGTTGGGTGTACTGTAGTCTGTTACTTGTGATGCCAGACTTTTTGATAGGGTATCCAGGCCATAGGGCAAGGTAGAGCAACACTCAGATTCTCTCAATCTGAATGTGCTCCACGATGCAGTATTTTTGATGTGTAGATCAAGAGAGAGTGGGATTACATTAAAAGACTCGGTCAGACATGACTGCATGGCACTCGTAACACCTAATAACACTATTATTTAAACTCTGTTAAGTGTTGATGTTGCGAACCATAAGTGAGAATAGGATACCTACATCACTGAAGTGTACATTAACAAAACCATCTTTGCTTGAAGACCCTCCTCTTGCCAAAGATTTTACTACAGGAAGTCTCATCTATAATAATCTCTCGAATACCACGCGGAACCTGCACAGATTCAGATGAAGGATTAATCAAACTGAAAGCCCATCTCTGGCCCCAAGCTAGCTCTGAATATAATTTGAACATATCAAGATTTGATGGAGACTTAAAACCATGCCAAGAACCTTGTCCGAGATGAAAGTTGTTTTTATACGAGTAGCAGGCGAAATCTCACACACTATTCTCAAAGAATTCTGACTAATAAAACCCTCGAAAGAATCTTATCAAAGGCTCAGAGGATGAAACCTTATTCTACTATCGGAAAATTTTCGCTGAACAACAGGTGAGATCAAAAGCTGAACATCTTGCATAAGTGCAAGAGATGGAAAAAATGAGTTAACAACTATCAACATTAACAACTATGGCATTCGTAGTTTGGCAGACACAGCGATGTGAAGTTGATCACAGTTTATGTCAGCTACCCGGTTTATACATATCTGTTTGTAGATGTCGCTAGCAAAATCTCACAAGCCTTGATTCATCATATAATTGATGTTCACGATTTGCTAGTAGATGACAAGAAAGCAAATCTATGTATTCCACTTTTGGACGATAGAGACGAAGCTGTGTTTAAGTGTTTTGGGAACGAAAAGTCTTTTAAACTGTCCCACGTGCAGAAAGGGAAAACCTAATATTTGATTGAGAGCGCCGGTGGAATGAAAACAGTTGGCATCATATCGTGTTGGCTGGATTGGCCCCTTGGTTTTAATTCGAATTTCTTTCTAATAAGTAGTTACTCAGTGATTGATTCATCCGCCTTAACCATCCCATCTGTCCTCCTTTTGGGAGGACGGTCCTTCTTTCCTACCCGAAGCCTTCCAGCCTTCTTTTTCGCTTTTAAACTTCTATTTATCCTCCTTTCTAATCAAAACCATAGCAGCATTCTTTTACGTAGAATAAATTCAAATTACATCGCTGCAACCGCTGAAATGAACGTTGACATAGCAACACGCAACAAATTCAAATCTGTACACGAAACTTTCCAGCCTTCTTTCTCGGTTTAAAACTTCTACTTATCCTCTTTTCATATTTAAATCATAGCAGGAATTTTTTTTTGGAAAACAAATTCAAATTACACCGCTGCAACCGCCGCAGTAAACGTTGGCATAGTAACATAGTTGGCTATTCGATTGAGTCTCAAGACTCTTCTCATAGTGCAAGTTTCTGTATAAAAAGTTCTAGAGTAAACAGGTTTAGGATTGTCTCGCGTATCGTTGAAGACAGAACAGTGTTTTTGAATATTACGCGTGGGGCAATACAGATTTGAATTGTTTCTCTTGTGCTTTTAGGGTCTAGAAGTCTTTATAGAAGCCTTTTGGGCTTGCCATTTCCATAAAACTTAAGCCTTTTTACAGTATCGTCAACCAAAAAATTCAAGTACTACCACTCTTTTTAAGGGATATGTACTCGACAATCTTTTACTTTTCATAGCGATGAATTTGACAGACAGACATTTTGATGGTGTCTTATCCAACAATGGTATGTCAATAGGAATCTGACATGTTCATGGTATTGTTTCTAAATTGTTCGGAGTTGAGAGGAGCAGTTAATAATTTAGTTCATTTAGGATATCTCCACCGAGCATTAGGTAGGTCGTAGGTAGGTTGAAGAGTTGGATGCACCGTGTGATGTAGCCTTCAAAGATCTTGGTGAGTGCAATTACGATCGTTCGGCCTCCTTGAACGAATTCAGGATAGTTAAGCCACCACCAGCATTGTTCTAACGTGATTGGTGGCCTTTCTTAGAACTTTTCACTTCTTCGTTGGCAAGATTTTGTTCTGCAGAAGTAAGAACTGCTCAGAACCTTGTCCGGAGATTGGGCATTGCCGGGGATGAATGCTGTCCTCACGCATAGTTTTGGAAGAACGTTTTCTTCGACCATTCGCAGCTTGGCATTCTTCAAGAGCGAAATTTTACAGCCATAATCGTCTAACAATTTTTGTGTGTCAATGTCTGTGCAGTCCAGACAGGGTAAATCTGCAGTGTCATCTACAGGAAGCTTGTGCAGCTTCTGTTAATGGCATCTTCCACTGTCAGATGGGATGACTGCACCTCCTGCCACTTTCGCGAAAAAAAAGAAGGATTTTGGGTCTCGCTCTCGTACTTGGCTCGGCAGGAGAATTGCCACTTGATCTGCGTCGTTTGCCGGCGGCATTTGCTTTGCTGTTCGTCTCTATTCAGCGCAGTATGGCAGGGGTTCTGCCAACAACCGTCGCTGTAGAATCTTTTTTTTCCGAGATGAGACGAACTCCCTTTAGTGACGGATTGTCCATCTTGAGGTCTTTTACCGATTCGGTCTCATAGGTCCTGTATATATCCTCTATGTCGGTGTCGAGATGTTGTGGTGCAGTGCAGTCTGACCGGTCACAGGAGTTTTGATCTATTCTGGCGTGTGACGGTAGGTCCATCTAGCACAAGGGTTGTTGAGGTTTTCAGTTGCCATAGGCTGACATATGGGTTTAAAACTATCCAGATCGCCATCAGAAGAATTTTTATTATTTTGGTTAGTTATTTTGATCTCACGAGTAGATAGGGGAAAAAAAGGCCCGTCCATGCAGTTTCCAGTTTGCTAGACCAAGGTCTCTGGCGTTCGCGATTGCCTGATCCTAAAACCGGAGGCTCGGTCTTCCTCTTCTTCGTGAACCAGGTGGCTGGGATTCAAAGATCCTCTTAGCTGGTTCATTCTTGTCCGAGCGCAACCGGATATGCTTCGCCAAATATCATCAAAATCAAAATATAATGTGCGCAACGGACGAAGAAATGAATTAAATTAAATTTAAGAATGTGTTTTTTATATTAAACAATGAACCTCAAATCGTCCTCCTTTTGAAAAAAATAAACCTCCTTTTTGGCAAAGTTTTGTAAAAAAAACCTTTTTTTGACGAAAATGAGATGGGATGGTTCCCATAGCTAATAGCTCGCTATTAATTCGCAGACATTTTTATAGATGGATGGAATTTAGACGGCGTGAAATAAGGCCGCGAATAATTTTGTACGACGGCGGTCAAAACTCATTTTAAAAATTATATTTGGTTGCGATAGTGAAATGAAATAACACCGTGAGGTCTAATTTCATTTCTCAATCGCGGAAATTAAATCATTCCTCAAAATGAAACAAAGCAAGCGCCTGCTGGCAACTAGCACTTACTCTTAGAGAAGCAACAAAGTTGCGTGAGCGGTTTAAACCCCACTGAAAAAAGGGTTGAAATCCCTTTAACCGCCCAAATACTGTTTGATTCGCCTCTAATCTGAATTTATTCTATTTAAAACGCACCCAAAATTGGGTCTAAATTCACGCGACCTTATTTCACTGAACCGTTTTAACAACGGACTCGCTCATCCAAGTGGAATGTCGATACAATGCTCGTTTCAATACCTCTACTTTGATGGAATCCACCATTGTCATTGCACTCAAGTCAATGCAAGTGTACATCCCCTACCGCAAAATCTAAACAAACCAACGAAAGAGGGCATGTATTAATTTTTATCAAAACTGTTCGATATACTGATCTGCATCCCATGGTAACATGGTTCCCATCCCAAGCAATAGGTTAGTTCGATTGACTACAACAATAGTGTCTCCCACCAAACCCGCTCTCAATTTTAAGTGGCACTTTTGTGTTCTATTGGTCGTCGTGATGCATGCATACAAAATTCCGGTAGAGGCCTTGTGGCAGTGGTCCATTAAATGCAGTAATTACATACGACATGTCGACTAGAAATGACGATGATGTCGAGGGATGCTGCGTTCCCTCCTGAGTTAGTAGTTGTAGTGACCCGCATTTCCGTTAGGTAAAAATTGTACAACGCAGCAAAAAAAAAAAAAAAAAATGGTTGAAGTGGAATTGAAGTGGCGGTTTTTTTCGCCTCCTTCTGGATAAATAAATTGTTAATCAATCGTAAGTGATCATTCTGGAGTGGGTGAAAGAAAAAAGCGAATAATGGTGTAGTGGCTTGAGTTTAGATTAAGGGGGTACTCCCATCAAATGGCTTTTAATCTTTGTTTATAGCAAATTTTCGGTCTCACTCTTGCTATGGTTAGATTAATTCCACTCATGGTGGTTCATTGATGGACATGAGCAGAGTTAGAATCATAAATTGTCCCTGAATGGGGTGCGATATGATTAGTCATTGAATTATGTTTAATAAGTCACTGTGACGATCTGCGTTAATGCTAAGCAAATGAGCACATTGTTGGTTTTTTTATTATGCATTAGAAATAAATGAGTTTTATGGACCCGTAATGTAAGACGAATCGTTTAACATTGTAAGGGTATTTAATTAGATGGACAAAAGAGAGTTAGTATAACTAGTATTCTAAGAACTCTTGCAAGAAAATGACTTTAAGTTCTCAGTGACCCAATTATGCTGTATGAGTTCGAGGGAATTATCACTCTGGCTTAAGAAAATCTATAGCTAGTGTCCTCTACAGGTTTTGGTAAATGCCCACGTCCTTTTTTTCTATGGAGGGAAAAATCTTTTAAAGACGAAACTTAGCCCGCAACTGAGCCCAGTAACAGTGTTGGATTTCCACCTACTAAACCTTTCTATGGAGGGAAAAATCTTTTAAAGACGAAACTTATCCCGTAACTGAGCCCAGTAACAGTGTTGGATGACCACCTACTAAATATACCTGACCTCTATTTCCTCATCTCTGCACTAATGTCGTCTTAGTATTTGGCTTTTAAGTATTTTCCGAATTACCTAGGAACAGGGTTGGTGGCTCGCCGAAATTTTTCGTAGGTGCTTCCCTTTTGATGGAGAAGCGTGAACATGTACCACGCAATCAATGCATGCAATCGAAGACATCCATATGTTAAATAGTAACGCAATGCTCCATGCCGCCCTCCGATTCATAGTAGGATACGTAGAATAAGTCGATGCACCCATCTACCTGAAATAGAAGTTCTCCACTGTTAATGCTATTCCACTTTGCTTGCATTTTTTTCTGGTAGGTGTTTGTTTTCGCTATTAAAGCTGCTATCATCTCTTGTTGAATCCCCATAGCTTTGACCCAAGTAGGTGCGAAATGGTATGGATGTAGATGAAGCTACTCTAGCTAATGACAGTCGTCAGCTGAACCTTCATTCTCCAATATTTGACACCTTGCGTACAAGAGCAACTTTCGCATTTGCGGCTTTGTGGCTCCTTACAAGACAGTTTTTCATGTGTGATGACTCCTAGGTATCTAATGTGCGGTTTGAATTTTATTTCATCACTTGCAACTATTAAAGTGAGGTGATGTTTTCTCTCGCTTTTCTAGGGTAACACTTGCCTACGTGAGACAACATCAAACGATCCTTATCGTTTCGTTGTCAATTTTCTCTACTTCTTCCAGCAGTTTGGCCACTTCCAAGGGCAGGTTCCAGTTGCCACCATTGAAAGCATTTTTAACGTCAAGGGTTATTATCGCGCAGTTTTCTCCAGATTGCCCTTAGCACATCTTTCCTGATATATTCTTTTGTGTGCTTTTAACTACTACTTCGTGTCTTCTTAAAATCTTTTTGTCTCCAAACCTTTTACATCTTTCAATAAGATCCTTTGCGATGATCTGGTTGATTGTCAAGATAACCATTATCATACACGAATACAAACGAATAGGTGAAGAAACCATAATCAGTTCTCATATACCGTGGTATCAACTAAACCAAGGCTGCTCAACTTTTGTAGCAGTCGGGCCAAACGTACGATTCAGACATTTTCGGTAGGCCACTGACGGTTCCTATTTTAATTACTTTTCTATTTTTTTATAATAAAAAATTCAATATTATGAAGTGTAATAGTTGTTTATTAAAATAAGAAAAAAAGGGCATTTAATGCCAAATAACGAAGCAAAATTGTACATATGTAGGTATCTTAACTCTTTCAGGGGCACTTTCATATAAATTACAATATATGTCTTTTTTGTTGTTTCTAGATATATTTAGAATAGAACAATATTGAAATGAATGACAAAAAAATTTTTGGAGTGGGGGCTTCTGAGAAATCAAGTGGTTAGCTTCGGTAACCACCGGCGCTGTAGAACAAAAAAAACCACTATTAAACCACCTTCTATCAGTGTGAAAGTACATTATAAACACAAAAATATACCCATTATTTATCAAATATATCTAAAAGATGTCTAAGAGCATCAAATAAAACAATCACAACAATAAAATACAAACTCACCATATTTTCAATAGTTTTTTTTTCCGAGCATGAGACAAAAACACCACACCAATTTCAGAATGCAACACAATTGACACATCAACGATTACTGGTGCAAATAACCACCTCAATTTAATCAGGCATAATGTGTACTGATATGTTAGATCATACACCAGTTTCTAGAGCAAAAGAATTTGAAGAAAAAAATTCGGAAATACGTGGTAAGCGTAGCTAACCACTGACCCTGAAAGAGTTAAATGAAAATCTTAATAAAATCAATGTGATTTCTGACATTGTTTCTGTTGTAATAATTTACTTATGTTAGGCATCAAATCGGATGTCGCTAGTAACAACAAGTCACAAATATGTTGCTCAGTTAGTGATGTGCAGGAAATTTTCAAATTTCTTGCGCGGGCCATCTTAAATTCGTTCGCAGGTCTGGGGTTGAGCAGCCTTGATCTAAACACATGTACAATAGCCAGATTCCTTTTACCAGAGTTCAATTAAAAGAATTAAGACTTAGTCGGAAGCAAATTCAAATGGATTCAGGTGTCTTCAGAGGGCACTGTGCAATGGAAAGGAGTGACGAAATTAGCCCTCTCCTTATAGGCTTCATTAGTTATTCTTATGGGGGTCTATAGGGTCTTTCTTGTACAATGGCCCAGTCAAAGGTCAGAAGACCAAGAATTCAACCAATTAACAACCCCATGTAGAAAGGAGAAGAGGTTTGGAAAGGGAAACTCGCATTAACTCTCTTATGTAGTGAGAGTCATTGTATCTACACTGCATCGACTTGGTACAAAAGAAGAAAACGGAACCTGGTGGCGGGCATCTTCAGATAAACCTTCGAGCGGAAGTGTTTCCTAGTGGTGTGTTGATGATAATACTAGTGAGCAGTTGATTTATCAGCACGCTAAGTGAAGTCTCTACTTAAAGGTTTAGAAGTGCATTTGCAAATTACTAGCCAGTTGCTCTTGGTCTTCAGGATTACTGCTTTCGGAATGATTTACTGGCTTTTCTTCTTAAGGTTTTGGAAACCGCATCACAGCCTGAAGATTCAAGTTCCTGCAATTGAGATATATAATGCTACAGAAAAATCTATAAACGAACAAAGAGTCATTCCATGAACAATTACAACGTGTGTTGTGTAAACGCATTAATAATAAACAATTCTGTTGAATAACAGTCAAAAAAAAAAAACATTTATTAGTATTTTTGCTAAGTCCATTTCTAATCTGGTGGATGCGATTTTTTCATATCTCCAAGAAGATGCTTTCGAATTCACTGTGGAGTGACAAAGTGCTAGAAAGAACGAAACGAAAAAAAAAATCTCGCTTATCAACTAAACTTGCTCGGTTGCTTTGCATTATGCTGTAGAGGTACTGATAAACATGTCCCCGCAACCGGTGAAACACTCAGTTCAAGCAAAATGCAAAAACGCGTCCCAAGTGAAAGTGAATGCTTATTTTTGGGTTTAGGATTGACTCTGCGTCAAGATCAAGGATGTCGCCATGCTTATCTTCGGGTCGGCTAATGCACCCAACAAAATTCCGAATTATACATAATTAAATGATGGTTTGTTATTTTTATTGAATTCAAAGAGTGCATACTCATGAGTACGCACACGTCGCAAAAAAGATTGATTTTTGGAATTTTTCTTTCTACTTCATTTGCAAGTGCAAAGTATCATATCTGTCGGGTAGACGGCGAACTTTGGCACTGACTAGACGATTGAGATACTTTAACTTCATGCATATGTTGCATGATCAATTTGTTACGAATTGTGGTTTCACAGATAATGGATACACTTGTGGAAAGTACGTATGTACCGACTGTTGCTTGACAGTTGTAAAACGATGTATGAACATAGCCGAAAGTTATTGTAAAGGGTATCCCATTACGAGCACATCATATAATTTTAAAATAAAATTAATCTTTTTTTAAGTTAGCGACAGTATTTTTATTTCATAGTATGGTAGACGGACAGCGATTAATTTCTGAATAAAATATTGTGTAAGCACCTAAAGCCTTTTGTCAACAACCTGATTGCTCTATATCAGTGTTAGGCCAGGAAAGTTCATCACCGACCAAATGATCATACAACAGCAGATCTTGGAAAGGAAAAACTTAGGAATTTCAAATCGATACAAACTACCATTTTATCTATTTTAAGGTCGCGTATAACAGAATTTATAGAGACTAGCTATGGCATCCCTGCCACCCTCGTCCACCTGTGCAGGATGACAATGGAGAATGCTAGCTGCTCGGTCAAGGTCGGTAAAGATCTCACTGAGGCTTTCGACGTCAAAAAATGATTTAGACAAGGCGACGCGCTGTCATGCGCTTTTTAATAACATCATTCTTCAAAAATGGGGGAGAACTCAAACGTCAACACCAGAGCCACAATCTTTCAAAAGTCCATGCAATTACTCGCATGCGCTGACGATATTGACATAATTGGAAGAACGTAGCGTGATATCAGAGATACCTCACTATGCAGCGCAGTCAGACTCAAAAAATCTGGGTGCTGAACTGCAAGGCCTTACGGTCTCAGCAATATTCTGGATTCGCTACTTAATGGCATGGTAACATTTCCAAACGAATATATCACACCCAAACTAAACTTTGACAAAAAAGTTCCACGTAGAATTTCCTACCAGAGCTCTGTGGAAGAAAGACGAAGTAGTGATGAACCTCGACACGGTCATCTACACCAACGGATTAAAGATGAACTGTGGTGTGAGGACCGGTGTCTACTCGGTATCACTGAAAATATCAATATTTTGCCAGCGTTATCCAGGCGCAACTACTGGCAATCCGCCAATCTTGCACGCAACTCGGGAATGACATAATGTACAAACAGAAATAACCAAGCCGCTATCAAAGCTATTGACTCGGATAGCATATCCTCCAAACTGGTACAGGACTGCCGGAACAAGCTTGCCCGCTTGGGTGAAGACTTCAGGGTCTTACTGCTCTGGGTTTGAGGGCACAGTGATATAAAAGGAAACGAGCATGCAAATGGACTGGCCAGGCAGGGCTTAGACCTACACGGCTCTCTCGCGGCAAGGGTCCATATCCTGCTAAAAGCGGTTAAAAGACAAATCCACTCACACTTCCGGCAGGAGGCAGGTTAGCCAACTGCGCTTTATCAAGAACTTACGATCAAAATAGAACTTAAGACCTACTAAACAGAACCCGCTTAGATGTCACCAGAATGACGGCGATAATAACGGGGCATTGGCCAATTGGAGACCATGCGGCCAAACTAGGTATTCCATACAACCCCCACTGCCGCAATTGCGAAAACGAAAATTAGAAGGAAACTCTCTCCTACTTCCTCTGCAAATGTCGGGCACTAGCAAGAGCAAGACTGCGTGCACTAAACCAACCATTCTTCGACGACCTGAAAGACATCTCGGGTAAAATGATACGCGATCTAATCCACTTTCTTAACCCTTCTGCTCTGTTAGGGTCATTTCATGACCCAAAAGGATTATAAACTTAAATATTTTTATTTAGAGTCGCTTTTTTCTCAATTCCTTCCTACTCAGTGCATGAATTTAAACATATTTTAAGTTAATTCAGTCGGTTATTTTACAGTTATATTCCAGACATAGTTTTAGCTTGGTGTATGCACATGGTACGTTTGGGTCACTTTGTGACCCGACGACCTATTCAGGGTTTTGTTCGTGTTTTCCCGCGTGAAATATATTTGTTTGTCTTTGCATTGTTTGCAATGACAAAGAATGCATTTGACTGGAAATTTCAAATTCACTTTGGACGAACTGGAATACCACCTGAAAGGAACCAGGGTGAACGAGTCGTTTTAGACATAGTATCGGAATATCTTGGAAAAAATGTCACAACAGATCAACCAAAATTTAGCATTAGAGTTGCTCAAACGAAAAATAACTACTGTTGGCATAGCTCGAAACAACAAGAGGTTTTTACCAGTTCATACTACTGCTCAAGAACCTCGCAAGCTTGTAGGATCCAAGAGAAGGAAGCATTTGTACAGTATATACTGAAACAGTACAAAGTTACTTTGACAATTCGCCCAGATCAATAAAGAAATGTTCTCCGAGCCTTGTCTTACTGTCTCTACTAAAACTTGGACATTCACATAGGAGGTGGAATGTGTCCTCCTCCACGTCTACGCCACATCCTCGGTCCAGAGCATTCTTGAGGTGCGGCATGTCGTGAGTGAAATCCATCTCTCGTTCGCGAGTTTTATGGATTTCGTGGTTATGTTGGACTTTTTTAGTTCTAGTGGGGGTAGGATTGAGTCATCGGCCATTGTCATATCCATCTCAGAACCCATTCTTGCTAGCTCATCCGCCTTTTTGTTCCCATGGATGCCCTTATGAGCCGGGACCCAAAAGAGTGTGACGTAGTGATTTGCGCTGAGTGCCACTTGTAAAGTTCTAGATTCCGAAAAAAGATTCCGGAAATATATGAATGTAACAAGTCAAGTAAGGGTTGTGTTGACACTATGGATCAAATGGTTCATACATATTCATATACAAACTACAAACTAACCGGTAGTCAGTAGCTTTTCTTTAAAATTTTATTGACATTTCTGCGCTAAATCCCTTCATATTGTGGACCGAAATTCATCAAATTGGAATAACCATAAGCTCTATAAAAGTCGTCTTTTTTTACAAGAGTTAGGTGAGCATTTAGTTCGGGCATGTATTGTTCGACCAAACCGTCTTCCGCGAGCCGAAGCTTCTGCTGCCATCGTTCGTAACATCCGAAATTAGGAATCAACATCACCAACATAAACTAAACATTTAAAGTTAGCGATCGCAAACGCTGCAGGTTTTGTCCTCCAAATGATAAAAAAATGAAAACTTTTAGTACATGCAGTGTTTGCAATAAGCCAGTATGTCCAACATGTCGTCATAGCAAAGTCATTTCTACTACTTATTGTGAACAACATATCCCATAAAATCTTAATTTGCATGTATTTTACTTTTGTTTCACTGAATTTATCTTTTTTTCATCAATTTTATTGACAAATATATGTGGGTTATTTTGTGACCCGAAACGCAACACGTGTAATTTTTTTCTAACAGAGCAGAAGGGTTAACTCCTCAGGCTGGATCTAGGTACCGACTGTCTCACACTCTCAACAACACACATCACCAACAACAAAAAGGCACACCTAGTGCTATTTGGGTTGAACCGCCAACTCTACCTACCTAGCTAGAGCGTTTGTAAGTATTGAGACGGAATTGGCGAAGATGGGTTTAATGATGAACGGGGCAAAACAATTTATATCCAGGGACTCTATCTACATTGGCTCCCTTATTAACTCAGGCAGGGACACTAGCGTCAATATGGCACAGAGTCATGGACCCTGTCCAAAATGACTCAACGAATTCGGCGTGCGAAATTGGAGGCAGCAAGCTAACGATCGCTTGTTGGTTAAGGGCCAGTTCCACCCCGGAGTATAATGCCATCATAAGAAGAAGGAGAATAAGAATTTACTCGTGTTTAAGGGGTTAGATATGATATTATTCACACAGCACAAGTGATGGTGTAGTGGTTTAAGTCTTGTCTCAGAGGGTGGTGTCCACAATAAACTGCTTAATAATTTACATAATTTCTTTCGCACTGATGTCATCATCATTACTCAGTACCTTAATTAGGTTTTTCGCAGTTGGTCGACTTTCTTAACATCAAGTCAAACCTGAAATCTTTAGCATGACAAGCGATTATGCTTTTCACAACACCATGGCATGGACTCCTAATTCGTTGTCTATGAATACCAAATCCAGAATAAAGATTTTAAAAAACTCTTTGCAGCAAGCTTTTCAAAATGTCTAATCGTTGTTAACTTTGTTGATTTAGATAGATAGATAGATTTTTTATTTTCGTGAATAATTTATAAAGTAGCTATCGCACAATTTACATACCTACCTAGGTACAGAGATTTGATAATACTAGTTATCTTTCTACTGAAACAGTTTATTTGTTGGACATGAGAATAACTATAGAAAGAAGTTTGGTTTGAAGAAAACTACGACAAAAACCTTCAATATATGTAAATACAAAATCAAAAAATAAAAAATAAAAGGAATTACAACTATAATAAATTAACAGATAAGAATTAGATAAATATACATATAATGGAATAAATAAATAAATAAGTAGTTAAATAAGCGAATAAATAATTAAATATGTAGTTGAGTTGATAAAATAAAAAGTAATTAAACAATCAAGAACGCAAAAATCGAATGAGTAGATAAACAATCGAAACATAAATGACAAAAATTTATAAATAAATTAACAATTAGCTAACAGATAAATAATAAATAAGCAAATAAGGGTTTGAGTAACTAATTAAAATAAATAAATAAATACGATATGTTTATTTCAATATTTGCCACTAAGTGTAAGTCAGCAGTAGAGTGATCACGAGGGAGATTGAGCATCATTTTTAATACCCTATTTTGCGCTATTTGTAGTTTTTTTATGTGGCAAGTAGCACAATTACCCCAGACCCCAGGCAACGATTACGATCTTATTTTCCTTGCTTAGTTGGGATTTTCGATTTATTAATGGGTAAAGCATCCTGGTGGCGAGATTTATCCTGTCGATCGTTTTTGATACGTGTTCCCTGAAAATCAGTTTTGTATCCAAATGAATACCCAGATATTTGACGTTCTGCTGCCAGTACACGTTTATTGCATTTAAACAAAGACGAGGATTTGGGAGAAAGCGATGCTTCCTTTTTCGGTCAAAAAAGATAACTTGCATTTTCTCAGTATTCATCTTTATTTTCCATTTTTTTAAATATTTATCTAATATTCCAAACGCAATCTGGATGTTCGTCTAGATGTTGAGACTTATGTAATTGATGCGATGAAAATATGGCAGTGTCATCTGCGTATGTCGCAATTTCACATTCCGGTAGGTGAGGAAGATCGGAGTTCTACCTTCCACCTGACGCTAACGCTACTGCAATTGTCAACATCTCGGCTTAGTATACTGAGGTTCTTATTCTCAGACTGAATTGTTAGATTGTATCTGAATCATTCGGAAATATCCTCTATCCCATGATTTGTAGAAACTCTAAACTCAGTATCGACAACAAATTAATAATTTACAAAACCATATTTCAAGCCATCCTCTTGTATGGAGCCCCTGTCTGGCACGATTGCGCTAAAACACATAAAATGAAGCTACAGAGATGTCAAAATAAATTATTAAAAATTATACTTAATCTGCCATGGCATTATTCGACTATTAAACACCATGAAAAAGCCAATGTCAACTTAATACCGTATCTTATCGATAAAGCTAAAATAAATTTCTTTAAAAAATGTTCTCTTTCTGAAAACGATCTTATTAGGCAACTCAATCCGTCTTGAATTTATCTTTATTATTTTGAAAGGATAACCCTAGAATATGTACGGGAAGATTGCAATACTAGTTTTAAGAGATACATAAGGGTTTTTGTTTGTAGTTTTCCCTTTCATTCCTTTATTATTTATAATTAATTTATTACATAATTGTATATCTTAGCTGTAAAGGATTATATAAAATATCCTAAAACCCTGAAACATAAAATATAGAGTAATAAACTGTTATACTTTAGCTACTTGAAATAAATAAAACAAGGAAATTCGGAAATATACCTGCGCAAGCTTTTTCATGTTGTGGTAGGTAGTGTGTTCCCTTGTGATCCAAACTTCTCAGGTTCGAGCCCGATCGAGAAATCGTAACAGCCACCGAAAATGAAAAGAGAAACGAACTAAATCCGAGTTTCCCTAAATGCTACATTAAAAAGGGGTTTCTGCGTTGTAGTACAAGGACGAAATCAAGTGCAAGTGGTATGGGATTTGGAAATTTATTTTTAAAAAATGATCTATCCTCAATCATGGATGGTAAAGTTTCATAACACTCTATAACGTTAACAAGTCTGTGGAACTTTTCCTTAACCCTGACTTTTCCCCGATCGTTCATAGGCATATCATCCTTTCTCATGACGCCAGTGCCATTTGGCATCTTATCAAGTGTCGACAATTCAGATTCTTCTTCCTCCTTTTGAAGATGATTGAATCTGTTTTGCTCGCATTAGCCGAGAAGCTAATTCCACTTCATCTGCCTTAATAGTATAGGTACCGATCACCTCTAGATTGTCCAGAGTAATGATTCACAAAATGGGTAGTATAACATATATCTGCCGCCATTTCCAGCTGGCCCTCCCTCTGAGCCTGCAGACTCCAGTCAGAATATTGTTTGCCCTTTTTTAAAGCATATTTTCCAGTTGATGTCATGCGTACAAGTTAATGTACTTAGCTGCCAGGGCTGTAGGCATGTTTTTGGCCGTAATGCTTTCCATACGATCCATCATAATCCTTTTTTCAATAAAAGAATGAAAAGCTTACCGGTTTGAAGAACATAATATTTGTTTGTTTCCAGAAAACACATTTTTTTCGTGCTAGACCAGTTACGCATGTTCCTCTACTTGGTGAAGAAATAACTTGGTACCAATTTGAGTACCAACTTCTGGTCTGATGCCGGAAGAAATTGACCGAAAGCCTGCACCCCATTGCAAAAGAGCTAGAAGTATCATCATCAATACCATCAGATTCTGCAGTCTTTTAAGAGGCAAAGGTGACTATTGCATGTTTGATCCTCTCCAGCGTAATTTGTACTTTCAGCCTCAGTCCGCTCTTTATCGTACACCCTTTATAAACACTATTTTATAAGATCCCTTATTCTCTACAACATCCCAACGAAAAGCAAATTGATTGAAATCTACAAAATACGCACCAGGTGCAGAAAAAATCCCAATTGAATCGAACATCTTCAAAAGGTGTTATCAAAGCCACCCACTATCATGACAAATCGATCGCACCTAAGCGCGCCGACTCTTAATGCTGATCCTTTAGGAGTACCTAACCGTCCAACCATAAAAATCGTGATGACGTACGACTTTTTTATTTATTTTCTTAACATGATTAATGAGTTAACGATGGTGTATAGGGATACACCAATTCCAATTCTAAGCAATTCTCAAAAAAAAAAAAAAAATTCGTCACAAGTCCTTTGACTTTTCCACGCAACACAACATAATAAACTGCGCACGGAAAAGGACACACATACACACAAGTACTCTTCAGCACTTGGGTACTATCGCAGGACAGTCGGGACACATTGTTACTCCAGACTTTCATTCTCTTTTGCTTTATATGTTGCCATTCATAAATCAAGGAGCCCTTAAGGATGTTTTCCTTCTTTAATTTTCTATGTTCAGCAGTTTTCTATATTTTTTTCAAAGGGGCTGGTGGCAACTCTCCTGTATAAGGACAATATTATTAACAACTCCATAAAGCATTCGATGATTTATCGTGTAGCAAACCGATCGAATAAGGACACAAAGTCAAAGGATACTTGCTACCGAAGTAAATTTTAATTTGTTCCGCATTGAAACTCTTTCCAATCGAGAGGTCCTCGAAAATGTCTTGCCAAATTTACATATCATCGACATTTTGTTGAACAGAGTATTGTGGACGAGAATAATGACCCCATGTTATGCAGTTAATTTGAATCCCTATTTCGAAAATCAGTAAACCGTTGAAAATCCCTTGTCAACGAGACGAGACACTTTTGGATATGTCCATCAGTGGTGACATGATTGTTGACAGTTTTTCACGTGGAAATTCGATACTTTTCGTCATGAAATTTCAAACTATGAAGCGCAATTTGCCGTTATTCATGAAACCAGTAAAAATTGTATCCCCCTTTAGATGTCTAGGGAGAGCTAATCAGCCTGTTTTAAGGTTTCTCTGTTGAGAGAAAGTTTTTGGAAGTTCGTGAGTTGTCCTTGCGGGACAACAAGGCACCTCTAATTGGATCAATATGGGATAAGTAGCAATGACAGTTCGGTCTACATGTGTACTGGCTTAGAACTTTGTAGGGTATCAATTTTGAATGGGGTTCTTTTTTTTTCTATCATGGGAAGCCGTTACAGCTGACTTAACTTACTGATTGAGCCGGTTAAGGTGCACATTGTTGGTTGCGCGATGACAACTTGGCGCCAAAATTTATTTGATTGAATTTATTTCTTGCGAAGGTAACAAAATGTTCGCCTTATTTGTTGTAAAAATAGTTTTTAGTGGAACTATAGAATTCTGTATCCTGTAGTAATGTCACATTCCTTTCACTCCCTAGTTTTGGTTTAGCTGTTCATCGCTAGTAGTATAATTTTCTACGACCTTTTTTTCATGATTCGATAACCGGTATAGTTCGGTGTTTCCACCCGCTTTCTCGGAAATATTACAGCGTTGACCGGTTTGCGTTAAGACCGGTTTGCCCTGCCTGAATTGGTTTCATTGGTGTCCGTTTCGATTTGGCCCTTTGTTGCTGGTACACCGCCAGACATTTTTGCATTTAATCCTCATTATTTCGCACCTGATTGGAGAGATCTACAGGATCTTGGTTTGCGTCATTATTGGCTATTGTGAATATGGCTGCTTTGAGCTCTTTACTAATGGAGAAGGTAGAATGCTAATTAATAATCCAAGTTACTTTTTCTCCATCTACTATGCTAATGATGTCTCAATTCCCTTTGGCCAAAAGGAAATTTTGAGCAAATCTCACCCTACACAGCACCTAGCGGAATATGACTTTCTTTCGATATGCAGACCTGAAGGGCTGACCCTCGCCTGCCTAAGTCTTCATCTTGTCCATTTTTTCCTCAACATTACTCTGACAAGGAACACAGAGGAAATTAACCTTGAACCCGTAGCACAACGCTGCAAGTTCCTTCCTGCCATATGCTACCAATTTGGAAGATGAGGTTGCCGAATCTACGGCCTTGATGGTGGAATCTGCAGTCCATCTTTAAACCGTTGCTAAAGTCAGCTGTACCTGTAAGTATGTGAGTCTTTCATCACTTCCTTATGTTTCTACTCTTCACTATAAGGTAGGCATAATCTTCTCGAAGTTTAGCTTGGGTATGCATTAGTCTGTGACGGGTGCTACCACGTTCTTTGGATAAGCAAAGTAACACCCAACATTTTTTGTATAAAGATCGAGAGGGAGTGGATATAGGAATACCTTGAACAGACATGATTGCATGGCACTTTTAATACCTAATGTCTTTTGAACTCAGCTAAATTTTTTTTGAGATGTTGTGTTAGTTCGTTGGACTGCTAAGCGAGAGGGCATAGGTTCGATTCTCAAAAACCATTCAATGTTTTTCGCGGCACCACCTCTGCGCAGGTATAACAAACCTGCAGGAGTATAATCTGTGACGAAAAAGCTTCTCATCCCGCCGTTCGGTGTCGCGGCAATAAAATTGTACGAAGAATGTATCATGCACAACATGAATGGTTGTGAGAAGCTAGGACTTGGCTCTCTGCGAGCTGTCGCGCCAAATATTTGTACGTTTTTTGTAGGTTAGCAACACCTTTTGGTCAAAAGTTTCCCAACATTCCATTTAATTTTTCTTAAATGATGATTCATTCAAATCGTACTGACTTCCTTACGAATTTGAGTGATGCCGTTGGTCCTTGACATGGCAACTGATTTAAAAAACTGTTTAGAGTTCTCTGAAGCTATTTGTGAACGCTATCACTTTTCTTTCAACGTCTGTGGGACAACCATCTTTATACCTTTAGCTGGCATGCCTGGATATAAATTCAGTTGACCAACTTGTCTACGTGTGGTTGCTCACCTAC
Source organism: Criorhina ranunculi (assembly GCA_951813785.1). Lineage (NCBI taxonomy): Eukaryota > Metazoa > Arthropoda > Insecta > Diptera > Syrphidae > Criorhina > Criorhina ranunculi. Next base: position 19,930,295 of record OX638383.1, read on the forward strand.
CTGGTGGCTTTCAGAGTTGTTGGCTCGACTTGTAGAAGCACCTCGTCCTAGATTTGGATTAAAACTTTCTTTATCGCAAAAGGAATGTGTGATTAAGGAGTCAAAGTGCATCCTTCTCTTAGCAACAAAGTTTGCTAGAGAAATCTACTATAAAGTCAAGAGAAGGGTTTTCCCATCCGTACTTTCCAGCAGTTGGAAGGCATTCAGGTCATTGCTAGGCGTCGATTCCGCATTTTTGCTCTTTTTATCTGAATGCAAATATTAGCACTCTTCAACTGTTATCGCTTTGTGAAAGGCATACTTTGTTCTGCCGGTACTTTAGTGTCCTCTGTGAAGACATGGTATAGACCATTTTACTGGTAGTTCTGTATGATATCAACTTAGCTTCAAGAAAGAATTTATTTAGAAACGCTTTCTGAATTGTTCAATCTACTTTACACCTCGCAGCACGTGTTTCAGTTTGTCCCGCGTTTCCCAGAGCGACCCTGGCTGTATCCGCCATAATTTGTTTTCCTTTAATACTGTGTTACAAAATATTTATTTGAAACTCTCTTATCCGTGCAGATACCATCTGCCACCTATCAGCGGCCTATTAGTAGCTATTATCTGCCAACAAACCCATACCACCGAACAATGCACCTCCAAATTAATTATCCGATTAAAAAACCTTACAAGTCAAGGATCTCAATTAAGTCGTTTCGACAGCCTTAGGGTTTTGGACAGTGCGTTGCAAAACAACATCTCGCTCTGCAATAGCATTCAATCGGCTGATTGAATCTTAATCCTTATTGCGATTCAATTCCGTATTCAGGGTATAAAGAAGGTCGCTACATTATACTCCTACAAAAGAATGCACAGGAGCAAGCTATGAATAGAAAGCGGAAGGATATTCGTCCTCTGAAAACTGTCAAAATGAAAACAAGGACAAAGTTCGTTCTTCAACATGTTATATGTCGACCAGTGCACAATACATGTCGCTCCGTATTCTTGTGCAGGACTTCCTTCTGATTTGTCTCCTATTTTTGATTATTTGAGGACTTTTTTGGTCGTTTCATCTTTTCCTCTGTTCGGTTATTGTGCAATTGCCAGTGGGTGTCCTTTGTTAAGTCTTATAGACATATGCATCTTTGTTTGTATTAAAATACACGCTCAAGGAAATATCATACAAGGATTAGAAATATGTCAACGGTACTTGATTTTCGGGTAGACAGTAGGCAGTCAGTAGGGAGCATTAAGAAGCTATGCAAGGATCAAAGAGTGGCGATTAGAGAAATATGTACCTGCTAAATGTCGAAGTGGGTATATGATTTGGAATGAGAAGCGGTCAGTAATGTAGTACGTAAGAGCAGTCTCCGTTTTGACGAAATAAGAAGGCAAAATAAAGAACAAGTTGGTAACCAAGCTTACTTAGGGAATATTTGATTTCTGTGATAGCATTGTTTAAGGAGTTGACTGTGGTAGACGTTTACTTACTTCAACGGGCTTCAAGTGGTGAAGTCTCTGTCTGAGACAAAGCAGCCTTCTGTATTACGTGATCCTAGGGTGGTTGTTGCCAGTTTGATAGACTATACATCGATGCGATTAAATTATCATTAAATTGGAGGCTTGATCCATGACCATGGCATCCGAACTAAAGTGCTGGGGTTTGAAAACTCTCCAAGCTCTATCGTTGTTGCAGGTAAACTCTTCAACTCTGTTGCGCTCGGTAGTTTTTTTGCAGACATTTTCCATTTCATCCTCGTTGATATTAATGCCAACTTTCTTCGAATTCCCTTTCTTCGAAGACCCATGCTTCTGAGTCCAATGGTTTTCAGAAGCTCATTTAGAGGGTTCTCACAACGAGTCCTATAACGATTCTCAAGTAACAGCTGCGTGTGTTGACATCAACATATGACCAATGATTGCAGTATTGGCATCGAAACCGGTCTGTTGCATAAATATATTTGGAATATGTGTCATGGTTACCAAAGCCGTCCGCAGATTATTGGTTATGCATAGCTCCGTCTTACTGTGGTCCTTTTTCGTTTGTTGTGGAGTCTTTATAGATACCAGTAAGTAGCTGCAATGCACGATTCGCAGTATATGGTTCTCCGGTGCTTACATACTAAACCATACCTCTGCCCTCTTCTACCAATCTCTTCGTATGACTGTGATTAGGTATTTCTTCCTGGCGCTGCTGGTTAGCATTATGTGCTATTTCGTATGCATCTGTCGCTTCGGCTCTTTTTAGTCTTTCGACACTTCTTGGTTCGTTCCGTTCGCTCGTTATGCAGGAATAGATCTCCAACCAGTCGCCCTCTGACTTAACCATATGTTTATTAGAAGCTTCGGGGTTGGCAGGTTCACTCTTCCCTTAGCGAAGCACTTGCAGTGAAACATAGCTTGTTCTGCGTCTTCCTCTTCATCTGGACATTCGTATCCAAACCTGTGGAGATATTTTCGATAGCCCGAATAGGACAGGACAGGACAGTGGGAGTTGAAGTTCCCACGTGCTCTCTTTGTCTAGACCTTGATAATGGGAATCAGACCTGGCTTGCCGGAATGCAATAGGTGTTTCCCTTTGTTCTATATTACCCTCCTGGTAGTGATGGCCTCTTACCAGTTCCTGTTTCCCCTAAGCTAAAAATTTTGAATATCGTTAACGAGAATGTCGTTGAGCACCAATCCGGTTATAGCAAAGGCTAATTTGTCCAGAAACAATTTCCTGGTCTATTATCTGTGGAAAGAAACATCTAGCTGCCAAACGAAGTTAGAAGGAAAAAAAAGGTGTTCATAGCATACCTATATGCTTAAAGAGGTTAAGTCCTGCTATGGTAGCCTAACAGTCTTTTCTAAGAACTTAAACACATCTCATTTTGTATTCATGTCCTTTTCCCCGATTACGCACAATGTGGGTAATATTATTACAACTTCAACATCCTCCGTATTCCTGCAATTGATGAACAATCTAATTTCGTTTACAATGTATGAAATGAACCAATGAAGGACCTCTTATAAGTGAAATTATATAATTTCCTTACTTCAATAGGAACCAGCATCATATTGGTGCACGACTTTCTCCTTTCATCTTGACTAGCACTTGAGAACAGCAACTAGTCACAATTAGCTGGTATCATCAATCGAAAATCAAAGAAAAATTAAAGAAAAACGAAATATTGGTCCTTGATACAGATATAACATGCCGTATAGGGGTCAATTAGAAACATTAGTCTTTCGGAGACCAAATGATGGCTCTCAACGGCAGAACAGCATAAGGCGCAGAACCCCTGGGAAATTTTGTAAACATCCCAACAGTTTCGTTTCATCGAATCTAGCGCAATTTTTACTTTCAAAAAGGATTTACGCATGACCAGCATATAATGAGTAAGGATAATTTCAATACTGACCATCAAGGGAATTCATCATCCAGGTAGTGGAGAGAGAGAGAGTTGCACAATGACCGAGCGGAAAAACACGGCTAAAAGCAAACGATACTTGGGGGAATATAAGAATAAAATATTTTTGCATTCAAAGGTATCCTTCAAATCCTGGGAAAATGCATCATCCTTATCTTCACAAATATAACAAACGATGCATCATTTATATAAAATTCCATCATCATCGGTTGGGTTCCATTGAATGCGTAAGAAAGGATGAAAATAGACCCTTTCATCGTTCAGAACATGTTCCCACATGAATGCAAAATGACTTTCTCACACAACAAACAGGATAAAGAGGATCCTTCGTTCTCATAATCACAACACTAACCAACCATCACTTGTTGTAATATGCTCTATGGTTACATCGATGCGCTTACCAAAGGATTGCTGTGTCTGCAGGTGAAAGTGTCACGATGTCGTGTGAAAATTTTCTCTTCGATTCCTATTTGTCAAAGGATAACAGAAAAGTGAACGCATCATTGAGAAAAGGACCAGTCGGACTTAGTTGCGTTGTGTAGGTTTCCTACGATGAAATTGAAAGTGGCGACTGCACTTGGCCGTTGGAAAGTCAGACACACAGGAAGTTGATTTTGTCTCGCCTTTTTGCGGTGATCCTTGAAGAGAGTTAGCTGTTGTACATGCAGTGCTATATTGTCAGGGGATTTGTTTTTCTTGTGGTGTTTTGTTTCCTTGCATATGGTGTTGCGCAAAGTGACACAGAATATGCTGCAAGAGTCTATGCGATGGATAAACATCCGCTGTTTACTGAGTATTCGGGCACAACAGGTGGATTCCGATGTGGACTAGGTCAAGTGGTCTGTGGAATGGTTTTCATATAATCTCAGTTATGGTGGTATATGGTGTATGTCCAGCAGGCCAAGCAAAGTAGTTTGATATAGGGCAGTGGTTTAGTGGTTTTTATAGGAAACGGCGGATAGTTTATTTGCGCGAATGATGTGCAGTCTGTGCAGGTGAGAAATGGAACAGAGAACAGGACCGCAGATCAAGTTACTGATAATGCATGCATTCTTCAGGTTTTTTTTGCAAAGGTTTTAACAAAAATCCACCTGTATATGTCGACATTTAAACTAGAACTTGCACTTCTACTTCCCAATTCATAGGAATAGTAGTTCAGTGCTATGGATTACAGTCCTGTAGGACTATTATAATCGTCGTGCTTAACGTATGTAAGATAGAGGCTAAGCGTTATTGAAATTAATTAAAATGCATCATCACCTCCATCTAGTTCAGTTGTACAGCATCAGAACAAGATTCTCCAACAATATAAAGGCTTGGCAGCAGAGGAAATTAACAGTTTCATCGGGTACCTTGAACGAGCTACTTTAGAAAATTTCAAATACGCCAGAGGTTTCTGACGATGAAATAGTGGCGGAAGAATGGAGCTCTCATAGCTTAAATTGGTACTTATAGGGTAAACCCAGACTCATTTGTCTAATTTATATTTTATTTTTATTTAATTAGCTTAATACTAGCTACATGGCACTTAATTCTAAAAACTTAAAGTAATATAATAATGATAAGATAGTGGGGAGCAGGAAGCTAACTGATTTGATTATTTCTTTATTTGGTCTTATAAAGTAACAGTTAAAAACTTAGACTATGGAGAGAAGGTAGAGGGAGTGAGCGGGTCGAAATATGGTTAAGAGGGGGAAGAGGGATTGTGGAGGGCGTTTCTCAGAGAGGATGTACTTAAGTGAAAATTAATATTGTAATGCATGCCGTTAGCCTTACGTAGCATTCTGGACATTGGTTCGTGAAAACCATAGTTGGTGCGGTGGGAAACGAGATGAAAGAGGGGTACGGACCTGAGGTTACGTGGATTGGTGTTGAACGAGATCAATTGCAGTAATGCGGGGCAGTCGATATTACCAGATAATAACTGATGGATAAAGAGTATATCAGCAACATCACGACGCTTTTCGAGGGACTGTAAGTTGATCAGCCTCAAACGATCTGCATAGGGTGGTAAGTTGAAATTGTCGATCCAAGGAAGGCCGCGTAAGGCAAACCGAATGAACCTGCGCTGGACAGCTTCGATTCGTAGAGTGTGGATTTCGTAATACGGGGACCATACTTGACTGGCATATTCAAGGAGAGGCCTAACGAAGGTGATGTAAAGGGATTTAGTGACGTATGGATCAGAGAATTCCTTAGACCAACGTTTTACAAAGCCAAGTGCAGAGTTTGCTCTACTTATGATGTTATCTATGTGGGCACGGAAATTGAGTTTCCTATCACAAATAACGCCTAGATCGCGTAAAGATGTGACGATGGGAACAGGGTCGTTACAGATAAAGTAGGGTCTGGGAGGTGAGGGGAGACGCTTGCGAGAGTATGTGATTGCTTGGCATTTAGTCACGTTAAGCTGCAAGAAATTTTTATGGCACCACATTGAGAATCTATTTAAGTCATCTTGGAGTAGGCGATAGTCAGCGAGGCATGATATGTGCTTAGAGATTTTCATATCGTCAGCGTAGATCGATATGAAAGAATCTTTGATGATACGGTCAACATCATTGATTGATAGGATAAATATCAATGCTTTACTGAAGTCGGTGGTAACAACATCAACTTCTTTGCCATCCTCCAGTGCACATAGGGTTCGAGACACGAATTCTGTGAGATTAGTGGTTGTTGATCTACCCTTAAGAAAGCCGTGTTGATTGGGAGAAAAGATAGATTTGCAGTGAAAAAATATTGTATCATAGACGATGCTTTCGAAGAGCTTGGGTGTGCAAGAAAGTTTAGCTATGGGACGATAGTTGGATACTTCATTCTTGCGACCGTTTTTGTGGATAGGAATTATGAAAGAGTCTTTCCACATTTGGGGGAAAACGCCCTGCGAGATGGATAGTTGGAACAAAGCAGTGAGGGGTTGAGCGAGATAGTTAGCACATTTTTTTAGAACTATTGCGGGTAAACCATCAGGACCGGGAGAGTAATCGTCCTTAAGCTTGCTTATCTTGTCCTCTACAAGTGGTAAGGTTATATCCATCGAGACTAAGGAAGTTTGGGCACAGCTGTTCATATGCGAGAAAAAGTCATGATCCGGTTCGAGGACGTGGTCTGAGAACGATTGGTTGAAGAACTTAGCGAACAAGTTTGTTATTGTCTTGGGGTCTGCTGAAGATGTATTGAGAAAATTTAGAGGGTTACAATGAAGCCAAGACTTATCCAGATTGACTGTTCTTCATTGGGATATCCAACAATGGACTTGAAAAACTTGTGGTCGTGTATTAAAGACAAGATATTTACTGCCGCTTAGGAGATACTACGAACAAGATCAGCAATGATTCAGATAGCAAGCTGTGATATTTGTGTCGTTTGCAGTCCAGAGTTATTAACTTGATTCCTATAGAAGACGCTATCAAGGACGAAATCCACCTCTTAGCTGGTGGGTAAAACATCTATACAATAAGTCACAAGTCACAGCCTCTGCAACACGAAATCAGATAAAAGCTTGCTCGTGAGATCTATTAGCAAAGAAAAAGGGGAAAAAATCAGCTTGTCAGGAGAAAGAAGAAAGAAGACGAGAAGGGCGCGATCGAGTCAATTGCAACATGTCAAAGATGGAAGGACCCTCGAAAGTTCAACCAAAAAGTTAAACAAACACAGCATATACTAAAAACTAAATCATCTGTAAAGTATGCTAGGGAGCTAGGGAGATTCGAATCCATCGCTCGAGAGTGACATTGACAGAAGAACAACGCAGTAAAATAAGACCTAACTTCCGATAGAAAGGAGACCTCAATCAACGCAAGGGTAAGAATAGAGGTGGGTGGAGATTTATTGGAAGAGAAGTCAAAATGATTCATAGCAATCTGTAGTCGAGGCTTTAACGGCTATTGAAGAAAGGGCGAAAGAAGTTGAACTTGGAGACAAATTCAAATGTATTGGCAAAAAAAGAAATATTCAACCAACGCCTAAATACCGTCGCAAACGATATCATAGCAGATACTCAACGAAGGTTTATCTACAATAGTTTTCGATCCAAGTAATCAGATTCCGAAAGAGTAAGGCATAAATTTGATTGGAAATTGATTCACCTCATATCAGGACTTGTTTGGCTCTTCAAATTTCAAAAAAAAAACCGGACAACAGCTAGAGTTTTCAGTACTTAAATTTCTAACTACTCCCATCGTCGGATTATAATTATGAATTTCCAAAACATTGCGATAATCACAGGTATGCAAATGTATCTTACCTACCTGGACTCATTGATACTCACATTCATGCTCACCTTTGTCTTGACATCGTCGAACAGATTCCCAGAACACATCTTTAAAATGCAAATGTTTTCTTTAGCAATTCCTCCCCGACGACCGAGGTAGTCTCTCAAAAAAATTCTTCAAGTCCATAGTCAAATCTAAAATCTACGGTGACGTAAGTCATAAAAATCCTAGTAAAATTGGTTCGAAAAGTCAATTTTTATGGTCCAATTTATTAAGGATATGCAAAATACCTGGTAATAGTAAAAAGAAGAACAAAAAAAATTAACTTTATTAGGGATTCGTGAAAATTTTGTTAATTTGCGAATCTTTTAGCGCAGATTGTTGTTTTATTTTTTATTTTTAAGACAGGGTACCTCAATTACGGAGGAGTTACAAGTAAATCCATTTGCAATGTATCTATGTGTGGATTTTAGTCATACCTCGAAGTTTGTTTTTTATCGCACGCCTTCACTAGTCGGTGGTAAAAAGTTGGAAGGGGATATAAAAAACATCGTGTAGTTTTTTAATGACGGTTATGCCTTTTTTTTTTTATTATTGTAGTAGTTGACTTTTTAAGGAGTTGTTTGCTATTTGGTGAGACAAGGATTTACGATTTTTTGTATGTTTTGTTTTGTTGAAAGTGAAATACATACTTCATTTTGGTGCGTTGTTTTGCTCTTTTTTCGAGAAAGAAAGTTGTAGGTTGTTGAAGTTTTTATCACGTTTTATATGGTGAGTAGTTATATAACTAGGATTGTTGGAGGAGCTTATAGACAATTTGGAAATATAACACAGCCAATGTCAGTTCACAGCGACTTACAATCTCGATCATAACGTAACAGCTTAGATCGCCTATATGTACTGGCAGTATTCACATCAATGTCCATACTAGCAAAAGGGAAGACTTGTAGAATCATCCCACAGGATACGTTATTTCTCGTCTTCTGGTCATTTATTCGGTTTGAAGGAGCCTCCTTCCTTGTTTTCCGAATGACAATATTAAAGCATAAAATTTGGCATGCAATCTTTTTAGTTTCGAAGCACCAACTTCAAAAATTCGGGAATAAATTCCTCCACGACAGCAACGGTTTCAGGTATTATCTACGAAAAAACAATATCAACCCAGTCGATAAAAAAGAGGGTGGAACACATGGGATATAGTGCCGTGTTGTGTTGCTTCCTAAATTTTTGAATTCATTCTTGTCGTTTTATGTGTTTTGTCAGGTTTAGCTTTCCACAATTGGTCTCGAACTGCACTTAAGGTGCAACAGTGCTTGACATCAACTCTGTTATCAGATTTAGTTTTCTGAATTCATCTGGTTCTGTCAAATTACAATGGAATGTAGGCTAAGATAGGAAACATTGAATTCGTATCTTTGCCTGTGGTTTCATTCTTATCTTCCTACGATCTCAAGTAATTTAGCTTCTCTTTTAGTTGAGAAGAAATAGAAAACAGCCTTTTACCTCCCACGTAACCGTTATCCTCGAATCGAATATCAAATTAAAAACGAATCTTCAAATCGAACTGATCCCAAGATTACTAGACATTACTAGTTCATAATGAATCACAAGTCCTCCTAGTAGACACAAAACCCTTTGACAACACGCATCGCCGAGGGATGAATCAGATAAATTTTTATGACACATGTCCCATCGCCATTAAAGACTTAAGCAAACAATTTGCATTCAAATTTTAAATATAATCCAAAACATTGGTAAAATGACTAATAAAATATGGAAAGCCTTTGGTAATGCCGCCTAGTATAAGACCAGCGCATAAAGTAGCCATTGCCCGCGGAAGGTATGTGACCTGAATAAACCCCTTCCAAGGAATGTTTGCAATTAAAATTATGTCCTGACCATCCCACACCCAAAACAAAACATAAAAGGACGTGCACTTTTCCCATTCTCTGGCAGCTCTCAGTGTCTCACTTAATTGGTCATTTCGGTGACATGTCCATCATCTGTACGAGTCCAGGTAAACGCCTATCGAGAGGATTATGGAATTTTTTCCTAGTCCCTTTTTCGGTTTTATGATTTGCGAAATTTGGAGGTGTTCTATTTACGTTGCAACCTTTTGTTTCGTTCGCCAGTAATTTTTGCAAGAAAATTATGCGACACTGGCGGTAAAAGGACATTAGATAATATATCGGCGACCTGAGAATAACCGTGACTACGCTATACCTATACAATGTCCGCCGTTCTTATTTTTTTTTTTGAATTTGAATCTTTTTTTTGTTTTGTTTTGTTGCGCGTCTGTCTTTTTATGAGCAATCGAAATAAATCCACTAGAACGCCTTACTAATCCCTGCCCTTGTTTGCACGATTTTTATTGCACGTAGATTTTTATGAGCGAGAGGCTAGTTTGCTTTGAAATGAAATTAGTAGGTTCTGCAATACGTTTTTTCCGCGTAGCACGGTTTACCGTTGCAGATTTGTGTATGACAAAACAAATTATTTGCATATGACGGATGAATTTGGAGCACAAACTGTAGGTAGATGAGATTGAATGTAAAAAAGGACCCTGATATCTAGCTTCCTGAAGGTCAAATCTTTGCAAATATTGTTTTTAGCTGATCATAAAAAAAGATCAATTTTACATATGTTGACGTGTTTTTATGTTCCTGGGAAAGATTGGACAATGAATTAGGTTTACAATTTTTGAATTCGCTTTGACTTTGAGAGTTAGGACTTTGTCGGGATATTGGAACACCACGCTGGATACACAAAAACCGGTCCATTGAACAACCAACCCTTTTACTGTGTTTTCATCGTCTTTCTAAAAAAAAGTCAAAAAAGAGCTTTAGTGATAAGGTTACCAGCACATATAACATCAGCCCCATAAGTCTGGTAACCGATACAAGCAAAGGCAGGACAATCAAATATGAAGCGTTCTGCAGTGTCATCACCCTCTCCATAAGCGTCACAGATAGTAGTGTTGCTTTGGCCCAACTTGTTCACATGTTTGGTATAGGCGTAGTGTACCAAAATAACGCCAATAAGTTGTCTGTAGTATTTTCTGCCAAGAGACAGCAAGAATGCCGCGTACTTCTTACAGTCGGGAAATCTCCATTTAGTCTACCGGCCACCTACAGTAGTTTTTGCTAAAAACCCAACTACCGATGGAAGCCCTAACCGAAAATTCGGACAAGCTTAATATGAGTTGAGAACCAGAGGAGTTCTCCTTTCAACTTTGGCTAACAAGCTCACCGGAGAACTTATTTCCGGTAGTCCTGCTTCGCCCAGATAAGGCTTAGTAAATTCAGTCTACCAACCGAATTGAATCTAGTCCTACAGTCTCGAACTATTTTAGATCTAGTTGAGCAAGGCCTTAAGCGCAGCTTAACTGTCACTACAGACGCAGATACTCCGTCCCCTCCACTGGTTTTTCACAATATATGTAGGTCACAGCTATAAGTACATATTGCAAAAATCTGCGCTTGGAAAACAGACACTTATAAACCTAAAGGGAAAGTGCAGTCTAATGTAGAAGCTTTTCACAAAGACTCCAGCATCTGAGCCATATCTGGTTTTGCTACATTTCTTACCCGGCTCAAAATGTGATGAAAACCTATCCTGTGCAAAGGAAAAGTCAACTGTAAATCTATTCAGTAGTTTTAATTGCGAAACCATTGCGTCAGATGGAATATTCATTCGATTTGAATGAATGGATATTCCTCGCGTAAGGTCTTCAGAACTCCAGTGCGTGTTATACCAAAAACCAACCATAAGCATCTTCTTCTGTGCTTTAACGAGATCGAACACAGAGTGAGTGATCGATTGCTCTTCCACCATAAGTCGATCGACAGCCGTCACTCAGCTATTAGTTAAGAAAAGGTAAGGATACTGTACCATATTAACTGCGACTACCCGATTCGTTCGAGTTATCACTCGGAAACTCCTAGTTCACCCTGTAAACGAATTGCAAAAGCCTCTCTGTGGTTATATATATGTATATGTACGTATATTGTGCTGCGAGTTTTGGTTGGAAAACCTTAACAGTTATCAGAGTGCCTTATATTTTGTAAATTATTTTGACGTTATTTCAGAACCCTTTAACGCAGGATAACTGACCGAAGAATGGCATTAGACTGGAAATAAATAAATAAAAACAAAATAAAATAAAGGTTCATTATTCCTCTAAGAGACACTGCTCTGGGCTTTCTGCATCAAGGACTACAACTTGTAAGGGGTCTTGTGTTTTTACTAATCGTCACTGGAAAAGTTGTAGAATTGCCTTTTCTACTTATGCTGGGGCTATTCGCCAGCTCTCTGGTTCTTATATTTATGGCCTCTTTTGCAAATGCCAGTCTTTTCCATTGGAATGTCTTACATTCTGTTGTTCTGTTGGAATCCAACACTTTTTTTTTACTGTCCTAACCCCATAGTAAATTTGAACTCCTAAGCCTAAAGCAAATTTGAGCTCCTATCACATGCATGACTGCGATATCAACCTCATTATACCCATACATTTGTTCTTAAGCAAGTCCCATTGTCCTAAATTGTCGCTTGACCCTTAACGAGATGGCTGAGCAATTCCAAATTCACCTTATATGGGTGCAGAGACGTTCCAGGCAACTGCATGGCTGATGAACTCCCCAAAGAGGGCACAACTCTATCAATTCTTCCAGAAAAGGGAAATTTAAGCATGCCTCTCGCCTCTCGCCACCTGCAAAATGCTACTTAATAGAATCGCGATCAACATTGCCAATCACAGATGGACAGCAGGTAACACCTGTTTTATCACTAAGCAGATTTGGCCAAAGCTGAATCTCAAACGTTCCCACTGTCTCACCAGACAGAAAAGACTGCTAATAAGCACCCTAGTCGGTGTTATAACAGGACACTGCACCATTGGCAAACACGCCTATAGTCTGGGCCTCCTCTACAAGGACTTCTGCAGAAGCTGCATGGACAAAGAAGAGGAGCAGTCGATTCTCCACCTTCTCTGTACATGTCCGGCCCTCCCAGCTCGAAGAAGAGCATACTTAGGAGCCAGCTTCTTTCACAACCTAAGTGAACTGGCTGACATAAACATAGGTAGCCTCCAGCGCTTCATAACAAGCTCCGACTGGTTCTGCGGGTAGTACTTTCCGGTGAAGTACAGATCCAAGTGGTAACACAAAGGACCTTATCTAGTCTAAGTGAGGTTGCAACCTGCGGCCTGCCACTCCTACCTAACCTAACCTAAGTCCCATTGTAATTTCAGTACTAAAAGCATGTTAACTCATCTGAGAACTACTCTTCGCAACTTAACTAATACAATCACTCTTTAAGATTACCTATTTGGAAGAGTATTATTTTTTGTGAAATTCTAGAATGTAGGTACTAGATTGTATAGCGTTCTGATTATGTTACAAAAAAAGAAGATAATGCTACATAAATGAAAAATGGCACGATTAAGTAATTATGAAACCATCTAGTCTAGACATTTGAGAAGAATAATCTTATGACTTGTCTCATAAACAATTTAATGTCGCTAAGGGCTTAAAATAAAAGCATCACTTGAAGTCATCGGCAATATTTAGAAAATATAAAAAGTGTGAAACTGATTAACTCTGTGACTTGTTCGTTAGTAGTGTCCTTGATGAATACCACTGGTATGTTTTGTACATACATTTCTTCTACTTTGTTATGTGACCAATTATAAGTCCCAGGTACAATTTCTGAAGGTGACGGGATCACCGAGAAAGAAAACAGTTTCTGTTCTTAGAGAGAGCTCAACAACGTTGCCGTTGTGCCAATTTGTTGACTGTTAGGCTACTAGGACACTACTTTTTTTTAATTAGTAAAATCGGACACTTTTAACCAAAGTATGATACTTTGAGACCGTTTTAAAAAGCGGAGGGCGAAAGAAAAAAGGATTTCTTCTTTTTCCTGTGAATGAATACCAAAATTCCATTCGTTCTAGTCATTTCAAACGTCCAGTAGGTAAGGTTCAGTGAGCAGATGTAAACAGCCAATTATCGATAAGTTGACTGCATTGCAATCATGTGACAGATGGCTTTTTCTGACATTTAGTAGAGCCGTATTACACCTGCAGACTGCAATGTAACTCATTTGCCGTGTCTGTGATGTTTAAGTTACCTTCGTTGCAAATTTCAAGATCACAATCGATTTATTTGTCTTTCTCTTTCAGTCTCAACCATGGTGCAATGATCTGAGCGAATAGAACTTGTCAGCGTAATCATTTTGCGATTCACGCTGTCCTTCCTCTTGATGGGGTCCATCAGTGGTCTGTTTCGATGTCTCTCTAAAAACATCCCTTACAACATAAGCGACGCCTATTATAAAATACGTCCCACTTCTGTTGCTCTACGAATACATTACTTTGCAGTTCCCAAAGTCACCAATTCTAAGGGACTGTAGGTCCATCATCGGACCTTCAATACATCGATGCTATTAGTTTTATTATCCCCAGTATTACTCAAGCCTGAACACAGGTCGCTTTACACTTTGCTTAACCTGCTTTTTGCTTTTGTTATACTTTCCACATGTTCACCATAAACCATGCTCTGTGTTAATTTCAGAAAATTTCCAGTCAAAAAAATTAGAAAATTCCAAATGTCTAAAATGACAACTTTAAATATGCTTAAGTGTATGGAATTCTTAAGTTGCCTGACTTATTCATCAAACGGATTGAATGGATTAAATCAACAACAGACCTTGTCTACCTGGTTAAACTTAAGCACACCACCATTGCTTTCGAAAACATTATTTTAAAGGGTAACCATTCGCGTGACATTTCCTTATTTAACCACCGTTTGCGGTTGACTTAAGCACATAATCTCTCTTAAAGACTTCCTCCAAGGATTCTTCTTCAAAATTTCATTAAAACAATTCATAATCCCTAATAATAATCCCTGTAGTTCTCTAATGCTACCACTTATGAAGTGAACAATCTTTCCAAATTCTTCGTTTCCCTAATGAGTGGGAAGTTTTCCATCTATGCCCTTTGTTTGAACACATGAAAGGATTATAATTCACCGTTCAATCCGTGAGTTGTGGCACGATCTATGTTTTATATTCCCCCTAACTCATCGTTCAAACAAAATCATCTCTAACGCCGCTGCAACAAATTGAAATTTGTAGACAAATAAAGGATAAAAAAATCCTTTTCCACTTTTACAGAGTTTTTTTTTAAAGAATCTACTCACACCCCTTTTATTGGGAAACCTACTTTATATAACACGCCTGTGTTGACAATTTGAAGTATGTGTTTTTGTATTTTGCACCCCTGATCAAAAAGGACATTTTTTCCGACTTTTTTGCAACTTTTTACCACATAAATGAGACATGCCAGCGTATCTGTCAACTGTCATTGGAAAATCTGTACTTTTACCCCTGTGCGCCCCTACACGTTTCGATTCATTTCCCCTAAAGGACAAACTATACACCTAGGGTGCGGATAAAAAAAAATTCAAATAAAAAAAATCTTAGCTGCGCGCGCAGCATGCGTTTGGCATACGAGGACGATTATTTTCAAACATACGACGATAAATTGAAAGGAAATATAAAAATCATATCAAGCAAGGATCACTTTTTACCTTAATACCACACACACAGACACAAACTCACACTTTGTTATGTCTTCGACTGTATCGCGTGCTTGAAGCATAAAGAAATGCAAGAAAGTCGAATACCTCTTCGGGCACAAATCCACATGCATGATATCAGTGTGTGGATTTTTTTTTAAGTGAATACCATTATCCTTTGGTGAACCGAAATGCTTGGCTCCAGCAGTGAACATTTTTTTCATAGGGAAAGTGAAATGACCTACCTTACACAGCCCCTGGTTGAATTTTTTTATAATCATTTTTTAAATTCCAATCCTGACGAAGAGAAAGAACACTTCAGTGTGTTTTGGATTTGTTTTTTTTTTTTTTTTTATTCTAACTACCGGCACATGACAATCAAGGTGGTTTCAAAAAATGCATATGTGTTGCATTTGAATAAGGAAAGGAAGAGGACGATGAACAAAAAAATCAAATTAACAAGGGCAGTTGTCGGAACAAGAATTAACATCTTAAGGCGGTTCGTCTGAGGACATTAGGCACGCGCGTAAAAAATTATGCATTCTTTCGATGTAAGGATAGGGAAATAAGGATAAATGAGTTGCTGGGGTGCACTCTGACTTTCAGTATATGGAATTGAAAATTGTTAATGAATAGGATTTTGTAATCTGGTGGATTGTTAAGATTCCTTTGGAGGCTTTTTTTTTATTTGTTTTTTGTGAGGGTGACACACATACATACATAAATGCATATCAATGTACATACTTCCCGGATTTTTTAAGTACAAGGTAAGGTTAGGTTATAGTGGCAGCTAACATGCCCGTACACATTTAGACTAACGAAGGTTTATTTTTGGTCTATTCTCGGGGGGAATTCACCAACCGTTGGAGCTTTGAATGAAGCATAGGAGACAATTGACATGTACATATATGTCAATATCGCATATGATGTTGAAAAAGAATGCTCCCAAATGGAACTGCTTTTCAAAGAAGCCTAACTTTTTATGCGTGATTTCATAAAATGCAGTGCCCCAAGCATCACACCTCTTGGTGTCCTGATAGGCATACTGATAAGCGAAATTAAGCCGTAGCTGAATTTTAATCAGCTTGGAGCATAGGTTTCTGTTTCCCGTTAAAATAGCTTTAGTCCTTAGTGGATATTACATTTATCTTTAATCGAGACAAAGCTTCCCTAATCGCCTGGAACTCGTTACTATGATTTGTTAGGCAGAAGAAGAAATTAAGGCTTAGCTTGCCTGAGAAAATAACGCCTTCTGTCCTATGTTTAGTTTTGGAGCCATCCATGTGGAAGCTCCTTCTTTGAGAATTATCTTCTAGAGATGGTGATTTGGAAGTCTTTATCGAAGTTGCGCAGCGGTACGGTGTAATTTGTGTTTTCCGAATTTTATACTTCTTAGTCACTAATAATTATTCAGTCTTATAGGGGTTTACTCCTTAATAACAAGCTCTCAAACAGAGAGCTTCCTGAATGTATTTTTTGAAGACCCTTTCAAAGTGTCCAAGCGCTGCCGGAGACGGCTATAGCAATTTCGTCCGCATATGCGATTATTTGGAAACTATACTTTTCTAAGAACAGTAGGAGCTCGCTCCTTACTTCGTCCTAATTGCCGTGACTCCTCTTCGATTCGACTGTACTTCGCTATGGTTAGCTCGTTCAACCTTATTTTCTTCTGTTTTAGGTTAGCAGATTCCAATGCATTGTTTGGCCAAGCAATGGATGTGTTGACTTTTTAAAAAGTTCTAGAATTGATCCTATTCTCTCCGCATAAGAAATCTGCACATCATACACATCAATTCAAGAACGTTTGTACATTTTTTATGATAGTGGCGGACATTTTTCAGGTGTTGCACCCATATAGTAGCACGGATTCAACATTAGATCGGAACAACTGTAACTTGGTCTTTAAGCTGATCATTGATTCTCTATAATGTGAACAATATTTCAATATACCATTGCTTGTCCTGCAATGGTTGTTTGTGAGGATGAGATTATTCCAAGGCTTATGACCTTAGTTTGGCTGGTGTTGATCTTCAGCTCAGTGACGATTGCTTCCCTCTCTACGTCAGCTGTTACTGGGTGGAGTTCCATGATTATATGTGATAGTAACGTCAGTATACAAAGCGTACAAAGTCGAGATATCCATGGAGTTTCCCCAGCTTCCGTTGATAGAGCACTTATCATATCACCAATGAGAACAATATCGGTTAAAGGGTACATCCTTGTCGCACGCCACTATGGATATGGATTTTAATTTTTTCTGGCAGCCTTAGGTTAGGTTGTAGGGGTGGCTGCATTTATGTACAGCCTCACTCGGATCTCAATGCATCCATTGTGTTCCCCGGTGTGGTGTGGGATACCTAAAATATGGAGTTATTGTTATTCTCAGTTGGCCTCTCTGAACCAACCCGAATTCCGAAGGAATTGTAGGATGGTTCTCGGTGGCTTGCTTGACAGTTCGCCCAGATCACTGAAGAAGTGTTCTCCGAGGGTTGTCTTTCTGTTTCTAAAAAGGCTTGGGCATTCGCATAGGAGGCGAAATCTGTCCTCCTCAGCGTCTGTGTCGCCACATCCGTTGTGCTCAAACGCATTCTCTTTAGGTGGGCCGCTAGCAGGTTGTGACCTGTCTTAATACCTACCTATAAGAAGTGATAGTTGACTTCTGTTGAGTGCGATGATTTCCTTTATTTTTTTTTTTTTTCTTATTTAGTTCTGTCCAGAGTATTCTTGAGGTGCGGCATGTTGTGAGTGAAGTCCATTTCACGTTCCCGAGTTTTATGGATTTCGTGGTGATGCTGGACTTTTGAAGTTCTAGTGGGGGTAGGACTGATTCTGATAGCCTTTCTCTATGACATTTTGATCCGTCATACTTTGCCCAAGGCTATGAGGCACTGGACGCTTCCTATGTCAGCCAGTTCGCTTAGATTGTAAAAGAAGCTGGCTCCTAAGTATGCTCTTGTTTGAGCTGAGACATCATTTTCTCCTCCTCCTCGTCCATGCAGCTTTTGCAAAAGTCATTGTAGAGGAGGCCTAACCTATTGGCGTGTCTGCCGATAGTGCAGTGTCTGCTTATGAGCAGTCTTTTCTGTCTGATAAAACAGTGAGATCGTTTGAGATTCAGCTTTGGCCAAATCTGCGTGTTACCTTCTGTCCACCTGTAATTGGCGATGTTGGACACGTTTCCTTTTCCGGAAGAATTGGTAGAGTTGTACCCTCTCTGGCGAGTTCATCAGCTTTGCAGTTGCCTGGAATATCCATATGTCCCGGCACAAATATAAGGTGAATTTTGAATTGCTCAGCCATCTCATTAAGACACAAGTGGCATTTAAGGGATGTTTTTGAGTTAAAGGCGACAGATCCCAGGGATTTTATCGCTGCCTGACTATCAGTTTAAATTGTGATATCCAGAGTAGATAGTACATTATACCTCAGTCACGATAGAGCTTCCTTAATTGCCATTACTAAGTCTTGGAAGACACTCCAATGGTTAGGCAAACGGAAAGTGATGCTTATGTTCACATCCTCGGAGAATACGCCCCCTCCCACTTCCGATTCTGTTTTAGAGCCATCCGTGTAGAAGCAGATAGATCCCTTTCGTTGTAGCTAAAAATCAGTCTTCCAGTCAAGTCTGGAAGGGATAGTGGTAACGCAGTTTTTTTTGAATAGGAGAATTCTAGATCATTCAGAATGGAAGTGTCAAACCTGCAGGTAAGATATGTAAATGGTGAAGTATGGCTGCGCTAGCCGCCACTTGTTTACTGTAGATATCCTATAACAGATAGAACAGTGTATCTAGAGCTGCTGTTGGGGTGGTTGGAGTTATACGTGATTGTAAGCCCTACCTGCTTTGCCCTAATAATAGCTTAAAAATTAATCTGGGAATGTACTTCCTGCACAAGGCAAGCCAAATACCGTCGAACACCTAGCTGGTGACGCGATGGTCTATATTCAACGCAGTGCTCGATGCTGACTGTAGGATTTAGGAGGATGCAAAGCGGAAACCTGCTTGTTTATTGTCGAGAGTGTTCCCGAGGTGGAGTTTCACTGGCTCAAGTATTACCTCAACTATTCTATACCTTAACTAGTATAGTTCTATAGTTCTAGCAATCTATGGGACTCTTTTTTAGGAAGCTTAATGATGCCAAAAACAGGTGTTATGAAATACGTTTGGTTGTCTTACTGAGGCTCGAAACTGTTCTACCTCGCTTAGCAGTTGAACGCATTAACCACTTATCCACAAAGATCACAGGATTATATCATCTCGATAAGAAGATAATGGTCGCGGAAAGTCTTCCGACTCTAAGCGATCATCTTGTTGTGATCCGCACTAAATTTACTTTATTCAGCATCAGCCTTTTAGATACATACGTGCCAAGTTTAAAGATTTAATTCAAGCTCAGCTTTTTTAAAACAGTTTTTGAAGTTTGACGAAAGAAAATCATACCGTATGAGAACAATGTAGGTACATATAATACAAAACTGTACTACTACCTATAGATATTCAAATTGTTTTCAAAATTCTTCCTTAGCACTTTATCGCTGTTGTTTTCCCTCTGAGAGTCACCAAGAAAATAAGCAGAGAGAATACCCAACCATTTCACACTTTCACTCTCCCATCACGACACTTAGACTCTCGAGCGAAAGAATCATTTATCAAAAGCGCCATATAAAATATACTTGCGCTGGTGTAGTGTCCTCTGTGTGTATCTTTACCTTTATGTATCCATCAACATTTTTGAAGCACCCATGTGTTGATATCCTTTTTGCTTGAGAGTCCTCTATCCTACATAAAATAATAAATGAGCAAGGGGAAAAATAAAATAAAATAAAGGAACCCCCCATCACCAATTGCGTACGCACATTCAAGAGCTCTTCAAAAGAGAGCCCAGAAACAGCAGCCCACCACACAACACAACCATTCAAGAAAATATCCTTTTCTTCTTCTGGTTTATATAGATATACTCGTTGTGGAGGAAAGGAAAGTATGTACTCTCACTTTCACAAGTTCGGGTATATAACGGGCGCAACTCGAACTCACCCCTGGCGAAAAGAAAAGGAGAACTGCGCGCTCTCTTTGATTGAGAATGGAGAAATGAAGACGCGTGATAAAAGGTGGAAGTAGATAGAGTCCTTTTTTGTTTTTTTTTTCCGGTATCATATCCTTTACATTTAGTGCTATTCTTCCGAAAGCACCCCTTGAGTGGCGCAATCGCATAACTTCACGGTAACACTGTTTTGCGTACTATATTGGGGTAGGTCGGTGTACGCTAATTACTACGCATAGGCGCGCGAGCTGATAAAGAATATTTTTCCATGAAATTTAATTATTTTTTTTTAGAAAGTGTCGAAAATATTTTTTTTAAATATGTATTTGTGGTTAGTTATCTACGTGTGGTAATGGGTTAAGTGACTTATTCGGACTTTTTTTTTTTTTTTGGTTGCTGTCGGGACTTTGGAGGGGTACTAATCGAAAGCGGTTATCAAGTCTTGTGGTCTTAACATGAAAACATTATTTTTTCACTGAGAAAAAAAATTGTTTATGTACGTACAAGAGCCTATTGGATTGGCGGCTCTTTAGCTTTTAATAAATTATCTGCCGCGGGTTATTTGTTGATTAAAGGAGTGAAGATCTCATAGAGCCTTGGACTCTTGGTATAGATGATGTCAAGTTCAATATGGTTAGACGGAGGTCTAGAATGCGGTCAAGAATGATGAAACATATTTTGACTTGTTATGGCGCCTCTGATTTTGAATTCAACTGAGATATAACAAAAGTCATGGACACAGTTGTGTACTAATACATTAGAGAAGCCTGCATATAGGAGTCTTTGTGTATGAAGTTGACCAATAAGTTTTTAAGCAAATTATAAAAAAAAGTTTGCAATACGTTTAGACTATTGTTTGGCAAGTGTTTGGTGTATTATTCTCTATAAAGGATGCACTTGTACACTATTCAAAAATAAAGTCCTTAATTAATACGTTGAAACAATTACCCTTCGCTTAGATTATAACTTGGAGGTGGGCCTTAAAAGTAATTGCAAAATTATGATCTGTTTTATGGAAACATTTTGTTCAGTGATGAAGCGATGCAGCAGGTCCATTAGGTTTAGAAAAATGTACTGGATGTTGCCACTTGCACGATGGAGGCATCATCAGGCCTTATGTCTTTTAAACAGTGCCTTACCGTTAATATCGCGCATTACGGAACGATGACTGGATCTCGTCCTTATGTTGATTCATATTCAAATGGACAAAGACTTCGTTTACATAGACTGGTTAATCTAGCTTGTCGAACTCCATGTTGGAAAGGAGATGTCTAGATGACATTCAGGAAATGGTGAAATTAAAGCTAGTCCTCCAAAACTTGGTTATTTTGTCCTGGTCTTTTGACTTTGTCTCTAAAATTTTGTGGAAAATTTGGGGAGATATCATAATGACCGTTACAGAGCGTGCAGGAATAAGTCCCGAAATATTTGGCACTGTCAAAAAAGTGTATGAAGAGGGTGTGCCATTGAGGGATGAGTATTGTTTGAGTCTTCATAGTGAAAAGGACAACAAAAAAAAAGGACGTCCTTCGTTTTAAACGCATTGGCATACTCTTTTTCAAAGAAATCAGTTTGATTAAAGTTAAGCTGGAAAGACGGTTGTAATCTACGGTGCCCTTCCAATAGAAGTCGAGAATTCACTCAGGCTTGTAGAAAGTATTTGTAAGACCTTACCTTACCTTTGAGTAGAAAAACTACTTTCGCCTGATTGCAGGCACTGGATGGTGTACCAAGAGCTAGACAACCTCTTAGGATACTTGCCAGTGTGCTTAACACCTACAGTAGGAATGTGTGCAGGGAAAATACTATTAGATCCTAGTGCCGTGTATTGTTCAAAACTGAATTCTTGCAAGATAAACATTGTATCTTCCTGACCTCATTTTTGAAGAGCGTCGGAATACTGTTTCAGGTCCGCGTAAGTGCCAAGTCGTGTAAGTTTGTTTAGTTATTATTATTTTTTATTTGTTTGCTTTAGCATCGAAATACCTGGAGTTCCACGTTCTACCAGTTTGGGTTTCCTTTGGTTAACTCTACGTTTAGACAAGAAGTATGGACACTGTCAACTTTATCTAGCTCAGAATTTATATTGGATATTGAAAATTGTGAATAGGTATATGAAATGCACAATTAGTTCTTTCAACGTAGGGTAAAGGCACTAGTAGTCGGCCACTTAATTTATTTTTTTAACTTCTATATAGCTTAGTTCTTAAGCTATATGGAGTTTCGAAAGACTATGTATCATTATCAGTAGGTGAAGATAATACGAATCGATTAATTAAAATAAAACATGCTTAAATTGCTGTTGCTAAAAGTTATTATCAGTTATTTGAGAAAAGTCACTCTGAGTTAGTTACCGGCCACTAAATTTTCTGAATTTCAATATTCGGCCACTGAAAGTTTAGTACCCGGCCATGCAGGTTTTATGTATTAAATTTAGTTTGCTAGCTTTTTCCTAAATTCTTTTATTATCGGAAAACAAAGAGATAACAAAATAAACATAAAAAACTCAAAAAAGTAGATAATTATGAGTTTAAAAAAATAATAATTGCGGAACGGTGGTATTGTATTCATTCCATACAAATGAATGAGTTGCCTTTAGAGTACCTACTTTGAACTCGACAAGAATAACTTGCAGTTCTTTTGCTAACAGATGCTATCGGTTTTGGATAAGAAAGGTGGTTCTGAATTGTACTGAGAATAAACGAGCTGACGGTTGCCAACATAAATAGGTTCCTTCTTCCCTATTGGCCAACTCTGTGTTTCCTTCGAAGATGAATATCAACCAAGTTTTGGGTGGTCTAGAATATTTGAATAGAGTCTTATCAATGGTGTATTTTAAAAAATTTTGTTCTACGGTGTTGAGCAAACCAACTGTTGAATTTGCTATGCTATGATAATGAACCGACTCCCTTTTAAAAACACCTTCCGTCACTCTACGTTTGCACGGTCGAGACCTTGAAGAGTAGATCTGGCTATGACATACTTTAATTTAGCCTTTTGAATGCTTGCTTCATTATGTTGAATATCATATAAAACATTTGCCATGTGATCTACATTGGTAACTTGAAACGTTTGACTGGTTCTATTTGAATGTGATGCCTCTTCTTCATAGGTTCCCGCTTCCCAAGTTTTGACTTTTTGGAATCAACGCGTAAGTATACACGAAAAAAACCCCAAATTACTTTTGCGACCAGATAAAAAGATTGCCATGACGATGATTTTATATCCCGGCCGGATTCTAAAAACACGTTAAAAAAAAATATTTAGTAATCGCCCCCCCCCTGGCTGGGTTCTGAAATTTTACTGAAATCCGAGTACTAGAAACCGGCCACCCAAAATTTAAGAAAAATATTTCAATCTTCGCAATCATTTTTCTTCAAATGATTACTAGCTCTTATTCTGAGAAGAGTAGAGCTAAGCATTTACTATTTTTGGTAAGAAAAACGAATAAAAACTTGCGTTTCAATTTGCGCCCACCACTAATAAAAAAATAAAATTCGAACAATATTTGGCCTCTTTACTGACGAAGACTAACTAAAGTGTGTGCTGTGTTGATAAATACACTTTTTGGGGATACTATCTGGGACATATGAACATTCATAGTGCCTTTAAAACCGTTAGATTATGTAAAGTGGTTTTCTTATTTTAGGCAAAAAAAGACAAAAGTGGCCGGTAACTAGCGAGTGGCCGGGTACTAGTGCACTTACCCTATTTCATTCCAAAACGAATTGGCAAAGTCATTAGGATACCCCTCAACTCTGTCTCTGATTACTCTACTCCCTCTAATTATTTAGAAGTTAATTTGCATTTGAAATGCCTTTCAGATCTTCTGAAGATCACAATACTTTATTAATAAAATCAGTACATATTCATTGAATAAAACAACTTTTTCGCCTAAGAACAAACTTTCGGAAACACACAACAGATTCCTCAGGTACCTACAAAATAAAAGAAGTCCTGCTAAAAAACATTACACACTCATTTGATCTTAACAAAAAATGAAACACGGGTAATTAACTTCAGGAGGTCACAAGTAAAAAAATATCATAAAAATATTAATTTTCAAAAAAAAAAAACTCATTAAGATTGACTTTTTTTGTGATTTTTAATTTTTTATTTGCCTAGAGTCTGACTACCTACAGGCTTCAGCTACAGCAGACCCCTGGACCTTACTCATAAAATGAAATGCATATTCATAAAACAAAAATCATGTCAATTCGCACATTTTTTTTCGAAAAAAAGTAAGATGACATCCTTTTTGCAGTGTAACAATGTGATTTATTGGAACTTCATATTTTTTCTATGAGTTTATGTATCTCTATCCTAGGGAAAAGTGTGTCAGTTTAGAAAGTGGGTGTTTCGCTTGCTTTTCAGGTTTTTTTTTTGTTTGTTTCGTTTTTGGAAGTAGTATAATAATGGATTTGTTATTGTTTTGAAGGCTATATGCATTTTCGTAATAGTTTACCTTTCACTTAAAAAAGTAAAAAATGATACATACATAGGCGATAGTATAACAAATTTCGCAAGTTAAACATGTGTATGTACTTTAAGTGTGGGTCGTTACGTAGATATTTTGACTAATGTTGTTCGATTGGGTAATTTTTAAACACGATGTGGTAAACTGCCGTAAGTCATGAAAGTGGCAAAACTTCAATTAATTCGGAATGCGTTTACAGATCCATTGCGATAGAAACTGTTAGGTACATACTCCCGCATGTAAGAAATTATCTGGTGGTATCTATGAAACTTATCGTAACTACGAGAGAGGTAGGTTAAGTGACTCAAAAACTGGTTGCATCCTTATTTGTTTCTTCGCCACATCAATTTCGTGCAAATGTCATCAATCAAACTTTGGCCAGGAAGCTGTCCCCAGTTTCGAACGCCAAGTTGGTTGAGGCTCGACAACTAAGTTGCGGTCTACCTCCATTGTCTCGCTTCTTCGGGATTGATTCAATCAATGGTTATTCACTCCATCTGGACTCTTCTGATTAGGCCGATGTCGCTGAATAAACCATATTGTTCTTCGCTGTATTTCTTTCTACAATCACCTAGAGATGTTCATACAAAAAATACATCGATGTTTTATTCGATGTAATGCATCGAAACGTCCCATCGATACTTAACGATGCATCGATGAAAAACATAGATGTTTTCGATGTATCGAATAAAAACATCGACGTAGTCGTTAAAAATATAGATTAGGTAATAATAAAGTGAGATATTATCCAAGGTTCTTAGTTAAAATAAGATTTATTAAAATTTCATTAAAATTAATATATCATGGGTTGTAGAAAGCTTGTTATTTTGAAATTAGACATCCCAATACTTCTACTACAAAGTTTTTGACAATAGCCTAGTACAATTGCCTCCAAATTTTCACTTTTGACAAGCAAATTTTACATTTGGTCTTAATTCGTTGGGGGTTATTTCACGTCACCGAGATGACCATGCCCTCGAATTGCTCGTCCAGAATTTCCAACGTGGCGTGAGCAGTGTGGCACTTACCGCCGTCCTGTTGAAACCACATGTCGTTGGTGTCCATATCATCCAATTCAGGCCAAAAGAAGTTGGTAATCATCGATCTATAGGCCTGGCCAACGTCGTTCTCAAAGAAATATGGACCGATGACGCCGCCAGCCCAACGACTGCCTCGGATTCTCCTGCACACTCTCACGGACAGCGGCGATGTTTTCGGCAGATCTTGCGTTTCGTCGACGTACGGGTGTTGGTTGATCGTTTACTGAACCACCACACTGCGAATAGTCCTCTCGGAAGGACGATTATGCCGACCGTAAAGTGGGCGAACCGCCCGGAACGTTGCACGAACAGAACACCCATTTTGATAAAACATTTTTATTATTTGTACGTGTTATTGAACGCTATATCCATCCATGGCGATTTGGCAAAACAGACTGAATAAATGACAGCCAATTTGACGGATGTAGCTTCAACAATATGGCCGCTATCAACTGCCAAAGTTCGGAAGTCCCTATTGGAAGACCTTTTACATGCGTTTATTCTTCTTGGAGTTGAATTAAAGTGAAAATTCAACTGTGTACATGCTTGCTTTCACTCGATGCATCATATGAAATACATCGATACATCGTTTAACATCGGAAGCATCCGATGCATCGCATTGATTCGATACATCGAATAGTAAACATCGATGTTTTCGATGTATCGATGTATAATGAGCAACCCTAAAAATCACCGTATACGCAGATGGCACCTTAGATTATTTCCTTAAAACAACAGATGGCAACCTTATCCACTCACGACAAAGTCAATGCCTCACCGCTATGACTGTGATGAATATAGTTGCTTTGGTTGTTCAAGAGAGGACTTCGCTACTCAATTGCCTTCTTAGTCCTAAGAAACCGAGTTAATAGTGGAAGGAAGGTAGACAGAGTCGAGAGCGTGTACTCTTTTTTTCTTGTCTTTGACCGCTACACCCATCTTCATCGCTTCCATTTCAATACTCAGGAACGCGCTACTGCCATCACGATTATTTAAATATCGCATACGCCGAGTATGTGCACGGACTTTTGAATAATTGTGGCCTTTGTTGGCGTGTAACCTCGGCACAAGGCGCAGGGACATCACATCCCTACTGAAGTGGGAAGAGAGCCTCTTTCCATTGTGGTTCCCCAACAATTTTTTTGTTTTTTTCTGGAACATGAACATGATTGTTCAGCGACCACAAAATCATGCTTGCGAAAGTCACTATTCAGCCGTCGTCGGGTGTTCGAAAAAATCATTCCAAGAGACATCCATATGGTCTTAAACTGGCTGTCTTCAGTAACAAACGCTCGCAAATTTCCATAAAGCTGATAGTGCTCGGAAAAACGTAGAGCCGTAGTGTTCGGATCCGGTTGCACTGTTCGATTAAAGTTTGATTGACTAAAACTTTGTTCAAGAGCTGAATTATAAAAGTGACCTTAAGAGTGACTTCTACTTAGTACAAATTGGAAGGCATATAATTTCCATTTTTATTCCTTCAGGGTATAGATTGAGGTACAAAAGAAAGTAATTGCTTGACGTCACCTTTATATGGTGATATTTTGGAATGATGCAACATGCAAGTGCTATCAAATATGTACCTACATATTTTGTAAAGAGAAGCATGCCAGTTGACTAAAACATCAGCACTACCAACAAGAAAGGCGATCCACTGTCTTGCAAAGGGCTTATGCTTAGCAAATGTCATGCAAGATGCCATCCATCACACTTTGTGAACGACTTTAGCCTTTGCACATTCATTGGCATTTATCTCATGTAGCTTCCGGACAGGGAGATCGACAATAGATAAAAAAAAACATAGACGACGCACAGATCTGCATCGGAATTTAACAAAAATATAATGTATCACGTGTTCCTTTAGTCTCCTAGTACAGCTCTGGAAAGAACCTACATACTTACTGTCTTTCACAAGTCTGTCCAGTTGTTAGAAAAAGACGAAATTTACATCATCAAACAATTTTAAAGACGTTTTTGGCACTTGAAAGGCCGCCAGAGAGGGATGGTCTTAGATAGTTAGTCGAATTAGTTTTTCTGGGGCTCCTTTTTTCTTTCGTTAGTGCCTCTTAAACTAAATGGATGAATACACTCAAAATGGATTTTATACAAAGCAAACAAAAAGTACACAGGTTTTCACATTTACTCATCATCAAGTGTGAACTAACATTCCTAAATATCCAATATAACCTCCTTATTTATCAATCCAGACGGCGCACGAGTGCAATTAAACAAGTCAATCGTTTTTGACGGTTCATTAAAAAAACAAAAACCCTTAAAGAAAAATGAAAATAAAAATCTCCATCAATAGAAAACTGCGCGCGCCACCTAATCTACCTAAAAAACATACAAACAAAAAGTCCTTACTTCATTTTTGTTTTTTAACTTCCACCATAAAAAAGGAAGCCAACACATTTACGAGCTTGCTCTCTCATTTTTTACCATCTTCAACATTTTTTATTACTTTCATTTGTTTTTTAATGATCCAGGAATTATACATGAAAAAAAACTGCATTTCCATATGCACCTCTGAAAATAGAATGCCACAGGCTGTTCTAGAAGCGCACACCCCTGCGGTACCCCTAGATGTACAACAACTGATGTTGCCTGCACAAGTTGCATGTTATATACTAAATATAAAAAAGCAAATAAATAATAAAACCGAAAAAAAAGAGGGAAAGTGAATGGAAAAAGTGGACCGTGTTTCTCTTTGGATCTCATGAAAACCAAAGCACATAACATCAAGAGGGGTATGGTATGGAACCAAAACTGATATGGAGCTCTTTTCTTCCCCTCGAAAGAAGAAAGGTTAAAGGCAACAAAATAAAGAATCAAAACATTGTACATAGACCCATATAGAAATTTCAGAAAAAAATAAAAAGAGTCCATATCAACACCAAAGAGAGTTAAGTGTGAATGAGAGAATCAGAGAAGGAACCAAGGAACTACACACAAAGGCTTACATAATAATCACCCAAAAATGTTCTTCTTCTACTTTTTTTTTTCTTTAATTTCTTTCACTCCATCTCTCTTTCTCTTTATTTCAGTTCCTCCTTCAGTGTGAAAGTAATAATAAAAAAAAAAGAAACCAACCAACTCAGCTCACGCACACCAAACCAACCCTCTAACCCAGGTATACCTATTGCGCGCCTCTCATAGATACGCATTAGAAATGTACACCCAAAAGTGAACCACCAAATAAACCAACAACAAAAAAAGAAAGAAAAAAGTATATATCACCCTTGTAGTGGTGTAACTCGGTTGTATCGACGAGGGGTTGCTTAGCAAACATTCAGTCTTTCGGTTTAATATTTCTTTAGGACCATCGTTTCGAATTATTTCAGTCGTGATTTGGCTCTCATCGAGTTGTGTACCATCATAGAGAGTTAGTATACGGATTCTAATATAAAAACAAAATAAAAAGAAAGACTTGAATTTCTCTGTGTAAAATTGGAAGGAAGAACGGGAAATGTTCAGTTTATTTTTCTACACACATCTATACTATATACAGAAGAAGTATTTATTTTCTTATACTCAAACGTAAGGCAAGGATAAGATGAGAACAACCAGTTCAAAACTATTTAAGAACGTGTAAAGGATACTCAAGCAATCACTCGACTAACAAACCTCAAGAAACACGAACGTGTCTTAAAAAAAAAGAAAATCATAAGCGGGTTTTTTTTATTTTTTATTTCTAAACTTAATGAAGAACAGACTTTTTTTCATCATTTATTTTTTTTTTAACTGTGCAAAACGATATACCTCAACTTAACTACCTCATACATTAGTAAAGGATAATATTTCTTATCTAAACTTAAAAAAAAAAAAAAAAACTTAAATAAATAAATAATTTGTAAGTGTTACTTAGTGCAAAAATATTTTAAAAAAATTATCTACCTCCATTCAAGTACAAAAATTAAAAAAAAAAATTAAAAAAACAAAATTTATAGTGATGAATCAAAAGAGTTACCAACTGGGATTAAATTGAAAGGAAATAGTGATTCTCTATTCCCTATGGTGTTGTGAAAAATAAAGAAACAACAAACTTTTGTGAATTATTTTTAATTGTGACTAAAGGAATCCTTTTCTTCGACAAGAAGATACGGCGGTGTACCTACAGACAACATCTAGACAAAATTACAATCACACTCAATATGGCACTATCACTGTTGCAGGACGCGCAAACAAGAGGTATGTACAGCTTTTAGTTGTCAAAATAGGAATTGTGACAATCCTTTCTAATAGTCGGCTAGAATTTGTAAAGTCCTACGTTTCTTTAGATGGTTAGAGCAATTAAAAAATTGTTAAATCAGTTCCTTGAATTATGAATGAGGTTACAAATAAATCTTCTTGCTTTAACTGTCATTGAAAATTGAAAATGTCGGCTTATGAAAGGTCTATTAAATACAAATTGCTATTCAATTGACAGCTTTAGGATGCTCGAAGTCAGTTTGATTTTTCTTAACAACTTATTTAATTTTGAATAAGTTTTTTAGTTTTAAGATTTCTCCTGCAAGCCGGCTTCATCAAGATTAAATTTGAGGCCTTAAACCATATTTGTCAGTGGCCACAGAGTCGGTCACATACATATTTCAAAACATTTTTGGATAAACTGTAATTTGGATAAACATAATTTGAGGTAAATTTGGAACCCTCTGTTTCAATTTCATCATGCCTATAACGTTGGAAAAGTCTTTTATGGAATATATACTTTCAGATAGGAAAATCAAGGTAAATAAGAGTTTTTACCAAGTTTGTTGAGCCCGTAGATACGTATAGCGTACAGGTTTATCGACTTCCTTCTTATATTTCCAAGCCTTATTTCGTAAAAAATTAGACTAGTTTGGAAGCTTTATTTCAAAATATTCAAGTCCCAGTAGGTGTCTAGTGGTAGGGTAACATCTTGAAGGTCTTCTTTTATTTACAAGTTTGGAAAAATTGAAGTTTCTTATTCAGAACTTTAACGCCGTATGCCCGACTAACGTCTTGAAGTTGCTTCCTCCAAGAAGATTTTGTCAAAGTTTAGCTATAGAGCTGAAGTCTTGCTTTTGGAGGGATTTATTGGGTTTAGCATCCGTTTACACATTTTTTGCAATTTGTGCAAATGTATTTCAAGGGACGATAAGATGTCAGTCAAAAGTTAGTTCGGAAGACACGCTTCTGCAGTCATCCTTTCACTTTTTGACTGACCGCGTAAATTCAATTGACTTCTGAAAGTACTTGTACCTGCAGTAAGAGCACTTTTCCTATGTATTATACATATTCAAGAAGAAAAACACTCACAATGCACTTTGATAAGACACTTTCACAAATAGATTTTTGCAAAATCCAACTCCTTCCAAGACACAAGACGATTTTTTAGATTTCTCCTCAACCTCTTTACTCCTGATATCCTGTTGTATGACACCCCATTTGGGTACTCCTTTCGTTTTTACTCCTTTTTATATGCATGTGTAGCAACAATTCCATATCGAGCCACCCCCACGTTAAACCCATTCTACGAAACAACACACATGTCTAGCGACAAAGCAATTACGACGTCTCAATGGCAGTCGCTCTGCCGGTTGTCGTCGTCTGCTTTGTTTCTTGTTTTTCTTGCTATTTGTCTTTATTCCTTTTTTTGGTTAAGGGGGGAAGTGTTTTCGTAATACGCCCCCATTTCACCCCCTTGTGGACAAAGACCGCAACAAAATCATACAAAACTCAATCAAAATTAAGAGAAACTCTCATATGCAACGCGAAACACACACAACACATATGTAATTGTTTCTCTTAAAAATCGTGTATCTCACATGTGTGTGTTTGTGTTAGTGTGTGTAGAATGAACTCATTTCCCCTTCTTTTGCTAAAATTCATTCATTCCGATTCACTCACATATGAGTACACTCTTTCACACTCCTCGATTCGAATGCGAAGGGAAGGATATCCTTGAAAAGGAATGATAATGTATGTCTCGCGGTATTATTCCTTTTCCGCCTTTTTTGTTCGGATCAAAAGGTTAAGGTCCTTTTCACTGTCAGTTACATGTGCGTTGAGCGCTGATGACGATTTACGAAACGCACGTGTCACAGAGCGAACAAAAAAAAATTCGCAAAGAAGGACGAGTGGAAAGGGAATCGAGCAAAAATGAGTTAAAGACGATAGCAAGTTAGAAACTGTGTAACTGTGAAACAAGGACGAGAAAAAAGAATTACTTTCACTTGGGCACAGTGTCCTTTTGTATCATATTACCCAACAAAATCACCCTCAGGTCAGCAACAGACACAAAGAGAATGAAAAATCATATCCTTGCTACAATTTTCGCAGCAGGTCACCAAATTCCTCCTGCATCCTGCTGTGCTATGTATATTCGAACCCAACTCACCATTCGTTTTTGCTTTATCATTTCAGGATTAGCTGCCGCCCTAGCCGGTATGAAACGTGAGGAAATGGACAGTCTATCGATGTCACCGCCAATGTCGGGCAATAACACACCCGCTATGTACCAGAGTGGTCAAGCGATGCAAGCTGCCGCAGCATCAGCATTTGGAATGCTATCACCACAGTTGTTGGCCGCAAATCGAACGGCAGCGGCTGCATTTATGGCCGCACAGTTGCCAATGTCTACGCTGGCTTCAACACTATTCCCGCATCATCCGGCGTTGTTTGGCGCCTGGCCGCCGGCATCTGCTGCAAATCTGCCTCTAGGACCGCATTCCCCACCAGCCAGCCCAATTTCACCGCCAATGATGCAGAAATCGAACTCCGTTGCACATCTCATGCAATCACCAACGAGTGCAGGCGCCAACAGTGATGCATCGCAGAAGAAATCACGGAAGATATCTGTGAAAAAGGATCTCCAATCGCCGACATCCATTGACATTGGCATCAATGGGGATATGTATCACACACCTGGTGGTCCAATCTCACCTCCATCAAGCGGGTCATCACCGAATTCAACAAACGACGGACCTGTCGTCACCAAGGACGTCTCCCGCGATAAGAGCTTCACATGCAAAATTTGCAGTCGGTCATTTGGCTACAAACACGTCCTTCAAAACCACGAACGCACCCACACAGGAGAGAAGCCATTCGAGTGTCCCGAGTGTCATAAGCGCTTCACTCGAGATCACCACCTGAAGACCCACATGCGCTTACACACCGGCGAGAAGCCATACCACTGCAGTCACTGCGATCGACAATTCGTACAGGTTGCCAACTTGAGACGCCACCTACGGGTACACACCGGAGAGCGACCCTATAACTGCGACATTTGCGATGGCCGCTTCAGCGACTCGAATCAACTCAAATCTCACATGCTCATCCACAACGGGGAGAAGCCGTTCGAGTGCGATCGCTGTCACATGAAATTCCGTCGGCGACACCACCTCATGCATCACAAATGCGGCATCCAGACCCCACCAACGCCTGCCATCAGCCCTGCCATGTCCTCTGACTACCCACTCTGCGATCAAAAATCCGCGATCAGTTCGTTCGGCGGATCAGACGAATCCATGTCCGCGGCCGCAGCTACCCCAGCCCCCTTTGAGACGCCGCTCGACCTCTCCGAAGACGGAGCTATGTCAGCCAGTGGCAGTGTGGACGGTGAAAAACGATCACGGAAACCACACGACATCCGTCGGGTCTTCCGTCTACCACCACAGATCGTACACATTCCCACAGATATCCCGGTACAAACCGAACCGGAAGACCTAAGCATGCATTCGCCACGCTCACACCGCGAATCAGCGTCACCGATGTCCTCTCACCACGACGACGACCTCGACGACTTGGACGATGCGGCTACACTCTATATGAAACAGCAACAAAAACAAATGGAGGAACAGATGATTGCACTCAAACGGAATGTTCACATCGAATAAGCACCCCCAACCACTACTAAAATTGTAAATACACGTTCAAACCCATACCAAAATAAAAAACAAATAAAATTAAAAATTTCGAAAAACAGGAATTAATCTATAAGTACCTACAACCCCTGAATTCACATAAAAAATAAAAAATATAAAAAGTTATATATAAAACCTATTTATGAATTTAAATGTACAAAATATTTAATAAGTGAAAAAGAAGCAAGCAAACAAGTTCAAGTATATACCCAAGATCAAGGAAAATATTCACTTGTGCCATTTTTATTTTTATTTTTAAATGTTAAGTTTATCAACCATTTTTAGACTTAATCGGAAGACAATTGTAAATAAATCTAAGCAAAAATTGTAAATTCCTTGGAAGTGTTTATCTGCCAATATTCAATTGATTACTGTTTTCTTTTTGTAATTTCCCTAAGCCTTAATCTTAATGTTAAAAATAAATCCTAAGAAAACAACTGTTCTTAAAGAATTTCTAACCCCCCCTAAAAATAATATTAAATCAAAACCGTAATCAAAATTAACTATAAGTTATAAATCTTATTTTTTATTACAAATTTGTTTTATGCATCACATTGCACATTAAACTTAAATTAAATAAATTGTTTTTCTTTGTTTTTAGTTATATTTTGTTTTACATATATAAATGACTTTATATACTTTCATAAAATTATTCAAAAATTTGTGAAATAAAATGCGAATTTACAAAAAAAAAAAAATATTTTTATATCTTTTGTTTTTATTTTCTTTTCTCTTTTTATTTCGGCGCAAGGATCCTTCGTCCTTTTCCCCTTAATCTCCCCCAAAAGACAAATCCAGGAATACCAAATACCTCCAACTAAAAGTAATTCACTTCATAAAAATTAATATATACTAACAAAAAATCATATTTATATACAAAAGAAACTTATATATACATATACATAACTTATATTATAACGAAATTATAAATATATATAAATATACATATATAATTTTTAATTTCACAAAATTTCATATATATATTTTTTTCGTTTATTGTTTTTTGCCTTTTTTGGTTTGTAACGATAAATCCTTTCGTTTCAATCATTCAAAGTATGGTATACAAGTTCCTCAGAAAATAGTGAGAGAAAAAATAAATAAATACTAATCTTTCTAAAAAAAATTAAAAATTGTATTTAACTATTAATAAATATATTTAAAAAAAAAAACATATAAAATATAATTTTCTGTAAAAAAAAAAGAATTATAAGTGTTATGTTGATTAATTGGCCAATTTCTAGAAAAGATCCTCTGTGGATCCTTTGCAACAAGATTGTTTTAGTTTATTTTTTTCTTTTCTTTTTTGTAAATGTAATATAGTCATTGTAGTAAGATTTATGTGTAACACAATTGAATGTGCAATATTGAGTCATTTATGGTAAATTGTAAAGATTATGAAATAAATATAAATATAATAATTGTAATTACTTAGAAAAATTTAAATTTTTATTAGAGAGCACTAAAATGACACATTAATTCACAGAAAAATAAAAATAAAAATTAAAATTAAATTAAAATTGTTGATGTTTTAACGTATGTTTAAGTAGTTATAAAAATAATATATTAATAGGAATTAACTGTATATTTAAAATTAACTTAAATAAATTAAACAAACAAAATGAAGAATAATGAATATATTAAATACGATGACGAGTAAAAATAAATTTTAAAAATATATTTTCAATTGTTTTTAATTTTTATATTCATCCTTATCTATACATGTAAAAAATAGCCTGTTGGTTTAAGCGCTAAAAACTCAAAAGCTAACCATCCGATTTAGTTGAAACTTACACAAAATATTTGTTATGAAGTGAGAAGTGCACGTTAATCAAGAATTTTCAAGTTTTACGATGGATGGCATTGAACACCAAAATCTCGAAATTATTACTGCAGCACTCCACGGTGAGAGCTAACAATGAAATGACATTTCTCATGGCAAAATCAACACATTCATGCACAAGAGCTCTTTTTGCCAAGCTCCCATTTGGAGTGTTTTTGAAACATAGAAACAGGCAACGATGGATTGATGGGAAAAGTTACCATATTATTCGCTGGAGACTTCCGACAGGTTTTACCAATATGGCCGATGGGAAGTCGAGTTGATAAGGAAAAAGGATGTATCAAGGTTAACTGGAATCACTCAAGAAATCTGATGGCACCTTGACTGAGACAAAAGCGGAAGTCTTCTGCTGGAGACTCATTTTCCAGGGAATCAGATTACGATTGGCTCGCATATACATAGCTCCGATCACCGGAACTGTAAGTGAAGTCAGCCGAACAACCCGGCGTAGTTGGTATATTGTACGGGTGTGGTAACGAATGAAGCCATCAAATATGCTGTTGCATCCTTTGATGGCTTTAAGTCACCCGGTACTGATGGAATATATCCAACTATGCTGCAGCAAGGCATAAATCAGTTGCTGCTTACTCTGAAGAGAATCTTCACTGCGGGACTGGCACTGGCTTACATACCAACACCCTGGCGAACAGTTAGAGTAGCTTTTATACCAAAAATACTTAGGTAGAGATGATTACTAACTGGCCAAGAGCTTCAGACCCATCAGTCTGACTTCCTTTATGCTGAAAAGCATGGAAAGACTGGTTGAGTTGCATGTGCGCAAAGTTGCTCTGCGATCGCATCTGTTATGCAACATGCCTATCAACGCGGAAAATCCTGTGAAACTGCGCTTCAAAATCTGGTTGGCAGAATTGAAAGCGCGTTTGATAGGAAAGAATACGCGATGGGCATTTTCATCGACATAGAGGGAGCTTTTGACAATGCGACTTTTGACAGCATGTGCAACTCTGCCAGAGAACACGGTGTGAATGAATCATAAGTGTTGTGGATTAAAGCAATGCTTATGAATAGAACTTTGATGATAGATGCACATTGTGGTCGGCACGTGATGTCAGGGGTAAACAGGGGCTGCCCACAAGGTGGAGTTCTGTCTCCTTTACTGTGGTGCATGTTGGTCGACTCTCTGCTTAACAGTCTCAACAGTTCTCGTATTTACGCTCAGGCGTATGCAGTTGATGTTGCCGTACTGTCTGTTGGTCCTTCCCTGCGAACTGTCTGCACTAAGGCGCAGATGGCCCTGGATGTGATTGATGGATGGTGCACTCGGAATGGGCTTTTATTTAACCCTCTGAAAACTGAAGTTGTTCTCTTCACTAGGAAGAGGAAGCTGACTGGACTGACTCTACCAGTGCTCAAAGGCATCAGAATCCCACTCGTCAACGAAGCGAAATATCTAGGAGTAATCTTGGATAGGAAACTTCTTTGGTCGAAACACGTCGAGTCTAAAGCGGCTCGAGCATTATCAGCTTTCTGGAAATGTAAGGGCGCTTTTGGCAAGACATGGGGTCTATCACCGAAAAGAGTCCTATGGCTCTATAAAGCGATAATAAGACCTTCCTTAGCATATGCATCGGTTGTATGGTGGAATAAGCTTTCACGCAAAAACGTGACTGTTATTTTCACTAAACTCCAAAGAACGGTTTGTCTCGGCTGCACCGCAGCGCGCCTGGCTCTGCTCTAGATGCAATGCTCAATTTACCCCTTGATGTTTACATCATGGGCGAAACGATCAGAGCCATCTTCCATTTAAAAAGAAGTGGTTTTTGCTATAACACGCACTGGAGTTTTAATGACCTTGCGCGAGGAATATCTTTTGACTCAAATCTTATGGATATGCCATCTGACGCAATGGTTCCGGAATCAACACTACTGTGTAGATTTACGGTCGACTTTCCATGTGCACAGGAGTGGTTTTTACCACTTTCTGAGCCGGGTAAGGAATGTTGTCGAATTTTTACAGATGGCTCCAAGACCTGTGAAGGCTCAGGTGCTGGAGTCTTTGTGGAAAGCGACAACATTAGACTGCACTTTTCCCTAGATATTTATGCATCTGTCTTCCAAGCGGAGATTTTTGCAATACTTATGGCTGCGAACTATATTGTGAAAACCCAGTGGAGGGGACGGAGTATCTGCATCTGTAGTGACAGTCAGGCTTCGCTTAAGGCCTTGCTCAATCCTCTTACTTGATCCAAAATAGTTCGGGAATGCAGGTCTAGGTTGAATTCGGTTGGAAGACTGAATTTGCTAAGACTTGTCTGGGTCCCTGGACACAGCGGGATAACCGAAAATGAGGTCTCCGATTAACTTGCCAGGAGAACTTCTCCGGTCCTAAACCCACGTTAGCCGTATCTTCGGTTCGGGTTTCTATCGATGGTTGGGTTTCTAGCAAACACAACTGTAGATGGCATGACTCTCCAGGATGCAGACAGACTAATCAGATCCTTCCCGACGTCTGTGAGAAATCCGCGGCATTCTTGCTGTCTCTCAGTAGAAAAGACTGCAGACAACTTATTGGCGTTTTTACGGGACATTTCTCCTTTGCCAAACATCTCAATGTGTTAGGTTTAATTGACACCGCTGTCTGTGACGCTTGTGGAGAGGGCGACGACACTGCGGAACATTTCCTATGTAATTGTCCTGCCTTTGCTCGTATCAGGTGGCAGATTTTTGGGGCTGATGTGATGAATGCTGGTAACTTAAGCTCCTTATCACTGAAGCTCTTACTCGACTTTCTTAGAAAGACGAATAAAACACAGTAAAAGGGTTGTACCTGCTGGTAGTACAATGGACCTGATTTTGCGTCTGAGTGCTCCAGCGTGGTGTTCCAACACCCGACAGGAAAAAAAAAAAATTGTATCAAGGCATCAAATTTGTTGCCCTTACAAATGAAACTAAGTCTCAATAATTACATGGGGGTCTTATTTGCAATACAATTTCCTGACCTTTTACTAAAAATCGGGAGTGCATAGCATGCTGAATCCGAAGGAAAGTTGAACATTCCAGTAGATCTAGGTTCAGTTACGGAGGTTGTAGAAACAAGTCCATGGAGTGCCTGTGTGAGAGTGCTATTTTGACTCCTAAGAACGACCAAGCTACAGTCATTAATAAGACTTAAGTTTAGTCGTTCGAAAAATCACAAATGGAATACAACTCAATCAGCCCATTTGCTTCTCTCCAGTTGTTATGGAATCTCAATCCACCTAAACTCTAAAATGGCAACAGGCTTCATAAAAATGTTATTGAGGCCACAATGCTCACCGCGTATACTCTTTGAATACCCTTTCGGATTTGAAAGACTGCAGTCCCCTCTCAAAGTCTGTTTTGCAACGACTATTGACAAGTCCCAAGGCCAATCAATAAAGTTGACAAGGATTGACTTAACCCTCGGTCTCTGACGGGCTGCTTCTTACATGGTCAGTTGTACTTGGCTTGCATCAGCAGCCTGATCATCCTATGTTCCAAGAATAGGAACACAAACGCCATAATTTAAAGGGGTTCCATAGGCTGAAGTAGAGGGTTGGGCAGTGGAGCACCTGTTACGCGGACGCGGACGAAGTCGCGGGCAAACATCTAATATATTATAAAATTCAACGTATCTTTGTCTGTTTGTCTGTTAGGACGCTTATAATACGAAAACTACTTATCCGATTTACATGCTTTTGATTTTAGTTTATAGATATTTTTTCTAACCAGGTTTTAGTATTTTGTTGGTAGATACCAAGTAAGGAGTAAGTAGTGACGATTTTTGTACACTTTGACAACCAGGTTTGTTTCTATATGAAAAAAACTAACTTAACCAGCTCAAGGCGTTTATCGTAGTAATGTGGATTTTAAAATGTATATTGTATGACGGAGGTGCCTACTTAGGTAAGATTTTTAGAAATTCAGTATCGAAGGGGTGAAGGAAGAAGAATTTTCTTATGAGGATATCTACATACATATCACAAACTTTGGTTTTTGATACCAATACCAAGCCTTAGGAGAGTATGGCTTGGCTTAAACATATATAGAAATCTGAACGCTGGCGAACAGGAATTATCTTAGAGAAGCTAATCATGATACGGTTGTCTCAGAGTGGACTGTGTCGGATTATTACATGTTCACAAAAGGTTATTTGTTTGGAGGGAGGCATTTTCCAGATGCTCTTGGTGGCATTGCCACTCTGCTTTCAAGCTTCCCCTTAACCTGATACACGTAGATACTTATGCAACGTTTCTATGCAATTTAACATAACGGAAGTGTTACTCATTGTGTGGT
Organism: Criorhina ranunculi; assembly: GCA_951813785.1. NCBI lineage: Eukaryota > Metazoa > Arthropoda > Insecta > Diptera > Syrphidae > Criorhina > Criorhina ranunculi. Next base: position 19,970,041 of record OX638383.1, read on the forward strand.
ATAAGAATACAGAAAAGGAGTATTGAAGCTCTAAGTAGAACTCTTCAAGACATAAGGAACAACAATGATGTCTTAAGAGATTTTATCAAGGGCCGTCGGTAACTAAACTCAAAGTTACCAAAAAGATGAGTCTCAATCGCTAGTCAGTTTTCAGATTTTTTGTATAAAATTTCCAGAGCCGGATGGTGAACTTCCTATCCCTTGAAAACTATTCTGAAGTGACAACCGTGGAAGATTAAATTACTAAAATATATCCTGACATTACACACATCCATAATAATGCTTATGCGAGCTTGCTATTTTCATCAAGCTACCGCCTTCAATGACGTATTACTTAAGCATGACGAAGGGCTGAATTGGAATACCAACTAGTGGACTCGGTGTTAAGTGCCGATGAAATCCATAAGTCTATTTTTAGAATGGATGTTGCTACGAATCTTATGCCCGTTTAAACTCTGCAATGGCACTAGGCATTCAATGTTCATACCACGTATACCGCAAATTAAAATAGAAGTAAAATGATGACTTGTTTTCAAGTTTCCTGCCTTTAAAAGAATTTTGCCAGTGCGCTGCACAGCCAGACTTAAGTCCCAGATAGTATGTGAACGTGAAGCAAGCTCGAAGAATAAGCTTGTGCTTTGGAATTTGTCAAAAAAGCTACAAATCGTCTATAGTGTAAACAACTAACAGTAGCCGATTGCTTTCCTGTAAAATCTAGCCAGGAGAAGTATTGTACAATCTGAGCTTGCTTCAGATATAAGTGCGTAGTGCCATGTCAAATAGAGAACTATTCTCAAGACATTTTAAGGTGCGTTTTTTCTATATCTTCGTTCTACACAACACTTTAGAGAGTGTGTGGTTCAACTTAGTCCATTTTAGAAATGGATTGGCGGGAGATATATTGAAAGAAACTGTTTATGAGCCTTCTGCCAGCAGTGACAAAGAAGATGATCTTGATGGACTTTTGCGAAGTAACAAAGACGCGAGCCGCATTGTACAAGAAATACATATTAGGCTTTGTTAACACAGAATATAAAAGCACACGCCACGAAGTTCATCTAAGCAACACGATCGTCAACCATACAACTCACCTTGAACCCACAAACCCAAAACAAACACCAGGTGCGTTCGTTGCACTGTCGCTTAGATGAAATTCGAGCCTTATGCACGGCGTCGTGAACAACTAAATAATTTTCATTTAATTTGGGCTCAATAAGCAAATTTGTCTGTTATAATTTGTTGTAAAGTAAGCAAAATTGTTCACTTTAATTGTACCCAATTTTTGCGGAGTAAGCAATCACCCCTATCGTAGAATCCGTCGGGGGGAAAGATTCACTATAATTTGACCGTCGGTATCGTTGAATCCGCTGAAGTGAACTATTCCCTTGTCGGCAATGTGAATGGGTTTCACTGTATTGTGGAAACCGTTCAGGTGCAACTCACCCATACAAAATTGTTCACTTTCTATTCGCAGCTCAAGAGTCGCGGATTGTTTTTTTTTTTTTGTTATTTCTGTATTTTTGTATTCAAAATGTAAGTAAATTAAGTGAAAATATTCAAATTCTATAATTTGCACAACAAATCAGTAATTTAAAACACATTTCTTAGGAAAAAACGAAAAACCGGAACCAATTTCAAAAAAAAATGTATTCAAGTAAATACATTTGGTAATTCCATAATGGCTTTTGCTGCTCTTGCTCTTCATCTGAATCTGAATCATGCGAAAATAAAACTATCCATTTTTTAATTTGTTTCGCTTATTTTTGAAAAAAATCAAACAAAAATAAATGCTGCCTCTGTCATTTATCACAAAAATTACTGTCTATCTGCGACACTGCCTTTTCGACACACTCGCCGGTAAAGACGCGTCCCCGGCGGATTCTACAATACCAACGTAAAGTGAAAGTGAAACGAACAAGTGAAGTGAAACTCCGATCCGGCGGATTCCACGATAGGGGTGAATATTTTTGTATAAATACTGTTAGAATTAAGCAATAAAGTCACTTGGTTTTCAACACTAAGTACAACAAGTTTTATTTAGCTATCCCCCCACCCGAGGTAAGGTGACTAAATAAAGTGAGAATTGATATATTGGTACAAGCACCGAATATATCCACAGCATTATATCCTTGGCTATCATCCCCGTTGAGGCAAAATAGTCTCACCGTTAACAGGCTTCTCTTACAAGACAAGCCTTGAAACACACTGTGTATCAAGTTTTCAGCCCCAAAGCCTTTCAGTGTGATAGGATTTTTTCAACATCGAGAGTAAGATCATCCACAACTATATGAGCTTGCAAAACGGTGTTAGCTGTACCAACAACTCCAGTAAGCGTTGAATACCTATTCTCACATGTTCGGGAATCTACGCAAAGAGCCGGATATCGCTCCGTCACCCGGAAAGACTTTCAAGTTACAGTAGCAAGCCTCCCGAGTACTATTGCAGGCACTCCCAGTAAATGGATCAACATCTACATAGTGGGATGAGCTCGCCAGATGAGGATATGAGATGAATAAGATAATGGCCATTCCTGTCAGCCTGTCACCACTACAACTTCAAAGTTCAGTACCACCTTGACATTCCAAAAACTCGCAAATGAGAGATGTAGTACACTGACAAAATACCGCACCTTACAGATTCTCTGGGCAGAACTAACAAAATAAATCATCGCACTCAATAAAAGTTACCTATCACTTCGTATTGTCATTTTGACAGGGCACAACTTGCTAGTGGCTTGCGTTTAAGTATAACGAGCAGACGGTGTGAAGACGTAGACGCTAAGGAGGACACATTCCACCTTCTATGTGAATGTACAAGACCAAGAAGAATGGGGACAACCCTCGGAGAACACTTCGTTAATTATCTGGACGAAAAAATTCCTTCTGAACTCGGGATGGTTTAGGAAGGCCAATCGCGATTAACAATCCTTTCTATCAGGTATCTGAGGTATATCACACCTATTTAGGCTTCTAGAAGTCAATGCAATTCAATTAACCGTCTTACAACGTAAATAACCACCAGTACTGCAATAATTCACACTAAATAAAATCCACCCTTAGAAAGTAACCGATACGTACGCGAATCAAACTATCGACATCTATCGAGAACTGAACGCAACAATTGCATTTATTTTGAATGATGGTTTGTACCTAAGCTAATATTGCTTCTGTGTTTTTTTTTTTGATAATTGCATCAAAGCATTTGCATGGCAAAAGATGTTTTTACAATAGTGGAAATTCAAGTGTAAAGAATTGGTTTTGAAGTGTACAACACCAAGACAATTTGCAACGAAGGCTGTGCAGACATTGCAACCTACGAAAACTGCATGCAGAAGGAGAACTAAAAATGTTAAAGAGCTGACCCACAGAAATATGTATACGTCAACGTTAAAGCATACTTCGACTTGACGGAGAAAACGGATTCTATGGGACAGCCCATGAAGTCGTAGAGTTATCTAAGTCTTCGTCATCTGCAGATGGCAGTCGCACTAGACTATTGCAATGTCTAGTTTGGGCATCGTTGCCAAACTCTTTCAATTGTGTAGGACGACGATCATCAAGGTCAGCAGTGATCTCACTGACACCTTCGATGTCAAAAAGGTATTTATACAAGGCGACACACTGTCATGCAATTTCTTCAACATCGTTTTTGAAAGTATTGTGCGGAATTCAAATGCCAACACCAGAGGCATAATCTTTCAAAAGCCCGTGCAATTATTTACGTACGCTCGAACGCAGCATGATGTGAGCACTATTGAGATGGACGCAGTGAAGTTGGCATCCAAAGTAAATTCTTTCAACAAAAAGGGCCACTTAAAGCCGAAACCTCGCCAGAATAGACGGATTCACATAACTTTAAGGAAGTGAGCGACTTTGTCTACCTAGGCTCCACTATAAACTCAGACAATTATGTACATGCATCAAAGCTGAGAAGTAGAATGACTCTTGGAAATCGCTACTTTTCTAGACTTAGAAGGAAATTGAGGAGCAAAGTCCTCTTTCGAAAACTTAAGTGACTCTATAGGTTCTGCTCTATGGGCCAGAAGACGGTGAGTGGAGGTGAAGATATAACGCCAAATTGTATGGACTGTTTAGCAACATGACCATAGCTAGAAGAGTACACCAACTAAGATAGCTGTGATGGGGCAGGTAGAGCAGATCCAAACCAGCGCGAAAAGACTTCGAATACATACTGGAGGGATAGCACTGTAAAGTTATACCGCATGAGGCAGCCAGCTGACGATTGGCACAGTTGGTGTTGTTTGTTGCCTGAGGCCCAGGTCCACCCCAGTGTAGCGTAATGGAACAAGTATAGGGGTAATGGAGACCTACCGACTACATTTCAGTAGCTTAGAGACTAAGAGCGACCTCAAACGAACAAATATTAGGTAAAAATACAAGTCTGAAGGCGTCGAGTGAATTCGATACTCTAGCTTTATACGCTGGAATAATTGTAATTTACTGTGGCGAAACTTCGTCGTTACTTCTACGAACTTCCTAGACGTAGGTATTCTGCATGGGATTCTGACGATGCTTCTCGATAAATTCGTTAGAAGTCATTTTGGTGTTACCAAGTCAAGTATGGTGCATTCACTTCTCAATACTTACGTGCCTCGAGAAAGCTATTAGCCAAGCAAACTCTTTTTTTATTGCAGTCTTCAGAAACAAGAATATCAATATCACAAACCACTCGCGGGCATTAGTATTACACATACATATGTATAATAGCTTTGGCGGTGGTTCACTTTGGTAAAAGACACGTAGTTTCATAAAAAGACAATGAAGCTCGTTTAAGACTATTGAGTGAAATAAAACTTTAAAGCAGTTCACAGTGGGGTTATGAGAATCGAGATCTACGAAGAACTTGTTGGACAGAGTTTTCTATTTTCTATTTCTGTCAGAGCTTCGATAATCGAAAATCATATGACTCATCACAATGCAGGTAGACTAAACGACTGCTTTCGGACTTCTTGAGGACATCTGCGGAACTTTTGATGTCTCTATATATACAGAAACATTTTTAAACAGCTTACTATAGCAATAGCAAATGGATCACTACTGGGCATAAGCGAAACTTCTTCTTTTTTTTTAAAGCGCTACCGAGAAAATCTATTACGCCGCAATCAAAATGTGAGGATGTCGATGACATTATGGACCATAATATATGTGAATATACTGGTAACATTTGTTACAAAATTGAACTTCTGTTTGTTGCAGCACAAAGGTCTAACTCTAATTATAACGAAATAATTATTAAGGTCCTTTAATGGTTTAACTACGACATCGTTTTAAAAAAAATTCTCACAGCTAGTGCGAAATTAGGGCCGAGTTTCATTGACCACTATCAGTCTTAACATCTGTATTGTCAAACACAATTGCTTTTGAGGCGTATCAGCATGGCATGACCTATTTCGGCTGAACCTGACAGAAATGATTTCTTGAGTTTGGATTTAGGTGATTGTCTAGAAGTTCTGTTGCTGTCGCAATAAAAGGTTTTCCAAAATGCTTTACTTAGCAGATACCGTTTACTAAGTAGAGGTCATTAAGGTAGACACAAGGATCAAAAGAACGAGGGGACAGCAAGCTAACCTTTGCCGATGAATCGAGAAGAACAGACAAACCCAGTCCAAACGAGTTATTAACCATCCAAACTGAAATATCATGACAATTCCACTTCAAATTAACTCATGTTCCCCTTCTCATAGACTCTTCAGGACAGTTCCTCATTAATTGCATCCAAATCTACAATTCATTCTAAAAATCCCATCAACCAGAAAAAAATAAAATTAATGAAACGCCAACCAAAGCAAATGAAAGCCAAAAAAAAAAAATCAATACTTTCTTTTAATAAAACAACCCCTATTAATAATGCCCCCTCCTCTGCAGCCCCCACAACAAAAACTGACGGAGTTAAAGGGAAAAATTTAAATTCAAATTCTAATCTAGACAAATACTTGAACATTTTTTCGCCGCCCAAAGCTAAGCGATGGCTTCAGACCAAAGGCAGCGCAAACGAAAAACCCAAAATGAAAAACAACACACCAACGAAAAAGCATAAAGAAAAAAAAAGAAGAAATTGTCAACCCTTGGAGCTCATCAAAGCCTTGCCTCCCCAACCACCGCGACTGCTGCTGCTTCCTTGCTGATTGTCTCTTATTACCGTTGCGTGGAATTTTCACCCCCACCAAGTAGATTTTACTCCTTTCGAATCGCGAATTGTAACTGTATGTACGTGTACCAACACCAGGATGTCAACCTCCAACCACTCACCCATATTCACCCATTCACCCACCACCGTTCGTTCTTATTTATATCCAAAAAAAGAATGGCAACGCGTAATCATCGTCCTAATTTAAATAAATTTCCCGTTGTCGTCCTTTGAGAGAGAGCAAATTTCTCTCTTTCTCTCTCTTCCCCTTTTCCTCGTCCTGGTTGGTGTGCTGCGTGTACTGCCTTCGGTGGTGTGTTTTGTTTTTATTTCCTTTTTTTCTCATCTTCTACCCTTTTCGGTGGAAACGTTCTCACCATTCATTTGCATTAGCCGTACTTAGGGTACCTAAAACCATTACCACTACAATCAAAAATTCATCCCAGTACAGATATTGTGCGTCTCCTATACTTTCAAAGGCTCCCACTTTAATCTGTTGGCTGGTGGAGCAAAAGCAAAAGCAAGAGCAACCCCTTTTTGGGAGAGAGTGGTTTTCATACTCTTTAAAAAGGATCGAGGACCGGCAAATGAAGGAGCAACTAACCAACCAACCTGCTTAGCTTGGTACAGTACCAATTCAAGTGCTTACGAAACAACCTTGGACGGAGAGGACAGCAAACGAGTTCTGTAGATAGAATCAAAAGTGATTGGAGGCCTCGTTATTATTTTTATACCAGAAGCATCTTTTCTCGGTAAATTTTTAGCCGTATTCAGAGTTGATCAGCTGAGATACCCTGGATTGACAAAACAAAGATTCGATTTAATTATCCACTCCGGCTTTTTACTTAAGTTATCAAACGCCAAGAAATGCTTGATATTCTCTGATTCAAGATCTATTAGAAGACTTGGAAACTGTGTCACGATTTTTAATGAATTGATAGTGTCTGGTTAAGCGGTTTTTGTATAAGAAGTAACATGGACCTTCAGGTTGGAGGCTGCTCGTTTTAAAACTAAATCTAAGAGAAAACACCATTTATGGTAAGAAAATCGTTTGCCTCGGCGAATGGATACTTGATTTGATAACATGACTCGGTATGTCAATGAACTATAACTTCAAAGTTTCCTTCTGGAATTTACGCAGTCTGTGTTCACTGTAGCACCATCATAAGTAAGTGTGTACCCCAGGGCTGACTCAAAAACTGGAATCATTCATCATACGGCGCGTGCAAGGAGATTCAATTGAAAGGATCAGAAATTATGATTCAGATGCCATAAGACGATACAAATTTTGCATTTCGATTAACAGTGGCACATAGTCATGGAACACTATCGGTTGAGAACTATTCCCGAGAAACTCGCAATGTCAAGAGGCTGGAAGCCCAGTAAGCAGATTCAAACGAAACAATGAAGGAAGCCTTGGAAATACCTTATCATATGTATACATTTCAAACTCGCGTAGGAAGAAAAGTCAAAGGGAACAGATTTTAAACGAGGGCATATCCATATATATAGTATTGACAAACAGAGAAGCATATGTTTACTCCTCTTATTAGAGATCCGACGAAGACTGACGGACAGTGATCTAGATAGAGAGCGTTGTTCAAAAATGAACTCTAGGGAGGGTGAATGTCCAGTACTCACCAGTGCTAGACTAAGAATGGATGAATATAGGAACTATTCCGTTTTATCAAAAATGTTCCTTTACACTGAAAAAATTATTGTACATAATATTAATGAACGCCATTCATACAGCAAAATTCATTAATTTTTTAGACAAATTCATTGATTTTATGTACAAATTCATAAAAAAAATACTGATTTTATGACCAATTCATTAATCCTATGAATTCGCATTCATAAAAATATTTGTATGGGAGATTTTATTTATGAACGCTGATTCTCATTTTAATGAATTTTTTCATAAACTTATGAACTATTCATACAACTGCCGATTACGATTTTTAATAATAAATACATTGAATTTATGAAAATACTCATTAAATTAAAGAAACGTTTCATCGACCACAGATTCATGTTACGATTCATAAGGTGTATGTATTTGTTCATAAACAGTATGTATAGATACATAATCAAAGATTTCGAATGTAAATATTCATACACTTAATGCATTGGTGTTTATCTTATGAATCCATACTTAGTTTCAATGTATTTATTCATAAAAAATCTCAGACAAAGTAGGTACACTTTGTACACTCCAATAAGAAAGTATATCTTGAAGGATGACCATGGTGTAGTGGTTGAATCACCGCTTGTCACGCTGAAGGCTCCAGGTTCAACTCCCGATGTAAAAAAAAAGTCGATTAACTGCGAATAAAGCTGCCGACGTGAACTCTTCTGTAATAGGCGCATAACAGTGGAGTTTTAAAGGTGGTATATGGTTTGAAAGTGTTGGGTCTTACTCAGACATTGGGGATGTTCGATAGAAATACTGTGAATTATATGAGCAACGGCATGATAATAATGAATCGATTCATTGAATTTAAGAACGTTTTCATCCATCCAATAACTTATTACATAAAAAAATTTACAAATTTCATTTATTAATTTTATGTACAAGTTCTTACTTTGTATGAACAATTCATAGGTGTATGAATGGATTCATAAACTTATGAATAGGGATACATTAATTTTAAGAACGTGATGTTTAGCTCACTTTTAATGATTTTTTTCATTTAGAATAAGAGTTTTTTCATTGATATTATACACGTTTTTGGTTAAGTGTACTAAACAACGTTATGTTGTGTGTGTTAAGGAGGGTTGTTCATAATCCTTGGCGCGGCGGTTTCTCTTTAGAATCCTACTGTGCCTTCAATTATGTTTTTTTATTTGATGAAGTTAAGAAACTTCTCTGGTTCTGTGTTCACTGAGACAATTTCGCAGCCAAAAATGCTCCTTCTGAGTTGAAAGAGGGCCTCGCATTCCCTTTGGATGTGCAGAGAAGTTTGTTCACTCCCAAGACAGCTTTAATCTGTTGCATGTTCATGTAGTGTAGATGTTTCTTCAGGCGGCAGTGTCCGCTGAGGATTCCAATTAAGACTCTAAATTCGTAACTAATATCGAGATTCAAAATGAAATAAGATTTTATCGTGGCCAGGTTTCTCTGGATTTTCGCAATTGCTCAGACTGTTCGACTTCAAGCTGGCTTTCTATAGGATAAGCAAGATGATTTTCCTGTTTACGACTCCAAGCGTAGAGTTAATTTCCCCTGAGATGGATTCAGGGAGAATTGAACTATGTTTAATCAGCTCATCAACTGAATCATTCTCCCCTATACATATATGTTTGTAAAGCGAAGTCTTACCCGAGTTAGTTCTTGTTTACACTGCTGTATCAGTCTGGTCGAATTTAGACCAAAATAAGACTTGATATGACTTGATATGATGAAACAGCTCATCTGCACGGCAAGGAGATGCGCTGCGTAATATTGCTAACAAATAAAGCACAGTGGTTAATGAATTCACTTACCTCGGAGACAACATCAACTCCATAGATAGGAATAGAATCCTAGAAAACCGCTACTACTTCAGTTTGGCTAACGATTTTTCCGGGGGATGGTTAGGTTAGGTTAGGTAGGAGTGCCGACAGGGCAAGGAAGTCCTTCTCCCGTCATACTTAGGTCTATGTAGACTCATTATGATGCCCTAGGGGTTGCAGTCGCCATACTATGTAACTTATAAGCCTATGTGCTATCAAGCCAGCCTGAGGCACTGATAAATCTGTATATATCAAACAAAGACTTGTTGGACAGTTATTCTAGATCCTGAAAAAGGTGTCTTTCAAGAATCTTAAATCTAATTTGGCAGAGTGTTGGACACCGTTCAAATCCTCTCAAATACTTCGACACTTTTCCCAATTAAAGCAGGTGTCCCCCAAAGATCCGCCCTAGCACCCCTTCTCTGCAACCTGTAGGTACGTGGCTGACTTCCCCAATTTTAACCATTCCCGAAATGCATTTTTTGCAGACGATACCTGTATTCTCTCAGCTACAGAATGCGCTGTTAGAAATTGAAACCTTCTTTTACGCATGGAAAATAAAAATAAACCCTACCAAAACCCAGGCCGCATTTTTCACTAAGAAGAGAAAACTTTGAAACTTACCTCAAAGCCAGTTAAGTATCTGTGGTTCTTCAATCGAATTGACTAACCTGATTAAATACCTGGATCTGAACTTGGATAAAACACTAACATATTCGCTTCACATTATTGCATGTATTAAAAAGGCTAATATACTAATAAAAACTGTACCCACTTATCAACAAGAACTCCTACCTGAGCAAGGACAACAAAATTTTAATATATGTATAAGGTCGTTATACTGCCAACTCTACTCTATGCCGCTCCTTGCTGGGCCAAATGTGCAGAGTGTCACATTAAAAATCTGCGAATCTGTCAAAACAAAACACTTAAAATTATGCTTGGGCTTCCTTGGCATTTCTCAACACTAGCACTACATGACATAACAAAGCTGCAAAAAATAAAAGACAAAATTATATTCACTTATTGCTAATTTGAAAATTATTGTTCCTTCCATGAAAGTCAACTCATCAACAGCCTCATGCATTAGCGTATTCCTTTTAGTTTAAGTTAGTTTTAAGATACTTTGAGTTTTTATTTTTTGAATCCATAGAGTTTTTTTCCTAATTTTTCTCTTACATCTACTAACTACTACTGATACTTGGAACCCTTACTTTAATAACTTTTGATGCAAAGAATTCGATGTTAATAATATAATCTCTATACTTAATATAAAAAAAACCAACCTTAATGATAAAATTGTATACACTGGGAATAATAAATTAAATTGAATTAAATTGAGTGTTGGACAGTGGCAAAGAAAGTGTGGAGTATCTTCATCTTACTTTTTCGTTGCATAGGTCATCTGTGTTCAATCCTAGCCTTCCTGCATGGTAATTCAGCATTTTATGCCCGGTGATATTACCTTTTAGGGAAGATAATAACTTTCTTGTCCATTTGTAGGATTCTTTCGGTTTTCTGTTTATTGTAGAATGGCCATAGTTTCTTAGTTATGACACAGGGGCTGAACGCATTCCATCTATCGTTTGCAGTCTTTTGAATTTTCCTCCCAACTTTCTGTTTGAGGTTAAAGGGTGGGATTTTAACTGTTGTATCGGCTAGACCGGGGTCTGATGAAGATTAGTGGATACGAATTTGCCTGTTGCTAGTATTGCTAGATCATCTGCATCGGCTGCTTTATTACCTCTACTTAACCTCAATTTCATTAGGATTTCATTGACTACAAGAACTCAGAGTAGGGAGGAGAGAAGACCTCCCTGTGGAGTGCCTCTAGAGGCTTCACTTGTATACCACCTAACTCTGAGTGTGTCTGTTCTTTACCATGCACACTATCCAATTGATGATAGTGCTATTTACCCTAAGATCTGCTTAAGCTCTTTTATCGCATCTGTATGGACGTTGTTAAAAGCGACATAGAGTCCAGGAAAGCAGCGATGGTGCATTCCTTGCATCTCAGTGATTTTTCTATGGTGCTGACAACACTGTATAGCACAGATTCGCCGCATCTCCCCTTCGTATACGAATGTTGATTTCGAGATACTATATCTCTAGGGTTCAGTTTGCTGCCAATATAGATGGCGATTAGTCTTTTGAACGTTTTTAGGACAAATGACGTTAGACTGATAGATTTTTAATTTTTCGCGGTAGTATGACTGGGTTTACCAGCCTTAGGTATAAACACCACTTTGACCTCCCGCAACGCTGGCCGCTGGAGTCCCTGAGGGAACCCAGGGCAACTCGTTCTCTTGTGAGGACCTTTCTGATTCTGGCAGATTCGATAGTGGTATCTTTCTCACTACAGAAAGTTCGCCATGAGCAGCGTTTTGCTCTCTGCCTTTCGGTCTTGAACTTTCTCTGGCTAGCCTTGTAGGTTTCCCAGTCATTGTCTAGATTAGTGCGCTTTGCTGCATTGAAAAGTCTTGTGTAATGTTATGCACAACCTTGAACTTTTTCTTGTGTCTAGTCGATCGGGTTTTTGCCGATGATTTTTGTGATTTCATTGGCCCGCGATTCGGTCTACATTTTTAGGTCCGTCTGGATCGTTCTGTCCATTTTCTCTACTTCCATGCTAAAAATGTTGCAGTTAGTTTTCCTGTGGTTTCTGTAGGGTATAAGTTTACTATTGGTATCTGTTAGTGAAAATTCGATCATCTTGTGGTCGGTTAAAGTTTCGTCTTTCACCTTCCACTGGTTGATTTCTAGCATTTTTCAAATACTTAATATGTCTGTTCCTAAAAGTACAACCCCTACGCTACCTCTACCTTGCTAACAGTAAGTTGTTTTTGATTAGAAATTCACAAAGTGACTCACCTTTTGTGATCTTTGTTGAGATTGCGAAGATATCTCTTGATCCTTTCTCTGGAAATGTACAGGTCGCGTATAAAGAGACGCGTCTTAGGTCAGGTTAGTTCTACAATCTTCTTCCTTTTGCTCAGATGAAGGTTGGCATTTGCCCACGGAGCGTTTGTTTTCGAAATTAACTCTTGCAGCCAAGTGAAAGTGTAACCGTCTTCACAGGCAATTACTTTAAAACCCTAAATGGTGGTGAGGGTACCGAAAAGCGTAAGTGGCCTCATTGATTTCACCCAGAATTCTAATCTCTGTAAGTCCTTATCGATCATCGGTTAGCTTCCTTCCGCGAAGGATTCCCGTAATCAACTACAGTGACTTTGACTAAGGAGGGTTTCATCCTTTTGTGGACATTTGTTGGAGTAGGGAATCGTTCTGTCGTTGTGTGTCTGCGCTCGCATCTTTTGCGGGTATCCGTCCACGATTGGAGTGGAGAGCAAGAGACTTTTCTTCCCCTTCCCGAACAGTCTCCTGGGCTTTATCCAAGAGCTACGAATTTTAAGTATTGTCTGTGTGGTGTTGTTTGTCGGTGAGTGTGGTGTCTGGGTAACGTCTGAGTTCTATGTCTAGCTCTGTCTAGAGCTTGCTTCTCCTTAACCGTGAAGGTTTCAGAGTCTCTCTTGTCGAGTCGCAGGATAATTTTAACAGCGTTTCGTCGTTGTCTTCGCAGGATTTCCTTCCTTTCAAGAGGCTTTCTAGCCACGTGCCTTCCACCAACATTAGAGTCACGGATTAATGATAAACGTTGTTGAGAAACAGTAAGTAAAGCCTCTACAACTGTTTTAAGGCTGTCAAGTGTCGAGTTGGTTTGTATGACGTCACAACTACATTCACCAGGTTGATGAGGGATGCCCGCATCCATTACTCATGGCAAGCTAAGGCTCGAGATGTTTCTTGGATGGGGACTCCCCTCATTAACCTCTCCGGGAGCTATCTACACCCCTCCGAGCTCGTACGAGCAATAGGCTCAATGCAACGTCTAGAAGGTGTGTTTGATGGTTCCCCGATTGGATCCCGTGGTCGATTAGTTCATAAGCGATCGTCTTGTCAGTTAACCAGAGAATTCTGTTGCTGCTTCCCCACACTGGTTTTCACCAATCGGGGTTATGCAGCCTCTGAGACAGCAGTTTTGAGTTTGGGGGGCGGGCCAAAAAGGTTAACGTCAGTTCATCAGGGAATACTTAAGCCTCACCACCAGCGTCAAGGTGGACGATCCTAGGTGACGTTTGCAGGGGATACAGGGATAAGCAATAGGAAGAATTTATTGTGCACTTCCTCTGCACGGTCCCCGCCCCTGCAAACATCAGGAAAACCACCTTAGGCGAATACTTCTTCAACTATCTAAATGATGTGAGCACCGCCATAGCCGATCAAAACAGTTTCAGGAGTAGACCCCAGCACTCACAATGGTCTAAGTGTACCTCTTCTTTGAGGACTGTAAATGAGATCAAGCTGGATCTTATCCAGTTTCTTTCTTTTTTCCACTGAGATGTCTCTGCTTCGTATGAACATTCGATTCAGTAGTAGCCACATGAACACTTTACTCACTCAACACACCTCCTGCAGCGATTGGTCAAATGTACACATTACTGGAGACTTTTCGTCTTGGATAAAGAAGCTCAACCTCTTCCAGGTGTATGCTTAAAAATTGTCTAAGTGCGCCATAGCATCCTTTGGGCAAAACCCTTTTCCACTACCCACACAACACTTTCACGGTATCCCATCATGCGGCTCCTTCCGTGACTCCCATTAACCCCATTTGCATAGAAATGAATACAAGAGTGGAATAAAAAAAATTGATAACAGCGCAAGCGGCTTGAGAAACGCGAAACCAAAAAAAATAAAATAAAATCCTTCAGAAAACTTTCTCATTTAAATTTAATGAAAATGTCCTTCTTCCCTTTTCGTTTGCGTTTTTTTTTTCTTCTTCTTAGACTCTAGTAAAAACACCACCAGCAGCATTTCAAGAATTCTTAATATATATCCTTTTCCCCTTTTTTTTTCTTGTCTAACTCGACGACTGTCTTACTCCTTCATTTGCACTTTTCTGTGGCTCTGGTACACCCCTGTCCCCCGAAGTTTGTCCTCCTTTCATTGATTATGATGGTGTGCGTTCCTCTTCTTTTTTTTCTTCATCATCATCAGGATATGCAAAGCAGCCCTTTCGTTTACTTTCTCTCTACAATCAGGACAAAATATATTTCTACTCCTATACACATTAAGCAGAAAAGGACTTCTTTCTTTCGTGTGCGCGTTTTTTTTTTCTTCCTTTTCTTTTCTTTATTTTTTTTTTTTTAATTCGAACTTTTCTTATGAAACCATCTTGATGGAGTTTGTGTTGGTGATTATACCACCGGCGATGCAGGATAGCAAGCAGCAGAAAGGAAACCATCCTTTGAAGTTTGGATTCCACAAAGGCGAAACCAGCGAGCCGTGTGTAACCAACCTGAGCTCACGACCTGGTACTGATACAAAAGGGTATGAGTATCGGGGGGAGGGAGGGGGGTTTTGGGGCTGACAGGCAGCTTTTTTTGTTGTTGTTGTTCGTGTTTTGCAATTTTAAATAATTTTTTTCTTTCTCTACGTCTACTCATTTACGATGGTGTTCCGATGTCCTTGTGTTGGTGTGGAATTTGAATATATATGACACAGAGCAGAACTGTGGAGATTCCTGTAATGAATCCTTACGGGATCGTGATGTAATGTAAGAAGAATTTCAAAATTAAGAAAACGAACTGGATGAAGGGCTGGATAGGCATGTAAAGTAAGGAAGTTGATACATGGAAGGATACTGCAGAATCGAGAATTGGAACGCCATGCGGGGTGCAGGTGAAGAAATGGTTTCTTTTTAGCTTGAAAGGGGTGGCACGTGGTAATTTTTTTGAGAAGAGAGAAAGGATTTTTTCTCATTTGTGTTGTTTCGTTGAAAGTGTGCGGCTTCTCCATAATCCAACTCTGGAGTCTTTCGATTTTCTGACATTCGATGCAAATGTCAGGGGACATGGGGGAGGTAAAATTTAAAGGGTGGAGGTGATGTTATCCTTGTGGGTTTTGTTGCAATCTTTACTACTTCTTTTCTTTTAAAAAGAGAAATGGTGGTTGATGAACTCTTACCCAATCAATAATAGCTAAGGATCTTATTTTACCAATGAATGATATTGAAACAGTTATAGATCAGTTACATTGGCATGTACCGTCAATTTTAAAATCAAATCCGTTCGGGTAGAGATGTAACAGAAGCCATTTAAATTGACTAAGCTTACAAAATCTAAAAAGTAGGAGCAGAAGCTACTTGCCTCAGTCAGTTTAACATCGGAGTGATTTGTTGCGTTCAATCGTCAAACATTCCAACAAGCGCTGGTTAATGCAGTTCGACAAATAGGCTATAGCCAAAGATCTTCAAATTTAAGACAATGTTCTAAGGTTTACAGGATACTGTCGGGAATCTCGAGGCAGTTATGTAGTCTTAACTGGCTCCAGACCGAGGGAGTTTCTGCCAGTTCGTTTGATCAAGCATTCTAATATAGACGATTGATTGGTCTCTAAAACGGAGATCGGGTCGCTTAACCTGTGGAATTGTGGAAAGGAATTAGTTCTTTAATCCTTCTTTATTAGCAGAATATTTACCCATTCTGCTAGTCGCCCTTACTGGCTGACCCCTGCCTGGCCAGTTCGTCAGCTCTTTGGTTGATATCGATTTTTAGTGTGTCTTGGGACCCAGGTGAAAGTGACTCAGGCGAGCCGAGCCTTTAATTGGTGCAGCTGTTTCTGGCATTGCTTTACCAACTTTAAGAATGTAGTGGTCGAAACCGAAAGTAAGCCAGCGGAGCAAATCTTGGGATCCTTCGAAAGAAAAATTCTACGCCGAATATTTGGTCCTGTCTGCGAGGAGGGCGAATGGAGGAGAAGCTATAACCGCGAACTCTACGAGTTGTACAAAGATGTGGATTTAGTCGGGAAGGCAAAAATCCGTCGACTGCACAAGCTCGGCCACATCAAGCGAATGGACGAGAATGCTTCAGCTAAAAGAAGCTTTGAATCCCAGCCACCTGGCTCACGAAGAAAAGGAAGACCGAACCTCCAGCATAAAGATCAGGCAATCGGGGACGCCAGAAACCTTGGTCTAGTTAACTGGAGCAGCGTTCCCGAAACCGTAAAGGATGGAAAGCGTCATTAGCTCAGGCCCAGGCATTCCAAGGGTCGTTGGACTGTTAAGTAAGTAAGTAAGTGGCCGAAACCATAGATTTGACGGCGACTTAACTGTCAATAAAGATACCAGTGTTGTAAATGGGTGGAGTCCTTTTCTTTAACACGCGCTATGTTTCGCTAATAGCAAAGAGCTCCGCTAGGAAAACATTGACAAAGTCCGGTAAATTGAAGAATTGCGGCATTTTAAGCTTGTCTGAAAAGATGCGCCAACTCCACAGTCCATTTTCGACAGCAGTGTAGAACAAAGTTGTTTTGCCAAAGCAAAGTAAAGGCGGTTTGCTAGGATCAGTCTTTCCTTCATGCCCACTTAGGTGTCATTTGTAGAGTTGATGTTGACTCCGAGGTAGATGAACTCTTTTATTACTTCGAAGTTAAAGCTGTTGATGGTGAGGTTCTATGTTATGGGTGGGTATACCTACATGATTGTAGTAGATTTGATGAGGTGTTTTCCAGCTTAAAATCGGGACATGTGGCATTTTTGAGTTACACTCTTAAAATCAACTTAATCGCTGAAGGTTTTCGATATCATCGCCAGTCAGTTTACCAAGCCTATTGAAGCGGAAAGCTAATAAGTGAAATTGCGTTAAAATTAAGCTTAAAATTTCCACCTGTTAAAGAGATTGGATTAAGTTTACTCTTGCGACATTGATAATCAACGCATATAGGACACAGTTAGGTGACCGAGACAAAACAAGGACTCGGTGGTTCTGCAAAAAGTTCAACCTAGACCATGTCTCTTAAACGAAGGAGACTATATGAAAGTCGATTCAATGCAGAAATCATTAAGAAATTTATTTTGTGTTTCCTATTTGATGCTCTCTGGGAAGCTTGCTTCATACATACATGCTTCCGAACACGTCATATATCCTTCCGTACATGGCAGTCTCCCAGTTCTGAGCTTATGGGTCTCGTTTTGAGCATGCACTTTACGCATTTTGAGAGGGTGGGGTCTAGTGCTTGTCTTGTTGCTTGAGATTTCAAATTATTGAAGGCTCCTTCTATGTCTAGTAAGGCCGCTAGCGTGAACTCTTTGTGGTAGAGCGATCTTTCGATTGTTGCTGCCACTTCATGCAAGGCTGTCTCAACTGAACAGCCTCTAGTGTAGGCGTGTTGAGCTGGGGATAAGTCTCTGGGACTTAGTTTGGAGTGAATGTGTATATCTATTAGCCTTTCTTGTGTTTTTAGGAGAAAAGAGGTTAGGCTTATGTACCTGAAATCTTTGGGGATGGTGTGGCTAGGATTTCCTGCTTTTGGAATGAATATTACCCTGACTCCTCTCCAGGCTTGCGGCACTTTTGTATGATTTAGGCAACCTTGAAAATTGTTTGCAAGATGATATATTCCTTGGTACTGAGAAGCATCATAGGGATAATACCATCGGGTCCGGTTGCCTTTTTTGAGAAGAAGAAGTCAATTTATCTTCCGTTCATCTACAATTTGACCGTTCAGGATTGAGTTTATGCCATCCATTGTGATTTGGACTTCATCAATGGCGTGAGTCTCTGTTAGCATGCACCCTGCAAAATGAGTCCAAAAAATGAGTTCTAGAGACCCAGAGTATGATTCGATCCAGGAGCCGTCAGGTTTTTTGATGATACCTGGCATGGTGGGTATTTTTGAAAAGACCTTCCGGAGACTTGCTGCGTCTTTGGTGGATTCAATTTCGCTACAGAAGCTCCTGCAGGAGGTTTTTTTTGCATAAATTGTTTTTTTTTTTTTAAGGTATCTTTGCTTTCTTTGTATCGGTCCTAGTTTACGGAATTTTTTTTAGCATTTTGCCAAGTTGTAGTAATACCAGACTGACAGTACGTTTCTGTTTGTAAACAAATGTTTTGTATATATGTATATTTGTACTGTTCCCGTCGTCCAAACACTTTCGTCACTTTTAGCCCTACGACAGAATCCTTCCATAAGACCTTAAACAAGTTCAATATTGAATTTCTGCCAAACAGCTGTGTATATAACTGATGTGTATTTCTGAACACATAGCCGTTACTAAACGAGTTTCCACATAATAAACAAAAACCCAGCATGCTACTGAATCGAAACTCATCTGCAGGATGCGCATTTCATCCCACAACTGCTCTAATTATTTTCTATTATACAATTGACAAATCTTCCGACTGTCCAAAAACAAAGAAAGTATCCTTGATCCCTTTTTCCAGGAACTACTTTGACCACTGTCCGTTTGCCACTTTCTATTCCAAATTTGCATCCGTAACGAATTTTTGCAAACAATTTTACACAATCCGAGACCCTTTATCCTTAAAAATATGAACAAGCAGAGCGACGAAGAACAAAACAAAAGCCAAACGCAATCGCATGAAAGGGGTTGCTTCTTTCTGATTCTGATGAATCAGTACTTCACACACACAGAAGCACACATTCTCAATCATCCATCCACACCACACCACCATTATCCTTGCAGAGAGCGACGCTCCTTCTATCGTTCATTTTCTGCATTCTTAAATGGCGGCTTAATGGGAATATTAAATTACGCGCTTGTTGTTTTAATGGATTAAAAGGGAAGGCAAAACAAACTGTACACAAGGACTATGGCGATGGCGATGGCAATGGTGATGTGTACTTGAGTTTTTAGCCGCCCTTAGCTGTTTTTTGCTCTATCCATCCCGCATATTCCCGGTTTTGTTTTATATTTCCAGAGTGCTCCTCGTCTCCTCCCGAAAAAAATCGTTGTGTTAATTTCCAAGTTATGCGAGATTCCATTTTTAGTGCTTGTGTATCCCTTTGAACGCACACACACACAAAAATGGGGCTTACTGCTGGAAGGACGCGACAACTTCACCGTGCTCTTGGGTATTCATTACACACACAAAATTGTACAATGATGACATGGATGAGGAGGTACCCTGTGCTCAAGTTGAAATGTCTGGATTAATGCAAAAGCAAAAGGGGTGGCCGATGACGATGAAGATACGGCCATATCCTTTTCTTGTTATTATCATTATAACTTAGCTACCAGCAGCGTACCACGACGGATGTTTTACTGTTGCTATGTTGTGTTGGGAGGGTTGCTGTTTCTTTTGTAGAGGCTGAGAGACTGTGGATGTTGTGCTTCATGTAATTTAAATGTAAGTAAGCTTTTTAATGGCCGCTGAAAGGAGCCAGAGGAAATTTTCATTACATTTTTGCTTCTCATTTTATTTTATCATAATTAATGAAAGGATGAAAGGAAAGGATGATGATCCTTGTTAGTTAGAGAAGGCTAAGTGGATTTCATGTTCTTCGTTCACTTGACTGAGATGAGGGTTGTGTCTTTTCTGTTGGTCCTTTTTTTATAATTCAATTAAAAATTGTAATTTAGATTGTAGCTCCATTATGATTCCACTCTTTCCGCCCACAAGGATGAATGAGAAGAGATTTTCTAATGAAATGCTGAATTTATAAAAAAAAAGGGAACAAGAAGGAATGTACCTACTTAAAACGAGGATAAGGGGAAAATTGTATTAGCTTGGTGGAAGGGTAATTACGTAATCCAGATTTGGCTTTATTATTCAGTTTTTGCCAAAATCAGGCAGATTAGTCCTTAAAACTAAGTACAGAGTGGCGACTTTTACATAATGCAGGTAGTGCTAGTGTTGTTGGACAGGTTCTAAAGGTTACAGTGGATACAAATGTTTGGTAATAAACATGTTGTTTCAACACAGATTGCTTAAAAGGCTAAAATAGCTGCTCGATGGCCTGATAAAAATGCTTATTCTCGATTTATCAAGCTTGTATAGAGCGAGCTATATGGCACAAGGTTCAATTTTCAACTTCGGACAACTTATCTAGGTCTTGTCCAATTACGCAATCCAATTAAGAGGTGTTTTTCTCTGCTCCAAAATGGATGCAAATATTCCTCCGATCAATACGATTCACATGTCCTAGCTTAAGCTTTGTATACACACCTTCTTGACTAGACAGATATCGCTGTACAATGTTGTGTAAGGTAAGGTTAGGGTGACAGGCTGAATTTTATGCAGCCATGCTTAGACCTGAGAAGATCCTTCGTGAAACCACATGAATCTGTAATTTCTTCCAGAAAAACCACCCGCAGAACCAGCCGGAGCTGGTGTCAGCTAGTTCGTTTGGACTGTGAAAGAAGCTGGCTCCTAAGTAGGCTCTTTTTCGAGCTGAGAGAGTTGCGTGCAAGTTAAATGATTTATTCGCCCAAACAGTGGTTCATTAGCGCCATCAAACAGTTTCAGAACTGTTATTTCTAAAACTGTTTTATGAGATTGGCTTGTACGTTTCTCCAGGGATATGTTTGGCATTTCTCATGTTCAGTTGTTTTCTTTTGGAGGTGTTTATGATCGTACCATACCTTTCCTTTGTAGATATTCCGAGCAGCCAATGTACTTTTTGTTTTATTGTATGAGCTTACCGGCACTTTTCACCAATCGTCGAGTTATACCAGGCATATCGGGGAAAGCATTTCTTAGCACTGGCGCACTGAACGCAACAAAAGTTTCAAGAACACTAGTAGATGGAATAGTGATAGTCTCTATCATTTCACACTACTCTTTTGATGTGCAATTTACATCCTTTGAATGCCATCTTAATAAAATCTGAAGCCACAATATAAGTCATATTCAAAGTCAAACAGAGTTCCTTACTGTTACAAATTCTCGTGACATATGGACACCACTCCGTCATGTGTTCTACTTCTCATCGTATCACCTCCAGCTCAGATGTCCAACACAAGCACAGCCGCCTATTACAACTCCTTTTGAGAAGCATTTACAACCAATGTAATATACCTCAATGTCTAGTGGTAAAAACTTTAAAATTCGAGAAAAACTTTTCACTTAAGGAAAACAAGTTGAGTCTCCTAGGATTTCGTTGCACACGAAGTCCCAGTGGCTTTCTCATCATTCTCTACATCATGCATTATCGGAGACAACGTGGAACATCGGAAACAACAGTCAACAGTCCATATATCAATCAATATCAATATTGACAACCAGCTTCCACATACACCGGAACTTCTGGACTTTTGTTTTCCGTTCAATCTTCAATATTTTTTTTTTCCTTCAAATCAACAACCAACATCCGTGCTCCATTAGTTGTAAATTCCCAATTTGGACGCACGCATAAAGTATCCAACATCCGCTGGCATACATCGAGGACATTACTCTCCATCAATTTTCCGCAAATCCACGCGAATGTCAACCTGTCTATGGACGAATACCTGTGCCTCCGGTCTCCGGACAAGTGTGTGGATATAAAAGCAAATAATTGTCCACCATTAACATATTGCGAAACCACCCCACACACACGCACACTAAAAATCACATTCGACATTTCACGTCCTTCAATCTGTAAAGATCCTTGGAGGGGGTCGGAGTGGTAACACAACCCACAAAATATCACATGTCGTCGAGACGACGACACACTAGTTGCGAAGTAAACAACCCAACAACAGAAAAAAATATTGAAAAAAGGAGCAAGCGAACGAGTCATTCATGAATTGGTCTTGTCGCATGTCCTCCATTCACAATACCGGTGGAATGAGAGAGTGTGTGGTTGTATGTTACGCGACTACTTTCACCGATTTGCACGACTGACTGATTGAACTGGCAGACAAAATCCACAAAAAAAAAAAGAATAACGGAAGAGAACACCCGCAACAAATGTCCTTGGCCCCCATTTCGGGTTTTTTTTTTATTTTTATCTATAACCTTCTTTGCACACACAAGTAACGATGGGAATGTAAAATGTTTGATGCCAGGGGTGAGAAAGTGGTTTTTCCCGATTTTTGGAAAATCCTTACCACATGTGTGAAGAGAGAGAATTGTGTGGGGTATCTGCATATGCACATTAAATGGGGTGGAAGAAGGATGTGTGGATATGTGGTTGGGAAACGATGACCTAGTGCAAGGCTTTTTAGAATTTCTTTTTCTTGAATCACCCTCAGTTTTGAAAAAAATCACAATTTTGTGGAAAAATGGAAGGATGTAGGATTTGTTGTGTTTTGGTGGTTTCCTTGATAAAAATGGCGTGCACTAGGTCAGTGTTTTCACACATGAAAAGGTACATAACGATGGGTATGTTTGTGTTGACACGTGTATCATTCTTTCGTCGAGTGGCTACTAAGTGCAAAAAGGATTCAATTTCGTTGCTAACGTAATGGGTCTGTTATTATGGGCTTTTTGATGTTAAAGGAGTTATTAGTTGGGAAATTGAATTTTTTTTCTTCTCATGTGTGTGTGTTTGTTTGGAGAGATTTTATTATCACATTCTACTAAGTATAGTGGTCACTTCAAAGGGACTGTGGAAGTAGGAGTAAAACGAGATGGCTTTGGGGTAATAGGGTTATGTACGAAATTTGATTGATAGATGTTGCGTTGTGGTAGCGAATTTAGGTTGAAATACATTAATGCGAACAAGGACAGTGTTGAAAGAAATGGGGCGGATGAGTTTTAAAAAGAGCAAGAATAGTACAGGATCAGGATAGAACAAGAACAAATTTTCTTCAGTGGATTGGGAAATGGTCGATTTGCTTCGTAGCACAACCTAGTATCTAGGTGCAGAAATAATTGTTTCATAATAGTCTTACGCAGATTGGAGGCTGGACTTAAGTGGTCGCCTAAGGCACTCCAATTTTATGGGCGCGCGAAGGAAGGCTTCAATATAACATATGACGCGTCGATTGAACAATAGCGAAATAGAAATCTTTTTCAATTCGGACGGGATGGTAATTTCAACTCTGGATGAAATTGAAGACATGGAAACAGGATAAAAGTCAAACCAGCTGGCGTCGAAAATGACTTACCGCATTCACCGATGTTAACCCGATAAATTCGAAGGATTTTCATTAAACAATAAGTAAGTCAATTTTTCCCTTATAAGAAAGTGCTGTCGTGGACCGTAATCAATGTGGCGGAAAAAGTGGCAGTATTTGTCAGCACAACAATCCGACAGTGGATCTCCAGAGAAATTGGACTGCCAATCTAAGATCCACGTCAGGCATTAAGGGAGGTCGAGCTCATGGTTTTGGCGCAAGCATATATGTATGTAAATTCCTATGATAAAATAAATCTCACCAGCTCAAGAGTATGCCAAGCAAAGAGCTCTTAAGACTTTGCCAGCTACGAACGTCCTGAAAACATACAGCGACGTTGGTGGGCCTTGATTTATTTGACGCGTTTGATTTTAAAATAATTTTGTAATGGATGCTGTAAGTGAAAAGCGAGCCTACGTTTAAGTTTGGTTAAAAAGGGTGACAGCGTTGTGCACCGTGACTTGGACCTCTATGAATCCATTGTGGAGGAGAAATAGAATAATTATTGCTGTTTTTTTTACTAATGGTCAGCCTTTCTGGTCAGATATCCTGAACCCTCCAGGGTTCAGTGTGAATTTTAAAATGACCTTTGGTTGATAATTCGAATAAGTCGTCTTTGAAGAAATTTGCATTGATAAATCTTTCTGAGGATAGTTCAAAGTATCGCTAAAACTTGTAATACACTGCTGGGGTCAGCGATCTTATACTTGAGACAAAAATTCTCTGAAAGCCTGAGGCGATAGATATGCCATTCTTCATCTAGAGAAGAAACAATGGCCATTACCATTTAAATTGGATGAAACCGCGATTTTAGGAACCTTCTTCTTTAAGGTCTAGGAGGGCTTCAGTAATCGATGCCAATTCACCTGTTATAATTTTAGTTAAGGCGGTGATTATTTTAAGAAATATTATGGGACTGTATGAAATGTGTTTTGAAAAGTGCGAAATGTCGTATCACTCAAAAATTGGCAGAAAGGTCACATGAGGGCGAGCATTTGATGACATTCAATAGGGATATTTAATATTCAACTTCATCGACATCATAGAGGCGAATGAGGGTTGGGGAGTATGTATGTTTGTATGAAACGAAGCTTGTGTGTTATATTAACAATCAGTATTTTATACTTAATTCAATTTTATTCCAACTTTGCAGTGTAGTGTTAAGTTTGGTAATTTAGCTTAGGCAAATATGACATAGTCGACAAGTTCATTTATAAAGTTGAAGGGTGAGAATATTTTGCGTAAACTGCTTCCAATGGAATGTAGACTCTTTTCATAAGTCAGCTGCAGAGAGCCCAGCCCCGAAACTGAATTTCTCCTGTGACACTTGTTTCATTCAATTTCACTTTGATCTGGAACCCGAAATAGAGCATCTGTTGAATTGGTCGTGTAACCTCATACTGACATTCTTCATTGCGTGTTGTATCTTGCTTAATCCAGTAATCGAAAGGATATTGAGATATTTGGCGATTCCGGAAAGGCATCTGCACCACCACCGCAGCAACATGCCATGGACAATGACAACTACCATCATTGTCGCACATAGGCTGCAGCCCTTCGTAAATAGACGCTTTAGCATTATTCTGCAAATATTTTGGTTGAATCGCATCTCAAATGAACATCACAGGAAGTGGCAGTGGATTGGGCACACCTTACGGTTGAAAGAAATGCCGTTGCAAAATGTGCTTTGTAGTGCAACCCACTTACGCAGTCAGCTACAAGAATAATTTGCCTTAAGCAAACGTATCGCAGACAAGTTAAGAATGAATCGGGGACTTTAGGGATTAGTTGGAGAGAGCATATTGCACAGCACGGTGGCATGCTGGCTTTTTTGGTACCCTATAGCCCTCGAAGGGTGACAAGATTTAAGTAAGAAAGATTACACACACCCAATGTGTGCGTCTTTTAACTAAGCTGTGCGTATGTAATTATGTTCTAGCTTGCCACTTTAGTCTGAGGACAAAAAACGTAGTACACTTGATACTAGAACTGGTTAGAGTGTACGCAGGCTTCAAGAGAAACGAAAAGGCGAACATCCTTGCGAACCAGGTTTTCTAAATATCTGGCCTCTGAGTTTTTGACTTCTGAATCATTCCCTGTCCTAGGTAGAGGAATTGTTAAGAAACATCTAAAATGCCTGCTGCAAGAATTGTCGATATCCTTCTTATAATATTTATCAATATCGTGGATAACAAGGTCCCATCTTTGCTCTTTGGGTGAAAAATAAAACACGTACAGCAACAACGGTTGCGAGAAGCTAGGCCTTGGTGTTTTACAAGCAGTCGCACCAAATATTTGATTTTCTTTTACTACAGGAGGTGGCGAATTCACTGATTTTAGATACATGCTCATTATTGCATAATTTTTTAATGCAGTAGGTATGTCAAATAAACATGTAAGAATGGACACAATGGCTTTAAAACAAAGAATCCGTTCCAAGTAACTTCCTTGAGAGCTACAAAGACGTTGGAGGAACAAATTTCACCGCATACTATCTTTATGTTGCATGAAAGCTGGTGGAATGCATGTTCAATGCAGCTCAAGGATCGGCATCAAAGGAATGTGATTTGGATTTTAAAAAAAGTCACTAAACCTTAATAGCACTTATTTTTGCCTTACTCTTTCCAGCAAATAATATACATGTATTGAATACATATGCTTCAATTCACAAAAAAACCTTGAAATTAAATTTACAAAAGGCTTTTGCCCTTCTATCCACCCATTACTTCTTTGCCTATCTTCATACGTTGCAGACTAATCAATAAAACTTTTTCTTAATTTTTCCCTTCAGTGAAAGTCAATGAATATCCACCAAAACAAGGCGCAGTACAGCAAAAGAAAATCGTCGACAAAAAGCAAAAAAATTAAAATATCGATCACTCCTCTCCAACCCATTTTGTCTAAAAGAAGAAGAAAAAACAAAAAAAACCCGCTCCAAGCTAAGTTCGAGAAAAACAGAAGAAGAAATAAACGCCTGAGAGCAGCAAGAAAAGGACTCCCCCAACCAGAAAATGAGTTCGATGAAAAAAAAAAAAAGAAATCCTTTTTACTCCTGTTGTTGTTGTGTCTTTTCTTCTTTACCCCAGCCAGAGTTAAAAATGAAAAAAAAAATCCACGAGTCAAAAACACAAGCAAGGAAAAAACCAAAAAACGGATACGGATGCGTTCGATGTCTCGAAGCGGGGTAAAGGGTAACAAGTTTAAATGAAAAAAACAAAAAAAAATCTGCCACCCCACACGGTTTTTTTTTTCCTTTATACCGTTCCCCTTCTATACCTACTTAATTTCTTTCACCCCTTAAGACTCAGCTCTCAGGACATACTGGAGATGGCGAAGACGAAACAAAAAACCAAAAACAACAACAACACTCACCCAAATCTTCGTCGATGCTTTTTCTTTTTAATAGCAAACATTTTTTTCGTTTTAAATTTTTTCTGTTCTTCTTTTGCTGTTTGCAATGAGGGGTGGCGATGGGTGGAGGTGGTGTTGCCGGGCTGATGGGGTTGTATCACCAAATGCTGGGGGTGCTCGATTGATGATGATGACTGAACAGAGAGGCTCGCTGATAACCATTCTACTGGGTGACACCGAACAACTAAAGCGACGCGCTTAATAGCAAATGAAATTTGTATATGTGTGGGGTTAGAGACTACAGCCGCCGCTGCCACCGCCGTCATAACGAAGCAAGACTATCACTACTCACAGAGTTACAAGTCTGGGCACCACGATTATATGGGTAATCGTGGGCTATGTAAATTTGATGTTACGAATTCTTTTCGTCTTCCGCATCAATATTTAAGGTGAGTAGCTCGAGGGAGTATTCCGCCGTTCTGGTACCAACAAAAAAATGCGGTCTTCGTCGAGGGAGTAAACAGTGCACCAGTGTTTCGAATTTTTTAAATGTTCAAATTATGCAAAAAAGTATATTCCGTCTGTTTGGCGGTAAATCAAAATTAATGAAATTTTCATTCCTAAACCGGATGGTGGAGAAATTGAGGCCTAACTACCAAGTACATCCCTGATCTGAGTAGTCGATTGATGGTTTTTAAAAGTGAGGAAGAGAGAGAAGAATTGATTTTAGATTAAATGTCACGAGACCTACTTAAAAGGCTTAAGGACTGTTGGTAGGTTAACGTAAAAGACACCTAAAAAGAATGCCATATATCCATTTATCTGGTCAAATT
This sequence comes from Criorhina ranunculi, assembly GCA_951813785.1. Lineage (NCBI taxonomy): Eukaryota > Metazoa > Arthropoda > Insecta > Diptera > Syrphidae > Criorhina > Criorhina ranunculi. Next base: position 19,997,773 of record OX638383.1, read on the forward strand.
TACACCGTAAAGGGCTAACAATGACCTCATAGAAGTAGCATCTCCTGATAGATGTTTGTTTGCTAAATAGCGTGGCAGAGCCACTACAGCCGAACATATTTAGCAATGTAAGTAAATATTTCCCTTGTGGTGTCTTATGAGAATTTCTTCGGGAATGACGGAAGGGGATGAGTGGCAGGCACTTTTCGCCATAAAGCAAGGTAAGTGTTGGTTCGGTTGTGATCCAGCAAGCCGAAACTTGATAACTTATGGTTATTTCCACTATCGGGAAAAGTATGTGGAGAAACTATGCGAAAGTTATTGTAACGATAACACATATCCAAATAAGATATACACAATTTAAATATGCAAGAATTTAATAATGTTACGCTGTATTATTTTGAGGGCGTGATATAATGGAGTTGAAAATCAAATATTTGCCGAACGCCGTCACTCCTGACTGAAGTTTAGAGGCAAACCCAAACTAACTAAGGACCTTAATCCTCTTTTAATTTCTCAAAACAAGTAAATTCCCATACGTACATTTGTACTTCATCCAACATCTGCTCATAAAAATAAAACAAACACTCAACGAAGGAATATCAAACCCCACTTGTCATATTAATTAACCAATGATCAATCTGAGAACCCTTCTCCAACACAAATAACTCGATATTCTAAAGGAATTCAAAAATTGTTTTCTAACCTCACACCTGCAAAGACTCACAAAAAAGAAATGCTAGGCTCAGTAAGCAAAATACCCGGAATAATAGAACGTTTCATAAATTACAACCGTAAACCAGATTCTGCTAGACTGTCAGAAAGGTTGGCATACCCCCAAATCCATATTCAAATAACAATGTCCTTCGCCGTTATATGCAAATAAATTTCCAAGAGTCACTTTATAATGAACAGAAGATCAACAATAGAGCTCAGCTTTCAACCCTTTCCGCCAACAATGCAACGCAAAAAAAAGGTTTTTTTTTCTATCCTATAACGCACAGGGTCGTTTTAGTTTTACAAAAAAAAGTTCACCCCTCACAACCAGAGAATCTGTATCCCTAAGAATTTTATTTTTCCAATCTGCCATCAGCTGACTTTAAACTAAAAGCGAATATGCATGTAGTCCTGAGGAGATATCCATAGATGTATGCAACCCTTTTTCTGGGTTTGAAGGGTTAATACTAAATCTGACTGCGAATCCTTTTAATTTGCATTTTACAGTGTGGAAAAAGGATATTAATATTTTTTTTTTCATTCAACAACTGGCTTTGTATTTGACAAGTGAATGCGTGTTCAGGGTGAGATAGGGTTGAATACAAAAAAAAAAAAAAACGGTTGTCTGGGTGAGTAAGGACCCCTGGCAGCACTTTGTTCATATCCTGTTTTTTTATGAACAAAAAAAAAATGTGAGTACTGCAGCATGTGCTCAGTATGCCTCAACGCATACAATTTTTTTCCTTTGTGTTTTAATTCATTTTTTTTTATAAAATCTTTCATTTGCAGATGAATCCATTACAGGGTGTACCAGATATTTGAAGAATTCCTTCTTCTTTTTTTTAATACAAAGGCAAGGATAAATGGAACTACAGATTTCAATATCTTTAAGTGCGCAACAAAAACATTCGACAAGTAGTAGAGTTTGGCGATTTAAACGAGAAGGCAAAGAAGTGGATTACGATCATAAAGCCGAATTTCGAACCCATTTTGAAGAAGCTGGCCTTTTTGATATTCATGCTCTGATGAATGATGTGATCATTGTGATCATAAGAAAGTCAAAATTAATCTGCTTAGATTACGAAAGTAAGCTTGTTTAAGGAAAGAGGCTAGTTCAAACTTACGACGGTTAACAACATCCAGTATTGGATAGAAAATTATGTCAAGAAGATCGCTAAAGCATTAGGAATAAATAGAGGCTAAAAAAGAACGTTATTAGCGCTAAAGTGCGCCTCTTTGATTCCATTGCACTAGACCTGGTCGTTGACGTGTATAATATTTTAATGAAACAAGAGAAAGATGGATGGCCTGAATAGAGTCGGTGCAAGAGCTGTGTGTTGTGGTCTACAACACTCCAATTGCCTGGACTGATCGCTGCAATTCTGGCGATATTGTTCGTTCGAGCTTGTTTGCCTTAGTATTCTTGTATATATGAGTTTCTACTTTAAGTGGTGAATTATTTATAGAAGGAGAGTGGACCTTCAAATGTTGATTCGGGAATGTCATCGGGAATCTCGTTGCGCTCGATACTCTTGTGTCCGGGAATCCAATAGATGATTTTTTTTTAGAACATCAAGCTACTCAAGGGTGTTTATGCAGCTCTAGGAAACTTTTGAGTCGAACAGCTGGAAGTCAGAAAGTCACACTGACTTGGAAAAACCACCATTAATCCATTCGGTACGTTCGAGGGGGGGATTGTGAAATTAATTTCAGAGGACATAAAGTCCATTAACCATGATAAAGCTTTTTTAATTGCAGTTATTTCCGCTTGGAAAAACACTATAGTGATCAGGGAGCAGGATCCCCTGGTTAATGTAAAGTTTATGTGAGTGGATACCGCAGCCCATACAGCCGTCTGTATAAATGTGGATTTGTTTATTGACGGATTTATTAAAGCTGAGCCAGTTGCCCTGTGTGGGAATTATAACTTTAAATTCTCTTTCGAAAGAGTTGAACGGGAGGGTTCGATCAAATTTGTTTGGAATGTCATGGAATCTGTTTAAGATACGGGAGTGACCATGAAGTAATTGGATCTAGAGCGAAGTTGCTCTTAAGCAACTATAAGGAGATACCAAATCTAGATTTAAAAAGGGACCATTGAAGAACCAATCATTAACCATATTTCCATTTCTATTATTCATAGAGTCGCCCTAATGTAGGTGCCTCGCGTTAAAATCACCGCCATTATAGCGGCGTCAAACGTTTCGATCAGAGCATAAAATCTATCTAGTTTTTTTTTTTTTTAAATTCTTTATTCTCAATTCATAAATATATTTTAAGTTGTTTTACAATTCTTACTTTGTACATGCATCTTAATTTGGAGAACAGTTAGTGACATATTTATTAAATGAAAAAAATAGAGACAAATGTCACTTCAAAATTTACAATGTGGGGTGAACAAGCATTGTGGACATTAAGTCCTTTAAAAAATTCAAGGTTTAAAAGGTCAAGAATAGTTGAAAAGGAATATATATTATAATACGATCATACATAAATTCATAAGTTAAAAATTAAAAGTTAAATCAAGTAATGAAGCGTAACAAAATTGTGATTAATAGCTAGAAGCCACGATTTTACTTTTTTTAAAAATACAAACGCAGTTCTAATGGTTCGTATATATTCGGGTAGACTATTAAACAGTTTGCAAGACGCAATAGAATAAAAGTTCCTCAAGCTTGAGGTGTGAAAAGGCGGAATATGAACGACGGTACCAGTATTGCTCCGTAGATTATGGGTGTCAGATATAGGGCTCTGCATATAGCCACCTCTGATGAAGAATATTTTGAGGACTTTAAAAAAGTATAATTATCTTACAGGCAGAATTTTAATTCTTCTAAATAATTCTATGGAGTGGGTAAGACGAGCCGTTTTACAGACTTTTCTTATAGCAGACTTTTGTAGGACAGTCAGCTGTTGGAGTTTGTTAAGGTATGAACCTCCCCATGCGCTTATTCCATACTGGAGTGGAAAATCCCAAAGTAAATTGTTTTTAGGGTTTGTGTAGAGCAGTATTTCCTAAGACGGTAAAAGATGCGTAGAGTCGATTGCAGATACTTTTTCAAAATTAAAATGTGTTCGCTCCAATTCAAATTTCGGTCAATAATAACACCTAGATATTTATAGTGCTCAACTAATTCTATTTTGAAGCAATTCGAGTTGCAGCTACTATTTTCGTCATATAGGACATTGGAATTCTGCACATCACAAACACAGTTTGTCTTTCACGATTAAACTGAAATACATTAATTAAGTCTTATTGCTTACTACCAACTTGTGTTTGGCGAACCAGAGTCTTAGCAAGTGGACGTCGTGGTTTATGTCAGCAACTAGGTTGGTTGATCCATATGCAAATGCAAAATCGTCGGCAAAAGCCTTTACATTACCAATAAATGGGATTGCAAAAATAGAGTTGACATAGATTAGGAACAAAATGGGACCAAGGACGGATCCTTGGGGTATACCTAGATTGATTATCTTCGAACTACTTAGGATATCCTCAGTTTTTACCTTTTGAGAGAGAATTTATATGACATTTAGAACCTTTATATGTCCAATCAGATGACCTGATTTAAAGTTGCATCATGGGGCAAGTCACAGCTGACCTTTTAACTCTCATGTGTAAGGGAATGGAGTTCGGGAATAGCTACCAAGGCTGTAGTTATGCTGATGCACAGAGCACTTGTGATGCCCGTGCAGGCAAGCGTTTGCATTTTTTGAAGAGCTGTTTGAGCCAAAACTTATTCAAGCTTATCCCACCATACAAGTGAAGCATAGAGAGATGCAAGATATTTTTTTATTTAAGTATTTATTTTTTTCTTTTTGTAATTTACCTTATAATGTTATTTATACAGCGCTAGTGTTGGGCTAATCGATTTTTTTTTTTCAAAGCAGGTGATATAAGGTTTTAGTTTTTGCTCCGAGGGTGCTGTCCAGAATAACTGAAGCACATTTTTTGGTGTTGTTATTATTGCTTAAAATTCACAGTTGTGTAAATTCACAACTTCCTGGTGTTATTATCATTAATCAGTACGATCAACTCTTCAAGCCTTTTATGACTCATTTTTGGCCTCAGATCCCACTTTTTTTTCACAGAAAGCCTCGAACAAGCCCATAGAGTTGTAGTTGCTCTGGTGATGCGAATTCTAAGTTGGTTTGTGATCTTAAATTTAAGGCAATCTAAAAAAAAGAATGGTGCATCTCTTGAAGTGTTAACTTTCAGAACACCCTGTATCAATCCTTCTATAATCTTCACTTCAATTCCACTCCGTCTCGGTGCACTTTTAAGAACTCCGTGTAACGAAAAAAAAAAAATTATAATAACCCAGACAAAAGGGTTGTGTGAGAGGGTTAAACCTTTAAAAAAATCACCCATCTGAGTTGATAGTGAAAAAAGAAACCAACTTCAGCCAGCCATTTCCAGGACAAGTACAAAAAAAATTCAAATCTGCATAGAGACTGAAAGAAAAACCATGCATCCACGCGAACGTCGTGCCTTCAGGGTAAGCATCCACAATTTCTAGGGGTGCATTGAAATTAAAAAAAAATATATCGGATTTTTTTAATGTGAAAAATATGCGCACAAATTTTCAGTGTATGTTGATGAGCTGAGGGCTATCAAGGATATATCGTGGTCTCTTTCTACTCAATTCACTACTAAAAAGGACGAAAGTTAAAAACACTTTTTTTTTATGAAGGTATACATCACGAAAGAGTTAATATTGGTAGCAAAAAAAATTAGGGTGGAGAAAAGATTTTTTTTTTGTTCATTTTGACTGACGGTACATATTTTTTTAAAAGGATACATGACCATGGTACGGGCAACAAAGTCCTTAATCTTACTACATGCGTTCTCTTTTTTTTTTTTTTTTGGGGTTATTAAAAATTCTAAGTAGGGTACTTGAGTCTTTTAGGAATTAAAGTGAATTTCGGCTAAGGGGATGGTGGCATGGGAAAGTGTTGAGTGATGGCTCGTGACGGGGAATATGGTTTCGAAATTTATCATGTGACAAATGAAATCCTTTCAATTCGATTTACGATGAGAATGACATTCTTGAAAGATTTAGATAGATTCAGTTGGATCAAGTGGCACAAGCGAGTCAAAAATGAATTGGGTTGTCGAAGAATGTAACCCGTTATCATTGAGAAATCAAAGATAGAGCACGGACGGGTTCGAAAAAAACAAAAAGTAGAAAAAAGTGTGAACAATTGTAGGGTGTCATATGGCGGATGGTAGGATTTTTCAATTGACAGCAGTGACATTTGTTATTTTACCATGTATAGAGATACACAGTCTTCCAACGCGTGTGTATCTGTTACGCCATAATCGTCCAAATGAAAGTAGTTTCGATTGACTTTCATTGCTGCTAAAAATTTTTAAGAAATTCCACTCCGTTTGTTTGTATTTAGTTTTAGAATCTGGACATGGAGAATAGAAACAGTTAATCATCCCAAAACCAACATTAGCTGAGTAAGTCATATCGTCCGGGACTACTGGTTATCCATACTAGAGGTGTATCAGACTTGTCTACCTCCACTATACCTAAGTCAATTTGCGCCCAAAAAAGAGAAATCTTTTTGACAAAAAGGTTTTCAACAATAACACCAACTTTGACTCGATACAGAAGATAGATTAGGGCCATGCTGGAAAGTTGAATATTCTGGAGAAGTGTTGGTGACTTTTTTAGTCACAGACTGTGGCCTAAGGTAGGTAGGTAGGTAGTAGTGGCTGAAACTGGTAAGCCTGCCAGAGACACAAGTCGCGCGGATGTGCCGTTTTGATACCACAACTCACGTGACCTGGGTTTTGATGGGCGTAGCTAAGAGTGTAGTTTTCAGATCCATCCTGTGGAGTTTAGAAAATTGATAATGTTGCAAAATTTGATGTTAGAAATCTGCCAGGTTCTGGCAAGTGCCGGGCAGTCACAGAGAAAGTAGAATAGCGTTTCCTTTTCTTGTGAACTGTCGCAACTACGGCAGTGGGGGTTGGACGGGATGCCTAACTTGGCAGCGTGTGGACCGATTGGCCAGTGGCCCGTGATAATTGCTGAGATTCTAGCTGTCTCGGTGCGGTTTCTATTGATTAGGTCATTCGTTCTGTTTTTATCGTAGGTGGGCCAAATCTGTCTAGATATGGCACAAGTTGCAAGACTTTTCCACCTAGAGTTGGCAATAAAGAGAAAGTGTTGGAAAACTTTGCCCTTGATGAGTCCCATTAGGGAGCAGACTGACTCCGCGTGGGAGACATCCAGGGTGGAGCCGCATCTGGAAAACGCATCGGCTCTCTTATTCCCCTCTATGTTATGCCGGGAACCCAGAGGAGAGTGATGTTGAATCGAGTGTTTGCCTGCGTTATAGTTTCCTTACACTGTTCAACTAATTTAGAGGACGAAAGAAGTGAGTGGAGCGCTTTGATGGCAGCCTGACTGTCCATAAAGATTCCTATGTTGTTAGAGGTAGTACGACTGAGGCTAAGTGTCCTGCAGGCTACTCTAATCGCTAGTACCTTCGCCTGGAAGACACTCGAAGAGTCTGGGAGGCGGTACGATTGGACACGATTAGTTCCGCTGAGAAGACACCTGCTCCAACGCCACACTCCATCTTGGAGACGTCGGTGAAGATCGATACTTGGTAGTTTGATAGGGGTAGGTTATTATTCCATTCCGACCTGTCTGGAAGGCGAACCTGAATATTGTTATTGAATTTGAGTGTGGGGCTCGTGTAGTCAGTTATGGTCGACGCCAAATCCCTAGGCAGCAGGTCAAGAGCCTTACTATGGCCATCGGGTTTTGGGAACCAAAGCCCAGATTCTCTGAGCCTGATAGCACTGTACGGGATGTTGTATTTGATGTGCAAGTCCAGAGGCAGAATATGGAGGAGCATGTTGAGAGCTTCTGACGGGTTCGAACCAATCGCTCCTGTGGCTCCAATACCAACTGTTCGTTGGACTCTACTAAGTTTTGTGATGTTGTAGACTTTACTTAAGGCGGGCCTTCGCACAAGCGAACCATAAGTAAGGATTGGACGAACTAAGGCAGTGTACATCCAAAGGACCATCTTAGGTTTAAGTCCCCACCTTTTGCCAAAGGTCTTACTACAGGCGTAGAAAGCGACGCATACCTCTATTATTCTGTGTTCTATGTTGAGTTTCCAGTTGAGCTTCGAGTCAAGTATGACGCCAAGACACCTTGCACTGGGGGATTGAGTGAGTGTTTGTTTGTTAAGACGTGGAAACTTGAAAGTCGGTATTTTGTACTTGGTGGTAAAAAGCATCAGTTTAGTTTTACTCTGATTAACACCCAGACCACAGCTTGTGGCTCAAGCGCTTAGCTTAGTCGGAGCCCTCTCCGTAATTTCACTAATCACTGAGAGGAACATCCCTGATACTAAAATAACCACGTCGTCCGCATATGCGACTGCCTTGATTCCAGTATTATCGAACTCCGTCAAGATGCTGTTAATGACGAGGAGCCATAAGAGAGGTGAAATAACTCTACCCTGCGGAGTACCTCTATCAACGGATTTGGTTATGAGGCTGTTCCCCAATTGTGACTGAATAATCCTAGTCTTAAGCATGGATATAATCCAATTCCTGACAGAAACCTCTGTGCCAAGCTTGGTAAGAGATTCCAGAATGGATTCAGTATGCACATTATTGAAGGCACCTTCTTTATCTAGAAAGGTGGCTAACGTATACTGTTTGTAGTGAATAGATTTCTCAATCGTCTGCAGGGCCGTCTCCGTGGACTTCCCTTTCAGGTAAGCATGTTGGGACTTTGATAGACGAGATCTTTTGAGGGAGTGATGTGCATATCCAGGATACGTTCTAGGGTTTTAAGAATGAAGGATGTAAGGCTAATGGGTCTAAAATCCTTGGCCGACTCATTTTTTTTTTTTTTTTTTTATAATTCACTAGCGCTAAAGGGGTTATGAATACCCTTATGATGCTATTAACACAGCGCTTGTGTTGGTGTAGTGATTTCTGAAACTCAGGTGGTATTAGGTTTCAGTCTTTTTGCTCCGAGGGTGGTTTTTCCAGAATGACTGGGGAGAATTATTGCCATTGCGCTTATAATTCGCAGTATTTCTTTCGAATATCCCAATGTTATTAGTACGATCAACACTTTCAAGCCATTGCCTACCCTGGCCTGGCCTCTCTTGCCTATTTTAGGGATGAAGACGACTCGAACACGTCTCCAATTCTCGGGGATGTGGTTGAGTCGGAGGGAGCCACGGAAGATGGCCGTTAACCAGGGCACTACCTTCTCCAAATTCTTTTGGAGCATAATCGGTAGGATCCCGTCAAGGCCTGGTGACTTATGAGGGGAGAAACCCAGGAAATCTTTTCCTCGGTTATGAGTGAGGGTGAAGGTTGCACGTTCAATGCAGCCTGCACACCAATGCCGACGTCTTTGCATCCCGGGAAATGGGTGTTCATTAGTAGTTCCAGTGATTCTTCAGTGGAATCTGTCCACGTTCCATCAAGTCGTTTGGTGAAAGTCGATTAGAGTGTTCTTTGGACAGGATTTTGCTTAGTCTGGCTGAATCCTTGAGAGTTTCAATGGAGTGGCAGTACTCTGCCCAAGCCTTGCTTATTACTTTCTTGTGTAACTTAAGGCAGTCCTTGTAAGGCTTCCAGAATTTGTGTCTCTTGCAGATATTGAAGATGTCTCTGGTCAGTTTTCTTAGATCGGAGAGATCCTCATTCCACCACGGTGGTAGAGTTTTTTTTGCTGAATTTGACTGGACACGAGGTTTTAAAGGCTATTGTCATAGCCTTTTCAAGGGTCCTCGCCTTAGCTTCCAGTGCTTCCACTGATTCGATACTGGGATCGGAGATGTTCCTAAATTTGGGGGTTAAGACCTGGCTGAATTTCTTCCAGTCAGTTCGATTTGGGTTTCTGAAGGGTGTAGGGGTTTCTGTCGAGAGACTCACTTTGAAGAGTATCCATCTGTGATCAGCGAAGGATTTGAGGTTGGACACTCTCCAGTTTTCTACCCTGTATTTGGAATTATTGGTTGTAAGTGTAATGTCGAGTACATCCTCCCACCCGCTGAAGTTAGCCGAGCTTGGAAACACGAAGGTAGGAGTGTTGCCCACATTACACACACTTAAGTTAGAGGTCATAAGAAAATCCAACAGAGACTCACCTCGTTCGTTGATTTCGGTGCTCCCCAATAAAGAGTGTCTAGCGATGGCATCGCATCCCAAGAGCAGGGACACCTTCTTGGCATGAAGAAATGACACCATATGTTGTGCTTCGTCTGGCGGCGATGGTTTGTCATGTGCCATATACGCAGAGGCAATGTAGAGCTGTTGTTTTTCTATGACCACTACTTGAACTACTATTAAATCGTTTGGGCTAAGCTGTGGACATAAAAAGGCTTTGATGTGTTTCTTGATTAGTATGCAAGTTCAGGGCTTACCAGTATCCTTCTTGTAAAACAGGTTGTATTTGTTGTCACGGAGTCCACGAGTGGCCGATCCTGTGCCCCATGGCTCCTGGATGATGCCAATGTCAAACTCTTCCTCCCTAAGAAAAACTAGCAGGTTTTTCGATGCACACTTCGAGTGCTGGAATATGGTGACATAATAACATTGGATGTCAAAAATGCATTCAACTCCGCAAACTGGGGAGTCATACTGCACTCCCTTACGGTAATGGCGGTGCCATGGTCCATAGTCAAAATAATATTAAGCTATTTCGAGAACCAGATTCTACTCTTCGATACCGATGATGGAGTAAGGCAGTACCACATATCCGGCGGAGTTCCACAAGGATCGGTACTAGGACCTATCCTATGGAACATTATGTACGATAGGGTTCTAAGGCTCGGAATCCCAAACGAGGCAAAAATCATAAGCTTTGCCGATGATATTGCAATGGTAGTGGTATTAACGAAACATCTGGAAGAAAAAGAGGACATTGGCAATGAATGTATCCAAAATGTGCTGTGCATATCGTAGAGTGTCAGATGATGCTATCTGTATCATAGCGGGAATGCTACCAGCAGATATCTTGGCTAGCGAATTACAGAGGACATACGATGCTAAAATTCGGGAAACTCAAGCCTCAGTCCAAGGTATCAAGCTATAAGAAAGACAGCGAAGCATGAGAGCATGGCAGAAGAGATGGAACCAATCTTTAAAGAGAAGGTGGACCCATCGACTTATACCGGATGTCAACAAATGGGTAGACCGGTACCATGAAGAAGTTAATTTCTACCTCAGCCAGCTCCTAACCGGACATGGCTGCTTTCGAGCGTATCTGCATAAGTTTGGACTCAAAAATTCTCCTTACTGCTTAAATTGCGAAGATGCAAGAGAAGATCCGCAGCACGTATTTTTCGTTTTCCAGTGCCCTCGTTTTCGTTCAGAGCGCAGAGAATTGGAGGAGCAAATTGGAGAAACACCAACTCCCGAGAGCATCGTGAACCTCATGATAAAATCAAGCGCAATATGGGATGCTGTAACTTCGACGGTTGGAAAGATCAGTGAAAACCAAGCCGAGACGGCACGTCTGCATCAAAAAACGGTAAACACCGAAACAGATAGAGCATATATTGCTAACCAGCCCCGCGAAGTAATGCCTAGCAGTAATCCCGCGGGGAGAGTGGTTGATGAGTGTAGGGTGTGGCGTGTGGGTTAGTACGTAGGCGCACTCCTGTAATCAAGTACTCAGGTCTGCGAATCGTGCATGCAAGTAGCCCGTTGGCGCAACCAAAAAAAATATAAAATATTCAGGTAAGCAATGCAATTCATGGTTACTGCATTTCCGACAGCATCTTCTAAAAAGTTGCCCAAAACCGAACTGGGAATGCATCGGTACCTCATTCAAGGATTCTCTTTCTTACTAATCATTCTCCTTTTAGGTCTATACAACCCAATTAACGAGCTCTTGCTTAGGTTAGGTTATAGGGGTAGCTGCACTTATGTACAGCCTCACTCGGAGATCAGAAGATCCATTGTGTTCCCCGGTGTTGTGTGGTGTCCGTTGTACTCAAATGCATTCTATTTAGGTGAGTCGCTAGCAGATTGTAACCTGTCATAATACCTATGAGTAGTGATAGGTGGCTCCTGTTGAGTGCGATGATTTCTCTTGTTTTTCTCTTATTAAGTTCTGTCCAGAGCTGTGATTGTTATGAATGTGATTTATGTAAACTGTATGTCGAAGTTCCTTCTTGGGAGTGTCTGCTGGGACAGTTTTCGCGAGGCCTCAGCGATTGCTAGAACTTGGAACACTTTGCTAGGTTTCCACTTTCCAGGTCACTTATTAAAAATCTTTGCAGGAAACTTCTCGAAAGGTTTATTGTTGTAGAGGCTCCCGAACTCTCAGGGTTACTTTTATTCACTGGGGCGATATTCTGCATTGAAAGCGTGCATTCTTCAAAAAAAAATAGGCATTTGCTCCATCATGTAGAGCTTCATGACTAATAATCGCAATAAAGGATAACTAAGGTTATATTTTAAAGGCCGAAAACCCTACAAGAAGAGATGACTCTCAATCCAAATTGTGCGTTGCTTATGAGACCACCGTTTTACTTAATTTGTAAGGATAATCTCATAATGAAACACCCTGCTTAGATCCGAAAGGTCGTCTTTGCAATTATAAACAGATGCAACTCATCCACATTCTTTCACCTTGCCTCTAAGAGATCTTCAATCTTTTAATAATGTGATCATGCGCAACTCCAAGAGTAGATCTCAACATCCTTAAAAAACACGAAAACAAACGAGGATTAAAAAAAAAATTAAAAAAGTAAAAGATAACTTAAGGTCACCAGGAGTAACTCCAGTAATCACCACCATACCATGTGTCTGTGCTGGGGTTAATTTTCTTCATTCTTTCCCTACACATACTGACAATTAACTTGCGCTAGGCACTCGACATTTTTTTTTCACGTCAAACTCGATCTCCTCTTCTGTTGCTGGGTATCCTTGAAATTAATCTTTCAAATAGGGGTTCCCCCAGACAGAGGAAGGGATGCAGTTACTGTTCGTAATGTAACCCGTGCCGAAGGGGTTTTATACTCACTCAATAACACATGAATATGTGCGTGTATGGTGTAATAACAGTAATAACGGTTTGTTTCATATTTGATTAGATGTTATTCGAGCTCTTAATAGACACAAATGTGTGGTATAAGATACTGTGCCATAGAGGGGAATCATCCACCTTTTTGTAAGAATCTTCCTTTTTTTCGAGGAAGGATTTAAGTAATAAACGAACGAAGGGATGAACCCTTAGAAGGGTTGATTTGTCTTATTTTTTTGTAGTTGCATGTTGTCACCATTTTGTCGGTCTACAGTTTTTTTTTTGTAAGATTCTAAAGGAAATTGTGGAAAACGCTGCATTAATCTGTGTCGCGTGTTGAGCGGTTACATGATATGTAAGATTAAATAAAAGGGGTGGCTTGTGTGTTGTTTTGAGGTTTCGTTTATGACGCTACATGCAAAAGACAAAGTGTCTTGTATGGTATTTGGGGATGTTTGATTTATTGTCTGGTATTCTGGTTATTTTGGTGTCATACATATGTGTGTTGTTAGCTTGTGTGTAGGGCGCTAAGTGGATGATGCTGGTATAGCCTGTTGATTTTTGTTAAGCAATTTCCTGTTGCTGAGTTTAAAATGTATAGAAAGGCTAGAGCTACCATTTGTTAATGGCTTGTAAAATGCAAACTGTACAGTTAGTTTCCAACTGAACTTCTCTAAAACCTTTCATCGCAATCTTGTCGAATTTCTTGACTTTATAACTTCCGTTATTTTGCAAAAGGAAATCGTAATTCCTGATGAAAAAGCAGTTAATGACAAGTTTTATTTCAAAAGTTACGTTGTCTACCCGCATGTGTCGACTTCTATGAGTTTTTAGAGTATTTCATGATGTTCGCAACTTTTTCTGCGTAGTTTGATTTCCCGAGATAAAAAGTTGACCCAGGATATACTCGTAAGCTATCACTAGGCGAAGTTTCATCAAAATCCGTCTATTAGTTTCCGCGTGATGCGTAAACAGATGGACAGACACAAAAGTATATCTAGCTTTATTTTATTCACCTATACATAGGTAGGTAGGTAGAAGTGCGGATATGTGCGCCAAGTGTGCGGTGGGTGGCTCTGGCTAGTGCCGGGCAGTTACACAAAAAGTGGAATTGTCGCAACTTCGGCAGTGGGGGTTGAAAGGAATGCCTAACTTGGCAGCGTGTGGACCAATTGGCTAGTGGCCCGAGTTAATTGCTGTGATTCTTGCTGTTTCTGTGCGGGTTCTGTTTATTAAGTCATTGGGCCTGTTTTTATTGTAGGCGGGCTATATCTGTTTGGATATGGTAAAGAGAGAAAGAGTTGGAAAGTTGTACCCTTGATATTTGTATGCGATCAGTTCCGCTGAGAAGACACCTGCTCCAACGCCACACACCATTTTGGAGCCGTTGGTGAAGATTGATACTTTTGATAGGAGTAGACAATTGTTTCATTTCGTCCTTTCCGAAAAATTAACTTGAATATTATTATTGAATGTAAGTTTAGGAATCGTGTAGTCAGTTATGGTCGAGGTCAGATCCCTATGCAGCAGATAAAGAGTTGGACCAAAACCCAGATTCTCTGGCTCGATGTATTTGATGTGCAAGTTTAGGGACAAGGTATGGAGGAGCACGTTGAGAGCTTCAATCGGGCTCGATCATAGCGTTCTTATGGTCCCAATACCAACTGTTCGTTGAACTCTACTAATTTTTGTAGGATTTGCTTAAGGCGGACCACCACACGATTGATTTATAAGTGAAGATAGGACGGACTACGGCAGTGTACATCCTGAGGACCATTTTGGGCTGGAGTGTCCACCTTTTGCCAAAGTTCTTGCTGCAGGTGTAGAAAGCGACGCATGCTTTCTTTACCCTGTGTTCTATGTTTAGTTTCCAGTTGAGCTTGGAGTCAAGTATTGGGGGATAGGATAGAGTAAATGGTTGTTAAGACGTGGAAGCTTGAAAGTTGGTATTTTGTTCTTGGTGGTAAATAGCATCAGTTCGGTTGTACTCGGTTTAACGCCAAGTCCACAACTTATGGCCCAAGCGCTTAGCTGAGTCTCCCTGACACTAAAATAAATACGTAGTCCGCGTATGCGACTGCCTTGATTCCAATGTTGTCGAACTCCGTCAAGATATTACTTATGACCAGGAGCCATTGAAGAGGCGAAACAAATCCACCCTGCGGGGTAGCTCTATCTACAGATTTAGTTATGATGCTGTTTTCAATTGTGCCTGAATCATCCTGATTCTGGGTGGACAAATGGTATAACCTGTCTAGCGGCAAAGCGGATTTGGCCACGGCTGGATCTGAAACGTTCTAAAAATCTAATTTCTCTCAACAGATTGCATATCAGATTCGTAAAAGGTGTCATCACGGAACACCGTCTAATAGGCAAGCATGCACCAAGGCTTGGCGTCCATTCAAACGATTTCTGAAGAAGCTGCATGGACAAGGAGGAGGAGGAAACGATTCCCCACTTTCTTTGTAACTGCCCAGCTCTATCCCGTAAAAGAAAACTCCATTTAGGGGAATTCTACTTTAACAGCTTAGGCGATCTGATAAACACAGATGTCAGAAACCTCCTTCGCTTCATAAAAAGCTCCAATTGGTTTAACAAGCAGGTAGATATGGAGGTCTCTTCAGATCCATGTGGTATCACAATGGACCTATCACTAGTCTATCACAATAGCTGGCAGCCACTTCAACCTAACCTAACCATCCTGATTTTTAGCATGAATGTAATCGAGTTGCTGACAAAATCCTCCATGCCAAGCTTGGTAAGAGATTCCAGAATGGATTCAGTATCGTCTGCACCACCTCATGCAGGGCTGTTCCCGTGGACTTACTTTTAAGGTAAGCATGTTGGGACTACGATAAAGGAGATCTTTTAAGGGAGTCCTGTATATCCAGGATACCCTCTAAGGTCTAGATGTACCTATAGATTTAAGAAAAAAAGTCTTTAATGGACAATTTAATTAAGCCCAAACAAGTCTTTTTTTTTGAGGAAGAGATGAAGGTTAAGGACTAGCTAATGTTTTTTTTAGAACTTCCTTATCAAATGGCGGTCGAGAAAGAAATTTACTACCTACTTATTGCTTGGACAATGGAAAAAGGAAACATAAGTTCCTTTTATTTAATTCTTTCTTTTTTTTTTGTTTTTGTTATTTATATTGAAGGTTTTTGTCGTAGTTTCCTTCAAACTAAACTTCTTTCTATAGTTATTCTCATGTCCAACAAATAAACTGTTTCAGTAGAAAGATAACAAGTATTATCAAATCTCTGTACCTATGTAAATTGTGCGATAGCTACGAAAGTAAATATCCATCTATCTATCTAAAGTTCCTTTGATGGTGTGTTGAGAATTTGTCTCAATTGCTGGAAATTTAGCCCTAATTTCAGTGGGCAAGTGCGAATTGTTAGGTTAAAGTCTGTAGACAACCCCTGTAGGCAACCGCCTAGAGGATTCACTGCCTCCATGCAACGGTCACCGAACAACGACTACAGAGGGTGATTCCCCTCCAAATAATTTTCTAGGTATATGCACACGTACCTGCGTCATATTAGTTCTGAGGAAACGCACTTGTACCCAGTTAAAACAGGCAAGTAAGGAGTTATGCCAACTGACTTAGCACTCAATCTCAGTGCAGAATAGATGGGCAGTAGGTATCTATTGTTCCAAGTCGATACTCACCATCTTTCATCGACTTCAAAGCCGCATACTACAGCATTCATCGCACCGAACTATACAACGCGATGGCCGAATTCGGGATCCCGAGAAAACTGATCCGGTTGTGTGGCGCCACGCTAGAGAATTCGCAATGCACCGTGCAGTTTGGGAACAGAACCTCCGAATTATTCCAAACATGCACCGGATTTCGGCAAGGACACGCGCTGTCTTGTGACTTCTTTAATCTTGAGCTGGAGCAGGTAGTGCGAAAGGCCGGCGTAAACACAGAAGGCACTATATTTAACAAATCCATCCAGCTGCTGGGATACGCAGACGATATCGAAATCATCGCCCGGTCCCAGCGTGCCATTATTGAGGCTTTTACGGCAATACAAGAACAAGCCCAACGAGTTGGTCTCACGATAAATGAGCATAAAACAAAGTATATGCTGTCTACCAAAAACCGATCCGTCGAACACCGTCTAGGTGAAAACCTAACAATTGACAGCTACAATTTTGAGGTAGTGAAGGAGTTTACCTACCTCGGGGTAAACATAAACTCCACAAATGACACCCTAGTGGAGATTCGACGAAGGATAACCTTAGGCAACCATTGCTACTTCGGTTTGTCCAAACAACTAGGGTCCAAACTCCTAATCCGAAGGACCAAAATCCTGCTCTACAAAACCCTGATCTTATCAGTCCTGCTTTATGGAGCTGAATGCTGGACGATAAGTAAGACAGCGGATCAGATCTTGGGATCCTTCGAAAGAAAAATCCTAAGTCGAATTTTTGGTCCAGTCTACGAGGAGGGCGATTGGAGGAGAAGATACAACCGCGAACTCTACGAGCTGTACAAAGCTGTGGTGAATGTTGGACTTGAAGTTTTAGCAATGCAATTAGTTGATAACGAAAGAGGAGAGAAAGGTCACCTATCTAGGAACTTCCTGGGCAAGTGCAGTTGTTTTGGCACCATTGAAAAACACCTCTTCAGAATTTTGGATGATATGTCATGTCAACACGAACTCGCAATGCACCGTGCAGTTAAAGAACAGAATCTCCGAATTATTCCAAACATGCAACGGATTTCGGCAAGGAGACGCGCTCTTGTGTGATTTCTTTAATCTTGTGCTGGAGCAGATAGTGCGAAAGGCCGGCGTAAACACAGAAGGCACTATATTTAACAAATCCATCCAGCTGCTGGGATACGCAGGCGATATCGACATCATCGCCCGTTCCCAGCAGACCATTATTGATGTTTTTACGGCAATAGAAGAACAAGTCCAACGAGTTGGTCTCACGATTAACGAGGATAAAACAAAGTACATGCTGTCTACCAATAATCGATCCGTCGAACACCGTCTAGGTCAAAACCTAACAATTGACAGCTATAATTTTGAGGTAGTTACCTCGGGGCAAATATAAACTCCACAAATGACACCCTAGTGGAGACTCGACGAAGGATAACCTTCGGCAACCGCTGCTACTTCGGTTTGTCCAAACAACTAGGTTCCAAATCCCTACCCCGAAGGTCCAAAATCATCCTCTACAAAACTCTGATCTTGCCAATTCTGCTTTATGGAGCTGAATGCTGGGTGATAAGTAAGACAGCGGATCAGATCTTGGGATCCGTCGAAAGAAAAATTCTACGTCGAATATTTGGTCCAGTCTGCGAGGAGGGTGAATGGAGGAGAAGATATAACCGCAAACTCTACGAGCTGTACAAAGATGTGGATATAGTCCGGAAGGCAAAAACCCGGTGACTGCAATTACTCGGCCACATCGAGCGAATGATAGAGAATGCTCCAGCTAAGAAGATCTTCGAGTCCCAGCCACCTGGTTCACGAAGAAGAGGAAGACCGAACCTCCGGTTTAAAGATCAGGCAATCGCGGTCGCCAGAAACCTTGGTATTATAAAAAAACAAAAAGTACTGTCATGTCAACACTCTTGCCACTGTTCGAGTTGAAAAGTGGACTTGTTTCAAGAAGTATTCGACACTTTCAAGGATTGCGAGACTCCTAATAGAACTGAAGTTGTAACTTTCTTAGGATTTATCCATTTCCTTTGTACTAAGGTGAATAACAAGATTAACGATCAAATTAGCAATGAGGTGGATCCGATGAGAATAGAGATGATAATTTATTTATCAGTGTGAGAGGCAAGGACCGATTTGAATGTCTTCTGACCTGGCACTAACTTCTTCGAACTTCAAAATCCATCTCGCTTCATTGATTTTGTTGTTTAAACTATTAAAGCTACCTCCAAGACAGTCTAGAAATACTTTAATGATTTATAGTCTTAAGAAAAAATCTACGGAGAAAAGGGATGTTATTAATGACACTGTATCGGATCGTTCAGTAAAATGCGTATATGTGCGAGCCACACTCGCTTAATACGCGATCAGTATCTTTTAGTTAGAAAAACAACCCCAACGAGTAAAGACGTGTCAGAGTTAGAAAATAAAGACAGTCCGGTTTTTTATATAAAGTTTTCCCGACTTAAAACAAAGGCAATATGTTTTATTACTTCGGCAAAATATACAGACACCATAACCCCTGTGACTGAAAGCAATACCAATCAAGATTCTTTCACCGAAACTTATCGATAAAAGAAACTCTTTTACTCCTTTCAGAGAAAAAGGATGATCGTTTGTTTTGTAAGTGTTATCCTTCACGCAAGATTGCGCCGATATATTGTACTCGTTTATCGAATATCCATTTGATTCAAGGATCGTTTCGATATATCAGTCAGGATACAGTTATAGAATCAAATTCCATTTAATTTTCATTGAAAAACGGAAAAAGGATATCCATAAAGTAAAATCCTTCCTTAAACACCCATCAAATCAATCACATAAATATCACCACGTTATCCTTGCAAATATGTATGTGTACTCTGCAATAAGTGTAGAATTACTATAGACAACTAGAAATGCAGAAGTCCAGGTGAAATGAATTATGATCCTTCGTCCTACCTATACGATTTCCAATATGACATATATTATGGCATGAAATGACACAATTTCACTTTTCTCCTTCACTGTTATCCTTTGTATTCCTATTGGGTGTACTTTTTTCTTTTTTCTTTTTTCTTATTGTGTCCTGCAATGAAGAACACCCGCTACCTGATTGAATGGTTTGATGATAAGCGCGTTTTTTTTTTTTTTGTTTCTTCTCCTCAAAATGTCCTTTTTAACTGTGTCGTCTTGAATCTATACAGAGGACAATAATGGAAAATACGGTATTTATTTACGTTTATAATGTGCATTTACGGTTTTGTTTCTTCCCCTTTTGGTTGTGTAACATCAATCTCTGACTAAACAAAAGGAGTCTACGTAGATTCTTTATCCAACATGGTATGACTGTCCTTGAAAATATATTGAAAAAATTGTGTGTCCTTGAAGAATGGATAATACTTTTCTTAATTCTATATGTGCATATGTCTGTATTCTTTTGGGGTAAATCGTAATATCCCCAAGAGGGAATTAACCTCCAATGGAAATGATGGATACAAAGATCGTTTACCACAATACCCAGCAAAAAGATCAATCGAAAGTAATCCTTCTCATGAATAAGCAGTGATAAATAAAAAAAAATACCAAAATCCTTCTATATTTACATTCTTTTATTGAAAAGTAACCGCACAATAGCATAAGAGTGTGTCGTGTCTTGCTTTAATCCTTTCTTCCGATTTTTCATTCATAATTTGTGTTTTTTTTTTCAAAAGGACCAATAAAATGAAAACGGATAACGATTGATCTTTTTTTTACCAATTCTTTCGTTTTGACACAGCCAGAGGAAGCGAGATGTGCCTTCTCTTGAACTTATACAGCGTTTCGCTTTAATGGATTTTGTGAAATCCTTTTTAATTTTGCTGCACAAATATGATCCTTTTTATGTGGATTTTAATTTTCTTGAGTTTTCTTTTATGGACATAAAGAAAATAATGAAATTGGGTTGATTGTGTGATTATTGCGGTACTAACAATGTGGAACGGACACTTTAAAAATGCTGTCATATTTGTAGCAGTCAGTGTGGTAATGTGGGCAATGTTAGGATCAGGAGTGTAAAGATAATGAGCCATAGGTATTTATTATCTTGCACATTTTAAGTAAAGTAAAGGAAGACTATTGCACTACCATCGTATAAATCCAGCATAGACGACTTGAATATGCATATATGTACATTGGCAACATCGCCTGAAAAGCGCACTAAACATTTTGCACACAGAGTGGCTATACCTCGAATCACAGTACAGGCTACTTTTGGTTATTAAAGTGTAACTTCGCAAATTATAGGTGGGCAAAGCCGCGGGTAAAAGTTAGTACAATATAAAGTTGATGGCAACTTCTTTGCCGTTCTTAAAGACGAACAAAGAACCTATAGAAAACTGACAGTGACATACATACACATTTATCTTTGTATGTACCGTATCTCTGAAGAAAGTCCGTTAAAAAATTGACACCACTCATTTAAAATGCTCTCAGTCTTATACCTCCTTCGTCAGTCACGATGACGAAGGATGATCTCGGCCTACAACAGAGATTTATTTGTCTTTACACAGACGGCTCTAAGATCGGGTGTGGCTGAAGGTATCTTCTTCAAGGATCTAAACATAAACATATCCTTTCGTTTGGCTAACCATTCTGGCCTTATCGTGACTTATGTACAATTTGATATCTACGCAGTATTTCACCAGTTTACGACAGTCAAGCGCGTCTGAATGCCTAAAGTCGCTTGTGCCTTAACGAAATTTCTGAACAGCTAAATATCGCCTTTTTTGGGTGCAAGTATATAGGGACATTCTGGGTAACTATATGGCCGACGAATTCGCTAGGCACGACACAACTCTATCGATCTTATCGTTAAATGGGAATCCTGACATGCTCCTCGTACACGCAGTTTGCTATTCAAACAAAATTTTATCAGCATCGCCAACTGCAGATGGAGCAACCAAATGTTTGCGGCGTAAGGTCCCAAGTATATATCCGATGATCATTGTCCCCATTTCATGTGCAATTGTTGTCAACGGTATGATAATCCTTTTCAATGATTTTCATTCCTGCGTAAAAATGCCAGCAACTGTCACTTGCTACACAAGGGTTTACAAGTTATCATATCATTTTCAACACTCTGACTGTTTAAGTTAGACTTATAAAAAGCATGTTTTAACCAATCGAGTCAACAAATGATGCCTTGTTCTAATTAGTCCATGTGTGTTAAAGTTCACTCAGATGTCTCTGCGTAGGTGCGGGTGTTAAAGTCCAGCCATACAATCAGAACCATCGTTCGTTTAGACACAGCATAGATGTAATTATACAATTTTGTCCAACTACGATCACCAAATAGGTGACTGCCCCAAACCGAAGGACTCTAGCATGGGGCCATAACAATTCCAATGGAAATACCTGAATGCTAGACATTGCGTAAATCCCAAAGGCAGTTATCATGTTCGTGTACTGCAAGGATACAGTACTCTCTGATATGTCCACTTTGTAAGTCCTTACAGTTTTACAGCTCTCCAGTGCTCATAAATGCTCGTTTAAATTAAGCTGCTGATAGTTTTAAATAATTCGACGAGATCATAATGTTGTTTGAAACTGCTATTTCGCATCAAAATTCACTTTAAAATCACAAGTCAAAGAGCAAATGACAAAAAGGTGACCTGAGTTGGAAGTGAGGTAGAAAGGGACCCAATATAGATTCCATTAGACCAAACTCCATTCAACAATAAAACTAAATTTTCACTTTGCGTCTAACTGAGTGTATTGTTCCACCACTCAACCACCCTAGTTGGGTTACACAAATTGTGTCGTAAAAATCGCGTCGTATGCATTATGTAACACCCAACGCACAGCTGACACTTAAGCACGTCACTTAGAACAATAAAATGACAATTCGATGACATTCACGGATGCTGTTTGCCACTTTTGCGCCCCATCCCGCCGCCTTTATGATGGGTCTTACGCCAAACACGAGTACGCCACCAAAAAAAAAGGCAATGTACGCTCATCTATCCTGTCATCTCTGTCAACGGGGACATTCTTTCCGGCCGTCTTTATCATTGAGCTCGGTTTTTGTGTTCCTGGTCTTCATTTTTTTTTTTTTTACAATTTGAAAGCATTTCGCTGTATTCCGCTGATTCAACGTGGCAATAACAGTCTTTTACGCACCTACAAGGAAAAAATCCAACCGAATGTCCTTTCCATGCATGTTATGACACAGTCAATGGAGGAAGAAAAATTCGATGTGACTGCCAATTAATTTTGTTGAACCCACTCCAAACCGGTGTCGGTGTAGCAGTCACTTGGAAGCAATAAACAAAAATGTCATCACAAAGTGAAAATAAAAACGAAGTCCTTTTGGCCAAAACAAAAACAACACCCCCACAGGCCACTGGTGCTGAGCAAACATATCACACAAAAACTCACACATTTCGTCCACTTCCATCTGTGAGTTCGTGAGGAGTTTGAGGGCGCCAGCTGAATACACTCTCGACTCTCGACCAACACCGGCTGGAGTTGTGGCATCCCTAATGAGAAATTAACAACTTAATTAATTTCATTGCAATATATCTTTTAAGGATGATCTTTATTAGGTCCTGTTTGGTCATTAGATTTATATGTACAGATGTGGGCGAGCGGGTACTGGCGGGCGGAGGTTGTACTCTAACCAACTTTTTCGTTTTTGTTTTTCGATGTCAGTTGAAGTCGGACTATTGTTGTTTTTCTTTTCTTGGCCAATGTGTAGTTTGTTGTCGATGATGATTATGTGTTATGGTGTGGGGGAAGAGAAACAAAAGAAAAGCTCTCCACACCTACAAGTTTAGCCATTCATTTAATCACTATAATCTCTCTGAATTGCGGTACTGATTCAACACGTAAACATTGAGTTCATTTGGTGTAATCGGTGTGATAGGTGGACGATCTAGGTATGTAAGTTTGGTAGAGCCAGAGTACTTTGACTGATTTTAACCCATTTAAATATTTGTTGAGAGTAGCTAACGATAGGAAAGGCGCTAAGGCACTCTTCATTCGTTGCAAGCGACAAAAAAGGATTTTCTAATGTAACTAAGCATTCAGAAGGACACTAGACGGTTGATCAGGAGCAACCAAATTAATCACATTTCGGTCGACGACAGAAACTTATACAATATGTTTGATGCCTGAACATTCTGAAGATTCAATTTTGATTTGGGCTATATCTCGTTACAGCCTACATACAAAGGAGTACCTTCAAGAAATTTTAAGTCGAACGACGGAAATTGCAATAGGCCGCCAGAGTCCGGCAAGGAGTCCTATGCTGCAAACATCAAATGCAGAGAATCAGTGTCATCACTGCCATTAACACTATACAAGAAAGTAAAGGATAAGAAGGGTGGCATGACTTTCTGAAGAGCATGCACCAATTAATCGGCGAAATATGACCACGAAAATGAATGAATCTTCAATAAGCTAAGAAAGAGTCACAATCTTTCGAAAGTCTGGCCAATAACTCGTCTACTTTGAGGACATTGACGAACATAGTCAGAAGGTAGATCCTTCAAAAAATACCTACACTCGTTCTACCAACTACAGCTTACAACACGGCGATTAACCCTATGCTTTTCCACAGCTATCGGTAGCGTATAAGTTGATGTATCACTACATGTCTCTAGACATACATCATACATCTCTATTATATGTGCATCAGAAGGAGTTACCGGATTATGTCAACAATATTGAATCAGCCAAGTAATTCACCGTTCAGTTCGTGAATACAAATACTAACCCCTTACACGTGTCTTTTTCACTTTAACAAACTCTAAGTCCCAATTAAATTAGCCCAAGTTGCAATTAACTGTAATACAAGAAAAAGCCCTTCCTGCTGTTCACCATAAAAGTTTGTCCGTTTCCACCTAATTTCCCAAACTTATGATATTTGCACAAAGACAACATCTAAATGGTCAAATCACATGTCAACGCACACGTCAACCAATCATAACCCAACATGTGTACTGTACATATCCTTTCTGCGACTTAACCCCACCATCAATGTAGCCATGAATATATAATTGCACGCGGATATCACGACCATTACGGCAATTACCGACAACAACAGTAAAAACTCCAATTGTGAACAGAGAAACAAACATGTAATTGCAAAGAAAAATGAAAATTAACTCCTTAATGTGATCCTTGGACAAAATACAAAACGCCCCAAGAGGTGGAATAAATTTTAATTGCGTTTTTTTTCTCCATAAATTAAATTTTGTTCTGCAGGACGTTTGAGCGTCGTTCCTTGGACTTTCTGACTAACTTTGTACTGCGATTTAACTCATTTATGAAATCCAACGAAGGAGTTTTTCCCCTTTTCATACGAGTCCTTTCGTCGTGCTTGTTTGGCCGGGTTCAAAAGAAAACTCATTAGTATTCGTAGAGACTTTTAACCTTTTACTCATATTTTTGCATTAACTTGTGTAATTTTTCTCTTCGTTGAAAACTCTTTTAATTATTCTTTCTGCTGAGAATAATAATTTCACTGTTTAATCAGAATTTCATTTGAATACGAAGCACCAAACCGTTGTGTACCTACCGGTGTCGGGATGTACTCAAATTACCAGAGAATAAGATCCTACTATTCATACGGTAGGTACCACCTGCGTAAAAAGAAAGCAAAAAAAAGGACTTGTAGTTATGCACAATTGCAAAAGAAATGACGTTACATGATGCCTCCTTAGAGCAGATGAGCATTTGTAGGGTTTGATTTTATCAACAATGCTCACGAGGAATGTGTAGGATTAAAGAATCCTTAAATTATCCTTTTTTTGCATATGCCAATAGGTGGTTGCATAATGCAGTAAGACACAGACAAATGCAGAAATCAATCTTCGTCTCTTCTGGGCTGCCATAAGATAATTGGGAAAGGTTTCTCTTTTATTTTTATTTTTTGGCTATTTAGTTACTCAGTTTAGTTAGACGACCAATTGGACAATCAGAACGATGTGATTTTAGATGTAACAACGTGTAAAAAGGGGCACCGGTTGTTAAACAGAAAAGACGAATTAGTCTGGACAAGGACATATATATTATTTATGTACATATGTATGTATGCATAATTAAATTATATACATACATTTTGTTGACATTTTCAAGGGTAACCGGTTTGCCAACCCATAACTTTCAACAAAGTAAATTCGTTCTATACAGACCTGACAAGGATGAGGAATCAAAGGCAAATGCAAATATCCTGTCAGATGTAATAAAGGATATATTCTTTTCTGCAAGGGATAATGAACTTCAATTTATTATTTGCATGCATTCTGCTTGCAGCAACTGCTAAGGATTAATAAAAGGCGAAGGAATATCCATCCATGTATGGCGTACGACGGGGAATAACACATTTAAGATGTTTCTTATTTTTGTGATCGTGAGTACAATGAAAACGAAACCATATGGTATTTCGCAGGAAAGGGCACTGGAAGAACTAGGCCAGCTAGAGTTCCTGTGGAACCTCAATGAAGAGGTCCAAAGGCGTCTGGCGTTTCAACAGAGACTGGTATCTGAACTCAATTGAAGGTCTAATACTGTGATTAGTATAATCGCCACTTTGGTAAAGAGTCACTTGAGTCATTTCTTACTCACCAATTACAGTGATCGTAAACTACCAACACAGCCAGATTTTTGTTAGTTTAAAGAATGTCCTGAAAATCAGTCATCGATTCTGACCATAGTCTTATTCCAACTGACCTAAGAGCTTGGTTGTCTAACTAGAAGAAGCTGCGAATCGCCAAATAGACGGTGAACGCCTTAGGATACCTGGAGTAATCAAATACAGAGAGAATCTGAGTAAGAAATTCTTCACAGTGCATTCATCAAACATATACGTTAATATTCACTGCAACCAGTATCGGACCATCATTATGGAGGTAGTCGAAACCACCGAAAATGAGTCGGTAATACAATGATGAATGCATTCAGCAGAAGAAGGTGATAGATGATGCATACAAACAAGCGCAGTGTCGTAAAACAAGTTCAGCTAAATATGAGTATAGAGTTAAAAGAAGTGTAGAGAAAAATGCCCTGCCTAGAAAAAAGAAGGCTTATGCGGAACACAACAACATCCGGACCTTTGAAAAGAAATCTGAGCAACTGGCAGCCGGCATCAAGATGCAGGGATTTCTTGATGTGTTTATACAGTATTTTCCACCTTAAATCAAAAGCTTCCACCTTTAAATTAAAAAAAAACGTTTGTTCTTAAGTCAGGTAAATAAAAGTGTTCGATGTAGAAATGAGGATAAAATTACTACCTGTGAATTACGTGGCTCTGAAATTTGAATGAAAGTTGTATAAAAAATTTAGTGCAATTGGTTTAATCATGTAGGGTAACGGCACTAGTGGTCGGCCACTCTCTAGTGGTCGGCCACTTTAACACTTTTCTTCATGTAATATAAATACCGTTAGAAATTTTCTTAATGTGAAGATGCAGATACAAGCAGATACATGTTCTACACATCTACCCTCAAATTTGATATTATTACGCAAATACTGCAGCTGGTAGATACACATCAGTCAGTGCGCATTTACAAAAGTGTAAAAACGTGGTGATTTCTTGTTTATTTTTTAGTAGTGCGTATTTACAAAAGTGTTAATTTATGTTACAATTTGTTTGGAAGATAACATTTTAATGAATTTGTATTGTTCTTAAAAGCATAATGTATGTATTTAGTGGTGCAAAGATTACAAAATATTAATATCAGTGTAAATAATGGGGTGGCCGACTACTAGCACCCAATTTAATGCGAATTTCAGTCCTCGGCCTGGGATGGCCGAGCACTAAAGAAATGCACTAAAGCTTAAATTTATCTTTTGACGTACAATATTGAAAGTTTATTAATGAATTGCTCTGACTTCACCGTTAAGCAAACAAATGTTTGAGAATTTTTAGTGCTCGGCCAGGTACTAAAGTTGTCGGCGCACTGCCGGCCGATTATTGAAATTACGAAGCTAGTGTTCGGCCGCTGAAGCTTATTGCGATTGGAATCGGCCTATTTGTCTAATTTACTTCGATTTCAAATTTATAAAACTGCTGCTGAGGTGATTTTGGCATTGTCCTCAAAATTTCGTGAATGCGGACTGAATCCTGATGACATAGTTAAAGTTATAACTGAAGCATCGACCATACCAAATGTATCATCTTGCTCTCCAAAAAAAAAAATCTGACGAAGAATTGGCGCGCATCCTAGAGGAGGCATCTAATATTTTAGGAGAGCAAGCTCATTTGCCGGAAGATCTAGTAGGCTTTCGAGAAGATTTGGCCCGCAACCCGGAAAGTTCATCTAATGTTCCAGAAGTTCAACCTCATTTGCCAGCAGAGCCAATAGGCGATCCGAAGGAAATCATTCCTGCTCAAAAGGAGTTAACCCACACCTCAGAAGAACATATACAAGGAAAACCAGACTGCATTCCAGAAGAAAGACCTGACAATGAAGAGGAGGAAAATGCCATATCAACAATCTCGCTTTTGACGTATCACATGCACTAGCGACCCACCTATTTTATCCCAAACCAATTGGCTTTGAAAGCAAGAGGAAATCCAAAGACTCTACAAGATCTCCAAGTGCTATATCCTCACAAGGTTTGAGGGAATTTTTTGTGAACAAAGAGCGGAAAAAACAACTGGAACAGGAAGCTCTATTACAGCGGAAGAAAGAACGTCTGGCCAAGAAGCTTCTTAAACAGAAACAACCTAGAGGGAAGTCGAAAAGACTAAAAATAATAGAATACTATTTATTAAATGTTTTGCTTTCAAATAAACCCTTAAATGATCATTGAATATGTTCTTTTTCATTGATTGATTGGACCTGGCCGACCACTAGAACTTTTATGGCCGACCACTAAAATTTGGTGGCCGACCACAAGCGCAATATGACTTTTTTCATTAACTTGGTAGTTTCTAGAAAAGAGTGAGGATTTAATTAAAATTTATCTTTTTTATCTATTAATATTTGTTTCGACATTCAATAAAATTTTGTTTAAACGTTTTCCATCAAATACTTTAGTAACTGGAGAAGAGCAAAGTGAAAAAAAAAGTTAGGTGGCCGACGACTAGAGCCGTTACCCTACTCTACATGTTCGTGTTGAATGCGTTGGGAGCCTCTTACACCTAGTTGATCAATTTATTTAATTGTTGAATGACCTCGTTCACCTAGTTGATCACCTTGTGTGGTTTTGGCAAACAAATCGCCCACCTATAATTTGCAATGTGAAAATACATAGTTTTTTTTTTAGCAAAAAAACTTATTTTCAGAATTGATCTGGTCAGTAATCTTGGGAGTATTTTGAAGTTATTTAGTTATTTTTCTAATACAATTCGTTTTACGAGTATGATGCAGCAGTCATAAAATTATGCAACTTTTTTTTTAACGGCTTTATTTGTGAAGGACATCCCAGTTCAAAATCTGTCTCAAATGAACAGTTTTAAATTTTCACCAGTTCTGCTTCATATTTTCGAAGAGTTTTCATACCTATCTGGACTAGAAACAAAAAATAATACTTAGTCTCCATTGTAAAATCATCACCTAAATTCACAATCGAATGCGTTTAAAATGGAATTAAGCCAAATTATAGGCAGAATCAAACAGTTTTTGGGTGGACCGCTTCGCGGGTTTTAGGGATTTCAATCTTTTCTCCGCGGGGTTAAGGCGCTCATGCAACTCCGTTGCTCTGCTAAGGGTAAGTGCTAGTTTTCAGGCAGGTGCCTGTGTCATCTATAGGGTGCGTTTAAAATGGAATCTACCTATTCTAATATTAAAAGTATTTAATAAAACTCATCTTACCATATAATTAAGAAAAAAAGTCAAAAACAGAAGTATTTGCGCTTATCTAACTCTATGATAGCAACACATATTTTCCATACACCGATAGTAACAGGAGTGAGCTGTCACCCCAATGTCTTCAATTAAAAGAAATAATTGGAATATAACTCAAAACACAAAATTAAACTTAAATTTCCGAAAACTTATTATTTAAAAGATAACAGAAAATACTTCAGTTTGAAGTTAAACTTTTACTTAAGTTTACGATAAAAGGAAATGAATTTTATAAATTAAGCGCAGTGAATGCAAAATAAAATAATTTTTGCATTGAAGTTACACTTTAATAGCCTATACTGTGACCTGAGGTACATCCACTATTTGTGCAAAAATTGAAGTTGATTCGTTCAGTAGTTTTCGTGTTACAGAAGAACAAACGGACAACGTTTTACTATCATAATATTAGTAGGAAGTAGGATAGGATATACATTCATACGTACGCAGAGTTTTGTTAAGACAGGGGATTGCTTTTATCTCTTGAAAGCCTTCGTTCAATAGACTCAACGTCCGTCTTCTGAATCTGAAGATAAAAACTACAGCAAATATTCAATTTTAAATGGATTAACTAATAAAAAGTCCAATGTCTTTTCGCAAAATTAACAATTAAACAAAAAACTTCACATTTGACGACCATTTTAAATGAATGTAGTAAATAGAATTGTACTGGTACATTCAGTACATTTTTAAGTGTGCACACGATACGTGACATTCTTATGTGATTATCCCAAAATAGTGACTTGATCATACGATAACCTACATATATCATCGTATGGGTTGTGATTCGGCTTTGAATATGCACCGGCTTGCGTACATACAGAACCAACATGTATCCATATTACTCGCTGGGTTGCACTCAAAGTTGCCGATGAAAATTGTGAAATGTAAGCGGAAAATTTAAAACGGATTTAATTTTGTGTCTACACATCTGATTTTTATTGTAAGAAAACAAAAATGTTTACCATCAACAAAAGCACATTAAAAGACAACTAAATTAATTAAAACAAAAAAGTCCCAAAGGGGTCCCTTTAAATAAAAAGGCTTCGTTTTAGCTAATTAGAAAAAAGTCATGTCCTGGTGGCAGTGGAATCAAAGAAGTGGAACTACTTCATAGTGGTGTTAAAAGTTTAAGTGCATTAGTTCTGTGCATGCGAGTAACTCCCATACTTATATAAACATTACCGTGAATTCACATTCACAGGTTTTATTCACAGCGAATAAGAAATCTCGTTCACAGTTATACCTGTGCGTGCATATAAATTCATGACTTAGCTCAACTCAAGTGCGGTGAACAGATGAAGAAGAAGCCTAGTTTGTAGAATAACTCTCATGCCACTTTCCAGTTTTTCAAGAGCGCCGCCTAGCCTGTATGGGTGTCAGGTTCTTTGAAATATTGACAAAGTTGACACTTAGTTTAGTAAGATATTTATCTTACCATATACCTAAGGGCAATCAAAATGGGCTTATGATCTCTGTGTGAAATAGTATGTACATTGCTACAAATGGCCCTCCAAATTTAACCTAAATGTTAACAAATTTAAATGTATGTCTTTAAAACAATACCTAATAGAATTAAACCTAAGTATCGACAACATTAGAACAAATTCAACAAATGAAATATTAAGGAGTTATATAGTAATTTTAACTGCATAAAGAATATATCCCCAAGAAAGTATATAAAAAAATCAGTTTTTTCGGTAGAATAAGAAACAAAATGTCGATGATAAGTGCACTAGATATATATTATATTATGACAAAACCACATTTTAAATATTGTTCGTCTATTTTATATTTATGTTGTGCTACCTCGTTGTTAAAACTACACCGATTACAGAATAGGGCCATGAGAATCATTATTAAGTGCAACCGTTATACTTCTGTAAAACAAAGAATTCTTGTAAATGTATTATGTTTTTAAAATCAAATACAGTTTGTTGCCAAGATTCCTTCAAAAATATGTAAGATACGTAAGAGACTCCCAACCTTATTATTTAAGAAACCGAGATGATATAACCCAAATAGGTATTATTAACAAAGATTGTCGTTTGTTTAATACACTACCTAACAATATTAAGACCGAAACAAACTTTCCAACTTTCAAAAGAAATGTTATTGTCTTTGTAAAATGTAATATCCCTGATAACTAAATTTGAACTCCAATATGAATTATACACCAATGTACCTCAAATTAAGTTAAGTCAAATTCTAAAACAAACAATTTAAATAGCAGAGTTCTGCTTAATAAAAATAAAATCTATCTATCTATCAAAACCTAGAGTGGTCCCCTCAAATACAAAATAGAGGCTCAAAAAGTATTCGAATTGGACTTATTGTATATGTCATATGAATCTTCCTTTGAATACTCTTAACACCTCAGCGTGCAATCAGTCAATAATGGTAATCGAGTTTGCATCTCTTCTACAATGTTTTCAAGGTTCAATATGGTCTAGAAGTCAATGCAAGCATTGAATGCAGAACAAAAACCTGATTGCGTACTTTCACCAACTACAGCTCAACTTCTGGGTCTGCTTCTATTCAGGCTTTTTAGCCTTTGTCAAAAGATTATCGTTTCACGACGTATAGGTCTTGCATTCGTAACGTGTATTGTTTTCGACTTTAATAAATTACATCTTTCTGTCAGCGGTTTGTCTCACTTTTATGTTTTAGTAGCCATTCTTTATTAAAAAATCAGCCCTTTGAACCAAAAAAATTTTCAATTTTAACCCTTTAGTTTCAACACAGCCGACATTTTAAAATAAATCCACCAACCACAACTCGCGCTATGGCCACTGGTCAAAGTCTATAACCCTTTCGCTCAACCCATAAAAATGCATTTCCATACAAAATACCATTAAACCTGCCCAACGATACTAATTCCAAACCATAAATCCTCATTTCTATTGGACCTTCCTTTGACCTGAGCTATAAAAATGGCAGTGTCACCGGCGTCAAACTTTATATTCACAGCCCTTTTTTCTGTGTTATAACCCCAAAATAGATTGATGACATTACACAGGAGAGAAGATATACCAAGACTTGCGTCGCAAGGGAGAACATCAAATGAATTTAGCTGAGCTTAAGGAAAAACGTGCGCCGCCGTTCTCTTCAATCTCTCACCATATCGTTGCGTCCTCGTTGGTCTCGTTGCGCTCTCTGAATCAAAGGACATTAAAATAATTTTTCACTGGCACCCTTCCACCCTTAACGATGATGGGTTCTTCTCTGTTTTTTTTTTTCCTAATTTGCATACTAAACTCTACCAGGACTACAACGACTAACCCTCAATTTTCTGTCTTGCTTACACACTCAGCTATTCGTACTTCATCCCCCTTTTGGTTTCATTATTTAAATTTGCTTTCGGTATTAATTTACCACCACACGTATACACACAGCACAACGCTCCTTCGGTTTTAATTCATTCATAGACACGAACTAAGACGACGACAAAGACCAAGAAAGCGAATA
Organism: Criorhina ranunculi; assembly: GCA_951813785.1. Classification (NCBI taxonomy): domain Eukaryota; kingdom Metazoa; phylum Arthropoda; class Insecta; order Diptera; family Syrphidae; genus Criorhina; species Criorhina ranunculi. The sequence continues at coordinate 20,030,464 of OX638383.1, forward strand.
CCATAGAGAAGGAGCTGAAATTCCACTCGCGCGACCACCCGCCCCGCTACGAACCCTTTATCCCCTCCAATTGTACCCTCATTCGGGTTGATGTTTTCTCATCAACATTAAAAAAAATAAAAAAGGAAGAGGAATACGCGGGAGGAAATTCCAAACCGTTGAAGGAGGCTGTTGAGAAATGACGGTAATGGATGGGGGTTGATAGAAATAAAGGATATGCGGTAAGCGTTGGAGAGGAGAGATGGAGCAAAATGCTTGACGTGGTTAAAAGGACGATGAAAAAAAAAAAACATTAATTTGGAGTAATGACGAACTGGATTTATTAAAGTTTGTTAAGCGAACATTCTAGGAAAGACGGAAATCTATGGAACTAACTGAACTGTGCTTGTAAGCTTTAACTTGTAAGCTTGCCATAAGAAAAAGTTTAAGGCTACTATCATTACGAAAATCGAATGGCAACTAAGTATGCAAGTTAAGACCGTGTCAGATCACCTAATGGCATTCAGTACGAGTAGTAGTGTCCTTAAACTCCACTTAGCGTTGTGGGTCCGACTACATAATGTATACTCGAAAGGGCCAATGAACATCAACTTGAAACCATCTAATAGACTTTAAAGCCGCATATGAAATCATTATTTGTGTGCTGCCTTAATCCGAAAATACCAAAAAATCCTAGATCATTAAGTACGGAGGCTGTATAAGTCAATGATATATCAAATAAATTCAAAAGCAACTCAATATATCAATAAGTTCTACTCTTTAAGTTCAGGGAGGCAGAAAAATGAATCTCTGTTGGAAGGACAAAACGAGAGTGGAGAGGACGATACAATGCTCACTACCAATTCTATCGTATAGGATGGGAGGCAGCTATGTATGTGTTTCTCTAGACGAGATGAGGACGGACATCTTAACTTACGTACCTCTCGTTATAATGGCATGGTACATAGAACATGGAAAAGGCTTTACGTCTTCATGCATACTCCTCCTCGATTGCTAGGACGTTCCCTTGGAAAACACTTCTGAGGATCATGCGAGTAGGTCCCGGAGCCTTCTCGGTCCTCGATTTTTGACCACTCTCTCAAAATCGGGTTGATGACCTTACCGATACCCCAGTCATCTTTGGAAGGAATGACTTTAAGCCTCGCTTACACTATAGACAAAAAACCAATAAACATCTACCGACGCTCTGCGTGCGCCTCTACCATAAAATTCATTAATGCAGAGTGTTTGTAGAGAAATTTCTGGTAGAGCTCTACCGGTCGTCTTTACTGATTGCTATTTTTTGTCTCAAATACAGATATATGGTAGAGCGCGTCTCCACAATTGCGCTGACATTTCGTTTCGATAGATCTGGGCTAATATATGTAGTATGTATGTGTTTCAATTAATAACTTCCTTATATATTAGGCCAGCGACCCTTGGAGGGTCTGAGCCTGAACTAATGGCACTTTCCATCCTTCAAAGTCCCGGGTACGCTGCTCCAGTTTAGGTTAGGTTAGGTATGTGGGCCGGCGAAGAGGAGTTCCTCTGCGCCACACTCAGGTCTCTAAGACCCATTGTGCTACCCATAGGGGGAAATCTTACCCTTAAACGTTACCCGCATAAAAAGTGTAATAGTAACTACTTACTGCGTAAGTGGTACAAATCATCCTGTGGATTTGATGAAGCTGTTCAGATCGTTCACCGGTTTATCAGACAGTTCCCCTAGATCCCGGAATCGCTGCTCCAGTTTACTAGATCAAGCTTTCTGGCGTCCGCGATTGCCTGGTCTTTAAACCGAAGGTTCGGTCTTCCTCTTCTTCGTGAACCAGGTGGCTGGGATTCGAAGATCTTCTTAGCTGGAACATTCTCGTCCATTCGCTCGATGTGGCCAAGCCATTGCAGTCACCGGATTTTTGCCTTCTGGACTACATCTACATCTTTGTGCAGCTCGTAGAGTTCGCGGTTATATCTTCCCCTCCATTCGCCCTCCTCACAGAAGGTACCAAATATTCGACGTAGAATTTTTCTTTCGAAGGATCCCAAGATCTGATCCGCTGTCTAAGGTTAGGTAAGGTATGTGGGCCGGCGAAGAGGAGTTCCTCTGCGCCACACTCAGGTCTCTAAGACCCATTGTGCTACCCATAGGGGGAAATCTTACCCTTAAACGCTACCCGCATAAAAAGTCAGACGGTAATCCGTCCGAGCCCGCGGCCTTGTTGTTCTTCAGCTTTTAAATGGCTGTGCCGACTTCCTCTAGGCTGGGTGGGAGAACTACTTCATCGACTGAAGTTGAGATTTCTTCATACTCTATCACTCTCTCCTGGCCATGCCCATTAAGCAGCTGCTGTAAATGCTGCTTAAATACATCCACGATTCCCTGCGGATCGGTGAAAAGATTACCCTCACCATTTCGAAGGGCCTGAGTTCCTGGTCTGTAGCCTGCAGCCAGGCTTTTAGCTTTTTGGTAAAAGCTTCGTATTTTCTTATTCCTCCTGCCTTCTTCAATATCCTTGAGCTGGGAGACCGCGAAGGCTCTTTTCTTTTTTCGCAGTATCTTTTTCTCCTCCCTTCTTTTGACTCTGTACTCGTCCCACGTTGCCTGGGTTGTTCTATGCAACGTCTTCTTACATGCTTCATCTGTTGCCTTCTTCTTCTGCATGCACTCTTCATCATACCACGGATTTCTTGTCGGGGGTGGTTGGTATAGGTTTGCTCATTATACATCGATACATCGAAAACATCGTTTACTATTTGATGTATCGAATCAATCCGATGCATCGGATATGATGCATGTAGTATTTCTTCGAAATCCACCTAAAATTTGAAAATCTATCGATCAGAATTCGATTGGTTTGCGATATGAGCTAGAAAACCGAGCTTCGCTCAAAACCAAGTACTAGCGATGCAGCAGATTTTTCATAAAAATCAACTCTGGCACGGCTCGGCGTAAAAGCGGTGTAACTTCGGTTCTATGGGACCGATCATTATAAAATTTGAGTTACAGACTCTCAAGACCCTACAGAATCAAAAAAAAAACGAGCCTGAGCCCTTAATTTGCTTGTCAAAAGTGAAAATTTGGAATAAATTGTACTAGGCCATTGTCGAAAACTTTGTAGTAGAAGTATTGGGATGTCTTATTTCAAAATAACAAGCTTTCGAAAACCTATGATAAATTAATTTTAATGAAATTTTAATAAATATTATTTTAACTAAGAACCTTGGATAGTATCTCATTTTCTTATTGCCTAATCTATATTTTTAACAACTACGTCGATGTTTTTATTCGATGCATCGAAAACATCGATGTTTTTCAACGATGCATTGTTATGTATCGATGGGACGTTTCGATGCATTACATCGAATAAAACATCGATGTATTTTTTGTATGAACATCTCTAGGTTGGTAGCCTAGAGATGTTTTGGCTACTTCCTGAATAGTAGTGCAGCATTGTAACCACATGTTGTTGGCGTTTTGTGGTAGGCAATGACATATTACAGAGTGTTTCGTTAAGTTGCTCTCTGTAGTCTCTGGCTATCTCCGGTGTTCTCAGGGATCCAATGTTATACCTCTTTTTTGTCGTCTGATGCAGCTTTCTTTCATTGGATAAACGAGCTCTGAATCGGCCTGCAACTAGGTAATGGTCAGAGTCGACGTTTGCTCCTCTAAATGTTTTTACATTTAGGATGTTTGACGAGTGTCTTGCGTCAATCAACACATGGTCAATTTCGTTGGCAATTCTACCGTCCGGAGTTAGCCAGGTTGCTGTGTGGATTCTTTTATGAGGAAATCTTGTGCTACTTATCACCGTATTACTAGCTGCCCCAAGTCAGTGAGTCGGAAGCAGTTATCTGTTGTCGTTTCGTGGAGGCTGTGTTTTCCGACCACTCCGCGAAAGATGCCTTCCTTACCAATTTTGGCATTGAAGTCCCCGAGCACGATTTTTACATCGTACTCCGGACAGGCTCCGTCCAAGAGGTCGTGGAAATCCTCTTTGATATGGTCTTCAGCTTCATTGGTAGGGCGGTGTGCACATATGAGACTAATGGACTATTGTTGTAGAATTTTCCCTGGATGCGAATCACAGCCAGCCGATCGCTTATCGGTATGAAATCGATGACCTTGGATGTCAGCCGCTTTTCCATGACGAATCCGCACCCTAATATGTGCAACTTTTTGTGGCAGCTGTAATATGTGTCGGACTCCTTTTTCTTCATCATTCCTGATCCTTTCTAGCGCACTTCCTGGATCGCAGTTACATCAGCCTTGTACTGCGTGAGGATATTTTCTAGTTTTGAGTAGCTCCTGAAGTATATAATGTTCTTACATTCCAGGAGCATACTCTTAAATCATTGTCCTTTTTCGCCCCGTGTCGTCGTTGTAAATCGGGTCCGTTTTCTTTCGAGGCAGTAAGTTCTCTCATAACAATCTGTTTTTTACGTGGTTGGGCCGTTAACCCCACGCACAACCGCCAAAACTGGTCGGGATAGAAAAAACGTGTCCTCTTGCCTAGAACACGGCTGCATACATTAGTTCACTATTCAGCGGATGCTGAGATAGCTATCCAACGGCGCCAGGTGGAGGCTGTATGTCAACTTGAACTGCACAGTGACAGGGATCGTTCCTGGTATCTCACCTAGTTGAGCGCGTTCAGAAACTTTACCTTGTATGTGCATTTCCGTGCCATTGGAGGAGTTAAATCCACCAACACACCGGTGGTTTATTTATAAACAAATTAAATAAAATAAGAAAATCTACGGGGTACACCTTTTTGCCAGTTCATCGGCCTTTTTATTGCCGGGACCTAGTGTTGGATAAAAATCGATAGTTTTCATTTTCGATAGTATCGATATTATTAACAAAAAACTATCGATACTCTCGATACTATCGATAGTTTTTTCTATCTTTTCTGTGTGCTGCCCTTAATACGTTTATAACTCCATATAACAGTAACGTAACAGACCGTTTCAGAGTTCGCAAAAAGCAAATCATGTGCTGAAATCTATTATAAATCAATGTTACAGCACCGTCAAACACCGTTCTATGCATTTTAAGTTAATTTCATCTAAAACAGATTGCTAAAACGACGAGCTCGTTAGTTTGTAGTTAAATGTTTGCTCATGCTCGATTTATGTTCACTTTGTTGTCAGAATGGCTTCTCGGGATTTGAGAGACCGTGATATCGTTGAAGAACTTTTTAACCAGGAAAAGAGTGAGGACGGCTTTAAGGATGTTAACGATGTCGTTGCCGATCCCTTCAAAGTATTACACAAATTGTAGCCATCAAAACAACTAGGGCTTTGGTATTTTTACGATGTTGAGTTATAAAGGGTTAAGACAAAATTTAAAAATATTTGTCCACTTTAGTTTTTATTAAAAATAACGAAAAAAATCTTTGACAAAAAAAAGAACAAAAGATAGTTAATTCACATAAGAAAAATATAAAGTTTAAAGTCACATGCAAAATAAATTAAATTTCAAACAACAACAAAAGGAGTAATTGACAAGAGCAATAGGTATATGTTAAAAAAAGATTGAGGTGTGTTTTATAATTAATAAATTATTTAAATTTGTATCCTTAAGTCGATTTATTCTGTTAGTCTTTATCTCGCCAGCTTTGGAGAAAATTCGTTCAGACGGAACTGAATTTGCTCGGATGCATAAATATTTGAATGCATTTTCTCGAAGCTGACTTGTTGATCGGTTCCAATATTCAATTGAACATGAATTTCTATCAACCACAGGTTTGTCCAAGTATTGACAGATGTCAATTATTGCTTCCGTAAATCGTGGAAAAAACAATAAATCTAACTTGGATGATGCTGTGGGAAACACGGAACTGCTCGTCGAAGCAAGGAATGATGTAGATGCTGATGTAGACGCTTGTGTTTTCGTCACTTTTTCCTGTGTAGACGCAATCAGCAAATAATATTGTTTCTGCAACTGCTGAATTGCACTATCGGCATCTGAACCCATTTTTTTAAACTTCGGATCAAAAACTGTTACAAATATGAGAGCCGATCGCAAGTGATACGGCTTCAGACGTTTATTGACTGAGCTGATCAACGAATTGAGAACTTCTTGAACCTCAACAGTAGTTACCATAGCCTCAAAACTAGATATTTAATTACGTATTATATGGTGTGTTTTGTTATCATTTCACTCCTCGAATTTCTTCATGTAACGGTGCAATTTTTGCCACACACCACACATTACTGCATACGCAGACAAACATTTTTTTTTTAAATCGATAGTATCGATAGACTATCGATGTTTAACCAACACTACCGGGACCCAACAGAGTGAGATTTTGTCCTTTGAGCTTAGGACTTGTAGCTCTTTGTGATACTCCTTTATTGGTTTTAGTTTTAGTACTTTAGATGAGATGGCTTGGATCACGACTTGACTAACAATATGTATTTATGTATGTTCAATACGTGTGTAAATATTTTCTTCTTTGAAGTTGTTAATCATTCTTTCATTCATTCTTGAGCCTTTCTTAGTTCCGGAAGAAGTGTTTGAAAGTCAGGGAATGGCCTTTAAGTGTTTGTTTCAAAGTTGGCCCGGCTAGCGACATTAGCATTAATTATCTGGACATTTCCCCAAAAGTTGGATGCTTTAATGTGTAGGGCGGTCAATCAAAGTAATCAGTTAAACCATGTCATCACTATTACCAGACTCAAGTTGTTTAGTGAAGACTCCATCCTTCGCCATTTAAATATTATAGTATTCTTATATGATATCGTTAAAACTTTACTCAATTCTTAAGTCCCCCATTTTAACGGCTAGATCATTAATAACAAACTCCGTCTAAGATGAATACAGAAGTACGAAAAAAAACTCCCAATATTTTTTCTCCAAATGACTTCAATATAAACACCTTCATCCCTGTTCTAATGAGCCCTCACGCCGATTTATCAACCCCCACAAAAACACATTTTCTAACCCAAATCCATTTAAGTCCCCACTTGACTTCCCAGCCGTGCTCGTGCAGCTGCATGGTCTTAAATTTCCTCCAACGTTAACAAAAAACTCACTGTAATCTTGGGTAAAAACCTATTCTAAAAAAAAGTCTACCACACCTTAAAAAAAACCAGGCTCTGTTTAAAAAAAATCACCCTCACAGCTAAAATTCATTAAGACACGGAACATCAGCACTTTAAAAGTCTGACAAAAAACTTAATTAGAATAATTAATTTATTAAAAAACCCGTCATCAGATTACTGGTTAAAATAAAAAAGAAACTTTTTATAAAAAACTTGCAGTAACAAAAAAAAAATCTTTACCCGACGTACTTGCATCTGTTAACCCTTCACCAGGCAATTTTATTGAAAAAAAAAAAAAACTAACCCAGCCAGATGGAATCTCTGGGGTGACATTTGTGTCAGGGTAAAGGGTTTGTCAGGATTTTTTATATTCTAATTTCATTCTGAGGGGTAATTATAATGCACACGCGCCACAACGTCACCCCTAGAATTTTTTTTTACCGTGTGTAGTAGGGTGAGGAATGCAAATTCTATTTATTTTTTTTAATCAGATTCGAGAAGATGTTTGAACGGTTATTTTTTTGTCGGCGAAAAGGGTTTAATATTTCAAATTTGAATAACAAAAATAAAAATCAACCCATATAGTGACGCGTGTTAGGCTTAAAAAAAAAATGGGGACATGAAATTGCAATACGGGACACATCACTCTGTATATTTGGATAGGTGCAATCGTCCTTGCGCTGGATTTATTTGCATTACAATGCCACGAAATGTGGCATCATGCTATAATATGGTTCGGTGCCTTGGTACCAAGAATTCATTAGGGAATATAAAACCTATATCTATGGAAAAGTGTTTGTGTGACGGTAATGAAGGCCTTCCGGCATAGTTTTTGAATTTAAAATTGTTGGTGAGATACATAAACAATCTTGTAATCAAATGGTAAAAGTTTTTCGGTGGGAAGTTTGATCTTACCTTTTGTTTAGTAGTGTTGAACGAGGGTTATATGTATATAGTTAGAGTTATGAAAATTAAGCAGGGATAATCTATCAATTTGTAACATTTTGAAATCCCGGTCTTACTAAGATCTGGATGCATCTTGCTTCAGTTTTTTTTTTTTTCAAACTAGTTTTGGCTATTAAAAAACAGGGAGGCTTCTAAAGTCAAAATTTAGCAATTCACCCAAGTTTGCGAAGTAATAAACTTCTCAATTGAACTTTCTTATTTTAGACTGGGCTTGGCACGTATTGAGAAAGTGGAAAATAGTTTCTTCCTCCTTTTCATCCATGCAACTTCTGCAAACATAATTTTGGGAAATATAAGAATTTCTAGCATGTTGGCCAATGTGGCCAGTAATTACCACAATAACGAAGAGCGAACTTTCAAGCAAGATCAGCCCTTTAAACTGTTAAGGGCTTGATTTGGGCGAAACACTTCTCTGGAGGTACTTGTTGATCGCATCGGTCTTTCAAAGTAGATTAAACGATATCAAGTGATATGCCCGAATTCTAGAGTAGCGCCATGTTTGGCCACGATACAAATTCGTAGGCCTGCAATGTCTCTATAACCGATAAGCCAGCAAAGGTGAATGTTAAATTGTACTGTCATCTCATTGACAATTTAGAATGACTTTCGATGGAATTGTTACTGATTCCATGGTTTCATAGTAGTCTGGCTATCGGTAAAAATGATAGTGTCTTTACAGGATATCCCATTAAACTTTGACCAACATAAGTATATTTTTTTATTGCTATTACATGATTACGCCTGAAATACGCTACAGTGATCTGATAAGAGATACTCCTATCTGAGAAAACAATTCCTAAAACTCCATCCTCAAAGGGTATCAGTGTCCGAAAGTTTAACTTCAAGTCCAACTTAGGCTAAGTGTAGTTTGCTATAGTAGATGCACTAAACTGCAAAGAGATGGTCATTTGCGTTTGACAAAACTTTCATCAGATCCAAGTTAATATGCGAGAGGTAAATAGGTAGAAGTGGTTGAATCTGGTGAACCTGCCAGAGACACAAGTAGCGCGGATGCGCCGTTTTGATACCACAACTCACGTGACCTGGATGTTGGTGGGCGTAGGAGTGTAGTTTTTAAATCCATCCTGTGGAGTAAGAAAATTAATTATGTTGTAGAATTATAATAATAAAATAAATAAATAAAAAAAGGGTTTTCTGAGTGTGCGCTGCCCTAGCTCTGGCTAGTGCTGGGCAGTCACAGAGAAAGTGGAATAACGTTTCCTTTTCTTGTGAATTACCGCAACTACGGCAATGGGGGTTGAACGGGATGCCTAACTTGGCAGCGTGTGGACCAATTGGCCAGTGGCCCGTGCTAATTGCTGTGATTCTTGCTGTCTCGATGCGGTTCCTATTTATAGGTGGGCCAGATCTGTCTGGATACGGCGCAGGTTACTAGACTTTTACACCTAGAGTTGGCAATAGCAAGAAAGTGTTGGAAAATTTTACCCTTGGTGAATCCCATAGGGGAGAAGACTGACTCTGCAAGGGAGACATCAAGGGTAGAACCACATCTGGCTAGCGCGTCGGCTCTCTTATTCCCCTCTATGTTACTATGGCGGAGAGGAGAGTGATGTTGAACCGAGCTTTTGCCTGCATTAAAGTGTCCTTACACTGTTCAACTAGTTTAGAGGACGAAGTAAGTGAGTGGAACGCTTTGATGGCAGCCTGGCTATCGATGAAGATTCCTATGCTCAGCTGTTTGAGATAGTAGGGCTGAGGCTAAGTATCTTGCAGGCTTCTCTAATCCCTAGTACCTTCGCCTGGAAGACATTCGAAAAGTCTGGAAGGCGGTACGATTTGGACATGTTTAGTTCCGCTGAGAAGACACCTGCTCCAACGCCACACTGCATCTTGGAGCTGTCGGTGAAAATCGATACTTGGTAATTTGATTGGGGTAGATTGTTATTCCATTCCGACCTTTCGGGAAAGCGAACTTTTAATCTTATTATTGAATTTGAGTGTGGGAGTCGTGTAGTCAGTTATGGTCGCGGCCAGATCCCTAGGCAGCGGCTCAAGAGCCTTACTATGGCCATAGGGTCTGGGGGACCAAAGCCCAAATTCTCTGAGTCTGATATCACTGCGCGAGATGTTGTATTTGTTGTGCAAGTCCAGAGGCAGAATATGGAGGAGCATGATGAGAGCTTCTGACGGGTTCGAACCAATCGCTCCTGTGGCTCCAATACCAACTGTTCGTTGGACTCTACTAAGTTTTGTGATGTTGTAGACTTTACTTAAGGCGGGCCTTCGCACAAGCGAACCATAAGTAAGGATTGGACGAACTAAGGCAGTGTACATCCAAAGGACCATCTTAGGTTTAAGTCCCCACCTTTTGCCAAAGGTCTTACTACAGGCGTAGAAAGCGACGCATACCTCTATTATTCTGTGTTCTATGTTGAGTTTCCAGTTGAGCTTCGAGTCAAGTATGACGCCAAGACACCTTGCACTGGGGGATTGAGTGAGTGTTTAGTTGTTAAGACGTGGAAACTTGAAAGTCGGTATTTTGTACTTGGTGGTAAAAAGCATCAGTTTAGTTTTAGTCTGATTAACACCCAGTCCACAGCTTGTGGCCCAAGCGCTTAGCTTAGTCGGAGCCCTCTCCGTAATTACACTAATCACTGAGAGGAACATCCCTGATACTAAAATAACCACGTCGTCCGCATACGCGACTGCCTTGATTCCAGTGTTATCGAACTCCGTCAAGATGCTGTTTATGACGAGGAGTCATAGGAGAGTTGAAATAACTCTACCCTGCGGAGTACCTCTATCAACGGATTTGGTTATGAGGCTGTTCCCCAATTCTGACTGAATAATCCTAGTCTTAAGCATGGATATAATCCAGTTCCTGACAGAAACCACTGTGCCAAGCTTGGTAAGAGATTCCAGAATGGATTCAGTATGCACATTATTGAAGGCACCTTCTTTATCTAGAAAGGTGGCTAACGTATACTGTTTGTAGTGAATAGATTTCTCAATCGTCTGCACCATCTCATGCAGGGCCGTCTCCGTGGACTTCCCTTTCAGGTAAGCATTTTGGGACGTCTCCAGTTCTCGGGGATGTGATTTAGTCGAAGGGAGCCACGATATATGGCCGTTAACAAGGGCATTATCTCCTCCAAGTTCCTTTAGAGCATAATCGGGAGGAGCCCGTCAAGGCCTGGTGATTTATAAGGGAGAAACTGTTGATGGCCCAGGAAATCTTTTCCTCGGTTATAAGGGAGTTAATTTCATTCCAGGCTGCAGGTTGCTTATACAGTGCCAGCCGCTTCATTCTTAGCAATCTTGCTGAGGATGAAGATGGCCTTGCTGTACCTGCTCTTTAAGAGGATCTGACTTGCCCTTCTTCAATGGCTTGCTGTCACTTTGGCCGTTGACTTCTGCCACCTTGTCACTGGTTGACGGATTGTTGTCGATTTGTTGATATGTTGGGGTACTGCGGCTGGTACCCTGAAGATCTACGAGGTCGACTATGGGTTCTTAAATAGAAGCCAGTAGCTCGTCCTCCGATAACGTGCCTAGATAAAGCACCCCTGCTGCTAAGTCCGATGCAGCAACATCCATTATTTCTATTTCTGTTTCTTTTTTGTTTTGGTTCATTTGGAGTTTGATCTATTTGGTCCCACGAGTAGGTCCGGAAGGAGTGGGTCCATCCCAGCAGAGCCGACATATTGGGATAAGGCGCTAATACAACCGACCTTGCCTGGGCCTCGGAGGGGACCGTTAGCTACCAATTCTCTTTATTCACTTATTGGTCATGCAGCCTTCGGCACGGGTGCCTCAACACCTTGGCTTAACAAGTGAGATTTAGGGTTATCTCCCACCTCTATCTTAATAGATCACATCGCCTGATTGAGAACGTGCGTGTAAATTCTTAGCTGAAACTTACTCGTCTATGACGGGAAGCCATTAACAGCAGGCGCCCACGTGGATTACAAAAGAGGAGGATTTCCAATGCGAAAACTGAGGAATCAGGACAACTAAAACTTTAGTAAGGCAAATATTTGCAAGTGAAGCTTGGTTGCAAATGATCTCTCTACAAAGTTTAGAATAAATCGACATAGACTGCCAACTCTCTACAATTAACTCTCTTCAAATCAGTCCCGCTTCTTATAATCGCTCAGACACGGATAAGATCAAGAGACATCGTTTTGTAAGAAAACGAAAGTGCTAAAAGAATTTAGCTGTGGAAAGAGCTTTCCTGACTATGGAAAGCGAAAGAACATCTAGCGAACTATAAGCGAAAGAGACTCAAAAAATATTTAAGCAAACTAGAAATGGAGAAGAATGGAAGCTGCAATTTTGTAGTGATGCGGTGGAGTCCCCAGCGCCTGCACAATTTTGGAGCACAAATTCACAAAAAGGAGGCACAAATGAGATCGAATCGAATACCCCTTGTTGGATCCCATATTTATACCTACTCCGATTCCGCACAGCAATTAGACTGGAGAAACTGTTGTCTATAAATCGATCTAATCGACGAATAGAAGATCGTGGGAGCACAATAAAGTTCTAAAGGTTGCAGTACGCTTAGAGAACTCGAGTGAGCAATAAGATACCTAGTTGTATCACGCAAAGAACTGACATCAATTGGTCGGTGCGAATTTAGCCATGCGATTGTTTTATGTGGTTATATGCAATCGCAGGTTTATGATTATAAACCAGAAACAATTTTAAGACTTAGGGGTGAGATCTCAGGCGTAATTGGTAAGATAATGTTGCATTTCAGCGCAAACTTCAGCGAAAGTTTATCAAAAGAACGCAAAGAGGCAGTTAGAGCAGTGGGTTTCTGATTTGAAAGATATTTTGTGTAAAAAGAATCGCTGTTACTTTAAAATGAAATGAAAATATCTTAGCTTTTCTCACTTTGGTGTGGCTACAGTTCGCGGTAAGACTAACCTGGCTCTTTTTTCTTGTCATCTGGCCAACGATACCAAGTTATCTCCGGTTGCTTTAAAAAGCTCGGCCGGTAAGCCGTGAAGGAGTTTTTGAATGATTTCGTGATACGCGTTCGGCAAAAGTTCTGGCGGTTCCTTTCAATTAATTTGTCTTTATTGTAGCGTTTGGAATATCCGCAGTGATCCGAAGCAAGAATACTGGAAACGCATTTTGCCTCGATCACAATGAGGAAACCGTGTACTTGTCCAGCCGCAAAGTTAATAAATCTGAGTCTGTTTCCAGACGTTGTCCTGCAAAAGATGTCCTCCTTTCTTATGATGTCCTTATTATCGCCTAACACGATTTTAACTAAGGGGCATAAGCGCATACCTGGCTAATGTTGGCGATTTTAACCTTGCCTCTAACATGTTGGCTCATCCTGCCGAGAGATGATGCATCTTTGACACTGTGTTAAAGCCACTTATCCGAAAAACTATTATTATTATTATTATTATTTTTATTTAAAGTCTAATTTTTAATTAAAATTACAAAATTAGCTGTTAAGCCAGAGCAACTAAGGCCTTAGGCTATATCCGAAGAACTAATTGAAAACGATTCACCTAGACTCGAGAGAAAAAAGGAATTAACTAAATTAACAAAAAGAAAATTAAAACAACAATTAAATTCGAAAATATCGTTATCTTCCTTTCTTTACACACTTACGAAGATAATTAGCCTTTCCTGTTGCCATATTTCATTTTATCCTTTAGAACGAAGGAAAGCCTTCGGCCAAAGCATGTCAAAAGCAATATTTTATCTGTTAGCAGCACTCCAAACTCGTACTCGTCGTATATACAAGCTTATATACTTACTTAAATGTCAACATAGCACCCACAAAGAGAAAAATAAAGCACTGTCGAGCTGCTACCCTTTTTCATTTCTTCACAAAAAAAAATCCTTAAAATTATCAAAAGAAAAAAAAATCCTTTTCTCTCCCTTCGTTTGCTTAGTTAAGATTTTTTTTTGCTCCTTTCTCATCCTTTGCCTGGAAAAGCTTTGCTACGCCATCTCACAGGATACGCTTTGAGGCAAATTAATTTACCGGACGACCCTTCATTTTGATGAGGATCCAAGCAACACACACACATCCACCAAGGCAAATAAAAAGAACTTCCGTTGACTTTGATTTTTCAGCGATTTTTTTTTTTTTTTTTTAAGAAACGAATTCTTGAGCTAAGGACGTACTTGTCGTTTTAGATTTTTCTCTGCTTTCTGTTGCGATGATGAGCTGTAAGTAAGTATGTTGTTGATAGCAGACGAAAGGAGTTGAGATACGGATTCTTTTTTTCAATCAACCAACCGGATGCGCCTACGGCCATATACAACCGTCTTTCTGTTGAAGTACCACCGTATGACCTTTTTTTAAATTATTTTTCCGTTAACTACAAAATGGCCAATGGAAACATCCAACTTTGGTTCGGATTGCAGTGAAAAGACATCAGGTCAAGATAAAATTAAAAGCTGAAAATTTCCATCAATTAGTTAACAGGACGACAATTGGAAACTCCTTTTGAATCAGCTTCGGAGAAGAAAAAAAAACGAAAATTCAATTATTTTCTTTTTCGATAAGACTACGAAATGTGTATGTCCTTTTTCGATGGAAAGTTGAAATGTAATTCGATTCGCTTTGTTGCGATTAAAATGGTGCGTGTCCTTTTCAATGCGGGACATTTTAGTCGGCTTGATAAATTAATAATTTCATAATTGCTTTCAGTAGAGTTTTATGATCGTTTACAGGATTTTGAGAGGGTGCCTATCGCACGAAGCACAGTTCGTCATCTATTATTAAAGGGTCTCTCTCAGACAAAAATCTTTTAAGCTTCCCGTGGATGATTGATAGAATGTGAACCAGATAGTGTGCCAAAGATTTTCGAAATGTGAATCCATAAAAATACCATGGAGGAGGATGAAATGCGTCCGTTAGAAAAAAGATATTAGAATCTAAAAATTAAGTTCAAAGGACATAATAAACAAGAAGGACAAAGAGATATGTTGTTTACACAAGACTCAAAAATGAATTCATGGAATTAAGGCGTTTATTGCCCAGGTAGCCAGGCAATTTGTTAGCTACAGGGGGAGGTGGGCGAAAACTCATTAACTTAGATCAAAGATGGTTTACTAAAAATAAAAAAAAATATAATGTAAAGCATCAAGTAAACATTTTTTTTAAGCGAAAATCCTGCTTGCTGGTTGGCTAGAGAGTTCACAAGAGTAATTTTAGAACTTGGAAATGATGGTATTAAATTAACGAATTTTTCTTAACATTTATTTGCTTTCCAGATGCCTCTAGGGCCTTTGATGAATCGTATCAGGTTGTGACAAAAAAGGAAGGACCCCAATTTTCAATTTGGATAAGTAACGATTGCGGGAAAATCTACAATAGTTCTTATGAGCCAATGCAAGTGAAGAGAACTGTTAAACACAAGCCTCATTCGGGCGGCAGAATCGTTTTTCGCTAGAGACAAGCCTGAAATTGGGCAAATGCAAATATCACTTGGGATGCAATGGTCTATGAAAGTGAGGTAGGTTCAGAGTATCATTGTTGGCCTCAAGCCCTACTATTACTTAACATACCCCATTGTGATGCCTACGGTGTGTTTTTCCTAACGGTCAACAACACTAACTAACTAAACGCGCCCGACGCTTCTTAATATCGGTAATCTGATGGGAACCTATGCTTTCAGCATGGTAAGGTCTTTGACTTGATCTAGAGTTACTCCTTAATACTTGATTGCAGAGTTTACACTAAAGCTTTCACATTGGCACCATCTTCATACCTTATTTAAGGTACTTTGTATAAGATTGATCAGAGTCAATTCTTAATTGCCTTTGATTATTATGACTAGGTCGTTGGCAAAGCACTGGGTTTAACGGTTGGTTGACAACTGTGGACACTCCATCCATTATCAACCCTTTTTGATATTGAAAGATGCAGATGACGATCCTTGTTTGGTAGAAGTGATCCTTATGCTGAACATTAGCATTAAACAAATCTATCCATGGCAATTAGAACACGATAGATGTTTGGCTTCTTAAGATGGAACCAATGGAATCAGAAAAGGACATCAAAGGTTAAAAAAAAAACGAGATCTGTTGCAAAAAATTCATCTCTTATAAGATCTACTCATGACTATCGAAGATTTCAGTAAAAGATAACTGACTACCATATGAGGTTGAGCTCAATGCGAGCTTTTACTTCTATTACTGATTCGTTGTTTCATTGTACCTCGTCATTTAAAGGGCTTGACTAGTCCACCATAAAAACGGCATGCAAAACTAGTAAACGATATTTCTCTCTCAAAGAGAGGCCTTAACCCTGAGATATGATGGTAATTAAAATTTACTTTTGTATTACGACATAATAAGTGACACCTCAAAACTGGTTCACATGTTTCCATGAAAACAGAATACATACAATGACACGGCTTCGTACGGATATTTTCTCGCAACAACGGAAATGTAGTATCCTGTCTAACCAGTTCGTATGCGTCAACATTGCCTTTACAGGAAGTTATAGAAGCCATTGACTGTAAATCCCTTCTTTTATCGAATAAGATCAGAGCGTATGTTTATCACTGTCAAGGTCAATATGATGAAGTGTACTTAAGTACGATGTTCGTTGCAGTACGTACGTATAAAGTGTTTATGATGCTTGTATGCCGGATGAATGTGCTGTAACAAGGTTGATGCAGATGACAATCAAATTCTCGAATTGTTGCAGTTGATGCTGAGATTATCTAGAATCACAATCTCATCTACCAACTGAGGTACTGCCATAACATAATGTATGATTTGATATAGTGTGTATATCAGGACTAATAGGTGAAATTATAACGTCTATATTTTGGCAAGTTATACACTTGTGGTCTTTAGGTGAAGTTTTCGATGGACTTGAGCTCGGCGTTGTCCTCGATTTGCGCATATAAGCTTGGGACTTCACAAAACCATACAAAAAGTGGCACGACACGTGTAGGAACTTGCAAGCCAATTGATGCGAGATAAAACTGCTTGGAAATTGTAACTACAGCATATCTGTTGTTTCTTTCGCAGTGGATAAAGCATTCAAATTCGTCCACTCTATTTCAATCTAGAACGATGTGAAACCTGGCTAAAGATGGGGTTAATGAATGAGCCACATATGAGGAGTGCGTAAAATAAGGTTTGCAAAAAGGAGGGTCTCATGGAGAGGCTTCTGTGATTTTATAGAATCAAATAAATAAGTTTCTCTTCTGTGGGGCTGGTTAAATTCAAGTTGCCGATGTTTTCCATTCCGGAGTTGATCCAAGTTTAGATAATATAATAATGAAAAAAACTTTAGATTTCAAGCCACTCGTCGTAGATTGATCGTATACAGAGGTTAATTTTTAACTTCCCTGTGGTTTATACCTGCTATAATTAGCAGGGATTGAGATCACGGGATCCATCGGATCGACACCCACAGCAGTGCTAGAAATCATACTCAGTATTAAACCATCGGATATAAATTCCATTGTTAATTCTATAAAATCTGGCATAGTTTTGGCTGTCTGCCACGGGTGGGAAAACATTGGCGGAACGACTTAATACTTGCCAATCATTATGGATGAAAAACGGAAATCGGCACAGGAGTTGGGATCTTCGGCGAAACTGTAGCAATTAGTTGCTCAATGAAAGTCTGTAACGACTGATCCTGGTGCGTTCTCTTAGCCGAAACATTTGTCATTATTCGAGCGGCAGACATGACCGAGGAGGTGTCTACATGGGATCTCAGAGGCCGATTTTATGACAATATGCTGGGTGCGAAATATATAAGATATCTTAAGAACTAAGAGTGCGTATGAACTTGGAAGAATAGTGACCGAACAACATCTCTTCACTGTCCTTCTCTTTGTAAGAATTCCGCTCAGTTATATTAATAAGGGGACCCTTGGTAGTTGTTTCTTTGACGATTTAGGGGACTTGAGCAACAGCCTAATCTTGCTCTATCTTAATGGTAATTTTATTTTCCTTGCAGGTTTTTATTGGGTATTTATTATGCTCACGGGGTGCCTATTAACCCATTTTTCGCAGTGTGATGGATAGAGCAGGCCAACTGAGACCACATGATCAAGATTCATACCGATTACTTAAGGTCACAAAAAATGTGGCGACGATGTATTCCATTGACCGGACACGAGTGCGAATTATTTCATTAACAAAAATTTGAGCAAACCTTTCGAAATGTTTTTCATATTCGCACAGTAGTTTAAATTGTACCTATCCCCCTTATGTGACATTGTTTATTAAATAATTTCATTATAACCATCCTCGGTTTCAGTCAGGAATGGAAAAATTATCGTTTCAACCATCAGACATGTCCTCCTTTTTTTTCACAAATCTCTTCACGAGCTGCAAAACTCTATACCGAATTGTGACACCCCAATTTAAATGAGTAAAAATTATTTCAACCACCCCTACACCACATCAACTGAACTGAACCCATTTGCACTTAAAAGAGTAAAAAAAAAGAAACGGAGATCTGTCTCCTTCCCTTGCTTACAAAAAATGTAGCAAAGTAAAACAAAACTTTCTATGGGGCACAGCTTGAAGGGGTGGGGGTTGTTACACTTACAAGCAAATGACGATTCCAACACCCCTTCTTCACTTGAAAGCACAAACGAACGCACGACATAATAATTCGTCTTTAATAATTTTTTTTTCTTCCACTTTCCTTACCAACAACAACAACAGCAAAAAAACCAAGCAAAAGGAAATCGTGGTTGAGATTGAATGGCGCCTTCGCGGTTTTACCATCATTAAGGATAATTCTAGCAACCAACAACGATAGCAACAACAAACATAGCTCAGCGGTGGAGCAAAAACAACCCCCGCTTGTTTCACCTATATAAAGCTGGCGATTCAGTGAAATCCGCACCCCATTGCGGTTCGCGCGACATCTTATGGCACACAAAACTCTTCTCAACTAATGGGCATCAGCAACTTTTAAGAATTTTTCTCCCTTCCTCCATCCCCGCTCCATTCTTCATCTGGTTTTTTTTTTCCACTTCATCTTAACATTTTCTAATTTCCATTAGGATGACGATGGCGATGGTCGGAGAAGAACTTTTTGGGTAACATGGGGAGGATAACACACAGATAAAGGATAACAGAAGGAGAGATGAACAAAAAAAAAAACTGAAATTCCTTCTTAAAATCCTTTTACAGTGAGAGCACTTAAGCACGAACTTCCTTTGTCTCCTTTAGACTCTCGGCTCGACTGTCCACATTGAATAAAATGAGGTCCTCCAATAATTTATTCTCGACAAAATGTCTGTGTGCCTTGCTATAGAGATTAAGTAATGAGTGTAATGAAAATAAATAATGGAAAAGAAAATTCTGAGAAAAAAATATGAAAATTCCTAAGATACTATATACAAGCGAAATTATTTTAAAGTTTCTTTTAACTGAGTAATGTAGATACTCCACATCGCTTAGACATATGTACATATACTTATATAAGAAGAAACTGAGTGAAGATCTAGGCTATGAGAGGTAGCCTACACATATACCTAATATTGCATGCCAAATATACTGGACCTACCTCCCTGATAAATACACCATTGATGTACTATTGCCTATAGCCTGGTCGGTCCACAATATTATGTCAGTTAATTCCACTTAGCTAAAGACCAAATTCCCAAAGAAAAGTTTGGCAATACGAGGAAGTTTTCAGCTTTTTTTTTTAAATTTTGACCCATAGCTGTGCTTCTTCGATAGTGACGTGAGGCAGCTGATATGATCAGTGACCATCCTCCATATGGTCGCCGTGGCTTAGTAGTTAGTGCGTTGGACTGCTAAGTGAGACCCACAGGTTCGATTCTCAAAAACCACCATTCGTGCGCAGAATATAACACGCACAACATGAATGGTTGTGAGAAGTTAGGCCTTGGCACTCCATGAGCTGCCGTGCCAAACATACATACATACAAACATATATACTATCCTCCATATATGGGTTCCTTTAGTCCTACCGAAGAAAAAAGCGGGGTTTGACTTTAGCTGCAAAGAGCTTATCCGGAAGAAAGAGGTAAGTTTAGGGTTTTGTAAAGCCAATCAACAACATTCATTGGAACCGAACCCTTCTGTGGGATAAGCAAATCACTTTTCATAGGACATGCAAAGACATTTGCCTAAAAAATCATCTACACCGCATGAACCTTGCAACAGATTCAAAGTGTTGATTCTGTTTTGAGAGTAAAGAGACTTCTCTACATATCTTAACAGAATGCTCAGCCCTGTTTGTAATCAGAAAGACAATTCTTGACAGCGAAAATTTCCCAATGGAACAGCTTGCTGCCTTCCATCCAGAAAAGTTCCCTAACTTCCTGGCATCTTCTAGAGTAAAACAACTCATCTAGGAAACATAAGAGAAGGCACAATATGATTCTTAAGAGAATGCCAAGGGCTGTGAACAACCCTCCCGAGCACACATAACATAACGTAAAGCCAATCCATTTGATGAAAACCGAATAAAGTCCAAATACCTAAGTCAGAAATACCTACGACATCTACAAACATATATTTGAAGAATAGTAATAGGTGTTAATGGTCTCAAATCACAATGCTCATTTACAATTATATTTCAGCTGTCAACTGCTTATATAAGGCTCGTAGGCTTGCTGTGCACATTGCAGCCAACTCAACATCTATACTCAAGTGTGTCGAATATTCCATGGGATAATTTCATTTTTGTACACTTGCAAAAGTACTTAGACGTCTCAATATTTACAAATCCACTGGTGCAGATGGCATTTCACGGTTTTCATAGCATTAGGTCCATTGATCATAGAAAAGTGGAAACAATCCCTCCATCACATTGAACTGTTGTCAATGTGAATGTCTGAATTATGCATTCCTCATAGAATTGAAAACTGCTCGTTAAGATTTATAGGTGAGAGCGATATTGCAAAGTCCATAGGCTCACTTTAACACCGAACAAATGTATTCTGTCGCTCACTCTTTTATTGATTCTTCCACATACTTTTCAACCCTTCAACGTTTTACTCGCAATATGCGCCATGCTTCGAATGCTCCTAACCCTTAAGCCTACTTCCGGATGTAGGGATTCTTTCGTAAGCCGTACAACACGAGTATGCTATGTGGTTTCTTTTCACTACAACGCGCAAGCATTTAAAATCAACGTCCATTGGTATCCCTTTTGTCTCTCTTCTTACTTTCCTACTGCACAGTAGTTTAAGTTAAGCCATAGCAGCTTAAGAGCGCGATGTTTCATAAATGGCACTTGATTTAAAGGTCTTTTTAAGAACCAGGTTGAAAAAGTTTACAATACGCCCTCTTTCTTATATGCTTATGATGGCACTATAGTCCAGGGTGGACCTAGGTCTCAACCAACAAGCGCTTTCAACCAGCTGTCTCCAATTTTGCACGACAAGTTGGTTGATGTCACTTTCGTGTGCCACCTGGGTCATGGTTTTCCCTCTATTGAGCCGTATCTCCAATTTCTATTCGAAGGCTATCCGCTTTGAGTGCGCTGCTTAACATCTCATTGTTTCTTGACTCTTTTGTCGTTGTATCCTCCACTCTCTGTCTATGTAGATAGCATCGTAGATCACCCGAAAGATTTTTCTCTCAAAACAAGGGAAGGTGGCCTTCCTTCATTTATTCTTAATAAAGTCCATGCCCACGACAATGCGTTTAAAGAAGACGATAAACAAGTCTTGTCAATATATACTTCTTAACTTTGTAACGTAACGCTACTTATTTTTTAAGCTCTGCGCATAGCACAATATCTCACCCGAAGGGATTTAATGTCCCGTTTCCCAAAACCAATGGGAGACGCCACCCTTAACCCTTTCAAGATACTTCTACCGACATCCATTGTTTGGTTTTCCTGCAGCTTATACGCATGGTATTTCGAAGGAACAATCGTCGCTATTGGTTGTCTTCTATACAAAAGGGTTGAATACCACCCATTTTCAACAGAATTATGCCTTTTTTCAACAACAACAAAAAGAAAGAAAACGAGTTAGAAGACCCTCCCACATTGTATTCCTTTAAAATGTCGTTGTGGGTTGAATCCAAACAAAATAAGTTCAACCAACTACACTCCCTCACTGATGCAAGGACGACCAAATTAAAAATTAAATGAATACATTCCCAAAATTAAAGCCCAACTTCCAATTAAGCTCAGCAAAATATGCCGAAAACACTGTGTCTTCCTCTCATAAAAAAACAACCCTTGGCATGAAATTTCTAATTCATCAGGTACCGCGTTCAGGGGGTAAGTAACTGAGTAACAAGAAAGGAAAAGAAAAAAATACGCGATATGCAAATTTTTTTCTTCTTTGGCTTCCCATTTATTATTACTGTGTACCGTTGCGAAGATGTAACTTCTGTGTGATCCTGGTTGTTGTATCCTTTTCATCTCTCTTAGCTGTGCGTACCCCATCAGTTAATTTTTACAAATGTATATTTTTTTTTCGCCCTGGCAAGGGGTGGAATTATTTATGGCCACCCAACGGTGTATGCGCGTTTTGTATTAGATTTTGAAATAATAATAGGCAAATACGCGTTGGCTGATGATGCCGCCGCGGCAAGGATATCCGAGACGAGTCGTAGATGGTGGATGGATGAATCCTAAATGAGAGTAATGCAATACTTCATTCATTACAGGCTGAAGGAGACACATTCATTTATTTTGCCTTCCACCCCGCCATCATCACGCACCAGAGCGCTCCCTTTGAAGGTAACTCGCAACCCCTTCATATCCATGCGGGATATAGTCGATGGTGGTACGTGTCGCCCCAACGTAAGGTAGCTATCGCTTCTTAGCTCTGCACGCATATTCATTATGATTATAAGCGAGAGGAGACTCGGAATGTTTGCCGAACTGGCTGCTGGCGTGTACATACCTCCCACGCGAATTCTTTGCATATGCATAGTCTACTCCCTCCTGATGAAGGATTTTTTAGCCCTTCTTGTGTGTCTGTACCTTTGTCGTCGCTGCGGCCTCGTGTGTAAGGCCTTCGCTGAGTTGTGCATTAAAATTTTAATCAGAATGAAAACATTACGCTCCAGGGGAGGCAGTGTCACTGTGCCACACGCACACGCTCGCGGAGCACATATCCTTGATTATGATTTTTCTTTTTATTCGCGATGATGATTTGCAACAATGATTAGGGAAGAGTTTTCGGTACGTGTGCTTGCGAATAAAAGGGGTTGGAGCACACGTTGAGTTCGGGTATCGCGGCCTGAATGTGAATTTCACACTTATTAGGTTGCTATTAATGTGTGACGCACTTTAGAAGGATACAATGTGATTTGGTGGAGTGTACTTATGAGATTATATTTACAGCAATTCGTGATTATGGCCTATCTTCGTTGGGTTGTGCTTTTCGTATTCGAGATTGTGGCAAAAATATTTTTGTTTAAGCTTTTTTGGAACAAACCTTGTTTGTAATTAAGGACACGTAGTGGGTCATGTAAGGAGGTTTGCTTTCACGTGAATCGGGGAACAGTCTGAACACTTTCTAAATGAAACATTTCAAGTCTTCGGGCAGACCTAATATGACGTTTCCCAAGTCACAGCCTCAACATTTTCTTTTTTAGATGGACCGCCAGTAGGTGGTGGACTTCTATGTCTTTAGCAGTCCAACGCACTAACCACTAAGCCATGGCGGCTGCATCATAAAATAGCTTTCTAGAAATGTGGGACACACTATTCTTAATGTAAAAACGAATTCTAACAATTTTGCTTTCGAGAATTCAGTCGACAGCAAAGTCTGTGCAGCCATCACGCAGTTAAATCTTCAAAGCCTTGCGTTCAAATACAGTGAAAATCGGTTATAACAATACCTGATATAGCGATGAACCGGATATAAGAATATATTTTCAAAGTCCCGGCAATACTCCGTTTAAGTCAGAGTAATTTGCAATCGGTTACAACGATGCCGGATATAGCGATAGAATCGGTTATAGTGATGAAAATATACAAGATTTAAGTGTAAAAACTGTTTATAACGATGGAAAAAAAATTTATTCTTATATTTCTACGAGTTGATATTTTCATTCTGCTTCCAAATATGTGTCGACATTATGTATGGATATGTACATATACCATGTACGAGGATATAGATAATTGTTAATTTTCCTTTAGCGACTTCAGTGACTGGTCTATGCATGTTCTTACATGTCTACATCTAGTGCTTAAGGTAATTTCATCACATGCCCTGTTCGATTTCCATATCTGGTATCTGAGGAGTTCAGTAAGTGCTGATTCTTATTTGAAACAAATGGTGCGTATAGATAATTCTTAAGATGGTGACAATAAATAAGCAAACATCATTTTCCATTGCCCAAAAATACGACATTATTTCAAAAGTTGAATCCTGTATGGGCCACTTCGAATTCAAATCCAAACGTCCAAGCATTGGACAACTCTCTTAGAAAAATATTTTACTCAGCCAAATGTACAAAACAATCACAAATTAGTGATTTCTTTCCTCGTCAATTTCCGCATTTGATACGATTTTTTTAATAAAGTTTTCTTTTTTTTTAATTTTATTTTCATTGTATCGGATATAACGATGCATCGGTTATAACGATGAAATTCTACGGTCCCTTCGACATCGTAATAACCGATTTTCACTGTATTCACCTGGCAGGCAGGAGCAGTATTAGCAGCGAAATTGGTAGGCTACTACTTCTGCAGATTGTTAAAAGGCAACAACGACCAACATCCTGCTGTTAATCAGCTATTACAAGCAGCTGAAGGTAACTTGGCAAAAAGCATACCCTAACTTATTTCTAAGATTTGGTCAGACAAGTGTGTACCTGATATATGGAATCTTAGGATCATTCGTTAACTAGGTTGTCAACCAATTTCCCAACAAGGAATAGTAAACATTTTTGATTTTACTCCAACCGTTCGACCAACACCAAATTTAAGCTGTCAACCTATCTACAGACGACCAACACTGACACCAACATGGCCATGCTGACAACTTGGTAGAGAATTCAGTTCATTGTTTGAATTCCGCTTTAAATCGTTGTTCAATAAACCCGATTGGATTCAATCAGTAGGTTTTAGGCCAGCACCCAATTTCTACATTTTATTACATCCAAAAGAAAACTCAAATTGAGACGAGCTGTACCAAACTCGACCATCTGTGCAAGATGACGATGGAGAATACTTGCTGCTCCATCAAGGTCGGTAAGGACTCCACCGGGACCTTTGACTAAGACAAAATAACATGCTGTCATGTGACTTCTACGACATCATTCTTGAACGGATTGTGTGAAACTCACACGCCAACACTAAAACTCAAAGTCTCTGCGTACGCTGACAATATTGACAGAACGGTACGAGCCGTACTCGATACATTCTCGACATAGAAGCGGCCAAAATGGGTTTAGCGGTAAACTATGAGATAACTAAGTTCTTACTGTCAGCTAGAAGGGCATCCAACGTTAAAAAATAAGGCAGAGTGTCACAGCGAACAGCTATAAATTCGAGGTAATATAGGACTTGAGAGAGAGATATCACCAAGAATAAAACAAAGAAAAAAAAGAATTGATTCGTAAGGCCCTTTTCCGAACAACTAAAAAAAAACTCTTCCTATACATATATTAGACCCAAATCATCTCAGTCCCACTGCACAACGAGATTCGATTAGATGAAAAAAACTGCATATTGGATATTTGAGATGGGAAATAAACACTAATGCTTTGTCCCGCAGTGTCTTCGAATCTAACCGGGAAAGACAGTACAGTAGAGAAAATTCTAGTCTTGGTTTTTACACACAAGCAGAAGGGCACCTCGAACAACTTTTTTTTGTTTAGTCTTGTATCAAACATGTGGATATCAAGTTGAAAATTAAAACTTGTCGAGCCTGAGAATACCTTAATTAAATCGAATATCAATACAAGTTTCAACACTTTATCGCAACTGAAAATATTGACTTGATTTGAAGCCACATTGAGAACGATGGTCCGCTCCACACCTTAACCTCTTCCACATATGTAGGTGCCTTAACCAAAAAAATTTGTTTGCCTTTTTCCATTACTCCATTATTTACATCATTTATGGGATTTACTATTATTTACTCCCTCAAATGACGACCATGATAAATTATTCTTCCCACATTACGTACCAGAAGTGACAGAGTTCGACGAGCACAACTTTAGCAATGTGGGCCCGCAAATGGTCCATGTCAACCGTCAAACAATCAAAGTTGTCCTACTAATTGATTTCGAAATAATTATTACAAGTTTTCTCTCTGAGGCGAAAGAAGCTTCCCTTACCAAAACCGATATTGGGGTTGAAAAGCCCACAAACACCCACACACTGACTACCCCTATCAATGGCGGTATTAATAATCGATTAAGCTCTTTACACTCGAAT
The DNA here is from genome assembly GCA_951813785.1 of Criorhina ranunculi. Classification (NCBI taxonomy): domain Eukaryota; kingdom Metazoa; phylum Arthropoda; class Insecta; order Diptera; family Syrphidae; genus Criorhina; species Criorhina ranunculi. Next base: position 20,056,769 of record OX638383.1, read on the forward strand.
AATCCACACGACTACAACAATGACGACATCGACATCGCCGAAGTAGTCGACGACAGCGACAAATGAATTATCCACAACCAGGTACATACATTAGGCATCCCGAATCCCGATACTGCCGCATGAGGAAACCGACAAAAAATCCACGGGTGTCAGTCTCATCGGCCGAATCATTAATTAGGGATATCCGGATTTTGATTAATTTACCACATGCGGAATTAACGCAATTTTCTCGGGGCAAGCCGACAAAAAGGAAAAAAAAAAGGAAAACTTTTGTTTTTCTCTTTTCTGCGGCGTGTATCCTTTTTGTGTGTGATGATTGCAAGTGACAGGCTCGATCGGGGTTTCACTACTCACAAAACCAAGATAGAACCCCCAGCAAACCCCAACCAGTGGGAGGATTAATCAAATTGGGGAGGTTAAATTCAGTGTAAATGAGCAATCGAAACTCAACTGAGATGGACATTTTTAATTGCACCGCAGACTGGAGTCTTGCGATTTCTCCCTTTCCATTGTGGAATCCATCATCCGGTATTTTCATTCGTTAAAATCATCGACTTCCCTCCTTTGCATGGCTTTGAGTTTTCCTTTCATTTTCCTTTGTGCTATGCAAACAAACAGAATTGAAAAGTTTTTCCGAAAAAGTTTTGGGTTTTTCCTTTTGAAAAAAGTGCGTTAAAGAAATTTTCTTAACTTTGAGTTGATGCAAAGTTTTGTTTACAATTGTAGGGACTAGCCAGTGGTAGATTCAATTAATGGCGACTATGGCCGGTTGGGGTCAGGAGAAATCAATGTTGTCACAAACAGGCATGACAGGAAATTATTCGCTTCGCCTTATTTGCATTTAGCTGTTAAATGGTGGGGTACCTTCCTAATTTTAACGTCTTTGATTAGTGCTCGTCAAAACAATGGAAATCTTCAAGGCAAGTGCGCTATCTAAATGCTGTACTTCCTATATGATGCCAAAAGTTTTTCTGTAAGGAGTTTTCACGAAAATCTTCATAAAATAAAACCAAAAGATCAGACAGTTTTCGGTGGCTTGTTTGACAATTGGCTCAGATTATTGAAGAAGGGTTGATGTAGCACAACAAAGTATAATTCAGAAGTCCAACAGTCCTTGTGTATCGCAAATTATCATCATGAAAAAGAAAGATGAAGCTATCCACTTCTGCAGACATTCCAGCAGAGCTGGCTTAACGATTACACCAAGAATCGATGCAATCTTTGATGTATTGACTGGAGCAAAATGATTCGCCACTCTTGGTCTTAAATCTGTCTACTGGCAAGTGGAACAAGATGATTCATCCAGAGACTATGAGCCATGCTTTATGAAAAAAATGTGGGGGTACCATGCCTTAGTTCTTGGAATCATTCTTTTCAAATTCATTATTAGTTCTAGATTGCCGATCATTTCTTATAGAGATGGCGGAGTAGTTCAATATTCACCTTTGTTGGGTGCCGGGACATAAGGATATTCCAGGGAACTGTAAGGCAGGCGAACTCGCCAGATATAAAACAACTATACTCATGTTTCCAGAAAAAGGCACTTTGGGTATACTACATGGGTATCGCTACATTTAAACTCAAATTTAAGCTGGGTGCTATCGAGAGAACAAATTCTAGGTGGACAAGTGGTACAACGTGTCTAGCGACAAAGCAGACTTAGCCACGGCTGGATCTGAAACGCTCTAGGAATTGAGTTTTTCGCCACAGATCACATATCAAATCCGTAATAGGTGTCATCACGGGACACTGTCTAATAGGGAAGCATGCAACAAGGTTTGGCGTACATTCAAATGATTTTTGTAAAAGCTGCATGGACAAAGAGGGGGAGGAAATCATTCCCCACCTTCTCTGTGGCTGCCCAGCTCTCTCCCGCAAAAGAAGGCTCCACCTAGGAGAATTCTATTTCAACGACTTAGGCGATCTGATAAACACAGATGTCAGAAACCTCCTTCGCTTTATCAGAAGCTCCAATTGATTCAACGAATGGGTAAGAAGATCTGTCTAGATCCATATGGTATTTCAATGAACTTATCATTGGTTGCCGTGGCTTAGTGGTTTGTGCGTTGGACTGCTAAGCGAGAGACACAGGTTTGATTCTCAAAAGCAGGCATGACAAACCTACAAGAGTATAATCTGTCATGAAAAGCTTCGCAATTCGCCGTTCGGAGTCGGCATTAAACTGTAGGTCCGTTCCATTCGCGCGAAGAATATAACACGCACAGCATGAATGGTTGTGAGAAGCTAAGCCTTGGCTCTCCATGAGCTGCCGTGCCAAATAAACATATACATATCATTGGTCTAAGTGTGCTGGCAATAGCTAGCAGCAACTTCAACCTTATCTAACCGAAGTATCGCCGTCAAAATTCTGCGTCCATTTACCCAGAAGCATGGAGGAAATCGATACGACATATGTTACATGCGATGTTTTTGCAAATGGTCGAAAAGCTTTGCGATTCCAACCAGACTATTAAGACATACTCATAACAGTCTTGATGCAGGTTGACACTGACTAGCGTCACAATTTTCAACTTAATGTGTTTACTAAGGCCACTGCAATGCACATCGCCATCATACTGAAACGAACATCGCGTACATTCTCCAGCTGCCATTTAAGACCTGTATTTATCCCCATCAAGGATTTAAACGCGGCTTCACACGTCTTCGTTCGGAATCATCACGTCCAACGTCCTCTATAACCATCCTTCTCTGGATCGTACACGGTGCTTTAAAGTTGCCATGCCGAATAAGCGGCTCAAACCGCCAAACAGGGTAGCCGACTCTGCTTGGTAGGACAAGGCAACGCCACCACCCGGACCAATTTCATCCAGGCTGTCGCCTGCAAAAAGTACAACGAGAACAACAAGGTCTGGCAGGATAATCAAACCGGATTCCGGTCAACGCGCAGCTCTATCGATTCTTGTGACCAGATAGCTGAACCCATTGTTGAGGGTGGATCTACGGCTTTTGGTCCGTAAATATTGCATATGACCTCCCTTCGATGAAACGAGGAAAATTCTCAAGCGCCTTCTCGATCGCCAACAGCTTGCAGTCAAAGGTGCTGTATTTTCACTCCACAGTTGATAGTGTTTTTGAGAATAATCCGAGAAGTTTGGATTTCCCCCCGATTACCTGGAGAAGAACTACACCTACGGCTATGTTTAAACCGTCGGTCATCAAACGCAGGCCGGAATCTGGTAGCAGGCAGCGTGTGAAAAGGCCAATTGAGTGGGGTTCTATCCTTCTTTTTGGAACCCTGTAATCTTTGCGAAAACGATGCTTTGTCTGACCCGGCGTATGGCATACTTGACCTGAAGAAGTTGAGTTCTCCGAGGAAGCACCGCAGCTCGGAGATGGTTGTTGGCTTGGGGAATTCTGCCATTGTTTTGATGGTGTCCTGCGGAGGTCGAATACCCACTCCGTCGACATGATATCCTTAGAATATGATTGCCTACTTGCCGAACCTACACTTCTCCTGGTTAAGAGTGATGCCATTGTGTTCGAGGTGCTAAGGCAATTCTTCTTTTAAATGCTTTAAGGTTTCTGTCTGGGAGCTCGAAGCTATAAGCATGTTGTGAGACGTGGTAGTAGATACCAATCGGAAAGGGTGACGGCACTTTTTTTGCCTAGGGGAGTGATGGAGAAACGCTAATGCGCACGAGAAACAGTCCCGCTCTTTTTCAAGTAGTGTGAGACTTCTTTCTACTGACTAAAAAGCACATTTAGAATGCCAATCACTGATTCCAGTACCCTTCTGCCCATCTGCTACAGGTGAAGAACGTGTGGTTCGTGTCGTTCGCTTGAGGGTCACCTCACTGGCATCCTGGACTACATATTTTGCCCATCTTGTGGAGGTACGCGTTGAAGTACCCATATCCGGTTAGAAACTGGGTAACGCAATAGTTAAGTGTTTCCGCCCCTTCCTCTCAGCAACGTTTGGGATCAGCCTTGCGGTCTATCGCTCTCTGCTTTCTGAGCTCCATCTCTCTTGCCATTGCTATTTGGTGAGCTCTTTTACCTCTTCTATTGCCGCGTCTACTGCAATTTCCGACTTTTGGTCATAAAAGTACTTTCTCCCTGCCGCCAGGAGGTCCATAAGGGTCACTCCCGCGACTTCGAGGATGGCTGGTTCTGGGATCCTTCGGTATGAACTTGCGACTCATAGGGCTCTGCACCTCTGTATTGTCGCCATGTGCTTCCTGTATTTCTCTTGTCGCAGTGCATCGGTCCATATCTCACACCCACATAGGAGAATGACGTGACAAATTATCATTAGAAGCATTCATTTGCTAACTGTGGAACCACCTATGTTTACCTTCATTAGTGCGCTTGTGCCTGTAGTCGCCGGATTGACGGCTTTGTCCATTCTCTTTCGTCCTACGGGCTTATTGATGGTCGGGAAATGCCAGCACTCATCATGCGCTGAAATTCGACTTAAACCGGCTTGTAGTATTTAGGCGGTATGGGTCTTGCACGACAAGAAATGGGTTCACCTCACTCACGTGTAGAATTAGAGTGTAGAATCGTTGTGGGGGTAAAAGTGGATGGTGGAGACAAAAGGATGGCAGACACTTGTTCCAGGTTTCTTCTTTCGAGGTTGGCAATCGGGTACTGAAACTTTGTCAGCTTGATGGGTACGAGGATGGCCACGGAGAGTCCCGAGATATCAACCGAGGATGAGCATATCTCTCTGGGGCTCGATTGGCGGTGGTCATGTTGGCAGAGTCTTTTGTTACACTCTGTTGAGGATTTTCCTCGCCTGCATTCATCAACTTGCTTTATCCCGGTCGGTGATGCTGTGGTTGGTGCAGGGCAGATAACCACGGGATCTGGCGCTGCGAGCGATCCACAGAGAACGATAACTAGACAGGATTAGCACGGATGCCGCTGTTGGATTAAGCGTGATGGTGGCGGTAAATCGAGGTTAGCAGTGGATGCGAGAAAAAAATAAAAAATCTTGCTCAAACTGTAATTTCGTACCCTTAAATTTTGTTTAAACAATATAAATTTTAATTTAACAATATAAAAAATACATTACTCTATTATGACAATAAATTTGTGACACCCGCTACTACTACTGCCGATCAGTCCAAGTGGCAAAGAAAAGGGCAGAAAGAGTGAAGTTCGACGGAAATGATTTCGAGCGAATGATAGCTGCGCTGCGTTCCACGGTGGTGGTGTATGGCAGCATTCGCCGAGGGTGTTATGAAGGGCCGATGTACATAATTAAATGCATTGAAAAAGGTAGAAGAGTTTTCATCAGGTTGATGAATGAATGAGTCTTAAGCATACAAGTAGTGTAATATCACGAGGGGGTAAAACCGTCCAACAGCAGCCAATAACGACAGACAGCACCGAGGAGAACCGGATATCGTGTAAACAGTTTGACGTTTGACGTTAAAAGACATTTTTTTCAACAATAACCAAGTATTTACGTTCCATGAAATTTCTAAAATTCTTTCAAAAAAATAAACATATCTTCACATTTCCCAAAATAAATTCACATCTTCTCTGTTAAGCTATTCGCTTCTACTTAAGAACTAAACGTCCATTAAAATTATTGACGTGCTAATGGAATTTTTTTTTTAGCAATAAGTAGGCACTGCGTTTCACTCACTTCCATGCCGCATGTTATTAACTAATTTCCAAGGAGGCAGTCCACCGCGCTAGCTAAGCGGCTTGCGTTTGTCTGCGGTGCTTGTGCGGTACCTTAATGACATTAATTTCTCTTATCGACTAACTCCATTTAAAACTTTTTAATCTGTGACACAAAAACCCAAAAACCCAAGCAAGAGGGACAACCCAACAATGAAAAAGGACGATGAAGAGTGAGTAAGTAGGTTGAAGAAAAATACACGATGACAAACTGTAAGAATTCTGAAACCAAGAAAGGAAAAAAAAGAAAACTTCCACAAAATAAAGGACACAATGTCCATTGATTAATCACTTTGGTCGCTGGTGTGTGTGTGTGCTTTTTTTTCAATATCCTATCCCACACGTTCCTAATATTAAGAACGTCCCATTCCTCAAATAAAAAGCCAAACTTCCTTCACTGTACTTGTGTCCTTTCTTTTTTTTAAAGTTTAAACAAAAATCCAAAATGGGTTCCTGGGCATCGCAACACTTTTTGTTCTCTCTCTCTTGCGCTCAGTGAAAACTTTCTAATGACTAACTTTGAGTGGAGAAGAAGTCTTACCTACTTGGCACTTCTAAGGATTCCCCGTAGTGGTATGAAGGTGGGTGAAGTATTTTGTGTGACCATGGTAAGTAGGTGACAGGACAAAAAATGGATATAGATAAATTAAAAGAAAACGCTAATAATAATAAAAGAAAGGAACTCACCGCTTGTAGTCCATTGTATTTAGTTTCGTTGAAGCCATGCAAGATTAAATTAGACAAACCATAAAAGAGTCTTGAATGACGACCGAGGTGGATTAGGTGTACGTCCTTGTGGTCAGCGAAGAATATCTATTACGTGTTGATGGCATAACGCAATAAACAAGTTCGTTATTTAGTGCTTTACCTAGTGCCCCCACTTGTAGCAAAATACTAGTCAAGGAACGAAGGATAGCATCCTGCAACGTTCGAAACATCTTCCTAGCTTTGGATAATGTAAGATCATAAACTGATCGTTTTTGAATATCGACAGATTAATTTAAGTAATGTGTGGACCCTCCTTAATTTTGCCAAAGAAGGGTTTTCGAAATGTCAGATTCCTTTGATGAAAGAACTAATTTATGAACAAGACATATTTAGAAATTAGTCAAATATGTGTCCTGTTCTACTTGGAAAAACTGCTCTGAAACCGTGCGTGAGGCACGACCATTATGACAACGGAGAAAGGTTTGTGAATTTTGGCAATATCAATCGCCTAGTCAGATGAGTTTATAAATTGAATCACTTATTTTCAAAACGTGACATGTCCACATTTAAAATTTTTTTAGGAGCCGAAAAAAAAAACTCATTGATTTCTGTTTTCTTGGAGTATAAAGTATAAAAAAAAAATATGATAGCGTACGGTTTGAGTAAGTGCACTAGGTTCCATTTATAACGTATTTCTAGGACACCATATAAAAATAGATAAAAAAAAGTTAAAAATTAATAATTGATTTGGACACGTCACGTTTTGAAAATAAGTGATTCAATTGTCCAACTGACAAAAGCACGAAAACTCGTCTAACCTCTTCTATCGTGATGGAGTCATATAAATGTGATCAGGGTTCGTTTTTATATATCCCACAAGCTTTAGCGCGTTGGAATAGGTACCAAACCAAGCTGGCCTCTTCTCTATTCTTGCTTAATCTATCATATGTACATATCCGATAACATGGACAGTTTTGTGCCGCGTAGACTACACGATGTAGAGACTACAGTATTGTCGACGCGTCGTCAATGTCGTATCATTAATTCAAAATTGACGACACGACATGTCGACAATTGTTTAATTAGTAATTATAACAATAAATAGTTATTAGAAAATTAAGAAGATTGAAATTAATTTTTTTCGTTTCTGTGCTTACTATAGTACTATAGTAGTACTATTCACTAACAGCTGTTTTTGACGGTTCTTGACATTGGCGACAATAACAACACAATTAACGACATTAACACGTTCGCGCTCACTTTTAAATGCGTGGAGTTGCTCAGATATACACTTTTGGTAATCATGGTAGAAATACAATTTGAGGTCTACCCTCTCGATCCGGGGTAGCTCACATATGTGGGCAAAGCTGGCTATGGCCGGCTTACATAGTTTAAGTAGGTCTAGATAGGTTTAAGTGGGTTAGAAACAAAACACAGCACAAAAATAATAAAAAATCAAAAAAAAAATTACAAAAAAATTATAAAAAATTTAAAAATTACAAAAAAAAATAAAAAATAAAACACAGCGCAAAATCCAAAAAAAAACAACAATAAAAACACAAAAATACAAAAAAAGTACGTATTTAATTACGTAATTAGTTAAGATAGGTTAAGGTTTATTTTAAGGTAGTTTTAAGTTTTAATTTAGTTTTAAGAAAAATAAAAATAAAAAGTCCAGCCACTAAGTTTTTGTGAAAAATAATTTTCTTAGTTTTTCTCAGTAGTCCTTAGATTGTTTAAGTTAATGAAGTTAGGTTACGTCGAAAGACATAGAATAGGAATTAAGTTTAGCTTAGAGTGCCCGTGTAGGGCCAGTAAGTTAGAATAGCATAGTTAAGTTAATTAAGCTAGTTTTAAGCGTTTTTTGTCTAGCATGTAAGAATCAATGAATTAAACCAATAAAAATGCATTAAAAACGAAAACGAACCATTTGAGGTCTGGCAAGTATGCAGAAATGTCTGAAATCGACTGGAATAATAAACACGTTTTTTAAGACTGCTATAGCCATCATTTGTGCCACTCATATGGTATCGTACTCGATAATGTAAATTATAAAAAGGCCACAAAACTCAAACGACGGTTATAGCCGTCATTTGTTTTTTTGTTTCTCAAAATATGACGGTTATAGCCGATATAAGCACGAACGTATTAAGGACACTATTGTCGACAATTGTGCGTTGTGGAACAACACTGAACATGGACTTCACCTTACCTAAATCGCTTCTTTCAGGCAGCTCGTTCCACCCCTGATAATCTTCCAGATCATTGTATCGTATTTAAGGCGAAAAAAACGACGATTAAGGAAGGAGTTCTTTCCTGGCTCAAATGTACAGTAATATATGTACTCGCGAAAACTCTTGCCAATTCGCAAATTTTTCATACTAGTTTGGATAAGTGCAAAACGTATAAGTTAAATACAAATACAAATTTATACAAATTTCTTGTAAGTCCACATCATTTTGAATACCCAAATTATTCCCTTTTCCAAAAAATCACTCGGATAAGTGCAACTTGTACATTTGAAATGCTATTCAAAGATTAGGATGTTTCGGCATCCCCGGGGCTATGCAAATTTGCCCTCGAGACACTGTTGGCCTTACTCCATTGCAAATCTTTGTCAAAAAAAAAATTGCAATACGTAGTGCAGATAACTTCCAACGCTCTATAGGAATCCAGACAAGCAGACTTACGGGTCACATGGCTATCCTTTCTAACTTTTCCGAGCTTGAATTGATTCCGATTCTGTTTTGGCAGAAAGTTCGAGATTAAGACCCCGAACCGTAATTCTTGAGAATCTGGCGATCCGCTGCTGAACATAAAAGGACTAGTGTGGTATACTGACGAGTCAAAGATTAACTCCGGTGTTGGAGCCGGTACTAATCACAAAGTTTCAAAGGCACTTGGAATTTGCCCTAGTGTCTTTCAGGCAGAACGACATGCAATTGATACCTGGGCCAATATTATTCTTGACTCCGGCATAAGGGGGGACATGATCAACATATTCACCGATAGTCAAGCAGCGCTCAAAGCACTGAGATCCCATTACTGCAACTCAAATGCCGCTTTAGGCTGCTTCAATGCTTTCAAGACCTTACCAAGTGAAATAAAGTCAAACTCTGGTGGGAACCATTGCACAGAGACATTGAAAGGAATTGAATTGCCGACCAACTTGCCAGATTCTTCCGAAAGACATAGGTACTGAACCTTTCTGCGGCATCCCTACTTCCGCGTTCAAAACGGGCCTGGACAGCTGGGAAATACGGAACTTTTTATCCTATTGGAACAACATTCGGGGACTTAGACAGGTTAAAAGGGTCATCCGACCCGTGAACAAAATCATTCCAGAGGACTGTCGGAAGAGTCAGAAACGCTTTCTCTATAAGGAATTCCTAACACCGAAGGACATTCGTAATGCCTCGACTGAAGATATGCTCAACGTCATTAAGAAGATCTAGGAACAGATGCCTTACCGAGGTCGAAATTGCCAAGTTATGCCACTACGAACGTTAATGGTAAGAACGCGATGGGGAAAAAATAAAAACTCTAAGCGGTACCCAGGCATTTCGAGATCCGAATAATCCAAATCCGAATTTCCAACTACTTGTGTTCAACATAGAGCCAATACAGCTTGTTTATAAACTTGAGTGTCAGCGTAAACCGCAAAAAAATGCATTCTAATGCCATGAATATTGATGAAATCTAAGTTTGCTCATCACTAAAACATGAAATTACAACACCGACGCAAATCTAGGCACAGCCGTGAAGTGAAAATCCAACGCTAGATTTACAAAGCAATGAGTAAACATTTATTTAAAACCTTAACGAACTTCTGAAATTCAATCATAAGTTCTCTAGCAAAATACCTAATTTGAAGGTAGAAGCTTTAATCTAACCTTGGCATTCGACATGACCATGGAAACACATAAGAATACCTGTCTACTTGTTACATGGCCGATCCAAACCACAAGCGCAATGATCAAACATTCGAATGATCAAGTTCATTAGAACGTTTGTCTGTTCAGACATTTTTCAAATATTGACTGCTGAGTCAGAACCAATGGAGCTGTGGTTAGGTATAAAAGACCGCTCGACATAACAACCAGTATCAGTTTAAATTTCAAAGTACACATACATATAACAATAACTTTAGAAACATGTTCTCAAATCTTTTCACCTTAATCCTGATCTTTACATTCGTTTTATTTGCCGTGGATCAACTGGATGCTGGCTATCTTATGAAGTATAATTTCTATAGGTTAAGATTGTGCTTCTTGAACTCATCGTACTGTGGATATTTAAGTGGAATCTGAGTCTGAAACCATTAAATCATTCAAATATTGACATGAAATAAATTAGCAGTGAACAAATTATTATATTTTATTCTTTAATAGACATTTATTTACAACAACAAACTACTTATCTTAAAGTGTAATTAGAATAAAAGGCACTAGAAGCTAAACAAACCTTCACTACAGTAGCTTTGTAGCAATAAGCAAGTTAGCTCAAATGTTTATTAATTTATTATTCGCTTAATATAACTATAAAAGCATGACACATGAAGTTCTTAAAATCTAAATCCTAATTCTAAGGGTAACAAGCGGCAAAACTTAAATCTTATCAAGAGATTTAAGTTCTCAAGAGGGTAAAACTTAAATCTAAACTATAAGCTAAGGACAGAAAAGAAAAATGTGGTAGAGAGTGGGATTGTTAAGGAAGATACGTTGCGCAGTGAATATCTCAAAGAGGATTTACTAAGCTGTAAGTCTAAGATGTGTATGTACATACATATGTATATTTGGCACGGCAGCTCATGGAGAGCCAAGGCCTAGCTTCTCACAACCATTCATGTTGTGCGTGTTATATTTTTCGCACGAATGGAAGGGACCTACAGTTTAGTGCCGACTCCGAACGGCGAATTCAGAAGCTTTTCATGACAGATTGTACTCTTGCAGGTTTGTCATTCCTGCGAAGAGGTGGTGCCGCGAAAAAACTTTTGGTGGTTTTTGAGAATCGAACCTGTGTCTCTCGCTTAGCAGTCCAACGCACTAACCACTAAGCCACACAGGTCAAAGATATGAGGGAACTTATTTGCGTTACTTAGCATGAAGTTCCCCTAGCACCGCCTCCCCTTAGTGCGGTGATAGGGGAGGTGAAACAGAGGGACTGATCGTAAACGGTGGGGGTTAATGTTAAGAGAGATCTGTTGGAGAAGATGAGGGCAATCTATGGTTACAGTGAATAACTGATATACAAATAGTACATCACCCACAACAAGGCGTGTGTTAAAGCACTGGCGGCCTAATAATTTGAGTCGGTTCTCGTAGGGGGTAGATTCAAGGGGTCATCCCAGCCCAAACCACGCAAAGCAAAGCGTATGAAACGCTGAACAGCTTCGATTCTCTGAATGTGGACTTGATGGTAGGGTGACCAGACCTGACATCGAAAAAAACTCTTTCGGCTAACGTTTAACAAAGCCGAGTGCTGAGTTAGCTCTGCTCATTATGCTGTCAATGTGAGAACGGAAGTTAAGTTCTGTATCACAGGTGATGCCCAGATCGCGCATTAAGGTTACAGTGGAGACCAGCTCATTGTTATTAATGTAGGTCCTTTGAGGCAGGGGAAGGCACTTACGAGAGTATAAGTGATAGATTGGCACTTTTTCACATTGAGCTCTAAGTGATTTTTTTTGCACCAGATAAAGAATGTCTTTAAATCAGCCTGAAGCGAATAGAAATCGGCAGTGCATGAAATTAGCTTAGAAATCCCCATATCATCTGCATATATTTCAAGGTAAGAATGCTTAATGACTTTTATAGTCAGTACGAAGATCAAAGGTCCTCTGTAATCCAACAATTGGATTCAGAACCAGTTCTTTACCTTGTTAGAAATTAGTTAAACTAGACTGCAATGCAATTTGAAAGGCCGTTCTAGTACACTTCAGAAAGGGGTGGAAACAAAGCTTTAACACGGTTACTTTTTAGTGTGCATGATGGCCCCTTTTGCTCGATTTCAGAATTTTTTCCTGATGTCACTTACCACTTGGAGTTTACCTGTCATATGCTTTTCTCTTATCCCTGCTTAACGTAGCCTACAAGATCCTATCCAGTGTACTGTGTGAATGACCACCTACCAGTGTGGCTTCCGACCCGACAAATCGACGATAGACCAAATCTTCCCGCAGTGTGAAGATCCTGGAAAAGACCAACGAGTTCCAAGTCAACACTCACCATCTTTTCATAGACTTCAAAGCCGCATCTGACAGCATTCATCGCATGAAACTATATAACGCGGTGGCTGAATTCCAGATCCCGGGAAACTGATCCGGTTGTGTCCCGCCACGCTAGAAAACTCGCAATGCACCGTGCAGTTTGGAAACAGAACCTCCGAATTATTCCAAACATGCTCCGGATTTTGGCAAAGAGACGCGCTGTCGTGTAATTACTTTAATCTTGTGCTGGAGCAGATGGAAAGACCGGCGTAAATACAGAAGGCATTATATTTAGCACACACACAGACTATATCGACATTATCGCCCGTTCCCAGCGTGCCATTATTGAGGCTTTTACGGCACTTGAAGAACAAACGCCAAACGAGTTGGTCTCATGATGAATGAGGATACAACAAAGTTCATGCTGTCTACCAGAAACCGACCGGTCGAACGTCGCCTAGGACAACTTAACAACTGATAGCTATAATTTTGAGGTAGTTAAGGAGTTTATCTACCTCGAGGCAAATAAAAATCAAATGGTAACCTACGGCAACCACTGCTACTTCGAGCTGTAGAGTCCGGAAAGCAAAAATCAGGTGACTGCACTGGTTCGGCCGCATCGAGCGAATGGATGAGAATGTTCCTGCTAAGAGAATCTTTAAATCCAAGTTTCCTGGTTTACGAAGAAAAGGAAGACCGAACCTCCGGTTTAAAGATCAGGCAATCGCGGACGCCAGAAACCTTGGTCTAGTAACCTAACTAACCTAAACTGGAAGCAACGTGCCCGGGACCGTGAACGATGGAAAGCGGCATTAGTTAAGGCTCAGACCCTCCAAGGTTCGCTGGTCTGATAAGTAAGTGAGTAGTATGCTTACTCGGTTGGTACTTAACACTGGGAACTGAGTGTCTAACGGATGTCTTGTTACTTTGAACAGTTCAATTTCAGTCTTTGAAAAAGACTTTTCTCAGGCTTGCAGATTCTGTGGTTGCCACATCTATGTGCAGGAGAATCAAAAGAACTGATGCACAACCAGGAATCGTGGGGGATATTTTGCGGACATTTTTTTAGCATAGAATATTCTACTATGAAATGAAACAAAATACGATCTTTCTCTCACTTTAGAAAATAAATGATAACAGTATTAAGCAATCTACCAGAGCTGAATATTTTTGGCAGGATGTTGAACTGAAACCAATGCCACCTTGAAACTTGGTTCGATTTTTGGGCTTAACTTAACTCCATGCAACCGAAGTATGCATCAGTATCACATAGATTCATATTATTCAACAACAGCTTAGCTATAAAGAGAGCTCCTGAGTTTCTCTGTGTTAAGTTTAAAGTCGAGTATTTTTTCAATATCCTACAGACATTGTCCACCCTGATCCACATAGAATGTAACATAATTTAAATCACCCGTTCAGCATTTAAAAATGGCCTACTGACCAACCATTTCGAAGCCCTCCAACACACAATGGATATATTCACCAAGCCGCACAATGGCTACTCCCCTAGTCGTCAACTTTAGAACTTTTTTTTTGTTTCTTTCAGTCATTGTTCCTATCCATTAGTGAACCAACATCCTATCTGCGAAAGGTAAACAAAATCCCGCATAAGGAGCAACCCTAACAAAATTTTTGGACACATTTTCGAACCTCGACTAATGGTTGTCCTCAACCACCCTGCAAAGGAGGCGGGCGGTGCTGTGTAATACAAAATATGATGTGGGGGCCAAAGAATTTTTCCTTTGTTTTGTTTTCCTTTTTCTCATTCATTAAATTAACAAGAAGGAAACCGAATAAAATCATGGGGACAAAAGAATCACCACCAATCAATACGAGAATCAGGGGGAGTTGTCACAAGGAAAAGAGTAGAAGTACATTGCTCTTGTGGGTGTGTGTGTGATGCGGTTGAATAAACAGACTCCGCAATTAAATTCCTGCATAATTTGTGTGTTTGATTATCCGGTATTTTGGCCGTGGCTACCAAAGGATCTGTCACAAGGATTTAAGACTTTTTTTTAAAATCAAATCAAACGTCGAAATCTATGTAAAGTTGGCGTTGTGGGTGGGGATTCAATCGAAATTTGTACAAAAGATACAAAGAAAGGTGGTTCATGGTTTACTTTTTGTCGTTTTTTTTTTTATTTTATTGAATCGAATGAGATAAATCATGGTAATTTGATATTTTGATGATTGCTTGTAGTTACCATAACTAAGGTGGTAACTGCATTGTTCGAATCAAAGTTGAAAATACGAGCAATGCCACTGTAAAAGACCAATGCAAGCCTTGCATTCAATTTCGTTTATACGAAGTTCAAATTTAAAAAAGACCTTCCGGCACCAGCCGCAAGAGATAGGTGGATTTCCTTTGTATGCAACTTTCAAGTTATATTAAAGTAATCCAAAATGGCGAAATTATAACAAGTAGCCATAAACGAGTATACATTTTCAATTTCAACGAAATCGGAGTAATTTTAAAGAATTTCAAGATGGCGGATTCAAAATGGCGGGAATTTTTTTCTATGCTATTAAAAATGAAAATACAAAAATTGTTAATGCGGAATTTGAAAAAAATTTTAAAAGCGGGTGTGACACGCCCCCCTCCCAACCGATAACGCCCATCTACGAACTCAGCCGAGCTATTCACCATATAAACATGTGTACAAAGTTTCAATTAATTCGTTTGAGAACTGCGGCCCCTATCGTGCGGACAAAAAATCGTTATATTGCATAAATGGGCGTGACACGCCGCCCTCTCAACCGATCTCGCCCATCTATGAACTCGTCCGAGCTATTCACCATACCAACATGTGTACAAAATATCAGTCAATTCTGTCGAGAACAGCGGCCCCTATCGTGCGGACAAGATTTCGTTGTATTGCATAAATGGGCGTGACACGCCCCCCTCTTAACCGATTTCGCCCATATATAAACATTTGAACGGACCATGGTTTTGGTGTTTACTATAGAGGTCTTGAAAAAATGAATTCAAATTTTTTGAAAGCTGCGTCATGAGGACCTCTGCAATAGGTAGTATTTCTTCGAAATCCACCTAAAAACGATTATGGAAGCAACTAAGTAGGCCAAATTAATAGAAGTTCACCCATTGTTTTTTCGACTATAACAAGGATTCGGATTCTAGAGGCCTCGACTAACTTATATGCCCTCGTGGAAATTGAAAATGTAAAAGGTACTTCTGCTCTTCTGAATCTTACGGGTCGCTGTCAAATTCATTGGATGGAGCAAGAAGGATAAGGAAAATTGCGTATCAGATAGCGGCGCCTGTTCGTTATCTGAGCCTTTCAACTTTAAATTCATAATTTCTTATGTACAGACATTTAGGTGCATGCGCGTTACCCGAGCCGCTTTACCTTGAACGATTGTAAAATATGTTTTCCAACGTATTTGGATGAGACTCAATATTGCGGATCAAATGGCTTGCATTCCCTGCACAAGCAATATGCTCCGTGAAAACAGAGACGGAGAGAAGCATATCGGAGAAAGTGCCAGCTTCTGTAATTTATTTATTTGTTTCATCAACAAGCTGAGCTTACAGATTATGAATGTATAATAAATACAAAAACAAAAAATTAAATAATATACAAGAAGAAATATAAGTGAATAAATAATAAGAGTAAAAAGAACAATAAATAATTCGCAAACAACGTACCTAAAATGTGTTTAAAATGCTCTCTTGAAATATGGAAATCAACATGTCTACTGATTTCGTTAAACGATTTCAAAGATCTGGAAAATGGCTCATTTTGCCCATAGTTTGTTCTATGCCCCATACGGTGAAAGATATGGCGATCCCTTAACATCCTCTCAGGAGCATGAATAGGTAACATGGATAGAAGAGCAGAACTTTTTATACGAGAAGACAGAACATCTCTGACAAACATAATGTCATGTACATACCTTCTTGCACTTAGAGTCATTTTAAACTACCTACTCGTCATTTGACCCCAAGCACGTCTAACAGCCTGCTTTCCATTCTGCCGGAACAACCTTGTCACATGACGGTGGGCTTTGATGATGATATACCTAACCAATAAAGAGTGCTGTACTAATGAACAAAGTTCGACGGATGTGAATATTTCCACCAATTCGGTGTCTCATTCAAGGACCATTATCTCCTGTTTGACACATACTCCGATATTCAACACTATAAAGCTGTGTAATCTAGAATTTTGTCAGTTGTTACATTGCGGATGCGGACTAAGGACAGCTTGTACATAACAGGGGTAAGTAAGAGTTGCCCGCAAGACAGTGAGCTGTCACCATTGTTTTAAAGCATGTTAATCGACTCAAACACTATAACAAGCATCATCATCTATTCTCAGATTTGATGAAGGGGAAATAAATTCCAGCAAATACATTATCGTGTTATATAGCCTTCATCGCAGCCTCCCAGTGAGTTGTAACACTGCTTAGACCTCCCTAATCTTTCCTGCTCTGAAGTATGTTGAAGAAAGATCTTGTGACGCCTAGGTAGGATTTTGTGTAGTCTATGCTTACCATACTTCCCATCTTAAACCTGTCTACCACTTTCTATGCCTTTTCAGAGGTTACTAGTACTTACCCGCATTATCTTTAGATTGACCCTCAATAGGTTATGCCATGTAAAGGTGTTGATCACTAGTGCTAAGTACGGTCTGTTGAGTGTTGTGACTTGTGAACACATTTGCTTTGATATGCAGATGGGAGTGCACTTCATATCCAAAAATCTAGATGTATGTATATTGTAGCGTTCGGAACTGAGTGACAGACCACTGTTTGATTCAGTTTAGACTGTATTCTTGCAAATGGATCGGCGTTTTCATTGCCATCAATGTATTTGAATCCCGGTGCCAAGCAAAGTGAGTCTTAATGATTTGAGCGGACTTTAAGCTCGCAAAACTCTTTATTTCTTTTGATTCTAGTACTGTGGGTAAAACGGTACTGTGGTAATCACGGCTTGGCTATCGATGTATCTGTCAATGATTCTCCTCGAACATGTTAATGGTGGTTGTTCTCTTCTTCTTCTGGATCATCCACTTCGAAAACACTGCCGTGAAGGTAGGCAGGAGCCTACCTCTTCATAAATTGTTGATGTACATACTCGTATCAGCATTTTTAACCACCCTAAGTCTAAAACCCAAAGTCATCTTGATGAAAAAGTAATCGAATGTTTCGATCAAAGTCAGGGTGCGGCGTTAAATAATTAGTTTTTGTATACAATTTCTATTTGGCTCTTGTTCTTGAAGGCGGTCTTCGCTGCTATTTCTTAAGTTTATAGGTCGAGGGATATGAGTGAAAATATAATTTCGAGTGCTACTGTCGGGGTCATTCTTATGACACTGATATCTAATTGGCAGGCATGCTAAGAAGTGCGTTTCGGTGCACACATATTTTTAATGACTGACATTTTTTATCAGCAGTCGTTGTAACTGTTTCTTAATTTGCTATAACTTGTTTGGCAACAAGATTGAAGCAGGCTTTTACAACATGTAGTATTATTCCACGTGATATACATATATTTTTATCAATTAGCAAACTATGGACAAGAAATAACAAAGTGAGACACTTTCAAACTCAATAGTCTTCACGTAAATACTCAACCAGCATTCGAATAGAATATATAAATTTCAATTCCAAGTCAAAAATTAATCAGCTTATATTAAGAAATTATAAAAATAACATACATATCAAAAGCGTCCACCCTCAATGATGAAGGTTTCTCCAGGACAACCAATGCGATCCTTAGCGCACTGTTAAGACCCCTGAAGGACACTTAACAAAATTGTAAACAAAAATTAATACGCCCTACTCTCCGCTCAACTGATGAGTTCCTTAACACTTGTTATTTCAAAAACAACAAAAACTTGCAAAAAAAAATATTCCGAATTATACAAAAAAAGCGTCAAAAAGCATAGGCAAGTCCTTTGAAGTGATCAGCCATCATCACCAAGAGAGAAGAATATTTTTTTCTTTTATTTTTTAATTCCTTAACAAAGCGCAAATTCTTAACAACAAAAAACCCGATAGAAACAATTTTTTAATCCTACTTATGAACATTTACATGGGGGTACTCCAGCCCAGGTGAGTTATACAAAAATTCTTTGGTATTTCGTGCAGCGAAACAATGTGATTCGTTTGCCCGATGAGGTGAACTTAAAAATGTATCTCCAAAAGAGTGGTACACAGTCAAATCCTCAAAAATAAAAAATAAAAAATAAAGCATAAAAAAACGGTAATGGTATTAATTTCATTTATTAATTTGCCAACCTTGCCACCACCCCATCTAGCCACCTCCATTTCGAGCAACTTCAATGGAACAGAAAGATGGATAAAAGTCCAGTCTAAGAGAAAGAGCAAAAGAATGTAGGTACGCAGAATGCGTAAGGATAAATCATTTCTATGGAGGCACGTGAATCCCTCCACGTTTTATGTTTTTGTATGTGTGTGTTAGAGCGTGCTCTTAGGAGTAGGAGAAGACATCCACTAGGTACCTTTTTACGCCCCAATTCAGTTAAAAAAAAATTAATTTCTCCTAGAGTGGTTTCCATTAAAATAAACGCGCGTAGATAATTCGACGAAGGAGGCAACACGACGCGGACGGAAAATTTTGTTTTGTTCTGCAGGAAGCCAGAGTTACTTAATCTTGTAGTGGCGGACCTGCATTTAGTTTTTGCTACATCTCAGTGTGTTTGGTATATTATGAAGATCACTTAATTAAATGTAGCCACAATGCCAAATCAGACTTTTTCTACAGAGCAACGGACCTCGGAAGTTCCACTTCCGACTTTTGATAACCAAGAAGGCGCTCATCTAGTATTTTGTAAAATATGAACTGTTCTACCATTATTTACGAGGAAGTATTCAATTAACCCTTCAAACCGTGTACTTGATTGAGGACATAAGTAGGCGTGTGGTCTACATTCGTAGACCATTTTAATTTGTCTGTCAAACATCCTGTTTTGGTATTTTATATGTCAATATTTATTCAGTATGCCTAAGCATACTTTCTTTCAGACATTTTCTTATTTAAATTGTACTTTTTTCTAAATCATACTTTCTAAAAACTGGGTGTAGCAAACATTGTAACGTAGTTGCGAGTTGGTTCTACAATCGGAGACCAGTTCTGCTGCAGCAATTATAACACTCACGTTTGCAATTACAAATTGCTGAACACACACGTACTAGGTTACGCAAACAATTATCAACAGCTATTGAGATGCATGCATGAAAAATGTTTCTACAGAACTACCGTTTTTTTAGGAAGGGTGGTTTATGATCATAGATTGCGCCCACTGGAGGGTTAACCCCCAATCAGACTCAAACCATCGGCACTTAGAGTTCAGTCGGAAGGCTCACTTTACAATGGTCCGACAACTCTATACAATATTATCGACTCTACTTACTTCTAAACAATTAACTATTGTGCCAAGCAGACAGCAAATTCCATGTGAAATTTGACAGTGTGCTGGCACCTGGTCTGCTAGATTTTGATCTGCTGTCAGAAAGAGAAGGATAAAGCAGGAATAACTTCAATTAAGACGAAGCCATTTAACTGGACACGAATTTGTTTTGAGGAAAGGCTTAAAATATCCGTTGCTTTCGTCGACCTAACTGCAACGTACGACACCGTCTGAAAAAACGTGCTCATCTTTAAGCTACTGAAAACAATCACGCGCTTGTGGAGATCGAGCCTTATCAACAACCTACTTTCAAACCGTGTGTTCCAAGTCTTCATAATTGAAGACAAACGTAGAGTGAGAAAGCTTAACAACGGTTTGCCCTAGGGCTCCGTTCTCGCCTCTTAGTTCTTTTACCTCTACATCGGCGATATACCTGCGATCATATTGAAAAAATTTGGATAAGCAGATGACCTGGCAATCACCACTCAGGATTAGAACATAGCGAACACAGAAAGAACTCTAGCTCTAGACAATGGAGACTATGCAAAAGCATGTCTAAAACAGAGGTGTGCTGCTTTTACCTTACCAGCCAACTAGTAAATTACAAATTGAACGTCCAGTTAAATAACACTTTACTTAACCACAGCCGAAACTCAAAGCACCTAGGCGTACCCATACATACAACCAACACTAAACAAATGTTGCTAAAAAACTCAAAACCCGCAACATCATCCAAAACTGACTGGCTCAACCTGGAACTCAAGTGCATCAATGCTTCGCATCGCGGCGCCTGCACTCGTGTACTCCACAGCGGAATACTACATTCCAGTGAGGCTTAACTGTACCCATGTGCACAAGGTGGACACTGAACTTAACAACGTCATGGGACTTATATCTGGCACCATAAGAACAACCCCAATACGATGGTACCGTGACATTGGGTCATATGCAAAAAAATGAGTTCAAGCTGTTTACTCATTTTTCGGAGAACTTTCTTAACGTGATTTGCAAAATAAATATACACCGACCGAGTAAGTGCTCATGTTGTGAGCTCGATCTCAAGTGTTGAGAATGATCTCATTACGAAAGCTCGATGTAAGTCAGTGCTTGCTTTGATATGCAAAAAGATGAGAAAATGGTTGCTTACATGAGATCTTGCTTAAAAATTGTTAAGCATGGTATTTTCTTTACTCAGTTCACATACAGCCGTCGAGATGGCCGAATTTCAGCAAAATTTCATTACAAATCGAATTTATAAAAGTAGAAGGTGTCCAGTTAGTGAAGATTTTCGTCGGTTGTATCGATTCAGTGAAGAGGGTGTGCAATTGGTAAGTGAAAAATGTTTGGGCAGACGCTGGAAACGCGTGGCAGTGCTTTGATGAATGAAGAAAAAATGAGAATTTTGCTGACCTAAAAGACCCAGGGCTTCAAATTGGAGTGGGTGAAGACATTAGTGTACATCAATCAACTATATCAAGAGTGACACAGAAAGTTTCAGAAGCAAGGATCTTATTCCCACATAATTCGGAAGAAACACAAGAAGCAGAAACGCTATGAAAAAGTAGGTATGAATTTCCTTATGCGATTGGTGCTCTTGATTGCACTCACGTGACACGCCCCCTCTTACCTGATCACGCCAATGTCCAAACTTAGCTGAGCTATTCATATAAATATCTGTACAAAGTTTCATTCAATTCAGTTGAGAACTGCAGTCCCTATGGTGCGGACAAGATTTCGTTATATATGTATAAACATTTGAACTGACTATGGTTTTGGTGTTTAGGATAGAGGTCCTGAAAAGTGGTATTCAAATTATTTTAAAGTTGCGTCATGAGGACCTCTGCAATAAGTAGTATTTTTTCGAAATCCACCTAAAACTCTTTTTTATTTAATCATAATTCACTATCTGCTAACTCCATCACGTGCTTCCATCCGGTATTGCATGTTAGTCATTCCAAAGGAATCATCCTGATGCACTACAGGAGAAACAATAATAGAATGGAGTTATATAACATTCATGGTCGCCGTGGCCCACCTTTGCAGCCTTTGACAAAGCAACCTTCTCTCAATGGAGACTACGAGTATGTTAAGAAATAAAATCGGTTGATCAGTCTAACCTGTCCATGTGGATATGTATGGAGGCTTAACTGAACTGGTCCCATTACTGAATATTTCTATCTGCACACAAACGTCATAAGTGTTATCCTTTCATACGTCTAGCTTGTTCATAGAATCAAAGGCCCGCACACCGTACTTTCTCAGCCCCTGTTTTTACACAATAACCGTCGCGCCTGATGATGGTCGAATAGGAATTATTTGCTACGGGTTAGGGTACCTCTGTTCTTGTTGTGTGGGTGGTTGGCTAAGGTATGTGCGTAACGATGTAAAAAAAAAAGAATTCACATTAAAACATTTTTTCCCCGCTCCGTCCTTTTTTTTCGCGTCTTAGGATAAAGGACGAAATGGCCATTAAAATAATTTTCAGCCAAACAATGTGATGGTAGGAAGGACAGGGCAATCCGACGCGCAACGTTGCCTCTGATGAAGGGGTGCGTTCTTTATGCCCGACGAAATCCAATGAACAGCGAAACGCCACAAAGAAGAGAGGTGCTTTCTCGAACAACCCGCCTCATCGCCATCGCAGTCCACCAAAAACAGTTACTGGCTAGGGTGTAATTTTAAGGATATTAATTATTCATCTCAAGTGTATGTACAAGAAGATACCATTGCTGATGCGGATGGTGGACCAAAAGGGGGTTGTTTAGATTTTTTTTCACAACGCGCGTACTAGTTATCTCATTTTTGGCTCTCGTTCTTTTTCACTGCGCGGCTACTAAGAAATTTAATTTAAAAGCAAAACAGAGCAGAAAAAAGGACTAAATCTGGAGATGGAAAATTTGCAGGACAAGCAATTACATGGGCTGTAACAGTTTTCTCTCTGTTCTGTTACTTCCTTTTGTTGAACACATCACTTGTTGGGCTAACACAGGCGAGAGAAAAAATAAAAATATAAAGAAATAGGCAACGCACTTAATTTTTTTTTCCTCCATCTCCTGGTATTCCATGTTGCCGTAGGCTGAGTTAAAGGGCAACGCGAAGGGAGTCCGTTAAAAGGATACGAAATTAACGTATACAGCTGTAGAGGCTTCAAGGATTTCGTCTTTTTTTTTCGCGAAGTGCCGAGAGCAATTAAAATTTTATGACAAAAAAAGCTGCGAGGAAGTGCAGAAAAGAAAAAGAAAATCATTATAATGCTGAGAAATTCATTTTTGGCATTTTTCATGAGAAGGATAAGCTCAGAGTGGTGGAATGAAGAGGCAAGTTGAAGAGAGTTGTCTTAAAGTCTTAAAAACAATCAAGTATTTATATACTTTTAGTGAAACTTTTGAAGTCTATTGGTGGGAATTGGTCGAGAAACTATCACATGTGATTGCAAGGCTACTCGGCAGCAACCAGAATTTTAAATCATCCCACATGCAGATTTGTTAAATGATTTCCTCAGAACACTTCGCCATATAGCGTGATGGGCATGTTAAGGTTCTCCTTGGTTCTTCTCGATAGGGTCGTTAAAGGATAGCAGATTCACGGATCCATTGTGTTCCCAGTTGTAGGATTTCTATATGTAACTGTGGTTTGCGTGTAAATCCCCACAAAACTGAACTGGTACTCTCTTTTAAGGAAATATGAAATTCCTGTGATTGACCCTCCATCTCTTAATCTAAGCATCTAAGCAAGGTCCAATAATCACCTTGTTTGTGTATAAGCGGAACACTTCATATGCCACCCTCTGCAGCACTAGATATTCTGTTTCATCTGACACCCCTCGACATCTTTGGCAGACAAATGGCTGCTGGCTCAGCTGTTCGCCTCAAATCAATTGCACAGTGGTCTATATATATATGCAGAGTTACGTGAAGACATCGCGGCATCAACGCCGGATATTACATATCCCTGGCACAAAGCATCGGTACCAAGGGATTATGCTCTGGTGGAGCGTAGTCCAGGTTCTACGCCCTTACGTGTTAACTCTTTATTCATTTGGCACATGCAGCCATTCTCATTCTTAAATTAAAAGATTTACAAAATAAAATATCTCCAGTTTTATCACATTTCATCACTTCTTATATAAACTAATAGTAATTTTTTAAACACATATATATTTTCCTTATTTTTTAATTCAGTCGGCAGCATGTTAAACATATCTAAACCTTTATACATTGCTCTATTTTGACCTCCTGCCGTGCGGTGAAATTCCAATCGAAAGTCCCGATTACTTCTTAAGTTATTCGGCTGCACTTCTTCAACAAACCGTATATTCTCAGTCAGATGTCGCGGTAGCAAGCGATTTTTTAGCTTAAACACGAAAACTAACACGTTAAAAACTATTCGTTGTTTAACGCTTAGCCATTTCAACGAACTAAGCATAAAGGAGATCGGGGTTAATCGGTCACATCCTATTATACATCGCATTGCTCTGTTCTGTAACTTTTGTAGTCTTTCAATATCCTGATTGGAACACTGCAGGAGAATCGTTGAGCAGTATTCAAAATGAGGCTTAATTATTACATTATATATTTTTATGCTACTCATGACTGAGAGTCTATTTCTAATTCTATTAAAAAACCCGATCACACATAATCGAGATGAATTTTGAACTTGAGCTGATTATCTATAACTATACCCAGATATTTTATCTCGCTCACAATTTCAATTTTTTCATTGTCATTCAAAAACTCATCTTCTAGTTCACCTTTCAACACCATACCTTTAGTTTTTTTTTGCGTTTAGTTTAAGCTTGTTCATTTTCAGCCACATATTTAACGAGTTGAGATCCTGCCTTAAATTGTCTGTACATATTTTCTTATCTTTCCCAAAAATATACAGTAACGCATCGTCTGCAAACAATCGAAGAACTGAATGTTTCATTGCTCTGCTCATATCATTTATATATAAAATAAATAATAGCGTACCCAAAACAGATCCTTGCGGTACACCTATGTGGACACCCATTTCCTCTGATAATACGCTATTGATTGTGGTACATTGTTTTCTACTGCTAAGATACGGCCCAAACCATTGTAGTTCCTTTCCTCTTATACCATACTCATAAAGCTTTTCTAATAATATTATTCTGTCAACTGTCTCAAAGGCTCGTTGAAGATCAATAAATACTGCTATAATCTGGTGTCTTGCGTCGATTAGACTTCTCCAATCATTTAAAACTAAATTCAAGGCTGTTTCACAGGAATGTTTTTCTCTAAAACCTGATTGGTTTGAGATAATTATACTATTTTCTTCAACGAACCTCCGTAATTGTGTGTATACAACTTTTTCTAGAACTTTTTCTAACAAAGTTAACATGTTTACCGGACGAAATTCTTCTGCTTTAGTCGTTCCACTTACTTAAGGTATTGGCTTTACAAATGATCTTTTCCAACTGTCCGGAAATTCTCCATTTTGCAATGATAGGTTAACAATTTTAACCATCGCCGACCCCAAAATATTAAAGTGATCTATTAAAAACCTAACTGATATGTAAAACGGACGAACACAGAAAACAATAATTTTAAGGTTTTATTAATAAGAAATATAAGCTAGGCAATATTTATTTAATCGCTATTTATATATAAAGTCAATTCGTCGTTCGACGGATAAAAAATGTTCGATGACCTGATCGTACAACTACAAGTCTTCGCTCTTCCTTAACTCCGCCATGCACTCCTTTTCTATTGATATGAGAGCCAAATTGCTGGCAACATTTGTTTCGGGAACATTTTCCTATACTCAATCAATTTTCACAAATTATGCCGCTAAGATCAAAACAAAAAATCTGCGGCGACGATCGTCTACTCATATCGTAGTAGCCAAAGCCACTTGGTGTGTTTCATATGCTTCCAAACCGTGGATGTGTGTGTGTGGATATGTACCTATTTATTTGTATTTGTATTTGTATTTATTTTATCAAAGATGCTTGCCCATTAATATAATTTATCTTGTAAGTAGGGCGAGCCTTAAAAATTAAGTACAATGTTTCTTCTTGAAAATTAAACAAAAAATTAATGCAAGTAATGAATTAGATAACATGAAATTCATAAAGAAAATGATAAGTTTTTAGTCTCTGGCCAGGTATTCGAGAAGACGGGATTTAAATCGTACTGTGTTCCTGACTCTTCTGAGCTCAATTGGTAGGGAGTTCCACAGGCGAGTAGCATGAACGAAAAACTGCCGCTCTGATGTTAAACAAGTATATCTTGGTTGAATTAGGGCAGAAGTCCGCCGAGATTGGAAGAATTCTATCCTGTTGTAGAGATACTCAGGTTGACGAGTCTGTATGATATTGTGCAAACAGGATAATGAACGATATTTTAATAGGTTCAGAAAAGAGCAGCTGAATATTCGTTTTGAATAAGCAGAGATATGATCGTATCTTCGAAGGTTGTATATATATAGTGCAATGTTGTTGTAAGCAACGATTAGTTTTCTTTTGCAGTTATAGGGTGATGGAGCCAGTAGTCGGCCCCTTAACTTTTTTTTTACGTTTAATTTGCTTTCAAAAATCCGTTATTATAATAAAGAATAGATTATTCAGCATTTCTGATTAATTGGAATGTGTTAATTATGAAATTCAAGGCATTTTTAGTGTATTTACTACCTAAAACAAATTATTTACAAAAATGTTAATGAAAACCTAATTTTTGAGTAGTCGGCCCCCTCTACTTCAGAAGTCGTCCAGTTAAGTATTTAGTAGTCGGCCCCAGTTTTTATACCAGACTTTAATAATTTTCACTATTTCACAGGGCGGCCGACCTTAGAAGAATCACACAAAAAAATGTCTTCTTAGGTCGGCCTCCCCTCTTTTTATTTAAAATATCATTTTTTTTTAGATTTGTGTTCAATAAACAGTAAAAAGTATCTATTAATAAGATAAATATAATGATATAACGCAGTTACTGTCAATATTTCACTGATTTTAAGACTTTACTGTAAATCACTTCCACTATTTTTTTACTACTAAAATCCAGACTTTTCACTTCAGACAAGCAGTTGAATCAAAGTGACAATTTTGACGAAGAAACTAGCAGCTGCATTGCAACAACCTTTTGCTCACAGACAGGAAAACCGTTAACCTTTTGTAAAAAAAAATTTGCATGTGTGTTTAACAAACGCATTAACTTTAGCGCATCATTTTTTGGCGCGACGGCCGACTACTAGAGGGGGCCGACCTTACATGCCATCACCCTAGTCAGCATTGCAATAGACTTCGCATCCATATAACATAATTGGTAACAGCAGCGTTTTAGACAGCATTATCCTGACCGCTATTGGTGTGAATTTTTGTGTAGTCCAAAGTCCTCGGAGCCCGCTATAGACGGCGCCGAGTGAGGCGCTAATATGCTCATTCCAGGTGAGAGTGGAGTTGAATACAAGGCCAAGATTCCTGGCGCTGGCAACGTAGGGTATTATATCAGGTCCCAGTGTAATTTGCGGGTATGCTGATAGGTCTGGAGTTTTCTTGTGAATGGCAAGCACCTTAGATTTTGCCGGATTTAAACAAAGAAAATTTTTTTTTTACCAGTCGAGTAAAGTTGACAGATCGTCATTGATTTTAGCTCCAGCCTCACCTAGATGGCTAATCGGCGCACTCAGAATGAGCTGAACGTCATCAGCGTACATATGCACCGTGCAATAGCGGACTAATGCAGGAAGTTCATTAACGTATAGAGAAAAGAGAATCGGACCAAGGATTGAACCCTGAGGTACGCCGTTAGAAAGTTCTAAGAAATTTGAACAGCGGTTGTTAGCAACAACACACTGCTGTCGTTTCGTGAGATACGAAAAGATGAGCTTTGAGGATTGTTTCGAAAACTTGAACATATCTTGTAGCTTTTGACATAGTAGTTTGTGATTAACCGTGTCGAATGCCTTGGAAAAGTCCAACAGCGTTAAAAACGTAGCGTGATTCAAATCCATAGACTTTCGTATTTCATCTACTACAAAGAGCAGGGCAGTTTTGCAACTGTGCTTTGGGCGAAAACCAGATTGGCAAGTGCTCAGGAATTTTCTTTCGAGAAGGAAGTTTTGGATTTGTTTATGAATTGCTTTTTCAAATGCCTTGCTAAGGAACGGCTGAATTGCTATGGGTCTATAGTCTTTTACGTTTCCATTCGTTTTTTTCGGGATCGGAATAATCTTGGCTTTTTTCCACCTAGACGGGAACTCAGATGTAGTTATGATATTATTGAAAAGATGTGTTATGAGCGGGAGGATATGTGGAAGTAGAAGTTTAATAAATCTCGGATCAACTTTGTCAACACCAATAGCGTGTGATTTTATTGACAGCAGTGCTTCAACAACATCTTCGTCGCAAAGGTGTATAAAATCGAACTGAGTGGGTGAGGAGATGTCTGTGGGTACAAATTGACTAGCGCTGTTGATAATAGGGGCAGAAGTCGGTATCGAAACGAAATTTTTATTAAGTAGATTGCAGTCAATGTCGTCGGGGATTTTTGGATTTTCTTTCCCTACACCGAGTTCTCGAATGGTTTTCCAGACATTCCGGGTGGAAGTGGACTGACTCAGCTTGTTAACATAATACACCGATTTTGAGGCTCTAATTCTAGTTACGACTTGGTTTCTAAGGTGACAGTAAGAACGAAAAAGAACATCGAGTTTGAATCGCTTCCAACGACCATAAGCAACGTCCCGTAGTTGCATTAATTTCTTAATATCGTCACTAAGCCAGGGGTGTGATCCCCGATTTACAACTCTTGTCTTAAGTGGAACATGTTGATCGAAGATAAAATTCAATTTTTCTTCTAGAAAGACTACCTGATCATTTGGGGATTGCAAAAGGTACATTAAATTCCATTCCGTACCGTGTATGTCTTGCAACAGAAGTTCGTGGTTTATGTTTTTGAAGTCCCTGTAGCTGTATTTGGCGTCTTCAGATTTATGTTTGTAATCCATGGTTAGAAATAGCAGAAAGTTGACTATAAAGAAGTATTTTGCTTGGATCACTTACTAAAATAACATCGAGGAGGGTATTTGATTCTTCTGTGAAATGAGTGGACTGGGTTGAATTTACTGGATGTAAATTAAGTGATATAAAGCTGCTTTGGAAATTTGAGGAGCCCTGACGATCAAGAAGGTTGCAGTTAAGGTCACCACATAAGATAATATCACTCGCATGGCATGAGATTTGCTCTAGGAGTGTTATTAATGGCATGATATCCTCATGCCTGTTAGGTCGGTATGCAGCACCTACAAGTATGTTGTTGTTTTCACACGTAACATTGATAAACACGAACTCCATTCTGCAATCGGGTTTTGATTCGCAGACCAAATGGCACTTTAGTATCATCCCTCATGCATATCTACAAAAAGTGTCATCGTTGGCGATTTTCGTAGCGCAGGGAGGGTAGCTAAGTTTGTATGGAATCGGTTGGCGACTACAATTAGAGCCAACCCAGAGTATTAGCGAAATCTCTCGCATGCGAGTTTTGTATTGCACGCGCGAAATGTTTGAATTCAATTGGTTCGTGCAGTGTATGTGTATTCTGTGCAGAATTTGATTGTATTATGTAATGTTAATGTTACTAAAATGACTTAATGCTGAAACATGTTAAAACTTAAACAATCGCTGGTTTGGCGGCGCCAAAGTCGCCAACTGAGAGAAATCGCCACTGATGAAGGTATAGGTGGTGGTGGCGATTTCCCTGAAAGGCTTAATCTTAGCCCCTCATTCCGTCTTTCAAGCGTGTTTCAGGCGGAAGTATTGGCGATTAAAGAAATCTTATCTTGACTAAAGAAAAACGTGATATCTTTCACAAATATACTTATCTTTTTGGATAGTCAAGCAGCAATCAGGTCCTTGGAATCATTCTCCCTAGATTGCCGTTCTTCTCTTATAGAGATGGCAATATTCACCTTTGTTGGATGGCGGGGCACTGAGATATTCCAGCGAACTGTAAGGCAGACAAACTCGCCAGATATAGAACAACTATACCCATGTTTCCAGAAAAATGCACTTTGGGCATATACTGATCGCTACATTTAAACTCAAATTCAAGCTGGATGCTATCGAGAGAACAAATTCTAGGTGGACAAGTGGTACAACGTGTCTAGCGACAAAGCAGATTTGGCCGCGGCTGGATCTGAAACGCTTTAAGACTTTAATTTCTATCAACAGATCACATGTCAGAACCGTAATAGTCAAGCATACAACAAGGCTTAGCCTACATTTAAACGATTATGAATGAAGAATAGTTTTTTAGCCTTATGATTCCCCGGTTTTAAACAGTCTGAAATTCGACTCGTACTTTTGCCTAATTACCCAGTTTGCATGTGGTTCCAACAAAATAATAAAACTTAGTCCTATACCCGATCTAGGTTAGGTTTGGGGGGAGTGATGCGCTGCAAGTTGCAACCTCACATAGACTAGATAAATTCATTTGTGTTACCACATGGATCTGTACTTCAACCAGCAGTTCTAACCGCAGAACCAGCCGGAACTTGCTACGAAGCGCTGGAGACTGCCTATGCTGATGTCAGCCAGTTCGTTTAGGTTTGGCAAGAAGCTGGATCCTAAGTGTGCTCTTCTTCGAGCTGAGAGGGCTAGCGATGTACAAAGAAGCTACTGTAGAAGTCGTTGTAGAGGAGGCCAAGCGTGTTGGCGTGCTTGCCGATGGTGCAGTGTCCCGTTATGACACCTACTACGGTGCTTATGTGCAGTCTATTTCTATTAAATGAGACAGTGAGAGCGTTAGAGATCCAGCTTTGGCCAGATCTGCTTGGTGATAAGGCAGGTGTTACCTTCTGTCCGACTGTTATTGGCGAAGTCGATCGCGGTTTTTTAAAGTTGAAATTTGCAGAGGCATGGTGAAATTTCCCTTTTCCAGAAGAATTTGTAGAGTTGTGCCCTCTCTGGCAAGTTCATCAATCATGCAGTTACCTGGAATATCTCTTTGTCTCAGCACCTATATAATGTGAGTTTTGAATTGCTCAGCCATCTCGTTAAGGGACAAGCGGCAATTTAGGGCTGTTTCTGCAATCTGCAGCCTGACTATCAGTTAAAATTGTGATATCCAGAGTAGATAGTTCATTTTACCTCAGCCACGATAGGGCTTCCTTAATTGCCATTATCTCGGCTTGGAATACACTGCCATGGTCAAGCAAACGGAAAGAAATGCTTTCGTTCACATCCTTGAAGAATACACCACCTCCCACTCCCGATTCTGTTTTAGAGCCATCCGTGTAGAAGCAGATGGATAGCCGATCTATGTAGCTGAGTATCTGAAGGACAGTCTTTTGTGCTCTGAAAAATGTTATTTTAATGCAAAAAAAAAAACCCAAGTTACCCATCCTTCCATTTCATAGATTTCCATTCAGATAAAATGTTTTTTTTTTTTTAATCCTATCCCTAGAA
The DNA here is from genome assembly GCA_951813785.1 of Criorhina ranunculi. Taxonomy (NCBI): domain Eukaryota; kingdom Metazoa; phylum Arthropoda; class Insecta; order Diptera; family Syrphidae; genus Criorhina; species Criorhina ranunculi. Next base: position 20,088,165 of record OX638383.1, read on the forward strand.
ACATTTCTTGAACAGTTTCCTTTATGCAACTTTTCTATAAAAAAAAAAAAAAAAAACGTATGACAATTTTAAAATCCAATTTCCATACTCTCTACCTCTCTACACACCCGAAAGGTCAAGTGAAATGTCAAAACCATACATATGAAGCCGAAAGTGAATTAAGGCTCAAACAAAACTTAATCCTATTGCCTTCCGAAGAAAACTGTTTTTTTTTTTTTTTTTTCTGAGAACAGATTGATAAGGGGCTCTGTGAAAACGATTGATTCAATTCGATTCGATCAACCGACCAACACAACCAACGCGCACCCATAAACACAAAACATTCAATTTTCCGAAGAAGACAGGAGGGAAAAAAAAAGAAAAGTTGACATGTAAATTTCCCATCAACGGACAATAATTTTCATAACAACGACAATCAACCGGAGAGAGGGAAATCCAACAATAAAGGGGAGAAAAAAAAAGATATTCCCGAACCCACTTACCGGTGATTTGTGCTCCAGTGACTTTCGATTTTAAATTCGTCCTGTTAGACCCTGGGTCCCCTTTTCCGTGGCACTCAGGTGGGTCAAAGGTGACAGGACATACAATTTTGATATATGTACATATGCCAATGGATGTGTGTGCGGATGGCATAAGGATACAAGTCCTCTCGTGTTTGTAAAAAGAAAATTCTAAGCAAATGCTCTATTGACCGTTATTATCCCCCAGGGGTAAGTCTGGTGGTGGGCTGTGATTGTTATGATTGCTCGGCATAGAAATGATGGATTTAAGGACACACGTTTGGGTAAGGGATTGACGGCTGCCATATGAAATCCCTAAGAAAGGAAATCCATCGCAGATTTGCATCTGAAAGGGGGCTCTCTTCTTTTTTCTTTTTTTTAAGGACTTCGATTTGGTGTGTGAGTGTTTGTTGTTTTGGCCATCCTTTTGCGTGTCGATAGTTAGGGGTGATAAGACGAGATAATTTGTTTACGCAAATCGAAAAGCAATTGTTTGGTGTCCTTCAAAATTTTTTTTTTTTTGAAATTTTCATGAGAAGCTAAGTGATTATCCTTTTGCTGCTTGAGTGACTGGAGAAATATGTTAAAGAATATTTTTCCATGAAAATTGATACAATCTTGTTGAGACCAAGGATTGAATGCGTATGAAATATTCTAAGGTTAGTGTGTAGTGTACCCTGTGGCCTTAAACTTAATCAGCTTTTTACAATTCATAGTCATGAACATTAATAACGATCAATTTCTGCATTAAAAACCTTAAAAAAATCTTCGGTGTATGTATTTACTAAGGCGTGTCCTATAAAAAGAGCCCGTATTCTTTGTAAGGTTAGCTTCCTTACTATGACACTTGTGATCTGCTGTTGTTGTGATTATTATTCATGGAAATTTAAGGGACGAATCGACGCCTCGTATTGTGAAAACGTTTTTAGACAGGTTGTCAAATTTTTGTTCGACAAAGTTCACGTAATCAGACGTCGATTCCAAGACTAAAAAGTTTGGAGAATTTGACTTAGTTGTGGATTCATTCATTTTATCCAATTACTGGAGAATGGAGTATGTCGCTGTGATTAATTCGAACAATTGTTCGCAACAGTCAGATATTTAAAAACAATTCTCGGCAGCACATTCTAACAAAAGACAGACAGATCGGTTTTGATCTTTTGGATAACGTGATCCCAATGTAGGCTGATTTTTAAAGGTCAAGTTATGAAGATAGCTTTTCTTCAAAATACTATTCCTTGCAGCCACTAACGGTTTGAAACCTCAATTTTCATTAAAAGAAAGATACATATTATCCTTTTTTTGCTTTTGAATATAATTAGCGCGAGCTAAAAAGTTTATAACTATCCAGTTCCGTGAAATTACGCCAAGCGATTTCATTTTGCAAAAGTGAGATAAGGCCATATTTGGGTTATTTCACAAACTGGATTGGCCTTATTTCACTTCGCTTAAGTAAAATAAAGCCAAATGTTGAAATAAAGCCAAATTTTCAGATTTGGCCTCATTTCGCTTGGCGTTATTTTACGGTACTGACTATGGTGCTAGAGCATGAGCATTGGGGAAATTAAAGCATGGACGGCGGAAGCACCGATCCTTCCAGCTTATCTCAAACCCTGTCTGTTTAGTGGTTTGAATGGTTTAACTTTTTCCTACAATGAACTCTACTTCTGAAGAATTCATCGCCAGGACCCCTTACGTTGGACCCAGTTGTTCCCTTATTAGCGCATAATTGCGTTCCCAACGTCGAGTGAATTTTTGCAGAAACAATTTGCAGTCAGTCTCACCCCATAAAGAGACGATATTTTCTTGATGATTTGATGTCGTGCTACTTCTTTTTACTAGGTTTTATGAAACCTCTGATTTAAGATAGCAAATCACAAACCATTTGAAGCTGAAGTATCGAAGAGTCTGTTCTTTCTGGGAAGATTGTATATCAGTTCAATGTAGCTAGTACCAACCAAATTCCTTTTCTACTACTACCAAGCAAAAGACTCAATCATGCACTGTCACAAGTGAATGGGTGGGCTAAATCCTTAAAAACAACCGTGCTCTTCAGCAGAATAAGATCAATCACTTCTTTTAAGAACCCTTGTATGAACAGTACTGATCTGATACTAAGAAGCAAAATACCTCATCGTTATTCTGGACCTAAAACTGTATGGGAAAGAGTGCATTGACAACCACGGGAAGAAGGCATAAATCGCAAAAAGATTTTGAGCAATGCAAACGGATTGTACACTGACTTTAATCCGCAATTGTGCGACCTATCTGTCTGCTGTTGAGTGCTTTCAAAAATGCATGGATGGAAGAACGTAGACCATGTTCTTTCATCCAGTGAAGTACCCGTCCCATCACCTAGTTGAGTTTTCTTTGTGCACTGACGGTGTCACTTGCCATAATCATAGCGGCGATATTATCTGCATACCCTACTAGCTAAGTGTTTTCGGGCATTTCCATGCGAAGGATGCCATCATAGGAAATATACCAGAGGTCGGGTCCAGGGATCGAGCCCTGTGCTGCTTCCGCAGTGGAGTGGTGTTATAAAGCAGTTCTCGGTCTTTGAGATAGTCCTCCATCATCCGCAAGAGATACTAGGGAATCAAAAATGTTTTCGAGCGCGTTCAGCATGTCTTCCCATCTGACTGAGTTGAAGGCGTTTTGCACAAAGAAGTCCTCCCACTTCTCCTTTTTGCTCACATTGATAGACCTTCTGAGCTCGGATCTCATGTTCCTAAATTTTGCTAAAATGTCTTCTTTTCGAAGATATGCCGTCTTCTACCGTAGCTAACTTTGTGTCTAAGATGAAGGCATCTTTTCGAAGTTCGGTTATCTAGTTGGTGCACCAGTACACGGCCGAAGCTACTCACGCATGGAAGTATCAAGTGTCAACCGTATGGGATTCATCGTAGCTTCAGTCCTTGTTTCAGCAGCAACCGTTTTTTCTTTGACAGCGCTTTCTCCATTCTCGATTACAGACGTGAGAAGCTTTTCGTTGAGCCTGCTGGCCTACAAGCGCATTGTTCAATTCGTAGGTAGAAGACGATGTACTGGTGTTAAATTGAAGATCCGATTACTAATAATTTGTTTAGAACTCCTTTTTCTATTTACTATGATAAGGATTCGTTCAGTAGTGTTTTTTTATGGTGAACATATAGAAAATATTTTCATTATTAATCACCAAAACATCCGTAGTTTACGGGCTAATTTTGATTTACTTTTATTGTTATTCTTTTGGAATCCTTTGAAAATTTACCACATTTAGTTTTTTTGACTGAGATATGGATCTACGATCGTGAACTGGATATTTTTTAAATACCTAAGTATATTGTATTTGAAGTGTAATAACTCGAATGCGGCGGGAGGTGTTGCAGCATAATATATAAGTGATAGTTCGACTACAAACTGTGTTGTTGATAGTTCTTTGTTGTTGAGCTCTGATATGTTAAAAAATGCTGGTTCCTTTTTTACCGTTAAACTTGTCTTCTACTGTTTTTATAGGCTACATGATAAGCGTCTGTCTCCTCTTTTGCCAATGAATATTCGAAAAATGTATTTTTGTTTGGTGATACAACCTAGATATTTTATCCCTAACTCCTGTCGCTGAAAAATATCCAGAACTTACGTCTGCGAATGGGTTTGATTCTTACATAAAAAGCCTACAAGAATTTTTAAAGCGTCACTAACATGTACTGACCATATTTATGCTAGACTTCACCGTAATGCAAATCGTTCTCTCCCAAGTGCAATTTCAGACTTTAAGATTACTGATCATTGTATGACATGCCTCTTTTTTGGAAATTGTCAGTCCAAACCAAAGAAAAAACCGATATCCGTCACAACCCTCAAAGAGTTAATTTTCATAACTTACATAAATTCTCGTTTATGGCATGAGAATTGGTATGAAGTTTATTGCGCAGGCAATCCCTTTTTAGCTTTTGACTTGTTCCTTAAGATTCTAAATGATCACTCTGAGTTGTGTTCAGAAGCTGCTGTTGAAAAAAGAACAAAGAAAAAGAAACTCCAGAGGATACCCACATAATACCCAATCACAAAATCCCAAGACCCAAAATCCCCAACTTTTGAAAAATCCCCAAACACAAAATCTCCAAACGCGCGCACTGTCTTGCGATTACCGCTTCCCTTTTCTGCTCTATTCCTTGATTGGCGAAAGCGATATAAGGCCATAACTTGAAATATAACAAAAACTTGTTGCTTCCAACCGATTTTGGACATTTAAGGACCAGAGTACGGCGGAACGGCGCAATACAGATTCCTTTCTTTTTAATAGAAGTTGGCTTTAGAGGATTCATTCTTAAATGGTTTGCTTCTTACTTTATGGACAGAAAACAAAGAGTTGAGGAAGGTGACTGTTTCAGTGAGTGTCTGAGTATTCCGATTGGTGATCCACAGAGTTCAGTTCTTGGCCCTACGTTATTTCTTATCTATATTAATTCAATTCTTAGCCTGCATCTGGAAGGGGACAAAAACTGGATTTATTGATGATATTACTTGCTTGTATTTAAATCCTTCTGTACTGAACTTAGTGGCGGACATTAATCACCACTTGGAAATCTTTAGGCATTAGTTTGGTTCACATTAAGGAAACTAATCATCAGTGATAAAACTAAGCTCATGTATTTTAACCTTTCCTTATTTGAGTTTCAATCCCCAAATTTCATTTTTCACAGTTATAACTGTACAACAAATTGAGTGTTAGTGCCAATATTTGGAGTATGCACAAAATCTTTTCAGCAAACGACTTTAAGTTGAACTGTCCTTCTTAATGTTTCTATATTCAAGTATTTATTTTCTTGGTTTCTTACTGACTCCACTGGGGAATTTTTTGGATGCAATCCGCAAAATGTCTAAGTAAAGTGATTTGACCCCTATTTGGAAGGACTGCAGCGACAACGAAGAGCGAGAGCTCAGCTTTTTTCTTGCACTTCTTTGGCAAGTATACTTTTGATTCTTGACAATCTCTGTTTGTTGGTGGAGACAAACATCAAGAATCTAGACCTTGTGGTATGTCGATTGACCCAACTACGATGCCGTTATTAGTTTTTGGCATTACAACGACTTCATCATCAGTGTCCAACACGAAGAACTTGTACAACATGCAACATGATCTTTGCAGACCCAGAGTGCTTCACTTACATCACCCTCATTCCACTTTTTAAAGCCTCAGGCTCTCAAAAGAAAAACACTTCTTCATCAGGTGCAAACTGAGTGCTGGATCACAGTTCATCGTTAACTCACACCAGTAGAGAAAAAAACCCGGCAAAAACCGCAATAAAAACCGCACATAAAACAGAATGTAATTACAGAGTATAAAATTGTCTCAGCTAAAACAACTCTCCTGAAAGTTTTCTCCACAGCGCACCCACTCCACCATCGTTCATAGGTGAACCATCCTCATCATCTATCCATCCATCGTGCTGCTGAAATCATAAACGTGTTCCACCTTAAAAAAGGCAATAAAAATGGTAAAAACCCAACCAAAATGGAAACAAGAATCATTTTTCCAGCCTCCGCAGCCGTTGTGGAAACATCACCATATTCATCGCTTCTAAAAGCGCCTGTTCGGAACAAGGATACACTTGTAGGCCCAGTGCATGGAATGCGCAAAATGGCGCAAAGGAAACTCCAATAAAACTCAAATATCACGTTTGTTAATTAGCTTTGAAGGGCAATAAAACTCGAAAATACCCGGCAACGGAATATTCCACTTTCTGTCCAGGGAAAGCGTGATGTAGGGAGTGCGAGAAACCCTCATATTCCACGAAAAAAAAAAAATTGTGAAAAAAAAACTTTTTTTTTTGTAGAGAAAACAGACATATCATCAAAGGGACATTCTCTCTAGTGAAAGAAAATTAAAAACTTTTTCTCTCCTTCGGTTGCATATCCTTCAACTGGTAATTTATCTGAATCGCGAGCAACAAACAGAGGCAAAAAAAAATTAAAGAACCGAGGACATTTGTCAAGCTTCGCCCATGGCGGCCATCCATCTATCTCTCGGTTTGTGGACTCAGTCAAATATCAAAGAAACGGACGCCTCACCAAGGGATGAGACCGACAATTGGCGAAATGGAATTACTCAAAAGTTTAATTGAAGTAATCTAATTCTACGCGCTCTTTACCTCCTCCATTTCTCTAATGGATATTTTTGTGATGAGACTCCCGAAATGAGGTTAAAACGAATTCCTTTGGTGTTTTTTTTTGATGGTGTTGCTTAATTTCAATATGTGCCAGGAGTGAACCGAGATTTCCACAACTAAGCCTGTCCAATCAGCATGATCCTTGACCAGTTGTTTCTAATTGCAGACTTATAACGGGTTGAGGTCTCGTCACCGAAGATCAGGTCGGACCATTCTGCGTTGTTTAAAAGACTGTCCAGGAAGGAACCTTAGAGTCCATTTGCTCTATCTATGTATCTTTGTTGTAAAGCCATGTTGCTGTTTTTGACTACATCTTCTCCTCCATGCGCCGTCAACTCAAATCGAACCATAGAACAATCGAAGCATTTTTCCCCGGAAGACTGAAAAGCACCGCTGTCCCACTTTGTGGATTTTAGAGCGGCCCCTACAAGTCGAACGAAAAAACGTATTTTTCTTCGCTGATGTCGTTGATGTCCAAGTTTGCCGAAGGCAATGCGATTTAATTTTTTATGGATCGGGCAGATACCTCTTCAGTTGACCCAATCCTTCATATTAAAAGAGCCAGAGCATAGCTTCTCGCAACCATTTATGTTGTGCGTGTTATATTTTTCACACGAATGGAAAGGACCAACAGTTTTATTGCCGACTTCAAACGAAAGATTGAGAAGCTTTCTCACTACAGACTATAATCTTGCAAGTTTGTCATAACTGCGAAAAAGTGTTTGGTGGTTTTGAGACTTAAACTTACTCTTGCTTAGCAGTCCAACGTACTTACCACTAATCCATGGCGACAATTGCTTTCAGTTGCGCATCCCAATTTCATTGAGATCTTCACTCATACTTGTGCACGCCATCTAAGGCCAGCTCTTCATCTACTGCGTTGACCCCCCGGGTTAAATTCGAAGACTTTGAGTTCCAGTGCGTTGGGAGGTGGGAATCTCTTAAAGACTAAACTGGGTCCGTACCCAGTAACAGTGTGGAATATCCACCCACTAAACCCACCTCCCTTTCTTTGCCCTCTTTTTCCCACGGTACCGCCGTCTTGGCATTTCATCGTGGGGGGCGAGCATTACCACGTGCTCCCATTTTTGGGACTTCTTCACTTTGTCGCCTTTCTCGTTCGAGGTGTTTTAGCTGTGTCGTAATCTGTTTTGCACAATTGCTTACAACATTCCATGTCTCCTGCGATTGGGTCATATATTGTTCTAAATTTTCGGGGGTTAGTATTTCCCCAAGTTCATTCCTCAACGTTTGTCTCTCGATTTCAAATCGTGGACAGTGGAAGAACTCATGCTCCACATCCTCCTGAGCTTCGATGCAGTACGGACAATACGGAGAGTTGTCGTGCTTAAATCTGTATAGATACGCGCGGAAACATCCGTGTCCACTTAGTAGCTGCGTTATGTAAAAGTCCACTTCGCCATGTTTGTGGCTTGTCCATGTCTCAATAAGTGGTACACGTATAATTCGAAAGGTCCATCGGCCTTGTTCGATATGTCCCATCGTTGCTGCCATTTCGCCATGCTGTTCGCTCTCTCTGATAAGTTTACTTCGCGGCCGGTTGACCCCGGTTCCAGTAAATCAATTGGGAGTGATCCTGCAATTATACAGACTTCATCTTCTGATATTGTGCAAAATGCACTGCAAACTCCAATTGCGCAGAGTCGGTATGTCGATTCAATTTTGCGCTTATAGGTACGACTTAATTTTCATGGCCTCAGCCCATATTGGTGACCCGTAGAGCACTACAATTGTGACCACCTTCGACTATATTTCGGTCCTCCATGATTTGGCATGATGCGCATGAGTGCAGTGCATTAGTATATAACTTTTAATATGTAGGTGTTTCACTAGGCTGAACAGCTCGTTTGGTTTTAGTCTCGTAAAGTCACATAAAAAGTATACAGATGCCGCCTGTAGAACAAAATCGTGCAGCAGAAAAAAATTTCACTGGCGGCTAATGTTGAACCACATTAGCCGCCAGGCAATAGCATTGCATAGTTATAGGAGCAGATTTCTTGTCGTTTCCTTTCACACACATATTTATCTTCTTCGCTTGTTTTTCCTCCATATTCGTTGGTCGATTTTTGTAAGTTGAATAAGGGAGGAAGTGTGCACAATGCATAGGTTGGTTAGTGCGAAGAGGAATATTTTCTTTCGTTTTCTTTTCGGCATAAATTCTTTGTTCAGTGGCTCCAGAAGGATTCTGATGAAATATTAAAAACAGTCAATCACAAAAGTAAGTATCCACGATTCGAAAAAGAAATGCATCGACAATACGTTTAATACGATTCAGCGGTTCAGAGTGCCACCTCAATCTGTGGATATAAGTGTGATTTAACACCCATGATTGTATTTGGACCGACAAATAAGAAAACAGAACTTAAAAATAAAATGTGACTTAAAAGTGGTCCTTAATGGAAAGCTCCACAAAATAAAACCATACAAAGATTTAATTGTAGGAGTATACTAACTTATGTGATTGACTGTAGGTATATGATTGACCGGGAATTTGCGGTAGCGGGTAGAGTAAACGTAAAATGAAGTGATTTTTGTAGGTACTCGTGCCCTTACCCTAACAAAAATTGTCTTGCAATATGAACCTGAGTATGTAATGTTAAACAAAATAATGTGATGTATTATTTGTATGTATGTAGTTAGGTACTAATGCTTTTAAGCCGATTTTGAAAATTTGCTACCGCCCTTAGATCCTTTAATTATGTACATAGTACGTGTTCCTACATATATACATATGTACATAAATCTATGTGTAGGTGGTCCAAACATATTCCAAAAATTACATAATGGAATTTATTTTACATCAAAAGAAACAAAAATACGGATCCTACAGGTAGATGCACACATACATATGTACATGCATGCATACATATGTATATCATTCACACTGTTCCACTGCCGAAATGAAAATCACAAAATACGTGACGGTCTCAATACAAAGGAACCCAAAAGCACAAACAATTGTGTTTCTTCTTCCCCTCTATCGCCCTCCCTCTGATGAGCCCGATGAGTGGGGATCGTCCACTCCACACATAGACACTCATATTCATGCAAACATATTTGACATGATGTGCAAATACATTTTTTTGCTACCAACCACTAAATTTGTCAAAATCGAGAACAACCCAAAAAGCCAAAAATCAATTTTTCTTCTTCTCCCCTATCATCCTCCCGCTGATGAGCACAACGAGTGTAGATCGTCCACAGCGAGAATGAAGGAATAAGGAAAAATTACACAGACCTACAATGAAAAACCTTTTTGATGTTCAAGTATTGTTTCTCCTATATTTTTATATGCTGATTACGGGAAAAATAGTTAAAAGTTTCCATCACGTCAGTCAGAATTTTGAAGAAATTAAATTTTTATTATTTCATAATTTCCACTATAGGAATTTAGTTTGAAGGCGACGTACGTTTTAGTTCCATCTGAAAAAACATACAACTTGGTCTTATGAAGCAATTTGTGAAAGCTTTACATAAACAAGGCCATCTTTAAGTATTTACAAACAGTACTCCCATCTTTGCCTGAAGCTATATTGAAGGAATGTATTTTTGTTGAACCCGACATACGAAAACTAATGAAAAATGAAAATTTCGATAAAAAACTTACTCCAATAGAATTGGCAGCACGGGTATCATTAAAAGATGTTATTAGAAATTTCTTAGGAAATCCAAAGATTAGGTTGCCTTATGAGTCTCAAAGTTCATTTCCTTCATTCGCATTTGAGCCACTTTCCCGAAGACTTAAGAGCAGTTAGTAAAGAACAAGGAGAAAGATTTCATCAGGATTTGAAGGAAATAGAGCGAAGATACCAAGGAAAGTGAAATATTAGTATGATGGCTGATTATGATGCTGAAGCGGGATGATCAAAACCGCATTTACAAGAGAAAATCGCTCAACAAAAGCTTTGCAAAAAAAAACAGGGTCCACAAGTCTCTGTAGTATTATAAAATGTTCATATTGATATAAACTATCTATAACTATATATAAAAAATACTAACTACCCACTTGCTTTTTTTTATATTATTTTATATTGATTTATTTTATTTGATTACCTCAATTTTTATGATTTTTATAAATGTGTATTGTGAAAAACTCTGATGTGATAGAATAAAAACGATTTCAGATTCGTGATGAGGAGGTCCCAAAACCCAAAAAATCAGTGCTAAAGTCGAAAAAGGAAAAAAAAATATTTAATTTGTAGGTCTGTGTTATTCCAAATCGTAAGATTGTACAACTATGGCCATCTACTCGATGTAAAATCGAAGCTCTTCGATGTGCTCGTTGAAAGGCATCTATGTATTATTTATCTATGGTTCTACCAATAACGTAATATGTACAACCATATTCCCTTAGTCACATGACTCGACAAAAGTCGTATCACAAACCAATTTGTATTCCCTTAGTCGTTTCTAACGACAACTGTCACGTCGTCATACGTATTCTCTTAGTCGTAGTAGTTAGTTAGTTTTAGTAAGACTTTTATTCATGATATGTATAAAGAAAGTACAACATAATTAGTTTTTTTTTTTTAATTAGTCTTAAATTGTTTGGTTTGGCCTGAGGCCGTCTACCAGATTGACAACAGTATCTATTCATTTTTTTAATTTAGTTCATACAAGTATTGAGATTACAAGCAAACAAGACAAACAGCTAATATACATACATATGTCAAAAATCTTCGTCTATGATACGTTTTTTGTAGCGAAGTGCACACACAGTATAATTATACAGCATGTTCCAGCCTTTTTTTCCATTCAAAATGACTAGCGTTTCCTCCACACTTAATATGCAAGTACAAAAAATCCTTACACGAAATTCCTTGAGGATCGGGCATATTGCGACGAAATGAAACACATCCTCTCTCACATTTAAGTTGCATAGATCGCACAAGATGGGTAGTTCTGGCCGATGAGGAATATATTTAGTTTAGGTTGATAAGTTCGCCTCTAATTTTGAAAATAGTGCTTATCATATCAGTTACATTGCAATTTAAGAAATAAGTTCGCTCCTGGAGATTGTGCTCCAATTTGCTGTAGTACATTCTATGTTGATATGACTGCGCTTCGTTTTGGTATCTGACGTACATACTGCGACCCATATTCTCCAGTAATGTGGTAAACTTTATTTTTAGAGATGTATGCCGCTCATTGGGCGTAATCAAAAACAAACCAGACTTGCAGTTTTTTTTTGTACTCATCATAAGTGTCACGTCATACACTCTGCAACGTCTTTAGGGAATACCTAATTTAATTTCACGCGATGTAACAAGAGTCACTTCAAAATAAGTAATTTATGTTTATCAGCCTTATTCTCTTAGTCGAGTCATACTTTTAAAAGATTTATGTATGCCTCTTGTAATGGGTCATGCTAAAACAATATATTGCTCTCCATAGCTGTTATAAGCGGCCTTAAATCTATAAAGTGGTTGTGGGTTTGGACTTCTTAAGTTTTCTCCAAGATATACCAAAATATGAAAATGTTGTCGATTCTGAACTTTCCTGTAGAACTGTACTGCAAAGGGCTAATCAGGCGTCAGACGTTTATGTAGTAGGTATGGCAAAAAAATTCGTTTGCGATACTGAGAAGATTCATAAGGGATCATGACGTTGTCTTAAACGACTAAAATCAAGAACGAGTACTAATTTCGAAAATCAATGTCTTGTGCCCAAATCCATAATCCCACAACGCTCACACTGTTTGTTGATGACGTTGTATAATGTTACGTACAGAGTCCGAAATCTTACCTTCGCAGTTCTGCGACACTCCGCTTACCTACTATGGTCCTTTGTGAAAGGGACATAAGTCCATATAATAATTAAAATCGGTTGATCCTTACCGACTTTGGACATAGGTAAATGGACCGAAGCAGCGACGCAGTGCAGCACAGATTCCCAATATTTCAAAGTGTAATAAAGAGCTCTTCTATATTTAAGGATTTTGTGTTTGGGGATTTTGAAATTTAAGTTTTGGGATTTTCGTAGCCAACCCAGCCTTCATTCGATGTGATTTGATTTCCTTTCATATTTGTATCACTCTTCAGATATTTACGGTTTTTCTACGTTGCATATAGACGAATTTCATTAAAAACATGGTCAAATTTTAACAAAAAATTTCCCGCTACTTATATTGCAACCATTTCGTCAGTTGATGGGTCCAAAGTGGAAGCTTTTATGAAACAGTACTGAGGTGGGTGTTTAATAAGAAGTTGATTTGCTTTTTTTCTTTTAATTTTCTGTGTAAACTTATTAAAATAAATAAGTATGGAATCTGTTGCTAATGGTTAATAGAATAGTTGCAGTGAACATTTTTAAATAAATTATAAGTTCTATGCAGATTTGAAATTTGTCCAAAATAAGTCCTTTTGAGACAAAAAAAAAATTGTACTTATTTGCTTCATAATAGGAAAAGTGTTAGTTCTGGGTGCAAACTGGCTTAATAAATTACTTACCTTGGAATTTACCTTAACATCTGCTTATTTAGAAATCACCATAAAAAGTTGCGATATTTTGTGATCTTGCAAGATATCGTCAAGTAAAGCTACTCGTATGGTACAACAACAGTGCACAAAATTTTAATACATAGCCCTGAAATTTTATCGGATGCTATTCTTCGAGTTGTACAGCTGAGAGAGGAAGCACAAGAAGCTCGAAATAGCAAGCAGTTTCGGAAAAGTTTTACCGATCAGACTTTAGAAGAATTAGCGTACTCATTTGCATGCATGAACTGTGAATCAAATTGTTGATAGCATGCAATTAAAATGCATGCATAGTTGTTCGTATAGATAGGTTAATCTAGAACTAGGTCTCCTTTTTTATGGATTGGACAAATGATGCTGAGATTCCTTTCATCAGACTGACAAAATCTTAGAAATGAGATACTCTCTTCCAAGTCATCTCCAACTGTCTTGAATCGGTCGAGGAACATTCAAAATAAGTTGATCTTGATGTAAATGAGGACAAAACAAATATATATGTATATGCCTAGAATTAAACGTCATTGTTGACAACAGTAACTTAGAAGTATGTAGTTAAGAAGTTTATCTAGATCGGATTAAATATTCACTCAAGGAGATTTAACGAAGACTTACTCCAGCAAAGCGCTGCTCCTTCAGTTTGGGGAAACAAATGTTTTTTAAACTTTCCTACTATCCAAGAATTCTCGATAAAGCTCTTCACTTTCTATGCTCCAACCCGAAATGTATTCATTAGGGAAATCTCTTGGGATATGCTTTTTAGTGGTTAGAAATAACAACACTAACACATCTTTCATAGTTTGCTGGTGACGATGTTATTCATCAAGTGTTGGCATCAAAGTTGTTGCGGAATCCTTTCAATGCACTTTTGAGAAGAGCATTGTACGTATATGCTCTTACATATGTACTTCATTTGTAAAAGAAAGAGCCAGTTTGTCACAAAGCACATATGATGTGATTCGGTTCAAACACGCATTTCCAACATTGTCAGTCAACTGTCGGTCCTTTCAATAGCTTTGTAACAATGAACTCTCAACCATTAAAAAGGATCCCCCTGTCATTGCCGATGTATTTTAGTCTAAATGTCAAAGGTCATCTACATACCGAGCATTTCCATTGCACTGCACTAATTGGACTGCAATTTCAATTGAATTCCCGATTTCGTTACAATTCGCATGCCGAATTTTTATCCACAAGGATTGTCACAATAGGATGTTTATCAAAAAGTCACTAGTGCGGAAATTTTACATTCGACAGGATCAATTTGCAAACCCAAAGGAAATGCCTTAAAGTGGTGCGCTCTCTATTTATCGTGTGTCCGAACCGAATACTTCACATTCGGTCAGAGGGGGTTCGTGGTTCGTTAGGTAAGTGTTTTCCATTTACGGACTTTCTTCTTTGGTGTGTTAAATACACCCCTAGTGAGAAAGCAGAGAGCTGTCATCTCGTTTTGATGAAACGGCGGTTTTTTTTTTTTTTTCAACAATTGAATGCAATTTAATATTCAAATTTTTTATTTTTTTATTTTTGTGTAGCTAAAGGCGATTTAAATGTCAACACTTCATCAGTGTAACAATAAATCCATATGAAGGTATGGGATATGACGCTGAGGAATAACGTCCAGAGGATGAATTTGAAACAATGGAATGTGCCCCGGATTAACGGTTTAGTTTCGGAATTTTCTAGCTTATCACCTTTGACTTGTTGAAAGTTGGAAACTTTTTTTCGATTTTTTAGAATTGTTAAATTTGAAATTTGATATTTTGAGTTTTTTTTTGGTTTAGCGCGTAAAGGGCGTTTCATAATTCTGGGAATATTTTGAAATATTGACTGTTAACAAGGGAAGTGAGTAAGGAATTCAATGCAATTGAATAGCAATTGTTAGCTCATGTAAATTTGTAAAGCATCGAGTAAATGTACATAGTTGACGTGAGGGAAGTCTTAATATTCAAGTCCATCGATGTTAAAAAAAAAAACAAATAAAATTATTGGGCGCTCCACTTCGTAGAGAGCCAAGGCCTAGCTTCTCAAAATCATTTACGTTGTGCGTGTTATATTTTTTCGCGCGAATGAAAGGGACCCTTCGTTTTTCATTGATCTTATGGCAGATTATACTCTCAAATTGCTTGCCAAGAGGTGATCCCATACAAAATATATGGTTGTTTTGATGAGGTTGGATCTTATGCGGTGCGAAATTCATAATTAGCAAAGCCAATACGTAATCTATTAAACTTAAATAAATTAAATTAACTTTTACTTTTTATAGACTTACCCAAGTCCAATGTAAAAGATTCAAAACAAATAAATGAAATGAAATGAAATGAAATTCTTATCTACAATAGCTCGCTCAAACTATGTATAGGAATAATAGATAACGACTTGTTAGGTTTGTAACCAGAATGCATATCAACATGTATTTATTTACTTAACTTATTGGGCTCTCGACACGTGAAGAGTACCTGGTCTGCAGTATCAGTCTTCCGTCCTCTTCGATTCCGGGCCCGCTGTTTCCATCTCTCTAGACCAAGCGATCTAGCATCTGCGACAGATTGGTTCTTAAAACAGAGGTTCAGTCTTCCTCCTCGTCCCGTACCTAATATCCGATAAAGTATTTTTATCTTGAAGAAGTTCAATATCTCTAATATCTCTTACTTATCGTCCAGCACTAGACACCTTATAAAAGGACTGGTAAGCAGCTCAGCGTTCTGGAAAGCATGAATTTTGTCTTTCGAGTAATTGCTTCTCAATGCAATAATTTTCGACTTAAAATTCATTGTTCCCCTCCTATAATTGGTATATGGCCAATCTACCAGGCTGGTATACCACATTGGTATATGTGGATTAGTGTAGCTTGAGAGAGGGTCTTAATAGCGACGTTTGGTTTAGTAATATGCCCTATATATCTTGCAAGGTTATTGGGCATGTTTTCTCCGATCTATACTTGGTTAAAGATTTGACGCATGCACCCTACCAAGAAACTATTTCTGTGTTTGGAAAACTCTGCTGGCAAGCCATCAGGGCTCGGTGCTTTTAACTTTATCTTAAATTCCAAGCATCTCGGTCCCTAGTTTCCCTCCGCTATTTCGAGGAGCCTGCATTTTGAACCTAACTGAAATCAGCAAGCAGCTGCATGATTTTTTTGTGGAAGATCGAAATCTTTAGTGAAACTAGAAGGTCAGCCAAAGTTTTTAAGAATGGAAAACCAGTCCAGTTGGAATTCAATAAACAAAAAACCTTATGATACTTTCATTTAGTTGATAGACAGACACGCCATTAGATTGGGCGTCCCATGTAACGATTTCTGCAGAAGCTATAGGGATGAGGAAGAGAAAGAAACGGCCACTCACCTTCTTTCCACCTGCCCTGCCCTATCATGGCTCGGAAGGCAAACCCTAGGAGAGTATTTCTATAACGATCTAAGCGATCTAGCCAAACTCGATATTTACGAAAAAAAGAGCTTTGTCTGTGGGTCTTAATCTATCTGCACATAGTGTGGTACAGGAAGGAATATGCACCGTACGGTTACCCACAGCTTCTTGCTTGAACAATGAAATTTATCATGCAATGTTCCTGGCTCGGGTATTCGGTACTCTACTCGGAGCACTCGATGGTCATCGCAATGGATAAGGTTCTTAAATAAGCTGTCGCATCTTTTGATATTTTCAAGTCACCTGGTGCTGACAGAATAACTTGGTAAAGGCATGTATATGTACATACAAACCACTTGGCGAAAGGTAAGAATGACTATACCGAAAAAAATAGGCAGAGATAACTACTTAATCGTTGATAACTTCAGATCTTCTGCATTCAGATATGTGCGGATGATATTGCCGTTCTATCTGTCATATCGTGTTTAGCAACTGTTTTCTATAATATGCAGACGGCCCTAAACGCGATTGTCAATTGGGGTATTAGGAATGGGTTTGTAATTAATTCTCTCAAATCTAGTGTGGCTCTCCTTACGAGATGGAATAAATAAACTGGTCTGACGTAGCCACTGCTAAAAAGCGTTACTTTCCAGGAAGCTAAGAATATGGTTTACTCAACACAACTTAGTTATAAGTTCCAAGACTAAGATTATGTTTTTTAGCTCTTCGTCCATTCTCGATCTTGATGTGAATATTTGCTTTCACGCCCCAGAGTGTCAAAGATTCGTACTGGCATGTTGTAACTGTAGGTCTGGTGTATCCTCTTCTACATTTAATAGCAACCTGAACTGCAGTGATAAATGTTTCCTCATCGAAAATGTTAGTGAATTTAAATACCTGGGACTTCTCATAGACTCAAGGATGAGCTTCACGAATCATGTAGAAGCTTTGAGGAATTATTTCCGTTGTATGCTCAGGCACTTTTTCTATTTGCGGAATATCTGTTCTTCTATGTTGTTAAAAATTATTTATTACGGTATTTTCCATTCGAAACTACAATATGGTATTACTTGCTGGGGAGGTGCTTATAAGAATAAAATACAATCGCTCTTGAAAATCCAGAAAATAATGCCGCAAGCCTAGGAGACATCATACTTACCCTTTGTTTTGTGACTTAAAAATTCTTCCTGGACGTCATTTATACTGTTTTAAGGTGTTGAAGACCTTCTTTATAAAGACTGGTAATCGGAACTTCCGACTGATTTCTAACTTTAATTTACGTGGAAACTTTTCATACTCTGTATCCGTTCCTCCCTTCCATACCACTGCTTATCGTAATTTTTATCATATTTCGTCTAATCGCTTATTTAATAAACTTCCCAGGCGTTCAAGGCGATCTCTTCGCCTGGAATGTTCCTCAAACTGGTAAAAGATTAGCTTCTCATTTCAACTTCGCTAGCCTAGAATCCGTTCTCTCTGACTATCTGGTATACGTATTACCTATGTAATAAGTTCTGTCTAATTAATCTATTTGATGTTACTGTAAATTTATTTTCTTCTGGAACTTTCCAAGCTTGTATATTTAAAAAAAAACAATTTAAATTTGTTTCAGTTCTTTTACTTAAGGGTCACCCTACCCATAAATACTCCATTTAATTTGAATTGTCATAAATGCTCACTGCTCAGTGTAATGACATTTAACACTATTTTTACTACTTTAGTATTTAAAATACAGAATGTCAAATGAATTTTCTTATATTTTTATCTATTTAATTACTGTGTAGATTGATGTAAATGAATTTTATATTGATTAACATTTTATAAGGAGTTTATAGAATAAAAACTAACTAACTAACTAATTATTTAAAACTAATCTTAAGAAGTAAACTTTTATGCACTGAAGACTTCTAGAACGCTATTAGTCAATGCAATGGTATTTGCAGGCTTGTCGCTAAGGAAAGTTGTTTGGATCTAAAGGGTGGTTAAATTTTAAGGGCCGATGTTGAATGTGAACCACACCTAAACGTCAAGTTTTTTTCTGCATTTCATTTGACATTTCTCAATTTCAGACTAACTCAATTTGAACCATGGAAAGATACACAATCGAGCAACGCGTTAAAGTTATTCAGGCTTATTATGAAAACGGGCGTTCAAATCAAAATGCATATCGTGCACTTCGTGATTTTTTCGGTCAATTTAATCGTCCAAATGTGCGTACAATCGGAAAAATCGTGCAAAAATTTGAGCAAACCGGGTCTGTAGGAGACGTGAAAACACCAGTGCATGCTCGTACAGCTCGTACTGCAGAAAATATTGCTGCTGTTCGCGATAGTGTGGCTGAAGTGCCGTCCACCTCAACTTGTCGTCGTGCCCAACAATTGCACCTCTCACGCTCATCGTTGATGAACATTATGGCCCGAATTGGAAGATTTGGATGTGGACGATATGTGGTTTCAACAGGACGGTGCCACTTGCCTCACAGCTAACGAAACAATGGCACTTTTGCGGGAGAAATTCAATGGCCGTGTTATCTCACGTCGTGGTGATGTTAATTGGCCGCCACGATCATGCGATTTGACACCGTTGGACTTCTTTCTTTGGGGTTATTTGAAAGAAAATGTGTACGTCGATAAGCCAGTAACAATTCAAGAGCTAAAGGATGAGATAATTCGGCACATTAACGGCATAGAACCTCAATTATGCCTCAGCGTCATCGAAAATTTGGACCATCGGATGGAGGTGTGCCGCCGAGGTCGCGGCGGCCATTTGGCCGATATTTTGTTCCATACATAATTGAACCATACCAATATTATCATAATAAAAAGAAGTGACAATAATTTCCTAAATAATTTGTGTTTTATTCAAAATCAACATCGGCCCTTAAAACTTAACCACCCTTTATATAAATACATGGCAATGATAAAACCCAATCAAATGCTGTTGTTTGGTGGAATAAGAATGGCTCTGCTCTAGAGGTTTTGCCGATCTATCGGCCCCTTGATATTTACATCATCGGGTGTGTAATTTCTGGCACAATTTGCAGTGGAGTTTTGTCCAACAGTATGGATATTCCGTCTGATACAATGACCCGAGAACTATGGCTGCTGTGCAGATTTGAAGTTGACTTACATTGCGTTGAATATGAATGCTGTTCAGAATCTGAATCCGAAAGGAATGTCGTTGAAGAATGAGTTGTAAAATGACACGGCCTGCTACTAATCATTAGATAAATATGCACCTGCCTTTCAAGCGGAGGTATACGCTTTCCCAGCGTTTTTGAACCAGGGTGCCGCTAAATGTCTCTGGGGATCCGCGCAAAAAAAAAAAACAAAAAAAAATAGTGCATATTTGTAGAATTTAAAATTTTTTTACAAGCCGGAACAATTAATGCCATTTGTAACAGCATATCTCTGCGAAATATCCTTTTCGCTTGCAGCAACCCTAACAGTAGATAAGTCCGAACTCTAATCCAAGAACTGCGTAGGAAGGAGATACCTCCTTATTGTTAGGCGTGATAAGCGCAACCACACCAACACTTTAGCAACAGAAGGTGAAGATGCAGCAATCATTTGTGACAGTAGGACCTTCTAAAGCATTACGGAGGAGCTAACAATTGAACGCATTTTTAAACAACAGAAAGAGGATTACGAAACATAACTTACCCATTTAAAAACATCGGCTAAAAAAATTGTCTCCTCAAAGTCGAACAGGCAGACTTCGACTGAAGATATTTGTGTTGACCGTATTAATACTGCGGATCATTATAGAGCAATGTTCCAAGTAAAGGTTCCGCTTTATCGATTTCGAGAAGGCATTCGACAGCATGAATCGATATTTCTATTGACGTCTATCTACGCTAGATGGGTATGCAAAAAAACTCATATCACTTGGCGCTTTCTGTACAATGGTAGGATATCAGATGATTGTGAAGTCAAAACAGGGAAACCGGGAGAACATACTCTCACTTCCTGGTGGTTTTCAGTGATGTTATCTGTCCTGCTTTGAAGGAGACAAGCCGAGGTATACAATAGACAATGACATCTATTTTTAAACATCCTGACGACGCTGGCGATATCTGCCTGCTATCACACAAGATTATGGACGTACACCAAATGGCTCAAAACCTATAAATTGAGGCTGGTAGAGTAGAGCTGAAGTGACCAGTGGTTAGTAGTCAGGAACGCATAGACGTCACAATACGGAGAAGGAAGTGGCCTTGGATCGGAAACACCTTACATGGCCCGAAAGCAATTCTGTTTGTAATGGCTCAACTCACCTAGTCAGGCAAAAAAGTGGATCACCCTAAGCAAACCTGAAGTCACACAAGATAGTGAGCAAGCATTGTTAATGTTCTATGCTCAGCGAGCGCCGAAAGTACCTAAGTTAGTAAATGCGGGGATGGTAAACAGACCAAAAACCCACAACAAGACGACAACCCAATCCAACAAATAACAATTAATTATAAATAATACATTTACTTTTATATTTCGATTAAAATAAAACTTAAACTTACAAAATTTGTTTGGAGTTGATTGATTTAAAATCAAAAAATGGAGAACTGAAAGGTTCTTAAAACTAAACATGTTGAAGTAAAATGTATTTAATTGGGCGGAAACATTTCATCAAATGTTGCTGTTTCAAGAATTTCATTCGCGATGTCTAAGAATTTCTTTGACAAACTCTTCTCTAGACCCGGTGTTATCTCACTCAGATACAAGTCTTGGTTATCGTTAATTATTGAGTTTCCAACTTCACCAAGAACTTTATCGCCATTAAACAGATTATCTAACTGCAACTTCATGCTGTTCACTGTAATTCTAATTGGCATCTTTGTAAATCGAACATATTCAACGCCATCCTTGATGTACTTGGCACCACGCATTTTAACTATAGCTTTTGCGTTTTCTATACAATTTTAAAGGAAAAACAATTAATATTTGCTATATTCTTAAGTAATTATTGTTTCTACCAAAGTATCCTTTCATGTCTCCAGTTCCTTGAATATCTAGTACCAGAATCCTTATTCGAAGCGAATACTTTCCAACGAATGTGATTTTTGGCAGACTTATCGCTACATCAAACGCTATAGCTGATGTGTTTGCACTAAAAATAAATTAAATTAAAGAATATATACCTAGGTTGGGCTGTTGCGTATCATGTGTATCTAATCTACCTCAGTTTATCAATGATGAAGTTACTGCCTCCTCGAGCTTCGATTTCACTAAATGTTGCTCTAAATTGTCTGCCACGCGACATGTCAATGTTATCCAAAAGAAGAGGCTCCAATGGTGGTGTTTGGAAGCCATCGCCGAGATCTCCAGTTGCCAGCAATGGACGTACTGCATTAACAGCCTTGATGATGCACTGATTGATGTTGGGATCAGTGCGGGAGCAGGTTTGTATTGTTGAAGCTAAAAATAAAAATTAAATAGCTTTTCCAATTATCCGTTAAGACATTAAGTCGACCGAAGACTTTCTCTCTTTTACTGTGAACTCATTTTTAAGGAAATCAGATATCGACTAGGTCACGGCTCGGCCAGCAAGCTTCTAAATAGATCACTTAAGACAAATTTGGAAGTAGACTGGAATCTTTACTGATCTAAGTAGGAGGACTACAAGAGGCTAAGTCGACTATCGAAACGGGCTTCTTATAGAGATTTTTGCGAAAAGATTGAAACACTCGGTGAAATCAGTAAGATAGTTAAACTTGGTAAGGGAAACTTAGCTAAAGGAAATCTGATACCACCGCTACTGAGGCAAAAGCGGAAGCCTTGACCCTTTGGTGGAAACTCATTTCCCAGGTAATCATATGATGATTGGCTCACAAATGGCGAGTCCCGGTCATCGGGACTGTGAGTGACGTCAGTCGAGCAGCACAGCGTAGCTTGTATACTACATCGAGTGTTACGTCCGTTACGTTCAAATCACCTGGAACGGATGAAATATACCCAGCCCTGGTGCAACAAGGTATGTCCGTTGGCAGCAACCCTAAGAGAATCTTCACCGCGGGCTTGGCACTCAATGGCCAAGAGCTTGATATCCATCAGTCTGTCTTCTTTTATGCTAACAATTATGGATAGACTGGTTAAGGTGTATGTGCACAAAGTTGCTCTGCGATTGCATCCCCTCTCTGTTAAGCAACACGCCGCCGCTTCAAAATTTGGTTGCTAAAATTGAACGCGCGTTTGACAGGAAAGAATACACGATGGGCGTTTTCATCGACATATAGGGAGCTTTTGACAATGCGATCTTTAACAGCATGAATCATTAGTGTTGAGGATTAGAGCAATGCTAAAAAATATAACTTTGATGGTAGATGCAAATCGTGGTTGGCATGTGATGTCAGGAGTGAATGGGGGCTACCCACGAGGCGGCGATTTGTCTCCTCTACTGTGGTGCATGTTGGTCGACTATCTGCTTAACAGTTCTCGCATTTACGCTCAGCCATGGCTGGAATGACTCTACCAATGTTCAAGCGCGTCAGAATCCGAGTCGCCAAAGAAGAATTAAGACTACTGTGTAGATTAACGGTCGACTTTCATCGTCGATTGGTGCACAGGATTGGTTTTCACCACATTCTGTGCCGGGTAAGGAATGTATTCGAATTTTTACAAATGGCTGGAATCTTTGTGGCAAGTGGCAACGTTAGACTGCACTTTCTGCTAAGTATTTATGCATCTGTCTTCCAAGCGGAGATTTTGCATTACTTATAGCTACGAACGATATTGCAAAACTCAGTGGACGGGACGGAGTATCTACTATCTACGTCTGTAGCGACAGTCAGACTGCGCTTAAGGTCTTGCTTAATCCTCTTACTAGATCTTTTATAGTTCGAGAATGCAGGTCTAGTTTGAATTCGGTTGAAAAACTGAATTTTCTAAGCCTTGTCTGGGTTTCTGGACAAAGCGGGATTATCGGAAATGAGTTATCCGATGAGCTTGCCAGGCAAAGCTCCTGAATATCATTGAATCGCTTACTCAACTTTCTAAGAAAGACGAAGAAAACACAGTATAAGGGTTGTGCCTACTGGTAGTACAATGGACCTGTTTGCATGCCTGAGTTTCCTAATACCCCGGTAGTAAAAAAAAAACCTTTCGACCACATCCAGTATAGTCCGTGAATGCAAGAACTCTCTGAACTTGATTGCAAAATTACATTCTTTGATCTCGGGAAATATAATCTCCGATAAAATTGTGTGACAATGCTAAGAGGAAAGCCTGCTATGAGTCTTCCTGCGTCCACGCTTAGGGCTTTCATTGCTAATTGAGTCTCTTACGAGCACAATCGTATGTAGCATGACTCTCCAGGATCAAGGCGGATTAAAATGATGCTTCCACACGTCTGTAAGGAATCAGAAACATCCTCAGAGAAAACGACTGCAGGTAACTTATTGGCGTCCTAACAGGACAAGATGACGACACTGGAGAGCGCTTCCTTTGCGAGCATCCTGCCTTTGATCCTCTCTCATCATGGAAGGGGTCTTTTAAGATTTATACAAAAAATTAGAAATTTTTTTTTTATTTTAATGGCATTTTTATTTTTCAATTCATAAATCTTATACGCTAAAAAAAAGACACTTAAAATTAGCTTAACTAACTTAATAATGTAATTCTTACTTATTCTATAATCATTCGACGTAACATTCTTTTTGTAATTTTTTTTCGGACCTAACGGGACACATATGTATGTCCCACGAGCTGCATTCAAGTGTGGGATATATATGTCAATACAGTAACAGATCGTGGGACAAATAGGTCCGTATCATATGAATCAACACTTAATTTTGGCTTATTCAGTTACTGGTGGGACTTATTTGTCCCAGTAGTGATTACTGTTGGGATACACGCTGTCCCAGAACATTTTCTCTGCAAAAGGATATTCCATCACCAAACTTGCAATTTCCCAAATGATTGATTTCATAACGATAACAAATCAATAACTACTTCATTATTATCTTTAAAAAATAAATCCGGTCTGAAAGGGTTAAACCTTCCTAGACCTACCTACAGCTTTGCCCACCTATGTGGGCTATCCCGGATCGAGAGGGTTCGACGGGGGAGTTCCCTCTCTTTCTGACAGCCACCAGAAAGTCTGGTGCTGCCGTCCAACATCCCGCGCTCCGAAACCGACCTAATGAACTCCTCAGTGCTTTGAACGATGTCTCGACCGTAGTTGAATCGCATATCCACAATTTTCCGGGCAACATGGAAGATAAGCGGCACCGCTAACCTATCCTGGATCAGACGTTCCTGGTCAAAATACAAAACAGCCTCTAGGGGGCCGAGCCCGTTAAGGCGCATCCTCGCATGGTACATTGGATTGGGGTAGTAAGCCCCAGAGATCAGGTTGTTGACCGAGTTCATACCTCTTGCAATGTGCCCTCGAGTAAGCTTCACTAGGAAATTGTCCACTCTGATTAGGTCCGCCTTGTTGTACAGGACCTCATCGGAATAGATTTGTCTGTACTCAGACTCTGGAAGCGAAGGAAAGGCCTAAGGCAAGCCCTTTCAAACACCCGAATCCTTTCCATCGAGCTTGCCCGCACATTGAACCACACGGGACAACCATATGTAAGCATTGGCCGGATAAGGGCCGTATAGCAGATTACCTTCACCCTCGCATCGAGTTGGCTGTTGTAAAACAGTCTCTTTGCAACTCGGGCTCTGGCCAGAGCAGCAACTACAGTCTTCCCCGCTTAATTGAACCCACCATTTTGTCCGATTTTTTCGTTCAATTAAAGAAAACCCGCTTAATTGCTTATATAGTGCAATTAAACGAGATTTGCTTAATTGAGCCAGTAAGTCAATTAAACGATGCTGTATTCGAAAACTGTGATGAAAATGGGTCCGTTCCGATTTCTAGACCATCTGAAGTTTCAGATAAAGAGAGCATTCTGATTCGACAACAGCCTGAAATTTGACAGATGAGCAAGACAACTTTTTGTGAGGTAGTGGACTGGATTGTTAATCTAAAAATTCGTGTCTTATACTGATTTGAAATTTTTAAATATCCTGTCAGTTGAAAATTGTCACAAAACAGCTGTTATGTCGAACGTATTTTTACAAGATTGTTGAACTCTGGAATTAATTTTTTTCGTACTTGGACGAATATTGGTTTAATAGTTTAATTTTCATAATTTTATTGTATAATTCATTGATTTTGAAGTCTTCAGCAAATTGTTGAGATCAAATGATTACACTTAACCTGTGATATAAGTATGTTAACTGCTTTTGGAAAAGCGCATAAGTGTATGTATTACTTTCATAAAATGATATCTTCAGAGCAGTTCGTGTTTTATTATTGCGCCGATTTACAAGTTACAAAGCAACTCCAATGCGAGAACAGAAAGTAAAAATGTTGTTTTGACTTGGATGTCATATCTGACGTTGTCTTGCTTTTCAGTCAAGTTTCAGCGTTCCGTATCTAGCCTAGTCTATCTGAAATTTCAGATATCTAGAAATCAGAACGCACCCAAAAAGTTTTGTTGTCAAATGAATCGCGCTACCAGAATTGGAATATGACAAACTACAGCTCGCTGCCATCTGCTGTGAAAACAGCGCTCCCGAATTACTACAATTTGCCCATCTTTTTGTTATAATTTTTTGTTTGGTATATATTTTTATGATCAATTAAGCGGGTAAACCAATTATACGGGACTCAATTAACCGTGCAAATACGTGTATAACTTACATAGGAAATATTCGAGCCCACTTTTTTTGTTCAATTAAACGGGAAAACCAATTAAGCGAGGTTCAATTAAGCGGGGATCACTGTATATGTTTGTTAAAACACAGATACTGATCTACCCAGATCCCGAGGTATCTGACTACACTTAGACTCACTAAGGATTGCCCGTGCTGTCCCACGATTGCGAACTTTCGCCAATTTTTTCAGAATGGTTTCTGACTTCTGAAAGTTGATCTTAAACCTCGATCTTAGGACCTGATCTGTACGCAATAACATGGTGAAGAGAGCCTACGAGATCGCGCATGTAAATGTTGAATAGGATCGGGGAATTCACTGCACCCTGTTGCAGACCTATCTAACTTCGAATATACCAGCAGAAGTCACATTGCCATTTTTCACAATGAACCGTCTACTAGCCAGCATGTTACATAGCATGTACAGCAGTGGTTTGCTTATGCCCAACCTGCTCAACTTGTAAAAGAACCTCTCTAACCATACGGTCTCGAAGGTCTTGCATTTGTTCCATTGGATATCCGATGCCAGTTTAGACGCGGCATGTATTGTATCATGCCCCGCCTTGACGAAAAATTAGACAATTCTACTAAAATGGGCAATTTAAGGCTTGATTCCCTGGTAGTATAATGGACCCGTTGCAGCTTTTTTTTTCAGAATACTACAACTATTTATATAGTATAACATTTTATACAGTGTACCTTTTATTAAAATGTTTGAATAAATAACAATTATTTGCAATATTTGTTATTATAAAATCAATTATGCATGTTGTTGTTGCATCTGAGTGAGTTTTCAACCCTGACAAAAAAAAGACAAATAAAAATCAAGTGTTACCATCTTAGTGCTGAAACTTCTAGGTAAGCTCACAACGAAACAGATATCTAAAGTATGCATATTCTCTTGACATTATCAAGATAAGTATCTTTAAGTCCAAGGAACATTTAGTTATCGTTGTTTTTTCATTTTGCATAGATACCTATATGTGTACATACGGTACATACGTATGCATGTATATTTCATTATTTGTATGACAACGATTCAATATTACCTCACTCTTAAACGTTTTCTGTATATTTTTTACTTCCCACCTTCATAAGGGAAGTATTGCAATCGGCCAAAAAATAAAGTTCGAGATTTTAACAGAGCTTCACATTACGATATACTAGAAATCATTTGCAACCATTTTCGAAGTGATGTCTGTGTGTGCGTGTGTGCGTATGTGTGTGACAATTTTTTTCTCCTTCGATATCTGGAGAACGGAACAACGTACGATCTTGCGTTTTTTTTGTTTGTTTTATTTGTCTAAATGAAACTTAGAGCTGATTAGATTTTGAGCAAAATCGGTCTAGCGGATGCTGAGATATTTGAAGAAATGCTTTAAAAAAAGGTGTGCTGGACAACAAGCACGTTGTGGTGTTATTGGAAATAATTTTCGCTTTTACATAACGCAATACCAGGTGGGAAGTACAGGACTGGGCCCCCAGTCAAATTTTTTTAACTTAATCCCAATACAATCGACATTGACATTAAACTTGAATTTGTATGTGTGCTACATTAGGAGTAGTTGAAGTTGTAAATACAGGTTTTGTGAGCGGTTTCCTTGTAAAGTAGTAAAGATTGTGTGAT
Organism: Criorhina ranunculi; assembly: GCA_951813785.1. Classification (NCBI taxonomy): domain Eukaryota; kingdom Metazoa; phylum Arthropoda; class Insecta; order Diptera; family Syrphidae; genus Criorhina; species Criorhina ranunculi. Next base: position 20,116,010 of record OX638383.1, read on the forward strand.
ATTTTTATATTAACAGAACGCTCATATTTATTCGTGTGAATTTTATGCAATTACACTAGTCAGTTTATTTTGCTAAAGAATGCTGAAAGTTTCACTTAGTATAACAGAATTGGTTTTGATCTTCACACTAAATATTTGTTAAAATACAATCACAACTAACGAGCTAGGCTGTGTGTATGAAGGGATTCTAATTTTTACATAAATGACTTTTCACATAAATCGGGCGCAATTCCATTATTTACACGGATGATGTCGGTCTTGAGCTTCTCAATTGTTTTGGTTTATTGATTGATTTCTCACATCCCCACAAGAAAAAGTTTAACGGCGTCAAATGTTGGGGCCTATTGATTTTACCATTTCTCGAAATTATGGTAACTTTGAAGTAATCTTGATTTATAGCCCGGAACGTCGTCTTCTTGGAAGAACATGCCGGTAAACAAAGATCACTAATCAACGTGCTTTACCTTCCGCTGTTGATAATTGCCTCTCTTCCTTGTTTATCTTCTAGAAAGAACGGACCGATCACGCCAACAGAATAAAACACACACCAAACAATGGACACCATAAGATCTCGGGCGGATTATTACCCCATAAATCCGGCAATTTGTTTATTGACGTCACTATTTGACCCAAGGTGCGCTTCATGATTTTTTTTTTTTAATATTGGGATCCGTTTCTAAATTTTCAAGCACCGAACCAATGAAGGATTGGGGCAGCACCTACTCGTTCGACTTATGCGTTAAATGGATCCCATGCGAATGAAGGCGTATAATATCTACTAGTAATATCAACTTGTTGTGCGTTGTCGAAACTTTCATCAGTAAGTTTTTGGAAAAAATCTGTTTGTGAACATAGCCAGTGGGTACATTCATAGATCTATCCCCCTACTGGAAAACCCTTTGCATGCAAATAATGAGCCCTTTACAAGCATAACTGAGTTTACTTCAGATCTTATGAAACAAATATAACGGGTCACCCCTTATTAAGCTTATCGGCTGAAATACACTTCAGAAGACACAGCAAGACTATCTGGAAAAAGAACGGCCTGACGGTAGTGGTATTGATTCCATCTGGAAAATAGATGGAATCAATAGATGGACAACGTTCACTTCCCACATAAGCTCTAAATGCGGCTCCCATCTTCAAAGAAGTCATGCTGACCAAATGGATTACTTATTTCATAATCAATACTGACTCCTGTGCTCCAGATTGGCCCCAATGGTCTCTACCTTGTCAAACAAAAAAACCGCAACACAATTTTTAAGTCAGCTCACCTTCCCAACTCTGTTAATACTATTCCCAAATTCTCAATTTCGCTTCACCATCTTTGCCTTACCTAAAACCAAGCTTTCCTTAAATTTATTAAGTCGATTACATCTGCCCTATTTATTTCCACCATAAACCATTTGTCTTCCCAATGCAATCCGATTTCTTAAAAGGTTAATCTGTACAAAAAAATGTTTTTTTTTTGTTTGGAGTTACCAACATTTCTTAGAATTCAATGCCAGCAAATGTAAAAATATATTCTTATCCTGGAACATCCATTCATCAACTCCACTTTTGACTTCATCAAGCGCTGTTCAGCCCTTACATTACAAAATGCCCAGTAGAAAATCGGTTTCGGCCAAGGGTCGAGAATGATCCATTTGAAACCGATAAGCCTTGTAAGTACAAAGCTACAAAATAGTCACACATTTGCATATATGCCAATACGACTAGAAAGCCTATGCACTGATTTGCATGAAGGAATAAATCTGAAGGAGCACTTCCAGCTGATTTTTAAATAGAATCACAAAGAGAGAGAGAGAGAGTGATAGGGTAAAAAGAAACCCCAAATACAGTTAAAGAGGAAGTTCATCACCTTATCCGTTTCGATGGCTTGCTTCTAACTCGAAAGACAAATCAGTGCCGTCCGGAGGTCAACATTTTTTTCGCAATTCTTTCCTAGCGTAGTGTTATTTATTTGTTTTGAAGAAATCCAGTTCTTGCCACTTACACAGTATATATGTATGTACACATATACGTGCATCTGTCTGCTAGTCCTCTCTAGGCACAGCCAACAGGTCGCATTTTTTGGAAATTCATTTTTTTCAGATGGTATCCAAAGTTTCCGTGTCGTATGAACGTATGAACGCTACTATCCATTTGAAAGTTACTCGCGTCATGCTTAGAATTTCCCTCTTGGTGCAACCGATACACATTTTCGTTGAAATTTTGACTTATCCGCAATTTAACACGCTTTCCCACATTCTCATATGTTTATTCTTTACCATTCCTCTATTTAGGGCAGCTTATAATTCAAGATTCTGAAACTCTGAGCCTGACCCCTGCTTGACTAGGTTACTCGCCTTTTTGTATCTTTTAATGCCTGCTCAAGCCCAGTAACAAATAATTTTGAATTGCTTAAACATTTAATTTTTGAACACATTCCATTGCCAATGACGCGTTGCCTCTGGTCTGCTCCATGGGTTTGATCACTGTTTGGTTGTCCTATGTGATCAAGAGGATCTTCACGCAAGCGGTCTAATGCGTGTAGTAGTTCAGACATTTTGACTTAATATACTAAAAGGTTTGTCCTCAGACCGATATGGCCTACCAGATTCAGATTCCCAAAGCGAGCTATCGTTCTGTGGTAACTTTCAATAGCCTTTAATTTAATTTTTCTTTAGATCAAGAATGTCCATAGCTCGTTCCGCGCCAGTGCCTTTTGGCATCTTGGTTCTTATCGTATTCTCAAATAAGGGTCCCAAGGGTTGGTGTCATGCGTATAGCACCAGCTTTGTCGACGTACTCTATAAAAACGCTTCTTGTGGGTTATAAGTAGTGTCTGTAGACTTATTTGAAACACCAAGTTTAAAAATTCCACTCTCTCTTCTTATCAGCAAAAGCTATCAATTGTATATTCTTCAACATACCTACCGCAAAGTAATTGCTAAAAATTAAGTCACAACAAATTTAAATATTTTCTGTATGCTTTTATATTTCTATTTAAAATTCTAAGTGGTGTCTTGGCGGGTAATCAGAAGCGAATAAAGCAAAGAAAAAATAAAAATGGAAGGGTAACATAACAGAAAACGAAATAAGTTAATTTTTTCCCCCCATTTGAATGTCACACAGACTGTTGCTAATTTATTAATAAGTAAGCAGTTGTCTTGCTGGCTTTGCTTAAATTTGTAATTTTCTTGCCGTGTAAGCAAAGTTCTCGATTATACTTTTTTGTACACCTGTGATTAATGGATTGCCAAAATGTAAACTTGTTCTTGTTTGTCATATCACTTAGATGCAAACGTCATTAATTCGGAAATGTTTAATATGTTTTGGCATTTTATCAAAAATCTGTTGACAGCGACCAGCTTCAAAACTGAACCTGATCTAAAGCGCCCTACACACGATCAATATTACTTGACAAGTATTATTGACGTGTTTTTTTGTCAAGTAACATTGACGAAAAATAGCCACCACACGTATCAATGAACATTGTCAATTTTTTTGCGTAAATTCTGTTTAGTCGTTTCGTATATGTCAACGAGAATGGACAATAATTTGTATCTGCTTGCAACCGGTGCTGCAGCGAGTGTAATAATATTAAATAATATTCCGATGATTTTACTTTCCACAAACACTCATTTTCGCAATATATTTGTAAAGGTTCTTTCATTAAGCGCTTCAGATCTTTAAATTTAGATAAAACAAAGTGTGTGTAAGATATCATCGAAAGGCCTATCGATGCCATTATGTATGGAATATATGTAGGATTCTGATTTAATAATCAACTCAACACTCTGACTCATTTATTGAAACTTCATTTATTGACAAAATATCTTCACACAATGTATTACACGTTCGGCTTAGTGGCCCTCACTCTACTTCTAACGATTACAACTGCCTCGTTCGGTGGTTGTTCTACGATTGATTGTTTTCGCTCTTTTAGTTCTTCTTCGTCCCCTTTTGTCTTGATTGTCTGTTAGTACTTGTGTGTGTATTGGTTCGTTTGTCGCTCGATCGTTGTTGTTCGTATGCTTGGATATTTACTCCGTTGTTTGTGTGCCGTTGGTTATGTTGCGTCCTGTTAGGTTCTGTGGCGTGATGTACGTCGTATATTGTCTGTAGGGTATCGTCTGTCTGTCTGGTCCCAATCCCACAATCGGCTATCCTGACGATTCATTCGCCCTCGAATGGCGGGTTCCACCTCTTCATGTTCTCTGCCACCGTGTTCGTTGTTTGTGGTCCCTCATGGGTTCCCACTTTTATCAACTCATAGCGTCCATGGTTCAGTTGCTTCACGATCTTATAGGGCCCGAAGAACTTAGGCCTTAACTTCATTCCGGTCCCAAACTGCGTGCGCTTAATGGCGACTAGCTCGTTCAGTCGGTAACCTCTTTCCGGCATCCTCTTCCGGTCGAAGAACTTCTTGTTTTCTCTCTGCACTGCTGCTATATTTTCACGAGCTTCTTCCCGAATTGTATCCCTGTCAGCGTCTAGTTCACGGATGTTTTCTTCGTTGATCAATTCCCGAAGGTCTGGGTACTCGGCCACTCGCATATCCAACCCGGTGAGTATCTTGAACGGACAATATCTGGTACTTCTCGACGGGGTGTTATTCAGCACTTGCTGGACTCTGTTCACATGACGATACCAATTCTGATCGTTGCCGCTACATGCTTTGGTTAACATTGGCACGATGATCTTGTGGATTCTCTCCACCTGACCGTTTCCACGCGGAACTCCCGTTGCAATCACCAAGTGTCGGATGTTTTCGTCTCGGCAATAGTCGCTGAATGCATTCGACGTGAACGCCGCTCCCCTATCGGAGATGATTCTCCTCGGATTTCCGAAAATGACTGCCTGCCTCTTCAACCTCTCGATGACCTCCTGAGATCCGGTACTCTTCGTTGGATGAAGCCAAACGAATTTCGAGAATGCGTCTACCACGACCAGTATGTGATTGTATTGTTTGTGCGTCTGCTCCATTGGTCCAAGGTGGTCGATGTGGTAAGTACCCAACGGTCGATCTTCCTTCCCGATCGGTTGCAAATAGCCCTCCTTCTTGCCTGCTTTAGATTCCGCTATCAAACACCTTACGCAACTCTTTACCACGGTTGCCGCCTTCGTCGCTAGGTTGGGGATATAGAACGACTTTTCCACCAGGTCCTGCGTCTTCTTACTGGAGTAATGTCCTTGTTCATGCGCAATGCCAATTACCTCCTTTTCCATCGATGTTGGTACTACGACAAGTTCTTTTGCGGGATCTTTGTGTAGAATGCCTGCTTTCATGAAGAAGTCTTCGTACTCGTTGTCCTCTAGAATCTTCCTCACCGCTCTTGTCCAGTCGTCCTGTAGCTGCGCCTCCGTAATACGATGATGAATTGAGTCCTCCACTAAAAGGCAAGAGACCCTACTTAGCGCGTCGACGTGACTCATCCTGGAGCCTGAACGATGTTCTATTTCGTAGTCGAATTCCTGAAGGAACATCGCCCATCTTGACACTCTCAGGGGAACATCCTGTTTTCGCATTGTCATCGCGAACGCGTTGCAATCAGTCACAATTTTGAGCTTCGTTCCCAGGACGTATATTCTCCATTTCTTGAGAGCCTCTATTATCGCTAGCACTTCCAGCTCGTACGAGTGGTACTTCTCCTCGACTGGGGTGGTCTTCCGGCTCATATATTGGATTGGGTGAAATTGTCGATCTTCCGCGTCCATCTGAAGCAACACAGCGCCGTAACCAAACTTGCTAGCATCTGCGTGGATTTCCGTTGGTGCTTTCGGGTTGAACAGCCTAAGGACCGGTGCTTTGATTAACGCCGTCTTGAGCTGTTGGAACGCCACCAACTGTTCGGCCCCCAGCTTGAACTTGACATCCTTTCTCAGCAGATCTGACAATGGCCTCGCTATGACAGCAAATCCTTCGATGAATCTCCGGAAGTACGAGGTCAGCCCTAAGAATCGTTGGAGCGTTTTCTTATCGACTGGCACCGGGAACTCTTCAACTGCTTTCGTCTTCTGGACTGATGGACGGATGGCATTATCTTCCACTACATACCCCAGGAACTCGATCCGTCTCTTCAAGAATTGGCATTTCTGCCATTTTATGCGTAGACCATGCTCTGCCGCTACCTGTAGCACCAATTTCAACTTCTCGATTCCTTCCTTCTCATTTTCCGACGGGATCACCAAATCGTCCACATACACTATTATCACTCCTGTCTGGATTAATGTCCGGAACACCGCGGAAATGTATCTCCCGAATACTGCCGGTGAGTTGGAGATTCCGAAAGGTACATACCGGAACTCGTACTGGCCTTCAGGAGTTACGAATGAGGTGTACTTCTGTGATCCTGGTTCCACTGGTACGTGGAAGAAACCGTTCTCAAGGTCCAATGTTGTGAAAACCTTTGCTCCCTGAAGTCGTTCCAGCGCGTCGTCAATGAGGACCATCGGAAAATTGTCTCTTATAATCTTCACGTTTAGTTTCCGGTAGTCACAGCATAGTCTCTTCGTCCCATCTTTCTTCGCCACCAGCACTATGGGCGAGGCATACTCGGACGTACTCGGCTGTATTATCCCTTCCTCCAACCACTGATCGATCTGGGCTCGCACCTGCTTCTGATCCGCCGGTGCTAATCGTCTACATCTTTGATAGACTGGTACGTCGTCCTTAAGGATTAGCTTCATTTCTACGGGTGACGCTTGACTTCTTACCGGGGTATATTCCGTTATCAACTTCAACAGCGTACTCCTTACGCCCTCTTCCACGTGGTCCAACTCCATGCTCGGCCCGCTTATAAAAGCCTCGTTGCCCGCTGACAAGCATATCATTCCAAACTCTCTACCTAGCTCGAAGGTTTCACTGCGCCTCTCAGCGCTACCGCGGCCTTCACCCGCTTCGCTCACCCTAGCCGCAACGCTCCGGTTGCCCTCACCTACGCTGCCAACGGTAACTGTACGGCCTTCGCCAACTTTCAATTCAACCTCTTCTTGGCCCACCAAGTCTTCTACACTTCGCCTCCGCCTGAACTCGGCGCCTTCCGCTGTGATCATTAGATCAACGTTGCTCAGAACATCGTTACCGATTACCGCCGAATACTGCATGTCGCATTCTCCTACCACATGGAAATTCACCCGTAACTCTACCCCATCCACCTCCAAGTCTGCCCAGAAACTTCCCCTCGTGATGATTTTGTTTTGTCCAATCCCGCTTAAACTTCTCTTGTCTGGGTTTAACTCTACTGGACCCATCATTAACAAGCTGTCATACCGGAGAAGACAAAGGTCGCTCCCGGTATCCAATAATGCGGACACGCTGGCTCCTCTTATCAGGATAGACTTAAATATTCTATTGGACCCGCTTGCGAAACAAATCCTGGCTTCCGGTATAGGTTCCACTCCGTTGCCCGATAATGCAGCGCGAACGTTGTTTCCCCTAGGCCTGATCTGTTGTTGTGACGGTTGGTTCGTCCTCCCACACTCAGCCGCTCTATGACCCGCTTGTCCACACCTGAAGCACCTAAACGTTCCAGCCCTACAATCTCTGGCGATATGCCTGGTGTCGCCGCATCGAAAACATGCTCTCTCACCTCTTTCCCTTTTCACTGTTGGCGGACCGCTGGCCGACGTCGAAGAGTGTCCGCCTGATGGCGTCCGGTAGCTCCCTCTCGAGCTTGATGGCTCTTGACTGGGGCCCCGTAGCTTTTCATACACCTTCAGCTGACTCTTGAGCTGGTCGATGGTCTCGGCCTGGTAGAGCACTGACTTATTTTGCCTTGAATCAGGGATTCCTTCGGTGAAATAATTTATTACGCTCTCTTCGTCCAGTTCGATGGGTTTGCCGATCTCCAACAGGCAATAGAGATACTCTCGTAGTGACTCGGACGGCTTCTTGCGCCGATTCCTCAGAAGAAGGTGAACGTCAGCAGCTGACAATCGAGTCCCAAACTCAGCTTTGAGTGCCCTTTTCAGTTCCCGCCAGCCCCTGACTCCCGCTAGGCTTCTAACGTACAGCTTCGCGGCTCCCTTGAGCAACTGCTTTGCGTATATGAACTTCTGGAGATCGTTCCAGTTGACGGCGACTGCGTTCTCTTCGAACTCCTGGATCCATTGGTCAACGTCTGGGCTTCCCGTTCCGTCGAACGCTGACAGAGAATCTTCGATGTCGCGCAGGGTAAAAATTCCTCCTGCTGCCGCCGCCCTATATGTTGCCACTGAATCCCCACTTTCGCTCTCGTCTCGATCGCAACCTTCCCCGTCTTCGCCGCCGGATAGCCCATAGTGTTCGAGGAGTCTGTCCTGAAGTACGTTCTTCCGTCCTGTTGTAGGTAAGTTCAGTTCGGTCAGTGTCTCCTTAAGTCCGTCCACTGTTAATGCAAGTAACGTCTCTCTCTCCATTTCCTTAACAAAAGTTAATACCTACTTTAACAATGTAGTTTACAAAACTTATAGATATAGTGGTTAAAGATGATAATTAATTACAAAAAATACGCAGTTGCCAAGAACTTTACATCAAAACTAGTTAGAACAAAACAAAAAATGCTACTTAGCTAACTGCTGCTGCAACCGCTATCTCTTTATTCGCCCCTTCACAGTCGATTCGGATGAAATGTTGCTGCAAACCGTTGTCTTCGTTCACCGTCCCTCTCGCACACGTGTCTGGACGCGACACTTTCGGCTCCGGATTTCTTCCTCGTTGGGGCAACCACCCACGGTTCGGCTTTTCCTTTTTGTTTTTTAGACGACACCGGGTTTAGTGACACCAATGCATCTGCACACTTTACTTTGCCGACCGCTATTAGGATGATGCCCTTTACTAGTTCTTTATTTTTTTTTCTTTTTGACTATCCCAGTTCAACCGGCTTAATGGCGCCGTTGTAACTGCGCACACCACAATGTACAATCGCACGATGAATTTCGGGGTGGGTTATTCTATTTTTTTTTCACACAGAAAAGATCACTTCTTTCCACTTCACCCTTTGTCTTTTAAACAGTTTCACTTCTCTTTTTGTTTTGTTAATTCTACTTTGTTTTTTAAATAATCCGGGCGAGGATTTGATTATCCACAGAATATCCCGGACGAGCCCCCAATTTGTAGGATTCTGATTTAATAATCAACTCAACACTCTGACTCATTTATTGAAACTTCATTTATTGACAAAATATCTTCACACAATGTATTACACGTTCGGCTTAGTGGCCCTCACTCTACTTCTAACGATTACAACTGCCTCGTTCGGTGGTTGTTCTACGATTGATTGTTTTCGCTCTTTTAGTTCTTCTTCGTCCCCTTTTGTCTTGATTGTCTGTTAGTACTTGTGTGTGTATTGGTTCGTTTGTCGCTCGATCGTTGTTGTTCGTATGCTTGGATATTTACTCCGTTGTTTGTGTGCCGTTGGTTATGTTGCGTCCTGTTAGGTTCTGTGGCGTGATGTACGTCGTATATTGTCTGTAGGGTATCGTCTGTCTGTCTGGTCCCAATCCCACATATAACATCGTTCAAATGTCCGCCGCGGCTTCTCTAGGTGGCGCCCATCCGAAATGTCCAATTTTCCATGACTCTAACGCATAAATAAGGCTGAATTTGACCGATGGCATGGGTTATGTTGGCTTTGAGGGCCGCTGTTGTTTGTGGCTTATTCGCATAGACCTGCGACTTCAGAAAACACCACAAGAAAAAGTCAAACGGGGTCAAATCGCACGATCTCGGTGGCCAGTTCACATCACCTCCACGTGAGATGACCATGCCCTCGAATCGCTCGTGCAGAATTTCCAATGTGGCGTGAGCTGTGTGGCACGTAGCGCCGTCCTGTTGAAACCACATGTGGTTGGTGTCCATATCATCCAATTCAGGCCAAAAGAAGTTGGTAATCATCGACCTATAGCGCTCGTCGTTGACGGTGATGGCCTGGCCAACGTCGTTCTCAAAGAAATATTGACCGATGACGCCGCCAGCCCAAAATCCTCACCAAACAGTGGTTTTTTCGGGATGCATTGGACGCTCTTGGATCTCATGTGGATTGGTATCGTCCCAAATTGGACCCATTACCCATTCATCCAGAAACCTCACCTCTGAAGATGATTTTTCGATGAAAATTAGAGTCAGTTTTCAACTGCTCCAGAGCCCAGTCAGCGAACACTCGTCCCTTTAAAATGCCCGTGTACATTGCCGAAAATCAGACATCTTGCTTTCACAAATGAAAACATTGACAAGTAACATTGATGCACCCAACACATTATCAATTTTATGTGAATGAAAATTGACGAAAACCAAATTAGTTTTGGTTTTCGTCAATGTAGCAAGGTTACTTGACAAGAACATTGAAGAGCACACAAACGATCAATGTTACTTGAACGATGACTCATTCAAGTAATATTGAAAAGTAACATTGATCGTGTGTAGGGCGGTTAAGAGTAAGAATTTTTCCTTTTTTTAGAAACAACAATTAGATATTAAGAAGCAAACTATTGTGCTAGCTTCCTAATGGGATTGATAAAAATCTAAACGATTCTCAAGTTACCCGGACTTTTTTCGGAACTAAACTTGTCATGCCCTATGATATTGTTTAAAAATCAGCCGATCGATTACTAAACAAAATCACAATTCGCGTCTTAAAGAGTGCTGCTATTCACGCGACATTTGCATTTGTGAAGGCGATAGATAGGTATGTAGAAGGCGAACATCTCAGTACCAGTGTAGAATAATTAATCACTGATTGCTACTGTTCGATACAAGTTCATACAAATTTTGTTGTTGTTTTTGCTTTGTTTACACTTGTAAAAAGCTTGAGTAAGCAAAACACTGATGACTCAAGAGCACCAAACACGAACGTGCAACAGGCCATTGTGTAAGCTTTAACATCCCATCACGATCAGCTATCATCATGAGCCGATAAAAAATAAAATCATGGACAATAGGGTATTTGAGTGCATTATGTTATTGCAAAATGCATGTGCATGTGCGTGGCCATGAGTTGCAGAAATGCAACAACAACATGAATCGAAACGAACGGCAAAATCCGCTCATACTGCAATTAACGCATTTTCTTGTTGTGCTCTACAATCGCTGATCAGTGACGTCGATTGAGTGTTTAACTCTCTTTCTTGTTGTTCTTGGTTCGAGATATCTTTCAGAATCAGTTTGAGCGGGTGAATGTATTTTTTCGTGCACAAGGCCGTCTCTGTTAACAGTCAACGACTGACTGTTGGTCAATTGCGTATGCGTACATTGTCGCCTTTATGGATTCCCCGATCACCATCATCATCAGCATCATACTCATCATCATAATCGTCATCACTGACAAGGGAGCAATAAAGGTGATATGGACTATGGAGCGTATTTCCCGGTATCTCTTTTGAATTAATAATGAACAACGTTGATGCGTGTCTGCTATTTATCGAATTGCACAGAATAACCGCTCTAAGTTAAGTTTAGCGATCGTTGATTGAGCTCCAATATTGTGGAACCCTTTTGTTGTGCGGATACAGGTTTGGCGGGTCTTTGTTTCGCTCTGTTATCTTTGGTTGGTCCATAAAATCAATTTAAGTTTCGGGTGTGATTTAACCATTAATTTATTCTGGGAAAAGCTTTTTTTACTGCAAAGTTCGATTTGGGCAAAGATAATAAAAATTTAAAATGTTTGTACCTAGAACGCATGACATCCATTTATAGATTATAATTATGGTTGTCTAATGTACTTAACACAGAGGCTACCACCCAAGTTTTTATGACAATTTCTATAGTGCCTATACTTTTTGATTTATGAGCCCAAAGTACACTGAAGCAATTAGCAATTTAGTGCAGACACATTGAATCATATCGGCATTTTGTTTGACTTTAAGCGAAGTCATTAATACGAGACAAATTGTGGGTTAGTTCTAAGTAAAGATATATGTACATGTAAGGAAGTATTAGACTTAGCAATGTGTACCAAGAAGAACCTTATCACTTCGAGCCTTGCTTGCCGACTATAAAAGGAACAAGACTGAGTGATGAATACAACACAAGCCTCGAAGAAAAAGACTAGTTTTAACAACGTCTATGTCATCTGTTCAGAGTACGAACACTTAACGTAAAGCCAATGTATTAGCCAAGATCCATGCCTAAAAAAAAAAAAAAAAGATCTTCTGTGGTGACTGCTACCAACCACGATTAGACTGCCACCACGTACCTACTTGTGAGCGATTACAAAAAGAAAAGAAAAGAAGATGCCACTAAAACTTATTCTATTCATGCTCTACGCGAAGACCGACGATCTAAGCTTTGTGCTTGAGCTAAGGATTTTAACCTCATTTCGACACCCATTTTACTAGTTTGGGTTTTAGTATTGCGACTTGGCTATAGATGTTCATATATGTCAATGTTTCATCTCAGAGTTATTACTGAGGTTAAGTGTGTTGGCAATAGTAAGCAGTCACCTCAACCTATTACTCAGGATAGTTCTCTTGAAGCCTCGGTTATAGTCAAATGAATGGTACCTCAATACTGTTTGTCTGATCCTGATTGGTCCATATCAGTGTGGCTTTAGGCCAGGAGAGTTCCCCGTCGACCAAATTTCCACCCTACGGCAAATCTTGAAAAAAAACCCAAGAGCTTCAAATCGATACCCTCCACGTTTTCATCGAAGTCGCGTAGATATGACAGTATTTATAAAGATGAGCTATACAAAGAAATGTCTAGCTTAAGCATTCCTTCCCAACTCATCCGATTGTGCAGGATGACAATGGAGAATGCACGCTGCTCTGTCAAGGTCGATAAAGATCTTACCGAGGCATTTGATATCAAAAAAGGTTTCAGAAAAGGCGACGTGCTGTCGTGAACTTCGTTCTTGAAAGAATTATAAACAACGACTGAGGTGGCTGGGTCATAGAGAGGATGAACACCAATGCTCCACGCACGAGGAACAGCGCTGTAGAGGAAGACCGCGACTCAGGTGACGCACGCAAGTGGAAGGGGACCTCAACCAACCTGGCGTGCGAGGCAGCTAGCTTAATATCGAGCTGAGTGGAGACGCTTGTTGGTTGAGGCCCAGGTCCACCCCGGACTATAGCGCCAGCTTCATCCATCCAATGTCGTAAACATTTGTGTAGCATTTTCTTTTTTTTTCGAACGTTCCGAGATATCCCGTTACATCAAAAGTATGCAAGCGAAAGTTCAATAATATTACGACCGTATTTACCACCCTGAACTTTAACGTCGAAAATCTGCATCCAAAATCGACCGCAACAACTGACGTGTTACGATAGACAACTACTAAGGCTCTGTCAACGATATAAGCGCAGAGATCAAGCATAGATCAATCAATCACTGTAAATACAACGCGTAAGGCAGCTTGCATATGACCCCTGAAGCTCCCACTTGAAAATTTTTTGAATCAACTAGCGAAGAAATACGCAACAAAAAAACTCGTTTTCGATGGGGTGTGCAAAACAACTAACTTAGGGTTCGCAACTAAAAACAACTGCTTTAAGGGTTTTGTTGGTTGAGCCTAGCATCTAAATAACCTAAAATATGACTCACAATTCGTAAATAAACCATTAATTTAAAACACATTAGTTATTTCGTAAGTAATGAATTCATCTCTAAACAAAGTATTACAGTCAAGTTCAAGTTCATAAGTAGTACATACATACTTGTCGGTAATTGTTGAAGTTGGTATTTTTGACGTTATTTCCGGAAACAGTTTGGTCAAGTGTCAAATTTATTTGACATGCTTTCTATGCTAGTGTGTATCTACACTTAATAATGTGAGTTTTAATCACGTCGTATGTCGTATATGCAAATCTCTAGAAAAGAAATTGAAGTGCTGCACTTAATTCAGGATGCATATGAACTCTGATTTAGAGTTTCGGGCAAAGTCTTTTTTGGCATCACTAAGGACGCTGTCCTAAATAGTTTATTGCAACGGAGTGATGGAAAATAAAAGTGAGTGACGTGTTTTACGAATGAACAGACAGTCCGACCAGAACATTAGCGCAAAGTATCCAATTTTGCGGCGGTGTTTAAAAGAAGGAATCCGAATGGAAATGGATGAGTCTAAATGCTTGCCAATAAACACGATCAAAAGCGTATTGTGAGGGCTTCCACCCTAAATGCCTGTTATATTCAAGTTTCGGACGAATGAACAACACATTAGCTGCTACTCAAATAGCATCGAAGCTTGTCAAGAGCTGTCGCGAAGAGCTTAAGGTTCTTGGTATGCAGCACAATGTAAAACTCTGCTGGGTCCCTGGTCACAGCGGAATACCAGGTAATGAAGCAGCTGATGAATTGGCCAGACCGGGAAGAAGCAGATTGGGCAAACCTCCACTCTGCAACCTTAAGGCCAAAATCGAACAAAGGTCATTAAAAGATGCAAACAACAGATGGAAATTACTCACAACCTGTGAAATATCAAGAAGGCTATGGTCAGAGTACAACAAAATGAAAACCAGCAGACTCCTGCAAAAGGACAGGAAACTTGTCAATGCTGGTAGGAATGCTAACTGGCCATAACATGCTGAAATACCACATGAAAAAACTGCGTCTGAGCGATGATGACATCTGCAGAGGGTGCGGTGATGAAGAGGGCCATGAGGACACTTCCCACTTCCTCTGTCACTGCCCAAGCCTCTATTAACTCAGAAACAAAATCCTGGGAACATTTTTCTTCGACCATATCGATGAGTTGTCAGATGGATCACCGTCGAAAATACTCAAATTCGTCAGAACGTCCGGATGGCTAGAAAACAGACTGTAACACCACGGTAGGAAACAAAACCATGGGTATCACAATGGGTCCACATGGACCTAAGTGTGATGAGGATACAACTATTCTCATCAGCCCGCTAACCTAACCTAACCTAACACCTTTAGCAGCATCTGTAATCTACTGATTTCATGAAAGTCCGGGCTAATGCGCCTTTCAATGTGATAGTTGAGTTCGCTTTACATTCGACATGCAAACATTAAAGAATAATCGAAGTCAAAAATGACATCATTCGCGAAGAAAAAGATTGAATTGCGAGTAAGAAAGCGGTCATAAATAATAAAAAAAAAATTGTGGAAAGTGGACTGAGCCTTGATGAACATTCCGAGAAGACAGTACCTATATGTTTAACGTTTTTTTACGAGGGCGCTCAAGCACAGCATTAAGGAGAATACGGATTCCAAAGGCTTTTACTACTGGGCATAGGAGTCGTACGCAGCACCAATTGAATACACTTTATTTTTACTTCATACCACATGCCCACAGATATGTATGTACAATCATTTTTAAGTGATTGAGAAAGTAATCAAAGGCCGCCGTAGCTTAGCCGTTAGTTCATTAGACTGCTAAGCGAGAGGACACACGTTCGAAGCTCAAAACAACCAAACGTTTTTTCTGTCATGAAAAAGCTCTCAATCCGCAGTTCTGAGTCAGCAATAAAGCTGTAGGTCCCTTCTGTTCGTACGAAAAATATAACACACACAACATGAATGGTTGCGAGAAGCTGGGCCCTCCTGATCCTGACTCTCTACGAGCTATTGCGCCAAATATTTGTTTTGTTTTTTGAAAGTAATCAGACGATGTTTGCGTCGACTTCACTGCTTGAAATTCATTGAACTTTTACACGCGATCATACGCATTGCACAATCAAGCATGCACGATCACGAAGTTGCATGTTTGATTTCAAAAAATGTTGACGCTTTTAGAAAAAAGGGTGAAGGAAAACTTCACAAAAAAGGGGTGAGGGAAATCTTGACACTTCGCAGCGCTGTTGGCGAGGCATATCCAGGATAGAAAATCGATCGGTTTCGACTATACAAGTACCTTTCATGGATAGGTAATGGTTCAAGGTAAGGGTTTGCCTTAGGTGACAGAATACCACATTGAGTTTTGAACGCATTTGATTTCACTCCGTTAGGTGAAATTTATTTTATTATGCTATCAAGATTTTAATGAGTTTAACAAACGTTGCCATTCCTCTTCTATGTTTAAAGAGCTGGGACATGAGTAAAGGAACGAAAATGAAAAACTGGGGATCTAAGATAAGTTGAATTGAACTACCCAAATGGTAGTTTCTAATTCATTGAAAAAAATTGACTGGAGAGCCAGTCCTGTACTTCCCCTCGTATTGCGTTATATCAAAGTAAAAATCTAATATACACCACAACGTGCTCGGGTTGTCCAGTACATCTTTTTTAGAGGCATTTCGTCAAATATCTCAGCCGATCTGATATCTTGACCGATTTTGCTCAAAATCTATTCAGATCTAAGTTTTGTGCTGTCATCACATCCACAACAAACAGATCCAGAACTGTTAAACGCTGCAACGACGAGCTTAAGGCACTTAGCGCTAACCATGACGTCACACTCATTTTGGTTCCGGAACATAAGGGCATCCATGAGAATGAAAAGGCGGACGAGCTCGCAAGAGTAGGCTCTGAGATGGATCTGATAATGGCCGATGACTCAATCATTCCCCCATTAGAACTTACAAAGTCTAGCATAACCAAGAAATCCATAAAACTCGCGCACGAGAGATGGATTTCACTCACGACATGCCGCACGTCAAGAATACTCTGGACAGAACTTAATAAGAAAAAAACAAAGGAACTCATCGCACTCAACAGAAGTCACCTATCACTTCCTATAGGTATTATGACAGGTCTTTACTTTTTTTTTATTTTATATAATTCACTATCGCTAAAGGGGTTATGATGCTTATAATGCTATTCACACAGCGCTTGTTAGTGGCCCACCTAAAGAGAATGCGTTTGAGTACCACGGAACTATGTGGAGGATGTGGCGACGCAAATGCTGAGAAAGACACATTCCACCTCCTATGCGAATGCCCAAGCCTCAGCAGAAACAGGAAGACAACCCTTGGAGAACATTTCCTCAATGATCTGGGCGAACTGTCGAGCAAGTTACCGAGAACAGTCTTACAATTCCTTCGGAACTCGGGTTTGTTCGGGAGGCCAACTGATAAATATAATAATCTGCGTTTTATCTATTTTAGGTATACCACATCAGGGAACACAATGGATCCATTGAGTGCAGCCACCCCTACAACCTACCTACCTACCTAAGTTTCATGTTGACAAAATAAAACAAAAGAAAAACCACATGATCGTACGTTGTTCGAAAGCCAAACAAAATTTCACCCACACACACGCACACACAGACATCACTTCGAAAATGGGTACAAATGATTTCTAGTGTACCATAACGTGAAGCTCTGTTAAAATCTCGGAATTCTCGGATTGTAAAACTTTCCCTATGGAAGTGGGAAGTAGTAAAAAGATACAACGGTGCCTTGAAATATAGAGGAAAATAATACCGCTTTTATCAGAGGGATGGAGAGATTTTCAGTGGTTTCCGCTTATAACGAACTCGAAGGGACCGACCAAATTGGTCCGCTTCGTCAGTTTCGGTTCGAAGACATTTTCTTTATTTTAAGCGCAAAAAGTGTTCGTTATATGCGAAAGTTCGCTTTAAGCAGGTTCGCTATATGAGAAAATTATAATCCATAGTTCTTATGGGATATTGATTAGGACTGGGTGAAATGGTTCGTTCAAAACGAAAGTTCGCTTTAAGCGATCACCACCGTATTTTAATTTTATTTCACATCCCCAGTGGACCATCAGATCACCATACTTTCATTGAAGATTTTTAATAAATCAAGATATGTATGTGTTTTACAAGCTAACTTCAACGTTTCCAGAAACATTGAATAGAGGGTGTAAGATTAGATTCGCCTTTTTGAGAATTTTGAGGGCAATTAACTCAATTTCACTTTTTAAATCCTAGGGCAATGATGTGATATTTTTTCGCTAAATAAGTCCATATTATTAGTACAGAGACCTGGTTAAGTGCCTAACGCTTAATTACCCAAACTTAGGTCCATGTATTTTCTATGCATTTCTGCGTAAATTTGCACCGATAAGTACTCTTTGCCTAAATCGGTTTAATTTCCTTTATTTGTCAGTCTTATTTCTCTAATTTTCTCGGATAAGTACTTCCCAAACTTAAAAATGTTAATCGTAGCAAACCTCGTTTCATTTCTGCATGCCAAAAAATTACATATTCGCTCCGTCTCTTTTTTATTTAGAAACACAAAAACACAATTCTTAAAATCTGTCATGTATTCCAATTTCAATTGAATACGGATATCTGTCTCATTAGCCCAAAACAAATGAAAATATTCACGAGGAAGTTATCCGGATTTTACTGTTACACCAATTCTATAGAAAATCTTTCTGGGCAATCATTAATGAAGCTATGTACTGGGAGCTTGGAGGGAAATGACAGTTTTCATCATTCCCAAAGCCGACAATCTAAGTACATAAATACCACTACAAACAACAATAGACTCATATACATAGTTCACATATTTATCGTTAATACCTTCGAGAAATTGAAAGGGTCTGGAGCTTCAAAGACAACGATATCTGCTTCACATATCGCATCAAAGCTAATTAAATCTTGTGCGGTCAGCACAACTTCCAACTCTCCTGGATTCCTGGTCAGATCGGAATTACAAGCAATGCTGTGGGTGATGAATTAACAAGGAGATCTCCCTACCCTAGACCGGAAACAAGTCATTTTCAAACCTCCACTTTGCTGGGACTCCATTTAGAGTCAGAACGATAAACTGGGGCAACGTACTAACCACCAAGACAACTTAAACAAATTTTTAAGTACAAATTTTTAAGGTACCACTAAAAAACACTACCCTTGTACTCCACCAAAAAATTATAGCGTTCAAGACTCCACACTTCCCGTTGGCGCTTTTTTTTTAAATTTACGTAATATTACACTTGATATCCACAAATAACTTTAAAATGTATCCATCACTTCGACATAATAAATAAACTCACCTAATGAGTGTAAATTTGAATACAAAAACACCTTGGCTGCAGCGTACTTATTTTTATTTAATTAGCAACAAATTTCGATACATAAAAATTAAAAATCGTTAGAAATCATAAGTTAACTAAAAATACTTACGCAATTTTGAATATGCACACTGAATGCTAATAACCAATATAATGACGACACTAAACACCGTATGGGCCATAGTTGTGCTATTTAACCCTATATTTAACTTTACACGAAACTTGCAATTTGCCCGAATAAATCGATTCCAAGATCAAAAATCTGAATTTGTCAATCTTAACTCCGGAAAAAAATTAATAATTAATATTTGAATCTTGAACACCGTCGCAGAAAACTTTTTCTCCTAGAACAACCGCAACGCACTGTGAACGATTAGCAAGTTGGCCGCGGCTTTTATCGCACCTCGTACGCACATGGTGCCGAAGCTTCGACTCAAAGCCTAACTCTTACAAAACCACGTACAGCTGAGCTTTTAATCTCTTTGTGCATGGAGCAAGGTACGAGTACTCTTTATTGTTTTATGCAAAACTGGATGTCTATTTCTTGTAATATGTACATATGTAAGTAGGTACACCTGTGCAGTTCAATTCGTAGACTTGTGACCTTTTTCCCCCCAATAATATGTACATACTCGTATTTTTATGGTCAGTTAAATGATAAGACAAGATGAAATTAAAAACAAAAACATTTTTTATTTGAATATTATTAGTATTGTAAGTTTATCTGTCCAAGGCACTGGTATTAAAACAAACCCATGATATTAATAATTTCATTAAAAAATTTATAATTAGTATAATATTCTCACAAAGCTTCTTTGTGGCATTGAGTAAATATGGAAGGTGTAAATTGTTAAAAAAAATGTAAATCCGCTCTGTGTATATAGAGGCGTTAAGGGTGTCTTTTTTACTTTAAATAGCTAAAGCTATTGCTATAAAGTCAGCTGTCCGGCCCATTTTGCTTGACCTTGGTATTTTCATATGGGACGAAGTATTCGCTCGCCAACTTCCTGCCCGCAATAACCTGGGTAGGTACGTTTATTTGCAACTAAGTCTCCAGCTTTGTGACTATTCTGTCATAATTATTTTTGTACTTTGGCTGCGCATGTTATGTCTGCTTCTTGGCTTCTTCATGTATCTTCTGTTGTTCGTTGACGAAATCCACAAACATTTCTTGCCCAAGCAACTCGGTGATTTGATCATTCATCCCATTTTTAACTTTAGAACCAAGCGTCAATTCAAACGGCGATACTTTCATCGAGCTGTGAATGCGTGCATGTATTGCCTTCTGCACCTTTGTCACAAACGTAAACCATTTCAACGGTTCATCTAATGATAAAGTCGATCTGTTCACGCGTTCTGTTTCCCTCTCGCAAAGCCTGTTGTGCTCAATACATGTTCAATGCCGTTTGCTTTTATGTACTCTTCGAACACTTTAGAGGTGAATGCTGGCCCTCTGTTGCTGATCGCCTTTGCAGGTGTAACATATATAACAAACGATTCGTTAAACCTCTTCTGCGCTTCTTCATATCCCATCGATTTAGTAGGATCCAACCAAATAAATTAAGCAAATTCGTCCACTATTGCGAAGATGTACGTACTTATACTGTTTCGACGTAGTCTCAGTCGGTGCATTTCTCGCATTCTTCAACTGCTGAATCGACTTAACCTCGTCTGACCCGATTCGGAATAGTACTTCTTTACGCAAGAAGTTGGTTAGCGGGCTCGTGATTTGTGTATAATCTTTTATGAACCTTCTTAAGAAGCCAGTTAGGTCTCAAAACGCTCACACAGATTTCACGTGCTTGGACACTGGAAACTCGCTAACAGCAGCTGTTTTTTCACTGCCTGGTCATATCAGCCTGTTCTTCATTTGATGACCTAGAAAGTAAATCGTCTTTTGGAGGAATCGATCTTCTGCCATTTTGTTTTCAGACCATTGTTTGCTGCTACGTTAAATACTCCTTTCTTTTTTTGCAAATGCAAAATGCAGATCCTATAAGCTGGTTAAAGAAACTTCTAATAGGAACCTCAGCGAAGAAATCAAGACGTCTGCCACTCCACTGAGTCGCAGCTCTTACAGGATATTGGTCGGTAGGTATGTTGTCATCCCAGAAAAATAGGTGTACAATCGTCACCAGTCCAGATCTATCCACTTGATCTGCTTTGATGTCCTGGACAAAGTATTTCTGTTAACATTTGCAGTGGACTAGGGATTTGTTTCTTTCTGTTTGTATTTTCTGAAAAAGTTCTCTAATGGCACATGAATCTTGCTGACATAGACTTACAAAAATATTTTCGTTAATTTGTGAAACATTAACTATCGGTTACCTCTACAACGAGACTCCTGTTAAACATATCAAGTTAATTATTGCCACATGCATGTTCTCCCTTTGTTTCTGAAATTAAAAACGATCGATAAATTTTAAATGCAAGCTAAAGATAAAGATATTTTCTTTGCGTACTCATACATTATCTTGCATCACACAGTAAAAACCACCATCTGAAAGATTCCACCATTTTTAATCAGGGAATGGTCCTTATTTTCCTCTAGTATCAACCCAATAGGGGGTGATTTAATTCTGAAAACACTTTCTAAGCACTCTTCCGAGGGGAAGCCACTTTTTTACGAGTTTTGCACGCTTATTTCCTCCTTCAAAATATCCACGAAATTATCCTACCTTCTAATGATCATCTGTACGTGCAGGTAATTACAAAGTTTTGCCGAATACCACCGACGTGAATTCAATGAATAATGAGCTAAGGATACTTCTATAGGAAAGGCATTTTCATCATTATCGTAAGAAAATGAATATAAGCCAACAAAAGCTTTGACTAAAACTTTTTCTATGCAATTTTTAAGAAGACTCTACCCCTCCTGTTGAAACAAAACAAAAAAAAAAACCTTGTCGAACATCCTCGTAAAAAGGGCTGGATTATAACTTTTAGACACTTTTGCACTTCAGTTGATTTTGAGTGCGGATTAAGAACGTGCATGATAACAGGAGGCATCTATATACTTATGTAAGTGTTTTGAAAATTAACATGGTTTTCAATACAAAAAGCCAACTGCATGTGAGTTTCATCGAGCGTTCAGAGCTTTTTAGGTGTGGATGATGCTTCGGTAGAACTCATTCTAGAAAAGAGGCTAGGAAAAATCCCTTATGCACTTAAGTCTTAAGACCAATACTCCCTTATAATTTTAGAAAGAAAATATTGGCATAAAAGTTATCGAGATACCCCAAGGGGAAGCTTGACTTGAAACTCATCCAGCTGAGAACTTATCTAACAGCTGCTCTTCAAACAATTCTCTACATACTATCATTAGTATATAGTAGTAAGCAGCAAGCTACTAATGCGGTTCTAAGGCTGGGGCATTCCAAAACTCTGTTGCTTCACCGCAGCCTTCTTCACATAGGCGCCAATACAAATACACAATCACAAATAGAAGCGCCTGGAGTCATTTTAATGAGTTAATCTCAATCTTTATCGACTGCTCTAAAACAGGTTTCTTCACCATCTCAAAGCGCCTATGTCTTCGACTAAACACTTAATTTACACCGGTGCTCTGTCGAAAGCAAACCATAGATGGTATAAGAGGATACGTCTAGGAAGATATGCTCAGCGATTTGGCATTGCCTGCAACGATTATAGTACACTTCTTCTGCATGTGTCCCACCCTTGCCAACATCAGCAACACCACCTGAGACTAATAACTCTTCAACAATCTAAACATTGCTAGTACGGCCTATTTAAACTGTTGCATTACTAACAGCTACTGCTGAACCAAATGCAATTCGATCTTCGGGGACATACGTTTTTCGATCCTAATTCAGGTAAGTAGGGTGACATGTTTGACAGCAAACACTTTAGGGACCATTCGTATTGTACTATATTGAAAAGGCTGATCCTTACAGTGTGAAGTCGTATTTAAACGATGATATAATTAAGTACCAATTCTATGCTTATACCCACATTTGTAACAAGTTAACAATTTGCTAGTTGCATATTTGCTGTCTGTCAATTAAGACCAACCTGATCTTGTGCTAAGCGTTATGCTAGAACGATGAGGCTCTAATAGACCTCTCACTGATTTCAGTCTCTAAAGCCGTGGTTCCTCATTGGGCCTGGTATTGTTATTGCTAATCTTGGTGACCATGTCGCCAAAGGGCATTTCAGTGTGGACGGTACTCAGTTGGCTGTAGAAGTAGTCTATCTCGTTCTCATTCGGGTTTTCTGTTTAGACGTAACTCAGTGTAATTTTTATTACTCTACCATACCTACTCTGACCGTCAATATCTGGTCACTAAACGTCATCCAAGGTTGTTTTTAATCAGCAAACCTTCTATAAATTCTTTATCCAGTCACACTTTGTGAAACTCTTCACCTGAATCGAACACTGTCCTTAAATTCCAGCAATTCTTGCTTGCAACTGTTTGCTTACATTATGACATCGGAATCAATGTCCCATTTTATTTGTTTACCAAGGTTTCCGTTTGACTTCTTTTCCTTTCCGGAGCTTCTCTCATCGAATATTTCGAATGCAAAATCTTTAAAGCATCTATTGTTCGAAAGTAATTATACTTTTCTTGAAAATAGTAAAAACGTCCTCAATGAAGATGAGTCAAACAAAAGGAGTTCGCCAACATAATTTCTCTCCGCGTCCATATAATCCTAGGACGAGAACAATGAAGTGAAACTTTTTTTTCTGCTCACAGTAGGTACCTACGTGTACTCCACAGTTTTTGTCCTTATTTTGCATAAAAACAGTGAAAATAAAAAATTATCGTGTTCAAAAGCCTATTAGAAGGAGCTGGGGGAATGGTATGCGGATCGAGAAGACGCGCAGTGTAGTGGATAGGTGGGTGGATTTGAATAATAACCTCAATGGTATTCTTATCAGTTTAATGTCAACTTGGGGCTAATAAGTAGATTTTTTCCCTTCTCACCGTCAAGTGTCCCTTTTTTCGAGTGTCGGAGGAAAAGTTTCATCCTTACTGTCATTTTTCTTGTCTCAGTTCTCTTTTTGTCTTTTCTCTCGATGGGGGAGCGTAAGCATACCCGGCTGTGTCATCTACCCCCTTTTCCCCGTCTTTGAGCGATGACTGGAGAATATTTTATGAATTAATGGTTAATTTTTTTTTTCCTTTGGTCTAGGATAAGTTAAATGCACTCAAGGGGTTGGTATCAGTTGTGGTGAATAGATTTTTAAAGCTTGAAACTCATGTGGCTAAAGTTTTGGAAGTCATTTTGTTAGGAAACTGTGGAATAATTAGTCCTGGAGGAGGAGCACCAAATGCGGATGTTGATGTCTTCCCGTCGAAAACATTAAAATGTTGTGTATCGCACGTATACAGCACGAGCGTTCCTCTTTGCAATACCTAGATACTCATAAAGCGCATTATACTAGTGTCAATCAAATAGAGTTGATCAGATTCTGATGTCTTGCCTTTCAATCCTTACTTTCGTCTGTACTGATAGTTGGCTGATAAATTATTATCGTACGATCATCGCAGCTAACTCAACACTTGTTCTCTATTAACTTTACTTTAGCGGCTTCAATCGCTCACGGTTGATCTGCGCCACAAGTAACAAGCCTCTTCAGCCAGCACGATCCTCCACCAGTTCTCTCCAATTGTATGCGATTGCTGATCTAGAACGTAGCTTTAATACAAATCAGTCATGCGATCCCTTATAGAATCAAAATCATCATTCCACAAGGAATCCGTCACTTTAAAATGAATGCTGCTCAGTTCAACAAAAGCTTTAATTTAAAACATATTTTTTGAGTAAACTATTACAAACTGTTCATTTATTAACAAAACAAAACAACCACTTCTTTTATTTCTTTCCTTTTCTAGCCATGGGTTTTCGTTTTGCTTTCTTTGGTGGCGGATCAGCTGTGTTCATATTTTCCTCAACGCTTCGCAATGAACGCTTCTTTGATTTTGAATTAATCTTCGCCAGGTTCTTCAAAAGCTGAGAATTTGTTGACACATTACTTTCATGCTGCAATACACCATCTTTTGAATTCGGTGTTGGACCATCTGTTGAACTGTTCGATGTAGAGATGTTTCCAATTAAAGATTCAGTTTCATCTCTGTTAACACCAGACTCTGCTTCAATTTGATCTAACAAGGTCTCTTCTTCAATTTGATAGTTTTCATTGTCTGATGGTATTTTTTGTTCCTCATCTGAGTCATCTTCTATGCGACTGCTATGTGATAACGAATCATCTATAGCTGCCTTTAATTCAGATGTTTTGATTCGAAAATCGCGAACTGTACCGAGATGTAGATAGCTTGCCAAACGATCGCTTGTCTTCTTACTCAAGAGGATTACATTTTTATTGAAATTCTCCACAAACAGAATCAGACGAGGAATTTGTTTTGTTTCACGAAGTATTTTAGCCTTCTCTGCTTGAGGATTCAATAACTTGCCTTTGGGATGAACTTCGAAAATGTTCGCTTCGATATAGGTGATGAGAGCGTAAATATTAGTCGGCAGCGGCTTCCCTACAACCTGAAGTAGGTGATCAAATCTGCAATAAATAAGATTTTTAAGTGAGGTCGTAAAATAGTAAGCTGTCAACTTACTTGGTTCCTTGTATTGACAACTTGCAAGTCGCACTGCGACTGAGGAAGTGCTTCGCTAGATTTTTCAAGCATATATACATTTGAATGAGGATTCGCAGTAAGCTTTCCATACAAGTGCCCAACGGAAGACTTACGTTTGAAAGATGTAAAAGGGAATTGGAAATGTGTATTAGTTGGGAACAAATAGAACGCTCCATACTTTTAAGGGACGCCAGACACATTTCACGCTCGTCTTCAACGATTATTTTTAACTTATGATGCATGCTGTTTGAATTTGCAATAAAATATTCGACTTCTTCAATTTGTCTTCGTAGAGTAGCATAGAGATAGTTGATGCACGACTCAGCACTGGTCAGAGTGATGGATTTAAGCTCAAAGTTAAGATTAAGATTCGGCTAATAATAGGAAGATTCACAATCTGATTGGATATTATAACTAGCGCAACTCACCTGGTCAGTTATCTGTCCGATTACCTTTTCCAAATGCATTGCAATAGTGTTGAAGAACATCCCTGAGTGAGTTTTCTGTCTTTGGACGAACAGCAACTTATGAACTAGTCCCATTTCCTTGGTATACACTTCATTCTTCTGACAAAACTCTAGCAGCCAAGCATAGCTTTCAATAGTGAGACGATCACTATACGACCTGTTGTCGTAAAGAATTTCTAGACACTGAAGTAAGGTACTCGATATTGTAGCACCGACTGTTGCATTAGGGTCCTCACGTAGTTCCTGCTCATCATGCATATATTGGTCTACGATTTCTTGAATCAACGTGATTGCTTCTTTGTAGTTCGATGCGTGCGTTGGATGAAAATCTAATAAAGAGTATTAGAAAACGCTTATCAGCATATGTACACATTCATCTCACCAACTCCCTTGATGAATTCATCAAACTTTTTAGCAAACACCTCCTTAGCTGTGGCGAGACTCTGATAAAAGCATTCGACGCATAAAGCAGCCACTTGAAGATCAAAGTTCTTCCATAGCGATGGTAACTGCTTAATGCAACGCTCGTAAAGGATTTTTGTTACATCTGTGAGGTTTTTCAATGTACGACGACTATGTGAGAGTTGCTTATACACCGGTTGGTTACGAAGACTTTCTATGTGTGTCGCAGTAACCTGGTGAATATAGCGAATCAATTCCCGATTGCTACGAAGTGGTGCTGCCGCACTTGGCTTAGCAAAAGGTACAGAATCTCTGTTTAAAAAAGTTATGCAATGAATCCTTCCTACAATAACAAAACTACTTACTCATGCAGGAGTTTCAAGAACAGTTCAATATCGGAGAGGTCCCAGATGTTTTTTGGCGTTGAGTTAATTTTCTTTACAATGATTCCGTTGATCGTTGAGTTTTGTGTTTCGGTGTCGTTACCTGCTTTGCCTGTCTTTGGCTTGACCCCTTTCTTTCCGCCACTGAGGCCCTTTAAGAAAAAAATTGTAGTGAAATTGAATTACAAGAAATAAAAAAAATACAAAAAAAAACTGATACCTTCAAATTTTCGGCAATCGAATGATGTTGTTTGAATAGGTGCAAGATGTTTGAAACATTATCATTATCTGGAGTTGAAGTCAAAATCATATGCGACATTAGTCCTTCAAGAAAATTAAGTTGTTGCATCACTGTTTCATTTTTAAAATGTGTAAGAGACCCGTTCTGTAATGAAAAGTTTCAATATTTTAAAACAAACAATACATCCTGCATGATAAGAGATCTCCATCGCCAATCAAACCCCGTACCAGACACGCTTATCCCCGATTGACATCTCGGGATTCTCCGTGGCCGCACGACTGCCTCAGTTTTAGCACGATCGACCATCTCTCTGGTTCGCCCAGCTAGAGACTATCTTCGCCTCCTTCAGGCTGACAGATGATACAAAGTTTCAGTACATGATTGCTAACCTCGAAAAAAGAGACCTGGAACAAGTGTCTGACATCCTTTCGTCTTCGCCATTTACCACATTCGGAATGGATCAACCTAGGACCAACCTTCCGCTGCCCCTTCATCCGCGCAGGAATTTCACTCAATCGTGAACGTAGATTTTTAACATTTCTTTCGCTTACTAGAGGACATCCATGGCCGCCGCCTTATGAACCAGTGTTCCGCCAGGAGTACCTCAGTCGTCCTCATATCGTGCGATCGAAACACGTTAGATACCCCACATCATAACGACGCCTACGCAAACCTGCTCCAGCGCTACCCGAGAATCACCATACCGCTAAGTTCGTTCCGAACACTATGCCATTCCGTTTAACACCATTTAAAGACCACTAGTGCACCCGTTTCTTGTCGTGCAAGATCCATACCATCTAAATACTCCAAGCCAGCTAAAGCCGAATTTTAGCGCATGATGAGCGCCGCCATTTCCCGATCATTAGAGAGCCCGTGGGCCAGCCCACATCGTGACGAATACTAATGGACAAATTCGTCCATCTGGCGACTATAGACACAGGCGCCTTAATGCCGGCAAACGTAGATGGTCCCACAGCCAGCAAACGAAGGCTTCTAATGACAATTTGTCACGCCATTCTCTTGTATGGGTGCGAGATATGAGTCGATGCACTGCGATAAGAGAAATACAGGAAACAATAGCGGCAATACAGAGACGCGAAACCCATTCCGAACGGTCTCGGCATCAGCCAGTCGCAGGAGTGACCCCTATCGACCTTCTAGCGGCAGAGAGAAAATACGTTTACGACAAAATGACGGAAATAGAAGAGGCAAAAGAGTTCACCAAAAAGCAGTGGCACGAGTGATGGAAATCAGAAAGCAGAGAGCGATGGACCATGAGGCTGATCCCAAACGTTGCTGAATGGAAGGGAGGGAAACATATCCAATTTTTAACCGAACATGGGTACTTCAACGCGTACCTCTACAAGATGGATAAAATTAGTAGTGGGGAAAGAAAACGACACCACTGAAGTAATGGGAAAGCGGTCCCGGAGTGGATGGTGTCAAAGTGAAAAGGGGTTAGAGGTGTTTTTTTTTTTTTTTTGTGACTTGAAAGAGAGTAGGACTGTTTCTCGTGCTCATTAGCGTTTCTTCACCACCCCCTAGGCAAAAATAAAATAACAAATAAGACCCACTTAATTGGCTCTTTCAGACACCGCCTCCTACCAGATTCCGAGCTACGTTTTGAACATAGCCGTAAGCGCAGTCCTTCTCCAGGTAATCGGGGGGAAATCCAAACCTCTTTGATTATTCTCAAAAGCACTATCAACTTCAGAGCAAAAATACATGCTGTTTACCGCGGTTTACCGCAAGCTGTTGGCGATCAAGAATGCAATTGAGCATTTACGGCGCTTCATCGAAGGGAGGTCATATGCAATATTTGCAGACCACAAGCCGTTAACGTTCGTCTTTCGCAATCCACCCTCAACATCGGAATCACAACGGCAATGGCAATTGGAGTTCATTGCCCAATTCTCCACAAATATCAACTATATCTGCGGACCTGAAAATGTCGCAGCTGATATGCAGAGCTGCCGAAGTTGAAATCGGTCATAAACTTAATTTCACTAATCTTGAAATTTTCACACATTTGAATTCATACACAACCTCAGCCACCCAATGATAAGAGCTTTACGCGAAACCATCGCCCTTCGCTCCCACCTGGCCATCGATGAACGTGGACATTGGCAAGTGAGCACGTCACAACAGCCCACCATTGGGATATCGGCGGCCCGTTGCCGTCCTGTAATGGGTTCAGTTACCTGGTCACATGCATCGATCGAGCTACGCACTAGCCGGAAGTCATCCCAGTTGCTGACATTACTGCCACTACCGTCGCCGACGCATTCCTTTTACACTGGGTAGCATGTTGAAGGCATTCGAGTCTGCCTTTTTCCAACACTATACCCAAATCTTCGGATGCGGCGGATCCCACGGCTTATCATACGCAATCTGATGAGGTGACATTTTTCGAAAGTCGCGTGCTGAAAACTTCTGCAATAAGTAGTATTTCTTCGGAATCCACCTAACAATGCATTTTCACTAAGTATCATATTTCTCCCTTGTACACATGTATATAAAGGAGATGTTCAACAACCAGTGTAGCATGTTGCCCAGTTTATTCATACTTACGGTTGCTACGAATTTAAATTCCTTTGATTTAATCTGCTCGATAGCAGTTGCTAAAATTCTACGCATTTCACTCGTATCATATGCGTGTTCAAATCGATCATAAGCCTTCAAACAATGTCCAACAAACAGTATCAATCTGCCTAAGTTATCTTTCACTTCAATTTCATTCTCGTTATCGGCAACGCAGTGCAAGAGCTTTTTGAAATGAACCTTCATGACCAACTTCTCATCGTCATCCTCATTTGTCTCAAAATACGAACGAAAGTGTGCGTCAATGAATTGTAAAACATGTGGCACTAGTTTTGGGTTTAATTCTACTGCACGCTGTAAATCTGTAAAAGAAATTGATTACCTAGTTACTTAGTAGATGGATCAGCACAGTAAAACTTACTGTCATACAACGTGTATTTGATTTCCAAATTTTGATTGAAACAATTTCTCAAGAGTCCAATTATTTCAAGGGTCAACATATCAAAATGTCGCTGAGGGTTATTGCGACTGCCAAGCGTTGCTTGTGACATAAGAGAAAACCCGGAAATACTCTGTTGCGTACACATTCCTGAAGCATTTACTAGAGTTCGCTGAGAGTTGTTGTTATTAAGCTGCTTGAGTATCATACAGAAACCGTAGACTCCCATGCGACATGTCTTGCAATCACTGCAATAATCGACAGATTTACATACAATATTCAAAACTTCTCAATCTTTACCTTGAATTCGTAGCTTTTCGTAAGATTTCAATGAATGAATCTCGCACAGGTGCTGAAATCTTCAAAATAGGTAGTATAAATGTCATCATACGCATTCCATTATCGCCAGGAATCTGCAACAATAAACTCGTTACTGTGTATGCGTGTTGTAGAAGGCAACTCAACTCACCCACAACAAGAAGTCCAACACATAGTTAATCGATTTCACACACTCAGAGACAGTAAACGTATCGTTGCAGCTCAGCAACGTAAGACACTCTAGAGAAAATAATACAATAATTCAATAACAAGTGAAATCAAGCATTCAAACCAACCTGAATACTGAATCGCCTCTTGATCCACTATCATCCACTCTGCCAGCTTTTTTACCACACCTTGACCAAATACAAAACGCTTTCGAACGAATTTCATTAAAAAATTCATTCCAAGCTCATTAATGGTGGGTGAGTTCTTAGCCTTTAGTAAAATAAATGCCAGATTCACTAATCCTGGCGTTATAGTGTCCTTTCCCTCTTTGTTTTGATTGATCATTACAGTAAACGTTTGATCCAAGTCTACACGGCGTTTTTGCAGACAATCACGACACCAAACCGAATACTGTCCAAACTTTTTTTCATCTTCGTTGTTTTTAATTACGCTGCGAAGGAATGGTAATATTACAGAAGAAGATAGACGGGAATCCGGTTCACGATTGGCACGAGTCATAGATAAAATTGCACTTAGGACAAATGGCGTAAGTATTACGTCAGGAGCAGAAAGGAAATTCTGTAAAACGAATTAATATAGTAAATGTTGATTCAAACAATAGTGTTCTTCAGAGAATAATATCTACTCTATTTCTACGGGTCACGGATAAGGCATAGCATACAGCAAGCGAGCTAACGGTAAACAAGAGAAACAAGAGGAAGAAAAAACATTAATGGCATCCAAGTTCTTCCAGGTTGCGACAAATAATTTGGCAGAACTGATATATCCACCACTAAGAAAACTGAACGCTTCCCAGAATAGGGATTGGTTATCAAGTTACCAAACGAGGGATATATGATGAAATGCGAAAACTGTTTTCTCTTGGCAGTTACCAAACCAATAGTTATCATTACAAGTGGTGGCAGATTCGCGAGGTGATCAATAACGACAGGTAAGAAATGGAGTCGGCGAATATGACAGACAAATTTGTTTAAAGAAATACGCGTGAGGAAAAACGGTAACTTTTAATTATTGTTCCGCAGAAACTCGTCTAAAGTGGACGGCTGACTGAACTGAACATATTCATTTATATACGTTCTAATCTGGACTATAATCTTATTTCTAATTCCCAAGATGCATACTGAAAGGGAAAATCGGAAGAAACTGCTCTACACTAGGGTTGCTCATTATACATCGAAAACATCGATGTTTTCTATTCGATGTATCGAATCAATCCGATGCATCGGATACTTCGATGTTTAACGATGTATTTCATATTATGATGCATCGAATGAAAGCAAGTACTGTACACAGTTGAATTTCCACTTTAATTCAACTTCAATACGAATAAGAAGAATAAACGCATGTAGTGGTAGGTTTGAGTCAATAAATCGATTCAGACCTTTTAATTTGCTTGTTAAAAGTCAAAATTTGGAGGAAATTGTACTAGGCCATTGTCATAAACTTTGTAGTAGAAGTATTGGGATGTCTAATTTCAAAATAACAAGCTTTCTAAAACCCATGATAAATTAATTTTAATTAAATTTTAATAAATCTTATTTTAACTAAGAACCTTGGATAATGAGCCGTATTCATAAAGAAATGGATATGCTTATACTTGCAAAATATGAAGGAAATCCTTCTGCTTGTATTCATAATAATTTCGAGCAGAACCTTATACTTTTCGAGTAAAAGCATATCCTTTTATTCACATAAAAGTAAATGGGTATGCATAAACTTGACCTTTCACTTTAAATAAAAAGCAAATCCTTCAAAAAGTCTGAGTTAGGTCAGTAGCAGACTCATCTCGGTAGTAAACGGTTGTGTTATCCGATTTTCAGCGCGTTGGCAGATGTTGTGCATGTGAGGGATGCTAAATATTACAAGCTCCGCTTATCTAAACTTGTTCGTGATTTTAAAGATCTATACCGTTTTGAAGAGAGAAATTTACAGTGGCTCGCAGACAGATTTTTAGGTACGAATGATGAAACTTGTGGAGGTGCCTTGTCAACTGCCCATAGAATGAAGGTATGTTTGCGATATCTCAGTGATCCTGGATATCAGAAAGGTATCGGTGAAGAACTTGGTGTTAGTCAAGCTACGATATTTCGGACTGTGAATGCAGTAGTTGACAGCATAGTTGAACATGCAACTGTATGTATGTATGTATGTATATTTGGCACGACAGCTCATGGAGAGCCAAGGCCTAGCTTCTCACAACCATTCATGTTGTGCGTGTTATATTCTTCGCACGAATGGAAGGGACCTACAGTTTAATGCCGACTCCGAACGGCAAATTTAGAAGCTTTTCATGACAGATTGTACTCTTGCAGGTTTGTCAAGCCTGCGAAGAGGTGGTGCTGCGAAAAAACGTTTGGTGGTTTTTGAGAATCGAACCTTTGTCTCTCGCTTAGCAGTCCAACGCACTAACCACTAAGCCACGGCGACTGATTGGATCCAATCCAACAATTTGATCGCTTTATTCCCAGTTTTTTTCAAGTCCGTTTTCTTCTTCAACCTTGTCTTAGGTTAGGTTAGGTTGAAGTGGCTGCCGGCTATTGCCAGCACACTTAGACCAGTGATAGGACCTTGTCTTCATATTGTTGATTTTTTTTTACAAACCTTTAGCATCAATAGGCCTACCAAACGTTGATGTGCATTTATTGGTGAGTGCTCCGATTGCTTCATCCTTCGTTCTTTTTATTTTTGGTACTTGAGATTTTTCCAATATAACGGGATTAGCGGTCACACCCTCTGCTATGAACTGAAGTTCGTTACTAGCATTTGTTTCATTTTCACTAAATTCTTCACTGCAAGAGTAATGCATATTTAGCGCACTAAGGTATACGTATACTCATTAGAACAAAAACCTTTTGATGTGATCCGTAAGATAACAGAAGAGACTGAGAAGATAACTGAGCGAAGAGAAGGGAAAGGAGCTGGCACTACAAAAAAATTAAAAGATATTCTAGCATCTAGCATGTCATTCAGCGTTCTGACGAGTCTACCTTTTACTTGTGCTTGAAGGATATCCTCCCAAGTATAAGGTAATCATTATGAATACGAAAAGAAGAAAATGCTTATGCTTCAACCTTTTACTTTAAAGCATTGTCTTATACTTCTACCTTATACTTGGGAGGATATCCTTTGTTTTTATAATACGGCTCAATATCTCATTTTCTTATTGCCTAATCTATATTTCTTACAACTACGTCGATGTTTTCATTCGATGCATCGAAAACATCGATGTTTTTCATCACTGCATCGTTATGTATCGATGGGACGTTACAATGCATTACATCGAATAAAACATCTATTTTTTGTATGAACATCTGTTCTCTACACTCACTGGTAGGAACCATCGAAAAATCTTTTGAGAATAAGGATTTCACGATGGTCTCCTTTCATGGCATATTCAATTATTTCAGCACGGATGCTATTTCTGCTGCACTTCTGGACCTTAGGGTTGATGGTTATCTTTGCTATTGGATTGAGCATATGCTCAAAAGCAGGCTTATGTGTTGTGCTGAGGTACTGTCAAAAAAGAAGGTCAGTCTGCAGGTGCACTCCGCAGGGTGGAGTATTATCGCCACTTCTTTCGCTCATAGCAGAGTGAACGAGCTGCTCAACATGCTGAGAGTAGAGGGTAACAGCGTTGTAGCCTACGCTGATGACATTGCGATAGCTATATGGGGGAAGTTTGGTACTACAACTAGAGACCTGATGGAAACGGCTCTCAACAAACCAGTTGAATGGACGGATAAGGTCGGTCTTTCAGTTAACACTGCGAAGACCGAACTAGTCCTATTTACAAGAAGGTACAAAGTACCATTTATCGTCCCCGCTACGGCCAAAGATAACGCTATAATTGTAAGAATTGCGAAAATACAAAAAGAAAAACCTGGAATTGAAACCAGTATAGTTGAACGTGAACATAAATCAGATTCACAATCGAGATTAAAAACAAACAGCTACTACAACGAGTGGCAAGCTGAACTAAAAGCAAGAAAAAATATAGAGGAGATTGTTCTAAGCCTCAAAGAACAGATAAAAAAAAAACCTAGAGGTAAAAGTTGCCATGTTGGACTGCACAAATAAAAATTCAGACCAACCAATCCAGCAAGATGAAAAAAAAAAGAATACCTCACAGATGAAGGGGAGCTTGCACTAGAGACAGAAGGTCACTTGAAAAAAATGAAAAGGCAAACGAAAAAACGCAAGGCAGAAGAAAGCCCTGAAACATCTCCAAGAAATGATGATAATGTGTCCGTAGCAAAACACGCAAATTCACAAGCTAAGACGAATGATAGAAGGTTTGAAAAGACAACCATTGGCGCGAAAAGACAGCCATTACCACCACCAATAATGATCTCTGGAGAAGACAGATTTGGTGAATTAAAAAGAATAATTGAACAAAAAACAAAGAAAACATGCAAGCTCACATTATATAGCAACAATAATTGGAAAACAAATGTCGATGACAGTGACGCCTATAGGGAAATTACTGATGAGCTAACGAAAATGAAGTTGCAATGGCACTCATATGAAAATAAGGCTACTAGACCACTTAGAGTAATAGCCAGAGGTCTTCACTTCTCATGTGATGAACATGATATTGTTGAAGACTTGACTTATACAAAACTCAAAATTCTAGAAGCCAAAAATTTAATTAAAAAAGAAAGAATAAAGGGTAACGATGGGGAATCAATGACAAGAAATAGAAAATTACTTCTATTTATGCTCTCCTTCCACAACCAAGAAGATATCGAAAAGATATACTCTATTAAATTGATAATGGGTATTGTCGTTAGGATTGAACGACTTCGAAGAAGTTCCAACACAATACCTCAATGCAAAAGATGTCAAGCTTTCGGGCATACGCAAAGCTATTGTAAAAGAGATTTTGCATGCGTTAAATTTGAAGGACAACATCCAACAAATGGTTGTCCTCTAAAAAAGGATGAGAAAGCGAAATGTATCAACTGTCATGGAAATCACCCAGCTAATTATAGAGGTTGTCCGATCGCAAAAAAATACCAAGAAAGGAAAAACAGAGTTACTTGCAAGCACCAACAAAACCCACCCAAAAATAAAAACAAGCAACAAGTAAACGTTGAAACTAATTAAGTAGACAAAATATCAACTGCTGCTAAAACAAACACGCCAGTTGTGAATACCAAATCATATTCCCAAATTGTGAAAAATACACGCAAAGAAGAGGAAATATCAGTAAAGAAAATGCTTTTGACTATTATTAAAAGATTGGATAATCAAGATAAAATAATTAAACTACTGAGAAATGAAGTTTCTACAGTAAAAACACAACAAAATAACACTGATTGAAAGTCTGAAAGTCGCAACGTGGAATGCAAACGGTTTACTCCAACACATGTCTGAATTTCAGGTATTTCTATACAATGAAGACATTGATGTTTGCCTGATCTCTGAAACCGACTTCAAACAGGGAACAAAGATAAGAATTCCTGGGTACCTCTGTTACCACTCTCCCCATCCAGCTGTCAGTGCTAGGGGAGGTAGTGCTGTAATTGTAAAAAGTTGTTTGGAACCCTATGAATTGCCAAAAATAGCAAAACAAACCATGCAAGTAGCGACAATAAACTTATCGACTAAAAGTAAGGAATTTAAAATAGCTGCCATATACTGCCCACCCAATCATCCGCCGACAGAGGAAGATCTTAATGACCTTTTCCAAATTCTAGGAAATAATTTTATCATTGGAGGTGATTTCAATGCAAAACACATCTTCTGGGGGTCAAGATTAATAACAACAAAGCAGGATGCTTTATAAATCAGGGCGAAATTTTAACTGTGATTTTATTTCGTCTGGATCGCCTACATACTGGCTATCTGACCCAGCGAAAATACCAGATCTTATTGATTTCTTTATGACGAAAGGAATCAATAGAAAAGAAGTAAAAATTAAGGGCAGTGATGACCTGTCGTCGGATCATACACCCTTAATCCTGACGGTCAATGGCATGTCAATAGAACAGATAAAAAACGCAAGACTTACTGACAAAATAACAAACTGGCGTTAATTCAAAGAGTTACTCGAAGGATTTATTAACCTTAGATCTCCACTGGTTACAACAAAACATATAGATATTGAAGTGGAACAATTCATTGCCGATATACAACAGGCAGCAGAAGATAGTACACCGACTTGCCAACAAAAAAAAAACAAGCATCGGTAAAATATCCCACAGTAATTAGGGAACACATATTAGAAAAGAGAAGAGCCCGCAGGAAATGGCAAATGACAAGATATCCCGGTGATAGAACTATGTTTAATAGACTTAATTATAAAATTAAAAAAAGTATCGATGAATTTAAAAATAGTGCTTTAACTAAATATCTTTCTAACTTGAGTGCTGACAAAGTCACAGAAGCGCAAGATCCCCCGTTAAAAACATCCGATGGGAAATGGATCGGCAACCCAAAAGAAAAGGTCAAACTTTTTTCGGAGCACCTGACAAATGTCTTTAAACCTTTTCCACCTAGTGTGGCAAACGAACTTGAATTCATTGATAGAGTAGATGAAGACGTAATCCCTTATGTTTCGCTAAGAGAGATTAGCACATGTATTGATAAACTATCCAATAGAAAATCACCAGGCTATGATCTTATAACTGCCCAAATCCTGATAGAACTACCCTACATAGCACTTTTAAAACTTAGACTAATTATTAATGCCTGTTTTATACAAAAATATGTTCCACATCACTGGAAGATAGTAGAAATTATTGTTATACCTAAACAAAGTAAGCCTTTATCAGAAGTCACCTCATACAGGCTAATATCACTTTTGCTAGTATTGTCAAAACTTTTCGAGGAACTGCTTCTCAAAAGGCTTATACTTGAGAGGATATCCTTCGTTTTTATGAATACGGCTCAATATCTCATTTTCTTTTGTCTAATCTATATTTTTAACAACTACGTCGATGTTTTCATTCGATGCATCGAAAACATCGATGTTTTTCATCACTGCATCGTTATGTATCGATGGGACGTTACGATGCATTACATCGAATAAAACATATATTTTTTGTATGAACATCTGTTCTCTACACTCACTGGTAGGAACCATCGAAAAATCTTTTAAGAATAAGGATTTCACGATGGTCTCCTTTCATGGCATATTCAATTATTTCAGCACGGATGCTATTTCTGCTGCACTTCTGGACCTTAGGGTTGATGGTTATCTTTGCTATTGGATTGAGCATATGCTCAAAAGCAGGCTTATGTTTTGTGCTGAGGTACTGTCAAAAAAGAAGGTCAGTCTGCCGGTGCACTCCGCAGGGTGGAGTATTATCGCCACTTCTTTCGCTCATAGCAGAGTGAACGAGCTGCTCAACATGCTGAGAGTAGAGGGTTACAGCGTTGTAGCCTACGCTGATGACATAGATAGCAGAAGTTATTGTTATACCTAAACAAGGTAAGCCTTTATCAGAAGTCTCCTCATACAGGCCAATATCACTTTTGCTAGTATTGTCAAAACTTTTCGAGAAACTGCTTCTCAAAAGGCTAGACAGAATTATAGAGCAAAGAAGGCTTATTCCCACCTACCAGTTTGGGTTTAGAAATAAGCACTCGACAATAGATCAAGTGCATCGCATAACTAATGTTATGAAAAAGCACTAGAAGAAAAACAAGTTTGCTCTATAATATTCTTAGGCGTTGCACAGGCTTTTGATAAAGTTTGGCATAAGGGTTTAGAGTATAAACTCCAGAGATTTACCTAGACATTACTATGAGATACTCAAATCTTATATAGAAAACAGATTCTTAAGAGTTCGCTATGGTTCAGCGTATTCTGAACTTAAAAAAATACAAGCAGGTGTTCCACAGGGAAGTGTTCTAGGACCCACCCTATATTTATTACACATTAGTGACATACCACATGTGAATGATACCATGATAGCCACATTCACAGACGACACTGCTCTTCTAGCAACTGATGGATGTGTGGCTAAAGCAACAGAATAAGTAATTGGACGCAACGATGGCGAATTAAACTTAATGAGTCAAAGTCCACCCATATCAATTCTACAAATAAAAAAATAACAAACGTTTCCGTAGTTATTAATAATCAAGCAGTTCCCTATTCTAACATTGCTAAGTATCTAGGTATGAATCTGGGTGCTAAACTGAAATGGAAGGAACATGTGAAAAATAAAGTAGAAGAGTTAAATATTAGATATAGAAAACTACATTGGTTGTTAGGACACAATTCAGAAGTGTCCACTGAGAATAAAATCTTATTATATAATCAGATAATAAAACCAGTTTGGACTTATGGTATCAAATTATGGGGTTGTACAAAGAAAACTAATGTACAAATAATACAAACATTTCAAAATAAAGTCCTTCGGGAAATAGTTAGTGCCCTATGGTATATTAGAAATAATGACTTGCATCGTGAGTTGCAGATTGATCTTGTTACGGAAGTAATTAAAAAGAGCGCAACTCGTCACAACGAGCGTCTGCTGATGCATATTAATCCGGAGATTGAAAACGTCTTAAATATACGATACAATACTCGTAGATTAAGAAGAACCAAACCTCACGAACTTATAATCTGATAATTATGAGAACCTGTATTTAAATTATAATACCTTCTCAAACGCAATTACACGTTGAAACTAAAATCATTTGTCGATCTTTCTTTGATTGGTCATGATTATGGAGGTGTTTTTAGTGCGGTTAGAGTCCCACACTACTCTGGGTCTCTAACCCCTCAGTGTCTTTCGAGATTTTCACCTTCGCTAACAAAAAAAAATATATGTATATATCGCCCCCCCAAGACTTAAAGGCACAGAACTTAAGTTCGTAGGGCATGTCAAGTAACTGGAGGTCATTCTTAACAGTAAACTGAGCTGGAAGCTTAATATCTTGGAGCGTATCGAGAAGGCTTCTGTTACTCTTTATTCCTGTCGGAGGGCTTTGAGCCCGAAATGGGGTTTTCAACCTAAAATAGTATACTGGATTTATACAGCCATAGTGAGGCCTATCCTAATGTACGGTGTACTAGACTGGTGAACAGCAAGAGTAACCTGGATCTTCTTACAAGAATCCAGAGACAATCATGCATCTGTATAACGGGTGCTCTAAGAACACTTACTGCCGCGCTGCAGACAATGCTCCACTTACTTCCTATTGATATTTATGGAAAGCAAATTTCAGATAAAGCAACTTTAAGACTGAGGGAATCCTCCCAGTTGGCTAGTGATAATACGGCCACGTGGGGATCCTTTGCAGCAATCCCTAGTAGTACGGAGTATATTGTCCCCTATATAGACTTCAACGTCAAATTCAAGACAAGAATTTCTAGCAGAAGTGTTTGGGAATATGGAGGGGTCTTAGATGAATCTGCGATAGAGATATAAACAAATGGATCTAAATGACCGTATGGAGTCATCGTCAGTGCACCTGACTTAAATATTGCCAAACGACTGCCGGACCACTGTAGTGATTTCAGGCGGAAATTACGGCAGTTCGAGATTACTACTAAATACAGATAGTCAGGGAGCGATAAAAGCCTTGGAATCAACGACAGTACGATCCAAGTTGGTAAAACAATGCCGCAGATCTCTGAATGAGATTGCTGACAGATGCGAGGTCTTCCTGTGCTGGGTTCTAGGACACAGAGACGTTCCGGGCAACTGCAGAGCGGATGAACTTGTAAAGGAAGGCGCTGGTCGGATCTTTTCTGAAAATGGAGGGGAACCGCCTGCCTCTCTAGAATCGATGAAATCTCACCTTGATGGTGAAACTAGAATAGCTAATAGCAGGTGGAATAACATCAACACTTGTCTTCTTTCGAAACAGATCTGGCCTAACCTGGGTTTAAGAAGAGTACTTTTTCAATGACCTCAACGATCTAGTCAAGCTCGGCATCTTTAAAATTAAGAGTTTTGTATGCGGGTCTAATTGGTTCTGCACTTAGTGCGGTACAGGATAGGATTCACACCGATTGGGTTACCCAGAACTTATACTCTTTTTTCCTCTAAGGAAATTCCGCATGTGAGTGTCTGAGTATGATTTCTGGCTTCTACACGTGATATCATAATGGGCCTTCGTTCTGGCCTAAATGGGTTCCTGCTCAGTGGAAACAGCCACCCAACCTAACACAAAATGTAGGTTAGGATAGCTGTTTGTAGCAAAGAACAATTTCAGATATTTTGTTCCGTATGTGTGAAATCTAACAGAATACAAGACTGCATTATTTCAGTTGCGATTCTTACCCTAAGTACAATAGACATCTGTATTTCATTCATCTTATACTGTGTGCAGTAATTCAAATGGTGCAATATGGTCTCCTCTGCTTCACGTAGCTCCTTATCCGAGAATACATCTGCAAGACAAACATCATCACTACACATTCCTGAAGGTCAATTTTTGCTTCATTTACCTATGCTATTGAAATCCGTTGAATTACTGTCCATATCGGCAAAGAGTTTCTTATAATAAAACCTATAAAAGTATTTCTCCAATGCCAAGATAGGTATAACAACCTGTGATGCAGTAGTGCAGAGAGAGAACAACTGATACGACAAAGCTGGTAGTTCAGATGGCACCATACTTTGAAGACTGGTTGAGAGTTTATTTAGTACAATTAGAATTTCAGAAGATGTCAAAGAAATTTCTCTAAAAAGTAAAATGGAAGATAAAAACCAAATGACAAACGGGAATACTCACCGAAACATATCGGCAATTGGAGTCAAAACCTCGGCTGGCCACTTCATAAAGCAAATATTCTTAACAATTGTATCTCTATACTCATTACCAGGCATAAGGATACCATTGACATTCAAAGCATTGAAACTTGTGAGGACCGAAAGAGCTTCTGGCAAAAGATCTTTCCAACTAAACGAAATAAATGAGTCACAACATTCTAGATTGAATCAAGAAATACCCACCCAACACATTTAGGATCGCCAATTCGAATACCCTCCACACAGTGCTCAACAATCTCTATCAACTGATCACTGGTGAAACTGGGTAGGTCTAAGCATAGTCTTGTTATTAAGTCATATGTCTGCTTATAGGTCAATTCCACTTTTGAGATTTCCTTGAGAAATGCCTGAACACAGCTAAAACGCTTCAGTTTTGAGTCCACATCCGAAGAGAAACCTTGTAAAAGGTAGTTCCAGAACGCTGCACAATCTGAACGCCCCAATTTGCTTTTTAAAGACGCAATAAGCTGTTGTATTAGAGTTTCAAGTTAAAGAATTTTTCGTTGTAAAAACAAAAGTTACCGCATTTGCTGGGGTTTTTGCAAAGAGTTGTTGCAATTCTTGAGTGTTGTGCTTCTCGCCGTATTGAATTAACACTTTGTCGAACGACGACGTATTCATTTTTAAAAACAATAACACTAATAAACCAAAAGACAAAACAATTACCACAAGTATCGGTTGTTTTTTTGAAATTTATTTCAATTTGCGCGAAATTATTTTGACAACTAAAACCAACTGAACTGCATTTCCATTCTACAACTTCTCAAACTTTTCAAGTATGGTAATGTAGTTTGCCAGTCCAATACAAACTTCAATTCAGTCAATTGGATTGTATATGTAGTAATTAAATTGTTAAAAATATAAGAACAATAAATTCATTATGTATGGAAGATTTGATTACTTTTGAAAATGCATTCAACAAAGCTAAAAAATTCTCCAAAATTCAGTTCTAGTTACAGTTTAAACATCTGTGAATGGGGGTGGTTGTTATCAGAACTGCTTGTCGTACAGATGGCGGTGATGCATGCTGAAGTTGTGGTGACAACACAATGAGCGCATTCCGATTTCTACATATCTGAAATTTCAGATAGCTTAGAATACGTAAAGCTGAAACTGGACTGAAAAACGAGTAAACGTTAGATATAACACCGAAGTCAAATCTGAATTTTTACTTTCAATTCTCGCATTGGAGTTGCTTTGTAACTTGTAAATCTGCCCACAATAATAAAACACGAATTGTTCTGACATTAGCCGTGTTTTATTATTCCCGGATCTGGATCTGGATCTTCACAGGATAATAAAACAACTTAAGGTGCGTTTTTTTGGTTATCTGTATAGGTTAAAAAAAGTGTGAGCAAAAAAAACGCCTATCGATGGTAACGAATGCCATCATAGCAGTTTGGCAGCACTATGTGAAATGACACGTATCAGCTGTTTTTTCTTGCTGATTTTAAAAAAAAATTGCGGGTTGTAAACAAAATTGTGGATGAAAAAACTCAAACGTATGTTTATTGGCTAAATATTAATTTTAGATGATTTCTTTATTGAAAATTTTCTATTAATTACTTCTTTTTTTCATTTTTTGTGTTCCTTCCCTAGCATTTTTTTTTACAAATGTCTTTTATGTCACTTTTGACATTTTCGATAGCATTTTTCGATAACAATCCAGAAAAAACTGTTTGGTAACACAGTTTTTATCGCGGCTAAGGAAATAACGCTGGATAGTTATCCAGATTTAGCAATTCGATACAGGCTTAGTTGTTGTTGTAATTAACATGGAAAATATTTTTTAAGCCTATACAAATAACGAAAAGAACGCACCTTTAGATCATTTTGCGCCTTAACTATGGAGGGTTTTAGCCTTTGCTTAACAAAAATTGAAGTCAGCTGTCAGTTTTTTAACAGAGGAACAAAAGAGATGGTTGCTATACCTCTCTTTTGTTCTAACGAGAGCTTTTGTCGTTAATAAATCAGTGCTTCCCAAATTTAGGATAGCAAATGCCATCTACTTATTAGAACTAAAACTAATTTTTAGGTCAGGAAAACTGATCTTGATCAATAGCAGGATCCTGTGTTGTTGTTGTCATGCATACAAATCAATGATCTATATGGATCATCGGCGATAATAAAATACGGCTAATAGGCTTGTTTTTTTTAAAACCTAGCTAGCCAGCTAGCCAGTCGTTAATTTAGACGATTCCCAGCCAGAAAGCCAGCCGAGGATTTATACCTGCAAGTGGGTCTGGGTCCGCATGATTTCGTTCCTATGACATCAGCCGTCAACTGTCAAAGTATTAAAGGGTGTTCCGTGTATAAAATTAGTGAAAGTAATATTTGAAACTTTAGAAATGGGTAATGGGTAATCGAGGAAAAAGAAAATTCTGACTAAGCAATAATCAAAAAAAAAAAAAAATCGAATCGGTGGAAGCACTGGAAGCAAAGGCGAGGACCCTCAAAAATGCTATGTAAATAGCTTTCAAGACCTCGTGTCCGGTTAAATACAGCAAGAAAACTCTTCCTCCGTGGTGGAATGAAGATCTTTCCGACTTAAGAAAATTGACCAGAGACATCTTCAATATCTGCTACAAACACAAATTTTGGAAGCCTTACAAGGACTGCCTTAAGTTATACAAAAAGGCTATTAGCAAGGCTAAGTCACTGGCTTGGGCAGAGCACTGCCACTCCATTGAAACCCTTAAGGATTCAGCCAGACTAAGCAAAATCCTGTCCAAAGAACATTCTAATCCGACTTTCATCAAACGATCTGATGGTACATGGACAGATTCCACTGAAGAATCATTGGAACTCCTAATGAATACCCATTTCCCGGGCTGTAAAGATATCAGCTTTAGCGCGGATATCTTTGAAAACGCAACCTGCACCCTGGAAAGAAATTAACTCCCTTATAAACGAGGAAAAGATTTCCTAGGCCATCAACAGTTTCTCTCCTTATAAGTCACCAGGCCCTGACGGGATCATCCCGATCATGCTCCAAAGGAACTTGGAGAAGATAATGCCCTGGTTAACGGCTATATACCGTGGCTCCCTTCGACTAAATCACATCCCCGAGAACTGGAGACGTGTTCGAGTCGTCTTTATCCCTAAAATCGGCAAGAGAGGGCATGAGTCAGCCAAAGACTTCAGACCCATCAACCTTATTTCCTTCATACTCAAAACCCTACGTATCCTGGATACGCACATCTGGGACTCACTCAAAAGATCTCCTCTATCGAAATCACAACATGCTTACCTGAAAGGTAAGTCTACGGAGACGGCCCTGCATGTGGTGGTGCAGACGATTGAGAAATCCATTCACTACAAACAGTATACGTTAGCCACCTTTCTAGATATAGAAGGTGCCTTCAATAATGTGCATACTGAATCCATTCTAGAATCTCTTACCAAGCTTAGCACAGAGGTTTCTGTCAGGAATTGGATTATATCCATGCTAAAAACCAGGATTATTCAGTCACAACTCACAATTGGCGAACAGTCTTATAACCAAATCCGTAGATAGAGGTACTCTGCAGGGTGGCGTTATCTCACCTCTTCTATGGCTCCTCGTCATTAACAATATCTTGACGGAGCTCGATAACATTGGAATCAAGGCAGTCTCGTATGCGGATGACGTGGTTATTTTAGTATCAGGGATGTTCCTCTCAGTGAAATCACAGAGAG
This sequence comes from Criorhina ranunculi, assembly GCA_951813785.1. NCBI lineage: Eukaryota > Metazoa > Arthropoda > Insecta > Diptera > Syrphidae > Criorhina > Criorhina ranunculi. The sequence continues at coordinate 20,160,868 of OX638383.1, forward strand.
GGCTCTGATTAAGCTAAGCGCTTGGGCCACAAGCTGTGGACTGGGCGTTAATCCGAGTAAAACTGAACTGATGCCTTTTACCACCAAGTACAAAATACCGACTTTTAAGCTTCCACGTCTTAACAACCAAACACTCACTCTATCCCCCAGTGCAAGGGGCGTCATACTTGACTCCAAGCTCAACTGGAAACTCAACATAGAACACAGAATAAAGAAGGCATGCGTCGCTTTCTACGTCTGTAGTAAGACCTTTGGCAAAAGGTGGGGACTCAAACCTAAGATGGTTCTCTGGATGTACACTGCCGTAGTTGGTCCAATCCTCACCTATGGGTCACTCGTGTGGTGGCCCGCCTTAAGAAAAGCCTACAACATCACAAAACTTAGTAGAGTCCAACGAATAGCTGGTATTGGAACTACAGGAGCGATCCGTTCAAGCCCGTCAGAAGCTCTTAACGTGCTCCTCCATATCCTACCCCTGGACTTGCACATCAAATACATCGTTTCGTGTAGTGCTATCAGACTCAGAGAATCTGGGCTTTGGTCCTCTAAACCCTATGGCCACAGTAAGGCTCTTGACCTGCTGCCTAGGGATCTAGCTGCGACCATAACTGATTACACGACTCCCATACTCAAATTCAATAATAAGATTCAAGTTCTTTTTCCCGATAGGTCGGAATGGAACAACAATCTACGCCAATCAAATTATCAAGTATCGATCTTCACCGATGGCTCCAAGATGCAGTGTGGCATTGGAGCAGGTGTCTTCGCAACGGAACTGAACGTATCCAAATCGTACCGCCTCCCAGACTCTTCCAGTGTCTTCCAGGCGGAGGTGCTCGCGATTAGAGAAGCCTGCAAGATACTTAGTCTCAGCCCTACTACCTCAAACAGCATAGGAATCTTCATTGATAGCCAGGCTGCCATCAAAGCGCTCCACTCACTTACTTCGTCCTCTAAACTAGTTGAGCAGTGTAAGGAAACTTTAACGCAGGCAAGCGCTCGGTTCAATATTACTCTCCTCTGGGTTCCCGGCCATAGTAACATAGAGGGGAATGAGAGAGCCGACGCGTTAGCCAGATGTGGTTCTGCCCTGAATGTCTCCCGTGCGGAGTCAGTCTGCCCCCCATGGGACTCATCAAGGGCAAAATTTTCCAACACTTTTTCGATATTGCCAACACTAGGTGGAGAAGTCTACGAACCTGTACCATATCGAGACAGATATGGCCCACTTACGATAAAAGTAGAACGATTGACCTCATTAATAGGAACCACATTGGGACTGCAAGAATCACAGCAATTAGCACGGGTCACTGGCCAATCGGCCCTCACGCTGCCAAGTTAGGCAGCCCGTCCAACCCCCACTGCCGAAGTTGCGGCAATTCTCGCGAAATGGAAACCATATTGCACTTCCTCTGTGACTGCCCAGCACTAGCCAGAGCGAGGAAGCGCATACTCGGAAAACCTTTTTTCAAGGAACTATCCGAGATCTCTAACACCAAATTATGTAACATCATTAATTTTCTTAACTCCACAGGATGGATTTGAAAAACACACTCTTAGCCACGCCCATCAACACCCAGGTCACGTGAGTTGTGGTATCAAAACGGCGCATCCGCGCTACTTGTGTCTCTGGCAGGCTGCACCAGATTCAACCACTTCTACCTACCTACCTTTCATGAGAATTTGTATAGAATTAATATTCCAGTCGACGAATTTAATATTCCAGTCTGCGATTTTATAATAATTATTACTTTTTAACAATTGAACGCAAATTTTGCAATAATAGTCGATTTTATTGTATATATGTAAATGCAATAGAATGCTTTGTGTACAATAACTATGAATGAAAAGTTAGACTGCATGGCCAAGAAAGAGTTTGAAAAAAAATAATTTTCAAAAATTGCTTGTAAACGCCGAAAACACACAATTTTGTTTTCTTAAAAAAATATTTAAGCGTATTTCCAACGTAAATACTATTAAATATGAAGAAAAAAAAAACTTTGCTGCAAGAACAAAAATGGATGCGTGCATAGGTTTTGCAATTCAAAAAAAGTTTCAATATTAAAAAATACTTCTAAATTTATTAAAATATCAGTTGTAAAAACAAAATATTTCATAAAAATTCATACATATTTGTTTTTCTTGAAAAGTTTCCGTTAAATTCAAATATCTATATATTAATACGTGAACATCGAAACTTTAGGTACCATTTACGACGATTCTACTAAACCGATTTTCATAAATTATATACCGTTAGAAAGGTCGTTCTTTGCAGAGTTGCAGAATGATTGTTATTTTAAGGTCGGATAAATAATAAAGGATGGTTGGATGTTGTAGAAATAGGGTAGGCACTGAGAGGTGTCAACTTGGCGATGCCCAGTGTTGTAACTGTTTCTACACATCAATTGTGCTTACCTCCAAGTGGTAACCGTCGGGTACTGGTCGATGTCCATCCGGACTCGACTTGCCAAACTAATAAGCGCGAGTGCTGACCAGCAGACAAAAATAGCAGCACTATAAACGGGACAGCGGATGAATTCCCCAGATGGAATCAACGGTGAAGAAATCCCAGAACAAATAAAATAAAACCTTATCCGGGCTACTCCGACATATTTGGAGCTCAGGCCGGTAAGGATTTCCGATACTAAGTCAGGGTCTTGGAAAAGAGATGGTGGCGGATGAGCCCTTAATGGACCAACGGCAGCGCTCACATCCCCGAATGGGCTACTGGCTTCGGTCTAACCGACCCCTCGTCCTAGGGGTTTCTAAAATGGAACTGGCCTGTGAAAAATGCTCACTACGATCCCGAGTTGTAAGAAAACAAGTTACTTATTCAACGAAATAACAATTTAATGAAAAGTATAATGAATTCACAAATGAAAGGCAAGTAATATGTTAGCAAGTATAAGGTTAAGAAAGAACTAACTAAAGGTACAACATATGTATGTATTTATAAGCATAATAGCAAACGGTTTTAAAAGCTTTAATTTTCAACATCCTCCGGCCCACAATGTTTAAGGCAATCTGTTATTTCTAGAGGATATAGTAATTGAATCGGTCTTCGAAAGATTGTGCCATTAGACACGCGAACCTCACATGCACGAACAAATCCATCTCGTCCAGGGAAAGTATTGACAATTACTCCCAAATGCCACAGTGTCTTCGGTAATGAACGATCCTCCATAAGCACTACATCTCCAATCGCCAAATTGGTTGATTTGTTGTATTTGGCGTGATGAAACGATCTAAGTTGTTGAAGATATTCAGTGTACCACCTGCGTTTGAAGCAAGACATAAACTGCAGTCGTTCTTTCCATCGTTGCCGCAAGTCTGATTGTTGTCTACCGTCATCTTCGGCTGAAGGACACTGCTGTTGTGTAGGTGACTGTGGTCCACGTAAGAGCTGGGCAGGTGTAAGCGGCGATAAGTCAAGGGGCTCGTCTGCGACATATGTAAGCGGTCTGTTGTTAACCACATTCTCGACTTCCGTAAGAAATGTGTTAAGCTGGTGGTGGTTCAACGTTGCACGGCCTACTGCTGCTCTCAAGGACGACTTTACAACACCCACAAGTCGCTCCCAAAATCCACCCCACCAAGGGGCGCGTTCAATTATAAATCTCCAGCGTATGCGATGATTAGCCAAAAAACCCTTAAATTTTTCATCAGCGAAATTCAAATTCCGCAGCTCTTTTGAAGTCTTCTTGAAGGTGGCTGCATTGTCAGACCAAATCACTCTTGGCACCCCCCTTCGAGCTATAAAGCGTCGTATGCCCAATATACAACTTTCAGTAGTAAGATCTGGTGTAAGTTCGAGATGTACCGCTCTAATCGATGCACAAGTAAAGAGCATTATGTACGCCTTGTTCTTTTGTCCAAAGTCATATGTATAGAGGGGTCCAGCAAAATCGAGACCCGTAACATCAAACGGTGAAGAAAGAGTGATGCGATCTCGAGGCAATGGCGCAAATGGTTGGGTAGCTGGCCTAGCTCGAAGAACCTTGCAGACTGTGCAGCCCTTGACAACGGACCTAACCAGCTGCCGACCCTTGATGATCCAGTAAGTTGATCGTAAATGCGTTAAGACTGAAGATACTCCAGCGTGGAATAGTTTTTCGTGTACATCAAAAACTATCAGCTTCGTTACATGTGACTGTTACAGCTATGTTTTGTAATAAACAACGAGTCAGTCTGGTTCTGACCGTCAACCGAATTAGTCTCTTCTCATTCTCACATTCACATGGTGTCAGGTGTGAAAACTTAAATAAAAAAAAAAAAAAAAAAAAAAAAAAAAAATGTCAAACAACGAAGGCAGTAGTGGAAAAAAGGAAGTACCGCTTGTCGTTAATAATAATTTTCGACAAATTGCAATCGATAGTGGATGTATTCAACCGTTCAATTTGCAAAGTTCTAATTTATGTGCGGCGTGGAAAATGTGGCACAAACAGTTTAAAGTGTTTCTATGCGCAAGTGATCTGAAGGATGCCTCAGACGCGAGAAAAAATTCATTGTTGCTTCACCACATGGGTGCAGAGTGCTTTGAAATATTTGATTCTTTCGAGATTGATGAAGAAACGGTTAAACATGAGTACTTGGTGAAGAAATTTAATGACTACTTTGTGCCAAAAGTCAATCTATTGATGGAACGCTATCATTTCTTCACAAGAAGGCAAGGCGACGGTGAGACAGTGGATGAATTTGTAACGGCATTAAAAAACCTAAGCAAGAACTGTGAATTTGGAACATTAAAAGATGACTTGGTACGTGACCTGTTTATTAGCGGGTTAAATAGGATTCATAATTACATACGCGAAAAGCTACTAAATGAATCCACGAAAAAACTGGAAAGTATTATTGAGATGGCCAGAACAATGGAAGCAGTCAAAGTACAGTCGAGAGAGCTGGAGCAAGGCATTGGTGTTGGTGATGGTAATTCCGGTAAATCGGACAATACATTCATAGGCGGTCTAGGTGTAAGAGAAGGACAGCAGCAACAAACTACAAAATGGGACAAGCATGGCAACAACAATAGGAGTAATCAGCAAGAATCTTTACGGCAGCGAGTGCAACATTCCCAATCAACTTTTCAACAGCAACCAAACAAATACAGACCGCTCCAAGACTGTAATAAATGTGGACAACGACATATCAGCAACAAATGTCCGGCAATCGGTATGACCTGCTATCGCTGTAACGGTAAAAATCATTATGCGAGAGTGTGCACGTGGAAATATTCTAACATCAGCAAGCGAGTGAGCAACATCGAAGCAGTCTCAGACTCTGAATCGGAGGGGAATTTTGATGAACTGTTTATAAAAACAATGGTAACGGCGAATCCGGCAAAGTCGTGGCATGTATATCTGAAAATACAGCATCTCTTGGTCAAAACACAAGTGGATACGGGTGCAGAAGCCAATATTATGTCTTTAAACCAGTTTACTTCATTAGAACTAGATAAGTCCTTAGTCGAAAAAACAAAAACCAATATATTCACTTTCTCTGGAGAGAGTTTAAAGGTATTAGGAAAATGTAAATTAAATTGTTTGTATGAAGGGCAAACATATACCCTCACTTTTTATATTTTAAAAATTAATTGTGCAACAATACTTGGCCTTGAGTCTTCCATTCAAATGAATATTGTTAGGGGCCATAACATCAAATCTATCTCAAAAGGAAGTGAATATATTCGTTCTTATAAGAATACATCAAGTTGTAAAAGTGTTAACTCCTTTAATTATTTAGATGAATTCAAAGACGTGTTCAATGGTTTGGGCCACCTAAATAATAGATGTCACTTGGTAGTAAGAGAAAATATCACGCCGATGGTGGAACCGCCAAGGAAGATTCCCGTGCAATTGCGGAATGAGCTGAAAGAAGAACTCGAGCGTATGGAAAAATTAAATGTTATTGTACGTGTTGAGGAGCCAACTCCCTGGGTAAGCTCATTCGTTATAGTAAGAAAGGCAAATGGAGGCCTACGTCTGTGTCTAGATCCACGGAATTTAAATAAGGCAATTATGCGCCCGCATTTTCAGTTTCCGGATGTAGATGATGTAAAAGCTCGGTTGTCAGGCGCTAAATTTTTTAGCACATTAGATGCTAACTCTGGTTTTTGGATGATTCCCTTGGATGAAGAATCGTCTAAGCTGTGCACGTTTATAACGCCTTTTGGTAGGTTTCGTTTCGTACGTTTACCATTCGGAATTAATGCGGCTCCAGAAATATTTTATTTGGAGATGATAAAATATTTCTCGGACATTCCGAACCTGTTTATATACATAGATGATTTTCTAATTTTCGCGGCGACAAAAGAAGAACATGATAAAATTTTAAAAATGGTTTTGGAACGAGCCAGAGATATAGGTCTCAAGTTTAACAAATCGAAATCACATTTTTGTGCTAAGGAAATTAAGTTCATGGGCCACATTTGTAGTGAGGCGGGTATTCGTCCCGACGGGAGCAAAATTGAAGCTATTTGTAAAATGCCACGACCTAACAATGTCAAGGAACTGCAGCGGTTTCTAGGCATGGTGAACTACCTATCTTCTTTTGTTAAAGACCTCTCTATCGAAAACATGAATTTGCGGCAGCTTCTTAAAAAAGATATTGAGTGGCATTGGAATGATAGTCACGAAAAAGAGTTTGGAAAGCTAAAATTATTAATCTCTCAGGCGCCTATATTGACGTACTACAATAGCAACAAACCAATCAAACTCTCGGTCGATGCGTCTAAATCAGCTGTAGGTGCAGTTATTCAGCATGATAACAATCCAATTGCGTATGCATCAGCAACCTTGACCTCTTGTCAACAAAATTATGCACAAATTGAGAAGGAGCTGTTTGCGATTCTTTTCGGGTGCACTCGATTTCATAAATTTGTTTACGGTAAGGAAATCGTGGTTGAAACCGATCATAAACCTCTGATCCCAATATTTGCTAAACCTTTATATAGCGTTCCTCCACGGCTGCAAAGATTTATGCTTAGTTTACAGGCGTACAATATTAAAATCATTTATAAGCCGGGTAAGGAGATGCATGTGGCAGACACTTTATCTAGAGCAGCCCTCCCAAATGAATTTTTGAGAGATTTTGATAAGGAAATCGATCTTCATTGCAACTTAATCATATCGACCTTACCCGTGAGTGAGTCAAAATTAGACCAAATACGCAACGAGTCCGCTAAGGATCCTGCTCTAGTAAAAGTGATGGAGTATTGCAAAGAGGGATGGCCGGTTGTAAAAAATAAAATAGATGTAATAGCGAGGCCATATTTTAAGGTTAGGAATGAGATTCAGGTTATTGACAGAATTCTTTTTATGGTGAATAGAATTATCATACCCAAACAATTGCGCGCGGAAATATTGGGTTTGATTCACGAAGGTCACATGGGATCTGAAAAATGCATTAGTTTGGCTAGGTCGTTGGTCTATTGGCCGAATATCAATAGTGAAATTAGAAACATAGTCGATGGGTGTGAAATATGCATTCGACATAGAAGTTCAAATGCTAAAGAACCATTATTACCACACGAAGTTGTCGAAGTGCCATGGCACAAAATTGGAATTGACTTTTTTGACTTTGCAGCAAAAAAGTATTTAATAGTAATCGATTACTTTTCAAAATATATTGAGATTGCAGTCTTAAACCAGGGGTTTTCTGCAAATAAGGTAATTGTAGAGTTAAAATCTATATTTGCTCGGCATGGAATTCCAAAAGTTTTAGTTAGTGACAATGGTCCGCCTTTTCCTTCTGAAGAGTTCAGGTTATTTTGTAAAGATTGGGATATTGAGCATGTCACTTCAAGCCCGTATATTTCCCGATCAAATGGATTAGTAGAGAGATCAATCCAAACTATTAAAAAGCTTTTGAAGAAAAGCATTGAAGGTAAATCAGACCTCTATATAACATTACTACACTATCGTACAACACCAAATAAAAGTTCCTATTCTCCGTCTGAACTTTTAATGAATAGGAAACTACGGACTAAAATACCAACAAATATAGAAAGTCTTAAACATCATAGCGTCGACCCAGGAAAAGTTAGTAGATACTTACAAAACAGGAAGCAAAAAATGAGCCATTACTATAACAAATCAGCTAGGCCTTTAAAAGAATTGGAAAAAGGAGACAGAATTTATTATCAAAAGACTCCAAAATCAGTTTGGTACCCCGGACTGGTTATAAACAAGTGCAGGGAACCGAGGTCGTACATTATAAAAGGCGAAAACGATGAAACTTATCGCCGAAATCGTCAGCATATAATCTCTCCACCTAAGACCATATTGGATAAAGACACAGACATAGGCATGCACGCACAAAATGAAATGAAACTTTCCGACGGGGTCACTCTTAGCTCACAATGCAATGCAACGGATAGTCCAGCTGGCGGGGAGTCCACAAGGGGCAACGAAGAGGGTGGTGTTTTTTCACGCTTTGGCAGAGAAATTAAAGCACCGAACAGGTGGACCTATGAGACGTAAAATACACCTGACATTTGTTTTTTCGGTGTCCCAAACGTTGTTACATATATATTATATATACAAAAAACTAAAAGAAAAAAGTATAATAATAATCGACCAACATCACCCTATCTATTTAATTACTTAAAAAAAAAAAAAAAAAAAAAAAAAAAAAAAAAGGAATATTGAATTAAATTTAAATTATGTAACTTCATATATATAAAAAAAAAAAAAAAAAAAAAAAAAAAAAAAAGCAAAAAAAAGTATATTGAAATAAACTTGAATTATGTAACATTTAAATAATCTAGTTTTAAGTTCAGACCTACTTATATATATTTATAGGTATATTAAGCTACTTCCTATAATTGAAATGTTATATTTGAAAAAGGGAGATGTTACAGCTATGTTTTGTAATAAACAACGAGTCAGTCTGGTTCTGACCGTCAACCGAATTAGTCTCTTCTCATTCTCACATTCACAGTGACGATTTTGGTAATATTACTGGATGAGCTTCGATTGCTGAAGATAACATATGCAATCGCCCGCCTACCCGAAGATGACCACTGTTTGGATCTAGAATTGGACTAAGCATTAGTAATTTAGAATTTAAATGTATACCCTTCTTCTACCGGAGTGCTACAATTTCGGAATTGAAATGCAGCCGTTGCGATTCACCAATCCAATATTTCTCAGCTCGATCCATCTCGTTAGCGCCTAGAAATGGAATATCATTCAAATTGGCGAGGGTGTCCGAGCGACGTTTATTCTTGAAGACTTCGATGGCTCGAAAACAGTAAGCCGTAATTCGTAACAGCCGTCGCCAGGTGCTAAATCTTCTGCAGTTTATAAATGAATTGTTGAAATTTGTAGATTCCTCTTCCTCCCCTTCCGCCGCAACGAGAAAGGATAGCGCTGAGAGAGTAGTAGAGTTGTCTTCGTTTACAGCTGGCCAAATAGTTGATTCGTGCTGCAGCCAATCTGGTCCAGACAGCCATTGTGTAGAGTGAGTAAGAGTCAGCGCATTTATTCCTCTGGTCACCAGATCTGCGGGGTTTTGGGATCCAGGACAGTGACGCCAACAAGAAATTTTGGTGAGCGTTCGAATTTCTCGGACTCTATTCTCAACATACGGTTTCCATCGCTTCTCTTTCCCTAGTATCCAAAATAAAGCGATTCTGGAGTCGGTCCACAGAAATTCTTCATCGAATTTAATCTGCAAATTCACACGAAGATACCCAAGCAATCTTGCAGCGACTAGAGCAGCGGTCTCATCGTCGGTGGTTCGCAAGTAGGCAACTGCTCCAAAAGCATACTGACTGGCATCGGCATAAATGTGGATCTGTGTTGAGCCTTCTTCTTTAATAAGGCAGCGGGGTAACGTAATTTGTCCAAGTTCACTGACGTCTGCACAACAATCGATCCAGATTTTATCGAGGTCTGCTGGCAGCCGCACATCCCAGTCTAAATTTTGCCGCCAAATTGATTGGAAATGGATTTTCAATCGAACTACCCGAGGTAGCAGAGATTCTACGAACATTGGCGTAGAATCTCTGCTACCTCGGGATATTGCTCCTTTCCATCGTCCAAAATTTTGGAAATTACTTCCCCTAGTATATTTGGGCTGCTGGTTACACCAAATGTTACTCGTGTCATGTGATATGCTTGCACTGAAAAATCTGCGCGTTTCGTTCGGGTTGAATAGTTCCTTAAACCAGAAAAATCGGTGGCTTTCACGATCAGGTGCACTTAAAACTATCTGCAGAAAAGCCTTTTCGATGTCAGCAGTCAATCCTATTTTTCCACAGCGAAAGTTGAGCAACACGGTCAAAATTTCTGGCAAATGGTTGTTGCCCACCTCCAAATGATCATTGAGCGAAAGGTTATTAGTTGCATGAGCCGTAGCGTCAAATACTATGCGTAATTTGGTGGTATCCTTATCATCTCTATATACCGGTCTGTGAGGCATGTAGTACACACGATCCCCTTGTTCGTCTTCTTCTACTCGTTCAGCCAAACCGCTGTTTACCATCTCCAACATACACGCTTCATAGTCCTTCAATCTTCCTGACACCCTTAATTTTCGAACTAATGAATGCATTCGGCAAAGTGCTCCCATGCGATTATCCTGAAGTACTCTACCAACATCCTTCCATGGCAGTGATGCCTCATAGCGATCTCCAACCTTGCGGATAAGTGGTCCTTGGCAGATACTTTCTTTTTTATCGTTTGTTATTCCAAGAGTTTCTAGCCGCCAAAATTGTTGAAGATCCTCACAAACACACGCATGCAAAGAAGTCACACAAGAAAGATTTACTGCAACATCTGAATTATGTGAAATGACAGGAGACCGACCTTGCAAAGTCCATCCAAGAATTGTGTTGATTGCTGTTAGATCAGATGTAATTCGTTTGTGTTGTCCAGTTGCAAGCAGCCAATAATTATCCGCTCCAATTAATATGCTGATTCCGTCTTCCGCATGCAAATTATCCATACGCACATCTGCCAGCAGCAACTCCTTAATCGTTTTGAGATTCTTATCGGGCGCTGATAAAACATTGACACAAATTTCAGGAACTTCCATCAACTCTAAAAGAACAGCTCTATTGTTATATTGATTTCTTAACATTACTTGTACCTTATTACACTGCATGCTAGGTGTAGGTTCTTTGCTTCCGAACGGTATAATGTTTACATTTTGTACTCCGATGATATCCAAATCAAGTTGACGTGCCACACTGGATTTTATAAATGACATTTGGCTACCGCCATCCAATACCATTCGCACATACAATGACTTACTGGAATTCTTCCTGGAAGCAAGCCCAAAAGCTGTTTGTAAGTACACAGTGTTAACAGGTTGTGAGAGAGCGTTATGAGTGTGGGTGGTGTACAAGTTGATTACTTGCTGCGGCTGAGCTGAAGCTTTCACAGAATTTGTTGACAAAGGTGCTGAAGTATTTTTCTGCTTAGAGTAGTCTGGATCACACATTGACGTTGTGTGTCGCCCGTTACAATTTTTGCACACAATGTGGAATCGTTTTCTGCATGTCTTGGAGTAGTGGCCCTTTCCCAAGCACCGGTAGCATCTTCCGTTCTCTTTTAACATTTGTTTCTTCTTCAACATAGTAAAAGAGCTTTTGCAGTCAGGCGAGCCATGATCGGAAGATTTACAAAAAAACAATTACCATTATTTACTCCAGCTGCAAATAGTCCAACAGCTGTTTTTACCGGTCTTGACTTGGATATTTGCAATGGTTGAACTCGAGTTGAATTTTGTTTTGCTTCATTGGCCTTCTCAAGGGATTCAACCTCTCGTTTAAGAAATTTAAGCAAATACTTCACTTGCTTATCACCAATGTCTTTCGTGGATGAAAGTTCTGACTTTGCTGATGAACTTACGTTATCGTCATTTGTAGCATCCTCTGAAAAATTGTCCGGAAGGTCGTTGTAATATCGATGGAAATCTACTCTCAATTCGTTGGGTATGCATCGAAGTAACGCACCTTTAAGCATTACATAATAATTTGAAGGTGGAATGCCGAGAGAAGTTAGTGATCGAGTGGATGCTAAAACGGAGTTGTAAAGGCACCTCAAACCTGATGCGTCGACCCTTGAGTGAACTGGCTGAATGGATAACAAACATTGCATAGTATGGTCAACTATTTTTTCTTTATTTCCATACTCTTCTTTGAGTATGCTTATTGCCGTTTCATAATTTAGTTCACTCGGTGTGAGGCCTATCAAAGTATTGGCTGCCTTGCCAGTCAAAGCAGCTTCTAAGTAGTTAAACTTGTCAACGGTGGTGAGAGAGGAATTATCATGCACTAGTGCTCTGTAATGTTCCCAGAACGGTATCCATTCTTTGTAGTCGCCTGAAAACTTCTTAGGCTGAAGCTTTTGGAGCTTCACTGCATGCATTTTACTTGGAGGGGAAGCGGTGACATTATTTGTTGAAATATTGGCGGGAACCTCGTTGGCGAGACCATCAAAGGCAAGAACTGATGAAGAGTAAAACTGCTTCTGATATTGTCTTACCTTGTTCAAACGTATTTGAAGCCGGGTAATCGTTGATACAGCTTTGTCATTATAATCGGCTATAGAATCGGCTTCCTTATCGAAATCTTCTGATTTGTTGGATGTACGAACATCGGCATTCGCTTTGCGGAGACTTTCATGCGCCGCTGTCAAACGATCTAAAAAGACACTGAGCTCCTCTTCCATGCTATCTAACTCATGCGAATTCATGTCCTCTTTAACCTGACCTTCATTTGACCTAAGGAACTCGCCCGCACTATTAACGATCTTCGTTACTTGTCCACGAAACGTAGCGCGACTTGCCAAATCCATTATCGATCGTGTTAGAATAAATCACGTTAATTTCGCTCGTTCTTGTCTTTCCCGAGTTTCGGCACCAATGTGAAAAATGCTCACTACGATTCCGAGTTGTAAGAAAACAAGTTACTAATTCAACGAAATAACAATTTAATGAAAAGTATAATGAATTCACAAACGAAAGGCAAGTAATATGTTAGCGAGTATAAGGTTAAGAAAGAACTAACTAAAGGTACAACATATGTATGTATTTATAAGCATAATAGCAAACGGTTTTAAAAGCTTTAATTTTCAACATGGCCCTCCAGGTTGGGGGTTGTGCCGCCGGGGTAACTGCCCGGCCATGGAAAAATCAATAGTTACGAAGCAACCACAAGCCTCGGATACGGACGGATCTACTGTTGACAACCCCTGCAAACGAAATAAGGACAACGAACTTCGGATCTGTACGTGGAATGTTAGGTCCCTTAATAGGCCACGTGCAGCCGAACAACTAGCGGAGGCCTTAGACTGCTGCAAAGCAGACGTTACCGCCATCCAAGAAATGCGATGGGATGGGCCGGACAAAAAGAGGATGAAAAACTGCGACATTTACTACGGCGATTGCTATCGACGGCAAAAGCAGCGCTTATTTGGATGCGGATTTATTATTAGAGGCAGACTTAGGCAAGAAGTCTTGAGTTTTCGGCATGTTAACGAACGCCTCGTAACAATCCGTGTCAAGGCTAAATTTGCCAACATTAGCCTCATATGCGCGCACGCCCCCACAGAGGAGAAAGATAACGACACCAAAGATAGCTTCTACGAGCTCTTGGACAAGACTTACGAGCAGTGCCCTAGCTATGACAATTTTAATGCCAAGCTAGGAAGGGAGGGCATCTTTGGTAGTACTGTCGGAAAGTATAGCCTGCACGACACCACCTCCGATAGCGGATTCAGGCTAATCGACTTTGCGGCAGGGCGTAACGTTGTCGTTGCTAGCACGCGGTTCCCGCATCTCGATATTCATAAGGGGACTTGGAGATCTCCTGATCAATCAACCGTCAACCAGATTGACCACATTGCGATCGACGCAAGGCACTCTTCCAGTATTATGGATGTCCGAACGTTCCGAGGGGCCAACATCGACTCGGATCATTACCTTCTTGTAGCCAAGGTACGGGTGCGGATATCCCGAGCACCGCAAAGACAAGCTAATACTGCGAGGAAGTTTGACGTCGGACGGCTACAATCGCAAGAGATCGCCAAATCTTTTTCCGATCGAGTCTCCCTCAATCTCTTAAGAGGTCCTATGCTGCCAGCATCAAGTATTGAAGACCAGTGGCAACACTGCCAAAAAGCCATCAGAGATGCCGCCACTGATGTGTTGGGTTTCACTCGGCCGCCAAAACGAAACCCCTGGTTTGACGACGAGTGCAGGCAAGCACATGCAGCCAAGCAAGATGCATACAAAGCGGCGCTGCATAGAAGGACCAGAGCTGCTCACGAGCTCTATGAGCAGAAGAGGAGAGACGAGCACCGGCTTTTAAGGAGAAAAAAGAAGGAGCATGAGAAGCGCGCGGTCGAGGAAATTGAGAGATGCTACTCCAGGAATGAGATTCGGAAGTTTTACCAAAAGGTAACAAATACATGCCAACGACACAAACCCCGAACCGAAGCCTGTAGAGACGAGCAAGGGAACATAGTAGTAGAGTCGCAGTCGATGCTGAGGATTTGGAAGGAGTATTTCTGTAGACTGTATAACGGCGACGACGAACCAAATACCGCTGTCAGGCAGAATGAACCTTTCAACCTGGACGATGGAGACCATCAATTCTGTCCACCCGACCTGGATGAAGTGAAGATAGCCATATCTAAGCTGAAATCCAACAAGGCTGCTGGAGCAGATGGCCTGACTGCCGAGCTCTTCAAAGCGGCAGGCGATGACTTGGTAAGGAGCATACACCAACTCATCTGTAAGATATGGTCGGAAGAAAGTATGCCCGATGAATGGAACCTCAGCATTGTTTGTCCGATCCTCAAGAAAGGAGACCCTCTAAACTGCGCCAACTACAGAGGTATTAGTCTAATTAACATCGCCTATAAGATCTTATCTGCCGTATTGTGTGAACGTCTGAAGCCGTTCGTCAGCAACCTGATTGGTCCATATCAGTGTGGCTTTAGGCCAGGAAAGTCCACAATCGACCAAATATTCACACTACGGCAGATCTTGGAAAAAACCCAGGAGCTCCAAATCGATACACACCATCTATTCATCGATTTTAAGGCCGCGTATGACAGCATTTATAGAGACGAGCTATACAGAGCTATGTCTAGTTTTGGCATCCCTGCAAAACTCGTCCGTTTGTGCAGGATGACGATGGAGAATGCACGCTGCTCCATCAAGGTCGGTAAAGAACTCACCGAGACCTTTGATGTCAAAAAAGGATTTAGACAAGGCGATCCGCTGTCATGCGACTTTTTTAATATCATTCTTGAAAGAATTGTGCAAAACTCACGCGCCAACACAAGAGGCACAATCTGTCAAAAGTCCGTCCAATTACTCGCATACGCCGATGATATTGACATAATCGGAAGAAAGCAGCGTGATGTCAGTGGCGCTTTCGCGAGTATTGAGACGGAGGCGGCAAAGATGGGTTTAACGGTAAATGAGGGCAAGACCAAGTATATGCTGTCAACAAGAAAGGACACTCAACACCGACGTCTCGGACAGAACGTCTCCCTCGACAGATATAACTTTGAGGTAGTTAAGGACTTTGTCTACCTAGGATCCGCTATCAATTCAGACAATGACACCAGCGCTGAGATCAGACGAAGAATAACCCTTGCCAATCGCTGCTTCTTTGGGCATAGAAGGCAATTGACTAGCAAAGCCCTCTCTCGAACAACAAAAGTGATCCTATATAAGACCCTAATAATCCCAGTCCTGGTTTACGGCGCAGAGGCATGGACTTTATCAAAAGTGGATGAGGGTGCTCTTGGCTGCTTCGAGAGGAAAATTCTTCGGGTGATTTTCGGTCCCGTCTGCATAGACGGTGAGTGGAGGAGGAGATACAACGACGAACTGTACGGGCTGTACAGCGACATCGACTTAGCCAGAAGAGTGAAGGTGCAACGACTGAGGTGGCTGGGTCATGTAGAGCGGATGGACACCAATGCTCCGGCCCGAAAAATCTTCGAATCCGCCCCCGAGGGACAGCGCAGTAGAGGAAGACCGCGACTCAGGTGGCGCGCGCAAGTTGAAGGGGACCTCAACCAACTTAGCGTGCGAAACTGGAGGCAGCTAGCTAAAGATCGAGCTGGCTGGAGACGCTTGCTGGTTGAGGCCCAGGTCCACCCCGGACTGTAGCGCCACCTTAAGTAAGTAAGTAAGTAAATAATAAAGGTAATAATCGCAATTGAAAGTCAAGTCAACCCATAGGCAATTACACATACAAAAGACACACGTACAGTATAACGCCACCACTCTCATGAGAACGGAAAAACAACAACAATAACATAGTAGGCGTTGACGATCCGCGATTTTTCTCCTGTTTTGTGTAGTACTTAAATGTTGTCACAAAAAAGGGGTGTGCACCAATAAAGTGGATTGTTCATCGGAGTTTGATTTTGTCCAAGTTAAATAGGTAGGTGTACGTGTAAGTAAAAATCGATAGGATAAAATCTGAAAGGAAATCGAGAAAGTTCAGCCGATTCGTACATGTAATTTTCCAGTCAATAAAAGAGCACAATTTTCGATGCTCTCTCTGCGCAACTTTCCTTGTCGCTTTTGATTTGAAACGGACTATACTACAGTGCTGCCGTTTTCCGATTCTCAAGAGTATCACAAATATAAATTCTTAGGTATCATTTAGAAACAAAGAGTATCCACGTTAATATGACGCATATTTTAGAGTATCCTACTTTTTTAATACGCACAAACTGTCAAAAATTAAGTCATTTGTCGCGTTTAAGATGTCATTTTCTTTCCTTGTTATATTCCAAGGCCTACCTATGTACCGAGTTTCAAGTTCCTAGATCCGCTAGAAGTCCCTCAAATGGAACTAAGCACGTCGTGGCACGAAAAAGATCTCGGACTTCCGGTACCGTTAGAAACTTTAAATTTGGTGTGCAGGTAGATCGTGCCTCACATATACCCACAAAATTGCGACTTCTTCAAATTTCCCCCTCCAACCCCCTCAAAGAGGGTAATAAAATAATCGAGGGAGAAATAGATTTTAAATCCGATTAAATGGCACTTCTGCAACTTTACAGTTATAAGTTTGGAATTTTCAGTAATTTGCCTTTTGTTATATTCCAAGGTTCCCTAATGTATCGAATTTCAAGTTTCTGGGTCGACTAGAAGTCCCTCAAAAGAAACTGGAAACTTCGTGTCACGAAAAAGATTTGTTGATAAACTCCAAATAATTCAATCCTAATCGCGAATAAACTAAAACAATAGACAACGCTACGTACTGTAAAGCATTCGGTCTTCGCAAATGCGTTTTCACGGAATTCACCGGCTCCAAGGATCCTTTTTTAGGCGGATTTCGAAGAAATACTACCTATTGCAGAGGTCCTCATGACGCAACTTTCAAAAAATTTGAATGCAACTTTTCAAGACCTCTATAGTAAACACCAAAACCATGGTCCGTTCAAATGTTTATATTGTAACGTGTTTGCCGGTTCGCAATGATAAAACTTTTTCCTCCTTTCTATTCTATTTGTCTTTATTAAATCTTTTCACAAACAACTGATTATCTTTTATTTATTCCAACAATATTCAACTCTTTAAATCCAATTATTCACAACTCTTTTATTCCAAACAACTTAAACAATTAATCTCAATCAAATTCTTCTGTAATTTTAATTCACTATTAAAATCTCTATCCAAATCACTTTTCAACTGTATCTCTACTAAATCTCAAGTCAACTGTGTCCATGCTCTCAATGCTCGTAGTATTTATACCCGAGATACGAATCCAGAATCCTCCTTCCTGGCGACGATTTGCCCATCTAGTGAGATATCGATAGTTCTGGAACGTGCCTGAGGTAAGTACTAGAAAATTCCTGAAGGTTCTTATAATTGCTGAATGCACTTAAATTTAGCACTAATCCCCCCAATAGATGTCGCTGATCGATATCTAAAATATCTAAATGTCGCTAATACAGTTGATATAACAATTCCACTAAATGTCGCTAATGCAGTCGATATTACACTGCCCACCTCCTAAACTTGTTCGTCCCGAACAAGAGCATCGGCGTTGTTTCCATGGTAACGATGTAGGCGATCCACATGTATGATTTTCAACTTGCCTCTTAGTCCCCGTTGAATTCTGTAGACAACATCGTTGATTCGTGTAACCACTGTATAGGGACCCTCCCAGTCCTGCTGCAACTTCGGAGACCTCCCTTTTTGTCGATGTGGGTTGTACAGCCATACCAGATCTCCTTCCCGAAATCCTGACGTCGTTGTCTTCGCGTCGTACCTGGTCTTCATGCGGTCACTGGCTATCTTAATCTTCGTCCTAGTTCTTTGGTGTATGTCGGCGATCCTTTCCCTTAGGTCTGCCACATATTCTTCTTCCGATTTCGGCTCATCCATGGGAGAACCAAATTTCACCTCACTAGGTAGCCGGACAGGTTGACCAAAAAGGATTTCGGACGGAGTGTGTCCCGTTGAACTGTGAACTGCATTACGATAAGCTATCAGGAACAAGGGAATATGTCGATCCCAGTCACGTTGGTAATCACTCACGACTTTGGAGAGATGTTCATTCAATGTCCTGTTGAACCGTTCTACCATCCCGTCGGACTGTGGGTGAAGAGGAGTCGTTCTGGTCTTTTTGATTCCGAGTAGTTGACACGTTTCCTGGAATAGCTTGGACTCGAAGTTCCGTCCTTGATCCGAGTGCAGTTCCATGGGTACACCAAACCTGCTCACCCAGTTGTTGACAATCTTTTCTACGACGGTCTTAGCCTCCTGGTTGGGAATCGCAAACGCTTCAGGCCACTTGCTGAAGTAGTCCATAACAACTAAGATGTATCGGTTGCCCTGGTCGGTTTCCGGGAACGGCCCTGCGATGTCGACAGCGATTCGTTCAAACGGTGCGCTCACGTTGTACTGATGCATCTTGCCCCGGGTTTTCACGCTTGGTCCCTTGCTCGCTGCACACGTGACGCACTTTCGACACCAGCTCTCGATGTCGTCTCTCGCACTGAGCCAGTAGAATCGTTCCCGTACTTTATCCAGCGTTTTGTTTACACCCAGGTGTCCTCCGGATACGCCATCGTGCATTTCCTGCAGCACTTCATGCACTTTTGAACGTGGCACCACGAGCTGCATCCTACACGTCTTTCCATCGGGCATCTCCCATTTCCGCCTCAAAATGCCGTCTTGAACACGTAGAGAGTCCCATTGTGCCCAGTATGCTTTGAGGGTAGGGCTTCTATCGGAAATATCTCGACCATCAGGTTTCTCCATGTTCTCCTTCCAGGCTAGTATCGGTTCGATATCCGGGTCTTCCTTTTGAGCGTTCCGGATCTCTTCTGTACTCCAACCGGTGATGGGTTCAGCTCTAACTACTTGGACGGGAACGATCTCTTTCTCCTCCTTTCGTACACAATGCTTACAGTCGGCTTTACAAGGTCGTCGCGACAATGCATCCGCGTTTGAGTGGAGTTTTCCCTTGCGATGCTGTATTTCGAACTCGTACATCTGCAATCGCTCGGTTCACCTCGCGATCTGACCCTCAGGATTTTTGAACTGCAACAACCATTTTAGAGCTGCATGATCTGTACGTAGGAGGAACTTTTGACCGTAGAGGTACTTGTGGAAATGTTTCGTCGCCATAATCAGAGCAAGAAGTTCCCGTCTCGTTACACAATAGTTCCGTTCTGGTTTGGAGAGTACCTTACTGAAATAGGCCACTACCTTCTCCTGGCCATCATGCACCTGCGAAAGGACAGCTCCGATCCCAACATTACTGGCATCTGCATCTACGATAAACATCTTGTCCGGGATGGGGTAGGCCAGTATTGGAGCCTCACATAGTTGTTGTTTAAGTTGCCGAAAACTCTGCTCGCACTCGCCTGACCACTTAAATTGTTTTCCCTTTTCCGTCAACTGGTGCAGGCTCTTCGCAATTTTGGCAAAATCCTTTACGAACCGTCGGTAGTATGTGGCGAGGCCAAGGAAGCTCCTCAATTGGTGTTTGTCTTTGGGAACTGGCCAGTTTTTAACGGCTTCAACTTTGTCCGGATCCGTTCTCACTCCCTCTGACGAAATAATGTGACCTAGATACTTCACTTCTCGTTTAAAGAGCGCACATTTCTTCGAGTTGAGTTTCAAGTGGGCATTGCGTAAGCGTTTGAAGACTTCCCTTAGGTTGTCTCGATGTTCCGCAAACGTTTTTCCCACCACAATGACATCGTCCAGATACACCAAGCAGGTTTTCCAGGTTAGTCCATGCAGGACGCGTTCCATCAGACGCTCGAAAGTTGCCGGAGCGTTGCACAAACCAAATGGCATGACTGTAAACTCCCACAGTCCATTTCCGGCAGTGAATGCGGTTTTCTCGCGGTCTTCTGGGTGAATCTGCACTTGCCAATAGCCGCTCTTTAGATCGAGAGTGGAGAACCATTGGGCTCCAGAGAGGGTGTCCAGTGTGTCATCGATCCGGGGCAAAGGGTAACTATCCTTTTTGGTAGCATCATTCAGCCTGCGGTAGTCCACGCAGAATCGGGTGCTGCCGTCCTTCTTCTTGACTAGTACAATAGGCGATGCCCACGGGCTCTGGGAACTTTCAATTAGCCCTTCTTTCTCCATTGACGAAACCATCTCCGCAACCTCTGTCTGCTTTGCTAATGGCAGTCGCCTGGCAGGCTGTCTAATCGGTCTAGCATCCCCGGTGTCTATGCGGTGCTGTACTAAGTGTGTTCGGCCGTGGTCCCCGTCTTGTAACGCAAATATGTCAGCAAACTCACCGAGTAGATTCGCTGCCGTGCTTCGCTGCTCCTGATTAAGTTCACAATGTTGAAAGATGGTTTTCCGTAGTTCCGCCAATCTGTATGACGGAACCGGCTTCACAGGCTCCTCTTCGGTTGCTGCTGAGATCGCGGAAATCGGTACGCATTCTCCAATCACTTCCCCTCGCTTTAATTTGACGCTGTAGTTTTTCGGGTTCATGAGCCTTACTGGTACCATGTTGTTCTTTGGTTCCACTAGAATTCTTCCCACGATGTAGTTCTGGGAGTCTTTTTGGTTATCTGGCTCAATGAGGAAGAATCGATGGTTCCCAGGATCATCCTCCAAATTTGTCCAAATTACTGTCTCTGCAGAGGGTGGCAAAATGTCGTCCTTGCTGATTACCGACCTGAGATTTACTGTGCCTTTGTTTCCGTACACCATAGGAATCTCCACATGTCGATACCTCAGCACCTGCATTCCGATGTCCAGGATGATCTTATGTGCTTCCATAAAGTCCACCCCGATGATGCAGTCGTCGCATATGTCAGCCACCAGGAACACGTGGGAGAATGTTAAGCCTGACATTTGTATTCTCAGGCGAACTTCTCCGTAGACTTTTGCTGATTCTCCTGTCGCAGTCCTCAGGCAGTAGCAACTGGTGTTGTGTAGCCATGAATTCCGGACGAGATCCCTCCTTACGATGGAAGCCGTGGCACCGGTGTCTATGGTAGCCACGCACTTGTTGTTGCCCATAATTGCTTCCACGGTCAAGCTTTTGTTGCATCGCTTGGTTTGGGAGACTTGGATGGTGGTTCTGGGGCCATCGATTCCAGAAACCAACTTCTGCCCCGCGAAGTTGGCTCTTAAGCATTTCCCGAATGAGAAGCTTGACCAGCAGGACGGATGTTATCCCCGCTGGATGCTTCTTCGTCGCGTCTCCGGCTAGCACAATGCGGACAGCTTCCGTTTCTTTGTGGTGCTCTGCACTGCCGTTGTAGATGTCCAATCTTGTTGCGATTCCAACAACGAATCTGCCGTTCTGCGGCGTTATTTTGGCGCTCGGCGTCCACTCTCTGGCAGGAGCATTCCTCGGTGATTATTTCCCTGACACGATGGATTCTCTGGGAGGCCTGATCTGCTGCCTCCATTGTCAGGGCAAAAGCCAAAGCCTCAGCAAGTGTTTTCTTCCCAGCCATTCGAACAGCCATTTGTAGTTTTTCGTCGTTAATGGCTTGGATAAACGCTTCGGTTGCCATTTCGTTGATGATCTCCTTTCCAGTATTGGGGTAGGACAGATGCGCCAGACGTTCCACATCTGCCTGCAGCTGCTGCAGTGTCTCTCCCTTCATTTGAGCCCTTCGGCGCAACTGGACCCTGTATACTTGTTGCATATGGTCATCGCCGAATCGCATCTCAATGGCCTTCAGTAGCGAGCCGTAGTCACGATGTTTGTCATCCGCGAGGGTTTGGAGTAGTTCGGCGGCTGAGCCTCGGAGTGCAAGTGTGAGTGCAATCGATTTTTCTTCCTCGTCCCAATTGTTGGCCAATGCGGCGGCTTCAAATTGTTTCTTGTATATAGGCCATGATGTTTGACCATCGAATACCGGGGGCTGCATTTCCTTTCTTCTCGGACCTTCGATTGAACTCACGCGAAGTTTTTGCCTCTTCACACCGTCGAGTTCATTGGTCAGATGTTTGAATTGTTTTTCCATTTCTTCGTACTGACCTCC
The DNA here is from genome assembly GCA_951813785.1 of Criorhina ranunculi. NCBI lineage: Eukaryota > Metazoa > Arthropoda > Insecta > Diptera > Syrphidae > Criorhina > Criorhina ranunculi. The sequence continues at coordinate 20,183,334 of OX638383.1, forward strand.
GAATTTCGCTTCCAATCTCTTTTCGACATCTTCGATTTGTTGGTCGATGGCCTCGAATTTGACGTCCAGGCTTTCGAATTTACCGTCCAGAACATCAAATTTGGCGTCGAGCTTGGCGTCCAGAGAGTTCTTTTGCTCGTCTAACTTGACGTCTAGAGAGTTCTTTTGCTCGTCGAACCTGGCGTCTATTGAGTTCTTCTGTTCGTCGGACTTCTTGCTCTGCTCATCGAACTTGGCGTCTATTGAGTTCTTCTGTTCCTCGAACTTCTCGGTAAGCAGTTTCATTAGTGAGGACAGGTCCATCGCTGTACTTACATTCTCCTCTTCCTCTACGTCAAATAGCTCAGTTTCGGGGTCTCCACCGTCTTCTAGTACAGCATTCTGCAGCCGGAGCACTAATTCTCTTTTAAGTCCACTGGTCTGAAGATTTCTCCTACCCAGCTCTGCTTTTAACTGGACCAGGGACAAGTTTTCCAATTTGCGACCCATTTCTGTTCAAATTTCAAACACTGTTTAAATTTCACCACTATTCGTTTTGTCCAGAATTGTTTCTTGAACGTTCTTATCACTCTGAAAAAGTTTTATCCCACTTCTGACACCAAATGTAACGTGTTTGCCGGTTCGCAATGATAAAACTTTTTCCTCCTTTCTATTCTATTTGTCTTTATTAAATCTTTTCATAAACAACTGATTATCTTTTATTTATTCCAACAATATTCAACTCTTTAAATCCAATTATTCACAACTCTTTTATTCCAAACAACTTAAACAATTAATCTCAATCAAATTCTTCTGTAATTTTAATTCACTATTAAAATCTCTATCCAAATCACTTTTCAACTGTATCTCTACTAAATCTCAAGTCAACTGTGTCCATGCTCTCAATGCTCGTAGTATTTATACCCGAGATACGAATCCAGAATCCTCCTTCCTGGCGACGATTTGCCCATCTAGTGAGATATCAATGTCTAAATGCCGCTAATACAGTTGATATAACAATTCCACTAAATGTCGCTAATGCAGTCGATATTACAATATTGTAACGTGTTTGCCGGTTCGCAATGATAAAACTTTTTCTCCTTTCTGATTCTATTTGTCTTTATTAAATCTTTTCACAAACAACTGATTATCTTTTATTTATTCCAACAATATTCAACTCTTTAAATCCAATTATTCACAACTCTTTTATTCCAAACAACTTAAACAATTAATCTCAATCAAATACTTCTGTAATTTTAATTCACTATTAAAATCTCTATCCAAATCACTTTTCAACTGTATCTCTACTAAATCTCAAGTCAACTGTGTCCATGCTCTCAATGCTCGTAGTATTTATACCCGAGATACGAATCTAGAATCTTCCTTCCTGGCGACGATTTGCCCATCTAGTGAGATATCGATAGTTCTGGAACGTGCCTGAGGTAAGTACTAGAAAATTCCTGAAGGTTCTTATAATTGCTGAATGCACTTAAATTTAGCACTAATCCCCCCAATAGATGTCGCTGATCGATATCTAAAATGTCTAAATGTCGCTAATACAGTTGATATAACAATTCCACTAAATGTCGCTAATGCAGTCGATATTACACTGCCCCCCTCCTAAACTTGTTCGTCCCGAACAAGAGCATCGGCGTTGTTTCCATGGTAACGATGTAGGCGATCCACATGTATGATTTTCAACTTGCCTCTTAGTCCCCGTTGAATTCTGTAGACAACATCGTTGATTCGTGTAACCACTGTATAGGGACCCTCCCAGTCCTGCTGCAACTTCGGAGACCTCCCTTTTTGTCGATGTGGGTTGTACAGCCATACCAGATCTCCTTCCCGAAATCCTGACGTCGTTGTCTTCGCGTCGTACCTGGTCTTCATGCGGTCACTGGCTATCTTAATCTTCGTCCTAGTTCTTTGGTGTATGTCGGCGATCCTTTCCCTTAGGTCTGCCACATATTCTTCTTCCGATTTCGGCTCATCCATGGGAGAACCAAATTTCACCTCACTAGGTAGCCGGACAGGTTGACCAAAAAGGATTTCGGACGGAGTGTGTCCCGTTGAACTGTGAACTGCATTACGATAAGCCATCAGGAACAAGGGAATATGTCGATCCCAGTCACGTTGGTAATCACTCACGACTTTGGAGAGATGTTCATTCAATGTCCTGTTGAACCGTTCTACCATCCCGTCGGACTGTGGGTGAAGTGGAGTCGTTCTGGTCTTTTTGATTCCGAGTAGTTGACACGTTTCCTGGAATAGCTTGGACTCGAAGTTCCGTCCTTGATCCGAGTGCAGTTTCATGGTTACACCAAACCTGCTTACCCAGTTGTTGACAATCTTTTCTACAACGGTCTTAGCCTCCTGGTTGGGAATCGCAAACGCTTCAGGCCACTTGCTGAAGTAGTCCATAACAACTAAGATGTATCGGTTGCCCTGGTCGGTTTCCGGGAACGGCCCTGCGATGTCGACAGCGATTCGTTCAAACGGTGCGCTCACGTTGTACTGATGCATCTTGCCCCGGGTTTTCACGCTTGGTCCCTTGCTCGCTGCACACGTGACGCACTTTCGACACCAGCTCTCGATGTCGTCTCTCGCACTGAGCCAGTAGAATCGTTCCCGTACTTTATCCAGCGTTTTGTTTACACCCAGGTGTCCTCCGGATACGCCATCGTGCATTTCCTGCAGCACTTCATGCACTTTTGAACGTGGCACCACGAGCTGCATCCTACACGTCTTTCCATCGGGCATCTCCCATTTCCGCCTCAAAATGCCGTCTTGAACACGTAGAGAGTCCCATTGTGCCCAGTATGCTTTGAGGGTAGGGCTTCTATCGGAAATATCTCGACCATCAGGTTTCTCCATGTTCTCCTTCCAGGCTAGTATCGGTTCGATATCCGGGTCTTCCTTTTGAGCGTTCCGGATCTCTTCTGTACTCCAACCGGTGATGGGTTCAGCTCTAACTACTTGGACGGGAACGATCTCTTTCTCCTCCTTTCGTACACAATGCTTACAGTCGGCTTTACAAGGTCGTCGCGACAATGCATCCGCGTTTGAGTGGAGTTTTCCCTTGCGATGCTGTATTTCGAACTCGTACATCTGCAATCGCTCGGTCCACCTCGCGATCTGACCCTCAGGATTTTTGAACTGCAACAACCATTTTAGAGCTGCATGATCTGTACGTAGGAGGAACTTTTGACCGTAGAGGTACTTGTGGAAATGTTTCGTCGCCATAATCAGAGCAAGAAGTTCCCGTCTCGTTACACAATAGTTCCGTTCTGGTTTGGAGAGTACCTTACTGAAATAGGCCACTACCTTCTCCTGGTCATCATGCACCTGCGAAAGGACAGCTCCGATCCCAACATTACTGGCATCTGCATCTACGATAAACATCTTGTCCGGGATGGGGTAGGCCAGTATTGGGGCCTCACATAGTTGTTGTTTAAGTTGCCGAAAACTCTGCTCGCATTCGCCTGACCACTTAAATTGTTTTCCCTTTTCCGTCAACTGGTGCAGGCTCTTCGCAATTTTGGCAAAATCCTTTACGAACCGTCGGTAGTATGTGGCGAGGCCAAGGAAGCTCCTCAATTGGTGTTTGTCTTTGGGAACTGGCCAGTTTTTAACGGCTTCAACTTTGTCCGGATCCGTTCTCACTCCCTCTGACGAAATAATGTGACCTAGATACTTCACTTCTCGTTTAAAGAGCGCACATTTCTTCGAGTTGAGTTTCAAGTGGGCATTGCGTAAGCGTTTGAAGACTTCCCTTAGGTTGTCTCGATGTTCCGCAAACGTTTTTCCCACCACAATGACATCGTCCAGATACACCAAGCAGGTTTTCCAGGTTAGCCCATGCAGGACGCGTTCCATCAGACGCTCGAAAGTTGCCGGAGCGTTGCACAAACCAAATGGCATGACTGTAAACTCCCACAGTCCATTTCCGGCAGTGAATGCGGTTTTCTCGCGGTCTTCTGGGTGAATCTGCACTTGCCAATAGCCGCTCTTTAGATCGAGAGTGGAGAACCATTGGGCTCCAGAGAGGGTGTCCAGTGTGTCATCGATCCGGGGCAAAGGGTAACTATCCTTTTTGGTAGCATCATTCAGCCTGCGGTAGTCCACGCAGAATCGGGTGCTGCCGTCCTTCTTCTTGACTAGTACAATAGGCGATGCCCACGGGCTCTGGGAACTTTCAATTAGCCCTTCTTTCTCCATCGACGAAACCATCTCCGCAACCTCTGTCTGCTTTGCTAATGGCAGTCGCCTGGCAGGCTGTCTAATCGGTCTAGCATCCCCGGTGTCTATGCGGTGCTGTACTAAGTGTGTTCGGCCGTGGTCCCCATCTTGTAATGCAAATATGTCAGCAAACTCACCGAGTAGATTCGCTGCCGTGCTTCGCTGCTCCTGATTAAGTTCACAATGTTGAAAGATGGTCTTCCGTAGTTCCGCCAATCTGTATGACGGAACCGGCTTCACAGGCTCCTCTTCGGTTGCTGCTGAGATCGCGGAAATCGGTACGCATTCTCCAATCACTTCCCCTCGCTTTAATTTGACGCTGTAGTTATTCGGGTTCATGAGCCTTACTGGAACCATGTTGTTCTTTGGTTCCACTAGAATTCTTCCCACGATGTAGTTCTGGGAGTCTTTTTGGTTATCTGGCTCAATGAGGAAGAATCGATGGTTCCCAGGATCACCCTCCAAATTTGTCCAAATTACTGTCTCTGCTGAGGGTGGCAAAATGTCGTCCTTGCTGATAACCGACCTGAGATTTACTGTGCCTTTGTTTCCGTGCACCATAGGAATCTCCACATGTCGATACCTCAGCACCTGCATTCCGATGTCCAGGATGATCTTGTGTGCTTCCATAAAGTCCACGCCGATGATGCAGTCGTCGCATATGTCAGCCACTAGGAACACGTGTGAGAATGTTAAGCCTGCCATTTGTATTCTCAGGCGAACCTCTCCGTAGACTTTTGCTGATTCTCCTGTCGCAGTCCTCAGGCAGTAGCAACTGGTGTTGTGTAGCCATGAATTCCGGACGAGATCCCTCCTTACGATGGAAGCCGTGGCACCGGTGTCTATGGTAGCCACGCACTTGTTGTTGCCTATGATTGCTTCCACGGTCAAGCTTTTGTTGCATCGCTTGGTTTGGGAGACTTGGATGGTGGTTCTGGGGCCATCGATTCCAGAAACCAACTTCTGCCCCGCGAAGTTGGCTCTTAAGCATTTCCCGAATGAGAAGCTTGACCAGCAGGACGGATGTTATCCCCGCTGGATGCTTCTTCGTCGCGTCTCCGGCTAGCACAATGCGGACAGCTTCCGTTTCTTCGTGGTGCTCTGCACTGCCGTTGTAGATGCCCAACCTTATTGCAATTCCAGCAACGAATCTGCCGTTCTGCGGCGTTGTTTTGGCGCTCGGCGTCCACTCTCTGGCAGGAGCATTCTTCGGTGACTATTGCCCTGACACGATGAATCCTTTGGGAGGCCTGATCTGCTGCCTCCATTGTCAGGGCAAAAGCCAAAGCCTCAGCAATTGTTTTCTTCCCAGCCATTCGTACAGCCATTTGTAGTTTTTCGTCGTTAATGGCTTGGATAAACGCTTCGGTTGCCATTTCGTTGATTATCTCCTTTCCAGTATTGGGGTAGGACAGATGCGCCAGACGTTCCACATCTGCCTGCAGCTGCTGCAGTGTCTCTCCCTTCATTTGAGCCCTTCGGCGCAACTGTACCCTGTACACTTGTTGCATGTGGTCATCGCCGAATCGCATCTCAATGGCCTTCAGTAGCGAGCCATAGTCACGATGTTGGTCATCCGCGAGGGTTTGGAGTAGTTCGGCGGCTGAGCCTCGGAGTGCAAGTGTGAGTGCAATCGATTTTTCTTCCTCGTCCCAATTGTTGGCCAATGCGGCGGCTTCGAATTGTTTCTTGTATATAGGCCATGATGTTTGACCATCGAATACCGGGGGCTGCATCTCCTTTCTTCTCGGACCTTCGATTGAACCCACACGAAGTTTTTGCCTCTTCACGCCGTCGAGTTCATTGGTCAGATGTTTGAATTGTTTTTCCATTTCTTCGTACTGACCTCCGAATTTCACTTCCAATCTCTTTTCGACATCTTCTATTTGCTGGTCGAATTTGACCTCTAGACTCTCGAGAACATGCTTTTGCTCTTCGAGCTTGGTATCGAGAGAGTTCCTGGCCTCATCGAATCTGGCATCGAGCTTGGCGTCCAGAGAGTTCTCGAAATGTTTGCTCTGCTCATCGAGTTTGGCATCCAGAGCGTTCTTCTGTTCGTCGAACTTCTTATTCTGTTCATCTAACTTGGCATCTAGAGTATTCTCGAACTTTTTGCTCTGTTCATCTAACTTGGCTTCCAGAGAGCTTTTCTGTTCGTCGGACTTTTTATTCTGCTCGTCCAACCTGGCGTCTAGAGAGTTCTTCTGTTCGTCAGCATTTTTGCTTTGCTCACTTAATATAGCGTTCTTATTGTAACGTGTTTGCCGGTTCGCAATGATAAAACTTTTTCCTCCTTTCTATTCTATTTGTCTTTATTAAATCTTTTCACAAACAACTGATTATCTTTTATTTATTCCAACAATATTCAACTCTTTAAATCCAATTATTCACAACTCTTTTATTCCAAACAACTTAAACAATTAATCTCAATCAAATTCTTCTGTAATTTTAATTCACTATTAAAATCTCTATCCAAATCACTTTTCAACTGTATCTCTACTAAATCCCAAGTCAACTGTGTCCATGCTCTCAATGCTCGTAGTATTTATACCCGAGATACGAATCCAGAATCTTCCTTCCTGGCGACGATTTGCCCATCTAGTGAGATATCGATAGTTCTGGAACGTGCCTGAGGTAAGTACTAGAAAATTCCTGAAGGTTCTTATAATTGCTGAATGCACTTAAATTTAGCACTAATTCCCCAATAGATGTCGCTGATCGATGTTCTAAATGTCGCTAATACAGTCGATATAACAATTCCACTAAATGTCGCTAATTCAGTCGATATAACAATTCCACTAAATGTCGCTAATGCAGTCGATATTACACTGCTCCCCTCCTAAACTTGTTCGTCCCGAACAAGAGCATCTCTTAGTCCCCGTTGAATTCTGTAGACAACATCGTTGATTCGTGTAACCACTGTATAGGGACCCTCCCAGTCCTGCTGCAGCTTCGGAGACCTCCCTTTTTGTCGATGGGGGTACAGCCTGGTACAGCCATTCCAGATCTCCCTCCTGTAATCCCGGCGTTGTTGTCCTCGCATCATACCTGGTCTTCTTGTGATTACTGGCTATTTCTTGTGGCGACATTTTCTCAGTTCGTAGCTCTTGAAGCTCTTTATCGGTAGAGCGAAGTTTTTCCTTTAAAGCTTTGATTTCCTCCTCCAGTGGCACCATCAATGATCGTAGAACTCTAGCATCTTCTTGAGCCTTCTGCATAGAGTCGTCCTGACTATCATGATCACTGGTTGCTGAATCCGCTCCCACTTTGCGTGCTAAAGTTTTCTTAACGTTACTCACTACTGGAGCTAGGCCTGGAGTTTCCTGTTGGTATTGGAGAATGCCTGCCTTAAGTTTCCTGTTCTCCTGTCTCAATCGACTATTGTCCTCTTGCAGCTTCTCTAGATCTGCCTTACACTTGAAAGACTCCTCAATTGTTTTCTGCATCAAAACATGCAACGACGATATCTCCTCTTGAGTCCCTTGCTCATTGAACTTTCTCTCTCGATCGGAACTACACTCAGCTACATACGCAACACTCTTCATTTCGTCGTAATTGCGTCTGCCACGAAATGCGTAGCCATCATCTCGTCGATCTCTCCACCATTCTCTATCGCAACCACTACCGAACCCAACGCTACTTCGGTATCCATTGTTGCGATTGTTACGCCAATCGTTGTTCCAGCTGCGATTCCAATTGTCGCCTCCCTTTCGGTCAAAGTTTTGTCTTCGGCTTCGGTCATACGGACAGCTTCCGTTTCTTCGTGGTGCTCTGCACTGCCGTTGTAGATGTCCAATCTTGTTGCAATTCCAACAACGAATCTGCCGTTCTGCGGCGTTGTTTTGGCGCTCGGCGTCCACCCTCTGGCAGGAGCATTCTTCGGTGACTATTTCCCTGACACGATGAATCCTTTGGGAGGCCTGATCTGCTGCCTCCATTGTCAGGGCAAAAGCCAAAGCCTCAGCAATTGTTTTCTTCCCAGCCATTCGTACAGCCATTTGTAGTTTTTCGTCGTTAATGGCTTGGATAAACGCTTCGGTTGCCATTTCGTTGATGATCTCCTTTCCAGTATTGGGGTAGGACAGATGCGCCAGACGTTCCACATCTGCCTGCAGCTGCTGCAGTGTCTCTCCCTTCATTTGAGCCCTTCGGCGCAACTGTACCCTGTACACTTGTTGCATGTGGTCATCGCCGAATCGCATCTCAATGGCCTTCAGTAGCGAGCCATAGTCACGATGTTGGTCATCCGCGAGGGTTTGGAGTAGTTCGGCGGCTGAGCCTCGGAGTGCAAGTGTGAGTGCAATCGATTTTTCTTCCTCGTCCCAATTGTTGGCCAATGCGGCGGCTTCGAATTGTTTCTTGTATATAGGCCATGATGTTTGACCATCGAATACCGGGGGCTGCATTTCCTTTCTTCTCGGACCTTCGATTGAACTCACGCGAAGTTTTTGCCTCTTCACACCGTCGAGTTCATTGGTCAGATGTTTGAATTGTTTTTCCATTTCTTCGTACTGACCTCCGAATTTCGCTTCCAATCTCTTTTCGACATCTTCGATTTGTTGGTCGATGGCCTCCAGAACATCAAATTTGGCGTCGAGCTTGGCGTCCAGAGAGTTCTTTTGCTCGTCTAACTTGACGTCTAGAGAGTTATTTTGCTCGTCGAACCTGGCGTCTATTGAGTTCTTCTGTTCGTCGGACTTCTTGCTCTGCTCATCGAACTTGGCGTCTATTGAGTTCTTCTGTTCCTCGAACTTCTCGGTAAGCAGTTTCATTAGTGAGGACAGGTCCATCGCTGTACTTACATTCTCCTCCTCCTCTACGTCAAATAGCTCAGTTTCGGGGTCTCCACCGTCTTCTTGTACAGCATTCTGCAGCCGGAGCACTAATTCTCTTTTAAGTCCACTGGTCTGAAGATTTCTCCTACCCAGCTCTGCTTTTAACTGGACCAGGGACAAGTTTTCCAATTTGCGACCCATTTCTGTTCAAATTTCAAACACTGTTTAAATTTCACCACTATTCGTTTTGTCCAGAATTGTTTCTTGAACGTTCTTATCACTCTGAAAAAGTTTTATCCCACTTCTGACACCAAATGTAACGTGTTTGCCGGTTCGCAATGATAAAACTTTTTCCTCCTTTCTATTCTATTTGTCTTTATTAAATCTTTTCACAAACAACTGATTATCTTTTATTTATTCCAACAATATTCAACTCTTTAAATCCAATTATTCACAACTCTTTTATTCCAAACAACTTAAACAATTAATCTCAATCAAATTCTTCTGTAATTTTAATTCACTATTAAAATCTCTATCCAAATCACTTTTCAACTGTATCTCTACTAAATCCCAAGTCAACTGTGTCCATGCTCTCAATGCTCGTAGTATTTATACCCGAGATACGAATCCAGAATCTTCCTTCCTGGCGACGATTTGCCCATCTAGTGAGATATCGATAGTTCTGGAACGTGCCTGAGGTAAGTACTAGAAAATTCCTGAAGGTTCTTATAATTGCTGAATGCACTTAAATTTAGCACTAATTCCCCAATAGATGTCGCTGATCGATGTTCTAAATGTCGCTAATACAGTCGATATAACAATTCCACTAAATGTCGCTAATGCAGTCGATATAACAATTCCACTAAATGTCGCTAATGCAGTCGATATTACATTATGCTCGGTGAGCAGTTTCATAAGCGCGGCCATGTCAATCATCGCACTTACACTCTCCTCCTCCTCTACGTCAAATAGCTCAGTTTCGGGGTCTCCACCGTCTTCTAGCACAGCATTTTGCAGCCGGAGCACTAATTCGCTTTTTAGCCCGCTGGTCTGAAGATTTCTCTTGCTCAGCTCTGCTTTTAACTGGACCAGGGACAAATTTTTCAATTTACGACCCATTTCTGTTCAAATTTCAAATACTTTTTAAATCACACCACTGTTCTTTTTGTTCAGAAACTGTTTCTTGAACGTTTTTATCACTCTGAAAAAGTTTTATCCCACTTCTGACACCAAATGTAACGTGTTTGCCGGTTCGCAATGATAAAACTTTTTCTCCTTTCTGATTCTATTTGTCTTTATTAAATCTTTTCACAAACAACTGATTATCTTTTATTTATTCCAACAATATTCAACTCTTTAAATCCAATTATTCACAACTCTTTTATTCCAAACAACTTAAACAATTAATCTCCATCAAATTCCTCTGTAATTTTAATTCACTATTAAAATCTCGATCCAAATCACTTTTCAACTGTATCTCTACTAAATCTCAAGTCAACTGTGTCCATGCTCTCAATGCTCGTAGTATATATACCCGAGATACGAATCCAGAATCTTCCTTCCTGGCGACGATTTGCCCATCTAGTGAGATATCGATAGTTCTGGAACGTGCCTGAGGTAAGTACTAGAAAATTCCCGAAGGTTCTTATAATTGCTGAATGCACTTAAATTTAGCACTAATCCCCCCAATAGATGTCGCTGATCGATATCTAAAATGTCTAAATGTCGCTTATACATATTACAATATTGTAATATCGACTGCATTAGTGACATTTAGTGGAATTGTTATATCGACTGTATTAGCGACATTTAGAACATCGATCAGCGACATCTATTGGGGGACTAGTGCTAAATTTAAGTGCATTCAGCAATTATAAGAACCTTCAGGAATTTTCTAGTACTTACCTCAGGCACGTTCCAGAACTATCGATATCTCACTAGATGGCCAAATCGTCGCCAGGAAGGAAGATTCTAGATTCGTATCTCGGGTATAAATACTACGAGCATTGAGAGCATGGACACAGTTGACTTGAGATTTAGTAGAGATACAGTTGAAAAGTGATTTGGATAGAGATTTTAATAGTGAATTAAAATTACAGAAGTATTTGATTGAGATTAATTGTTTAAGTTGTTTGGAATAAAAGAGTTGTGAATAATTGGATTTAAAGAGTTGAATATTGTTGGAATAAATAAAAGATAATCAGTTGTTTGTGAAAAGATTTAATAAAGACAAATAGAATCAGAAAGGAGAAAAAGTTTTATCATTGCGAACCGGCAAACACGTTACATTTGGTGTCAGAAGTGGGATAAAACTTTTTCAGAGTGATAAAAACGTTCAAGAAACAGTTTCTGAACAAAAAGAACAGTGGTGTGATTTAAAAAGTGTTTGAAATTTGAACAGAAATGGGTCGTAAATTGAAAAATTTGTCCCTGGTCCAGTTAAAAGCAGAGCTGAGCAAGAGAAATCTTCAGACCAGTGGGCTAAAAAGCGAATTAGTGCTCCGGCTGCAAAATGCTGTGCTAGAAGACGGTGGAGACCCCGAAACTGAGCTATTTGACGTAGAGGAGGAGGAGAGTGTAAGCGCAATGATTGACATGGCCGCGCTTATGAAACTGCTCACCGAGCATAAGAACGCTATATTAAGTGAGCAAAGCAAAAATGCTGACGAACAGAAGAACTCTCTAGACGCCAGGTTGGACGAGCAGAGCAAAAAGTTCGAGAATACTCTAGATGCCAAGTTAGATGAACAGAATAAGAAGTTCGACGAACAGAAGAACGCTCTGGACGCCAAACTCGATGAGCAGAGCAAACATTTCGAGAACTCTCTGGACGCCAAACTCGATGCCAGATTCGATGAGGCCAGGAACTCTCTCGATACCAAGCTCGAAGAGCAGAAGCATGTTCTCGAGAGTCTAGAGGTCAAATTCGACCAGCAAATAGAAGATGTCGAAAAGAGATTGGAAGTGAAATTCGGAGGTCAGTACGAAGAAATGGAAAAACAATTCAAACATCTGACCAATGAACTCGACGGCGTGAAGAGGCAAAAACTTCGTGTGGGTTCAATCGAAGGTCCGAGAAGAAAGGAGATGCAGCCCCCGGTATTCGATGGTCAAATATCATGGCCTATATACAAGAAACAATTCGAAGCCGCCGCATTGGCCAACAATTGGGACGAGGAAGAAAAATCGATTGCACTCACACTTGCACTCCGAGGCTCAGCCGCCGAACTACTCCAAACCCTCGCGGATGACAAACATCGTGACTACGGCTCGCTACTGAAGGCCATTGAGATGCGATTCGGCGATGACCATATGCAACAAGTATACAGGGTCCAGTTGCGCCGAAGGGCTCAAATGAAGGGAGAGACACTGCAGCAGCTGCAGGCAGATGTGGAACGTCTGGCGCATCTGTCCTACCCCAATACTGGAAAGGAGATCATCAACGAAATGGCAACCGAAGCGTTTATCCAAGCCATTAACGACGAAAAACTACAAACGGCTGTACGAATGGCTGGGAAGAAAACACTTGCTGAGGCTTTGGCTTTTGCCCTGACAATGGAAGCAGCAGATCAGGCCTCCCAAAGGATTCATCGTGTCAGGGAAATAGTCACCGAAGAATGCTCCTGCCAGAGAGTGGACGCCGAGCGCCAAAACAACGCCGCAGAACGGCAGATTCGTTGCTGGAATTGCAATAAGGTTGGGCATCTACAACGGCAGTGCAGAGCACCACGAAGAAACGGAAGCTGTCCGCATTGTGCTAGCCGGAGACAAAACTTTGACCGAAAGGGAGGCGACAATTGGAATCGCAGCTGGAACAACGATTGGCGTAACAATCGCAACAATGGATACCGAGGTAGAGTTGGGTTCGGTAGTGGTTGCGATAGAGAATGGTGGAGAGATCGACGAGATGATGGCTACGCATTTCGTGGCAGACACAATGACGGCAAAATGAAGAGTGTTGCGTATGTAGCTGAGTGTAGCTCCGATCGAGAGAGAAAGTTCAATGAGCAAGGGACTCAAGAGGAGATATCGTCGTTGCATGTTTTGATGCAGAAAACAATTGAGGAGTCTTTCAAGTGTAAGGCAGATCTAGAGAAGCTGCAAGAGGACAATAGTCGATTGAGACAGGAGAACAGGAAACTTAAGGCAGGCATTCTCCAATACCAACAGGAAACTCCAGGCCTAGCTCCAGTAGTGAGTAACGTTAAGAAAACTTTAGCACGCAAAGTGGGAGCGGATTCAGCAACCAGTGATCATGATAGTCAGGACGACTCTATGCAGAAGGCTCAAGAAGATGCTAGAGTTCTACGATCATTGATGGTGCCACTGGAGGAGGAAATCAAAGCTTTAAAGGAAAAACTTCGTTCTACCGATAAAGAGCTTCAAGAGCTACGAACTGAGAAAATGTCGCCACAAGAAATAGCCAGTAATCACATGAAGACCAGGTATGATGCGAGGACAACAACGCCGGGATTACAGGAGGGAGATCTGGAATGGCTGTACCAGGCTGTACCCCCATCGACAAAAAGGGAGGTCTCCGAAGCTGCAGCAGGACTGGCAGGGTCCCTATACAGTGGTTACACGAATCAACGATGTTGTCTACAGAATTCAACGGGGACTAAGAGATGCTCTTGTTCGGGACGAACAAGTTTAGGAGGGGGACAGTGTAATATCGACTGCATTAGCGACATTTAGTGGAATTGTTATATCGACTGCATTAGCGACATTTAGTAGAATTGTTATATCGACTGTATTAGCGACATTTAGAACATCGATCAGCGACATCTATTGGGGGATTAGTGCTAAATTTAAGTGCATTCAGCAATTATAAGAACCTTCAGGAATTTTCTAGTACTTACCTCAGGCACGTTCCAGAACTATCGATATCTCACTAGATGGGCAAATGGTCGCCAGGAAGGAAGATTCTGGATTCGTATCTCGGGTATAAATACTACGAGCATTGAGAGCATGGACACAGTTGACTTGAGATTTAGTAGAGATACAGTTAAAAAGTGATTTGGATCGAGAGTTTAATAGTGAATTAAAATGACAGAGGAATTTGATGGAGATTAATTGTTTAAGTTGTTTGGAATAAAAGAGTTGTGAATAATTGGATTTAAAGAGTTGAATATTGTTGGAATAAATAAAAGATAATCAGTTGTTTCTGAAAAGATTTAATAAAGACAAATAGAATCAGAAAGGAGAAAAAGTTTTATCATTGCGAACCGGCAAACACGTTACAATATATATATGCAATATAACGAAATCTTGTCACCACGATAGGGGCCGCAGTTCTTAACCGAATTGAACGAAACTTGGTACACATGTTGATATGGTAAATAGCACGGACGAGTTCGTAGATGGGTGAGATCGGTTGAGAGGGGGGCGTGTCACGCCCATTTATGCAATACAACGAAATCTTGTCCACACGATAGGGGCCGCAATTCTTAACCGAATTGAATGAAACTTTGTACACATGTTGATATTGTGAATGGCACGGACGAGTTCGTAGATGGGTGAGATCGGTTAAGAGGGGGGCGTGTCACGCCCATTTATGCAATACAACGAAATCTTGTCCGCACGACAGGAGCCGCAGTTCTTAACCGAATTGACTGATACTTTGCACACATGTTGATATGGTGAATAGCTCGGCTGAGTTCGTAGATGGGCGTAATCGGTTGGGAGGGGGGCGTGTCACACCCCTTTACATTTTTCAAATTCCGCATTAATAATTGTTGCATTTTAATTTTAAATAGTATAGAAAAGGTAATAGTAAAATAATATTTTTGGAAAAAAATTCCCGCCATTTTGAATCCGCCATCTTGAAATTCTTTAAAATTGCTCCGATTTCGTTGAAATTGAAAATGTATACTCGTTTATGGGTACTTGTTATAATTTCGCCATTTTGGATTACTTTAATATTACACCAAAGTTGCATACAAAGGAAATCCACCTATCTCTTGCGGCTGGTGCCGGAAGGTCTTTTTTTTAAATTGCGTCAATCGATATTTTGATTGAGGTTGACAAAATTGACGCTTTTAAGTCAATCATGTAAATCGGGGGAAACATTTATTTACGCTTCTGTCAAAACTACATCAATCGGGCGTAAAACTATTGAGACTAGATCTACGCTTTTTCGTCAATCGTGTAATCCTAGCATAACTCAGCTGACAATGTTTCGATAAAAACTTTAATTTTATTTCATCATTTTTTTACATTAAAATCCAAAGTACTTAGGTACCTGTAAAGGAAATGAATAAATTAAAACGGGGTATCATATTCGAGTTTTGGGTATCCCAGTATCATTAGCTGTGAAATAGTATCCAAAAGATACTATAGTATCACTTTCGACAGCGCTGCTATACTGTTCCCTTTATTGCTCTTTTTTCTTCGTTCTCTTTTATTTTTATTTTTTATTGCTGTATTTGTTGTTGCTTTTTCACTTACAAATTAAAATGTGTAATAAGTGCGCACAAAAGAGAATGGACAGGGTGTATTAGGTTTGTTAAAATTGTTTTATGACATCACCAAAATTTCTTATATACAACTCTGTAGATAGTCCAAGGAACATGTTAATTTAATAGGTGTGTTTTTTGGTATCCCGTATGGGATTAGCGAAAAAAACGACATCGAGGATAAGCAATTTGCATCCTAAATGCAACAACAACTTATACCACATAGCATTAGCTAAGACTACAAAATTTTCTGGGCTTAACTTTATCCCAGATAAAAACGGTGCTACCAGACTCGAGTTTCTATGGAAACGTGACAACTGACGTGTGGTGATGTCAGTCGAGCAATTCTTTGTTATGAAAAAATGGCTGAGCAAAACAGAAAGTTCGTAAAAGCAGAAATGCAATATGCAAAATAATTCGATAAATCTATATTTATTGTTAGCATACGCAAAAAGTGGTCAAGACCTGAGGAATTGGGGCTGCTGAGATGTTATTTAGCTTTTGTTTTGGTTGTCTATCTCACAGCTGTTGAGTTGAAATGTCAATCCATACGCAGTCCTGCCAATTTTTTTGTGATGACATTATTAGTCCCCGATGTCGTTTTTTTCGCCAATCCCATATGGGATACCAAAAAAACACACCTGATGATTTCGTTTGGGTGCCTTGCGGCGGTGGATGACCTAAATCCGCAGACGGGGCAGAAATGGCACATCTTCTATTAATAAGTGAACATCGAACATTTTGGTACCTTTTACGCCGGTTCGGCCAAATTGTGGTACCTTTTTTAAGTATTTATTATGAAAGGAGGGGAATGAAACTTATATCATTCGAAAGGGAATGTGCCATAGATGTGCACAAGAAAGCATGTGTGTATGTTGCCGTTTACCCTTTCAGATTTTATTTTGATTAAACAAATGTGATATCTGATTGCAGATTTGTATCAGCGGCCCTAAAAACCTTGTTAAACCAATTTCCAAAATGTTTGATCAATAGAAAAATATATGCTGCAAAGGGATAAGGCAGGTAAAATAAAGTGAACATACACACATGCTTTACCCATACAAAAAGCTTTAGCTAATTAAATGAAAGCCTTTTGATCACCCTGCACGGGAGAATATTACAAAAAAATATTATGCTATAGTCCGTTTCAAATCACTACGGTACAGACATGAGCCGCGCATGTTTTCTCTATTCCAGTGACATAAAAAAACAGGGAAAAATCGCATACACTAGCCGTGTTTTTTTGATAATTATACTCACTTCAGTCAAAAAAACGATCTATACTCACTTCATCCACAGTAGCAGCCGCACCAACCAATTGGTTTGCGGCTCGATTTATTTTTCTTCGTTTGACAGTTTGCAAATGTTAAAACCGAGGAAAAGCAACAAATACGATCGGCTAAAGGCAAATTTATGAGATTTTTCGCGCTCTGGTGGTCAACTTATGAAGTTCTATCCTCACTTGCTGCTACTGGGAAATTTATCCCCACTTGGTGTGTTGTTATTGCTTTGTGTGTAAAATCTTACTGGGCTGGGTATACTGCTATCAAAAAAACACGGCTACTATCACTTTGATGTTGCTGTGCCGATCGTCAACGCCTACTGATCAGTTTCTTGAATGGGATCGGGCGATATGTTGTGAAATTTATTGAAAATATAAGAAGTATCTGTTGCCAAATGTGAAAACCGAGGGTAGAAAAAATGCGTGAAGTATGGATTATTATTTTTTTCAGTGAACATGGTAATGACAATTTCAGACAATTTCATTGAACGTGTTTACTTCTCAGTTATGGCGTTGAAAAAAAGAAAGAATGTTTTGCTCAAAATTAAAGCAATGTGTTTATTTTTGTCTAAATATGTAACATAACTTTGTGGTCCAGAAATCATTTAAAGTTTGTCAAAAAAGTTTTATTACTCATCATTGCGAATATTAATTTTCATAACTAATTGAACAAAAAACGGGAAAACCCGAAAATTAGGGAAAAAGGGCTTTCCAAGTCAAACAGGTAGGTGGTAGGACGTATTGGGAATCGATAGGATAATATATGAAAGGAAATGGAGAAAGTTCAGCCGTTTCGAAAATGCCACTTTCCAGGCAGCAAATGAGAGCAAATATTTCGTTGCTCTCTCTGCGCAGCCTTCCATGTCCATAGTGATACAAATTTGCATACAAATAAATTCTAATTAATTATATGAAAAACAAATTGAATTTCATTTCAAATGGTCGAATTTCGACCACAGGTGATACTTTTAAAGAAAAAGACGATTGTAATTGAACAGCTCCTCCACAATTTCCAATAAATCGACAATTTGAGGTGGATACCTAAACTGTAGGGGAAATCGAGGTGGATACCTAACTATAGGGGAAATCGAGGTGGAAGTTGCAAATTCACGCACATTTGTAAAGAAAATGAGACAGTATGCGTGATTTTTCGAGTTTTCCAATAAATTTAGCTTGTAGGCATTGGAAAGTTGGGTATCTAGTTATAACTTATCTCTGGTAGGCATACACTGGCATACAGTGACATTCACCCCTATTCCGTAAGGCGTTAACGACCAAATAAAATACGACACTGCGAAATCGGTATTACGATTGGCGTTTTTATATCGTTGAACACCTTGTGGAACCCATTACTTTACGACAAATCGTCATTTGAGAAACCTTACTCTTATTCCGTAAGGCGATGAACGCCACAAAAACGACAAAGAAACAACGGTATCTGTCGTGGATGAATTCGTGATCGCCAGAAGTACAAATCGACTGAAAATGTAACTTTTCTTACATTTTTTGTTTCTTTAAGCAACTAGATTAGATTATTTTGATTTGGAGGGTCAAAATATGAAACCAAAAGCAATTAAAAGGTCTACTGGAGCTAATGGAAAAACTATTTCATTGGCAAAGAATTTTTTTATTTTTAGGTGGATTTCGAAGAAATACTACCTATTGCAGAGGTCCTCATGACGCAACTTTCAAAAAATTTGAATGCAACTTTTCAAGGCCTCTATAGTAAACACCAAAACCATGGTCCTTTCAAATGTTTATATATATATATATCTATATATATATATATATGCAATATAACGAAATCTTGTCACCACGATAGGGGCCGCAGTTCTTAACCGAATTGAACGAAACTTGGTACACATGTTGATATGGTGAATAGCACGGACGAGTTCGTAGATGGGCGAGATCGATTGAGAGGGGGGCGTGTCACGCCCATTTATGTAATACAACGAAATCTTGTCCGCACGATAGGGGCCGCAGTTCTTAACCGAATTGATTGAAGCTTTGTACACATATTCAGATAAAAAATAGCTCGGCTGAGTTCGTAGATGGGCGTGATCTGTTGAGCGGGGGACGTGCCACGCCCCTTTCTATTTTTCAAATTACGCATTGACAAACTTTTTGCATCTTTTTTTACTTGTATGACAACGGTTATAATCATAAGTATTATTTGCTAAAAAATTTCCGCCATATTGAATCCGCCATCTTGAAATTCTTTAAAACTGCTCCGATTTCGTTGAAATTGAAAATGTATACTCGTTTATGCGTACTTATTATAATTTCAGTCTTGGATCCACCATTTTGAATTACTTTAATATGATTTAAAAGTTGCATACGAAAGAAATCCACCTACCTCTTGCGGCTGTTGCCGGAAGGTCCTTTTTTTTATTTACTTACGTTCGTCTTTGTCACTGGTCTAAAACATTACAGCTATTCATGTTTGTTTATTAGCACACTTCTTTTACACAATATCCTTTATAAATTTTAAATTTGTGAATTTCAAACCGAAATGTTACAATTCGTGAAATCGATCTGTCATTACCAATGTGGAATGTGTGTGGATTGTAAATGTAATAAATAAGGAGGGGTTTAAGTTACGGAAAACCGATTCTTTAACGACACGACACAAGAAACGAAAAATGTCGTTTAAGGTAAACGCCTTACGGAATAGGGGTGATTGTCACGTCAGACACATGAATCGGGCACAAGCAAATGGTACGGACCATTGGCATCTTTTGAAGATTCCTCACCTCAAGGCGCAACCAAAAAAAAAATTAACAGTATTTAGTAGTATCGTTCGATGTTTGTTTACTTCTTTGTTTTTTTGTTTTGCAAGGCAGGCTGATGAAAGAAATCTTTCGCCGCAAGCATTTTTACGGTTTTAAATAAAAATGCTGGAGTAAATGAATTCCCTTTTATATTGGAATTAAAAACAGTGCCTGTTGCATTTTTTGTATTATTTTTCAAACTATTTCATTAATTTTCTTTCAGCTGTTAACTGCCGAATGACAGCAGCCGATGCGATGCATGTCAAATAAAACTCTGCTCATGTGTTTCACGTGCAGATTTGAACGCAGTGCTGCAGCAGAAATTCTGCACATCTGTTTCCAGCATAACACATACCTATGTATGTGAATGCTTATATGTATCTTTTATAAAATGCTTAATAAAATTGAATAACAAATTAAATTAACGTAACACCCTGTGCAGCATTCCGAAATAATTTTTCTGATCTTTTGTCTTTCTTTCACTGCCGTCTTTCTATTGATGTCTATTTTTCGTGTGTGTCCGTACTACTCTCAAGAGAACACAGTTACCAACTGTAGCGGCTTACACAGCGTTACAGTTTTAAACCAGAATAACAAACAGTCCAGATATTTGTACTATTGACTTCTTTCTTTATTTAAATACTAATCTACATTTGCTGAAGACAAAGGAAAGACTGTTACGCTCTCGCACAAAGAAAATCCTTACAAAAGTAAAATGCGATGATAGCGTCATCTAGTGGTGAAGTGCGGATGTGCAGTGCTGCCACGCAACGTCTATAAACGGCGCCGCCTAGGCATGAGATATCGTAAGATTCCTAGCCAGTTGCTTATGACTGGGGATAATATGAAGAGTTGTAGCCAGCCGGTTGGTATTTGTTTTACGTGTAAAATTTGACTTCACTAGCAACTACTGGCTAGCAAGGTTTCAAAAAAAAACCCGCCTAATGAGATGAATGACGCTTGCGCGCAGTAGCCAAACGCAACCCTTGATTACAAAAGTTTTAAAAGCAAAGAACATTGAACATTGAAAAAATTAAAATGAAATGTCATGCGCAATGAGTGCGCCCAAAGTCGTTGTTGCGAGATGACCGAGGCCAACAACGATCTCAATCATTCTGCCCGGCTGGACAGGTATGTTCAGGAGTGTCCAACAGACCTGTAAAATTTCAAGTACAAGTACAAATGTAATTCCTTTGCATTTATTTGTTTTTTAGTACAAGTACAAGTCCCTTGGTAATTGTACTTACAGAATTTGTTAGATCAGGACCAGGACTTGCACTTGTAACTCCTTTTAAGTACTGTTAATACAATCTAAGCCCTTTCAATTCAATATAAGTACTTAAAATTCCTTCTCAATTCCTTTTCCTTGAATTGAAAATACTTTACAGGAATTGAAGTACTTAAATTGAATTGAAAGTGCTAAAATTGAATTGAAAGTGCAAGTCCTGGTCCAGATCTATAAAATTTTGTAAGTTCAATTACCAAGGGACTTGTACTTGTACTTAAAAACAAATAAATGCAAAGGAATTACATTTGTACTTGTACTTGAAATTTTACAGGTCTGGTGTCCAATATCTTGCATATCCTCTGGATTGGTCTGGTGCATTCGCCCAGACGCTTGATT
The DNA here is from genome assembly GCA_951813785.1 of Criorhina ranunculi. Taxonomy (NCBI): domain Eukaryota; kingdom Metazoa; phylum Arthropoda; class Insecta; order Diptera; family Syrphidae; genus Criorhina; species Criorhina ranunculi. Next base: position 20,204,459 of record OX638383.1, read on the forward strand.
GTGACGACTCTGGTGAGGCCATCTTCGCCTGGCTGAAGCTGGGTAATCCGACCAAGTCGACATTGAGTCGCTGGTAGATTTTCGTGCCTGATGATAACGATATCGCTTTCGTCCATGGTCGGTGTAATTGTGAGCTTTGCCAATGTCTCATTGTCATTAGATCGCCATTTCCGTAAGTGCAAATGTCCCTGCCTTAGCACAAAACCAATATCTCGGGCCAGCTCAATGGCCTGTCGAGTTGATGGGGAACTGCTAAGGTAGTCATCGACGTAGTAGTCTCGTAATATGCTCCTCAGGTCTCGCAATATGCTGCCCTGTCGCCAGTTGGTAGTTTGTGACAGTTATCCTGAGCACACTGTTGCATTGCACGAATGACCAAGAAGGGTCCGCTTGCCGTGCCATAGGTGACGGTAGCCAGCTGATGTGTGCACAGGGTCTGGGTAGGGGATTCTCGCCTTAGAATCTGTTGCCATTGTATATGACGCTTGTCGATACGTACTTGGCGCAACATTTTTTCCACATCTGCTGATAAAGCAACAGCAAAAAGTCGGAAACGGAAAATCATATTTACCAGCAAATCTTGTATAAAAGGGCCAGCCAGTTGTGTTTCATTCAGCGAGATGCCATTTGATGTCTGCATTGATGCATTGAATACCACACGACCGCATGATGTGGGATGAAGTTTGATTGTGATGGATCGCCTGGTTGATCCAGAATGGTATGCATATAGCCAAGATCGATGTATTCCCTCATAAAAGCCACATATCTCTCCCTTAATACCTACAGGATTCAAAGCCAATTTATGGATGGATCCCACTTCAAATCCATCGTAGTCGACGCTACATCCACGCGCTTGTCTGTGATTCGTTTCGATTGTATATTGGAAAGTACGCGGTGCAGCTTAGCTATTGTAACGTTATAAAATGCGTCAATCTCATCCCATAGGTTGGTATGGGTTCCGATTTCGGTAGGCTGTATCGATAAGTGTGTCATGGGCAGCCACGAAACGATCGAAATGCATCTGCAGTGAATTGATTTTTTGTTGAATGCCAAATTCGTCGTCAGAGGAGCCATCTTTTTCTATTTTTGCAGCGAACTGCTTTATAGCGGTAACTGCCGTGGTACGTCGATTCAAGTCCGCCATCATCACAATTTTTAACTCCGACACAGACTTTCACAGGTCAAAAATGCGATTTTCGTGGAAAGCCAAAAATTCTGAGAAATCCAAGCCACAATTATTCAATTCGATATTCCTCACAGGAAGCACCAAAAAATTTATGAATTTATTAACAATTAAAGCCCGTGACAAATGTAACACACACACTGGGGTATGAGATACCCCACACAGATTTCATAACTCTGCAGGTCCCGTTAAAATGTTTTCCTAAGCATGCCATGCCTATGTATATTCAATTTTAAACTCTCTGTCTGCAGTAGCAGGCTAAGGTGTTCAGCTCTTAAATTTTTTTTAAGGTGTTCAGTCGTGCTTCGAAGTTTTAGCTTGGGTATCATATACCCCAGTGTGCAGTGCAGAGATAAGTCATAACTAGATATCCGACTTTCCAGGCTGCTTTCCATTGCCCACAAGCTGTTTTCCAATAAAACTCGGCAATTCACATATACAGTAAAAGCCCTTTAATTCGGAAAACTCGTTTATTCGGAAAAAAAAATTTCCGAATTAAAGAGATTTTTCCGAATAAATGAGAGTCGGTTTTCAATTTCACGTATAGGTTGCAAATAGATCTCAAATATATAGAAGTCGGAACAAATCATCAAAATGTCTATTGGAGGAGTCCCGGCATTCACATTTAGAAGACGGGAAAAACCATTGGGGGAGTCCCGGTAATCCACATTAAGATGTTCTTTGGGAAAACACCAGTACAGTTTAAGTTGACGATTAATGTAAATCGTAGTCCTTAAGCACAAAGTTGAAACATCTTTCTGCACAAACAAAAATTAATTATAATTCAGGTGAAAATGTCAGTTAAACAATGTTTTTAGTAACAAAAATGAATTTTAATAAATTTTATGTATTATTTGCAATCTTTTGTGTTAATAAAATAATTTTTCTTTTTAAGTTCTTGCATTTTTTTCATCAATAGGAACGCGTTTTAATGCATAAAAAAAATCTCATTAATTCGGAAAATTCGTTTATTCGGATTGACCTTCCCCCCAACCATTTCGAATTAACGAGCTTTCACTGTATTGTCCCATTTTCTTTACAAATGTGAGTAAATTCCCGAGTTCCACCTCCATTACCCCTCGAACTCCCGAGTTTCACCTAAAATACCCCTCTAAGTGCCGAGTTTCACCACGAAAATCCCGAGTTTAACGTCAATTTACGATTTATTAGAAATAGTTGGCGGAGCTTGTTCAAAAACATTTTTTTTGTTTTAAATATTTGAATTTAACGGACATTTTTAAATCGAAACGTATATGCATTTTTATGAATTGTTATGCTTCTAAAAAGGATATTTTGAAACAGTTAACAGTATATTGAAATAGTTCAACAATTTTTGCATTGTTAAAGCTATTTAAAGGACAATTTTTTGTTTAGATTTTGTTGGTTTTGAGTTTCTTTTTTTCTTCTTTTATAATGGAAACGTTGAAAATAGGCTTTAACATATTTTTTAAGCAAACACAACCATGTATTTTTCGTGTTTATAGACAATTTTCGGCAATTCATATTTTTCATACTTTTTTTAATCTCGCAATCTTACTTTTCAATCGGAATAATTGTACACGAAGCATTATATTGCATTTATCTTCTATATAGGTACATATATAAAAATGAGTTTGATAAATGTTTGATTTTTAATATCTCGAATTTGGCCACACCGAATTTTATGATTCTTTTTTTTTTGGAAAGGTATTCTTTTGTAGCAAGTTTGTATGTAAAAAACAAACAATACCTTTCCAACGAAAAAATCATCTGTTGAGCCAACGAAGTGAGTGAACAGAGAACAAACATCGTTTCTCCGTTTCTACCATTCACACTCCACTCGAGTGTATGTTTGCACATATTGGTATAGCCAGCGTCTCTGCTTTGTGCGTGTTGGATACAATTTAAGTGATTTTTTTTTTGTGTTAATCTAAATCAAGTCTATAATTAGCGTTTTGTGGTTTTTTGGCGAACATTTTTCACGGTTAGTATTAATATTTGTGAAACATTTTGTTTAAATATTTGAAGTAAATTTTGTCTTGCAACAGTGGAAGATAATCGTATGGGATGAGTGTACAATGGCACACAAAAAGTCACTTGAAGCTTTAGATCGACCCTTGAAAGAATTGCGAGGTAGCCAAGAAATATCTGGCGGCGCCATGATATTGTTGGCGGGTGACTTCAGAAAAACTTTACCGGTCATACCCCGTTTCACTGCTGCGGATGAACTCAATGCCTGCCTTAAATGTTTGTCTTTGTGGAGATATGTTAGTCGGGTTTTTTTGATAATTATACTCACTTCAGTCAAAAAAAGACCTTCCGGCACCAGCCGCAAGAGATAAAATTTCAAGATGGCGGATTCAAAATGGCGGGAATTTTTTTCCAAAAATATAATTTAACTATTACCACTTCTATACTATTTAAAATGAAAATGCAACAATTATTAATGCGGAATTTGAAAAATTTAAAGGGGTGTGACACGCCCCCCTCCCAACCGATTACGCCCATCTACGAACTCAGCCGAGATATTCACCATATCAACATGTGTGCAAAGTATCAGTCAATTCGGTTAAGAACTGCGGCTCCTGTCGTGCGGACAAGATTTCGTTGTATTGCATAAATGGGCGTGACACGCCCCCCTCTCAACCGATCTCGCCCATCTACGAACTCGCCCGTGCTATTCACCATATCAACATGTGTACCAAGTTTCGTTCAATTCGGTTAAGAACTGCGGCCCCTATCGTGGTAACAAGATTTCGTTATATTGCATATATACTATATATATAGATATATATACATATAAACATTTGAACGGACCATGGTTTTGGTGTTTACTATAGAGGTCTTGAAAAGTTGCATTCAAATTTTTTGAAAGTTGCGTCATGAGGACCTCTGCAATAGGTAGTATTTCTTCGAAATCCACCTAAAACAATCTATACTCACTTTATCCACAGTAGCAGCCGCACCAACCAATTGGTTTGCGGCTCGATTTATTTTTCTTCGTTTGACAGTTTGCAAATGTCAAAACCGAGGAAAAGCAACCCATACGATCGGCTAAAGGCTAATTTATGAGATTTTTCGCGCTCTGGTGGTCAACTTATGTAGTTCTATCCTCACTTGCTGCTACTGGGAAATTTATCCCCACTTGGTGTGTTGTTATTGCTTTGTGTGTAAAATCTTACTGGGCTGGGTATACAGCTATCAAAACAACACGGCTGTTAAAACAATCACACTACTACAAATGTCCGTGTACAGTTACGAAACGATCCGTCTGCGGCAGAATTTTCAAAGCAGTTGTTGGATATTGGGAATGGAAAAATGCACGTTGATATAGTCCGTTTCAAATCAAAAGCGACAAACTCGCGCAGGTTTTCTATTTTCCAGTCATCCTCTCTTGTGTACACACAAAACAGAGAAAACTCGACGATCGTCAACGCCTACTGAAGAGATCCTTGAATGGGATTGGGCAAAATTTATTGAAAAAATAAAGAGTCTATTACCCCGTTTACATGAGGACTGAATCCGAATTCAATCCTCAAAAACCATCATGTATACAGAGGTCGAATTCAAAAAGCTCACTCGATTCGATCGCACCAGTTTGTGCGATTGAATTCAGTTTTTGCATGTATACCCAGATTTTTTGACAGCTCAAAAAAGGTGGAGGGGATTTTTCTCGCAGTGACGTCAGGTAGCAATAAAATGTTGGTTTTACCCTAATTATCTTCCACCAGTATTGCCAGAAGACGGAGTTTCGTGGTCATTTTTTATTGCTACTTCTTTACTGGAAGGCAAATGAAGACAATTTTGAAAGAAAAATACACATGGAAACACTCATTTAAATCCTTGGCCTACGTCATACTACAACAATGGCGGATGAGGGTACACTTTTTGGCGTAACAACGACTTTTTGGTGTAGCTAAGACTACGACAAAAGTAGCTGCTGTCAAACTGAATTCTTGTGGAATTCACTTTTTGGAAGCAAAAACCCAGATTGAGATTTAATCCTCTATAATTCGATCCTCATGTAAACTGGGTATATGTTGCCAAATGCGAAAACTGAGTGTAGAGAAAATGCGTGAAGTATGGATTATTATTTTTTTCAGTGAACATGGTAATGACACGTTTTTTGAAACTGTTTACTTCTCACTTATGGCGTAGAAAAGAAAAAAGAATGTTTAGCTGATATGAGTTTGACTCGAAAATATGAATTTGAATCTTTGAAAAAATTAAAGCAAAATGTTTCTTTTTATGTAAATACATATATACCTTTATATTTATTTATTGAACCCGTTTTAATTACACATACAATTATTGCAAGAAGTACTTAAATGTTGTCACAAAAAGGGCTGTGAACCAATAAAGTGGTTTGTTCATCGGAGTTTGATTTTGTCCAAGTTAAACAGGTAGGTGTACGTGTAAGTAAAAATCGATAGGATAAAATCTGAAAGGAAATCGAGAAAGTTCAGCCGATTCGTACATGTCATTTTCCAGTCAATAAAAGAGAGCACAATTTTCGATGCTCTCTCTGCGCAACTTTCCTTGTCGCTTTTGATTTGAAACGGACTATAGTTCAAATTGCCTAATAACACTGCCAACCAATTTCTATTGTATAAGGAATTCAAAGAAAGAATTGGTTCAAAGCGTGTTTCCAAGTATAGTGGAGAAATATAAAAATCATACTTGGTTAAGTGAAAGAGCTATATTGGCTGGCAAAAATAAAGATGTCGCTGAAATTAATGCATCTATTTTAGAGGAAGTAGATGGAAAATTGTTTGCCTACAAATCAGTTGACACTAAAATAAATGAGGATGACGTAGTGAATTACCCGACGGAATTTTTGAATTCACTTGATTTACCGGGACCGCCACCTCATTATTTAGTTCTAAAAGTTGGAGCCCCGATTATAATGCTGCGTAACATTAATCAACCAAAACTTTGCAATGGTACGAGACTTGCTGTAAAAAAGTTAATGAACAATCTGATTAAAGATACAATTCTGAGTGGCAAATATAAAGGGAAAGACGTTTTAATTCCCAGAATTCCAATGATTCCACCTGATTTGCCATTTGATTTTAAACGTCTTCAATTTTCTATTCGCCTTGCTTTTGCCATCACTATAAATAAAGCGCAAGGTTAGTCTTTGAAAATTTGCGGTATAGTTAACGGTATGTTGGGTTTTCTACAGTAGGGAAACCGACCGCACTTTTTATTTACGTAAAAGATGAAAAAACCAAAAATGTTGTTTATAAGAAAGCATTAGAATAAAATGTAAAATATTTTAAAAACGAATTTTATTCAAAGTTTTCTTTCTGCTCTCTTAAGTTTTAGCATTTCTCAAGCCTGACGAATTGAAAGAATTTTACGTCTCTTAACTAAACTGCATTTTTTTTTTAGAACAGCCCCTTGGAAATATGTTTAGCGAAGCGGGCATGGGTTTGCTAGTATGTATTACCTTTTTCGTGTAACCTAATTTTGAAATTATGTTTTTTTTTTCAGTATTTTTATATTTTATGTTATTCATCGTATTAAAAAAGTGTTAGAAAAAGTATGTGTGAGGACGAAGGTCAAAACCAAACATAAAGAAAAGTAAAAAATTAGACGAATGACACTTGCGTGCAGTAGCCAAACACAACCGTTGATTACAAAAGTTTTAAAAGCAAAGAACATTGAACAAAAATGAAATGTCATGCACAATGAGTGCGTCCAAAGTCGTTTTTTGGCCATCGTTGCCAGTTGCTAGTTGTTGCGGGATGAGGGAGGCCAACACCGATCTCAAACAACACTTATGCCAAAAGCAGTTTACTTATAACACAAAGAATGAATGTAATCCTCCTGTGAGTGAAAGATAATATTATATATGTAAAATTGAAAATCAAAAGCCAAAATTCGTGCATACTTGTAAAGATTAGTGTAAACCAGTGTATACTACCTATACGAGGGTAAAAGTTGTTAATGCTAAGAAATTTGTGCATATAAGAAATCAAAATCAATCGGTGGTTGTGCCTCCCCTGAAATCTCGATTTAAAAAGAAAAAAGTGCGCGTTGTGTTACGTAGCCATTTAGTATAAAGTACATAATAAGCAACCAAGGTTGAGTTCCCCCTAAAACCAGGTAATTAATACGTTTATACCGAACAAAATTTATACAATGCACACCGCCATAACGGAACTGACAGGTGCAGTCAATTGTTTATTAGATCGCCTTAAGGGCCATTGAGGGGCGGCTGAATAAATTGGAAGGCGATGCTCGCCCCGGGGTTGTTGTAAATGATCAACCAGCTCCACTGTGCCGTCTTCGGACCAGAACCATTTACCCAGGAGACGGTAAAAGCGTTGGTGAAAACCTATCGCAACCGTGCAATAGATGTCTTCAAACGGGGCCTTAACGGCGACCTGTCGAGGATGTTGATCGTCCAGAAGCCAAGGACGCTCCCGGTGGCCTACACGGCATGCCTGGAAATCTAGAACTTAAATTATCGGAACCACACGATGCATTCTCCGAATTCACCGAACACGATCACGGCACTGGTGAACCAGTCCTTCAAGGCTTGCAGCCGAAGAAGTTTAATCGATACACCCCCGAGAGGTCGTACCAACCATCCTATTCTATCAACTATGCGGGCGGTCCACCGCCAAGGCCAAGTGCTCCAGAACCACATGAAAAAATGGATGTGGATCGCTCGGTGCAATCCCGCATTGTGAACTGTGAATCGTCCCCACGGATCGAATCCCTTCAAGCGGAAGGCTAGATCTGCCTACAGCCCCCAGAAACAGCAAAGAATCAATAATGTACAGACAGTTGAGGAAGAGCCAACTGGTGCGTATGACGAAGCTGTTGAGGAGGACGTACAGGACGAAGTAAATTTAATCGGAAAATACGAATTTCTTAGGCTATCGTTCGGGTTAAAAATGCCTCGCCCATCTTTTAGATAATGATTGACGATGTACTCAAGGAATACATAGGAAAGATCTGCTATGTGTACATCGACCAGGGCCGGATTTAGAGGTCTGGAGGCCCTGGGGCATCAAATGAGTGGAGGCCCCCTGGTTTATTATTTTCCAAATAAAATTAACAATTCTTTTCAGTCAAGTGTTTCAATAATTTATTGCGAAACCAAGTAAATTATCTTAACAAACATACATATATAAATATCGACAAAAACAAGAATTACATGAAATTAAATTAAAGCGCTAACAACTGGAACTTTGCGAGCTTTTTCCGACGAAAAATCCTTGATGATTTCGCTGAAATCCAGTTCCCGGAGTAAATCGCTATCAATGCTGAGTAGGGATAGCTTTGATAGACGGTTTTGCCCCATCGTAGTTCGAAGCCTATTTTTTATAATTTTCATTTTTGAAAATGAGCGCTCTCCAGTGCAATTAGACCCCATCAAAACCAAATACATTCTCAGTGCAATTTCAATGTTTGGGAATGTATGTAGCTCTGAAATGTTGATCTACAAGAATGTGGTAGTAAAATAGCTCGGTAGATTGGTCTTTTCTATAATCCTTTTATATAAGTCCATCAAAGATATAAATTGAACCAACTCATTATCAAGACTAGGCTCTAAATCATTTTTGTACAGTTTCACCAATGCCTTTGCTGCAGCGTGCAAATTTGCAGCATCCATCTTCTCTATGTGATTGAGAAATCTAAATCTCGAATATACAGCTTTGTATGCATGCAATCTTTCAGTAAGAGAAACACATACATAGCTGATCGATCACTGGCATAAAACCGGATACTTTGAATTTCTGTTTTGGTGACAGATTTGCGTCTTGTGCTTTCATGTAATCGAGTGGATTCAACCTCACATTTCTTGTTCCGGTGCGTGATTGTACATATTGGTCAGTATGACATATTTCCTTAGCTGCTTCCTCGTATTTATCAAAATCGTCTCTTTTGGATTCAACGAATGATTTCAATGATCTAATGCACGCATTGCAGATTCAAGAATCATTTTCGGGTCCTGCAACATCTTGTTTGTAGCATCGAATCGCTTCAAGATGTCGTTCTAAAAGATAGCAAATAGAACGGTTTCGAGACAAATCATCTTTTGCAAAAGGTGCGATGCTTCATTCCTCATGATATCTTTTTGCTTCTTATCAGAAGATATGCTGTTTAGAGCTCCTTCGATTTCAGAATAACCATCGACAATGACTTTCGTAGCTTCAGCTGGACAACGAGTATCGCTAAGCTTTTTTAAAACGTAAAATTGTCCTCTTTTTTTCTGCGATAATATTTCAGTCAGAATTTGGTATCGTTCTGTACTTGCTGTGAAAACGTTTAAAAATTCTGTACGAAACCAAAGAAATGAACAGCCGATGGACAAGAGTTAGCAGCTGCCTTTCCAACTAAATTGAGAACAATATATCTATGTAGTTAGTTGATCGATATGAGATTCGTCGGGAGTAGAATCCACTGACACCGAATAATATTTGGATTTTTTTATTCTGGATACTGTTCCAGTTAGCACTTTGTCACCCATAGAACTGATCAGTATTTGTTGTTGCTTAACGTGCGATTCCAAATGCAGCTGGTTGTTGATTTGAAATGTATTTCTCGCGCCTCTGCAGTTTACCGCTATTTGGGACCAAGAATAATGAAGTTCTAGTTCGAAGATGTTGAAGACGATGTTCATCTTCGTCGGTCCTGTGTTTGATGATGATGGCGCTTTGGTTTTTATTTTTATTTTTTTGTGTGTGGTGTTTACTCGTCGGAATTTGAAATATATTTTTTTTTTCGAAGCCTATTGTGGGGGCCCCTGTTTTGTGGAGGCCCTGGGCTGTAGCCCCGGCTGTAGCCCCGGCTGCCCTCCCCTAAATCCGGCACTGACATCGACGACATCATCATCTTCGGTGCTAGCATGGAGGAAATCCTCAAGAATATCGAGACCTTTTTCTCTAGAATGTGAGAGGTGGGATTAAAGGTTAATCTGAAAAAAACTCATTTCTTAAGAACTGAGGTAGAATTTCTAGGCTATTTATTACTCCAGATGGAATTAAGCCTGATTTGAAGAGGGTGGCCGCAATCGAGCAGATCCTACCACCCGAAAACTTGAAGGAACTTAGAAAATTTATTCGCGATTATGCGAAGGTTGCCAAACCTTTGACGAACCTTACACGAGGAGAAAACGCACAAATTAAGGCTAATGAATTGAAACGAGTTCCTGTCGCGCTGAATAAGGAAGCGTTGCAAACCTTCAAAGACTTGAAGCTTCTCTTAACGTCGTCCGAAGTTCTAATCTTTCCGGATTTCGGGAAGCCTTTTAATCTTACCACGGACGCATAAAATATCGCCATAGAAGCGGTGTTATCGCAGGGAGAATCAGGTGCCGACAGACCTATTGTATATATCTCGCGGTCCCTCAACAAGGCGAAGGAAAATTATGCAACCAACGAAAAAGAGATGCTAGCGATAGTCTGGGCCCTGAATAACTGTAGGTTTTTATTAAAAAAAGAAATTCAGTTGCATTAATTATAGAAAAGAACAACTAAATCGGATGACAGTTTGAAGAAGAAGAATGAGCTGATGAAGTTAACTGTATAAAGAAAGTTCGTGTTATACAAGATTAAATATGTATGCGTAAGAATGAATTCAGTATCAATTTTAATGTATGCAAATATATAAGTGAACGTACATATCATGTTTACATAAGGCTTGTTGATGAACACTATTATAAGTGCCTATATGCTAACACTCCTCCTATCAACAATGCCTAAACAAAAATGTTTAAATAATTACCATTTTTTAAATACATAGTTGAGTTCATTAAACAATATTACAAATAAATCAATTTAAGAAAAATAAAATTCAATTCAATGGGATATTTCAATTTACGATTTGTAGCATTTCGATGCATTTTTCATTTTTGAATTTTGGCAGTCCTTTTGTAAAGATATCTGCTGCCATCTCCTCAGTTGGCTGATATTAGGATCTTGATTTCACCTCTCTCTTGCGCCTCTCTCGAAAAATGATAACGAATGTCCACGTGTTTGCTTCTACCATGATGACGGATGTTGTTTGAAAGTTGAATTGCGCTTTGATTGTAACAGCATACGACTGTTGGCTCCAGCACGAGTTTACTCAAACCAATGTCTGTAAAAAGCTTTCTCAAGAAAATAATTTCTTTAGTTACCTCTGATAAAGCCATATATTCCGCTTCCATGGTCGACAGCGCAACTGATTTTTGCTTTTGCGATTTCCAGCTGTTTGGACCTCCTGACATGAGAATGAGAACTACGAAGCCGGAACATGACTTTCTGGCGTTAACATCTCCTGCCCAGTCAGAATCAACATATGCTATTATATTAGATTTTTGTCGACGATAGCGTATGCAAAAATCTCTACTACCCTTTAAATGTCGAAGCACTCTCTGTGCGGCAACCCAGTGGTCCATTCCAGGATCTGCACAGTAACGACTTAAGCAACTTACAGCGAATGATATGTCTGGTCTTGTTCCGTTGGCTAAATAAATTAAATCTCCAATCAGTGCACGATTAGGTATGTTCTCCATGTCCTTGACTTCTTTGGCTGTCTTGGGACTCATATTTTTTGTTATGTTCGTCTTAGCATCGATCGGGGTTGAAACTGATTTGCATTCAGACACACGAAATTTTTGCAAAAGATCGTCGATGTACTGCTTTTGGTCAAGTCTTATCTCATTCGCAGTATTATCGATTTCGACATTTATTCCCAGAATAGTGCTTACTTGTCCCAAGTCCCTAATTTTAAATTTATTTTTGAGGGATTCCTTAGCACGTTTTAGATCATTTATTTCAGTTGCTGCAATGAGTAAATCGTCAACATATACAAGAACAATTACCTCACCTTTTCCTTTCTCTGAGACAAACATGCAAAGCTCGACGCTGGACTTTTTCATACCCATAGACTGTAGATAATTTGTCAGTTTTTGGTGCCACTGCCTCCCAGATTGCTTTAGTCAGTAAAGAGGCTTCTACAGCTGGCATACCTTTTTTACACCTTGTTCAAACATCTTTGGCTGTTCCATATATATTACCTCGGTAAGATCTCCTTGAACGTAAGCAGCAACAACGTCCATTTGATGAACGTACAGTTTCCTTTCAGTGCACGTTGCAAAAATGCCCTAATTGCTTCATAACGAGCCACAGGCGCGAAGACTTCATCAATGCCGTTCCTCTGTTCACAAACTCTTGCTACTAATCGCGCCTTGTATTTGTTGATCGATCCATCGTTGTTTTGTTTACATCTGAACACCCACCTGTTAGTGATTACCTTGTTATCTGTAGGTCAGTTAACTAATTTCCAGGTTCCATTTTCGATCAACGAATTATACTCGCTTTCCATAGCATCCATCCAATCACTCGCGTCTGGTCGTTTAAGTGCTTCTGTTATTGATTGTGGATCTTGTTCAATGTTCTCCTCTAGTACTTTACCTTCGCCTACAGCCAAAATAGCAGCATCTTCTGTATTTATTTTCCGTGGTCTCAATTTAGTGCCATCTCGAACGATTTGCGGTGGTCCCCATTTTCGTTTTATCCTTGATTTTGGAGTAGACTCTATGCTGCACACATCTGGGATTTGATCTGACCCTGACGTTTCATCTTCGTTTTCAACCAAGTTTCTTTCTTCAGACAATTTTCTCTCCTCCTGCTTACGTTTTTCACATTTTCTTCGTCTACATCGGAAAATTCCTGTTCACTTTGTACATCGTCTGTGTCTTCTTGTTTGGCCGTTGTTTTATTGCTATCCTTAACGTTACTATCATTGTCCATGCCTGTTTCTATGATGATGTCTATATCGTTTTTATTGTTAAGAGGGTAAACCTTCTCTAAGATTTTCACATCTTGACTTTTAATAATCTCATTAGTTTGACGATCCCATAAGCGGTATGCTTTGGATTCGTCGCAGTAGCCTACAAATATAAATTCTTTACCTTTGGCTACAAACTTCCTTTTTCCTGGGCGTTTATCAAGAGCGATAGCCTTAGACCCGAAAATGTTCATGTAAGTAAAAAACGATAAGTTTATATTTTTATTTTAAACTTTATTTTCTTTGCTTCGAGCCTCGCCGCTCGCTGGTGTAACAAAACCTAAAGAATAATCCAACATACAATTTTATCTGTGGAAACGCTAATGTCGACGATCTTGCATTTTGCAAGGTGTCGCATAGCCAGTCCACGTTTCGTAGTCTGTCACCAAACACCCCTGTCAGCACATTGTTGAGCAGAAGCGGTGCTGGTGACGATGATGTTGTTGTTGTTAACGATGAAGTTTGTAATACGATGATGTTGTTGCGGGATTATTCTTTATCGATGTTGCTGCTGGGTCAGCGAGATTCAGATGTGTTAACTCCTCCCTCGCTTAAGTGAAAGTCGTCCTCGGCTTTCCCTATGGCCTTTATCACGTTGTGAAGTTCATGTTGTTCGTGTCTCCTCGTCTGACCCTGCTTTATTTTGAGGATGGCATAACAAATCAGAGTGAATGACAATGTTACGCAGCAAGCCAGAATAGGATGTGTTGTTACTTTCCCTTTCAATTCGTCAATGTAGCGCAAATTTTCAAGATTCATTTTATGCAGAAATGGCAAGCTTAGTATTTCTTGGTGACCAGTAATATTTAGTGCTGCTGATGCTGCGTTGCCTGGCTGTCTCTTTTGAACGTTGTTTTGGTTTACGAATAAAGACCCATTAATCCGAACTTCGTCATCGAAAATAAGTAAATATGTTCCGGTAATCCTTTTTTCGACACTGTTCGCCTCTTTCACATAAGCTGTTTTATCATTTATTATAATGATACCATCATCAACTACCACTATAGGGTCCAGATGACTTGGTTGAGTTTTGCAGTGCGCCACTCTCCCAGAATGCAATTGTTGAGCACACGTTTCGTTTAGTTTTTCTTTGCAGAATATTGATGTTGTTGATGAATTGCAATCGCTGACCGCCAGCACTCGGCTACCACATTCTGCAACGATGTTGTTTTCGGTGAGGTGGAGAATCCTTCCGCCATGCGAGACAGGAAAAATACTAAATTTCTTACAGACTAACTTAGGTCTAGGATACTTAATAATGAAATGCAATACATCATTGTTTTGTAGGATCTTAACATAAGCTACTTCCATTAATTCTGTTACGCTAATGTTTGTGAATTGCTCATTAATTACTGACTTCAAATCGTTATCGTCGAGAATTATCGGGTTTATTAAATTAATTTTAGCAAGTGTTATTGACAGCATTAAATTTTGGATTTCTATTATTAACATTCTATTCCTTGCTAATAAAACTTCAAAAAGGTGACCAATATCTATATTTTGCTTTTTGGTGTATTTTAAAATATTGTTTATAGTATCTGTTAACTTATTAATTTCCTCCTGAACTTTTGTATTTATAACTATCTGTCTATTGTTTGATTCAGTTAGTTGAGTCTGAGTGAATTTAATGTGTTCAAAATCGTCAAAGTCAGGGGTACCGGCTATTACTTTTAGAGCAGTGCCAAGAAAGTTTAAGCTCCTAGCATGCCTACGATGTATGTTAATAGATGTAAGAAGAGTTCTTAAATGTTTGACGTCTATTTCCAATATCTTTCTCATATGTGATTGCGGGAAAATCTCGGTAACGTTGATCACCTCGTCTACAATTTGGGAGTACGCAGTCAGGTTTGTTGTGTGTCTGAGATAGCCATAGTCCCGCCAAATGATGACTTCCCCGTCTAGAACTGGAATATAGTTCGAATGAGTGTAGTCCATTAGCCTTGCCGTCACTGTCAAGATTTTAGGTAGTATAAGCAGCAATCTGAAAATATGTTTTTCCTTTCTCAATTCGATAGTTATGAATTACAAAGATGTTGAAATGCCTAAGTATCTATTCCTTTAATTTTTAACTCATCTGTTTGATTTTATCCTACTTGATGTTGTCCTTGTGGACCACCCTCCCTTTTATGAGAACTGTTGTCCCCAAGTCTGCTTCTACTCTCTCTTCAACACAAAGTGGTGTAAGTTTATTGCCCAACCTTTTGTTGGTCTTTACGAACACTTTTTCTCCAACGCGAAAAGTCCTATTTTGCCTCGACTCATTTTGTTTTTGCAGTAATACTTCCTGTGCTTTTTGGACTTTGTTTTTTATTTCTTCTCTAAACTCAGGTGGAGTCGAGTGAATTACGTCAATTGGCTTTTGATTTGTTATTGAATGGACAGTCCTATTGTACTCTATGGTCGCTTGTAACATAAGTTCAACAGTATCTTCGATTTTCCTTTCAAGCCTAAGACACCTCGCAATTTCTATCAAAGTTCCATGAAGCCTTTCCACCTGGCCATTAGAAGTGCTATGCAAAGGCGGAGCATTAACTATGTGAACATTAAAATGATTTAGTAAAATTGACTTTATGGTTTCGGAATTTAAAGAAGCCTCATTGTCACAGAAAATTGTTTTGGTTTGAGGAAAAATGTTTATTATTTGCAAAATCGGTGCTTTTACGTCACCGATTGTGCGGGACAATATTGGCTGTATTACCGCAAATTTGGAAAACTTGTCGATACAAGTTAGAAAGTATTTTTTGTCCGTGGAAAAAATATCGATATGCAACATTTCCCCCGCATATGAGGGAATTGGCGTCTTTCCGATTTCCTGCTTTTTTGGGTGTCGGTCATATTTGGCTTTAGAGCATACTTTGCAATTTGTGACAATTTCATTTGCTATCTTCGTCATTTTTGGAAAGAAGTAGTCTCGTAAGATTTGTTTTACATTTTCTTGGGCGGCTCTGTGTGCCCTATTATGTTCTATAACAGTAATTTCCCTTTGTTCATTTTTGTCGAAAATGTCCTGTACAAATTTTTTGGAATACCAAAATTTTGTTGTTGGGAACAATTCGATTAACTTGTGCTGAATGTGAGCCAGAACCGGTAGTTCGCAATAAATAATGTTGACCATTTTCGGGTTAACTACCCCCGCAACTACTTCTATCAGAGCATCTCTATCTGAAAAATTTATGAAATGCCTACTTTTTTTCCCGAAAATAATGAAAGTGCGAGTTGAGGCGGAGGGTGCCTCTTCTATTACTATTTGGTTTCGAAAGCAGTTTATTGGTTTGTCTATATTGTCGATAGTGTATGTTAACGATAATTCGCTGTGAACTGTGGCAGCGTCCGAAACTATATCATCCTCCAAAGCATTAATATATTGTCGCGACAATGCATCAGCAACGTGATTTTCTTTCCCGGGTTTGTAAAATATATTGGCATTATGCTCGTCAATGTATGCTTTCCAACGCTTTATTTTCGCATTCGGGTTTCGATCCGAAACAGCGAATGTGAAGGGTTGGTGGTCCGTAAAAATATTGAGAGTCTTTACTCCATAGAGATAGTTGCGAAGACTCTTAAGAGCCCACACAATGGCTAAGAGTTCCCGTTCATTAGTCGCAAAATGCAGTTCTCTGTCTTTAAGAGTTCTCGAGATCATTGTTACAGGCTTTCCGTTTTGAGATAAGACTGCTCCCAGCCCATATGATGAAGCATCCGTCGTTAGATCGAATGGCTTCGTGAAGTCTGGGTATAACAATGTAACATCTTCTGATATTAAAATATCCTTTAATTTATTAAAGGCTTGAAGTTGCTTGTCGTTAAATTTTATCTTAATTTTTTTTGATTGCTGTGCACTTGTTTTGCCGTATTCGCCCCGTAAGATGTCCGTTAATGGTCTAGCTATGGACGCGAAATCTTTGATAAAGCATCTATAATAGCTGGCGAGACCTAAAAAGGACCTTACACCAAACAGTGTTGAAGGCTCAGTGTAGTTTTTAATTGCCTCAACTTTAGTTGCGCTTGTTCTAATGCCTTCTCTTGATACCGTGAAGACCAGATATTCTACACTTGACTTGAAAAAGTTAGATTTTTCTCGTGAGACCCTCATATTGGCCTCGTAAAGGCGTCGTAAAACCCAGTCGATATGCTTGACATGGTCCGACTCAGTTTCCGAAAAAATGATTACGTCGTCAACGTAAACGTAGCAGATCTTTCCGATCTGTTCACGAAGGACGTCATCTATGGCCCTTTGAAAAATGCTCGGTGCATTTTTAAGGCCAAAGGGGAGGCGGCAGAATTCATACTTTCCACCGTTGACCGAAAACGCCGTCTTTTCTCGGTCTTGCTCAGCGAGTTCGATTTGGTGAAACCCTGACTTAAGGTCGAGAGTTGTAAAATATCTTGCTCTACCCAAATTTGATAAAATTACCATAATGTTAGGAATGTGATATTTATCATCAATTGTTTTTTGGTTGAGCTTACGAAAGTCTATTACCATCCGTTTCTTTTTATTGCCGAACTCGTCGGTGCCCTTTTTGTCAACAACCCAAATGGGGTTATTATATGGGGATCGGGATGGCCTAATAATGCGGTTCTTTAAGAGGTCCTTGATTTCGTTGTTTACAAAAGCAGCTACGCCCATCGGATATGGGTAGAGTTTCGAGTAAACGGGGTAATTATTTTTAGTGCGAATAGTCGCAACAATGTTTGTATTGAATGGTAGCAACTCGTTAGAGTCTGCAAATACCCTGAGCCTGTTATTCATCATTTTAACAAAGTCAGCCCTCACCGATGGGGAGACATTGATATCATCTACTTTTGTAAAATTTACGTTTTCACATTTGTAAAGCTGAATCGCTTCCAATCCAGAGTCAAATCCAATTACTTTTTCTTTTAAACATATCGTAGCATTGACCTGCGTTAGCAGATCAAAGCCTATTATTCCGTCGAAAGTCGCAAGACTTGGTAGTAAGAAAAAGTTACTTTTTGTTCCAAAAACAGTTAAAATACACCTGTACTTAATATTGTCAAAGCCGTGAATAGACTTTACTAAAAAAGGAGCATCGACCTTCGTTACATTTTCCAGCTCTTGTAGAGGTTTGATATAGTTTTTCGATGCTCCAGTGTTAATTAAAAATTTCATAGACCTCCCCGCTATAGTTCGTTGTACGAACGGCAGCAGGGACTTGCCCCTAAAAAATGAACATAATCATCGACGGATGACTCTGCCTCCACTTCAACTACCTCAGATTCAGCAAAAGCCTCATAGTCGTACCCTCCTTGATCCTGTGAAGAATTTTCCTGAGATATATGATTGATTGCTTGCCGCTTTTGACCTGAGAGTCTTTCTGAGCCATTTAGCCTTTTAAATCTGTTACTTTTCACGTGATTATAAGTATTATTACCAGATTTTTGTTGCTGGTAATTATTAGGTTGTCGGAAACGCGACGATGTGGGATCTACATCCATTTCATCGACTTGCTCGGCTCTTCTAAAGTTCTGATTGCTATTTCCCTGATTTCTATTATAATTCTGTATGCTATAATAAGGATCCTTGCCCTGGGTGTCTGGGTGAGCTGACTGATTGTTGTAACTATTGCCATTATTCTTTTTATTATCACCAGCTCTATTTTGAGGTCGACTTTGCAATCGCAGCCCTTCGGATCTTTGGGCTCTCTCCTCAGAGTTCCTAGCATAATTCATTGCAAACATATAACGTTCGTGATTAGACTCAACTTCTTGAGCCAATGCCAGAGCAGCGGGCAGATCAGATGGCCGGGCCGAAAATAAGACATCGCTTAAAGATTTCTTTAAACCGGATATAAACACCCGAAGTGCATCCATTCTGTACTTTTCGTTAATAGAGTTCGCTAAACTGCTGTCGTACGACATAATTGTTTTGTTTGTTAAAAGTGTTAGTTTTTTTTCAACCTCGTCATAGTACTGAAGGATAGTCTGATTACCCTGTCTTAAAGTACTCAACTCCTGTTCGATTAGATATATTGGCCGTTTATCGGCGTACGTAAAATCTAAACGGGCAATAATAGCCTTAAAGTTCAAAACCGTATTGAACGAAGACAAAGTAGCATCAGCTTGACCCCTAATTTTGTTTCTAAAAATAGCCACTGCTTGGTAGTGTTTTGAACTACCATCATATTTTTCGAAAAGCCTATAAGCGGAATGTGCGGCCTGTCGCCAAGATACATAAGCTTCTTGTCTGCCATCAAACTCTGGTACTGATTTCATGATGTCAAGAAACTCATCGCAAGTAATGCCCTCAACTATTTTCACATCCTGATACACTTCTACTGCAGGTTCATTTAAATTTACACTAGAAATTCGCTTAGATATCTCATCTAGTTTTTTCTCAAATTCTGTACTTTGAGCCTGAAGAGCGCTACGAACTGCGGACTCTACCACTGCTTGTAAAACTTCTGCGTTCATTTCTATTTCTCTTTCTTCTTGATCGAAACGTAAATGTGTAAAATCTGCGATTAACTCATCGACACCGTCACTCATTGGCTATTAACTAATTATTTAAAATGCACTGCAAAACACTGGATTTTTAAACCGCAGAGTTCTAGTTAGCAAAAAAATATTTTCACAAAAGCAATAGCTTAGTAAAAAAAAATTCTTTATCAATAACACATGCTTAAGCACACGACAACTAGCACAAGATTCATTTATTTAATGTGGTTATGATTAATGAGCATTCACTTACATTATTATTTTAGTAATATTGAGAGTTTTTGATCAGGGACTCCACTTGAAATAATATTTTGCTGCTTTTGGTTTGTTGCTGGTTGATGTCGTCTTATGGTGAGTTTTTGTTCAAGATCGCTTGAAAATAATAGCCACACGGATGATGTCGTCTTATGGTGAGTTTTGTTTAAGATCGCTTGAGAATAGTAGCCACACGTTTTGGGCGCCAGTAAAAAACGATAAGTTTATATTTTTATTTTAAACTTTATTTTCTTTGCTTCGAGCCTCGCCGCTCGCTGGTGTAACAAAAACTAAAGAAAAATCCAACATACAATTTTATCTGTGGAAACGCTAATGTCGACGATCTTGCATTTTGCAAGGTGTCGCATAGCCAGTCCACATTTCGTAGTCTGTCACCAAACACCCCTGTCAGCACATTGTTGAGCAGAAGCGGTGCTGGTGACGATGATGTTGTTGTTGTTAACGATGAAGTTTGTAATACGATGATGTTGTTGCGGGATTATTCTTTATCGATGTTGCTGCTGGGTCAGCGAGATTCAGATGTGTTAACTTGTACTCGACATGCGGCTTCCGACCATGCCATGCTTCGAATGGTGTTTGCCCCACAAGGGACTTTGTTGTGCATCGGTTCCTTATATGTACAGCCGTATTGATTGCTTCAACCCATAGGCCTTGAGGGAGCTTTCCTTCGATCAGCATACATCTCTCCATCTCAACGAGCGTACGGTTTGCCCGTTCGGCGACACCATTTTGTTGCGGAGTGTACTCTGCCGCCAGCTGCCTGCTAATTCCGGAGGTTTCTAAGAACTGCTGAAAATCCTTGGATAAATATTCTTTTGCATTGTCAGTTCTTAAACGCTTTACACGCTTTCCAGTTTCATTTTCTGCCTTCATTTTAAAACGCTTGAACGACGATAATGCTTCGGATTTTTGACGCAAATACTCAACATGGACATATCTTGTGTGATCATCGATGAATGTTATAAAATATTTCGCTCCTCCAAGCGACTGAGTACTAAAGGGTCCGCATATATCCGAATGTATCAGGCCAAGAACATCTTTGTCTCTGCTCCCACAGTTCTGAAAAGGCAACCTCTTAATCTTTGCCAACTCGCATGTAACGCAATCTACTTTCATTTTAGTTATATTCGTATCAATATTCATACCCAATACCATGTTTTTCATCTTTCCCATGTCGTTCAGGTTCACGTGTCCCAGCCTCTGATGCCACTGGGCCAAAACTTCCTCTGATCCCGCTGCCATCGCTGCTTGTTGGATTCTTTGCTGCCTCATTCCCACGATGTATAATTTTCCTTTCTTTTCTGCTCTAAACACTACAGACCCATCATTTTTCATAATTTTTGCACAGTTGTTATCGAATTTTATGATATGTCCAAGTTCAGTGACTCTTCAAGTGTAAAACGTTTTCACTATCAGTCACAACTTTTACCGAACCAACACCATAACCGTTTATTATGCTTTGACCAGCTGTTTTAAACTGACATTGGGTTCTAGCATTCATGTTAACAAACCAGCTGTTATTGTTGCACATGTGTGCTGTAGCTCCACTATCTAAACACCATTCACTTTCTTTTACATTGCCATCACAACCACCTACACTCAAAGTAGTGATTAAAACTGTATCTGTTGATCGGCTTACGGTGTTAGCTAGATTTGTATTAGAAAAACTTTTGGTTCTGCAAGTTGATGCTCTATGTCCATGCCTGCCGCATTTGAAGCAATTACCATCAAACTTTTTAAAACGCGGCTTTGCATTCACCGAACGATGACCTTTATTTTTAGCTTTACAGTAAAGTGCATTTTGATTGTTCCCATCCCGATTGCTCTTCCCATTTCTTCTTGCTTCTTTTACTAGCTTTGCCCGTAATTCTTCCAAACTGGGAAGCTCATCGCGCGAATCAATAACTATGCGGAAATTTTCAAATTCTTCGGGGAGCGTGTTTAGTAGCATTATACTTTGTAACTCACTTGGTACGGTGATACCGGCTTCTGTCAATTGCTCAGCCTTAGACATAAAATCATTGACGTGTTGTGCCATTGATTGGTCTGGTCCTTTTTTCATGTGGAATAGTTGCTTATACAACACAGCTTTTCTTATTGGTCCCTTCGATTTGTGAATTAAATCAAGAATCTCCCACGAGATTTCTGCCTTTTTCACTTGTCCGAGTTGACTCGGATTTACACAAAGGAGGATTAGGGCTAATGCTTTAGAATCTTTTGATTCCCATTCTTCAATACTGGCCTCTTCGGTTTTCGGCTTAACTTTAGCACCAGTCACATAAGGCCACAAATCATTACAAATTAAAACGCTTCGCATGTGCACTTTCCACGTTTCGTAATTTTCGTCATTTAATTTTTCAATACTATTTGCACCACTGATCTTCATTTATTTTTTTTTTAATATGAACTGAGAAATGTTTACGTTAAATACAAGTACTATTCTTTAACCATTAGGTGGCCTGGGCCCATAACCAGTAGGTTTTTATTAAAAAAAGAAAAGACTTAAATTCAGTTACATTTATTATAGAAAAGAACAACTAAATCGGATGACAGTTTGAAGAAGAAGAATGAGCTGATGAAGTTAATTGTATAAAGAAAATTCGTGTTATACAAGATTAAATATGTATGCGTAAGAATGAATTCAGTAACAATTTCAATGTATGCAAATATATAAGTGAACGTACATATCATGTTTACATAAGGCTTGTTGATGAACACTATTATAAGTGCCTATATGCTAACAATAACCTCCGATCTTATTTGTATGGCAATAAATCAGTATTTACACAGACTACCAGCCTCTGACCTTCGCCATGGGTAACAGAAATTACAATGCCAAGCTAAAGCGTTGGAAAGCTCGCATTGAGGAGTAGGTATAACTATGAATTAATATACAAACCCGGCAAATCGAATTTTGTGGCGGATGCTCTTTCGCGGCTGCGAACTCAGATTAATCACTTGTCCGACTCTGCTTGTGCTGAGCCGGCACGAAATGCAGGATCGAATAATAGTGATGCAGTCACTGAAACCGCGAGCGAGGGTACGGATCCCTCGACCGTAACGGCCGACGAGGAACAATCTTTAACAGACACTATTCATAGCGCTCAAGAGGATGGCTCTGACCTCATTCCTCACGTGGAAGCTCCAATGAATGTCTTCCGCAATCAGATAATCATAAAGGTAGGCAAGGGCTTTGAGATTCGGGAAGAACCTCACCCTGGTTACTCTCGCCATTAAGTTGCGGTGTCAGAATTGAATGAACATAATCTGACAAGTATCTTCAAACTAAAGCTAAGACCTAACGTCGTAAACGATATTAAGATACCAGAATTACACCTGTGGGTACTACAGAAATTGTATGTCAATCATTTCACTAGCTACAAACTGCGCGTTACTCAACGTGTAGTCGAGGATGTGGGTAGCGAGAATAGGAAATGCCAACTTATCATGGATGAACATAGAAGAGCCCACAGGAACCCATGGGGAAAACAAGGATAAATTGCTGGAGAAATACTACTTCCCTAGCATGAATAGCTTGATCAAGAGATACACCGGGTCCTGTGAGGTTTGCAAGCTTAACAAGTATGATAGGCTCTCAATGCTCCCGCATTGCAGCCCACACCGACGCCATCGTATGCCTGCGAAATACTTCCCATGGATATAATAGAAATACAAAATGATGTTAACTGAAATTTGGAGCTATCATAGTTCTAGATGAACTTATGAATAAGTTCAATTTTGGTAAAGCTTAATTTTAATTATACTAGTAGGTAATGTATTAGATTAGGTTGCTGGTAGAATTAACTATTGCATTAAATAACTTCCGCCACTAATTATTTCCCTCACCATCACTTTCGTAAATAACGTTAAAGCCATAAGAACGAAGACCAACTTTTACAGATTATCTTGCCTTATCTGCCTGGCGATGGCAGAAGGACTACAAATCTTAAAGTACACCGTACCACTGGTCTCTGTTAAGGAGGGCAAGGCCTGGATAGTGAGCGGGAACTTCAATCTCGTTCACGTGATCAACCTGGAAAGATTTGAGCAGCAGGTAGTGGGCATCACGAACGCCTTCGAGAAAAACATCAAAGACCGGAATCGGAGACAATTGATCAGCTTCCACCTGACGCAGGTGAAGGGGAAATCACAAAGGAAACCGAGATCCATCGATTAGATTGGCTCCGCATGTAAGTGGGTCGCAGGGAGTCCAGATGCTGCAGACTGGGACAAGATTATGGAGAGCCAACAGCGAATTGTCAAAAACAACAACCACCAGTACAAAGTTAACGAAAAACTTTTGGCTGTGGTCGAGGATATGACAACGAAGATGTACTGTTTGAACTTTCGTTCAAGATAGACGTGTATGTATGTATATAAGAGCTAGTGGAAATAACATATTGGTTTTCAAATATTCGGAGGTTTTAATCGAAACTTGTTAAGTGGTTTTACCAAACCTCTTTCATTTATCGAACTTGGATAACAAGGCGATAATATGGATGGTTTTTGTGGTAAATGCGATAAAGGATTTAGTCGCGGTGATTCGCAAATCGTACCGTGTAGCGGATTATGTAAAAAATTGTTTCACCGTACTTGCTGTGAAGATCAACTGTCGGAATACAATCTAGGAATTTTAAAAAGCAAGCGAAGTCTCGGATACTATTGTGTGGAGTGTAAAATAATTTCGGGAAAAATATTGAAACAATATGATTATACATATACATATTAGAATCACAACAATCTAAATATGAGAGAGTGATCGAAGTGCTTACTTTAAATTGTATCGATGTTGTCAAAGCAAATAACGAAATTGAAGTAAGTAATACAGAATGAACTTTAAAGAAGAATGAAAGTGAAAAAGTCAATAATTGGAGCAAAGAAGTTCAATCGATTTCTAAAATGGTAAACGAGCTTAAGCATGATCTAATTACGTCAGCAAATAAAGGTGCGAGTGAGAAGGATATCATGATGAAGGAAAGTGTCGAATAGGTATATTTCAAAATCGGTGGATGAAATAAAAAAAGTGAATAAGAATCCGTCAGGAAAGGATGATAAGAGACAGAAAGAGATAAGAAACGAAATCAAAGCGAACATCGATCCAACAACAATTAACATAGACAGTGTTGTTAACAAATCCAAAGAGGGGCATTGCCATTCGATGTGCAGACAAAAATTAGTTAGAGAAACGCAAAACCCAAAAGGAAAATAAATTAAATAAGAATTATAAAGTAAAACTAACAGCATTAGTTAAACCAAAAGTGTGCATTATGAACATTGAGGGTGATGAAGTCGAAAATGAAATTTTAAATAAAATTAAATCACAAAACCGGAAATAGCCAACTGTGAAATGACGTTGGTTAAAATTTTGAACAAAAAAAACAAATGGAAAAATTTGAATGTGTTGGAAGTGGATAGTGAGGAGCTTTACAAAAATTATGGATTTTGAAAAAATTATAATTGGATGTGTAAAGTGCCCAATCAGAGAATTCGACGACATTACGAGATGTTTTAATTGTCAAGGGTATAATCATAAGGCAGAAAAATCTAAAAATACAATAGCGTGTACGAAATGCGGTGAAAGCCATTAGTTTAAAGACTCTAAAAGTGAAATTGTAAAGTGTATCAACTGTATAAAAGCGAATGAAACTTTCGGGTTAAAGTATTATACAACTGTGATCATGCATCAAACAATAAAGATTGTCCAGTTTCCTTAAGAAAACTTAAAGTATTATGAGAATCCATTAGATATAAGCAACCAAAGGGACAAAGATTTGTGTATCTGAACATTGAGGGTCTTCTTAACAATTTCGAGGAATTTAAAGTTCTAATACTGGGGAAAAAATTTGATGTGATTGTATTGCCAGAAACTCGTGTTACCAAAGATATTTTAGACAAGGAGATCAAAGTACCGGACTATACTCGATTCAGATGTAACAGTTTGTCGTCTCATACAGGAGGAATTGTTATATTCCGTTGAGGATGAACTAAAATCAGTGACATGGTCGAAGAAGGATGATAATATGAATGTGTGGTGATTGTCAAACTATGTGATAGCTAATAATTATACATGTGTAATAACCGGTGTTTATCAGTCACCAAGTTCTTCAGAAAAAAATGTTTGTGAAGAATTTGAAATATTATGCGAAGAATTAAGTGATTTACGGAAAGATACGATTACAGTGGGTGACTTTAATATTGATTGGTTTCAAACTAATAACACGTATAGGAAAAATATGGCAACAATTTAAAAAAATAACTCATATTACGAAATTATGCAGACTGCGACAAGGATAACTAAATCATCTAGCACGCTAATAAATTATGTGATAACAAATAATAAACGGATTAGGGCTTCAGTAGTTCCGAACTTGCAAATAAGTGACCATCAAACAATTGCTGTTGAAATAAATAATGGTAATAAAACGAGACTAATGACGGAAGAAAGGTTCATGCAAATGATGAAGTACAATAAAGAACATTTTCGTGAAACCTTAGGAAATAGTCAAATAAGTGCAATAAAACGTGAAATAATATTGATTTAATTGGAGAAATATTTCTTAAATCTATTGACGAGACCACAGCAAAGTTTATTATTAAAAGTGAAATCAAACATGACAATAATTATAAATGGTTTAACAAACGTCTTCAATCGCTAAGAATACTAAAGATTAAAAATCAAACAAAAGCTGTATTGTGCAATTCGAAAGTCGATTGGCGAGAGTACAAATTAATAAGAAATAAGTATAAAAGTGAAATTAAAAAGTGCAAATAATTATTTATTAAACAGAAAATACAGTGTTCGACGTATCAAAAAACCATGTGGAAGAGTCTAAAAAGATATGTTCTATAAGACGAAAAGCGTAGTGAAATAAAACGTATTCAGTTTAATAACGAAATTTTCGAGGATAATAAAGTCATAGCTGACAAATTTAATGACTTCTTTATTGAAAGTGTCAATAAGTGTCTCCATTCTGTTTGTACCGTTCTGTAACAATGTCATTAATTCAAATTAAGTCTTCAATTTTAAACTTGTGACGCACCAAGACGTTACATTATTTTCAAAAGAAATAGAAAACAAAGTGGACTTTACACATATGAGCTCCAGGAGATTTATGGACAACTACGATATACTGGGACCAGCTTTATTAATGATTTAGAAACAAAGGCATTCCCAAAATCATGGAAGAAATCGTTAGTGACACCTTTAGAAATATGCGATACTAAACTATGTGAAGAGTTCCATCCGGTTAATTCGTTGCCATTATATGAAAAAGTGTTTGAAAAAATCGTCTTTAAACAATTAAATAATTATTTTGAATCAAATAAATTAATAATTAACATTTAGTCAGGATTCAGAAAGAAGCATTCGTGTGAAACTGCAATAAATCTGATTATTAACAATTTTAAGGAAGAGACCGATAAAGGAAAAAAAGTGTTCTGTGTTTTTCTCGATTTAAAACGAGCATTTGAAACAATAGACAGACAAATTTTAATAGAGAACCTCAATCGATATGGAATTAAAGGTGGTGAAAGTGATTGGTTCAAATCATACCTAAGTAATAGAAGCCAATGGGTAAAAGTTAATGATGAACTATCATGCCCAAGGAGTGTAATGTTTGGGGTACCCCAAGGATCGGTCCTGGGAACATTGTTGTTTATAATATACATAAACGACATAAAAAGTGCAATAACAAATGGAAAATTCGCATTGTTTGCTTATGATGCGGGGATATATGTTGTGGCTAAAAATTACCTGGAATGCCAACAAAAAATGCAACAAGTGCAATAAATATTTATAATGTAATAATTAAGCCACAGTTCGAGTATTGTTCCTCAATTTTGTTTTTTTGTGCGGATAGTGTAGTGCAAAGATCACAATAATTGTTACAAAATAAGGCCATTTTAAAGTGCAATAGATACGTGCCAGTTCGTTTGGTGTTAAATACTTTAAAATTGTTGTCAGTCAAACAAAGAATCATAATGAATGTTTTATTGTTAATTTATAGAATTAAAAATTACCTAATGCCTTGTTATTTACTAAATTATGTTCAATATATTCGTGAGGTACAACCCTATCTATTGAGAACAGCTAATAATTTTAGGCTACCAAACTTTACGAAAGGAGGATCGCAAAATTCTTTGCAATATAAAGGATTCAAAATGTTCAATGAACTACCAATTATTATAAAAAATGAATCAAACCTAGCAGCTTCCAAAAGAAATATTATAAATTATGTTAAAGACAGATTTTATGTTGAAAACTCTTATATAAAACAAAACAATATCTGTAACATGAATGAATAAATGTTTTTTTTTTTTTAAAAGCCAAATAAATAAATTATTATATTATTATTAACTGGGTCATCAACAAATCAAACAGCGAGAAAGGAGTAGCTGACATCCAAAGGCTGGAACCGGATATCTTAAGCCAGGTCCTTATAATCAAAGGGGAGGTCAACGAGGTAGTTCGAGCCTACCAAATGGCAAAGAGCGGCATCGTCAACATTAATTTGCTGGACCACAGCGAAATTAACCTACTGGTGAAGGAGCTCGATTCCCTCCCATATAGGAATGAAATCGAGGCCGTAGAGTTTTCAACATCGTCAATCTACACTAGAGTTGGGCAAAAAATCACTACCTGTAAATTATTCACTGTGAATGAAATTTCACATTCACAGTCTGTGAACAACTTACAAATAAACTGTGAATGGCTAAAGCGTGAATGCGATGTTCTTTTTTCACATCACGTTTTGAATTCACAACAAAGGATTTCACACTTAACGTCGCGAACTGTGATGTGAACGAAGTGGTGTGTTCACGACAAGTGGTGTTTGTATATGCAAAATTAGAGTTGCCGCTATGCGACTTTAGTTGCAATTTGAACATTTTGTGACGCAAAGAGAAAATGACCCGACTTTGTAAGAAACACTTCTTTTTGACCTTTTTTTATTTTTTTCTGAGACTTTTTCGCATAAAACAAAATACTATATTAAGTGTTGTATACTTTATTTATTTTCTTCCAAAAGTATAAAAAATGTTTCAAAAATGCCCATTCATGTTCGGTTAATCGTTAAATCGCTCATTCGCACATTGTACAACATTAACTGCTTGTATTCGCAGGTTACGTTTACAGGTAAGAATCACAGTGAATAAAAAATCACATTCACAGTAATACCTGTGAATAAAAACTCACGACTAAGCCCAACTCTAATCTACACCAATGGCTCAACGCTACTTTATACGCTATCTATTCCGAAGGTTGGAAAGGAGGATTACAACCTGCTACTGACGAGGCCATCAATTACAAACGGAAGACGGATCGACATCGAGTTCAGCAGAGTTTTGGTCAACCAGAGATCAACGGTTGAAGTGCGGCATACTGAGGAAGTGCCTCTCCATAAGTAACTCAACGGTCTGTAGAGAAGATACACTGGAGAAGATTGCGGAAGACCATTGTGTTTCTAAATTATTGAAGGGGGGCCACGCAACCTGCACCTATCATACGGACACCAGCGAAGTCATGGAGATAATTGAGAACGACATCATCTTCGTGACCAATTTCAACGGCGAGCTCACCTCTGGAAACTCAACGCAAATGCTGGAAGAAACCTTTATCGTTCAGTTAAACAATGAAACGATTCAATTGAAAAACAGGACGTTTCAGAGCTCACGTGTAACGATGCTCCAGGCTCTGCCCCCGGCCTTATCAAAAACCACAAGATCTCCAATTCGTCCACAATCTGAGTCTCCGGAATATAGAACGCCTCAGCAACCTTGCTGAAAGAATGAAGATATCCACACTCTCAGACGGTTTAATCATCGCGCTGTTGACTGCCTTAGCACACATCTTATGGCGGAAGATTAGCGGAAGGCTTAATCTCCCAGCCGTGGGATCATTCGAAGAGACACCTGTTGCGAGCCAAAACTAGGAAGCTTCCAAACTATCAGAAACTGACGTCGTGATCTAAGGGTCGTAGATTTTCGAAGGGGGAAGAGTTAGCACGATGTAAGTGGGACACGAGCAAGCGACATAATCACCATCTGCTGACTTAGCAGATTAACTTGCTCAGTTACAAACATGTTCTCACAGTCGGCTCAGACGCATCGGGTTACATCTGCAATGCACCGGATACATGCGCCGGCCCATGGTGATGATTTAGCGGATTGGACACGGGAGACATAGGCTACGAGTGTGGCGGAAGATTAGTTTTAAGTTAGTCTAAGTTTGACGGTTGTAAAGCGTAGTACAAGACTCCAATAAAACTGTTGTAAAGAATAATATCTGTACGCGTTTTACTCTGAACAGTGTTCACATTTTTTTGGTGTTCTCTTAAAGGACATCCTTAACTTACGTGTTTTACCGTTTTTTAAAATTATAAATACGGACCAAGATATAGGATGTTAGAATTTTCAGATAAAAGGATAAGTCCTGACTGACTGGCTGATGCTAAAAAGTTGATATTTGGACAGTAGTTTCCTTTTGTGACGTAATTAACCACTTTGAAGGGTGGCAATGGTGCAGTGGGTAGCGTGTTCGCTTGTGACCCGACCTGTGCGTGTTCGAGCCCGATCGGGGAACAGCAACAGCCACAGAAAATAAAGAAGAGAAACGAACAAAATCTAAGTTTCTCCAACCACTGCACCAAAAAAGGGATTTCTGGCTGGGAGTACAATGGACCGAAAACGAGTCTGAGTGCTCCTAGGATTTGGAAATTTCCTTTCATAAAAAAAAAACCACTATGAAATTTTTAGAAATTTAACCCCAAAAGGGGAGATACAGTGTGTTCAATTTTGTATGGAAGAAAAATTTAAATTGAGATTTGAATTTGAAATTTAGTAGATAAATTCTACAACAAAAATTAAGAAACACGTGTTCCACCATTTTTCAAAATTGTAACTATCGGCCAAGATACAGAATGTTAAAGTTTGTAGATTTATAGTATGCGCAACAGTAGCCATCGGTTCACATGATGATACCGGATAGGCTTGCAGTATGGTTACCGGACAGACCAATGTCATAGCGTTCAAATTGTCAAGCGGTGCCATCAGACTTCATTTTTCAAGTGAATTTCAGAGATGGTAGCGCTTCTGATAGATACAATTTTAGAAGAAGAAGAAATCGAAGAAAGAAAAGAAAGAAATAATTCACATTAGTTTATTTATCCGCCATTATTTGTTAAGACAAAAATTGCGAGAAAAGTGTTTTTGTTGTGAATTGCCATGATGATGGTGCGGATATAAACTAATGTGAATTATGTCTTGTGGCAAGTTTAATTGTCCAATACCGAATTATTCAGGAAAAAATTATTGATACATATTTTATAGATATTCTTTCAATATCTGTTTGACTGTGTATAAAGATTTCACTAAATTGCTTAACTTTAGCACACTTTCTTCTATAATTTCCATCCCCTAAAAAGCGACCGCCGCCGACGGGCCGCCGCAGAGAACAACACAGCAATTTATTCACATTTATTGGTTCACAGATCCTATTTTTTATTATTTTTTTAAATATTAATTAACACTATTTTGTACGCATTGTCAAATTTACATATATTATATCAAAATTTAAATTTTAACACAAGTTATTAACTTTTGAGAGATACATATACAGGTGAAGAGTGTTGTTGAATGAATTTTACCTAAAACATATTTACTTTCACTAAATGAATTTGGTTTCACATTAAACGAATTTAACCTAAAACATATTTGTAAATTTAAAAGATAACGTAAACGAATAACTTGTAATGTCTTCCAGATTACACTTGAAGTTAGTATCATTTTCATAGAGCTTACATTTTTGTAACTTCCTTTTTTCTCTCTCTCTTCTCCGAGATATCGTAAAGATCGCATCGTAATAAAACTTATTTTATATCTCGCGTTTTTTTTTCATTAAAGTTTAATCCGAAAATAAAAAATATTATTTTCACGTAACTTTTTGGTTATAATTTGGTGCACCAATACTAAGTACACCACAATAGTAAGACCACATGTCCACCGAGGAGAAGGATTTAGAAAGGCTAAAACCTGAAAGCCAATCCAGTACTTCTGCCGACAAAAAACTTCAGAAGCAGATGGAAGCTCTACGCACGCGTCGCACTGTTCTCGTTGAGCAAATAAAACGCTGCAGTGATTTTGCCTCCAAGGTTCAACAAAACCTGGATCTAACCTCAATTCCTAAACTTAAGCTACGTTGAAAAGCGCTGGATGACTCATTTTCTAACTTCCAAAAGGTCCAATTAAAAATAGAAGAAGGAGATCCCAGCGAAGTTAGATTCTCCACGCGATCAGACAACGAAGAATCGTACTATTCGGTATCATCATCACTACAGGTTATGCTGAATAAATTGGAAAATTTACCATTGGATTCATCGTCATCTAACAATGCAGAAAACAGGTTTGATCCGATAAAACTACCCAAAATTGAACTTTCTATTTTCACAGCCGATATAACTACTTGGATGCCCTGCTTTGAAACATTTAATTCTCTTGTGCACAACAACCCCCATTTAAACACGTTGTCGAAATTCCATCATTTGGTCAGCAAGTTAGGCGAAACAGCAAAATCATCAATCGATGGATTGAAAATTGTCGAGGATAACTACGAGGAGGCGCTTCTAAAGTTGAAGGAACGATTTGAAAACAAACGGGTCATCGCTCAGGAGCACCTGCATCGCATCTTCAACCTCGCAAGAGTCACGAAACCATCCGCCGTTGAGTTAAGGAATCTTATGGACAAAACAAACAACCACCTCACTAGTCTTAGGAATTTGAAACGCCCGGTCGATCAGTGGGATGACCTCATTGTATATATCCAGACATCAAAATTGGATTCCACCACTGCACATCGCTGGAACGAAGAATCACCTATTGACCGTCTACCAACACTCAGGGAGTTCAACACTTTCATCAAGAAAAGATGTCAAATCTTAGAAGGTAGTATTTTAAATAATTCAATTATAATTCCATCTAAAAATACACATATGCATAACAATAAGGGAAATCCAACTCAAATCCAAGTCAACGCAGTATTCAAAAATTTGTATTTACCACTACTGCATCTAAGCTCAAATGCCTATTTTGTTCAAGATCTGGTCATTTCATATATAACTGCTTCAAACTATTAAATCTACCTCTCTCTGATCGTTATCAGCAAATCAAAAATCTTAAGTTGTGCGAAAATTGTCTAAAAACCGATCAACACTCATCATCTAACTGTCATGCCAGTGGATGTCACACTTGTGGTCAACGGCACCACACATTATTACATTTTGATAACGCCTTCCACTCTTCGCCAAACTCCGTCACCGGTGATCAATCATCATGCTCTCAAAGGCCTACTCAGTCTGTAACAACGACTTCTCAACTAAACTCAAACGCCCCAAACTACTCTCCAACTTCCACCAATACCTGTTCTACGACCACCCTCACCTCAACTTCACTTAACGACGAACCATTGGCAATTTCAAACACACTTTTAGCTAATGCTTTAGTCAATGTGTATGATAACGCGAATCAACTAATACCATGCCGTGTTCTCCTAGACTCCGGATCTCAATTGAATTTAATTAGTGAAAGGTTTGTTCATATCCTCGGTTTGAAAAAATATCATTCAAAGCAATTAATCATTGGCATTGCGCAGAACGTATCATCCTCTCACTATAAAACTACGCTGACTATTAGCTCCCGAGCATCAGCTTTTGAGACATCAGTTGAAGTCATCGTTCTAAGGAAACTTATCAATTGTATCCCCGAGCATAATATCGATTTTCTCAGTGAAATATACCAATGAACATTATTTTATCTGATCCACTCTTTAACATCTCTCAAAAAATTGATTTGGTGTTAGGCGCTGAGTTATTTTTCGAGGTGATGTCAATCGGTCAAATTAAATTGGGACCTACTCTACCGATTCTCCAAAAAACAATTCTTGGATGGGTAGTTTCTGGTTCTTATCAGCACATTCAGAATCAGCTACCAATAAATTGCTTGGCCTTTGCATCAAAGGAAATCGAAGGTGATATAAACTTGCATGCGGAAAAGTGTTTGGGAAATTGAAAATGGCAGTGACATACCACGGCATGAGTACATCCTAAGTAAATCTGAATTAGATTGCGAGAAGCATTTTAAGTTGAATGTTCGTAGATTAGAGGATGGTCGATACCAAGTCCGATTACCATTTAAGGAGAAGGCAGAAAGAATGGGTGAATCCTTTAATCAAGCTCTTAATCGTTTCAAATACCTCGAAAGGAAATTTCTTAAAAATACTGAGCTTCGTCAGAATTACACTGGTGTAATAAATGAATTCTTGGCGCTGAAGCATAAGGAGTTAGCACCTAATGTGGATTTCACTAAATCACACTTCTTTCTCCCACACCATTGTATGTTGAAACCATCTAGTTCAACCACAAAGATAAGAGTTGTGTTCGATGGCTCCGCAAAATCAACAACGGGAATTTCTCTCAATGACACTCTGCTCGTCGGTCCAGTTATTCAAAATGATCTCTTCTCTATTGCGGTTCGATTTCGTCTGTTCCCTTTTGTCTTCACTGCTGATATATCAAAAATGTATCGTCAAATTGTAATGCATCCAGATGATCGACGTTACCATTTAATTCTCTGGAGAGATAATCCAAATGATGACGTAAAAACTTATCAACTTACCACGGTTACATATGGAACTGCTTCTGCTGCGTATTTGGCCACAAAGGCATTACAGAGATTGTCAATAGACGAAGGGCATGATTTTCCTAATGCTGCTAGGTCGATAGATAAGGAATTTTACGTTGATGGCGTTTTAACCGGTGCGACAACATTAGAAGAGGCTATAAGTTAAAGAAAACAAGTTTACTTGTTGGATTTCAGTCTATGACTGCCATTAATTTTTATTATTCTAAATATCGAACTTAATTCTACCTTAAAAAATATAAATAAAGTGTTTGGGAGTGTGCCGGAAGTGCAGCGCAAGCTTGGGAGTGCAATTAAACGAAAGTGCTGCCAGTGCAAATAGAGGTGAATGTGCTGGGTTAAATGTACGGGAGTGTGGCGTGTGCCGGATGTGCAGAGTAAGATAGGGAGTGTGTAGGGGAAATGAATATTGGGATATTTGAGATCGTTTAACTCCTCCCCTCCTTAAGCTTGAGCGTCCTCGTTCATAATTTTAAATATCCGCATTCTCAATGATTGGTTGTCTGGTGATCTCGCCGCAACATGGTCTGCTCTTGTTCTGATGGTCTGTCCTTTCGATTTGAATTTATCGTGCAGT
This sequence comes from Criorhina ranunculi, assembly GCA_951813785.1. Classification (NCBI taxonomy): domain Eukaryota; kingdom Metazoa; phylum Arthropoda; class Insecta; order Diptera; family Syrphidae; genus Criorhina; species Criorhina ranunculi. Next base: position 20,239,408 of record OX638383.1, read on the forward strand.
AGCGCGAGAATGACTATGGCAAGTATTCCTGCAACGCCATACCATATCCACTTATTTGTTTCCAGAGTGGTGCTTAATTCTTCAATTTTCTGGTTGTTGATGAAATGGAGCTTGTGCAGATAGGGAATCGAAATTTTTTCGTTGAAAGCTACTTCTTTTAAAATCGTCTTCTTCGGTGCTGGTAGGTGGACTATATCGAATGGCTGATTTGTATGATATTCCTTTCCGTTGATTTTGATTTTGGTCTCAAACGTTATCAGGAATGTTCCATTTAATACGATATGCTGGTCTTTGTCTTCGATTGTAATGTTTTCGTCCCTGGCGATGATTAATCCATCCGCGAACACTTCAACTTTGTCCAGATGATACGCATGCGTAGTCGAACATTGCGCCGTGTGGTTGTTCAGGAGCTGTGAGAGGCAAGGGTTTTCGTTATCTATTTCGCAGTAGGAATATAGAGGGGCTTTTCTGCATGCACTCAGAGGGTAGTCATTTTTATTACAATTTGCCGAAAGGTTCGATTTTAAATCTAGAATCTTGTTATCGTGAACGACTGGAGCAATTTGGAATAGTTTACATATTTTTTTAACTTTAGGAATTCTAACTAAATATACTAGAGTTTCATTTTGGTAATACATTTTAACATCCGCGACATTTAACAAATCGTTTAGTTCAGTTACAATATTTTCTCTTATTTTTATTAACTCTATTTCTTCTATATTTAAAATTAAGGGATTTACAATATTAAGTTTTGCTAAAATTAAAGAGTAAATGTTATTACTTAAATTATCTATTATAATTCTGTTTCTCCTTGACATTATTGCGGTCAACATCTCATAATCATCAGCCGTATGGTGTTTATTGATAGCATTTATATTATTAATCTTATCTGTAATTTCGTCTAGTTTATTTTGAATTTGGGTGTTTATGTCGATCTGTCTGTTATTGGATCGGGTCAACTCATTTTCTTGCATTTTCAGTATTTCGAAATCTTGGTGATCGGGCGTGCCTGCAATAAACTTAATTGTGGATCCTATGAAATCTAAGGACCGTCGGGTTCTAATGGGAGATTTCAATAATTGAAGCAAACGCTCAATTTCATGCATGTCCTGCTGCAGTACTTCTTTGCATCTTTCATCCTTAAGTTGATTCAACATATTTATATTGTCAGACATGATGGTTTGTATGACCGAAAAATTTGTAATATGCTTCAGGTAAAAGTGGTCTTGATAAACAGCAACATCGCCTGCTGGTATGGGAATAAATAGGGCTGAAGAATAGTCGGTAATCCTGGTAGTGCCCAGCGAGATTTGGGTAAATCTGGAAGTAGAGAGTTATCTCAAATTATTTTTGTGCGCCTGTCTTCCTTCAATTACAACGGCTGTGCCTAAATCTGCCTGAACTGTTTTTCGATTGTATAATTTAGAGAATTTGTTTCCGATTCTTTTATTGGTTTTGACGTATACTCTGTCGCCTGGTTTAAATTCTTTAGGTGTGGTCCTATTGTTGTGGTATTTTAGATCTCTAGTCTGTTTTGTTTTAAGTTTGGAAATGATTTCGTTTTTCATTTCCTTAGAGATGTCATGAAAAATGTCTGAAGGCTTATAACCTGTAACTGAATGAATTGTATTATTGTATTTATAGGTTGACAGGAGCATTAGTTCAACAATATCCGTGGTAGTTTCTTTTGTACACCTAGCAATTTCAGCAAGAGTTGAATGAAATCGTTACACTTGCCCGTTGCTTTGACTGTGGAGTGCTGGTACTGAATACGTTGAAATGTTAAATTCATTTTTTAATAACGCCTGAGTTGAAATGGATGTAAAAGCACCTTCATTGTCTATTACCACTATCTTAGGATTTCGGAATTGGGAGATAATTTCAATTAATGGATTTTTTATGTCAACAGAGTTTCTAGAAGGAATGTGTTTTATGATGGCAAATTTAGAAAATTTATCGATACATGTAATGAAATATTTTTTCCCTGTATTATAAATATCTAGGTGAAGAATTTCTCCTACAGACGTGGGAATTGGTGTTACACCGATTGGGTGATGGGTTGGTCTACGTTGGTATTTATTTTCCTTACATATTTTGCATTTGGAGGCGTATGTCTTACATAGTTTCTTTATATTCGGAAAATAATATTCGGAGATTATTTGTTTGTAGTTTTCCTGAGGTCCCCTATGTGCTCTGTTATGTTCGTTTACGATAATTTCTTCTTGGTCATTTGCGTTAGATATGTCTTGAACAAGTTTTTTTGCATATTTCATTTTTACTTTGGGGAAAGCGTTCATAAGGTCATTCTGTATTCTTCCTAAAGTTTCAAGACTGCAGTAGATTCCATTGATTACATCCACATTGAGAACGTCACGCATTATATCAATAAGCTCTGTGGTTGATCTATATGTTATAGTATGTCTGACCTGTTTTTGGAAGAGAATTTTTACTTTTTTGCTTTTATCGGAACCTTGACTAATAAAAATTTGGTTTTTGAAACAATTTATGGGACTTTCTACTGAGGGTATCACTTTCGATAAAGATTCTTCACTGTGCACGGTTTGTCCTGAAGTAGAGAGCGTGTTAATATGTTGGCGGGATAACGCGTCTGCTACTTTGTTTTCCCTACCAGGTTTATAATGAAAGGTTGGAGAGTATTCCTCAATAAATGTTCTCCATCTTTTCAATTTGGTGTTAGGGTTTTTTTCAGATATCGCAAATGTGAGTGGTTGATGGTCGGTAAAAATATTAATATTAGGAGCGCCGTAAAGGTAGTTTCTAAGAGCTTTCAATGCCCAGACTATCGCTAACATTTCGCGTTCATTTGTCGCATAATTTTCTTCAGTCTTACTTTAGGTTCGAGATATCATTGTTATGGGTCTACCACCTTGAGAGAGTACCGCACCTATTGCATGCGATGAAGCGTCCGTAGTCAAATCAAAGGGTTTACGAAAGTCGGGGTATAACAGTAGGACATCTTCTGATGCTAAAATGTTCTTTATTCTATTAAAGGCACATATAGCTTCTGAATTGAGTTGAATTTTAACGTTCTTAGATTTGTTGGCTCCTATGTAGCCGTTTTCTCCTCTAAGGTATTTTGTTAAAGGTTTAACTATCTGCGCGTAGTCTCTTATGAATCGGCGGTAATAGCCGGAAAGTCCTAGAAAAGATCTTAAACCACGTAATGATTTTGGCACTTCGTAATTAACAATATCTTTTACTTTATTGGGACAGGTTTTTATACCTTCTCCGGATACAACGAATCCTAAAAATTCTACCTCTTTTTTAAAGAATTTACATTTCTCTGGAGCTATTCGCATGTTAGCGTTGAGGAGTTTGGAAAATATTGTTCTTATATCCTCTAAATGCTCATTTTCTGATTGTGAAAAAACGATAACGTCGTCGATATAGACATGACAACGCTTACCTATATCATCTCTAAGTATGTCGTCGGCTGTTCGCTGAAATATACTAGGACCATTTTTTACTCCGAAGGGTAATCTGCAAAATTCGAACTTTCCATTGTTAATGGAAAATGCTGTTTTTTCTCGGTCTTCTTCTGCTAGGAGAATCTGGTGGAAGCCGGATTTCAAATCTATTGTTGAATAATATTTAGCTTGTCCTAAATTGGATAAAATAACGGAACTTTCTGGAATTGGATACCGATCTGGGATAGTGCGTTCGTTTAACTTCCTATAATCAAATACTAATCTAGATTTGGGAGTGCCGTCTTCATTCAATCCTTTTTTTCCTACTACTAATATGGGGGTATTATACGGGGAATGTGATGGCCGTATTATTCCATCATGTAACAGTCTATTAATTTCTTTATTTACAAATGGAGCAGCCGCCATGTTGTACGGTCGTGGTTTAGAATAAATTGGTTCTGAATCTAATGTTCTTATAGTTGCTTTAACGTTTGTGTTGAAAGGTAGTTTTTCGTCGGGTTGAGCAAAGACTTGTAAATAATCCTCTACTAATTTTTGAAACTTATCCTTGATGGTCTCAGGAACTGTTTCCGTATCGATTACTAGATTATTTACTTGCTCGCATTCGAAAAACTTAATTTGCATTTCGCCATTTTCGTGAATTAGCAAAGAGCGTTTGGTATCGATCTGTGCTTTTATTTGTGTGAGAAAGTCGTACCCGATTATCGCATCAAACGTTTTTAATTGGGGGAGGAAAAAAATCTGAAGTTTTACCACACATTTGTATTTTACATTTATGGGTTATTGTGTTGTCACCGTTCAGGGTCTTGACTTTAAATGGTTTATTATTGGGGATAGCTTTTAAATAGGGGTTTTCTTTAATATAGTTCTTGGCTGTACCCGTGTCTACTAGGATTCTCATTACAACTTTATTATCGAGTTTCTTTTCAACATATGGTAGAGCCGACTTTATTCTAAAAAATGAATCTGATCGTCGTATTCCGGGGTGTTGACAGTTTGATATTCGTCTCCGTATTCGTTTTCGTATTCGTTTCCGTAGTTGGTTTCGTATTCGCTACAATTAATGGGATCTTTACTTATGTTTTTGGATTGTATGAAATTTATGCGCTGGGTCTTTGGTAAGGGAACCCTATCAGATTCGCGTGGCCGCTTAAATGCTCTATCCATTCCTGAAGTTTGTGGTTGATATCCGAGCGTTTGTTTACTACTAGTCGCTATAGGTGAGTGGGTAGGGTGGGATGGAATTCGTGGCTGGGTCATACGCTTCGAATTGTACCGGTATCTCGACGAGTTGTCAATACTCATGTGATCGTCTGGTTGGTGACCTTGGCTCTGTTGGTTATTTAGGGGGAGTGTTTGGGCTACTCGTCTGTAATGTGGGTTGTTCCGTGGAGGAGCGTTGCCTAATCTGGGACCAGCATTGAGGCTGTTATCGAAAGCTCTAGCGAAATTGTACCTATGTTGGTTTGCCTCGAGTTCTTGAGCCTTAGCTAATGCGGAGGGCAAGTCCTCGCAACCAGCGGAGAAAAGTATGTTGCATATGGGCTTATTAAGGCCCGAAATGAATACACGAAGCGCATCTGCTCGGTATTTCGCTCCTAATGAAGTAACTAATTCAGTATTGCCTGAGTATTCCATGGAAATTTTGTTTATAATCAAAGTGAGATTCTTTTCGATTTGATCGAAATACTCGGAGATGGACATACGACCTTGACACAAAATGCTCATTTGGTTTTCCAAAACATGTAATGGACGTTTATCGGAATAAGTATGATCTAGCCGTGCAATTATGGCATCGAAATTGAGAACTGTATTAAATGAAGCTAATATTAAATCGGCGGATCCGACAATTTTGTTTCGAATAATAGCGACGGCTTGATAGTATTTTTCTGTTCCTTCATAAGGTTTAAATAACTCTATTGCAGTTTTAGCCGCTTGACGCCATGAAATATATTTCGCTCTTTCACCTGAGAAATCTGGTAGAGATTTTATCAAATCAAGCGATATTGGGCATGTTGTGTTGGGAATTTTAACGGAAATAGGTTCATAAGCAACTACTGTGGATGGGGTCAAATGCACTGAGTTTACTCTTTGCGTCAATTCTTCAAGTTTTAGATTAACGTTATCATTAACCTGCTTGTTTTCTGCCATCAATTCACTCATTCTTCTTACTATTGAAGCACATGCTGTTTCAACTGCAACCTCAACGGCTGATGATATGATATGCGCAATATTTTCGGTCATATTTCACAAAGTATTTCACAAAGTATTTTATGAACAAGGTTAATTACAAACTACACTTTTTTTATAAAAATATCACTTCTTAATTAATTTCTTACAATATGAAAAAAATCCGCATGGTCTTCAGGTCTCTGTACTTCCGGATTCTGTTGTCTTCTGCTGGTTGGATGGTGGGTGGATGGATGGTTGGGTTTTTTTTTTTTTTTTTGTTGCCTCACGTCACTCACTCGCGAGCCCGATTGTTTATATTTATTTATTTTATTTTTTTGTGGAGTTCGTCGCGTTTTTTGTGTTACCTTTATTGGTTTAATTTGCTCTATTATCTTCTTATGAAGATGTTTGGAACATACACAATACTTCGCAAAAAAAAAATAAGTTGGGCGCCAGTTAAAGAAAACAAGTTTACTTGTTGGATTTCAGTCTATGACTGCCATTAATTTTTATTATTCTAAATATCGAACTTAATTCTACCTTAAAAAATATAAATAAAGTGTTTGGGAGTGTGCCGGAAGTGCAGCGCAAGCTTGGGAGTGCAATTAAACGAAAGTGCTGCCAGTGCAAATAGAGGTGAATGTGCTGGGTTAAATGTACGGGAGTGTGGCGTGTGCCGGATGTGCAGAGTAAGATAGGGAGTGTGTAGAGGAAATGAATATTGGGATATTTGAGATCGTTTAACTTATACGTCTAAAGGGTGAATTAATTCAATTGCTAAATAGAATATTACGCAAATGGTGTTCAAATGATGATAGAATTTTAGAGGATGTGAAGGAAGATGACAGGGAGACATGTTTTAGAATTGCTGATTCTGGTGCTATTAAAACTTTGGGAACATATTGGAGTCCATCATCAGACAAATTTCTTTACGATTGCATTGAGAGTAAAAACAAAACCATCACGAAAAGAATTGTGCTTTCGGAAATAGCGAAGCTTTTCGATCCATTAGGTCTAATAAGCCCAATAATAATATTAGCAAAGGTTTTCATGCAGCAGCTGTGGCGACAGGGTTTTGCGTGGGAATAGAATATCACAGTCGTTGGCTTCGTTTTAGAGAAGAGCTAAAGCATATTGGGAAGTTTAATTTCGAACGTCGAGCTTTCTATGGTAGTCAAAATGTTCTACTACATGCATTCGCGGATAGCTCCGAATATGCGTATGATATGTTCGATCAATAACTGATGATGGAACCATTAAGGTGAAGCTTTTATGCTCAAAGTCGAAAGTGGCTCCAGTAAAAAGGGTTTCTATACCGCGGCTAGAACTGTGTGCAGCTGTACTGATGGTTCGTCTCGTTGAAAAAATTCATCATATCTTCGAAAACTGTTTTGAGAGAATATTCTATTGGACTGATTCGTCGATTGTCCTAAGCTGGATATCAGAAGAATCCTCGAATTTTGAAACTTTTATCGCAAATCGAGTTGCAGTAAATCAAACTCTCTCGAATTTAAATCAGTGGCATCATGTACGCTCTAAATTAAATCCAGCTGATATAGTATCCCGTGGAGCATATCCTCTTGAGCTACTGAAATTGGTGTAGTGGTCTGCCGGTCCCGATTATCTTAAACTGCAAGAGTCTGACTGGCCCACTCTAGACTCTTGCATTCCAAAGGCAGTTGATGAATCCCTCCTCGAAAGGAAAAGGCATAAAATCATACTCTTATCAATACTGGCTCAACCGTTTGTAGAGAATATCAAATTTCACAACAACTATCTCAAAACTATCAGAGTTGTAGCCTACATACTCCGATTTTGTCATAATTGTAGAGCAAAACGGCAGCAGTTAGAAACAAATTCTGGCGAATTCACTCCAATTGAGCTTGAAAACTCCTTGAAGTCCATCGTTTGGGCAATTCAGCAGCAATGTTTTTCATATGAGATTCAGCTAATAACGGACAAAAAACCAATTCCGGGAAGGTCTCACATAGCATCGCTTCACCCATTCATTGATAGTTGTAGGATTCTTCGTGTTGGTGGTAGAATAAATAACTCACAATTGGGCTACGATGCCAAATATCCGATACTTCTCCCAAAGGATCGTGTTTTCACCGAAGCTATGGTACATCACCTCCACAACAAATATTTGCACGTTGGCCCACAAACTCTACTCAACATAATTCGACAGCAATTTTGGCCAATACATGGAAAGGTCTTATGTCAGAAGGTCTATCGTAAGTGTATAAGATGTTTTCGTGCTCAGCCCCCTTCAGGAAACACCATAATGGGAACTCTGCTCATAGCAAGGGTCCAGCAATATCGTGCCTTCTTGATGGTTGGAGTTGACTTCTGTGGACCGTTCAGCATACACTTCCGTCGACGAGGAACCCCACCAGTTAAGGGCTACGTGGCTGTATTCGTATGTTTCTCTACGCGCGCGGTACATCTCGAAGTTGTCGAAGACCTCTCAACAGTGGCATTTATAGCTGCACTAAAAAGATTTATTGGCCGTCGGGGCCGACCATCTACAATATATAGTGATAATGCCACCAACTTTATTGGAGCCCGCAATGAACTCTCATCCGTATATGAAATCCTCCAAAAATCCGAAAATCATAATGAAATAGTTCGCAGCTGCGCGTCCGAGAACATAATGTGGAAAACGATTCCACCGCGATCCCCGCACTTCGGCGGTTTGTGGGAGGCGGCGGTAAAATCAGCGAAATACCACATGAAACGAATCTTACAATCTGCCTCGCTTACGTTTCAAGAATTAAACACAGTCGTTATTCAAATTGAGTCGGTTCTCAATTCGCGCCCGATTACCCCTCTGTCTGAGGATCCTTCTGATTTCAATGCATTAACTCCAAGTCATTTCATTATAGGTAGTCCACTAACATGCTTGGCTGAGCAGGACGTTTCCGAAGTCAAAACATTCAACTCACTACCTCACTACCAGATGTTACAATGGTACTTTTTTTATTTACAAAGTTTGCAACAAAGAACGAAGTGGAAGACCTCACGTTCCGCCTTTCAACTTGGCGACATTGTACACATTGTCGATGATAATGCTCCTCCTCTCGCTTGGAAGCTTGGACGAATTATAAAGACGCATCCTGGTAAGGACAATATCATCCGTGCTGCAACTGTGAAAACACCAACAGGCGTAATGCAACGTGCAACAATGAAGCTGAGAAGATTGCCAATTTGTGTTGAAGGATCTGCATCCATTCAAGGCGAGGTGGATGTTAAATGAATTTTACCTAAAACATATTTACTTTCACTAAATGAATTTGGTTTCACATTAAACGAATTTAACCTAAAACATATTTGTAAATTTAAAAGATAACGTAAACGAATAACTTGTAATGTCTTCCAGATATCTGTATTACACTTGAAGTTAGTATCATTTTGACACATGAGCCACATGTTTGTTTTCATAGAGCTTACATTTTTGTAACTTCCTTTTTTCTCTCTCTCTTCTCCGAGATATCGTAAAGATCGCATCGTAATAAAACTTACATCATCTTATTTTATATCTCGCGTTTTTTTTCATTAAAGTTTAATCCGAAAATATAAAATATTATTTTCACGTAACAAGTGTAATGTGGAACAGTGCAGTTTGGCTAGCGCAGATGTAACTAAGGTTACTATCGGCGTACGCAATGTATTTTTTGATTTTATTTGTGTGTATAGATTACAAGCCATCGTTCCTCTATTGTTCAGAATCAGCCGTAATGACGACATATCCCTCACAACACAACAGCAGAGCATACACAACGGAGAATGTATAGCGGCACCTCCACCAGAGACTAGAACAAACATCCGATGCCAGATGTTAATACAGTAGACGACGACGATTGAGGAGCAAGCAGATAACAATGTACCGGAACCAAATCATCCGACACACACAACCAGGAGCGGTCGCCAGTGCAGGCAACGAGGCAAACGGCACGTGCGTAACGGCGACACCAAAACACATACGATCTTCACAGAGGCATGGGCTGTGGGTGCCAGAGAGTCGTGCAACCAACAACCCTTTTTACACAGTCGACCCTTTTTTGGTATTCATTCGCATTAGAGCATTGTGAGCGCGCAGTTTAGTGCTTTTTACTTCTACGTGCATTGTGCTTTTCATTATACATAAAATATATTTATACAGTCCACAGTTAATAAAGGAAATTACCTTGCAACGTGCGTGAGAGTCGTTTTCTTTTCTTTTCATCTGAGTTATTGAACATTTGGTCCAATCGAACCGAATAAAAATCAGTGCGGTAGTACAGTGCGAGCATTTAATTATTCAGTGCATCGATTGAGTGATTAAACAAGAGAAATACACGTGCGTAAGTGCAAGTGCAGTGCTAGGTGAACCATCACCACTTGATAAGACGATTACTTTGTGCAACAAGCTCAATTCCAGGTGTGATCGCAGCGTTTCCGAAGGGTTGACCTGAATTGCTGTAGATCACATTTGGTCTTACGCGGTGAGAGCGAGCAACAAGTGCTTCAGGAGAAATCCGTTGGGCAGAGGTGCAACAAGTGCATGTGTGAGCATGGGCGACCAAGCACGGAGAGACGTGTTCCGTTCGAGTCTCATGCGAATAGTCAGTGGTGACACCAGAGCAAGAGCATCCAGCGACTTCCCGAGCAGTGAAGAGCCAGCCAGATCAATAGCAATCAATCGACCAAACCCCCGCACGGCCGTCGGGAGTTGGGCAGAGCATACCTCCGAAGGCCATCGACATTGCAGGGGGCAGCGATGGATCAGGTGACAAGGAGCAGAGCGAGGGACAACCCAAATGTGCGTTATTGGCGACGGCGTGCGTCAAAATAAGGTGCGGAGCAGGGCGTATCATGGAGGCAAGGGCGCTTCTAGACAGTGGTAGCCAAATTAATCTCATAACCGAGCAGTGCATACAGCGAATGGGCATAATTAAGCGCACGGGTGACCTGAGTGTGCGTGGAATCGGTTCCATATCCAACGTGCAGCTGAAAAATATCGTTCACGTGGATATTTGGTCTGGAACCGAACCAAACTTCTCATTGAGCTGTGAGATGTGGGCGATTCCGAGGATATCATCGTGCCTTCCTGTTACGGACTTATCGCAAGAGCAGACAGCATACATAAGCGAGCTAACGCTGGCGGACCCCAGGTACAACAAGGCCGCGAGGATAGAGATGCTACTCGGAGCGCGAGTATGGGCTCAGATCATCAAGAGCAACATCATAAGATACGGTTCCGGACTGACAGCGCAGGACACTCACTTGGGCTGGATCGTATTTGGGCAGCTACAACAAGAACGAGGGCGAGCGATAAGAGCGCTGGTTGCAGCAAGGGAATCCCCAGATGAGCAGCTCAGTGAGCTGCTGAGGAGATTTTGGGAAATAGAAGAGCCGAGCAGAGCAGCCGCGACTTCGACGGATGACGAATGGGTCGAGGAGAACTTTAGGAGCACATGTTACCGCGACTCATCCGGGCGATACGTGGTTACTATCCCCATAAACTACCGTGCGCAGAGCTTGGGCAGCACTAGAGCAGTAGCCATGAAGAGGTTTCTTCAACTTGAAAAAAGATTAAGTGCAAATCTAGAGTTGAGGAAGAAATACGTAGACTTCATGCGCGAGTATCAGGAGCTGGGTCACATGAGGCCGGTAGAAGGTGATTCAAGGGAGCATGGGCATACCTACCACATACCTCATCATTGCGTGACCAAGAAATTTCGTGTGGTCTTCGACGCGTCGTGCAAGAGCGATAACGGTACATCTCTCAACGACATCCAGTTCCCTGGTGCAAAGCTTCAAGACGACCTAGCAGCAATAATCACTCGCTTCCGGTGCTATAAGGTGGCAGTAACTGCTGATGTCAAGAAGATGTTTCGACAGGTGCGTGTCGATCCAAGGCAATGGAGCCTTCAAACAATATTCTGGAGAGAGAGCCAAACCGACCAGCTGCAGGAATACTGGCTAACCGTTGTGACTTATGGTATGGCATCCAGTGGATTCAACGCAGTAAGGGCGATGCATCAGTGCGCGCAAGATAATCAGGTTACACATCCATTGGCATATAGGGCCATAACGAGCAATTTTTACATGGATGATATGCTAACCGGAGCGGATACAGAAGAGCAAGCTGTAGCCTTGAGCAAGGAGATCATCTCATCGCTAGGGGCAGGCGGTTTCGAGCTGAGCAAGTTTATGTCCTCAAACGAGCAAGTGCTATCAGAACTGGGGAATTCTGGGGGCAGGGATATGGAGTTTTCCTTCCCTGAAGACCATGCCACTTCGATATTGGGCTTGGTCTGGGATTCATCTACGGACGACATCATGTTCAAGGTACGCCTTGAAGGAGCAACCTTACCTTCGACCAAGCGAGCGGTCGTCAGTGCAATCGCCAAGCTATATGATCCTAATGGATACCTGGCTCCAGTGATCATAACGGCGAAGATGCTCATACAGGACTTGTGGCGTTCCCGTGTGCAGTGGGACGAGCAAATTACCGCGGGCGTAATTCCTGCATGGAAGCAGTTCTACGAGCAACTACCCATCCTGGCATCCGTGCGAGTCCCGAGATGGTTGGGCTGTGAAGGAGCGAGCAAGATTCAACTCCATGGCTTTGCGGATGCATCTACAAGAGCGTATGCTGCAGTCATCTACCTGCGGGCAACGTCGGGCGACGGCAGGTCGAAGTGCGTCTTACTGGCGTCCAAAACTAGAGTAGCGCCACTCAAAACGGTCTCGGTGCCTAGGTTGGAATTATGTGCAGCCGAGCTATTATCCAAACTGATGGCACAAGTACTGGAGGCATGCAGATTCAAGCAAGTGCAGAGGACTTACTGGAGCGATTCCACGGTAGTGCTGTATTGGATCGGGAAGATCCCATTCGAGCTGAAGACCTTCGTGGGCAATAGAGTGAGTTCCATCCAAGAGCGAACCGGTGATCATCCTTGGAAACATGTCGCATCAGGCGACAATCCAGCCGACTTAGGATCAAGAGGCGTCACAGCAGCGCAGATGATCGGGTCGAGCCTATGGTGGGAAGGACCTCATTGGCTCAAGTGTCCAGAGCAGGACTGGCCAACCTCGCAGGCAAGCATGAGTACACAACAGAGAGCAGGAGCAAAGGCTGAGCAGAAACCAGCATTCGTTGGGAAGTTGACAGACAACAGAGCGATCAACTTGGCCATCGATGGCGTCAGCCTACTGGAGCGAAAATCGACCTTACAAAGCATCCTCCGCATAACCGCGTTAGTGCTGAGATTCGTGCAAAGGGTAAGGACGAAGGCAAATACGGTGCAGCTTGGGCCCGTGACAGCAGAAGAGCGAGAAGATGCGTTGATTTATTGGGCCAAGATGACACAACAAGTAGCGTATGCACAGGAGCTTGAGCATGTCAGACGCAACCAACCGATAGACAATTCGAGCAGTCTTCTAACACTGACTCCCTTCCTAGACTCCAGGGGCATATTGAGAGTGGGAGGACGGCTAAAAGACTCATCGTTGCCATATCAGAGCACACACCCAATAATCTTACCAGCCAGGAGCAGGCTGAGTGACCTCTTACTGAGGGAAGCGCATCAGAGGACAATGCATGGCGGAGTGCAACTGTCCATGCAGTACATCAGGCAGAAGTTTTGGATTCCAAGCCTGAGACGTGCGTTGAAGTCCAGCATAGGGCGGTGCGTAGTCTGTTTTCGGCAAAGGCAGATCGTAGCAGAGCAGCTAATGGGCAGTCTTCCAAAAGACCGTGTGCAACGAGCGAGAGCATTCCGGCATAGCGAAGTAGACTACGCCGGACCACTGCAAATCAAGGCCAGGGCAGGTCGCTGCAAGATCATAGAGAAGGGCTACATTGCAGTGTTTGTGTGCATGGTGACACGAGCAATTCACCTGGAGCTGGTGAGCAACCAGTCCACTGAGGCATTCCTGGCAGCCTTTCAGCGATTTACTGGCCGACGAGGTGGATGCTCAGTGCTTTGGAGCGACAAAGCCACAACCTTTGTCGGTGCGGACAGAGAGCTTCGGAGAATTGCGGGAGCGTGCAGGAACAGGATTCCAATTGAGCAGATTAACGCCATGGGCACGGAATGGCGGTTCATTGTGCCAGGTGCACCCCACTCTGGCGGCATCTGGGAGGCTGGTGTCAAGTCCACGAAACACCACCTACGGAGAGTAATGGGCAAGCACATCTTCACCTTCGAGACGCTGTCCACGACCTTGGTGCTTATTGAGGCTTGCCTCAACTCACGTCCGCTCAGCGCATTGTCAGACGATCCAGACGATTTGTGCGCGCTTACGCCTGGGCACTTCCTGATCGGAGAGCAGATTGTGCAGCCATTAATGGCAGATGTCAGTCAGGTGCCGCAGAACCGGCTCAAGCTGTGGAGCAGCATCCATCAGATGCACCAGCACTTTTGGAGAAGATGGAGCGAGGAATATATCCACACGTTGCAGCAGCGGCACAAGTGGCATCATCAACGAGCGAGCGTGCAGAAGGGGGACTTGGTGCTAATCAAGCAGGAAAACTTGCCTCCCACGGTATGGCCCCTCGGGCGGGTCACTGCAGTTCATCAGGGAAGAGATGGGCTGGTGCGCAGTGCAGATGTGCGAACGGAACACACGACGCTAGTGCGTCCAATCCAGAAATTGTGCGTCCTTCCGAAGGAGGACAGTAGTGCCAACAATTGAAGACTACTCTTCAATTGGGGGGGGGAATGTTCAGAATCAGCCGTAATGACGACATATCCCTCACAACACAACAGCAGGGCATACACAACGGAGAATGTATAGCGGCACCTCCACCAGAGACTAGAACAAACATCCGATGCCAGATGTTAATACAGTAGACGACGACGATTGAGGAGCAAGCAGATAACAATGTACCGGAGCCAAATCATCCGACACACACAACCAGGAGCGGTCGCCAGTGCAGGCAACGAGGCAAACGGCACGTGCGTAACGGCGACACCAAAACACATACGATCTTCACAGAGGCATGGGCTGTGGGTGCCAGAGAGTCGTGCAACCAACAACCCTTTTTACACAGTCGACCCTTTTTTGGTATTCATTCGCATTAGAGCATTGTGAGCGCGCAGTTTAGTGCTTTTTACTTCTACGTGCATTGTGCTTTTCATTATACATAAAATATATTTATACAGTCCACAGTTAATAAAGGAAATTACCTTGCAACGTGCGTGAGAGTCGTTTTCTTTTCTTTTCATCTGAGTTATTGAACATCTATCTTTTCTGAATGACTTTGCAGACATTCTACGTACTCAAAAAGGGTATAATATTGTCATATTAGGTGACATCAACATTGACATTCTTACTTCGACCACGGCATCTGACAACTATCTGGCTTTTTTAGCTGAGCATGGTCTTACATCCTTTGTAAATGGAATTACAAGGCCAATCTCAAGAAAATGTATTGATCATGTTTTTGGTCGTTTTGCGAAAATCCTCTTAAGTGATTGTTTTGGTATCAACTTCGACTTGCAAATAACTGACCATTGTATGACTGGTTTTTTTTTAGAGATTTTTTTGGTGTGAAGCGTGCTCCTAGCTCTTCTTCTCAGACTACTACTAAAATAAGGTTTGATATACTTAATAATCATCTGCGTTCCGAAAATTGGGAGACAGTCTATGCCGAGGATAATGCATCTAAAGCATATGACTCATTTTTGAACATTCTCCAGAACTATATCAGAACGTATAGTTTTACTGTTGTCATGAAGAAATCGCAATCAAGATTGAAGCCTTGGGTAAACACTTCCATTTTGAAAAAAATTAAAATCAAAAACAAAATGCGCAAATTGAACCATAGACATCTACTTAACATAAATCTAAACAAACGGTTTAAGAAAATGAGCTAGAATATAAAAAAGGAAATCACAAATTGCCGCGACAACTAATACCTTTCTAAATTCCGCAAATTCCGTAAATTCAATAGCAGCCCTCCCTATAATTCCAACTCCATTGTAGGTACTGAGTAGCAAAGGTACCGATATTGTGGAGCCGGTAGCAGTAGCGAACGAATTTAATGAATTCTTTGCCTCGGTGGGGCAATCAGTCCAACCAAACGGTATGTCGATTTGCAACCGATGTGCAAAGGTCCAAGTGGTCGAAGGAACTACGAGTATGAACAGTTTCTTTTTTGAAGAAATTCATGGTTTAGAGGTCCCGAAGATCATATACTCTCTCAACAACTCGCGATCTTGTGGGAATGATGGCATCTGTAATGAAACTCTTAAGAAAATTGCACCTTTTTTAGGTGACTTATTAGCACATCTTTTCAATTTAAGTGTTTTGAGTGGAGTTTTTCCTGATCAGCTTAAATGTGCTGATGTGTTACCATTTTTACTTCCCACCTTCATAGGGGAAGTATTGCAATCGCCTAAAAAAAAAAGGTCGAGATTTTAACAGAGCTTCACATTACTATACACTAGAAATTATTTGCACCCATTTTGGAAGTGATGGCTGTGTGTGCGTGTGTGTGTGTGTTAAAAAAAAGGTGTACTGGACAAGCTAAGCACTTTGTTGTGTTATTGGCAACAATGTTCGCTGTGATATAAAGCAATACGAGGTGGGAAGTACAGGACTGGCTCACCAGTCGAATTTTTTAAAAAGGGAAATCGAAAAGAAAAAAACAATTACAGACCAATTTCCTTGCTCTCCTCAATTTCGAAAATTTTTGAAAAAGCTGTCAAAAGATGAGTGTATGCACATCTACAGAAAATACAGTTTTTTAGTTCGGTACAGTTTGGGTTTAGGGAAGGGTGCTCTACTGAAGATGCACTTTTGTATTTTTGTTCCTTTATCAACAAAGCCTTGGATGAAAATAAGTCCTGCGCTGGCCTCTTTGTTGATATCACGAAAGCGTTTGACATGGTTGCTCACGACATTCTTTTAAGAAAATTTTATGGTGCAGGATTTCGTGGCTTTATCTTTGACTGGTTTGCGTCATATTTAAAGGATCGCAAGCAAAAAGTAAAAATTAAAGATTTTCTTAGCAAGCCTCTAGAACTTAGCTAAGGTGTACCGCAAGGATTTGTGTTGGGTCCCATCTTGTTCTTAATTTTTATTAGTTAACTGTTTTCCTTGCCTTTTGCAGGCAGATTCACAGCTTTTGCAGATGATCTTGGCATCGCATATGGCTCAACGAGCCCTCTGAATCTGATAGCTGAAATCAATCATGACATTCATATGATGAGATTATGGTTTGCTGCGCATAGGTAAGTTGTAAGTGAGAAAACCAAATTAATGTTTTTCAAATTGAGTTCGCTTGAGCCTCCAGAGTTTGATATCAATTTTCACTCTTTTGATTGGCCGCGTTTCGACTTAACTAACTGTGTTTGTACTAAAGGAGAATCCTTTAAGGAAAATGCTACATGCAACTCAAATTGCTTTCAAATTGAAGTCGTTAGGAACTTTAAGTACCTCGGTACTACTATAGATCAAAGCATGAGTTGGACAGAACACATTTCGCTACTGAAACAGTACCTACGGTCTGCCGTACGGTGTTTTTATCGCCTCTGAAAGCGCTGTTCTAAAAAAAACTCTTAAAACTGTCTATCATGGCATCTTTTTATTTTCTGTGCATTCATTTTATATTTCGTATGTTTTTTAAATAAGAAATATTGAATATTGTCACCCCACAATGATAAATATGTATATAAATATTGTTTTCTTAAAGTGGCATTTAACACTATTTATCGTTATTAGTAACAAGTATGTGGTGGATGGATTGTGGATGGTATGTGGACTACGGATTTGATAGTTGAGAAAATTTGACAAGCAAATTAAAAAGTCTATGGTGTCTTGTGAGCGGTGTAGAAGATGGTGGCACTATGCTTGTGAGAAATTTGACCCAAATTAATACGAGTCCACCACTACTTGGTTCTGTGAGGATGAGGACTGCGAACCTCGTGAGGATGGCTCAGAAAATGCTGTTCACATAGGAGGCAGTGTTCAGCCCACCACTGCAGGGCATGACGTGGAGGAAATCTCGGTGGACATTGAACTTTTAGCTCTTCGAAAAGAAATGGAAGAGTTGAGGTTGCAGTTGTCCAAATCTTTAAAATTGTTGAAAGATCCAGTGTTATTAGAGCCAACAAGTTTGAAAGCGGTTGAAGTTATGGAAAAACTTAAGTTGTTTAAAAGGATTCAAGAAAATCAGCACTCGCTGTTGGACAACATAGATGATCAAAAGCATTCGACTCCACACCGTGACATCCCTTTCACATCCTCACCTAAGATGGAATCTTCATTTCGTAATGCAGATATAGCAAATTTATTGACAATCTTAAACCAAACACCGCGTGCAGCCAAACAGTTATGTGTGAGCCCAAAAAGTGCGACGGAATTGTTCGGGCAATTAGAGGATGATAAACTGCATCAAATACTACGGCAAGCTTCTTATGATAATTACCTCCAGTTTCGCACCCTTACTCTGTTTTCTAACCTCCTGTTATCCCATCAACCTTCTTATCTCTATGAACGCATTAGAATGGCATCCTCAACCAGATCTAGCCAATTAATCCATCCACGATACTCATCGCTTACGTACGAACGTCAATTTTTCTTTAATGCTGTCCGACTCTGGAACTCTTTGCCGCGTTATATTAGAAGAATTGATAAAACAACACGACTTAAACATGAGTTAAAAAATTATTTTAAAAGAGCTTAATTCAATTCATTACTTGCTCTTTCTCACTAAATAACGTAGCTTTCATTTAAAATTTAAAAGTTATAATAAAATCATTTGCAAGCTTGTCAAGGGAGCATTGGAAAACAATCAAGTTGAACGCTCCGTTACGAATCTCATAGTTAGCCTTTTAAATAGAAGGCACATCATCGCTGAGCTCGGGGGAACCCGTCTAGAGAGGACCGCGTCCAGGGGCACGCCGCAAGGAGGGGTCATATCCCCTCTTCTATGGATCATGGTTATTAATGAGTAGGGCAACCGGAAATATGCAAAAGCATGTTTTTTTTGGGAGGTCCTATTGGAAATTGGATTACACAGAAATACGTTTTATACAAAACTAAGCATTTTGAGCCCTATTCGTTAGGGCATATTTGTACATATTTAGGGTATAAATGCATATTTTTGCATATTTCACTTTTAAGAGCATATTTCGGCATATTTTGCATTTTTAGGGCATATTTTAGCATATTTGTGAATTTTTTCAATATTTTTGCTTATTTGCCCTTTTTTCATCAACTGTTTGTGTGAAGAAAAAAAAAATGGATATTTGCGGAGCTGCACAGAACGGCTGCACACCAGCAGGAACAATTGAAGCACCCAGTGCAACAACCAGATTACTCCAATTTTTGCGAAATATGTTTTGTAATGCAGAAATACAAAAAAAAAATCCTGCGTCCTTCGATGTACAAAAAAGACATTTACGTTGACTCTTGGATAAGGAAACTCGCTTTTGGAGTTATCACTGTTTTCAAAACGGAGCAAGAATAAGCCATCTCCTGGAGTTGTTCAAAAAGTTAAAAAAGTAGAGTTATCTGGTTGTTGCACTGGGTGCTTCAATTTGTTGCTGCCTATATACACAGGTGCGCGAGTAAACCCTTTTACCATTTGTATATGACTAGTTATATAATTTTGGTTGTAATTTCCTAGACATGTGAGCATGTACGAATACTACGCAGCTGTGAAAGTACTTTTCTATTTTCGTTTCATTATAGGGAGAAAAATAAAGACCAAAATGTCAAATGTTGTGGAAAAAAAACAGTGGTTTTAAGACTTTAAAAGAAAAAAAGAAAAGAAATTTCAACAGTGAATAAATACACAATCTCTGAGATAATGGCATTTAAATTTGCGCCTATTACATCCGTTGAGGTAGAAAGAAGTTTTTCTATGTACAAAAATGTCTTTAGAGCAAATAGACAAAGTTTTCGTTTTGACAATTTAAGCAAAATTATTTGCATTTATTGCAACAAACATTTAAATTAATTATAATTCGAGAAGAATTTTTATATATTTAAGTTATTTCTTATTTAGTTGTTTTTCCTCAGATAAAAATTATTTAAAAATAATATTTTTTGTTTAATTTTTCGTGATTTTTCAAGTTTTCAATAGTTTTTAGAGCATATTTTAAGAGCATATAACGTCTTTTTTAGAGCATATTTAAAGCGCTATAAACGGTTTTTTAAGAGCATATTTCCGGTTGCCCTATTAATGAGCTTCTAATGAAATTAAGATACAGTGGAATTAAAGCAACAGTATACGCGGACGACGTGGTGCTACTTGCTACGGGAAAATTCCTAACCCCTGTCAGTGAACTACTGCAAAGGGTGGTCATGGTGTAGTGGTTGCATCATCGCTTGTCACGCTGAAGGTTCCAGGTTCGAATCCCGATGTCACAGAAAAAAAAAAGTCGGTCAATTGCGAAAAAAAGCTGACGTCAACTCTACTGTATAGGCATAACACTGGCAGTAGGGTAGGCAATGGCTTGAAAGTGTTGATCGTACTAATGACATCGGGATATTCGAAAGAAATACTGCGAATTATAAGCAATGGCAATAATTCTCCCCAGTCATTCTGGAAAAACCACCCTCGGAGCAAAAAGACTGAGACCTAATACTACCTGAGTTTCAAAATCACTACACCAACACTAGCGCTGTGTTAATAGCATCATAAGGGTATTCATAACCCCTTTAGCGCTAGTGAATTATAAAAAAAAAGAGCTTTGAACACGCTAAACGTTTGAACGAAACAATGTGGGCTGGGGGTCAACCCTCAGAAAACCGAACTAGTGCTGTTCACTAACACTGTTCACTTCACGTTACCATCTATCGAGGGGACAGCCCTCAAGCTGTCAGAGAGTGCGAAATACCTAGGCCTCATACTCGACAGGAAGCTTAACTGGAAGTTGAACATTAAAGAGAGGGTAAAAAAGGCATCAGTCGCCTTCTTCACCTGCAATAGATTTTTCGGGAAAACCTGGGGATCTAAACCCCGAATAACACTATGGATGTACACTGCGATAGTTAGACCCATACTTACTTTAAGTACCTCGGTACTACTATAGATCAAAGCATGAGTTGGACAGAACACATTTCGCTACTGAAACAGTACCTACGGTCTTCCGTACGGTGTTTTTATCGCCTCTGAAAGCGCTGTTCTAAAAAAAACTCTTAAAACTGTCTATCATGGCATCTTTTTATTTTCTGTGCATTCATTTTATATTTCGTATGTTTTTTAAATAAGAAATATTGAATATTGTCACCCCACAATGATAAATATGTATATAAATATTGTTTTCTTAAAGTGGCATTTAACACTATTTATCGTTATTAGTAACAAGTATGTGGTGGATGGATTGTGGATGGTATGTGGACTACGGATTTGATAGTTGAGAAAATTTGACAAGCAAATTAAAAAGTCTATGGTGTCTTGTGAGCGGTGTAGAAGATGGTGGCACTATGCTTGTGAGAAATTTGACCCAAATTAATACGAGTCCACCACTACTTGGTTCTGTGAGGATGAGGACTGCGAACCTCGTGAGGATGGCTCAGAAAATGCTGTTCACATAGGAGGCAGTGTTCAGCCCACCACTGCAGGGCATGACGTGGAGGAAATCTCGGTGGACATTGAACTTTTAGCTCTTCGAAAAGAAATGGAAGAGTTGAGGTTGCAGTTGTCCAAATCTTTAAAATTGTTGAAAGATCCAGTGTTATTAGAGCCAACAAGTTTGAAAGCGGTTGAAGTTATGGAAAAACTTAAGTTGTTTAAAAGGATTCAAGAAAATCAGCACTCGCTGTTGGACAACATAGATGATCAAAAGCATTCGACTCCACACCGTGACATCCCTTTCACATCCTCACCTAAGATGGAATCTTCATTTCGTAATGCAGATATAGCAAATTTATTGACAATCTTAAACCAAACACCGCGTGCAGCCAAACAGTTATGTGTGAGCCCAAAAAGTGCGACGGAATTGTTCGGGCAATTAGAGGATGATAAACTGCATCAAATACTACGGCAAGCTTCTTATGATAATTACCTCCAGTTTCGCACCCTTACTCTGTTTTCTAACCTCCTGTTATCCCATCAACCTTCTTATCTCTATGAACGCATTAGAATGGCATCCTCAACCAGATCTAGCCAATTAATCCATCCACGATACTCATCGCTTACGTACGAACGTCAATTTTTCTTTAATGCTGTTCGACTCTGGAACTCTTTGCCGCGTTATATTAGAAGAATTGATAAAACAACACGACTTAAACATGAGTTAAAAAATTATTTTAAAAGAGCTTAATTCAATTCATTACTTGCTCTTTCTCACTAAATAACGTAGCTTTCATTTAAAATTTAAAAGTTATAATAAAATCATTTGCAAGCTTGTCAAGGGAGCATTGGAAAACAATCAAGTTGAACGCTCCGTTACGAATCTCATAGTTAGCCTTTTAAATAGAAGGCACATCATCGCTGAGCTCGGGGGAACCCGTCTAGAGAGGACCGCGTCCAGGGGCACGCCGCAAGGAGGGGTCATATCCCCTCTTCTATGGATCATGGTTATTAATGAGTAGGGCAACCGGAAATATGCAAAAGCATGTTCTTTTTGGGAGGTCCTATTGGAAATTGGATTACACAGAAATACGTTTTATACAAAACTAAGCATTTTGAGCCCTATTCGTTAGGGCATATTTGTACATATTTAGGGTATAAATGCATATTTTTGCATATTTCACTTTTAAGAGCATATTTCGGCATATTTTGCATTTTTAGGGCATATTTTAGCATATTTGTGAATTTTTTCAATATTTTTGCTTATTTGCCCTTTTTTCATCAACTGTTTGTGTGAAGAAAAAAAAAATGGATATTTGCGGAGCTGCACAGAACGGCTGCACACCAGCAGGAACAATTGAAGCACCCAGTGCAACAACCAGATTACTCCAATTTTTGCGAAATATGTTTTGTAATGCAGAAATACAAAAAAAAATTCCTGCGTCCTTCGATGTACAAAAAAGACATTTACGTTGACTCTTGGATAAGGAAACTCGCTTTTGGAGTTATCACTGTTTTCAAAACGGAGCAAGAATAAGCCATCTCCTGGAGTTGTTCAAAAAGTTCAAAAAGTAGAGTTATCTGGTTGTTGCACTGGGTGCTTCAATTTGTTGCTGCCTATATACACAGGTGCGCGAGTAAACCCTTTTACCATTTGTATATGACTAGTTATATAATTTTGGTTGTAATTTCCTAGACATGTGAGCATGTACGAATACTACGCAGCTGTGAAAGTACTTTTCTATTTTCGTTTCATTATAGGGAGAAAAATAAAGACCAAAATGTCAAATGTTGTGGGAAAAAAAGAGTGGTTTTAAGACTTTAAAAGAAAAAAAGAAAAGAAATTTCAACAGTGAATAAATACACAATCTCTGAGATAATGGCATTTAAATTTGCGCCTATTACATCCGTTGAGGTAGAAAGAAGTTTTTCTATGTACAAAAATGTCTTTAGAGCAAATAGACAAAGTTTTCGTTTTGACAATTTAAGCAAAATTATTTGCATTTATTGCAACAAACATTTAAATTAATTATAATTCGAGAAGAATTTTTATATATTTAAGTTATTTCTTATTTAGTTGTTTTTCCTCAGATAAAAATTATTTAAAAATAATATTTTTTGTTTAATTTTTCGTGATTTTTCAAGTTTTCAATAGTTTTTAGAGCATATTTTAAGAGCATATAACGTCTTTTTTAGAGCATATTTAAAGCGCTATAAACGGTTTTTTAAGAGCATATTTCCGGTTGCCCTATTAATGAGCTACTAATGAAATTAAGATACAGTGGAATTAAAGCAACAGTATACGCGGACGACGTGGTGCTACTTGCTACGGGAAAATTCCTAACCACTGTCAGTGAACTACTGCAAAGGGTGGTCATGGTGTAGTGGTTGCATCATCGCTTGTCACGCTGAAGGTTCCAGGTTCGAATCCCGATGTCACAGAAAAAAAAAAGTCGGTCAATTGCGAAAAAAAGCTGACGTCAACTCTACTGTATAGGCATAACACTGGCAGTAGGGTAGGCAATGGCTTGAAAGTGTTGATCGTACTAATGACATCGGGATATTCGAAAGAAATACTGCGAATTATAAGCAATGGCAATAATTCTCCCCAGTCATTCTGGAAAAACCACCCTCGGAGCAAAAAGACTGAAACCTAATACTACCTGAGTTTCAAAATCACTACACCAACACTAGCGCTGTGTTAATAGCATCATAAGGGTATTCATAACCCCTTTAGCGCTAGTGAATTATAAAAAAAAAGAGCTTTGAACACGCTAAACGTTTGAACGAAACAATGTGGGCTGGGGGTCAACCCTCAGAAAACCGAACTAGTGCTGTTCACTAACACTGTTCACTTCACGTTACCATCTATCGAGGGGACAGCCCTCAAGCTGTCAGAGAGTGCGAAATACCTAGGCCTCATACTCGACAGGAAGCTTAACTGGAAGTTGAACATTAAAGAGAGGGTAAAAAAGGCATCAGTCGCCTTCTTCACCTGCAATAGATTTTTCGGGAAAACCTGGGGATCTAAACCCCGAATAACACTATGGATGTACACTGCGATAGTTAGACCCATACTTACTTTAAGTACCTCGGTACTACTATAGATCAAAGCATGAGTTGGACAGAACACATTTCGCTACTGAAACAGTACCTACGGTCTTCCGTACGGTGTTTTTATCGCCTCTGAAAGCGCTGTTCTAGAAAAAACTCTTAAAACTGTCTATCATGGCATCTTTTTATTTTCTGTGCATTCATTTTATATTTCGTATGTTTTTTAAATAAGAAATATTGAATATTGTCACCCCACAATGATAAATATGTATATAAATATTGTTTTCTTAAAGTGGCATTTAACACTATTTATCGTTATTAGTAACAAGTATGTGGTGGATGGATTGTGGATGGTATGTGGACTACGGATTTGATAGTTGAGAAAATTTGACAAGCAAATTAAAAAGTCTATGGTGTCTTGTGAGCGGTGTAGAAGATGGTGGCACTATGCTTGTGAGAAATTTGACCCAAATTAATACGAGTCCACCACTACTTGGTTCTGTGAGGATGAGGACTGCGAACCTCGTGAGGATGGCTCAGAAAATGCTGTTCACATAGGAGGCAGTGTTCAGCCCACCACTGCAGGGCATGACGTGGAGGAAATCTCGGTGGACATTGAACTTTTAGCTCTTCGAAAAGAAATGGAAGAGTTGAGGTTGCAGTTGTCCAAATCTTTAAAATTGTTGAAAGATCCAGTGTTATTAGAGCCAACAAGTTTGAAAGCGGTTGAAGTTATGGAAAAACTTAAGTTGTTTAAAAGGATTCAAGAAAATCAGCACTCGCTGTTGGACAACATAGATGATCAAAAGCATTCGACTCCACACCGTGACATCCCTTTCACATCCTCACCTAAGATGGAATCTTCATTTCGTAATGCAGATATAGCAAATTTATTGACAATCTTAAACCAAACACCGCGTGCAGCCAAACAGTTATGTGTGAGCCCAAAAAGTGCGACGGAATTGTTCGGGCAATTAGAGGATGATAAACTGCATCAAATACTACGGCAAGCTTCTTATGATAATTACCTCCAGTTTCGCACCCTTACTCTGTTTTCTAACCTCCTGTTATCCCATCAACCTTCTTATCTCTATGAACGCATTAGAATGGCATCCTCAACCAGATCTAGCCAATTAATCCATCCACGATACTCATCGCTTACGTACGAACGTCAATTTTTCTTTAATGCTGTCCGACTCTGGAACTCTTTGCCGCGTTATATTAGAAGAATTGATAAAACAACACGACTTAAACATGAGTTAAAAAATTATTTTAAAAGAGCTTAATTCAATTCATTACTTGCTCTTTCTCACTAAATAACGTAGCTTTCATTTAAAATTTAAAAGTTATAATAAAATCATTTGCAAGCTTGTCAAGGGAGCATTGGAAAACAATCAAGTTGAACGCTCCGTTACGAATCTCATAGTTAGCCTTTTAAATAGAAGGCACATCATCGCTGAGCTCGGGGGAACCCGTCTAGAGAGGACCGCGTCCAGGGGCACGCCGCAAGGAGGGGTCATATCCCCTCTTCTATGGATCATGGTTATTAATGAGTAGGGCAACCGGAAATATGCAAAAGCATGTTCTTTTTGGGAGGTCCTATTGGAAATTGGATTACACAGAAATACGTTTTATACAAAACTAAGCATTTTGAGCCCTATTCGTTAGGGCATATTTGTACATATTTAGGGTATAAATGCATATTTTTGCATATTTCACTTTTAAGAGCATATTTCGGCATATTTTGCATTTTTAGGGCATATTTTAGCATATTTGTGAATTTTTTCAATATTTTTGCTTATTTGCCCTTTTTTCATCAACTGTTTGTGTGAAGAAAAAAAAAATGGATATTTGCGGAGCTGCACAGAACGGCTGCACACCAGCAGGAACAATTGAAGCACCCAGTGCAACAACCAGATTACTCCAATTTTTGCGAAATATGTTTTGTAATGCAGAAATACAAAAAAAAAATTCCTGCGTCCTTCGATGTACAAAAAAGACATTTACGTTGACTCTTGGATAAGGAAACTCGCTTTTGGAGTTATCACTGTTTTCAAAACGGAGCAAGAATAAGCCATCTCCTGGAGTTGTTCAAAAAGTTCAAAAAGTAGAGTTATCTGGTTGTTGCACTGGGTGCTTCAATTTGTTGCTGCCTATATACACAGGTGCGCGAGTAAACCCTTTTACCATTTGTATATGACTAGTTATATAATTTTGGTTGTAATTTCCTAGACATGTGAGCATGTACGAATACTACGCAGCTGTGAAAGTACTTTTCTATTTTCGTTTCATTATAGGGAGAAAAATAAAGACCAAAATGTCAAATGTTGTGGAAAAAAAACAGTGGTTTTAAGACTTTAAAAGAAAAAAAGAAAAGAAATTTCAACAGTGAATAAATACACAATCTCTGAGATAATGGCATTTAAATTTGCGCCTATTACATCCGTTGAGGTAGAAAGAAGTTTTTCTATGTACAAAAATGTCTTTAGAGCAAATAGACAAAGTTTTCGTTTTGACAATTTAAGCAAAATTATTTGCATTTATTGCAACAAACATTTAAATTAATTATAATTCGAGAAGAATTTTTATATATTTAAGTTATTTCTTATTTAGTTGTTTTTCCTCAGATAAAAATTATTTAAAAATAATATTTTTTGTTTAATTTTTCGTGATTTTTCAAGTTTTCAATAGTTTTTAGAGCATATTTTAAGAGCATATAACGTCTTTTTTAGAGCATATTTAAAGCGCTATAAACGGTTTTTTAAGAGCATATTTCCGCTTGCCCTATTAATGAGCTTCTAATGAAATTAAGATACAGTGGAATTAAAGCAACAGTATACGCGGACGACGTGGTGCTACTTGCTACGGGAAAATTCCTAACCCCTGTCAGTGAACTACTGCAAAGGGTGGTCATGGTGTAGTGGTTGCATCATCGCTTGTCACGCTGAAGGTTCCAGGTTCGAATCCCGATGTCACAGAAAAAAAAAAGTCGGTCAATTGCGAAAAAAAGCTGACGTCAACTCTACTGTATAGGCATAACACTGGCAGTAGGGTAGGCAATGGCTTGAAAGTGTTGATCGTACTAATGACATCGGGATATTCGAAAGAAATACTGCGATTTATAAGCAATGGCAATAATTCTCCCCAGTCATTCTGGAAAAACCACCCTCGGAGCAAAAAGACTGAGACCTAATACTACCTGAGTTTCAAAATCACTACACCAACACTAGCGCTGTGTTAATAGCATCATAAGGGTATTCATAACCCCTTTAGCGCTAGTGAATTATAAAAAAAAAGAGCTTTGAACACGCTAAACGTTTGAACGAAACAATGTGGGCTGGGGGTCAAACCTCAGAAAACCGAACTAGTGCTGTTCACTAACACTGTTCACTTCACGTTACCATCTATCGAGGGGACAGCCCTCAAGCTGTCAGAGAGTGCGAAATACCTAGGCCTCATACTCGACAGGAAGCTTAACTGGAAGTTGAACATTAAAGAGAGGGTAAAAAAGGCATCAGTCGCCTTCTTCACCTGCAATAGATTTTTCGGGAAAACCTGGGGATCTAAACCCCGAATAACACTATGGATGTACACTGCGATAGTTAGACCCATACTAACTTACGGAGGGTTAGTCTGGTTAGGTGTTAAGTTAGGTTAAGGTTTATTTTAAGGTAGTTTTAAGTTAATTTTATTTAGATTTAAGGAAATATATAAAAAAGTCCTGTAACTAAGTTTTTTCCAAAACATTTTCTTAGTTTTTCAATAGTTTAGTCCTTAGATTGTTTAAGTAAATTAAGTTAGGTTAGGTCGAAAGACATAGATTAAGAATTAAGTTTAGCTTAGAGTGCCCGTGTAGGGCCAGTAAGTTAGTATACCATAGTTAAGTTAATTAAGCTAGTTTTAAGCGTTTTTTTCGTAGCAATTAAGAATACTGAATTTAAAAAATAAAAATGCATTAAAAACAAACAGGGTTAGTCTGGTGGCACGCTGCAACCAAAACCACCAATCTTAAATATATGACCAGAATACAGAGAATGGGATGCACTGGAACAACCAGTGCGATAAGAACAACGCTGACAGCGGGATTAGAAGCGATTCTTAACCTTCTGCCCTTAGATCTGTGCATGCAGGAGGCCGCAGCAAAAAGCGCTCTCAGGATCAGCCAGTCAGAACACTGGAGACCGAATTCATATGGACACGCCAAGGTGCTTAGCAAATATCTTAGCGGTACGGTCACCTCAAACTACATTGTCCCATACTTGGACATTGAAAGACCCTTCTCGTGGACCTTTCCAAGTAGAGAACAGTGGGAGAGGAATGAAATACCCAGGGACACCAAGTCCATCTATACCGATGGGGCAAAGATGGACGTAGGTACAGGTGCTGGTCTCTTCTCGGATGAATTGAATCTAAGCAGCTCAATACGACTCCCAGATCACAGCAGTGTTTTCCAAGCGGAGGTTCTAGCAGTGACAAAGGCCGCCCAGCTGGCGTCAATGCTGACAATATCACGGGAGGATATTACAATTTACTTTGACAGTCAGGCGGCTATAAAAGCAATAACTGCGACGCAGATAGCATCGAAGCTTGTCAAGAGCTGCCGTGAAGAGCTTAAGGTTCTTGGCATGCAGCACAATGTAAAACTCTGCTGGGTCCCTGGTCACAGCGGAATACCAGGTAATGAAGCAGCTGATGAATTAGCCAGAAAGGGCTCAGCCCTAGACCGGGAACAAGCGGATGGCTTGGTCAAACCCCCACTCTGCAACCTTAAGGCCAAAATCGAACAAAGGTCAATAATAGAAGCAAACAACAGATGGAGATCACTCACCACCTGTGAAATATCAAGAAGGCTATGGCCAGAGTATAACAAGATGAAAACAAGCAGACTCCTGCAGAAGGACAGAAAATCTCTGTCAATGCTGGTAGGAATGCTAGCTGGCCATAACATGCTGAAATACCACATGAAAAAAACTGCGTCTGAGCGACGATGACATCTGCAGAGGGTGCGGTGATGAAGATGCCCATGCGGACACGGCCCATTTCCTCTGTCACTGCCCAACCTCTGTCAACTCAGAAACAGAATCCTGGGAAGATTTTTCTTCTACCATATCGACGAGTTGTCAGATAGATCACCGTCGAAAATACTCAAATTTGTCAGAACGTCCGGATGGCTAGAAAACAGACTGTAACACCACGGTAGGAAACAAAACCATGGGTATCACAATGGGTCCACATAAGTGGACCTAAGTGTGATGAGGATGTAACCATTCTCATCAGCCCGCTAACCTAACCTAACTTAAGCTTGTCACTTATTTATAAGATACTATATCTTAATGTGTAAGCATTTCATGGAATAAATAAATAAAAAAATAAATAAAATAAATAAATATGATAATCAGTATCAAGGCTATATTCGCCAACAATAGCCTGATATGTGCACAAGCCTTCTAGACGAGAATGACAACGACACCAAAACAGCTTCTAAGGCAGTAGAAAAAGACTGGGACTCATTTCGAAATGGACCTCAATCAACTAAACGTGCAAAACTAGGAACAGCTAGCAAATGATCGAGTTGGCTGAAGACGCTTGTTTTTCGAGGCCTGGGTTCTAGCTTTATACTTTGTAACTACACAAGAAATCGGACCTGGATGGTATTTTGTGAGTTATTCTACAAGGATCCGGGCAAAGCTTAACCCTAGAATGCATAAGGGTTTTTGAATAACGTACTGAGCACCCCAGTACTTTGGGTTGCAAATACCAGCAACTTTTAACACAATTTTATAAAATTTATTTATTTTATTTAAAAATAATGTTTTTATTAACTTAATTAACAAAAAAACTGGCATTTCATTCACAGCCTTAGTAATTAAAAAAAAATAAAATAAAGAGTTAACTTAAGTGGTGTGACCATATGGTGTTTCAAAAAATCCAAGAAAATATAGCCTTTCAAGCTCAAAAGTTCCAATTTTTTTTCTTAATTCTGAAAGGAGACATATATGGCAACATTAATATATATAAAAAGTTTTGATTTTGTAAGTCTTACCGGTATATTTTTATTCTTGTTTCTTACACATATAAAGGCAGCTGTTGCATACTTCTCCGCGGTGGTCGGGGCAAATGTGCC
Source organism: Criorhina ranunculi (assembly GCA_951813785.1). Classification (NCBI taxonomy): domain Eukaryota; kingdom Metazoa; phylum Arthropoda; class Insecta; order Diptera; family Syrphidae; genus Criorhina; species Criorhina ranunculi. Next base: position 20,269,727 of record OX638383.1, read on the forward strand.
TTAGGCAAGTAACGCATGCGGTTTTTGATTTTTAATCTCGTGTCCTAGGATATAAGAAGAATCTTCCCTGCTTTGTTTGGAATATTTTTTTGAGGTTCTCTTAAGGAAATATCCTTGCAATACTCTGAATCGCCTTCCACTAAATCTCTAAGCTCTTTTTCCATGTTACCTCTCAAATGACTGTTGATTTGTTATCCCAACCGCTTTTGCATGTATGGTTTTGCCAAAGACAAATCCAAATTATGCAAAAAGATGTTGCCCTTATATTTTTTTTTTAATAATTGTTACCGAGCGAATACAGGATCATTGAATTGATGTCGGCCTGATCATGCATAGCATAACCGAACTCCAAAGTGATACCGCTCTGCTGGAATGCTTTCATCTTTACAGTCACTGGCGAAAATGTCATCCTCCTCTTCAGAATCCGTCTCTACGTCATCTAAGCAAGCGTCATATTCCATATCGCTATGGATATCTAAAAGAAGTTACCTTATCTTATCCTCATTGTAGTTAGCCTTATTTCGAGACATCCTGTGCAGATAATGGATTACTTTTGCACTTCTGCAATTAAAGAACCTTTTTGCTATGCAACTCTGAAATTATTAATTAACTAACCTTTTTAAAGCTGTTAAACTCGCAGTTTAATTGTAGTATATATGCACACTCAGCACAATAATATTCCAATAAAGTTCATTCAAGTTTCAATTACATTAAACCAATATGTTGCATTTTTTCACCTTTTTTTGTTGTCTTTCATTCTCACCTTCGTTTCATATACGATCATAATGTGCATATTTAGCAATTTTTTGTTATTAAGAATTATGTGTTGACTAAGCATTCATTGATTGTAAATTAGTATAAATAGGGCAAATTAAGGAAAATAAATATAGTCACGTTAAGACAGTTACTGAAGACTTTGAATTGCTCCAAGTGAGTCTGCTTGGGGGACTGTTAGTGATTACAATTGTCAGTATAATCGATACAAGAATCGAGTTGTACTTCTACGCACTAAGTCATAGGTTAATGTACCTACGGCTTCCCGCAACAGTTTGGATAAAGGAATCCAACCTTAACATTTGGCGACCGTGACAGGACATTTGGTCCGAAATTGAAGTTCAGGAACGTTTCGTACGTTTCTCGAAACACTACATTGTTGGGCGTGAACTGGGCCAACACAGTTCAGTCGGTATACACTTTTACCGTTCATGCGTGAACTGGGCCAACACAGTTCCATCGCGATACACTTTTTTCGTTCAGGCGTGGATCGGGTCAACACCGTTCAAGCAACCGCATCAGAGTCAGAATGACGTCTATGGATTTAGATGGCTACGCTACCCAGCAGGAGGAGCTAGGGGCCGCCATCCAACAGATGCGGCGGAATTATGGCAAGGACTCAAAGGACAGAAAAACAAGCAGCTACCTGCAAGCTCGCTTGGCGCAGCTGGAGAGTCTTTGGGAAAAGTTTGACAAGATCGACAGCCTCATAAGGGAGACCTTTCCCACTGAGATGGATCATTCGTACTTCCAGATGGACTACTACGACCAAATCAGCAAGATTGTAGATCGCTTCCGGGAAGAGATGACTACAAGGCAAGCATGCCTTGACGAAGCAGGGCCAGTTGAGGCCGAACCTGAAGCGCTGGCACAACCGCAGTCAAGCAATGGTGCTGGTCCAAAGGCTAGACTGGAACAGCCACTGTCCCGAACACCGCAGAAACAACTTCACGCGAGAGGGTCAGTGACCAACCTCAAGCAGAGGTATGACTGGGTCATGGAGATTCTTAGGAAATCATTGAATAGCAGCGTAGTGGATCAGGCCGGATCGGAACCATTCTACCGAATTAAAATTCGTACAACGGAACAGAATTGGGAGGAGGTCTCGTCAATGTACCGAAGATTGGAAGAGGAGTTAGGACACGAAGACGTCAAACACTACTTCGAAATGCAAGAACGTGTGTCAACCTTTCTCCTTGAGCTTCATGGTCTTTTGGACGGGCTAACCACGAAAATGGAAACACACCCGGCAACAATGAAATTGCCGAAGGTGGAATTGCCGAAATTCGATGGCAATTACCTTAAATGGCAACAATTTATGGACTTGTACACGGAAATGATCCATAATCAACAAATGTCAGATGGACAGAAAATGTGGTTTTTGAAATCAAGCCTGACAGGAGATGCGGAGAAGCTGGTTCATCATCTGTCAGTATCAAGTGCAAATTACGCAGCAGCATGGAAAATAATAACCGAACGTTACAACAACCATCGATTATTGGTCTCATCATGGCTATCGAAGCTTCTGTCTCATCAGAATACACAACCTGGGAATTCCAGATCCATCCGCAGCCTACACGATGCTATACAAGAATGTTTACTGGGACTGCAAGGTTTGACGGTGGATACGAGCACCTGGGATCCCATATTGCTTCATCTTTTCCTTATGAAATTAGACAAGGATACCCATACTCTCTATGAGCAGTCTCTCGACCACCCTCGTCAACTACCATCATTCGCGAAGTTTCTAGGATTTCTGGAGAATCGGTTCCAGGCCCTTGAAGCACTAGGGACCAAGGACAGACTAGAAGATCATCGGTCAACCAAGCCAACATTCAAGACGCTTTCAGCAGTAGCAGGTCAACAGGCGGGTTGCTTCGTATGCAAGGGCAATCATCCACTCTACAAGTGCTCTCGATTTCTAGACCTAACACCATCAAAACGATTGAACCTGGTTAAGCAAGGTAACCTTTGTGTCAATTGCTTAAGAACCGGCCACTTTGCAACCAATTGTACCTCTGGGAATTGTTCGAAATGCCAGAGAAGGCATAACACATTGTTACATCTAGACACAGATGCTAATCGTCCATCGAAGGATGCGCACGGGGCTACGGGTAGAGTACTTACAACCATTCGAGCGGGCGTCATATCTACGGATACCAGCACAGTAGGGAGCGCGGTATCAATGCTCAATCAACAGCGTGCTGTCGTCATACTAGGAACCGCACGAGTGAAAATTATCGGGCCTAATCAACAAACCTTGGATTGTCGAGCCCTACTGGATTCTGGGTCTCAGATAAATCTCATAAGCCACCGAGTTGTCCGAGCCCTAAATCTAAGGCCAGAACCAGACTCTCTGGTCATCGAAGGCATTGGCCATGGGAAGAACAAAACAAACCAGCGAGTGAATGTGAAACTTCAGTCAAACACAAGCAACTATTCCTCAAGGGTGGAAGCGTTCGTGCTCAGCGAGATTGTTTCTCCTCAACCTTCGCAGCCACTGGAAATCTCATCCTGGAAAATACCATCGAATATAAGGCTAGCGGATCCCGGACTCAACCGACCAGACAAAATAGACCTGCTACTAGGTGCCGAGTTCTATCATGAACTACTTGCGGTTGGACAAATTAAGCTCGCCCAGGAATTACCAACGCTACAAAACACAGTGCTCGGATGGATCATAGCTGGCAAGGTCAATCAGCGTGTCAACACCACAGCCACGTGTGGAATTTGTACCGAAAAAAAGCCATTAGATCAACTCATCGAAAAATTCTGGCGATTGGAAGATATCGGAGAGGATGCAAGCAACAACACGCCGGCGGAAGAGAAATGTGCAAGGCACTTCGAAAATACATTTCAGCGGGACAAGAGTAATGGACGATTCGTAGTCAGCTTACCTTTTGCACGCCAGCCTTCGGAATTAGGTGAATCTAGGGAAATAGCCATCCGAAGATTCCTGGCCATGGAAAAAAGATTAAGCAAGGATCAGCAGCTGAAAAATCTGTATGTCAACTTTATGCAGGAATACATAGACCTGGGACATATGAGCGAAGTGGACATCGATGAGGTAGCGAAATCACCACACTACTTTCTCCCTTATCATGGGGTGCTGAAACCAGATAGCAGCACGACCAAGCTAAGAGTCGTTTTTGACGCATCGATGAAAACATCCTCGAACAATTCTCTGAATGATTTGCTGCTATCCGGTCCCACAATACAAGACGACATCTTCTCCATACTCTTACGCTTCAGAACTCCACGCTTTGTGTTCACGGCAGATGTCGAAAAAATGTATCGACAAATCATTGTAAAAAGGGAAGATCGAAATTACCAGCTAATATTTTGGCGGAATGGACCGGATGAAAAGTTGAAATGCTATTGGCTTAATACGGTAACTTACGGTACCACATCGGCTCCCTTTCTAGCCACACGCTGCCTTAAACAACTCTCTATCGACAACGCACATAAGTTCCCATTGGGAGCCAAAATCTTGGCAGAGGACTTTTACGTGGACGACGTCATGTCCGGCTTTTATAACCTATTAGAAGCCATCGAGATGCAAAGGCAATTAGTTTACATTTTGCAATCAGCTAAGTTCAACCTTCAAAAATGGTGCAGCAATACACCGCAGCTGCTAAGGGGCATTCCAGCGAACGATCAAGCTATACAGTCTGACGTCCAAGACAAGGAAGCACAAACCCTAAAAACCTTGGGTCTCATATGGAATCCACAAACAGATGAATTCCTGGTGAACTCAGCGCTACGAGTCAAACGAATCACGAAAAGAACAGCCTTGTCGGAAATCGCGCATATCTTTGATCCATTAGGCATCGTGAACCCAATTACAATAACGGCCAAGATATTCATTCAACAACTATGGAAGCTGAAACTGGATTGGGATGCTGCGCTACCAATGGAGCTCCACACAACTTGGGAGAATTTCCGAAAGGACTTAGTGGAAATAAAGGATATAAAGATCCCCAGACATCTATTCTCAAAACAAATCCCAAGAAAAATCCAGATACATGCATTCGCAGATGCCTCAGGAAAGGCCTTCGGAACTGCGATATATGTTAGAGCGACTAAAAATGACGGCACGGTTTCAGTCCAGCTGATTTGCTCAAAATCCAGAGTGGCAAAAATTAAAAGGGGCACTGACGAACAACAGATGATGGCAATAACGATACCACGATTAGAGCTTTGCGCAGCCAAACTTGCCACGGAGCTCACGCATCGGGTAGCAAGGGACTTAAAGCCCGGAGAATTGGAAACATATTTCTGGACCGACTCGGAGATCGTGCTAGCTTGGATAAATTCCGAAGCATCTTATTACCACAGTTTTATAGCAAATCGAGTTAGGGCTATCAGAAGCAAAACTTCTCCTCGGCAGTGGCGTCATGTACCTACAAAACAGAATCCTGCAGACATAGTTTCCAGAGGAATATCGGGTTCAAAGCTGAAAAACTCTACCATGTGGCTTTATGGCCCCTTGTATCTGTATGGTCCAGAAAACACTTGGCCAGGAAAATTCGAAGGAAAGGAGACAGACAACGAGAAAAAGAAATCTAAGATTGCTCTCGCAGCAACGCTCGAACCATCATCGAGCATCATCGACAAAATTAAGCATCATAACTCGTTCGGCCGTTTGCAGCGAGTTGTCGCGTACATCAAGCGATTTATCACCAACTGCAAGAAGGACGACAGAAATCAACGATGTAAGGAGCATCTTTCTGTGCACGAGCTGGAAGTCGCCAGTCATATGATAATAAAGGAGGTGCAACGTCAGGATTTCAAGGATGAACTTACGCAATTGTTAAGTGGGAAATATGTCAGCAGCCAAAGTCCATTGAGTAGTTTGTCTCCATTTGTGGATGGTGAAGGAGTTCTTCGCGTAGGAGGCCGCCTAGAAGCTGCCGAGCTGAGCTACGATGCCAAGCATCCAATTGTGTTACCATATAACCATACATTCAGCAAACTACTGATTCAAGAGATTCATCTAAAATATCTACACGTTGGACCACAGGGATTGCTGGCAGCCGTACGCCAAAAATACTGGCCCATAAAGGGAAAAACTATGGCACGCTCAGTAGTCCAAAAATGCATTCGGTGCGCCAGAGCAAAACCCAAGTTAATGTCACAGATAATGGGAAATTTGCCAGCGGCACGTGTCCAGCCTGCGAGACCCTTCGTTAACTCAGGAGTGGACTTCTTCGGACCCGTGTGGATTCACTTCAAAGTAAGAGGGAAACAACCCCGAAAGGCATACGTGGCGGTATTCTGTTGCTTTGCAACTAAGGCAGTACACTTTGAAGTGGTGGGAGATCTTACAACAGAAGCATTCATAGGGGCGCTCAAGCGTTTCACAGGAAGAAGAGGACATTGTCGAAACCTCTATTGCGACAATGCGACGAATTTCGTAGGAGCAAGGAACCAGCTGAGGGAAGTTGAACCTTCAATACATGCCCCATCGTCGAAAGAAAAAATTGCCTCGTTTGCACTACCAGAAGTATGGAATTCCATTTTATTCCACCTCGAGCACCCCACTTTGGCGGACTATGGGAGTCAGCCGTGAAATCAGCTAAGAATTTTTTGAAGCGTACCCTGCCTGCAGCTAACTTGACATATGAGGAACTGGAAACCTTGATGATAGAAATAGAAGCCATACTGAACTCCAGACCCTTGGTTCCTTTGTCATCTGACCCCAATGATCTCACGGCTCTAACGCCGGGGCATTTTTTGATTGGAGAAGCAATAACATCAACGATCGATGGACGAGCAGAACAAACAATTGGCAGGTTAAGCAGCAGGTGGAGGACAATCACAGCAATCAAGACGCAGTTTTGGCAACGCTGGTCCCACGAGTACCTCAGTGAGCTACAGCACCGTTACAAGTGGAAACAACAACAGAACGCTATTATTCCGGGTATGTTGGTAAGCATAAAGGACGACAATCTACCGCCTATGCAGTGGCAGCTAGGGAGGATTGTAAATTGCATTCGAGGAAGCGACGACTTAGTTCGAGTGGCGGAAGTAAGAACCAGCAGCGGTGTCATCAAGAGACCTATACACAAACTGGCACCATTGCCAGTAGATGATAATCCACATCAATCAGGCGATCTGGAACAATCTCCCGCGATCCACGAGTCAAATAATGCACGGATTAACAAGGAAGAGTTACCAAGAAAAAGAGTAAGGCGATCCTTGGGGTCCACCATCACGACAATTCTTTTGGCTCTGCTTACGCTTCCGTTAAGTGATGGGCTCCTGGTTGAACTGGTGCCATTTGACTCACAACCAGGGATTTACTTCGAAAATATGGAAGCAGCCAGTATATGGTCCAGCGACTGGAAGATTATTGCCTGCTATGATATGCAACGCTATTCAAGGGAACTACAGCTATTAACAAATGTAAGCACTTCATTGAATCACCTATGTCATCTTATGAAACCGGGAAACCAGTGTGGTAAAATGATCACCCAAATACAGCACCTGGAGGAAGAACTTGTGAGGACGAACGAGCTCTTGCTCCCTCCGACTACAACCAACAGGATGAAACGAGGTGCCTTGAATTTCGTAGGCAACATGGCAAACGCATTATTTGGAGTACTGGATTCAGAGTACGCGGACAAGGTCTCAAGAACCATTGAAGACATCGAAAATAATGAAGGTTTACTACTAACTCACATAAGAAATCAAACATCATTTCTCGCGGCCACCGTTAACATCATGACCCGCGATGAAGAAACAATATCGACTCAATTCAAGGCCATGTCGTTCCACATTAATGAGATAACCCGCAAAACGAACAACATCTCCCGGGAACTATATCAAGAGGACTTAGCACAATCATTCATATCATTGGCAATACAAACACTTACTACTATTTCAAACTTCCAACGGATTCAAGGCTCCCTGTTAGACGTTGTAACACACAGCCAACACGGAAACATAAGTCCACTGTTGATCCCACCAACACAGTTACGACAAGAGCTGCGCTATATAAAGGAACATTTGCCATCATCACTAAACCTTCCTGCATCTTATTTGGACCTGACAACTCTTTATAACTTGATGACCATTGAAGGGAGAATTTTGCCGAAACATGCTATTTTTGAGATAAAAATACCGCTAACATCATCAGAGGACTTCGAGATTTTTCACGCTATACCAGTACCAGTGCTAGTAAATTAGACATTCACCTCCATCGATCCATCATCGCCATACCTACTGATAAACCTACATCGAGACCAATACTATTCATTTTCCGAAGGAGATATGAAGAATTGTTTGTCAATTAACCACGATATACATTTGTGCAAGCAAAGTGGTCCTCTACATCATAAGGGCTCGCTCGCCAGTGCCTGTGAGATTTCATTTTTCAATCATCTACCTGAACTAGATAAATGTCGAACACGAAAAACGAGCAATGGTCCTCATTGGATTCAACTCCGCAGCCCGAATGAATGGATATACGCCTCACTACAAGAATCTACGCTAAACGTGGTATGCGGTCAAAACACAACGTCATTAACGTCAGAGGATCAGGCATTGCTAAACTACAGAGGGACTGTGTGATGAAACAGCAGTTCGTAACTATTCGTGGGCATAACATATATCCGTCAACCACCAGACTGTCATACAGCCCTCTAAGCAACCTAACTGATGCTATCGTCCCAAGTCAAGAGGCCACCTTAATTCCTCCAAGAGAAATCTACCAACACCAGCTCGCCGAAATCAAGGAACTGAAGCAGAATGTAGAGAAATTCATCAACGCTGCACCAACCGGACTACAAGCTCATGGCGTCCATCACACCATAGGACACGCCGGGGCAATAATAGCTATTCTAATTGTCATCGTTTTGGCCATTAAATATTACATCAAGGCCAAGAAGAGCAAGCAGATTCCCCAACCAATTCCAAAACCAAGGGCACGAGAAGGTACCAGCAATACGGCAAGAACACGGCACCAACGACCAGTGCATGATGAAAGATTTAGTATACGTATTGATAATTAGTCTTAGGCTCTATTCAATTATTGAACCTTCTGTTCAACGCGGGCAGAATGTTAAACTCGCAGTTTAATTGTAGTATATATGCACACTCAGCACAATAATATTCCAATAAAGTTCATTCAAGTTTCAATTACATTAAACCAATATGTTGCATTTTTTCACCTTTTTTTGTTGTCTTTCATTCTCACCTTCGTTTCATATTCGATCATAATGTGCATATTTAGCAATTTTTTGTTATTAAGAATTATGTGTTGACTAAGCATTCATTGATTGTAAATTAGTATAAATAGGGCAAATTAAGGAAAATAAATATAGTCACGTTAAGACAGTTACTGAAGACTTTGAATTGCTCCAAGTGAGTCTGCTTGGGGGACTGTTAGTGATTACAATTGTCAGTATAATCGATACAAGAATCGAGTTGTACTTCTACGCACTAAGTCATAGGTTAATGTACCTACGGCTTCCCGCAACAGTTTGGATAAAGGAATCCAACCTTAACAAAATCTTCAAAATTTATAATTTTTTATTTATTTCACTTTAAAAAAAAATATTACGTTAACACATATGCCAGCACACCCCAGTCACCACGATATCTTCAGTCCGAAGAGAGGAAATGCACTAAATATCTTTCAAATGTAAAGTAATAACGAAATAAATAAAAGTCATGGCACTTTTCAAAAATAACGACTTTTATTTTCAAAGATATAACAGTTTGAATTTTGAAGTGGGGTGCGATTGCACCCCATATGCATTCTAGGGTTAAACGGGGTACAGTCCATTAGCATTTTATGGAAGTTGATGTCTTTTTCATACTAAAAGAAGGCAATCAGATCTATAAGTTAAATGCTGTAACCTTAATCCGAGTTGCAAATCTTTCCATTCCAGATTTCGATGGGCCCTAGGTTAGATAAGGTGACTGCCCCTGCTTAAGCAGGAGCCCACTTAGACCAGGGCCCCTCCTTTGTATTGCGATTCTAAAGTTCGGATCGTTGGAAAGCAGACAAATTGTATGGGAAATTTGAAACGCAATTCATAAAATCCATACAAAATGATCCGAATTTTAGAATCGCAATACAGGGTAGGGGCCCAGAATGAAGGTCCTTGTGATACCACTTTAGTACCGGGTTACTAACACCAGGAACTCGATGGGACTTGCGAAACAAAAAGTTTTACCAAAGCTGAAATAGTAATAATACAATTCACCATAACATTTATTTAGACTAAACTACAAATTCACATTTATATATATATGTAACAAAAATTGATCTACATAACTTAGTCGGTAAGCTACACATGTATTTACAAAATCACGCCCAAAGAGCACTACAAACGGCGAATCCTACACTTTTACGACTGCCTCTCACCTGAGCCAGTAGTTAACATTTGTCGGACCGTCTGCAGTTCGTTCCTCAAAGCAACTATCTGCGCTCTAAGAATGGAATTCTCTTGTTCCAATAAGGCTGCTCGAAAGGCTATTCTATCTTCGCGTATCTTCCGGGCGTCCCTTGATTTCTTCGCCGCCTCATTGTTACGTTTCCGACGTTCGTAGTATTTCTCATCTTTCTGTTCATCTGGTATTGGTCTCTTTTCGCCACGCGGTCTACGTTGCAAAAATGTTGAAAACACTCCAGAACGATTTAATTCGGATAAAGGATATTCCGCGGTACCATATTCATATCCCAACGGGGAACAACTGCCAGGATTGCTGACGATGCTTAAAACAGGCGGTAGTGGGGTTGGTAGTTTCTCTCTTTCGCTTAGGTTTTGGGAAAAAATTCCACCAATATTTGGACAATGCAGATCCGATGGCTGAGACTGCAATTCCTTTGGATCAATTATAGGTGACTTTAGAGGACTAACGTGCGAGAAACTGTTGTCTTTCATAAGGCTGTAGTAGTTTTGAACTTCTGTAATAATAAAATAAAAAAGCTTTGTTTGAGAGACGTCAGGAGGAGTGCTTGGAAATTATTTTATGTAAGGACAGAGTATGAGCTGAAAATATGTTGATGATTTATCACCTTACAAGTACAAGTTGGCTCTAAGTCACCATTTGAACTAGTTATTGTAGAAGTCAGGATTCAAATTTGACATAAGTAGATATAGTGTTTTTGTTTTTCAAAAGCTTTGGGTTCAAGAAAATTAAGATGTGGAATCACCAGGAAACCAGTGATTAGGAGTATGTAAAGTGGATCTTTCATGAACTTTGTGAAATAAGTTTATCTGGCCTTTCTTACTCTGTCGTCAACAAACAAAGACTTTTTGAATCCGCAATGATGAGAAATGATTCTTCCACAACATGATGTTAGTATTTCCACCCCTACCACTACCACTATAGTCCGTTTCAAATCAAAAGCGACAAACTCGCGCAGGTTTTCTCTTTTCCAGTCATTTTCCAGTCATCCTCTCTTGTGTACACACAAAACAGAGAAAAATCGACGATCGTCAACGCCTACTGATCAGATCCTTGAATGGGATTGGCCGATGTGTTGTGAAATTTATTGAAAAAGTAAGGAGTCTATGTTGCCAAATGCGAAAACTGAGTGTAGAGAAAATGCGAGAAGTATGGATTATTATTTTTTTCAGTGAACATGGTAATGACACGTTTTTTGAAACTGTTTAGTTCTCACTTATGGCGTTGAAAAGAAAACAGAATGTTTTACTGGTATGAGTTTGACTCGAAAATATGAATTTGAAACATTGAAAATATTAAAGCAACATGTTTCTTTTTATGTAAATGTGTACCTATATATTTATATATTGAACCCTCCCAGCAAAAATTTGAATCAGATTTGTAAGGCTAGCGAAAAAATAAGGGATGGAAAAAAGAGAACGCTTATTTTAAAACTATAAAGTCTTAAATAAGGCTTATTTAAAGGTATAAATAAGTTTTCCTTACTTAAGCCGTACAATAAGTCCTAACTATGGCTTATAATAAGGGACAAGAAAGGGTTGAGAATTAAGAGAATTGAGAATTGAGAGTTTTTGAGAACAGAGTTGTTTCTCTTTGAAATTGAACCTTATCTTTTTCCTTATTTTTAAATGTAAATAAGCGCTTCGTCATTTAAGAGAGTAGAATTGAAAGATATTCGCAATAACAAGTTTTTGCATGTCGCAAACAAAATTGTTTTTCTTTGAAATTATATTTTTTTTCCGATTTCATTGATCGCAGATCGTAGTTGAGTGACAACTTTTTAATCTGAGTGGTCGAATAAAAAATAGTTTAAATTCAAGTGAAAGTAAAGTTATACATATAATGGCTGCAACTGCAGGGTTTTCGAAACGGCACTATAAGCAGTTATTAAAGATGTCGAGTATCCCGACGGAAAAAAATAGAAAATTGGAGGCAGCTGACGTTCATTTCTATGGCATCATTGACACAAGGGACAGTGAAACTAATAATATTAATGAATGTAAAAGTGCTGTTTCTAATATTATGTCTAATAAGTTTAAAATAAAATAAATTTTGAAATAAAATAAACTGTTTTTATTCCGTTTCAATGATAAAAGGCCTATAATTGGGGGTACATAAGGAATCTAAAGGCATTTAATAAGCCTTATAATCAGGAATACATGAGGCATTTAAAGGCTATATATGCCTTATAGTAAGCAGCACATATGCCTTATAATAAGGTGTATATAAGGTACTGAAACCTTATTTTAAGCCTTATAATAAGGTGTAAATAAGGTAACTTCAGCTTATTTTAAGCCTTATAATAAGTAATAAAATAATGAATAAAAAATAAAGAGCGCATCCCTTAGCGCCAATGACACGCCCATGTAAAAATAAGGCATAAAATCAGGTATCTTGTATGTGGCGCAATATTCCTTTTGAACATCATTCATTATACGAAAAGGTTTAAATTGCATCATAAACAGGCTTATATAAGACTTAAATTTTTTGCTGGGCTTTTTAATTACACATACAATTATTGCAAGAAGTACTTAAATGTTGTCACAAAAAGGGGTGTGCACCAATAAAGTGGTTTGTTCTTCGGAGTTCGATTTTTTCCAAGCTAATCAGGTAGGTGTACGTGTAAGTAAAAATCTATAGGATAAAATCTGAAAGGAAATCGAGAAAGTTCAGCCGATTCGTACATGTGATTTTCCAGTCAATAAAAGAGCACAATTTTCGATGCTCTCTCTGCGCAACTTTCCTTGTCGCCTTTGATTTGAAACGGACTATACCCAGGTCTCATCGAAAGAAAAGAAACTATTGTTGTGGATATAACGAAAATTGATTCAATAGTTTCGTGGTCGCCCGTCGTGGCTTAGTGGTTAGTGCGATGGTCGTTGGACAGCTAAGCCAGCAACTCTTCGCAGGCATGACAATCTTGCAAGAATGTAATACATCATGAAAATGCTTCACAATCTGCGGTCGGAGTTGGCGGAGTCTCTTCCATTCCAAATAAAACAAGCACAACATAAATGGTAGGAGGGAACAAATTCAGAAATACCAACCATGTTCGCTCGGCACTGAGCATGATGTAGTTTCAAGTCCAGTATTGGTATGTTTGTGGACCGCTCGTCAGTTCGAACCTCTATAATTAGAAAACCTCTATAAATAGAAGTACTTTCTCAGTCCCATGAGAAAACCTCTGTTAATCGAAGAAAACCTATGCAATTTGTCCCTTTCGTTAATTCTTATTTACTTTTGTGCGCAATACCCTGAAAACCTCTTTAATTCGAACGTGATGGCTTTTTCACCTCTTTATATATATAATTCGAAGTCAAGTCTTAGAAAACCAATGCAATTTGTCACTTTCCTATCCCTATGCCCTACATAATTCGAAAACTTCTCTAATTCAAAGTTTTTCCTTGGTCCGATGAAATTCAAATTATCGAGAATTCGCTGTATATCGTTAATTATATCGCCGGAGGTTTGTAATTATCTGCCAATAGGTGCGGTGAAGTATTTATTGTTTTCGGCTGGGTCTTAAACTTGAAATCTAGCTCCACTAACGCACTACACAATTGAGATATCCCTTAAATGCGTGAGATTTTATAGCGTTTGTTGCAGAACCCTTTTAGAAAAATGGATATGATTAAATTAGTGAGGCATCAGACTACTTAAAATTTCATACACGATCTTGTTAGCAATACCTTATACATATGTGAAGGCCTTACAACTTGAAGCAGCATATTGGAGAAGACTCGCTAAAGAAATGTTTTCCAAAAACGTTCCTACGTATTTCTCGTAACACAGGGCAACCGCCAGGAAATGAAATACAGATTGAACATTTTACATATTTATACCTCTGTATGGCAGAGATAAGCGCTATTGAAGACTAAGGTTTAAAAGCTATAGTTAAACCGTGAGTAAAGTTTATGCTCCGTAGAATTTATTGCTTTTATTTTATTGTACACCTTGCGCTTTCTGAAATCGGTTAAATCTATAGGTAAATATAAAAATCTGGTGTCACGGTGTTTGTGGTCGAACTCCTCCGAAACGGCTCGACCGATTTTTATGAAATTTTTTATGTATATTTGGTAGGTATGAGAATAGGTCGTAAAGTTTATTTTATACCGCTAGGTGATTAGGGTGTCCCTATCTAAAAATTTATTTTCTATAACCCCAAATTTTCACTCTCGTACTCCCACCTTCCAATTTTTTAATCGCGATTTTAGTATTTTTGTATGAACAATATCCGCGACGTCCGCCTCATCGAACTTTCATCCACACATGCGCAAGTCAATCACGAGAGGCGTCGCGTCATTTTGATATTTCATTCTGCATTTGTTATGTATCACAACGCAGTGCGTGCAAAATTTTGTACGATTTATTTTTATTTATAAGAAATATATACGTGTTTTATGATTGGTAAAAGGTTAGTAAAATACTAAAAGAACAAATACATTATCGGTACACCGTTTTTCATCAGTAAGTACAACAACCGAATTTTTCGAATTGTGTAATTGTGCGGATACTTTTGGTGCCTTTGCTTGAGAATTACTTTATTCCGAAGTACCACGCTATTTCACATGGAATCAAACAAAAAAAAAATGGTTGCCCCGCAAGCAAGGCACACCAATTGATGCTTGCCCCGGCCTATTCAATTCAATGGGCCGACTATATACAGTCAATCCAAGGCAGATTGAGTGCTTTTATCTGCGACTGCTGTTAGTTAATATCACCAGCCCATTGTCATTTCAAGATATACGCAAGGCGAATGGAGAACAGTATCCAACATATAAAGATGCATGCCTTGCATTCGGCTTGCTCGAAGACGACAATCACTTGGACGATATGCTTGCTGAAGCAGCATTGGGCTGTATAGCACACAACACAAATTCGTCTACTATTCGCTAAAGTGTTGACTACTAGGGCTGTAAAAGTAACGACAAATTGAGTACTCGTACGTATTCGTTACTTTTTATCTGAATACTCGTTACTTTAATATCGTTACTAGTTACTTTCGTTCAGGGCCGGTCCGAGCTAAATGAGCGCCCTGTGCAAACCCTATTTTTAGCGCCCCATTCTTCAATTTTGTGGCTGGTTGGAACATTCTGTACCTGTGCTTGACAAGGCTTAAGAATTTTTGTTCGTTGCAAACAAAATACAGAATCTTTTGATTTCGAATAAATCAGGTAAGTTCTCGGAACTACCTTGCCATTTGCTAAAGTTCGTTGATAACTGGAAGTTGCAAATTTCCTGTTATAAGTTTTTGGAAAAGAATGATCCTGAACTTGAATTGGGCCCTTTTTTTATTTGTTCGCCTGATAAATTTCTCCAATTACTTGGATCTTCAAAAAACTCCTCCGAATTTACTAGAGCTCCTACCTGAAATGTACCTAAACTACTTTCTGCTTCCACTGTATCAACATAGCTATTTACATTAATTGTGTTTCCCAAAGAACTTTCCTCAACTGCATTTCAAAAAGGTATACAGTCTTTTTTCTTATTTTCTGTCCCCAAAAGCTTTTTTTGTCCACTGTTCGTTTTCAGAATAGGCACTTCCACAGTTCCACCTTTCACTTAACTTTCATAAAATATAAAATCGCGACTTTGAAAAGAAATAATTATTATTTTCAATTGAATCGCGTATTCCTTTATTAAACAACAGCTTAACATCGAAAAACAATCAAAATAATCTGAGTTAACTCAAAAACAATACGAATGCAAGAAGAATGCAACGTTAGCTATTTGTTGATTTTTCACTTCTTGCTTGTTTGTGTGTGTGAGAACGAGTGGAAACTTACCCATTCTCTTTTCAAACAAATATGTCAAATGAGTAAATCTCATACGTGCAGAAATAAAATTTGCACGTTTTCACTCTGATTCCATAGGAATTGAGGATTGAGTTTATTATTTTGAGATTTTTTCCTATGGAAAAATTTGGGTGTTTGTGCAAGAAATTATCCTGCACGGTCTTGGTGGGATTTTTTAATTTTGGATTTATTCGAACTACCCAGTTTCTTGTGTGTTAATGGTCTTTTGTGTGAACAGATGAAATGATGTAATTTGTATTATTAGAAAATAATTGCGTTCAGAAAGCGTATAGAAATGCATAGGTAGCTGATTGGACGAACTAAAAGTTAAAGAATGTCAGTATATTGATGAATTTTATTTCTTTATATTTAGGCTTCACCAATGCGCCCCAAAAAGCTTGGCGCCCTGTGCAATTGCACATCCTGCACATATGGTGGGTCTGGCCCTGCTTTCGTTACTTTCATCAAAAGTGCTATTTTTATGATAAAATTGATACTTCTGATTTTAGAACCTATAATAGGAACCTTGAATTCAACTGAATAAAGTATTTAGGTAGGCATGAATGATATCTACTTTTTTTTGTTAATTAAGTACATGTTATGAACATGTGAAATGATTTTTCATTCAAAAATCTACGTTTTCTGAAGTTCAAAGTAAAAGATAAGTGCAAATAAGGAAGCTTAATGTAAAAAGGACATCAAACTTAATAAGTCAATTTACACTCACAAAAATATAACAAAAACATATGAATATTTTGTGATTTGCATCTCGCACTCTAACACCCAACGAGTGGCAAAGTAGAAACAAACACTCATAATGCAATATGATCATATGAAAGATCACAAAATTCGTACAAAAATTAACCATACAACTAACCATAGTTTTTGTTAATTGAACATTTTTCATTATACCTTTTTAAAAAACACAATGCAATTACTCTACTAAATCAAAACAAACGTCCACAAAATATGCGCATTTTCAAGAGTAACGAATACCAAACCAATAGTAGCCGTGTTTTATTATTCCCGGATCTGGATCTGGATCTTCACAGGATAGTAAAACAACTTAGATCAGTTTGCGCCTTAACTATGGAGGGTTTCAGCCTTTGCTTAACAAAAATTGAAGTCAGCTGTCAATTGTCAGTTTTTTAACAGAGGAACAAAAGAGATGGTTACTACACCTCTCTTTTGTTCTAACGAGAGCTTTTGTCGTTAATAAATCAGTGCTTCCCAAATTTAGGATAGCAAATGCCATCTACTTGTTCGAACTAAAACTAATTTTTAGATCATGAAAATTGATCTTGATCAATAGCAGGATCCTGTGTTGTTGTTGTAATGCCTACAAATCAATGATCTATATAGATCATCGGCGATAATAAAATACGGCTAATGAAGCATTAATTGCTATCGAGAATCTTTGCGTTGTCATTGCCAATTTACCATTCAGTCATTTCGGTATGACTTTGCCAAATCGCAGTGCATCGTGAACAGCAGTAGTATACTGCAGAAACGGCAGCGATTATTCCTCGCATTGTCCCAAAACTGACTCATGAACAAAAAATCATTTACGACCGCATTATGCTGGCAGTTTCGGCGGGACAAGGTGGATTCTTTTTTTTTTGGATGCACCAGGTGGAACTGGCAAAACATTTCTCATTTCGCTAATTCTCGCCGAAATACGATCAAATAATGGCATCGCATTGGCCGTTACATCATCTGGCATTGCAGCAACTTTATTGGATGGAGGCAGAACAGCTCATTCAGCATTTAAGCTGCCACTGAATATTCAAAATAACCCAGGACAATGTGCAACATCAAAAAACAATCGTCCATGGCCACAGTGCTGAAACAATACAAAATTATCATCTGGGATGAGCGCACTATGGCACACAAACATTCTCTTGAGGCGTTGAACAGAACACTCAAAGATATAAAAAACAACGACAAACTATTCGGCGGCACTCTGTTACTCCCTTCAGGTGATTTCAGACAAACACTTCCCGTCATTCCACGTTCAACATACGCTGATGAGATCAACGCTTGCTTGAAATCATCGCCACTGTGGTGTAATGTTGAAAAAGTCCAGCTGACATGCGCGTCCAAATGCTACAAGATCCATCCGCTGACACATTCTCGAACCAATTGTTTGATATTGGCGATGGAAAAGTTGCTGTCTATGAAAATAATGGATGCATAAAATTGCCCACTAATTTCTGCACAATCGTTGATTCGCAAAATGCTCTCATCGAACGCATATTTCCCTATGTACGCACAGAATACATAAATCATGCGTGACTGGCAGAAAGAGCCATTTTGGCAGCAAAAAATGTGGACGTCGACGATTTAAACTTGAAGATACAGCTGTCGTTGCCAGGCAAATTGGTATCATACAAATCGATCGATACAGTTTGCGATGTCAACGAAGCTGTAAATTATCCAACAGAGTTTTTGCACTCACTGGATTTGCCAGGCATGTCACCACACCTTCTACGACTGAAATTTGGATCTCCAGTTATTTTACTTCGGAATTTTAACCCACCACGGCTGTGCAATGGCACGCGATTAGTCATTAAAAAATTGATGAAAAACATTATCGAAGCCACCACTTTGAATGGCAAATTCCGAGCCGAAAATGTTTTGTTGCCACGAATTCCAATGATTCCCACAAACGTGCCAATTGAATTCAAACGCGTTCAATTTCCTATTAGATTGGCATTCGCAATGACAATCAATAAGTCGCGGGGCCAAACGATGTCTGTTTGCGGCTTAAACTCGAGTTTTACCTGAACTCGAATTTAACCCAAATTCTGCAGTAATATACGTAAGATGTCACTTTTAAAATCGACAACTGCTACTTAAGTTGCGGCTCACCTGTATCTAAGTCAATTTTAAGGTGACAATCATAACAATTCAATATGAATGGTAAATGAACGAGATGTGTGAGTTCACAGTAAAGAAAATGTGAAATTGAGTCACAGTGCTGACGTTAAATTCGACTTTTGAAAATTTGATTTATTACTTACTAATTTACTACGCATCCTTAAAAGTAGCTCAGCTACAATTAACAAAATTCGACTTGAAAGGGACTTTAGGGATTTCTATTACTAAGGGCCATTGAATTGAGAAAATGAATGGTTGGTGTTTTTTTTTTGTTTTTATCGGCGGTCATCCTCTACAGCGCTCCATTCATCTTTCTGTCATAGATCTTATCCCCACACACTTACAATACATTCGTTATTTTTTATTTAACAACCAAAATGTTCACTAGAAATAATATATATGGCAGAACAACGTTTGCCGGGTCAGCTAGTAATATTATAAAAGTGAAACGTTGTCCGTTTGTTTGTTTGTTCCTCTGTAACACGAAAACTACGAAACCAATCAACTTTAAATTTTGCATACAGAGTGGCTGTACCTCGGGTCGCATTATAGTCTACTTTTGGTAGATGATGGTAGCATGACGAGTATTGCGGGTGAAATTTTGTAGGGGTGGAATGAAGCTGGCTATTTCGCTAGAGCACTTTTTGTGAAAGAATCGATAAAACAGTGAGTGACAGGAAACATTTCTTCGGTGTTCAAGCGAGTCTATTGACTTCGCAATGTTTCTGTCACCTATTAGTTTTTTCGCGCGTTTTTGAATTCGATCTAGAATGTAGGTAGGTACATATGTACAAATAAACAGTGGTAAGAGTCCCATTTGTTGTTTAAAAGACCACATCTTCACAATGAATTTATGACCAACTGTAAGGAAAACTACGCTAAACTATGAACTGGATGGTATCAATCAGAAGACAAAGATGTAATTTATAATAAGATAAGATGTAATAAAATAATACAATGTCAACTGTTTACAGAATCATTAAGCTTACGTTGGATGTAAACAAATTAGATAGACTCGTTTCTATATAGAGAAACATCAGTTTTATTTTTGGAACTATCACCGGAAACTATATGTAAGCAATCATGCCAGATGAATGAGAGTCATTCCAAATATGTCTGCAACTTCAAAAACGAGGAAGAAGGGGCAACCAATCTACACCTCCTAGGCACATTTTAAGCACTAGCTACCATAAAATAAAATATTCTAAGTAAATACTTTTTCGGAGATCTAAGTGACATATCAAAAATATAATATTTGAACGTTGTTTAGGCAAGCTCAGTTGATACCAAAGTTGAACAAGCAAACCACAAATGACGGGTGATAATAACAACTTAACAACTTTAGGAATCGATTGCATCAGTCACAGTCTCATTCTTTACTAGAAAGGGAGTGCTAACTAAACTACAGAACTATCATGTACCATCTACAAACTCTGCACCAGAGTACTAAAAAGACGCAGATCATCACGATGGGTAGAGACTTTTAAATAGCGATCGTGGTTCTCGGGCCAACAATTAAATCTCCAACATGGCACCATAACTGAACCGCGCTGGAAAAAAGAAGAAACTACATATTTGATAACTTTACGCAGTGAAAACTGTTTACGACAACTTGGTTGAAGTAGTACGTTTTGATGGAAAACTATCAGTGGACTCAGCAGCGCAAGCGGCCTTCAACAAAACGAAAGTTTTAGCACACTCTTCAAAATAATCCTTGATAAAATGTGCCGGATTTACAAGCAACGGAGAAGTAAGGAAAGAAAGAGTCATGTGAAGGATGAGCCCAGTACACGTACAAGCAACACTACTGCAGATGACATTGAATTGATATAAGACCCATCTCACCCAATGGTAGAAAAATTATTCTTTTAGAATGATATCTTTAATATTAAACTGGACCTAAAAGGTTGCCCCCGTCATTATTAATGAAGTGACACTATAGTTGGAAAGAGAGAAATCTGTATGAAGACAAGAATGCTGACATATACATATATAACGCAGTAACTGTTATACTCGTCACTTATGGAGCGGAATGCCTACCACTTTATGAAAAGATTATTAGCAATTTTCAAACATGAAGTGTCTCAGAAAAATGTTCGACAAGACTCGTAGATATAGAATCGAAAACAAGAGAATTCTTACAGGGCTTGAGCACACAAAGACAACGGAGGGCACATAAAAAGGAAGAACCCCAAGAGGCCAGCCGAGAAGCACAAATATAGGAAGACAGTATCGAGACGATAGGCCAGGGAGATCGTTAAAACATTATGAAAATTAAGAGACTACTCTAACGGTGGAAAAGATGGAAATTACAAGGCTCCTCTGATACCCAACGCCGTAAAAAGATTGACGATGGAAAAGGGATTTCGTGTGGGGTTAGCAGTTATAACAATAACATTGTATTTAATCCTGTTACCATTTTCACTGAACCAAAACATTGATTTCAAATAATTTCAGGTTGTAACTTAACACAATAGTTTTATACTAGTAGAATTCTTAAAACCACTTCTAACAAACTGAACTGTTTCGTCGGTACTGACTAGCTAGACTGCGAAAAATTCCCAAAGGGATTCAAATACAATGGATACACGAGTACGAAGGAACGCAAGTTCAAAGTAGGTTTTCCTGGAAACTATCCTTTGTATAGCGACAGACCGGAACATACACTTTCATTTAAAAAAAAAACTTTTAAACTTCCCGCTAAGTCCAAAGTTAAAAATTAAACAACGTTTAAGTTTCTTTTCCCGTTTCTAAATATTCATGAACTGAAACAGGGATACAACAATTATATTCCTGGAAACATATTAGACTTTTCTTTAGGTGATGAAGCATTCAATAACAAATTCGACGGCTTACCTGTTGGTAGCATTAACCGATTACAAGTTCGTAGTAAATGAAAAGTTGAAAAGGAGAACGGATCAACGATTCCATTAAATGGTCGATGCACTGTACTATTACACATTGTCAGAATTAGGGAGATCCGTATGATAATTATTATTATTAGTATTTTTTTTTTTAATTTGAGTTATCCGAAACACCGTGGACACATTTGTCACTGACGCAAGTTAGTTCCGTACTAAACTCGTCTGCATTAGAAATATTTATTTTATACTAGTATGCGTCAAACAAGGACACATTCGGGGGCGGAGAAGTTGGTAATTTCCTTCGATTGGTAATAATTACAGGTCTGCATGGCAGAGAGGTAGTTTTTCTGTGTGTCTAGGCTCTGATTCAACCAATCACGCAATGTTGACGGTAATTACTTCGAGGTACAACACTTTTCCATGCCGAATGACATTCATTTACCGTACACGGTTATAAGAATTTCATATAACTGTTATTGGACGTTATTTGCTGTTGTGTGCTGTGCTGTGTTGTTGGTTGGTTTGTTCTATGTCCTGTGTCAAGGGTTTAATGTGTATTTCGAAACGAAGTAGTAAAGTAGGGGTTGGGATACCCAACCATAAGGGTAGTTTCAGTATGGTTGATGTTTGGTCTTTGGTGGTTGAAAAGCAGACAGTTTGTATTGTGTAGAGTTAAAAGGATGGTCGATTTGACCTATAATCGTTGCCTAATAACAGGCTTGACCAATCACAGTTGCGAACTTTCATGAAGTGGTTGGGGAATGATGTATTCGTTTATATCGCCGCACAAAATAATTGCTTCGCTGAAATAATACGAAATTGCATGCAGTAGATATACTTTGGAAAGTATAATTTTACCAAGCAGTGTTTGGAAGCAGATAAAAATTACTCTAAAAAATATGCTAAACTGAGGGGTATTATGGTCACCGTCAAGACACAGCGCGGGTGTTGGAAATGTTAGAAAAGAGGAGGTCTCGATACGCATTGATTTTTAATGCTTATAAATTGTTATTAGGAGGAAAGGTTGAATATGATAACGCATTTCACATTCGTGTTACACGACGCAGGATATAGTACTGTTTCAAGATTTAGACTTAGACATAGTGGATGCCGTATAGTTTGAAGAACACTTGACCAAAAATTAGGAATTTACCGGGTATCCGAATAGTGTGTATGTGTATATATGTACGTGCATCCAAGACTGTCTACCAACTTTTACTGTCACCGCCACTGGAGATAGGGTTCCAATCATATTTAGTGAGAACTTAATAAAGGAAACTACCGCATACTCAGAGTTCAGGCCGGTTGTCTCTTAAGTCTAAGTCGTAATAACCACGACATGGTAATTAAGGTTGTATTTCATGAGATGAACAAACATTTACTCCGGGAATTTCCAAATAGTTGAATTTGTGTTAGGTCCCTATATAAAAGGATCCACTCAGCAACCTGGTTCTCTTCAGATGGTTGAACTGACAACCAAATCGACCACGTTCTACGGATGCTCGATGTGTATCAATGTGCATAATTTAAGGGGCAAACAACGACTTGATTGTAGCTGTCGAACATAAAAAAGAGAAAAATATTTTGTCGGATATTCATTTCTATTTAAGAGGCTGCTGAATGGAGGAAGAGATAAAATCGTCAACTCTGAATGTAGTTCGAAAAAGGAAATCACGTCAACTTCATTGGGTTGGACATATCAATCTAATCAACAACAACGCTTCATCAAATTAACGGTGGACCTGTTTGATCTGAAAACTATACTGTCAGTCATTAAGTTCAAATTAGTTAACCTCTGAGGTATCAGAAGTAAACAAGGTGGCCAGTACATATGAATATCCGGGGACACAAAAAACCGAAAGAGAGAGCGACCAAAAAGATCTAAGAAATGCACTCCTCCTACGCCATCTCATTTGTTAAGACTACAATCTATGCACTGTACAAGAACATAAAATATTATGAAAGCCAACAGAACGGGACATAATGCAGTTTGCATCCTTTCAGGTTATTCAAACTACCCCGTAGCAAACAAATACTGCAGAAAAAACAGAGACAAAAAAAAAGAGAACATATTCGCCACCTGCTTTGTGTAACTGTCCTGATTAAGTACGTAGGTACTTCCTCTTGATAGGAACTTCGTCTCAGAACTCAAGGACTTGCAAAATGGTGATCTTTGGAACAGTGGCGATTCTTGGTGCTTAGTTTTGGGTTGGCTCCAGGATCTTAATAAGTTTTTCTCAAAAAAAAAAAAAAAAAAAACGACGAACACACAAAACAATAATTTTAAGGTTTTATTAATAAGAAATATAAGCTAGGCAATATTTATTTAATCGCTATTTATATATAAAGTCAATTCGTCGTTCGACGGATAAAAAATGTTCGATGACCTGATCGTACAACTACAAGTCTTCGCTCTTCCTTAAATCCGCCATGTACTCCTTTTCTATTGATATGAGAGCCAAATTGCTGGCAACATTTGTTTCGGGAACATTTTCCTATACTCAATCAATTTTCACAAATTATGCCCAGCGCTGTCGAAAGTGATACTATAGTATCTTTTGGATACTATTTCAGAGCTAGTGATACTGGGATACCCAAAACTCGAATATGATACCCTGTTTTAATTTATTCATTTCCATTACAGGTACCTAAGTACTTTATCGGATTTTAATGTAAAAAAAGGATGAAATAAAATTAAAGTTTTTATCGAAAATCAGTTGAGTTATGCTAGGATGACACGATTGAAGAAAAAGCGTAGATCTAGTCTCAATTAGTTTTACGCCCGATTGATGTAGTTTTGACAAAAGCGTAAATAAATGTTTCCCCCGATTTACACCATTGACTTAAAAGCGTCAATTTTGTCAACGTCAATCAAAATATCGATGGACGCAATTTAAAAAACGTGTAAACCGTCAACCGTACAATTGGACCGTTTACACGATTGACTTTTTTTTTATGTTAATCGAATTGACCATTGGTTGACGCTTGCTGTCATTAGTGCAAAATGAATTTACCAACATAAATATTGACAGAAGAAAATATTCTCAGCTGGTGAATAAAATGATTTCTTTGATTAGAATCGTATAAAAAAATCGATGTCGAAAATTGAAAAAAAAAGAGCAGCAGAAAATTCTCGCGCTGTACAACGAGCCGGAATGTTTGAATGGCTAAAAAAGCGGCCAATATGTGGAGCACACAACAGTTTGTTGAAGGAATTCCGTGTTATCGAGAATCAGAAAAATTTGTATAAAAACTTACTGCAGACTAATGAAACTACTTTGAATTGTTGCATATGGAGACACCGGTAATTCAAAAACAAGACACAAATATGCGAAAGTCAATTGAGATGTGTCGATTTCGCTGCAAAATTGATCCAATACTGACGTCTGTGGTTGACGCTCAAATCGTCAACCACTGGTTGACGGAATTGAGCTGTGGGTTGACGTTAGTGTTTCAATTGATACGTTTGCACGATTGATGTTATCGCTTAAATTTTGGTTGAAATTGGCATAGATTGAGGTAAAAAATCTTTGCCTATTCACGATTGATGACAATTGAACTTCAAAAAGCGTAAATATTGACGCAAATCGTCAATTGTGTAATCCTTGCTTTATGATTATTTCTAAGAACCTACAATTTAAAAACAGCGTACGTTTTTAATGAGTAAACTGAAGGAAAATGACATCTTAAACGCGACAAATGACTAAATTTTTTACAGTTTGTGCGTATTAAAAACGTAGGACACTCTAAAATATGCCTCATATTAACGTGGATACTCTTTGTTTCTAAAAGATACACAAGAAGTTATATTTGTGATACTCTTGAGAATCGGACAACGACAGCACTGATTATGCCGCTTAAATCAAAACAAAAAATTTGCGGCGACGATCGTCTACTCATATCGTAGTAGCCAAAGCCACTTGGTGTGTTTCATATGCTTCCAAACCGTGGATGTGTGTGTGTGGATATGTACCTATCATCCCTCATGCATATCTACAAAAAGTGTCATCGTTGGCGATTTTCGTAGCGCCAACTTCTCATTGAAACATCTTCTACCAAAACTATCAACGCGGGGTAGCGGGCGGCAGGGAGGGTAGCTAAGTTTGTATGGAATCGGTTGGCGACTACAATTAGAGCCAAACCAGAGTATTAGCGAAATCTCTCGCATGCGAGTTTTGTATTGCACGCGCGAAATGTTTGAATTCAAATTGGTTCGTGCAGTGTATGTGTATTCTGTGCAGAATTTGATTGTATTATGTAATGTTAATGTTACTAAAATGACTTAATGCTGAAACATGTTAAAACTTAAACAATCGTTGGTT
Source organism: Criorhina ranunculi (assembly GCA_951813785.1). NCBI lineage: Eukaryota > Metazoa > Arthropoda > Insecta > Diptera > Syrphidae > Criorhina > Criorhina ranunculi. Next base: position 20,295,785 of record OX638383.1, read on the forward strand.
TGGCGGCGCCAAAGTCGCCAACTGAGAGAAATCGCCACTGCTTTGGAATCTCCTGGAGTTAGGTTAGGTTAGGTACGTGGGCCTGCGTCGTTCACCGGTTTGCCAGATAGTTCCTCGAGATCCCAGAAGAAGTGGGATCCGAGGAATTTGTGTCTTAGGTAGTAAAGGCCGGGACAGTGACAGAATAAGTGGGTTGTGTCCTTATGCACTTCCTCATCGCACCAATCTCTACACAGGTTTTCTTTCGAAAAAAGGAACTTTTTCATGTGGTACCGCAGATAACACTCTGTAATCCGTAATCGCACTAATGAGGATGGAGAGGGATTTTCTATCCTTTTGTATAAGTCCGTCGGTCTAAGCTTTATCAAGTACAGGCCATAACTTCCTCGTGATGACACAAGTGTCTAATGAGAACCATCTGTTGTTTTCCGCTCTTATATCTTTGTTCCTTGCTTCGAGCTTCGATGAGCAAGGCGGGATATTCACCGAGGGATCGGCTTGTTTCAGACTTAATACCGAACCTCTTCTAGCCAATTCGTCAATTCGCCAATATACTCTCTTGCCCAGCAGAGCATAACCTTATGCTGTGTTCCAAGAACCCTGAGCTCTTCTCGACAGCACTTCACAAGCTTTGGTTGTGAAGTGCAGAAATTACTTTTATTGCTGTCTGGCTGTCAATGAAAAATGCAATATCATTGCGCGGCATTGCCTTCATCGCTGTCTCACAGGCGGCTGTTGTCACTGCTAAGACCTCCGCTTGGGAAAACTGCTGTAGTTCGGAAGGCGGACAGATTTGCTTATTCCCAGCGGCTTGGAGAAGATTCCTGCATCTACGCCAATGTTCAATTTAGATCCGTCATTGTAGGCTACATTGGCTACTCCATTCTTCCCTGCTTGGAAAGGCGCTTAAAAATGGTCTTCCGAAGTCTAGGTATGGCGTTGTATAATCAGTGGTTGGAACATTACCTAGATATTTCTGAAGGATCATATCACGACTCGAGTCCTGCTGCGGGTTTTGTTCTCATTGCACTGGCAGTGCACTCTAGTTTTGTACCTCCATAACCTCCATTAGGATGGTGGTTTTGTTGGAGGCTTGCTCCTAAATGAGAATGATGTAGATCAGTATAGGTCTTACTTAAGCCGTGTACATCCACAAAATGATTTTGAGATTTGGTTCGCAGGTTTTACCAAATACTCTGCTGCACGAGTAGAAATCTATCATGGCTTTTTTAGTTCTTTCGTTAATGTTCTGTCTCCAATTGAGTTTCTTAACAAGCACGAACCTTAGATATAGTCCGTTTCAAATCAAAAGCGACAAACTTGCGCAGGTTTTCTCTTTTCCAGTCATTTTTCCAGTCATCCTCTCTTGTGTACACACAAAACAGAGAAAAATCGACGATCGTCAACGCCTACTGATCAGATCCTTAAATGGGATTGGCCGATGTGTTGTGAAATTTATTGAAAAAGTAAGGAGTCTATGTTGCCAAATGCGAAAACTGAGTGTAGAGAAAATGCATGAAGTATGGATTATTATTTTTTTCAGTGAACATGGTAATGACACGTTTTTTGAAACTGTTTACTTCTCACTTATGGCGTTGAAAAGAAGAAAGAATGTTTTGCTGATATGAGTTTGACTCGAAAATATGAATTTGAAACTTTGAAAAAATTAATTCTTTTTGTGTAAATCTGTACCTATACATTTATTTATTGAACCCTCTTTTATTACTCATACAATTATTGCAAGAAGTAGTTTAATGTTGTCACAAAAAGGGGTGTGCACCAATAAAGTGGTTTGTTCATCGGAGTTCGATTTTTTTCGTGTAAACAAAAATTGAGAGAATAAAATCTGAAAGGAAATCGAGAAAGTTCAGCCGATTCGTACATGTCATTTTCCAGTCAATAAAAGAGAGCACAATTTTCGATGCTCTCTCTGTGCAACTTTCCTTGTCGCTTTTGATTTGAAATGGACTATATCTGGCACTGCCCGAGATCCTGAGGGGAATACCCCCAGCAGAAGGTGTTACAATTTTTGGTATTTTCCTTTTATTTGTAAAGATTACCAGATCGGTTTTCTGGAGGTTGACCGATAGTCCACATTTTCTGGTCCAGGTGTCTGGAGTCTTTGGTGCTCCTGCAATTTGCTCGCTAAGGGGTCGGGAGGTATTTGCTTGTTGCGAGCAGCACTATGTCATCCACATAAACTGTAACTTTGAATCCATTATTCTTGAGTTTTGGGACCCTCTCCTGGGGTTTATATCTTTTCGTTTAAGGCTCAAACGGTAGTTGCAATGTTGCCATATTTGAACCGCATTTCGGTCTAAATAAAGGAATTTGCCCCAGGGTACCAATCACATGTGCAGTGGGTCAATAACTGTGTAAAGAAGATTCACTTTTTTTGGTCACGGGGAGAATGAAAGCTATTTTCCCAATATTTACGCAATGGTTTAGCCAGAGTTGAGAACTATCCGTGGGATGCCATCTACACAAATGATTTGGGAATGTTGAAATTTGTTAGTCCCCCTGCAACAGTAGAAATATGAAAGTGAACAAGTTCTATGGAGTATTTGTCGCTCTGAAATGCTGGAGGGGGCAAGGTGAAATCTCGAAGCGTAGAGCTAGCTGGAAAGTGTGAAGCAAGAAAATTGGCTTTATGCGAATGGTTACAACTGGAAAGTACATATTTGTAAATGAAAATTCTTGACATTTTTGGTGAAAGACCAAGGTCAGTTTTCGGTACATGCGTTGGTTCTATATCTCTAGAAGCTATCCACTTATTACTTGCTATACACATATAGCATGCTGGCACAATAGCTTACGGAGACCGCTATAGTTAGCCATCAACAGACAAATCTGACATCAACAGCTTACTATGGCTGGCCATAAATCCAGCGCAGAAAAACAAATCTGGGCAGTCTGCCACCTGAAGGATTTCGAAGAAGCTTTTTAATGGGCAACATATTAAAAGAGCGATAGGGATAGGGAAACCAGAAAATTCAAATCCAGTCGATGTAGAGGTCCCCAATCTCGGTTTGAATGCAATGGGCTCTACAATCGAGAAATTGATCAGATTCGATGACCTGCCATAAGAGGAAATATGTAAATATGAAAGTAATAGAATAGGGAGCTTTGGGTACATAGAAACATGCTCAATGTTCCTTCCGAGATTTTTTCTAATAAAGTGTGTCAACGTGGCATGTACCAGTTTCTAACATGTACATATACCTATTGTCCTGGACATATCGTGCAATTTAACCGAAACTTATGTAAAGGTTTGAAACACCAAAGTAGATCAAACTTCTCGAGCAGTCATGAATGCGAAGAGTGCTAATCTAATGAATTGGTAGCGTATGAATAGTCGAAAAGAGTGGAATGTTGCAGAAAATTAATTCGTTTCTTATTTTTTACGTCTTTTGTGATCATAAATTCAGAAAATGGTTATTGCCTTCTGCACCAACTGATTTCATAATAAAATTTGTTCTGTGAACTTTCTAAACATCCACCATCGTATGATAAATAACAAGTCCAAATATTTACCGAAAACTTTACACATTGTTTCGCTGTAATATATCACTTGTTCTTGAACGGACCCCAGAGGGTGGTGTCATTATCACACCGAGCAAATATTTGACCATTCATTTATTTACTAATGTCCACTTGACATTCACATTCATGCCCCCATCCCAGATCATTAGTGAGTGCTTAGGCACTAACAAAAGTAGAGTTATAAGCGAAAGTCCCGCCAGCCTGTCAAATTATCTCCTCGACCTAAAAAAATGAAACACTATTCTACCAGTATACCATTTACTATACCCTAATGCTATTATAGAATATTAAATCACATATCCTAATTAAGGACCAACAAAAGAAAAAAGGGAACAAGCCGTGCAACAATTTAACCAGACCCAACCAGGTGTGGAAAGGGTCAAACTTATGTGCTTCCCAGTTCAGCTCAGCGAATACAGATACACGCGAGCGAGTGTATGTCATGTCGCTCATAGGTCATGCAATTATCGATAATAACTGTCCATTTGGAGGACACTCTGGCGAGGGGACATATTGGTGTTAAAAAATCTAATTTTCAATTTCTCCTTAACCCGCACAGTATCGGACACTCTACAAAGTTTATCACTATCATCGGCCACATCATCAGCAACGTAATTAGTTGCGGCTCTACGATTGTGCACACATGCTTGCTGTTGATGTTTTGTTTTGGTGGTGATTCTTCCTTTTTACTGCATGTGTCCCATCGGGACGCTTTAACCCCGTGTAGTAGTTACAATTACAATTATCGAAGAATATGACCGAACAACATATGATCGGATTCCCAGTCAATGTTTGGAATTTCAATAGCAATTGTCAAGTGTACCTAGTTACTAGTCGTTGTCAAGCAAGGACATCCGATTAAATCAGAACGAACTTAGTGGAAAGGGTTTAGTCCGCATTTATTATGCGTTTGCAATATTCTAAAATTTAAATTATGCAGCTGTTTGAATTCTTCTTAGGTTATAATTTGGAAATTAGAATCAAGGCTTTAGATTCTCATAAACTGTTTGCAGGCACTGCACTAGTTCAAATGGTATGATTGCTGAGAACGTCTTCAATGAAATCGGCATAGATTTACAAAAACTTCGTGACATAGGCCAGTCTCATGCCAGTTTTTCCACAAAGTGTGTTTTCAACCACAAAACGAAAATTGTTCAATTTAATAAGTACAATTAGCGCTTATAAAGCTTGAAACCTTTAACCACATTTTTCCATAACACACATCAAAACCAATAATGTTTTGTTAACATAATTATTTGAAAGGGTGATTTTTTTTTATATTGCCGTGACATAGGTGATAGGTAGAAGTGGTTGAAACTGGTGAACCTGCCAGAGACACAAGTAGCACGGATGCACAATACACATTTTTTCGACTAGCTCAGTTTGATTTGATTTGAAGTGATAGCAGGGCCTAGGTAAACAAAATCTATAACTTAGTATATACTTATGATGGCCTTACAGTTTAAGTTGGCCTTGGGGCTCAACCAACAAGCGCCTCCAGCCAGCTCCAGCCAGCAATCGGAGAAGCTCTAGGCTGGAGCACTGGAGCATCCGCACTACATATCTCAGAAATCAAAATGAACAGCAATTAGTAAAAGGTTTTTAAAGTTAAAAAATGCTGTTATATTTCCCCTGAAATCGGGAAAAAGGTGGTGCATATCGGTTGGATATTCTTGGGTTTTAGACCTTACCTATGAGAGGCATTCGAAAAGAGGAGTTCGGGTAGGGTTAGGTTAGGTTGGGTTAGGTTGGGCGGCTGCCCCCACTAAGCAGGGGCCCACTTGGGCTAGAACAAGGCCCATTGTGATACTCATAGACCTCATGTGTGTAATTTCCTGTAAGAGAAGAGGAAGTATAAGTTTGGGCAACCGTACCGGTGTAAACCCTATATTGTGCCACACTGAGTGCAGAACCAATTACTCCCGCATATAAAACTCTTAATTTTTAAGATGTCGAGCCTGGCTAGGTCATTGAGGTCATTGAAGACCTCGGGTAGGGTTAAGTTTATGATAGTTTTAAGATAGTTTAGGCCTAGTTTAGGTATAGCTTTAAGAGATAGTATAGTTTTAATTTAGTTCAGGCTAGTTAGCTTAGTGTCGTGAAACTATTTTTCTGTCTTTCCTCTGGATATTGACATAGGTCCTTCTTTCTTTCTTCTTGGTGCGCGATTTTGTGTGGTGAGTGGGTAGAACGGAGTTAAGCCGTGCGACCGCTTGCGTACCGCCGCCGTCTTCCTCACTTACACCGAAGTTGCCTCCGTGACTCTACTCTGGCTCACAACAAGATCTTACATTTTATTGGTAGTCGATTTCCCTGGTCTAAGGCCACACTGATGTAGAGTAAATACATTTTTAGCAAAATGTATGAGCGATGTTGAGAAGACACATGCCTCTATAGTCGGCATAGTTTAGAGTTTAGAGGGTATTTATTCTTGACGAAAGGGTAAATAATGCTGAGTTCCATTTACCGGGCACTGCTTCGACCATACTTTACAGACTGCACCAACTACGACTCTACTACTATGATTCCTTGTTCGTCTTCGCAGGCTTTGGTTCGGATTTTGTGGCCTTGACATGTTCCCTTTATCCTTTGGGAAACCCTCTTTCCTGCAGAACCATCTAATTATTTACTTGATAATGTACTTCTCATGCTCTTTCTGTTTTCCGTTGTGTTCTTGTCTTTTCTTGTTTACTCGTAAAGCTCTTGAACAGCTCTGGTAATTCAATGAGGCATATATGCTTGCCGACATTCTTCGATTTCGTTATAGTGGCCGAGTGAAGCCCAGTACATCAAAGTTGGCATTTCTAATGGCTTTTTGGCAGGGCTGCTAGTTGTAAAAACTAATAGAATGTACCGGGTTCGACTTTAGTAAAAGGAAGGCCAAGACTACGAGAAATCGTTATTACTTTATTCATTGAAATTCAGGAAGCGACTAACTAACAATGTGTTTTATGAAGTTAGTTGTAAAGTATAAAGTGGTAAAGGAAAGTAAGTTAAAAGGATAAAGAAAGATAATGTGGTAAGAGTAAGAAAGAGAGAGTTATATTCGCTTAATTTTCAACATCCTCCGCCCGCCGAAATAGGGAGAGCTCCAGTGGGTACAAGAGTTGCACGGGTCTTCGAGTCTTGAATCCATCAGCGAAGCGTACTTCGCAAGCTCGCACATTGCCATCACGACCAGTAAAAACGTTCTCTATTGTAGCCTATTTCCAGGAAATTCGTGGCTTCCCAGAGTCAAAGACCAGAACGACATCATTGGGCTTTAGCCGAATTGAAGAATGTCCTTTGCTGTGATGATGAGAACGTAGAAGCTGCATATATTCAGTACGCCATCGTGTCCATAGCCGACTAGTGTGTTTCATCCTCTGCGTCCAAAGTTGTTGAATGTCAGTCGATGAAGTACTATCCTTTTGCAGATTAGCAACACCACCAATCCCAAACAAAAAATGAGCAGGTGTGAGCGGGGCGACGTCTAAGGGGTCGCTACTCACATACGTAAGAGGGCGGGCGTTCACAATGCCCTCTGCTTCGACGATCAATGTTCGTAGTTACTCGAACGTGAGCCTCGCCTTTCCAATGACGACTTTCAGGACATTTTTTATTGTACGAATGAGCCGCTCCCAAAAGCCGCCACACCATGGGGCTCGTTCCACAATAAATTTCCACCGTATACGCCTGTTTTATAAAAACCCTTGGATTGGCTCCCCTTCAAACACAGGATTAGGGCCATCCAACTCCAGAGCAGTCCTGCGGAATGTACGAGCATTATCAGAAAAAATCGTGGATGGATTACCTCGTCTAGCTATAAAACGCCTCAATCCCATGATGCAGCTGTCGGTGGATAAGGTCGTCACCAGCTCCAGATGTACAGCTCTAATAGCAGAACATGCAAAAACCATAAGATAGCTCTTTACCATCTGATTTGTAGAAATCTCGAAGTAGATAAGTGGGCCAGCGAAGTCGACTCCAATACAGTCGAATGGCCTCGCTAATGTGAGTCGTTCTATTGGAAGAGGCCCAAACGGTTGTGAAACTGGCTTGCCCCACAGCTTCTTGCAGACGATACACCGCTTCAGTCTTCTTTTGACAACCTGACGCCCTTTAGAGATCCAAAAACGCTCCCGAAGCTGAGACAGAAGGACGTTGATACCTCCATGTAACGTCTTTCGGTGATATTCATCGACTATTAGATCCACCAGGTGTGAATTTGAAGGTAATATCATGGGGTGTTTGAATTCAAATGAGTCCTCGATAGATTGAAATCGGCCGCCCAACCACACAAAACCATCATCGTCCAGGAATGGACGCAACTGGAATATGTTCGACGTTTTGGATACACACATCCTTTTCTGCAAAACATAAAGCTCGTTAGTAAATGAAGTTAACTGTATATACCTGAGCCAGTACGCTTCAGCGTGATTAAGTTCGATAGCAGAAGGTTGGGTAAATTCCAGTTCTTGCTGTTTTTTTACACAGGTTTATGAAGCGTAAAATGAAGGCAGTCACTCGCAACAACCGGTTCCAGGAACTGAAGTTCTCGTAAGATAAGAGAGGCGCAGGCGGTGCGTTAAAGGAAACCGTTGCCTGCAGAAGCAATGCCACTTGTGGAGCATTGTCCGCGATGATGTGGATTTCTTCTTCCTTATAGGTTTTGTCATCTTTGAGCCATGCTGGCCCCTGAATCCATACTGAAGAAACTCGCAAGCTCTGAGCTGTAATTCCTCTAGTAAGAAGATCGGCTGGATTTTCCTTACCTCTGCAATGTCTCCAGTCTGACACGGAGGTAAGTCGACGTATTTCTGCCACACGACTCTGCACATATGGTTTCCACCTATTAGTATCTCCTTGTATCCATCCAAGCGCAATTTTCGAATCGGTCCACATGTGGAATTTATCAACATGAACCTTAAGCGACTTCTTCAGATAACCGCGCCGCTATCAAGGCTGCGGTTTGTTCCAACTTTGGGAGAGTCAATTCTTTGGTCCCATCCGCCTTGAGTGGGGACACCCTGCTCTTCGCACATAACAAATTAATAATAGTCTCACCTGCGCTATTAATTCCTTTCAGGAAAGCCACTGCCCCATATGCTTTCACGCGAAAATGTGCAGGTGTATGGTGCGTGGACAAGGAAATGACAATGCAGCACGAGGAAGAGCGAAGTCCTTTAAATGCAGCAAACTTTTCACACAATCCTCCCAATCCCGCAAAAGCTCCGACGTAAGAGTCTCATCCCAAAGCAATTTTGGTCTCCAAATACATTGAAAAATAATCTTGAGTCTAATTACTACCGGTCCAAGCATTCCAAGAGGGTCGAAGATTCTAGCGATCGCTTGAAGAACATTGCGTTTCGTTGCTTTTACCAAATTGGAAGTGAGCAGGGCTTCAACGGACTCTAGTGGCACACCAATTTCGTCGCTATGCACAAACCATGCCAAACCCAAGACCTTTTGTACGCGTGGGGACTCACCTGTGCAAAGAGCTTTCCGAATCTGAACACTATTCGAATTCCATTTTCTGAGATTCATGCAGGCGTTCTTCAGAATTAGCACGGCTTCTTCACCTATTCTCCTTCCTTCGTCCTCTGTATCGACACTCGCAGCAAAGTCGTCCACATAAAAGCTTTTCTCAAGTACTTGACACGTGGAGGGGAACTTCTCAGCACTTCGCGCAAGGTAGCAGTCAACAAGAAAGGGCTACAATTAACACCGAATGTAACCCTTGTCATCCGGAATACCGCAGGATTTGGATTGTCGTTGTTGCTGTCTGAATTTTGTGGGACGTACCAGAGGAATCTGTGGCTGTCACGATCGTTCTCATGTAGCTGTATCTGCAGGAAAGCCTTCTCAACGTCTGCTACCATCGCAAAACGTCCCAGTCAGAAGTTCAGCAACTCCTTAAAGATATCAGGCAACAGATTAGCACTCACCTGTAGAAGGTCATTCAGCGAAGGAGCATCCTCCGTACGGGCTGAAGCGTCAAACACAATCCGCATCTTTGTTGTTGTACTGTCAGCTTTGTACACTGGGCGGTGGGGAAGATAAAACACTTTTTTCAACTCACCCTCGTTGTGTAGAGAAATCGGTTCGGCTATGCCATCAGAAACCAGCTGTTTAATAGCATCATCATATTCTTTGAGTTGATCTGGATATCTTGATAGGCGAGTCGTCAAAGAGTTCAACCGTTTTAATGCGTGGCCTTTGTTGTTTTTTTTATCGTAACGTCTGGATTCTTCCAGGGCAGAGATGCCTCATAGCGCTGACCATTCTTGCAGATACATTTGGTGATCAAATCATCCGCCAGCTGTTCGTTTTCTGCTTCTTCACTTCGAATGCCAATTGTTGCAAGCGACCAGAATGAAGTGATATCGTTGTTGTCCAGAACTGGAAGATGCAGGGCAGCGCTATGTAGGAAAGCATGAGTTCTCGTTCAAAATAGTGTTCTTACCAGACGAATGTATTCCTTGCAGCGTCCACCCGAAGATTGTTTCTACTGCTCCCAAGCTAGGCGAAATCCGCCGCTGTTTACCCGTCACTACGGACCAGTAGAAGTCGGATCCGATGAGGGCGCTTAACCCAATTTCTGCCTCGACATCCGCATGGCAGGAGTCTGCTAACTGAAGCCCTCGAATGGAGGAGCATGCGGTCTCAGGTGATTTCAATATGTCGATGCAAATCTCCGGGACAACCACTGCTTCTAAGGCCACGCTTTTATTGTTGTATTGACTTTTTATCGGAATTTTCACCTTTTGAAATCTTCTACACGGAGATTGTTCTTTCGATCCAAAGGGGAGCAACGAAAAGTCCACTTCACCAATGGGCAGGAGATTGAGTCTTTCTACCAGATCTCCACGTACGTAGGAATATTGACTGCCGCCGTCGATGATCAAACGAATGAGTAAATGTTTATTATTGCTCGGAGCTGCGGCAATGCCCCGAGCTGTCTTTAAAAAGACATTTGAATAGTTAAACGACGTATTGTAGGCGCACATGGTCGCGGTGCTTGACGGAACAGAATCCTCCTCTATGGCTGTCGGCCTTGATGCAGAATTAAATGCACACAAATTTAACGCTTTAGAAGTACTGGAATTCCCACCTGTTGTTGTTGATGCAGACGAAACTCTTGAGTTGATATATGAGGGGTCACACAATGATGTAAAATGTTTACCCTTGCACTTCATGCAGGAGAGGAACTTCGCACGGCGACACTTTCTGGAAGAATGCCCTCGTTTGGCACATCGAAAACAGCGACCGGATTTTCGCAATATCTCCCTCTTTTCTGAAATTGTCAGCTTGCTGTCACACTCTTTTGTAGCATGTATTTCAGATCCACAAAATACACACGCATTTTTGTCACTCAACGTCACTAAGCTGATCGCGGTGGTAGGAGTAGAAGCATGATGTTTAACGTTGGGAATCGTTGAGACAACACGACTCTTTTTCAGGGATTCTACTTCTCGTTTCTGAAATCGCATAATACCTTGTACTTGTTTATCTCCAAATTGCGATAGGGTGGAAGTACTTTCTTCGGTCGTCTCGCTTGTTGCCACAACATCTCCATCTCTTTCCGTTGAACGAAAATAATCGACACGCAGTTCAATTGGCAGGCATCGAATTAATATGGATTTGAGCCAGACCTGTAAAGTAATTAAGTATTTTGGGACTTAAGTACTACTTAAATACCTTGTACTTATTTGTTTATAAGTACAAGTACAATTCCTTGGTACTTGTACTTAAGCAGTTTCAAGTACCAGTACCGGGACTTGTACTTGTACTTGTAATTCTTTTTAAATACCTCGATTCCTTTTAAGTACTTCAATTCCTTTCAAGTACTTCAATTCCTTACAAGTACTTCAATTCCTTTTAAGCACTTCAATTCCTTTTAAGTACTTTCAAGACCTTTCAATTACTTTTTCTGAATATTTGCATTCAACTTTATAACATAGAATTCTACGTACTTAAAAGGAATTGAGGTACTTAAAAGGAATTGAAAGGAATTAAAGTACTTAAAAGAAATTGAAGTTCTTCAAAGGAATTGAAGTACTTGAAAGGAATTGAAGTACTTAAAAGGAATTGAAATGAATTACAAGTACAAGTACAAGTCCCGGTACTGGTACTTGAAACTCTTTAAGTACAAGTACCAAGGAATTGTACTTGTACTTAAAAATAAATAAGTACAAAGGAATTGTACTTGTGCTTGAATTTTACAGGTCTGATTTGAGCATGACGTAATATTGATGAGTGGGTATTTGAAGTGCGGTGAGAGTGCGACAGCAAGCGGTAATAGAATTGTACAGTGTACGCAGGCCTATGACATCTGTTCGTGATTGTATAGGGCGAAGTGAAATTAAATGTTGCATGTTTTTGTCAACTAAGCGCTCGACGTCACCAAACTGATCCTGCAAGAGGGAGACAGCCGCTTCGTAACATGCTCCGGAAGCGGTAAAACCACCAATTATCTTCTTTGCGTTGCCGACTAGAATTGACTCCAAGTAACTGAACTTGTCGGACGATGACAAGCCGTTATTGTCATGAACTGCTGTTTTGAATTGTTCCCAGAAGGGCAACCATTCTTGAAAATTGCCGTCAAATTTTTTTAGCTGTAGTTTCGGCAATTTAAGGGAACAATTATTATGTATGACCGATGTGTTTAAAGACAGTTTATCCGAGTTCACTGCGGCTGGAGTCTGCTTTAGGTGAAGTCTCTGAAGGCGCGAATTCAAACGGGCTTACGTACCAATTGCCGTGTCTTGGTAGTCGGCAATCTTTTCCAGCTCTTTGTCTAGTTCATCTGCCCGGAGCAGGTTTCCGTTCTGCACCTGCTGATTCATTGTATTTAGGCTTTCAGCTGCTGTAAGACGCTGAATAAAGGCGTGAGCTCCTCCTCTATCTCGTCCAAATTGTTTTCCAAATTGAGCTGGGATTCCTCACAGTTAAGGAATTCTACCGCACTTTAAACAATTTTTGTAACCTGACCTCTATAAGCTGAACGCGCCGAGAGCTCCATTATGCGCGAACACGTTTTCGTTTCAGAGTCTGGACTTCGTTTCTATGTTAAGAATTTCGCGTATTATTATTTTTTTTTTTATTTCTTTGTCCCTGTTCACCTTCCGTCCCGGGTTTCGGCACCATGTAAAAACTAATAGAATGTACCGGGTTCGACTTTAGTAAAAGGAAGGCCAAGACTACGAGAAATCGTTATTACTTTATTCATTGAAATTCAGGAAGCGACTAACTAACAATGTGTTTTATGAAGTTAATTGTAAAGTATAAAGTGGTAAAGGAAAGTAAGTTAAAAGGATAAAGAAAGATAATGTGGTAAGAGTAAGAAAGAGAGAGTTATATTCGCTTAATTTTCAACACTTCAGCACTTTATACTGGCGGGATACGAACTTTTATGGGATTAAGGGACACTCGATTGGAAAAGAAGAATCTCTAGCGATTGTAGTCGCCTGATGTCAACAATTCTTACAGTCAATGCGGTGTTCGGGATATGCGCAATCGTACCTTGTCTACAACAACAAGATAGTGGTCCGAGTCAACTCTCGCCCATTGGAACGTTTGGACATCCATTATAACGGATGTGTCGAACGCAATGTCATTAATCTGGTTGACTGATCAGGATACTTGTTTGTTCCCTAAGATGGTATGACAACGTTTTTATGTATATGTACGTTTATATTAAAATATTGTTTGTTATGAAGCCACTTGTAAAAATAATTTATGGTCCGTAATGTTAAGTTACGGCCTTGTGCATTGAGGCAGCTTCAACACTCAACGTCTTTGAGTTTGCAAACTTAATAATTAAAAATATCTAAATATAATTGTCTATGTTCGTGAATATTTGCAATTTTGAAGCGACCTTTCAGTGACAATTCAAATCAAAATAAATAAATAATAACGTGTTCAGTTCATGCCAGTCGCATGCTCACACCTCATAGTGCTTACATATCCTCCTCCGTAGATAGAAGTTCTTTAATTGCTGAAGTTCCTGCTTTTTTTATATTCCACATTTTTATTTATTACTATTGTTGTCATCTCACCTTTACAAGTATCATTACGAGTGTATAATGCTGGCGTAGAATTCCACCCTTCTGGCAGTTGGATTTGCTTGCGCCATCATTGGATCAAACCTGCTAATTGCGAGCGCCATGCACACGCATGAGATAGTTTCCAGGTGAAATTTATAGCTTCTGTGTACATGTACAATCACGGCACAGTTCATTTGTGGCATGTGTATGGGTTGTCAACCAACCAATCATCATCATTAACTGTGCAATACCATAATGGGTTATATTAAGGATAATATTATTTTATTGTTTTTTTTTTTCTCTCTCTCGAAAAATATTAGACAGACAATTTTTTTTATCGTAAAGAAGTCATTGGAAGTAGTTTAATTGGGGTAATGCAAATTTGATTAAAGTTGGTTAAACAATTATTTTGCTATTAAATTTTAACATTTGTTAGGTTTGCTACAGTAATTAGATGGTTACATTATCTAAGTTACCCCAACGGCTCTCAACTCTTGAAAAATTTTTAAGTAAGACATCGCACTTTCCGTCTTCTTCTATGCCGCACAATTTGTTGCCGGTTTCTCAGACCAAACATTCTATAGGTTAGGTTAGGTTACAGTGGCTGCCCGTATTTGATACAACCACACTCAGACCAGAGAAGGTGGTTTGTGATACCACATGGCTCTGTAATTTCTTCCACCCGCAGAACCAGCTAGAGCTAACTATGAATTGCTGGAGGTTGCCTGTGCTGATATGTATCGTCTTCGACCAGGCTAGCTGTCATCGAAATCGGGGACAAATTGAAGCTCAAGTCTAGCAAGCTTGACCTAATCTCCTGCGACAAGCCATTGATCCATTGGCCATTGATCCCGAACCAACACCACCTACTCCACTTACGGTACCTGCCACACATGTTGGACCTGTTTAACATTATATCGTCTGCCTCTGTATTTCCTACCGTGAACCCCACCTTAGCTACAGCAATTTAAAAATTTGAAACGCGGTGAACTGTATCCGAATGGAATGGTAGAATTCAAAAACTTCATTCAACTGCTAACAACAAGGAACTCACCGAAACCTACACTTTCAAGGCTAATGTAGTGTGCACCACGTTCTTCCTTAAAGGCGCTCCTAAACCGGCCAATGAATCCTGGATCTGCAATTTCTTCAAAAATAATATTTGCATCACCAGTGTAAGATGCCTGCCGATCCATATCAATAAGTCTAAGCTTAATAAAATTACATATCCTCCTTTTTCTATCTATATATATACAGTGTTCCCCGCTTAATTGATTTTCACCGTTTAAAAAGCTGAACGAAGTAAGCTATATATACACGTATTTGTACGGTTAATTAAATAACACGGATAATTTATCGGAAAAATTGGACAAAATGGTCGGTTCAATTAAGCGGGGAAGACTTTAATATATAAAGTAGTCCTAACTGACTCATCATCGCCAATCTTAAACGGCAAATGCTAGAAAGTTAAAATTTGGACAGTAGTTTTCATTTTTTCAAATTTTAGCTCCAAACGGGGAGATACAGGCTTGAACCCTGTATGGAAAAAAAATTTAAATTGGAATTAAGAATTGAAATTTGGTACAAGGTATTTAGGCACCATGTTGTATGTATTGTCTCGTTTAAACAAGGCAGCCTTCAATTATGTGTTGGAGGTGTTGATTAAGGGCAGTAAAAGCAAATTTTAATTTAATACTCCTAAATAATTGATTTATCCTAGAAAGAACATAGATTTTCAGATAAATTTTCCACCCAAAATGCAGTACAACACCAATCCGCAATGAATTTCCCGCGGATGAGAAATATCAAATTTTGTATGGAGAGATTCGATCCGTTCGTTTTGAATGATCCAGTGAAAAGTCATTCACATTACCGATAAGTGGTCGATTTCCTTCGAATGGATTGAATGATACCGAAGTTGATCGTTCCCCCTGGCGGATAACCACCATCTACCCGTTGGCCAACAAATTGACTTCCAACATGACAAAACCATCAGTATATATTTGCGACTTTAATAGCCACCACAGCCTATGAAAATACGCAACCAATGACGAGAATGGAGAAAAACTTCTAGATTGGGCCGAATCGAACCAGTTTCATTTAGTATTTGATGCAAAAGATAAAGCCGCTTTCCACTCTGGAAGATGGGGTAAGGTTTATAATCCTATCCTGTTAGCTGTAGCATGGCTACTATAAATTCCACAGCAAAACCCCGCTGGAGAACTTGACTTATGCAACCGGTTCATTCCACCAAGAGTAGAAAACTATTACCTCTTCGTTGCATTAGCGATAGCAACAGCTAAAAAAACATATTCCGAGGGGTTATAGAAAAGAATGCATTCCGGGTTAGAATCGGAATAGGGAACAGCTCTATAACGAGTTTAAAGAGTCAGGCGATCCAGAAGTAGCTGACGAACTAATCACTCCAAGAAAATTGTGTGGCAAAATGGAATAAAGTCACAGAAAATATAGACTAACCACACCAATGCAGCAAGCGGGCTTTAGAAAAGGAGGAAGCTGTACAGACCAAGTGCTGTCCCTAACGACATATATTGAAGCAGGATTCGATGACTGCCTGAAAACATCAGTGGCGTTCATAAACCTCACCGCCGCGTATGATACGGTTTGGAAGGAAAGACTTTTATCCTTCCCCATCTTCGGTTGCCTTGTCGTGGCGGGAAGGCTTAAGAGTCAAAGATCCTAAGGGTCTGAATGGATCCCAGGTGAGACATCGAACTAAAGACTGAAGGCGTCTCAACTTCGACGTAAAATTAGTTAATAAGCATGGAGGAAGAAACTGTAGGTATTTGCACTCCAGGTGGTACTCACGATAGTGCAAATCCACCCGTGGTCTTTTCGACCACGGTAGGGACACGGATTCTGGAGGTCCCATCCAACATGCAAACACCCCCGCTTTTTCAGGCGTTGACCCAGGAGCTGTAAGAATGCTTAACTCCGGAAACTCTTGCACTTCTCTTTCTGACGATTTCGGCAGAATGAGTTGGAAGGATGGAGAAAGTGGCGGAGAGGCCGAGCCTGGTACGTCTAATCTCTATCCAAATAGACAGGTGGTTAGTCGAGCCGGCGCTGCTGACGGTTTGACTGGGGAAGCTGATAAGGCTGAACGAGCTCCGGAAGCGGCACGGTCAGATGAGCCTCTGACTAAGAGCCAACGGAGGAGGAGAAGAAGAAAGGGAGCGATCGCGCGGCGCAAAGAAACTACTACAGTTGAAGGCGCAAGCGCTGTGAGCAACACTCCTTTGGCGGCGACGGGAAAGAGAAACAGGTCGGTGGAAGTTACCCCAACGGAAACCAGCCAGTAAATTGGACCCAACGCTGCCTCCCCCTCTGTTGATTCTCACAATCCAAAACGGAGGAAGAGCATCTCCAACGCTCCTGTTAGCGGAAGCGTGTGCGCGCCCATTGCGCGCCCTTCTGCTAAAACACCCCCTGCCGGCGGCATTGCCTGCGCACAAATCTCGGAAACGGGTGCAACAACCAGCAAAGGCTGTACCATCAGTGGACGGAATTTGGCTGACGCAGGCAAGGCTACTGGTAAGAAAAGCACGGTTGTCAAGAAGCGAGACAAGCAGGCATCCTATAGAGGAGCTGCTCTATCCTACCTGACGATCTGCTTATCTAAGGCCGGCAATGACCACAGCATGACCGTTACAGAGTGCAAACACAGTGAGGATCATCTGTGGGAGCTAGCCATGGTATCTAATGCCTGCCTTCAAGTGGAGAGCTGTGAACTGAAGAGCGGAGCCTTAATGGTGAAGTGCTCTTCGCAGAAAACCCTTGAATGGATATGCAAGACGGTGCCAAAAATTCCCTCCCTGGGGACCACTACTTTTGAGGTATCCAGGCCGACAAAAATGACGCGCGCTATCTGCTGGATTCCGGGGAAACTTAGGAAAACGGCGGATGTACTGTCGCGTCTACACCACCAGAATCCTGGTGTCGACACGAGTTAATGGACTATCTATATCTATAGTCACAGGGAGAGTAAGAATCTTCTCTTGTAGTGGGCATAGATAAGAGCTCTGTCGATATTATCAGGACTAGGTATGATATTGCATCTTGGAAGGATTCAGTTCCACTTCATTTCCAAGTAGTGCGAATAAAGGTTGAAAACCCAGTGCTTATCATGATATTTACTCAGATTAACCTCCAACATTCCCAGGCTGCTACTGCCCTTATCAGTAGTAGACTTTCCGTGTTGGGTACAAAACCTCACATAACATCCATCCAGGAGCCATGGGTGTGGAAAAAACGCATCTGTGGCCTTGCAAATGTTCGTGATGTGGAGATACTTTATGACGAGCGGTCCGAAAGGCCCCGAACTTGTCTTATTGTGTCAAAAAGCCTCTCACCAACTAAGCTTAATCTCTGTGATCAAGACCTAGTTGCTGCAGCCATAAGCTACAAGGCAAATGATAAATGGGAAACCTTTGTCGTTGCCTCAGCTTATTTCCCCTATGACTCGGTTGTGCCTCCACCACCGAAGGCAATTGCTGAGCTCATAGAGTACTGCGAGACCAGAAAGATGGGCCTAGTCATCTGTTGCGATGCTAATGCTCAAAACGCAGTTTGGGGCAGTAGCAAGTGCAACATGCGCGGCAACCATCTTCTGAACTTCATACTATCGTCTGACCTAACCATTAACAATGTGGGCTCCCAACATACATTTGTTACGACAAGAAGACAGGATGTGATTGACTTGACTTTATCTAATAGATATTTTAAGACAATTACAAACTGGAGGGTTCTGCCGGAGGTTTCGCTTTCAGACCATAGATATATCGAATTCCGAATTGACTGCGAAGTTGCAACTTTACAAGAGAGGAGGAATCCGAGAAAAACTAACTGGACAAGTTTCAGGGGGAAGCTAGACTTTTCTGTCAAAACTCCACCCAAACTTAGGACGAGACAGATGGTAGAGCATGCTGTTCAGGACCTGAATAGGATCCTTACTAGATGTTTCGAACTTGCGTGCCCAGTTAAAAAAAACCCTTGCAGGTCACCAGTTCCGTGGTGGAACTCTGAACTGCAAAGAACAAGGATAGAATCCAGGAAGCTTCTAAATAGGTCACTCAAGACAAAATTGGCGGTAGACTGGAATCTCTACCGATCTAAGCAGAAGGATCTCAAGAGGCTAATTCGACAATCGTGGTCGCCGTGGCTTAGTGGTTAGTGCGTTGGACTGCTAAGCGAGAGACACAGGTTCGATTTTCAAAAACCACCAAACGTTTTTTCGCGGCACCACCTCTTCACAGGCATGACAAACCTGCAAGAGTACAATCTGTCATGAAAAGCTTCTCAATTCGCCGTTCGGAGTCGGCACTAAACTGTAGGTCCCTTCCATTCGTGCGAAGAATATAACACGCACAACATGAATAGTTGTGAGAAGCTAGGCCTTGGCTCTCCATGAGCTGCCGTGCCAAATATACATACATACAATTCGACAATCGAAAAGGGCCTCCTATAGAGCTTTCTGTGAAAAGATCGAAACACTCGGTGAAACCAGTAGACTGGTCAAACTTGGTAAGGGAAAACCAAGCAAACTGGAATCACTCAAGAAAGCTGATGGCACCTTGACTGAGACAAAAGCGGAAGCCATAAGTCTTTTGCTGGAGACTCATTTTCCAGGGAATCAGATTACGATTGGCTCGCATATAGCTCCGACCACCGGGACCGTAAGTGAAGTCAGCCGAACAACCCGGCGTAGTTGGTATATTGCATCGGGTGTGGTAACGAATGAAGCCATCAAATATGCTGTTGCATCCTTTGATGGCTTCAAGTCACCCGGTACTGTTGGAATATACCCAGCTATGCTGCAGCAGGGTATAAATCAGTTGCTGCCTACTCTGAAGAGAATCTTCACTGCGGGACTAGCACTGGCTTATATACCAACACCTTGGCGAACAGTTAGAGTAGCTTTTATACCAAAAATAGGTAGAGACGATTACTCACTGGCCAAGAGCTTCAGACCCATCAATCTGGCTTCCTTTATACTGAAAAGCATGGAAAGACTGGTTGAGTTGCATGTGCGCAAAGTTGCTCTGCGATCGCATCTGTTATGCAACATGCCTATCAACGCGGAAAATCCTGTGAAACTGCGCTTCAAAATCTGGTTGGCAGAATTGAATGCGCGTTTGATAGGAAAGAATACGCGATGGGCATTTTCATCGACATAGAGGGAGCTTTTGACAATGGGACTTTTGACAGCATGTGCATCTCAGCGAGAGAACACGGTGTGAATGAATCATTAGTGTTGTGGATTAAAGCAATGCTAATGAATACAACCTTGATGATAGATGCAGATTGTGGTCGGCACGTGATGTCAGGGGTAAACAGGGGCTGCCCACAAGGCGGCGTTCTGTCTCCTTTACTGTGGTGCATGTTGGTTGACTCTCTGCTTAAGAGTCCCAACAGTTCTCGTATTTACGCTCAGGCATATGCAGATGATGTTGCCGTACTGTCTGTTGGTCCTTCCCTGCGAACTGTCTGCACTTAGGCACAGATGGCCCTGGATGTGATTGACGGATGGTGCACTCGGAATGGGCTTTCAGTTAACCCTCTGAAAACTGAAGTTATTCTCTTCACTAGGAAGAGGAAGCTGACTGGACTGACTCTACCAGTGCTCAAAGGCATCAGAATCCCACTCGCCAACGTAGCGAAATATCTAGGAGTAATCTTGGATAGGAAACTACTTTGGTCGAAACACGTCGAGTCTAAAGCGGCTCGAGCATTATCAGCTTTCTGGAAATGTAAGGGCGCTTTTCGGGGTCTATCACCGAAAAGAGTCCTATGGCTCTATAAAGCGATTATAAGACCTTCCTTAGCATATGCATCGGTTGTATGGTGGAATAAGCTTTCACGCAAAAACGTGACTGCTGTTTTCACTAAACTCCAAAGAACGGTTTGTCTCGGCTGCACCAGGGCTTTCCCCAGCACGCCTGGCTCTGCTCTAGATGCAATGCTCAATTTACCACCCCTTGATGTTTACATCATGGGCGAAACGATCAAAGCCATCTTCCGTTTAAAAAGAAGTGGTTTTTGGTTTAACACGCACTGGAGTTTTGATGACCTTGCGCGAGGAATATCTTTTGACTCAAATCTTATGTAGATTTACAGTCGACTTTCCCTGTGCACAGGAGTGGTTTTCACCACTTTCTGAGCCGGGTAAGGAATGCTGTCGAATTTTCACAGATGGGTCCAAGACCTGTGAAGGCTCAGTCGCAGGTGGACACAGCGGGATTACCGGAAATGAGGAAAACTTCTCCGGCTCTGAACCCACGTTAGGTTTACCCGTATCTTCGGTTAGGGCTTCTATCGATGGTTGGGTTTCTAGCAAACACAACTGTAGATGGCATGACTCTCCAGGATGCAGACAGACTAAACAGATCTTTCCCGACGTCTGTAAGAAATCCGCGGCATTCTTGCTGTCTCTCAGTAGAAAAGACTGCAGACAACTTATTGGCCTTATTACGGGACATTTCTACTTTGCCAAACATCTCAGCGTGTTAGGCTTAAGTGACACCACTGTCTGTGACGCTTGTGGAGAGGGTGACGACACTGCGGAACATTTCCTATGTGATTGTCCTGCCTTTGCTCGTATCAGGTGGCAGATTTTTGGGGCTGATGTGATGAATGCTGGTAACTTAAGCTCGTTATCACTGAAGCTCTTACTCGACTTTCTTAGAAAGACGAAGAAAACACAGTAAAAGGATTGTACCTGCTGGTAGTACAATGGACATGTTTTTGCGTCTGAGTGCTCCAGCGTGGTGTTTTAACACCCCGACAGAAAAAAAAAAAAAACTTTTATATAAGCTTCTAAGAGTTATACCATGCCATGCCACTTACCCAACTCCTCTGCGGAAGAATTGTCAACGCTCGGATGAGCGAAGTCATGGCTCAAATATTTGTCAATATTGGTACTCCTCAGGGGGGGTCCACTCGCCTTTCTTCTGGAACATGGCTTTAAACAGTCTAGTTGTGGACCTGGAAAGGAATGGCTACACTGTGGTGGCATACGCGGATGACGTTGCAATTGCTGTCTCAGGAATGCACTCTCAGGTTCTAAACGAACTGATGAGCAATGCCTTCTCTATTCTCACCAGATGGACTGATAAATCTGGGCTTAATGTAAACCCACACAAAACAGAGTTAGTTCTCTTCTCCAGGAAATACAAAATTCCTGTGATCATCCCTCCTAAACTCAATAGAATAAGGGTAACTTTCTCTAATGAGGCCAAATTCCTGGAGGCATATTTGATAGGAAGCTATGCTGGAAACCCACTATCACTGACCGAGTTAAAAAAGCTTTGGTAGCCCTTTACACTTGCAAGAGAACCATTGGTCGCAAGTGGGATTACACGCCCAAAGTCACCTATTGGCTCTATACGTCCATAGTCAGACCCATACTTCTTTATGGAACTTTAGTATGGTGGGCTGTACTCGATAATAGCCCATATCTTAATATAATAACCAGAGTTCAAAAGATGGCCTGTTTCTACATCACGGGGGCCCTAAGATCAACCCCCTCTGCTGCGTTAGAGACCATCTTGAACCTCGCACCTTTGGATTTCCTAACCAAACAAGTTACGGCAAACGCAGCAGCCCGTTTGAAAGCAACTTCGCTTTGGACGTAACAACCTTGGTCACTCCCATATCTTACACAGATTCCACAACCTACCAAACAAATTTGATAAAACTCTCCCGTTCTACTCCTTTAAAAGAGCTTTTAAAGTCTCAATTCCAAAACGGGACAATTGGTAAAGATTCCTTAAATCCGTTAATAAACAGACTCACAGGCGGCTCTAAAACCAATGAAGGTGTGGGCTGCGGCATACACTCACACAAACTTAATATTAACCAGGCGATCCGCTTCCCTGATCACTGTAGTGTTTTCCAAGCGAAAATAATGGCGATAAAGGAAGCTTTATCATGGCTGAAGTGGAACATTGTATCTACTAAGGATATCTGTATCTTCAGCGATAGGCAAGTAGCTTTAAAATCCCTATCAAATGTCACTAATAACTCTCTGATGATCCTCAACTGCCTATCGTCTCTTAATGAGATGACTGAGCAGTGTAACATTCACCTTTGTTGGGTGCCTGGGCATAGTGACATCCCTAGTAACTGCAAAGCTGACGAACTTGCCAGATTTGGTACGATCCTCGAGATTCCTTCTCATAACAAAGATTTGGGTAAACCAAACAGTACAGCGAAACTCATTATCAAACAAAATATAACTAGACAAATTAACTCCAGGTAGAAAAGCGGTCACACGTGCCATTCCATCAGACTAATGTGGCCTGAAATTGACGACCATAAGTCAAGGGAGATTATTACTCTCAACAGAACACAAATTCGCACCATTATTGGTGTCATCACAGGCCACTGCATACTAGGACAACACGCTAGAAGATTAGGGGCTCTCTTCAATGATTTTTGCAGAAGCTGTAGGGATGAGGAGGAGGAGGAAAATACAACACATCTCCTCTGCCATTGTCCAGCGCTCTCCCACAGCAGAAGAAGATTTCTTGAGCACTATCATTTCAATGATAATAGTGACCTTAGTGAAGTACCTCTAAGCAAAATCCTCTCATTAATAAACAATTCCAAATGGTTCTACGGGTAGAATTCTCTTTTAGAGGGATTCAATAGGTATCACAATGAGTTATGAGCCTAAGTGGGTCCCACGGGACACCTTTGTATCTACCTAACTTATACCATGCCTAAAAATATCCCGTCTAGTCAACAATCTTTTAACAAATCGCTAGTTACAAGTTTTTATTAATGACGACAAAAGCAACATGAAAAAACTCTACAACGGATTACCCCAGGCCTCAGTGCTTGCTCCGTTCTTATTCATCCTTTATATTAGCCACCTCCCTGAGACGAGTGCTACTTAAGATGACTTAGCTATTGCAACTCAGGCAAAACTTATACCTGAAACCGAACAGACACCATTTTGACCAGATTACTCCAGTACCCCTAGACTGACTGAGCAAGTTAGACATCAAAATATAAAAGTTTACATCCTTATGTGAATAAAAATGTTGCAGTATTTTATGTTAGTTATTCGCAAAGTACGAGTTAACACGATGCAAGTGGGACACGAGCAAGCAACATGACCGACATCTGCTGACCTGGCGGATTTACTTGCTCAGGTGCGAACATGTTCCCACAGTCGGCCCAGACGCATCGGGTTACACTTGCGATGCACCGGATACACGCACCGGCCCATGGTGATTACTCAGCAGATTGGTCACGGGGACGTAGGCTACGAGTGTGGCGGAAGATTAGTTTTAAGTTAGTCTTAGTTTGACTATTGTGTAAACCAGATTTTGAAATATCCTAATAAAATTATATAAACGAATATCGGTACGCGTTTTCATTCGTACAGTTGGGCCAACCTATGGTTGGCGTTCGTATTTTTTTGGAGTCCTCCTAAAGGACTTCCTTAACTGGCGCCCGAGCAGGGACAGCTCTGTAGACATTATCCTTTCTTTCGTTTGATTAACTGCTATCCTGACAGGGGCGTGGTCAGTACGCTCCATGAGTGAAAATCACTGTACCCATGAGAACACAGCGATCATTCCGCCACGACAAGCAGCTTCCTTCATCGGAGATCAGAACGAATTAAAGGATACGTGTGAAGCCAATCGTGCCTTAGTAGGTTGCCTTCAATCATTAACGTTGGCGACTAAAAAGGAGCACACGGTCCTTCCGAAAGAGCTGTTCCTTGAACAACCCTAATACCTTTTCTTCTCGCCCCCAAAAGGACTTACCAGCGGAAATCTACGACGGAATCGAGTGAAATAATAAAAAAAATAACGTGAAAAAGATACTACTAAGTACAACAAAAATTACAAGAAATTATATTTAAGAACGCAAAGAATGAGTGCAATCCCCCTGTGAGTGAAAGAAAATATATAAATATATATGTGAAATTAAGAATCAAGAGCCAAAGTTCGTGCATGTGTAAATTAGTGTATACTGCCTATACAAGGGTAAAAGTTGTAAAGCTAAGAAATTTGTGCAATCAAAATCAATCGGTGGTTGTGCCTCCCCTGAAATCTTGATTTAAATAGAGAAAGCGCGCGTTGTGTTACGCAGCCACTTAGTGCAAGGTTATAAGCAACCAAGGTTGAGTACCCCCTTGGAACCAGGTAACTAATTAATTTATACTGACAAAATGGACGCGATGCAAACCGCCATAACGGAACTGACAGGTGCAGTCAACTGCTTATTAGATCGCCTTAAGGGCATTGAGGGGCGGCTGAGCAAATTAGAAGGCGATACTCGCCCCGGGGTTGTTGCAAACGAGCAACCAGCCCCACTGTGTCGTCCTCGGACGGAAGCAGATCTTAAGGAGATCGAAAGGCTTCCAGACTGCGTGAAGGAATTACAAATATTCGATGGTACCCCCACCAAGTATGTTTCCTGGATCCATACGGTGGAGGGAATATTGAAAGACTTTTCAATAGTAAGGGGTAAGCCGATATATCGGGCGATCCTCCAACACATTCGGCAGAAGATAAGAGGGAACGCGGATGCGGCCCTCATATCTTACAACATCTTCGACGACGATTGGTCGGAGATCAAGAAGTGCTTGTCACTGCACTACGCCGACAAGCGGGACATAAGAACACTGGAACACCAGCTTAACCAGTTATCACAGAGGGGGTCGAAACTGGATGAGTTCTACGCGACGGTGAACCACCAGATCTCTCTGATTATAAATAAAATTAAAACAGAGTCATAAACCCAGGAGACGGTTAACGCGTTGGTGGAAACCTATCGCAACCGTGCACTAGATGTCTTCATACGAGGCCTTAACGGCGACCTGTCGAGGATGTTGATCGTCCAGAAGCCAAGGACGCTCCCGGAGGCCTCCACGGCATGCCTGGAAATCCAGAACTTAAATTACCGGAACCACACGTTGCATTCTCCGAATTCAACAAACACGATCACGGCACCGGTGAACCAGTCCTTCAAGGCTGGAGTTAAACCCGTCTTGCCGCCGAAGAAGTTTAATCGATACACCCCCGAGAGGTCGTACCAACCATCCTATCCGGTCAACTATGCGGGCGGTCCACCGCCAAGGCCAAGTGCCCCAAAACCACATGAAAAAATGGATGTGGATCGCTCGGTGCAATCCCGCAGTGTGAACTATATGAATCGTCCCCCCGGATCGAATCCCTTCAAGCGGAAGGCTAGATCTGACTACGGCTTAGGCCCCCAGAAACAGCAAAGAATCTAAAATGTACAGACAGTTGAGGAAGAGCCAACTGATGCGTACGATGAAGCTGTTGAGGAGGACGTACAGGACGAAGTAAATTTTATGACGGACGCCTATCCAGCGTACCATATAAAGAGTACGTTACCAAGGCCGGAAGTAAACTAAAGTTTCTCGTTGACACCGGCGCAAATAAAAATTTCATAAGTCCCCCTGTATCACAAAATAGCACTAGCATCCCTAAACCTTTCACTGTACATTCCGCAGCCGGCAATATCAGAATCGACAAAAGTGTAAGCGGGCAGTTTTTCAAAAAGGCTGGCAACGATACGTTCCTCACATTTTATGTACTGCCGGGTCTCGAGTCCTTCGACGGAATCATTGGCGACGACACCCTTAAAGAACTCGAGGCGATCATTGATAGGAAGAATAACGTGCTTACACTCAAGCCGGGAATCAAAATTCCCCTTAAAGAGAAACTGTCAAAAGAGGTAAATGTTATGTTAGATGAAAATTTGCCCGGAAATGTACGTTCTCAACTCAACCATTTGCTGGAAAAACATAGCTCTATTTTCGGGCCAATTAACGATAGCGAGGTCATTAACACATCCGTAAAGGCTGAGATAAGGACCAACACCGATGAGCCAATATATAGCAAGAGTTATCCATACCCGGCCTGCATGAGGGAAGAAGTTGAAAAGGAGATCCAGAAGTTGTTGAAAGAAGGCATCATTCGTCCTTCCAAGAGCCCGTACAACTCGCCAATCTGGGTCGTTCCGAAAAAGCCAAAACCCTCAGGCGAGAAGCAATGCCGAATGGTTATCGACTATAAGCGTCTCAATGCAGTTACCATTCCGGACACCTACCCCATACCGGACATAAACTCCACACTCGCTAGCCTTGGTAAAGCAAAGTATTTTACCACCCTGGACCTTACGTCCGGCTTCCATCAAATCGCAATGAAACATAGCGACATACCGAAGACCGCCTTCTCGACGATGAACGGCAAGTACGAATTCCTTAGGCTACCGTTTGGCTTAAAAAATGCCCCGGCCATCTTCCAGAGAATGATCGACGATGTACTCAGGGAATACATAGGCAAAATCTGCTATGTGTACATCGACGACATCATCATCTTCGGTGCTAGCATAGAGGAAATCCTCGAGAATATGGAGACCATTTTCTCTAGACTGCGAGAGGTAGGGTTGAAGGTAAATCTGGAAAAAACTCATTTCCTGAAAACTGAGGTAGAGTTTTTAGGCTATGTTATCACCCCAGATGGCATTAAGCCTGATTTGAAGAAGGTGGCCGCTATCGAGCGGATCCTGCCGCCCGAAAACTTGAAAGAACTTAAGAGTTTCTTGGGTCTGACATCATACTATAGGAAATTTATTCGCGATTATGCGAAGGTTGCCAAACCTTTGACGAACCTTACACGAGGCGAGAATGCGCAAATTAAGGCTAATGAGCCGAAACGAGTTCCTGTCGCGCTGAATGAGGAAGCTTTGCAAGCCTTCAACGACTTGAAGCTTCTCTTAACGTCATCCGAAGTTCTAGCCTTCCCAGATTTTGGGAAGCCCTTTAATCTTACGACGGACGCATCAAATTTCGCCATAGGAGCGGTGTTTTCACAGGGAGAATCGGGTACCGACAGACCTATTGCATATATCTCGCGGTCCCTCAACAAGACGGAGGAAAATTATGCGACCAACGAGAAAGAGATGCTAGCGATAGTCTGGGCCCTGGATAACCTCCGATCCTATGTGTATGGCGCTAAGAAGATCCTTATTTACACGGATCACCAGCCTCTGACCTTCGCCATGGGTAACAGAAATTACAATGCCAAGCTGAAGCGTTGGAAAGCTCGCATTGAGGAGTATAACTGTGAGTTGATATACAAACCCGGCAAATCGAATTTTGTAGCGGATGCTCTTTCGCGGTTACGAACTCAGATTAATCACTTGTCCAACTCTGCTTGTGCTGAGCCGGCACGAAGTGCAAGATCAAATAATAGTGATGCAGTCACTGAAACCGCGAGCGAAGGTACGGATACTTCGACTGTAACGGCCGACGTGGAACGATCCTTAACAGACACTATCCATAGCGCTCAAGAGGACGGCTCTGACCTCATTCCTCACGTGGAAGCTCCAATTAACGTCTTCCGCAATCAGATAATCATAAAGGTAGGCAAGGGCCTTGAGATCCGGGAGGAACCTCACCCTGGTTACTCTCGCCACTACGTCGCGGTGTCAGAATTGAACGAACATAATCTGACGAGTATCCTTAAACAAAAGCTAAGACCTAACGTCGTAAACGGTATTAAAATACCAGAATCACACCTGTGGTTACTACAGAAATTGTATCTCGATCATTTCACTGGCTACAAACTGCGCGTTACGCAACGTGTAGTCGAGGATGTGGGTAGCGAGAATAGGAAATGCCAACTTATCATGGATGAACACAGAAGAGCCCACAGGAACCTATGGGGAAAACAAGGATAAATTGCTGGAGAAATACTACTTCCCTAGCATGAATAGCTTGATCAAGAGATACCCCGGGTCCTGTGAGGTTTGCAAGCTTAACAAGTATGATAGGCTCCCAATGCTCCCGAATTGCAGCCCACACCGACGCCATCGTATGCGTGCGAAATACTTCACATGGATATAATGGAAATACAAAATGAAAAGTTCATTACCTGCGTCGATAAGTTCTCGAAGTTCGGGAAGGTATTCCATATAAAAAACAGGTCAGCTCTTCACCTTAGAGATAAAATCACAAAAATTCTGCACTATTTCACTGCCCCGAAGATCTTGGTGACAGACAATGAGAGAAGCTTCCTCAGCCCAATCATTCTAAACTTCATAAAGATGCTGGGCATACAGCTTTACCAAACGCCTGTTCACCGCAGTGAGGTAAATGGGCAAGTCGAAAGATTTCATTCGACAATAATAGAAATCTACAGATGCCTAAAGGCGGAGTACAAGAATCTGCGGCTAAAGGAGTTACTTAACATAGCCGTAGATAGATATAATAACACGGTACATTCAGTCACTAAAAGGAAACCCTCAGACATCTTCTTCAATAGATGTCAGCGGATTAACTATCAAAACTTGGTTGATTTTCGCACAAAGGTTAATAGCGAATTGAAAGGTGAAATTGAGCGAAAACAGAAGGCAGACAATTTGAGGCTCAATAGGAAAAAGACCAAGCCAAGGTGTACAAAAGAGGGGACGTCGTTTACACGGCCTGCAAGGGCATTCGAGCAAAAAATAAACCCCTGTTTCGTAAAGATACAGTGGCTAAAGATAATAGGGTGACGGTAGTCACAGCCTCAGGGAGAAGAGTCCATAAGACTCAAATTAAGAATAGCCGTATTTTATTATCGCCGATGATCCATATAGATCATTGATTTGTATGCATTACAACAACAACACAGGATCCTGCTATTGATCAAGATCAATTTTCCTGATCTAAAAATTAGTTTTAGTTCTAACAAGTAGATGGCATTTGCTATCCTAAATTTGGGAAGCACTGATTAGTAACGACAAAAGCTCTCGTTAGAAGAAAAGAGAGGTGTAGCAACCATCTCTTTTGTTCCTCTGTTAAAAAACTGACAATTGACAGCTGACTTCAATTTTTGTTAAGTAAAGGCTAAAACCCTCCATAGTTAAGGCGCAAAATGATCTAAGTTGTTTTATTATCCTGTGAAGATCCAGATCCAGATCCGGGAATAATAAAACACGGCTAATATAACAAATGATTCGGGGGACGCACAACAACAGTAAGGCCGAGCGCAGGGAAAACTTTTTTCTCCTGTCTTATTATCTTCAGCCATTTTTCAAAAGCAAAAAAAGGGGGGATGGCACAAGCAAAAAAAAAAAGTCCTTTTTTTCTCTTAAAAGCTTAGTTTTAGATTTAATCCAATTAAATTTTATTCATTGCTCACATTGACAACATTTCTGTTATGTAGCTTAACTACTAATGTAAGTTGACAGATATAGTGCTATTATCTAATCATGTTAAATGAGTTCAATTAATTAGTTAATTTTAGTTACACTAGTAGGTAATGTATTAGATTAGGTCACTGTTAGAATTAACTATTGCATTAAGTAACTTCCGCCACTAATTATTTCCCTCACCATCACTCTCGTAAATAACGTCAACGCCATAAGAACGAAGACCAACTTTTACAGATTATCTTGCCTTATCTGCCTGGCGATGGCTGAAGGACTACAAATCTTTAAGTACACCGTACCACTGGTCACTATCAAGGAGGGCAAGGCCTGGATAGTGAGTGGGAACTTCAATCTCGTTCACGTGATCAACCTGGAAAAATTCGAGCAGCAGCTAGTGGGCATCACGAATGCCGTCGAGAAAAACATCAAAGACCGGGATCGGAGACAGTTGATCAACTTCCACCTGATGCAGGTTACTGACCGGATCAGCTCACTGAGGGGGAAATCACAAAGGAAACCGAGATCCATCGACTGGATTGGCTCCGCATGGAAGTGGGTCGCAGGGAGTCCAGACGCTGCAGACTGGGACAAGCTCCTGGAGAGCCAAGAGCGGATTGTCGAAAACAACAACCACCAGTACAAAATTAACGAAAAACTCTTGGGTGCGGTCGAGGATATGACAACAAAGATCAACTGGGTCATCGACAAATCGAATAACGAGATAAGAGTAGCTGACATCCAAAGGCTGGAACAGAACATCTTAAGCCAGTTCCTCATAATCAAAGAAGAGGTCAACGAGGTAGTTCGAGCCTGCCAAATGGCAAAGAGCGGCATCGTCAACACTAATTTGCTGGACCACAGCGAAATTAACCTACTGGTGAACGAGCTCGAATCCCTCCCATACGGGAATGAAATCGAGGCCATCGAGTTTTCAACACCGTCAATCTACACCAATGGGTCAACGCTACTTTATACGCTATCTATCCCGAAAGTCGGAAAGGAGGATTACAACCTGCTTCTGACGAGGCCATCGATTACAAACGGAAGGCGGATCGACATCGAGTTCAGCAGAGTTTTGGTCAACCAGAGATCAACCTATGGCATACTAAGGAAGTGCCTCTCCATAAGTAACTCAACAGTCTATAGAGAAGATTCGCTAGAGAAGATTGCGGAAGATCATTGTGTTTCCAGATTATTGAAAGGGGGCCACGCAACTTGCACCTATCATACGGACACCAGCGAAGTCATGGAGCTAATCGAGAATGACATCATCTTCTTAACCAATTTCAACGGCGAGCTCATCTCAGGGAACTCCACGCAAACGCTGGAAGGAACCTTTATCGTTCAGTTAAACAATGAAACGATTCAACTGAAAAACAGGACGTTCCAGAGTTCACGTGCAACGATGCTTCAGGCTCTGCCCCCGGCCTTATCCAAAACCACCAACAGAGGGGACAGAGTAGATCTCCAATTTGTCCACAATCTAAGCCTCCGGAACATAGAACGCCTGAGCAACCTGGCCGAAAGAATGAAAATATCCACACTCTCAGACGGATTTATCATCGCGCTGTTGATTGCCCTAGCATACATCTTATGGCGGAAGATTAGCGGAAGGCTGAATCTCCCGGCCGTGAGATCATTCGAGGGGACTCCTGTTGTGGACCAAAACTAGGAAGCTGCCAAGCCATCAGAAGCTGACGTCGTGATCTACGGGGCGTAGATTTTCGAAGGGGGAAGAGTTAACACGAGCAAGCAACATGATCGACATCTGCTGACCCGGCGTTTTTACTTGCTCAGGTGCGAACATGTTCCCACAGTCGGCCCAGACGCATCGGGTTACACCTGCGATGCACCGGATACACGCGCCGGCCCATGGTGATTACTCAGCAGATTGGACACGGGGACGTAGGCTACGAGTGTGGCGGAAGATTAGTTTTAAGTAAGTCTTAGTTTGACTATTGTGTAAACCAGATCTTGAAATATCCTAATAAAATTATATAAACGAATATCGGTACGCGTTTTCATTCGGACAGTTGGGCTAACCTATGGTTGGCGTTCGTATTTTTTTGGAGTCCTCCTAAAGGACTTCCTTAACTTACGTTATTGTTAAATGTATTGTATAATCATGCGACAAATAAATAAATCCTTTCATATGGATCACTCATGTGGTGGTGCTCTAAACGTATTTCTCCATATCCTGTCGCTAGACTTGCACAACAAATACATCGTTTCGTGTAGTGCTTTCAGACTCAGAAAATCTGGGTTTTGGTCCCCGGTCACAGTAAGGCTCTTGACCTGCTGGCTAGAGATCTGGTCGCGGCCATAGCTGACTTCAAGTTTCCTAAACTCAAATTCAATAGTAATATTCAAGTTTACTTTCCAGAAAGGTCCCCTATCGAAATAGGAGTAGGTGTCTTCTTAGCGAAACTAAACGTATCCAAATCGTACCGCCTCCCAGATAATATTGACATCTAGGCTGCCATCAAAGCACTCCACTTACTAACTTCGTCTTCTAAATTAGTAGAACAGTGTAAGAATACTATAATGCAAGCAAATGCTCGGTTAAAAACACTTTTTTCTGGGTTTCCAGCCATAGCATCATAGAGGAGAATTAGAGAGCAAACGCCTCAGCCAGATGTGGTTCTACCCTGGATGTCTCTCTTGCGGAGTCTGTCTGTTCTCCGATGGGACTCATCAAGGGCAAACATTTTCCAACATTTTCTCTCTATTGCCAATTCTAGGAAAGTCAAGATACCTGTGCCATATTCAGACAGATATGGCCCGCTTACAATAAAATCAGGACGCATGACTTAATCAATAGAACCTGCACCGAGACAGCAAGAATCACAGTAGTAGGCACTGACCAACGCTGCCAAACTAAGCATTCCGTTCAACCCCCACTGCCGTACTTGCGGCAATTTACACATGAAGGAAACCATATACCACTTTTTCTGTGACTGGCCAGCACTAGCCTACCCAGAGCCTGGCAACGCACACTTGACAAACCTTTTTTAAAGGAATTAACAGAGATTTCTGACAAAAAAATTCTGCACATTATTAACTTTCTGAACTCTACAGGATGGATGTGAAAACTACGTTCTAAACCACACTCATCAACATCCAGGTCACATGAGTTGTGGTATCAAAACGGCGCCTCTGCGCTACTTGTGTTTCTGGCAGGTTCTATCAGTTTCAAGTTTCAACCACTTCTAGCTACCATCCAAGAAATCATTAAATCCTTTATTTATATCGTCTTCAGTTAGAACATAATGTTTAGTTATGTGGACTTGATAATCGGCTGGAAGTCAATATACGTGAGGTGTCCGCATCTAAACGTATGTACATATATACCTATAATGAGTACATGCCAAGAAAAATAAAATTAACTTTCAAAACATGAAATCTAGAAAGCACACATCACGTTAAAACTATTGTTAAAAATAAAGGTTGGGTCTTTTTAGCGGACATCAGTACAAGTTAATAAAACGAAGTTAACGCTGTTAGTTAACTTACACAGCCATAGTTACCTCAGTAAAACACAAATTCTTGATCAGCCAATATTCTTCACCGGCAGTTAACATTGTATGATTCAACTGACCTACACGGCAAAATTCTTCATCTATCTTCTTCTGAGGGAGTCATCGTAGGTTAAATTCGATTTATGCAGAAAATTCTATCGTTCCGCTCCCTGTTTTAAAGGTTTTAAATGACTGCCTTCCATTCGTAGTTACATATATGTCATAACTGCATTAAACTAATTAATAAATTTTTTAAGTAGTGGGTGTCTGCCCTATTGGATGACAAATGTTTCAACTCTTTTATTAAGTTATGTGAAAATGTCACCTGGACAGGTGAATCGCATGGTATGTCTTGCGAAAGGGTGAATCCTTTTCATTACACTTTTCTCTGTAATATATAATTTCAGCCCCTTTGAACTATCGTACACATTTCTATCTAAAACAAGTTATGGGACATCTGCCAAGTGAGTTGTTTTTATTCGAGAAACAGTAACAGTTATTGATTTCGAATTAGCATTACCTCTTGCTGATGAGATACACCACGAGAAATATAAACTTTCTACCTATGTATGTATAGATAAATGAACATAAAAAGAGGTTGCAGTCTATTTGAAATGGATAGTATAATACCCTATTTCATTTGCTGAAGTGGGTTTAAGGGTAAACAACGGCAAAAGCATTTGTTGCCAACAAGAAGGGATACCCAATATGGATAAGAAGGCAATTGAATAGTAAGAGCCAAAACGGAAAATCTAAAGAGACTCTATATAAGACTTTTATCAGCCCAGTCCAACTCTATGGTACTGAAGCATGGGCTTTATCTGTGCATATCATTCAAAGATTTGTTGGGCAGTTCTTCTAGCTTCTAAAAAAAGTGTCTTCTTAGGATTTTAAATCCACTTTGGCAGTGTGTTGACTTCAAGGCAGCGTTCGACTCTATCAATAGAAATGCTTTGTTCTACAAGTTGTAAAATATGGGACTGTCACAGAAATTTGGAAAAATTCTCCAGGATCTGTATGGGGACACTAGAGCAGCTGTGTGGAATGGGGATGATGTGTCGGAGTGGTTTCGAACGGATTCTGGTGTGAGACAGGGTTGCTCGCTAAGTCCCTGCCTCTTTGCGCTCTTTATCGAAGACATTGTAGACTTTTTACCTGGAGGCATAGAGTATGCAGGTACACCAATCAAGGCTCTACTATTCGCGGACGACATAGTACTGCTAGCACAATCGCCGGAAACGCTCCAGCTCATGATAAACCGACTCTCGGAGTACTGCCGTTTGTGGAGCCTGATTGTTAATCTGGAGAAATCGAAAATAATGACTTTTAGAAAGGGAGGAGGCAGGAATAGCAGGAGCGAAAGATGGTTCTATAATGGAGATGACATAGAGGTGGTCAACGAATTCAAATACCTTGGGGTCTGTTTCACCAAAAACTTAAGCATGGAAAAACATCTGAAGGAGAAGCTCGCAAAAGCCAAAACAGCTATAAATATGACCTGGAAGAGATGTTTTGCAAATAAGTGCATAGCACATAGCAGCAAATTCAGGATATTTGAAGCAGCGTCGGAATCCATTTTGTTCTATGCGGCCCAGGTGTGGGGATTCAAAAGACATGATACGGTGGAGAAGCTTCTAAGGTATTATATCAAAAGAATATTTCGTCTACCATCTAGTACGCCGAACTATCTTATTATGCTGGAAACAGGTGTAGCTCCTCTCTTTATAAAGACCCTAAAACTCCAGGTGGACTACGTGCTCAAAGTTCTGCAAATGCCAGAGGAAAGGCTGCCCAAAAAGGTAGCCATCAAAATCATTTCCAACGGGAGCAGTTGGTTCGGGGAATGGCGCGACTTAGCCCAAGAGTGTGGGATGGATTTTAATTTGCAACCAGCGGAATCTTCGACCTGGAAGCCAGTGCTATACCAACTTATTGCAAATGTTGATCTTAAGTGTCGTGAGAAATTTTTAGAGGAAGCCGTAAACTCGTTGCATAGGTCAATTTACAGGCGATTAAGTCATAACCTCGGTCATCTGAATTATTTTCGGGACGATCATAAAGTGGAAGAGATATCGACGATAGTTAAACTGAGGGGAGAATTGTTGAAGTTGAACTATATTCCCCATAGAGATGAACTTCCGATCATATGCGGGTTATGTAACCTAGGAGAACGCGAGGATACGCTTCATTTTGTTGGAAAGTGCCCAATTTTAAGGGAAACTCGACGCAGCATCTTCGGCACTGACTATTTGTCGGTCGACCAAGTAATTGATCTCCTGAATGAGCCTAACTGTTCAAATACTGCCAAATCGCCTTGACTTATAGAGACCGAATAATTAATGAAAGTTTTTGAAAAAGAGTATGTTACCGTCAATGTAATCCAATTATGTATATATTTTGTCCTTGTACCTTTCTGCGTTAACTATTATAAATTATAAAAATGTATGTATGTTTTTAATTTTCTTTTTTTGTCAATCGGCAGACGGCAAAGCCATGCTATGTTGATTTGTTATTATTTAATAAGTAATTTATCAGAAAATATAAATCAATCAAAATCAAAAAAAAATAAAAAATCAGTGTGTTGTACAGGGACAAAGAAAGTGCGGAGTGTCTTCATCTACTTCTTTGTCACCACATTCCCTGCACAAGTTATCCGTGTTCAGTCGCATTCTTTTTGCATGATATCTCAACGTATTATGCCCGGTGGGTCGGTGATAGTATCATACCTTTCGAAGAAGATAAGGTTAATTATTCTTTTTTCAGGGGCCGAATTACGCGATCAGTGATTGAGTAACTCGTCACGTATAAACGATCATTCCGACGTAATAATGCTCGTTTTTACGTGACGAGTTAGGTACTCGATGACTTATGCCGTAATTCAACCCCAGGATTCTTTCGGTTCTTTGTTTTTTATAGAATGGCTACAATTTCCTTGTTATAACCAGAGATAAGTTATAACTAGGTACTCAACTTTCCAGGCTGTTTTCCAGTGTCTATAAGTTTTTTTCCAATAAAATCCGGGGATTTACGCATACTCTCTCATTTTCTTTACAAATGTAAATCCACGGATTCAACCCGAAATTGCCAATTTATTTGACATTTTGAAAGAGCTGTTCAATAACTATCGTCTTTTTTCATTAATTTACGCTATGTATGAAATTGCATTTATAAACAAACAAATTGATTATTATTGTACAATTCAATTCAATTCAATTCAACTTTATTGAGACAATTTTAAATCATTTGAACATTTCATTAACATATTTTATCATTTTGGCCGACTTATGAGGTATATCTGGCTTAATAACTATAATGCAAAATCATTAAATATGATTAAAGTCTTAATTTATAATGTACAAGGAAACATGTTACAATTTCTAAAGTGTATGCTTGCTCCCGGCATACTACATCTGCTTTGCTTCTGTGAGCTTTTCTTAATACTAAATAAAAAATAACTTCAGCTAGAAATTAAAACTAAGGAGATCCAAAAAAATATGGACAATTAACTTATATACATATGTTATGTGAAATAGTTTATTAGGAGTGCATTTTTTGGAAGCGTCCCTCATTTTTTTTATACACACACCAAGCTTAAGATCTCCTTATTGAGTTATATTAAACAATATAAAAAAAAACAGATAAAAGCTTTTTGGACGTTGGTCTTTGTATGTATTTAAGGTTCAAAATCGTTCTTACCCCTTAGATTAATTGGCATTGCTTTATCGTAAAAAGGCAAGACTAAGTTTCTATTTGTATCCGGACTTAATTGAGAGACAGACTCACTATACAGACAATTAAATGGTGATAGGTAATAATTATCATAAATACTTTTAACGCTATTCGAATCGAATAAAGATCTTACTAACGGGTTAGGGTGTGAGCCCATACGCTCTAGTCTTTTTATTAGAAGTTTAGTTTGATAGACCAGCAGAGGTGCCACTTCAGCTGTGTCGTACAACGTTTTGTTTGAGAACCATTTCTTATTTGGTCTTCGGAATTTTCCACTGCAGAGTCTTAAAAATTTTCTTTCGAATCTCTCTAACTCTTTCGCTACAGTTGGAGAGATCGTAAACCAGGTGCTGAAACCATAGGTTAAAATGGGTCTAATCAAGGTTTTGTATTATTATTGTACAAGTTACACTAATGCCCAGTTTCACAGTGTGAGTTTAAACTTGAGTTTTACTAAACTAACTACTGAGTTTAAACTTTGAGTTTAAATCGTTCGGTTTCACACTGTATTTTTAAACTCAGTTTGTCTAAACGAAGTTTATCACACTATTGTGAATTACACTGATGTATTTGAATCACAGTATTTGAATTAAATGTCAAACTGAAAATAATTTTGAATTTTTCCTATTATGGTGTTTGCTTTAGAGTAAAAGTCACTTAGAATAGACAAAAGAGAGACAATGGAGGAAGCAAAAATATAATAATATTAATCAAAAGAAAAGAAGTACTCATTTTTGCGATAGCGAAAAGGAAAATTTAATGACACAATTGAAAATAAAAAACTGATAGGATTCATTGGACGGAGAAAAATGCAGCATGGGATGCTATCGAAAAGCAAAGTCAATAAAAACTTGATTTCGGCTGATATTGAATTGTTCCTTGAAGTAAAACATTTTATTTTCATATCAATCAAATTACATGTACATATGTTTTATTTTCTGAGTTACCAGTTAGTTGGATTTTCAATTTTTGGAGGTATTTCCTCGAAAACAGTATACGTTGATTGTTTGGACATGCGAAATCTGTTAAAGAAGTCCATATCATCCCAAAAATAAAAGTGATTTGTCCTCCAGCGAAATTCTCTTTGTCGGCTTACGTTAACCAGGATATTATAATATTCTTCATCACTTCTATCATCAGAATCACTATTTGCACTTGAAAACATTATTTTACACACTATTTATTAATATTTTAGAAGAAAAACACAATTTGACATTTCACAACAATAGCATTCATAACCACATTTTAAACTTAAACGAACTTTAAACGGTAGAATCGAGTCGTTTAACTTAAACCGAACATAAAACTCAGTATAGAGTTTAAACGAACACTGTGAAACCAAACATTTGGTTGAACTTTAGTTTAAACCATAAACTGAGTTTAAACTCGCACTGTGAAACTGAGCATAAATCGATAAAAATTAACAATAATTATAAACCGGAAAATTAATTTCGTCGATGGGAATATTAATTTCACACAAATTGCCTACGAACATGAACAGATTATTTTTTTGGTTTAATCACATGTGGGAAAAGTGAAATGTCAAAGTATTTAGCTCGCAAATTTTAAAGCTTAATAAATTGCGAGTTTTGTGAGTTTGGCAGTTTAATTAGACTAATTGAGTACGCCGAATAATTATGTCTCAATTAACAAGGGATACAATAACATAAATAGCTCAAAAATTAAACTCATGTAAGAGTTTTGAAAAAAAACAAAACAAAGACATTCAGTTTGAATGGTAATTGCTTCGCATTAGCGAAACAAATGTCAAAATGAGGGAAATCCACCGCGTCGTTTTTAAAGGGAACATGTAAATTGTTGTTGCTTTTGCTCACACGTATTCACAAACACGAGATTTTGACGAGGAGAAGCAAGATGGCGGTACAACAACATCAATGTAAACAAATCGCTGTCGCGGGGATAGAAGGACGGAACTTCCTGTTTAAAATTAGAGGGTGGGTTTTCAACTATAGTATCGACTTGATCGGGGTCTAATGATGATCCTTTCCTTGCCAGCTTATCAATTGTATCATCACCAGGCACCCCCTTGTAACAAGGAACCCAGCAGTCTTCCATTATGCAGCCTACCAAGAACCCGTAACACGCGACAGCGCCTTACAAGCTTCGATTTTATTTCGATACCAGAAATCGCAGTTAATAAAAAAAAAGGTAATATCTTCACGTGGTAGTGCCTTCATTGCAACCTGTTGAGCCGCTATTGTCACTGCCAGGACCTCAGTTTGAAAGACACTGTCTGACTGTCTGTTAAGTCCTACCAGAAATACAAGCAGTGTCTTTTTGGACCCACTTGGCACTTGATAGGTGTGACTGAGAGGTTTTATTTTCAAACCCATCCTGCAAAATAGAGGAACCTAATGATGTTGCAAAATTGTATTTATGTCAGAAATCTTTAGTAATTTCTTAAAAAATGGCTTTGCCAAGCTTCACAAAAGTTAGTAAAAAACAAGAAAGTATGTAAAGCGTTAATGTGAATCCCAACCCGTGTAAAGTCGCCTGTGCCTGAGGCACTGCAAGCATTAATGCAGATCACATCCAGGTGACCTCAGCCGGTTTTTCCCGACAAATCTACAAATAGCTGAAATGATTGTCGCAACTTTGGTTTTAATCTAGTAATTTAAAATTTGACCCACTTCACGTTATCCAATTGAGTTTAAATTCGCACACGTGCATAAGTCCGGTGACGATATAATCTTATCTTGTTCTAATTACAAGATGGTTGATGTTGCACCCAATTCCCCGTCCCCGCAGACGTTATAATGTGTTTTGTCTAAAGTGGAAGTGTTGGGACCAATTTATTGAACAAAGTAAGAAATTACACAAGAGTACATTTATGTTGTGAAATAAAATAAAGGTTCAAAAGAAAACAACAAAATTCAAAAGTGACAAGAGTTTGACAGTTGCGAAGTTGTTTTTATTACCGTCATACCACATGATTTCAACACCCCCGCTCAAATTCACAACTGTCAAGTTTCCTTACATTAGCAAAGATTTACTCTTACAATTTAAATGAATGAACAAAAGAAACGGTTTAACGTCAAATAGAATTCACAAAAGTTAAACTTTAAATTATATCAAAATTAATTATAGTTAAAAAAACTTCAAAGTTAAACAATTTTTTTTTTTTAGAAATGCATATCCATATTTACAAAATGTTTATAATGAGCTGCGATTGGTTAAGTCTTTGTTAAAGCATCGGCTATCATATCTTCAGATTTTAAAAATTTGACTTGGATTATATTTTCAGCTACTGCTTCTCGGACGTAGTGATAGCGTACGTCGATATGTTTGGTCCTTCCTTGATTGGCCTGGTCTTGTGCTATATGCTTTGCACTTTGGCTGTCACAGTAGATGTCGATATGCCCTTCGTGTAACTTTAACTCCAGCATGATGTTACGAAAGTATGCTGCATCTTTAGCCACAGATGATAATGTGATGTATTCAGCTTCTGTACTAGACGTGGCTACAATCCTTTGTTTTCTGGATCCCCAATGGACGGCTCCGCCAGCATATAGAAAGACAAATCCAGATTGTGATTTCCTGTCGTTCATGTCTGCAGCCCAGCTGGAATCCGAGAATGCTTGCAGTTGTTGATTCGTTTTCTTGTACATGAGGGTTGATGTTTTCGTGCCAATTAAATATCGTATAACGTTATGCGCTGTGATCCAGTGTTGACGCCTTGGATCCTCAACGTATTAAGACAGTGTATTTACCACGTACGCGATATCTGGCCTACTGAACGTTGACAAGTACAAAAGACGGCCGATTAGCTGTCTTTATTCGGTTTTGTCGACAGTTGCTCTTTCTCCTTCTATGTCCGGTTCCTTTTGAAGCTTTGTTCCAGCTTGGACAGGTAGGCGTGATGGTTTTGCTTCATCTAAATTATAGGATTTTTCCAGACTGTTAATGTACCCTGTTTGCGCAATACTAAGAATTCCCTCCTTCCTGGAAATTTCAAGTCCTACGCACAGTTTTGGTTCACCCAGGTTACGAATATCGAATTCTTCTGATAACTTTTCGCATACTAAAGACTGTTCCTTAGTATCGTTTGTTGCTAAGAGTAAGTCATCCACGTATACGGTTATCAGCGTAATACTTTTTCCATTAATCTTGTAATAGATACATTTGTCGTACGCTGATGATGTAAATTCCAGTTCCTTCAGGGTTTTGTCCAGTCTCAAATTCCATTGCCGACCGGATTGTTTCAGACCGTAAATGGCCTTTTTTAGACTGCAAACTTTATTTGCAGCATCTACCTTAAAATCGTCTGGTTGTTCCATATAAATAACGGTATCTAGATTTCCATTAAGGTATGCTGCCGAGACATCGAGATGGTGTGTTTGTAGGTCGTGCTGTGCTGCTTTGGCCAGAGTGAGACGAATAGAATAGATGCTAGCCACGGGGGAATAAGTGTCAGTGTAGTCGAGTCCATAAATTTGAGCGTACCCTTTCACCACCAGTCTCGCCTTTCTTCGGTCAATGGTACCATCTGCGAAATATTTTGTTTTGAAAACCCATTTTGACTGAATTACATGCCTATCAGTAGGTCTGTCTACTAATTCCCAGGTTCCATTCCGCATGAGTGAGTCGTATTCTTCTTCCATGGCTTGACGCCATTCATTGTGATCCTCCATGCTTTTGAGCTGCTTCAGGCTGACTGGATCCTTTTTGGCAGTGTAAGTTACTTCAGTTTCGGTGGGTATGCTTTGATTTTGGTCCTCTCCACCTGTTGGTTTTATTGATTCATCTTCGGTGGTTTTGTCAACTAGTGTCTTGTTAGGTTCTTGAGTGTTGCGATCCTGAGATTTGAAATCGAAAATATAGTAATTTGCTTGGTCGTTTTCATTATTCCCATCTTTGCTCAGGTGTTCGTTAAAAAATCGCACGTCTCTGCTCTTGATTACAATACGGGTTCCCGGTTTCCAAAATCGATATGTTCCATGCTCGCCTTCATATCCCACTATCACATGTTCTGTGCTTCTCGCGTCGAATTTCCCTGGATTACTTCCTTTTTCCAATACGTATGCTCTAGTTCCGATGCACTTAAAAAATTACACGTTAGGTTTCTTGCCTGTCCATAGTTCTTCTGAAGTGGCTTCACCATTTGGCTTTGTTGGACATCTGTTTCTGATAAAGGCCGCAGTGCAAATCAACTCAGCCCATAGCATGTCTGGCAAACCGGCTTCCAACCTAAGGCACCTCGCCATTTCCAATAAAGTTCTATTTGCACGTTCGGCTATTCCATTCTGTTGTGGTGTGTATGGTGCAGAGGACTC
Source organism: Criorhina ranunculi (assembly GCA_951813785.1). Taxonomy (NCBI): domain Eukaryota; kingdom Metazoa; phylum Arthropoda; class Insecta; order Diptera; family Syrphidae; genus Criorhina; species Criorhina ranunculi. Next base: position 20,338,103 of record OX638383.1, read on the forward strand.
GTGGTCAATTCCATTTTGCTGTAAAAATTCACAAAAATTTGCGTTCATGTATTCCGTGCCATTATCTGTCCTTAAGCACTTGATTGGCTCGCCTGTTTGCTTTTCTGCAAAGGCTTTAAACGCTTTGAATTTATCCAATGCTTCACTTTTCCTTTGCATGAAATATACAAAAATTCGACGTGAATAATCGTCGATAAAAGTTATAAAATAAGTTGATTTACTTAATGATTCCGTACGCATTGGTCCGCATACGTCTGAATGAACACGTTCTAATCTTTTAGTAGTCCTTTTTTCACTACACACAACAAATGGTTTGACTGTTTGTTTCGCACAAATACATGAGGCACAGCTGGTGTCATCGAAACTAAATTTGAGCGGCAATCCAGTCACCATTCCTTTCGATTGCAATTGCTTCAGCGATGTTAAATTAAGATGGCCCATTCTCTTGTCCCACAAACTCAATGAGGTTTTGGCCTCTGTTGTAGCCAGCGCCCGATTGTTTCCATAAACATAGTATAATCCATTTTTTTAATTAGCTGTTAGCAGCAGCACTCCATCTTTGGTGTAGACCTTGGCTTGGTTATGCTGGAATATGATCTTCAGTTTCTTGTCAGCTGCTTTGCTTACTGAAATTATATTTTCTTTTAAATCAGGAATAAAAAGAGTTTTAAAAAGTTTGATTTCTTGCCCGATGTAGCTCAAGTGTGAAGGTATAATTGCTGTTCCAATGCCCGCTATTCTGACCCTATTTCCGTCGGCCAACGTCCCGTAGTTATCCTTCGTATATATATCCAAATCCTTGAATAAGGACCGTGCTGCGCACATATGGGAAGTGGCTCCAGAATCGAGGCACCTTGCTAGCTCATCGTTTGAGATTTTGAATGTGCGTTCTGCTATTATGAAACCATAATCCGGCTCGTTGTTACCATCCGATTGTACTGTTTTGACCTTTTCCTTTTTCTTTTAGCAATTTTTGGCCATATGCCCCTTCTTGCCGCAAATCCGGCAATAAAATGGAAATTGGTGGCTGGTATTGTTGTTGTACGAGAATTTGTTAAGTCTGTTCTTCCCTTTGAAGTACATTGCCAAGTTGGGTTGTCCATTACTGCTGGGTTCCTTCTTCCGATCGCTAACCTCGAGGAGTCTGGTGCAAACAACGTCAAAGTCTGGATAGCTACTTTGTGCATCAAACGCTGCCTGAACATTCCTGTAACTCTCCGATAGCCCATCCAGAAGAATTATAACAAGTAAGTCCTTATCAAGTGTAGCCTCCAGTTCTTGTGACCTACTGATTGTGGTTTTGAACTCCCTGATGTATTCATCCATATTTTGAGCTGATCCCATTCTGGTATTTATGAGGCGTCTAAACTCCTCCGCCTTTTGCCTCGGTCCTTTTCGGTCGTAAGTATCTCCTAGGAATCTCCAAACTTCTTTAGACGATTTTTTATCCTTTACCAAAGAGATGATACTGGGCTCCATTGCTAAAATCAATTCGGCTCTTGCGTCCATATCTTTCTCATCCCAGCTCTGCTGTTCTGCATCTTCACTCGCTGGTCTCGCAATCGTTCCATTTATATACCCAGTTAGCTGTGCCTTATGCAGCACTGCTTCCATTTGAGGTTTCCACGAGGCGTAGTTCTCTCCATTAAATAGTTGGATTCTATTCATGTTCATTGTGAGGTTAGAGCAAGGTTTTTCCTTAACAAATATTGGTATCCACCAAATAAAAACTTTCCTGAATACTATCCAGTATTTTTAGTCACCTGGGCCCATAACCTGTTGGGACCAATTTATTGAACAAAGTAAGAAATTACACAAGAGTACATTTATGTTGTGAAATAAAATAAAGGTTCAAAAGAAAACAACAAAATTCAAAAGTGACAAGAGTTTGACAGTTGCGAAGTTGTTTTTATTACGGTCATACCACATGATTTCAACAGGAAGGTCCAAGTTTGTTTCCGTAGTCAAAAGAATTACTCAAATTTCTATATTGAAAGCTTTGCTGATCTGCTATACAAGGTGCATATCCCAGCACAAGAAAATAAGATGATGCATCGAAAAACCAGGTACCAAAATTTGGCTGCAGAGTCTAAAAGTTGGAGACAGTCCAATAGGATTGACTGCACTTCGCCCGGATGAATCTGGAAGTCTGTTAGATTTATTAAGTATTTCTAAGAAGATTTCAGCACCGACCCTGCAGTCCATCCGGCTGTTCTGTGGGTACGTAAAGTCTCCAGCTTAGCTTTGAGGCTAGGTTTATACTTAGTATATAGAACAGCATAACATCAACAGTTTATCAGAGGGTAGTTTAAATTCAATTTGGTAGTATGGTACTATAAGCCTCTCAAGAGTAGCGCCTTTTGCGATTCTTCTTGCCCATTTGCAGTGCATTTTTGATACAGATCGAGATTGTGAATGGGTTCATTATCCATATAGGCTTGCTACTTCGAGCAGACAATCGAAGTTCACTATAACTTACGGCTGGACCGGTGTCATTTGTTTTTATTGGAGACTTTCAGAAACACAAATCAACATGTATTGTGAAAATTCATTCAACAATAGAACTTTTAGTCGAAAACTTAAGGACTAATTAAGAATTGTGAAAAACCTGTGTCGGTTGTGAACCAAGAAGCTTGTGTTTCATACTTACCACTCAGACATTAACCAATCCATTTTCAATTCTAAAAATGCCCACATGGAGCTACTAATCAGTACGTATATTTCAAATATGTTTAACAAAAATGTTCAAACAATGCAATTGAAAAGAAAATAAATTCATTTTAATAAGTGCACTTGAATATCATTACTCTGATTTAACAGAATCAGTTTTTTCCCATTTCCACTGCTCCGGATTGTTCCTATTTCCATAATCTTTCTACCCGTCGTATTGGACGTATTGAATGGAACTTCCTTGTCTGTTTCAAAATTATAAGCCCTCACATCCCCATCCGACAGAGCAAATAACATCCATCCATCGCTCGAAATTTCCATACTCTGAATCAAATCTTTACGCAGAACTGAACCTGTTAACAACACTTGCTCATCGAAAATTCGAAGTTCATATGGCTTTTTACCACCATCTATTGTAGCCGCTATCAATGTGGCCGTATCTGGACGGCAGTCATGCTCAACGAAACGATTTTCCGAAAACCATCTCTCATTACGAATGATATTTTGTATGGCACATGACTTTCCGATCTCAAAGTTAAAATCATTCGAAACAGATTGGGCTGTACCTTGGCGACGATGATTGTCTAAATTGTTCACCTTGCGCTCCTGATTGCAATTTAAAATCATCACCGAACCATTTGATAGACCCACAGTGAGGTAATTCTCATTTTGAAGGAGTTTAATTGCTGTTGGAAACAGGAATCCGCTACCGACAATGTTTATCCTTCGAAAGCGTTCTTTTTTCAGAGTTTTCGAACATGATATTATGAAATTTCTATTAGTTCCTACGAATATGAGTTCTGCTCCACAGTCAAGATTTATAAATCGAAGTCCTTGTAGTCCGAGTCTCATATCGTTCTTAGTTTCGGCAAGTTCCTTGAGAATTTCGTCTTCGAAAATTTCCATTTGAAAATTTGATTTAGTTTGTTCGAAAGGACTTTTGATTTGGACGCCTCCCAATTCCATGTACTCCCTTAGATCACAGATGGCACTTTGAATGAGTTTGACACGAGCCCACGGTGAGCTGTATTCGAACTTTGAATCAGACCCATGAGAGATTTCAAAGTTCCTTGCACCTGTCTCGACTAAGGTCCATATTGTCAAAATACCCGTCTCGTTTAGTGAAGCGAACTAAAAAAGAGAAAACACAAAACATAAATAAATATAAAGGTAAGTACATGTGCACAAAAGTTTTCACTATTGAGTTCAAAATGCTATGGTTTTCATCAATATGGAGAAGATACATAAAGCGCATAAACAATAACGAACTTACCAGTAGAGTCGTCGAATCTATACCGAACGGCTCCAGATGCTGGAATTAAGTAAACAGTCAACTAAACTCAGTTCTAATATCCAGACAGCTAGGCTAATTAAACTCATTAAGTCACTCTACGTTTTACTAAAAAAAAGTTTTTTAAACAACGTCTCTTTGTCTTACAAAACAATGAAATAACTACAGCCCAGGAATACCTTGACTTCTTCAACAGCTTTGGACAAAAATTCCTTGCCGCTGAGACTGCAAAGCTTAGCATGCTGTCCAGGTTACTATAGGCTAACAACATGAAAGGGCCGACAACTAACCGATGCTTTCGTGCGAAACACTAACCAAGACTTCTGGCCAACCAGCCTGCCGGCTGTATGGAGATTCTTGTAGCCCTCAAGCAACAAGAATCTCCATACAGCTCGGTCATTTGCTAGCTGCCTTCAGTTGGTTGAGATCGCTTTCAACTTGTACGTGCTACTTAAGACGCAATCTACCATAACTTCTTTTGATATATTGAAAGTTATTGGTTCCTTACCTAACTCGTCTTCAAGCGGAGCTGATGGTATTTCTAATTATGTACTTAAAAAAATTGCATGTTTTATAGTGGATGTCTTGGCTAATGTTTTTAATCGTTGCGTGTTTGAAGGGGTCTTTCCTGAATGTCTTAAATGTGCTGATGTTATTCCTTTACTCAAAAAAGGTTCCGCTGCAGAAATCGGTATTTATAGGCCCATCTCACTTCTTTCTGCCTTTAGCAAAATCTTTGAAAAACTAATGAAAAACAGAATAGTGAGTTTCTTAGATAAAACTAGGTTTTTCAGTCCAAATCAATTTGGTTTTTTAAAAGCCAAATCGACGGAAGATGCGCTCTTACAGTTTTGCTCCCTTATAATGTCACACCTTGATGGGAAGAAATGCATGGCTGGTTTATTTATTGATATAACCAAAGCATTCGACATGGTCAATCACAATCTTCTGCTGAGTAAACTAGAGAAAGCTGGATTTCGTGGTTTCATGCTCGATCGGTTTAAGTCTTATCTTGGTAATAGGTCGCAAAGAGTGAAGATAGATGATATAAGGAGCGAAATATTATTCCTTAACCTGAGTGTTCCTCAAGGCTCTGTCTTAGGGCCAATTCTGTTTCTAGTCTATATCAACTCACTCTTTGCTCTTAGTTTCATGGGCTCACCTACTGCTTTTGCTGATGACATTGGTCTAGCTTATGGCTTAAACAGTCCTTTAGACCTAGTTTCCGACATTAATTGGGATCTAAGTTTATTGAGAAACTGGTTTGCTGAACACTTCTTAGTGATAAGCTCTAAAACTAAGATAATAAGGGTATTCACTTAAACTGATAAATGTACGCATCTCGTAATTCTGTAAATTTACAAGGTGCTTTAAATGAGCAACCCTCGGAAACAAGTTGCGTAATTGAATCTGCTGTTCTGCAACTGTCATCCAAACATATGAAAATGCCGAAAATAAGTGAAAAGAAAAAACATAAGATTGTTTAAAGATACTGCGATACAAGATTTATTAATGTTGGAGATATTTGGCGAAGGTAACAGTTGTAATTTCATTCAAATGTGAATGTAGTTTGACAGCAGCACAATTTTTGACAGCAGTGTAATTTTACGAGGGTGATTTCCGAGCCTAAATCGTCACAGAAATTTACGAGGCTCGCGTAAATAATTTTTCATATAAAATTTGACAGATCATTTACGCGATGGTAAATATTTACGGTTTACGTGGTTTACGAGGGTTTTACGAGTTTAAGTGAATACCCTTAATGTTCTTCAGCTTATCCTCCTCACACCCTTTCGTTGCTGATGTGTACTTCCATGCACCTGATTGTCCTAGATTTAAAATGTCGAATTGCTATTGTGTTTCTGGCTCCTTGTCTCCCTCCTTTTGTTCTAATCTATCCTGTTGTGATAAATGTTTCCTTGTAGAGAGAGTAGATGAATTTAAATATTTAGGGCTTACCCTTGACTCTAGGATGAGTTTTGCGAATCATGCTGACACATTGAAAAGGTATTTCCGATGCACCCTTCGTCATTTTTTTATTTGCGTAACGTATGCTCAACCAAGCTTTTAAAGACAATCTATTATGGTATCTTCCATTCCAAGTTACAATATAGAATTGCTTGTTGGGGAGGTGTGTACCAAAATACAATTCATCCGCTGCTGATTCTGCAGAAATGTATTTTAAGAATAATTTGTCGTAAGCCACGTAGACATCCTAGCTATCCGTTGTTCTGTGACTTGAAAATTCTTCCTGTTCGTCATTTGTACTGTTTTAAGGTGTTAAAAGTATTCTTTATGAAGTCCGGTAATCTTAACTTTCGTTTAATATCTCGTTATAATCTTCGTGGTAATCTTTCGAACATTTTATCTGTACCCAACTTCCGTACTACTGCTTATCGTAATTTTTTTTCCGTTTTCTGTTATCGGTTATTTAATGCTCTCCCCCTGTCTTTCAGGACATTAACAATACCCGGAATGTTTTTAAAAGGCGTCAAAATGTGGCTCTTCAGTTTTGATTATGCTGCTTTAGAGTCTCTTACTTCAAATGTTTTGGTCTAACTTTTCTTACTTTCTCTCCTTTTCTTTTTCATTTTGTTCTTGTAACTCTCATTTTATTTTAGTTTGTATTGAATTATTTTTGGTCTTTGCTTCTTGTAATATGTAAAGTTTTTTTTTGTTGTTCTTTTATTCTTTATTCATAGGGTCACCCCACCCAAATAATTTTATTTTTTAATGCTTTAGCCTATTGTAGTGGCATTCTACACTATTTTGTACTTGTATATAAATACTGAATGTCACCAACCTTTCTTATATTTTGCTTCTTTTATTTATTTTTTATTTGTATTTGTATTATTTGATTGTATCATGAATGTATAAGAATAAATATTATCTATCTATCGTTCTAATTGCCAAAAGTCTCGGTGACGTCCTTAGCAACCTTGATGGAGCAGCATCATTCTTGGCAGAGTTCGGCAGGGATTCCAAAACTTGACATTGCTCTGTAAAGCTCCTGTCTATAAATGTTGTCATACATGTCCTTAAAATCTATAAGAAAAGGTGGTGGGTATCGATTTAAATTCCTGAATTTTCTCCAAGATCTACCCTTGGTCGATGGTGGATATGGATCATGGATATGGACTAATTATTTTGTTAACATAAGGTTTAGTCGCTTACACAATGCAGTTTCAGCAGTTCATTGCCTACAACCATCCAAAACCACTTCTGTATTGAATGTTGCACTGATCTTAGAGGAAGAAAGCATTGACGGCATTGATAGCCAAAATGGCATCTCGCACAATAACGTGGTTTACGGAAGAGCTCTATTCAACGAACATCCAGAAATGTCCTGTATATTTCTAGTCGAATTTTCAAGCCTAAGTCTGCGTTTGGAATGTTATCCAAGAAGTGTTTTTTTTTTAGAAGAGGTGAGTCTATAAAGTTGGGACAACTTCCAGACATGGCTGCAAATGTACAAAGAAGCATTCGAATCTTCTGGAAACAGGTGACAACCTGGGAATCAATTCTAAAGATCAAGGACCTAAAGTAATGCTACCGGTTGTATTATAGACGAGTTCAATGTTATCGTTAGTCACCTCCAGAGCTCTAGAGACACCCAATCCACTAGAATTCTTGTACTGACCTGCGGTTCCCATACTTCCCCTAATCATTGTAGGAATAAGATTATTGTTGACATGTAGGTTGACTCCTTCAAATTGTCAGATAAGCATCTGGACAATGATCAGTCTGATCAATTGATAACGTTTAGATGTTTTTATTCTTTCGTACAATTTTATAAAAGTGAACCTACAAACATGCGTTTCAGTTCTGAACATTTGCAAACAAAACTCATATTTTATCCGTTCTGCCGTCATAAGGTAACCCTTGATGAAAATATCTATCAGCCAATTTCTACAATTAAATTTAAACAAGAACCTTCAAACTTACCTGAACAGTCTTAAATGTCTCGACACTGGCGATTGTCTTCGTCGATGAGCGAAAGCTCTTCACGTCCACTATAGCTCCTAAATCGAATGCTCGCATATCGGCTCCGCAGCAATTTGGAGCAATCGAATGAGTCGCTGCAAAATGCGTCAAGTACCCATCAAGCTTCGAGCAAAAGGAATAGGTCTCCCGGAGATCCCACATCGCAACACTGCCATCTCTAAGGCCGCACACAATGATATCTGATGACTCGTTACATACCTCAGCTCGACATACTTCGCTCCATGTGGACAACAATCGCACTGGCTTAGTGGCATCTTCACTATTCCAAACCATGATCAAGTTTGAAAAGTCGTTTTGGTAAACATTTGCTAAGCTCTCGTGAACTGTCAAAATTAAGCTAAACTTGGGATTAGCGAACAGACGAACCACTTTCAGAGCGTTAAGTAAGCGAGTATTTAACTTGTAGAAGCCATTGCTTAAAGTTGGCAAGTCAGTCGTATCCAGGCAGACGTCCCGAGCGTTTGACGATAGAATCCGTGAGATAAGAAATGTAGAGGTGTTCAAAAACACATTGAGTTGTTCGAAATTGATTTGTTTCTGACGGTTGGTATTTCTGGACAAAGGGGTATCCAGTCGTAATTTGGATAAGGCATTGATGGTGTTTTCAAATGGATCTTCATTTGAAATAATCTTCACTGACCCATCATGTGGTAGTTCGCCGGTGCAGGTGGGAGTTCCAGCGGAGCCCTCAATTGTAACAAGATCATATTGTGGAGGATGCTGGGTCCAAACTGACCGCAGCTCATCCTCATCGGTTTGACACTCGCTTTCCATGCGATCTTCATGAGTTTGTGTCACAGATTGAATCGTATTAGAGTTTCCAAACATTCTCATATAAATGTCATAAGCAATTGGTTTCAACTCGAAGAGTGTAAAAGACACAACATCGAACTGAATCTTGGACATTATCTCACGACCTCTCTTTGTAATCCTCGGGTGGGTGTAGAATCCTGAATAGCCTCCGACTACCAATGATCCTGGTTCGAACGACATAATGGGAATACTGTTCTCGTAGCTTATTCCTGAGTCCAGCTGTTCAGAGTATGCTAGAGTATCCAAGCTTTCGAATGTATCAATGGTTCTGCGTTTCTTTGAATGGAGATCGTAATTTCCGGAATCCAGTTTACGTTCTTGCTCCTTATCTCTGTGAATGACTGTTATGGGGAACTGTGTAAGCTCTGACTCTTCATCATCTTCTGAATGCTCCTCTGGTTCGGTCTCAGGGCTTTTGTGATCATCTTTACCACTTGTATCCGATGAGTTTGAAGAACCTGACGCCACATCTGCTGACGATGACCCTGTCTCAAAATCGGACTCATATGACTCAAAGTCGTCATCATAGTCTGGACCTGAGTCTGATGGAGCTGGACTCTTGACTCTTGTGTTTGGCTGTGTCTGGTTCTCATCAAAGACGACCTCAAAGGCAACTGGTTCCTTAATTTTAACTGGAACTTCTGCCGTTTCTTTCTTAGCCTCCATAGCTTTACGTTTTAAGATGACAATTTCTCCAGGATTTAAAGTCCTGCTTTTCTTTCGTGAGCTTTTTTCATCTTTCTCAATTATTGGCTCAATTGGGAACTCCCTACGTTTCGAAGGAGGTGAAGAGATAGTTACATTGTGAACTGTGGTCATCACAAGATTCGGCTTAGTAGAAGAAGGTCTATCGGGAGTTGATTTCGCTGATGTGGAAGGACTGTGTTTGGCCCTTATGGGTTTTGTCTGTTTTTCAGGTGCTAGTCGAGGTTTGATCTTTGGAGTTGTTGAAGACGTCGTAGAGTTGGACCTGGAAAGGGGAGGTTTACTAACGAATGATTTTGGTAAGCTTCCATTTGGTGCTCGTTTCACAGGAGTTGGTTGTACAGCTGTTCGGGTTGCAAGTGGTTTCTTTTTCTCTTCATCCTTTGATGTGATGACAGTTCTTGATGCTGTTGTTGTCTTCGTTGGTAATTTCTTGACGTTGCTTGATGAAGTGGTGCTCAAGGTCTTCTTAAGAGTTTTCGGTTCTAATTTCTACAACATAGAAAGGAAACTTACATCAAAACACTTAAATGACGAATGGAAGTGATACTGTAGTTTTTGAAATTAATGGAGTTTGTGAGTGATGAATTTGATCAGGCCGTGCAAAAACTGCGGCTTTCCGCTTTTCTCAGAGATGAGTTAATCGATTTGCATGAAATTTTTAACATAGATAGATCTAGCTAATCTTCTGGTCGTGACGAGAATTCGAGCCAGAATTTGATATACACGACCTCAATGATCTAGCATTAAAATCCCTTCCCAAAATTGACAATTGTTGAAAACACTTGTAGCCAAGCAAGCTGATGTGCACATGCGCATCAAAAAGCCAACGAATAACAACCGAACTGTCGAAAACTGTCTTTATAAGTGCGGGATTATTGTGATCAATAAAGAATCTGTTGCTCCTTTGACGAAGGCTGAGGGCGTAATAAGTTACGGGATTGATGCAATTACCCTTAAAGTCAAAGAAGGTGAAGATTCTGGCAAACTTCCTCCCCACCCTTCAGACCCGTCTACTGAAGTCGCAGACGCTGGAGCATCGATTTCACTCCTATCTTCGGAAAGCGATGATTCCAATCGTCGTCCCTACAACCGAACCCATCTCTAGTTCAGACATGCAGACGAACGACTCGCTTAATGCGGTGCTTTTAAGTGAGGACGAACTTCTGGCGGAGGAGCTTCATCCTCAGACTCGGAAGCTACTAACACCACTGTGGTGGAGCTTTCTTCACCTGCTTGTAGCGATAAAGCTGCAGTTAGTACAGATTAACCTCCATCACTCAAAAATGACATCCGCCAGCCTAATGTTTCGTCTCTCTAAAGGCAGAGAAGGCAAAGTCCTGGTGCAGAAATTCCGGGTTGTTAACAACATGGTGGACTCCGGATTACTTTCTTTTGTATGATCGAGATAAAGGTAAACCTAGATACCCTTGCATACTGGTGAAAAGTACCCTTAGAGTGAATTTAATCCCTAATTACAGCGAACGAGTTGAACCGCAGCTTAATTGGAAACCTCCAAAGGATCTTATTATATAGCTTCGGTACACCTCGCCCAAGACCACATGGATTCTCTTTTTGGGGCTAACCTGGAAAGACTAGTCGCAGGGAGACAGAAGTTCGGACTCATTGTTGGCGGTGACGCAAACGCTCACCAAACAGCGTTGGGTAGCTCGGATATGAGCGAAAGGGGTGAGTTACTTTCCAATTTAATTTTGAATATAACCTTATTTTGTGTAACTTAGGTGATGAACCTACATTCATCACCAAAAATCGCCAAGAAGTACATATCTGACATTACGCTTGCTTCCGATAATATTCATCAGTTTATCAAAGATTGGAAGGTTTAACACTGGTTTTCTGACCACCGATGCATTCAATTCAATCTTCTTAATTACCCTCCTAGCTTATCAACTTGAAGGAGTCTCAAGAAACAATTTGGCTCAAATACAGAGCAACTCTAAAGAAACAAGGTATCTCTGACCTTCCTAGACCCCCCTACAACACTCAGGAGCTAGACTGACTATCTGGTTGAGAACCTCACTTGTGCCTTCAATAGAGCGATGTCTTCTTCTTGCCTTCTAGTCCGACACAGGGATAAGAAATAGTCACACTGGTGGTCTGGAGATTTAGGTCTACTCAGAAATAATTATAGGAAACTTTTCAACAATGCTAAAAGCACGAGAAATACGACAGATTGGAACTTGTATAAAAATTTCCTAAATAAAAGATGAATCTACTGAGGCATCAAGGCTAAGAAACCGTCTTTCTACTAATCCAATAGTAGTAGTAGTAGTAGTATCTAAAAAAAAAAAAAAAATGAACAGTCATGGACAATCTCCAGCGAAAATTCGCTAAACCTGTTACTTGATACACACATCCAAGGTAGCTCCCAAGTTAGCAGTAATTCTGTTCTAAACAGTCCAAATATACAATTAAATAACTCCCTAAGTCTTAGTCTTAGTTTGATCACGCAGGACTTTTTGGGCACTACATAGCTTCAAACTATATACTTAAATCTGGAGGACCGTATGGCATAACACGTAGCGAACTTCAAAAGAACTCGGATATTATTATTTTGCCCATGCTAGGGATTATCCTGAAAACCTGTCTAGGTCAGATCTACCTTCCACTAGTATGGAGAGAAATGAGAATGGTTTTCATACCTAAGGGTGGCAAATGTTCTCATGTAAGTCCAAAAGACTTAAGATCCATTAACTTATCATCATTCCTCTTAAAAACATAAGAGCGACCGATTGATATCTATTTACTTGGCAGCATTGATACACAACTTTTGTCAACGGCTCAACATACATATTGCAAAGGTAAATCAGTGGAAACGACGTTACAAACTTTAGTAATTAAAATCGAGTATTCTCTGCATAGGGTGTCCATCTGGGATCTTTGATAAAAGAGGACATTTTCCTCACCAAAACTATAAAAAAAAGAACAAAAAAAAAAATAGAGACCAATAAAGAGACAACTCAAAAATAAAAAATAAAAAACACGACAACTTCAGAAAGGTTTTTTTTTTATTTATCTATTTTTAAAAAAAAAAAAATTCAATTCATTTTTAACAAAAAAAAATTAAATATATAAATAAAAAAAAACAATATTCAAATTGAGTTGACTTTTGACAACGCCAGCTGCTGAGGAAATACATATATAGTAGCAGATTCTTTTAAACCAATGTAGTAGAATGAGGCAAAATACCTTACATCGCGCCTATATCTAGTTATAAATGCCATGAAATATTTAATTTATTGGAAAATGAAATACAAATAATCGAAATAAAATAAAAGTGATCTTTTCCGAAAAAATATAAAGAAAAAGAAAGTGCAAAAAAGATCGAAACAAAAAAAGGGAACATGTTCCTTTTAAAGAGATACGACGGACACCCTATCTCTGCATCATAAGGAGCACACTATGGAAGCATTCCTGGACATAGAAGGAGCGTTCAACAACGTCAACATATTAGCAATCGCAGATGTACTATCGGATTTGAAAGTAGATAGCTCACTTGGCGAATTGACTAGTTTTCTGCTCTCCAGTAGGATTACCTTACTGGGTTGTTCATATAAGTGTTATACTTAAGATGAACCCTATAGGAAAGAAGAATAAAAAAGCATTCGTTTTTGTTTTTAAGTGTAACATTTTATTGAAATTCTCGTAGGGACAAAAGTAAGAGGTTATGATGACATTCTTAACCAAGAGAAAAAGAGTAAGATAAGAATTTTTATCTGAAATCAGTGATACACTTCTCACATATTTCGGACATATGATTTTTACAAATAAATTGTTTGTAGTTTGAACACGTCACAGTCGATTTGTTGTTAGTTTTCACGCATATCCATCATCTTTCTCTTTTCCTCTTGGTGTTTCCGATAACGTCTTCTGCATTTGATCCTGATGATCTTGAAGTTGATGGGGCAGGAGAACGTGCTGTCGTTGTTTGTATCTGCTGAACAATGTCCCTCGCGAATGCTCCTCTAGACAGGGTTTGTCTTATTCCTATTTCGAAGAAATACTACCTACTTAGAGGTCCTCATGACGCAACTTTCCAAAAATTTGAATGCAACTTTTCAAGACCTCTATATATAGATATATATATATATAAACATTTGAACGGACCATGGTTTTGGTGCACGATAGGGGCCGCAATTCTTAACCGAATTGAATGAAACTTTGTACACATGTTGATATGGTGAATGGCTCGGACTAGTTCGTAGATGGGCGAGATTGGTTGAGAGGGGGGCGTGTCACGCCCATTTATGCAATACAACGAAATCTTGTCCGCACGATAGGGGCCACAGTTCTTAACCTAATTTATTGAAATTTTGTACACATGTTGATATGATAAGTAGCTCGGACGAGTTCGTAGATGGGCGAGATCGGTTGAGAAGGGGGCGGGTCACGCCCATTTATGCAATACAACGAAATCTTGTCCGCACGATAGGAGCCGCAGTTCTTAACCGAATTGACTGATACTTTGTACACATGTTGATATGGTGAATAGCTCGGCTGAGTTCGTAGATGGGCATAATCGGTTGGGAGGGGGGGGGCGTGTCACACCCCTTTAAATTTTTCAAATTCCGCATTAATAATTTTTGTATTTTCATTTTTAATATTTAGTATGGAAATGGTAATAGCATAAGCATATTTTTGCAAAAAAAATCCCGCCATTTTGAATCCGCCATCCTGAAATTCTTTAAAATTGCTCCGATTTCGTTGAAATTGAAAATGTATACTCGTTTATGGGTACTTGTTATAATTTCGCCATTTTGGATTACTTTAATATTACTTAAAAGTTGCATACAAAGGAAATCCACCTATCTCTTGCGGCTGGTGCCGGAAGGTCTTTTTTTATCAGCGATGCTGCCAGGATTTCAATAAATTTTCTTCTTCTATCGCGTCCATTCGGGTACCAATCGGGATTTATGACAACATATAAAACGTAAGCATTAGGCGTTTTTCTTTTTTAGTTCAGATTAGAGCCTGAGTTGTCAAAAAAAAATGCGTGTTTCTTTTTTAGCTCAGACACATCAGAGCTCCGAATTCGTTTTTCTTTTTTCGTTCAGAGCGTGCACAGAGCGCACTCTATGAGCTCAGAATAATTTGACTGAGCATTCAGAGTTAAAAGCTGAGCACAGCCATTTTTCGCATTTGACAGGAGGGAAAACAAAGGAAAGAAATCAAATGACGGCTAAGTGCTCAAGTGTGTTTCATAAACAAATCAGAGCGCTCTGAGCATGCTCAGTTCAGAGCACGCTCGATGTGATCGAGCTCTGTTCAGAGCTTTGCTCTGAACTAAAAAAGAAAAACGCCTATTAACACCAGATACATATATCGAGAATATTTAAGAAGATAACGATAGGCCAACGGTTAGTTTTTCTCATTTTTGTGTAATTGGCACACATTTTGTCCAGAGTGTCAACAGCTCCTTTGGTTTTATGGTAGTCCAAAATTATCTCAGGTTTTTTTTTGTTCATTGCTGCTTATCTGTTGGTCATGGTGTAATGTGCTTAGGAGAATAACACACTACTTTTTTTTGGGAATGTATGACACCAGTGTCGTATCTTTCGTAAATGCAAATTCAGAGTTCAACAAAGGTAAATTTTTCGTTTGAATGGGTTTAGAAGGAATCACAATTTAATTTTTTCCATTGTCCCAATCATTGTAATATTCTTTGTCAAAAGAGTTTGTCCCAGATCATATGAGGTAAAAAAAATTGTCACATGTTACATTATGGCCTTTTAGACCAGTAACTAGGTCAATTACTACTCTTTGTCCTTGGTTTTTTCCAGGTGGTCCGTCATAGAAGACCCAAAATTTCAGTCCGTATTTGGCTGGTTTGTTAGGCATGTACTGACGAAATGAGCATCTCCCTCTAAAGCTAACCAACCTTTCATCCACTGTTACATTCTCATTGGGGTTGAATGATTTCGGCAATATATCAACCCATTTTTCCCAGACTTCTCTTATTGGTGCAAACTTGTCACCTGTTCTTCTAACTGACCTTGATGTCCGATCATCAAATCGAAGAATTCTAGAGAAAAGTTTGAACCTGTCAAGTGACATTGTTGATCTGAATATTGGCCTTCCAGTTTTCTCTTCCCACAAACTTTCCGTGGATTCATTGTATGATTTGTAAACTCCAGCCAGTAACAAGATTCCAATATAAGCATCAAGTTCTATTTGATCTAGTTTGTTCCACCTCTCGCCATAAAGTAGTAAACCTTCTTGATTTGTATGGATCAAAATAATGTTCTCAATAGCTGGCAAAATGAATAATTTTAAACCAGAATGCTCATCACTGATTCGTGAGGTCGCATATCTAGTAGGTCCTGGTGCATGTTTCAACACATCATAAGTGGTACGTCTTCCAGCTTGTAGACAAGGTGCAGTTCTTCATTCAACTTTTCCATCTTTAGAAATTAAAATTCCACCATTATCTTCCACTGGCACATCAGCATTTGATTCTTCATCTTCAGACTCATCGACTTCTGACACAACTTCCTCCTCGTCTGAAGCTTCAAATAGAATCCTTTCAATATTGACTGGATTCATGGTCACACAACTAAACGGAAGAAAACTGCACAAAACTTCGAAAAATTGAAAACACAACTAACACACACGGTTTTCTCTTTTGAAATCATAAAAGGTGACAAACTAGCCTACTATCTCAAAAAAAAATTAACATTGAAAACGAAAATAACGGAATAATATATCATTCCTAATGTAATTTTACATTATGGGTCCAAATGGACCCGGACAACTTATGTGTAAAAAAGTCAATTAGGGGCGAAGTAGGGGGTCGTACAATTTTTTTCTTCTGAACTTTTATTTATCTCTATATTACCCACGAAGTCGAGGAATATCAGTTCTTTAAGCCAACCAGTTTTCATTCCACAGCTCGACGAATAAAAAATTGGGTCCAAATGGACCCGAACAACGCAGCAAGGTTAATTCGGAGCTGGGTGGGATATCTGTTAGTAGAGGTACCCCACAAGGTGGCGTCATATCCTTTGGAATTAATTGATTTATGAAATACTGATAACCTTAGAAGCAGAAGGATGCACAGTGATCGTTTATGTGGATGATGTGGCTTTGGCAGTTTCAGAAAAGCACTTAAACACCTTAAAAGAACTCTCTACATCTCAGTCATTAGACTGATACTCACGTACGAGGCAGCTGTATGGTATATCGCCTTAGACAAGGCCATAACCCAAGATCATCTAAGAAAGGTCCAACGATCAGCTTGTTTGTGGATGAGCGGAGTACCTCGTATGACACTCTCTGTAGCACTGGACATTTGGTTTCATCTGACATCCTTAAACATCCTTGCCAGACAAGTGGCTGCTAGATCAATTTCACAGTAGTGGAGTGTTCTCTGATAGGCTTAAACTCAGCCTTTCTTTCGGTCTTCCAAATCATTGCAGCATGTCTTATTCTTATGTTGGCTAAAGAGAAACGTAATATCTTCCAGAGATATCCGTAACTTTTTGGACGGTCAAGCAGCAATCTCGTCCTTGGAATCATTCTTTCCAAATTCGTTAGAAGCTCTTGAATGCCGTTCAATTCTTTTAGAAACGGCGGAGTAGTTAAATTTTCACCTTTGTTGGATGCCGGGGCATAGGGATATGTCAGGCAGATGAAATCGCCAGAGATGGAAAAACTATAACCATTCTGCGGCTGAATCTAAAACGCTCTAAGTATTTAATTTCTCTCAACAGATCGCATATCAGAACCATAATAGGTGTCATACTGTTATCACGAGACACTGTTTAATAGACAAACATGCAACAAGGCTTCGTGTTGCAATCATATGATTTTTGTACAAACTGCATGGATGAAGAGGAGGAGGAAACCTTTTCCCACCTTCTCTGTGGCTGTCCAGTTTTCTCTCGCAAAAGATGGCCCCACCTAGGAGACTTCTACTTTGACAACTTAGGGGATCTGATAAACACATATGTATGTAAGAAACCTACTTTGTTTCATCAGAAGCTCCAATTGGCTCAACGAGTAGGTAACGAAATATCTTCAGATCCATGTGGTATTACAATGGACCTATCGCTGGCCTAAGTGTGCTAGCAGCCACTTTAACCTAACCTCACCTATACAATGTCAATACCTAAATTTGCAGAACAAGCAAAAAAATAAAAAATTAATAGTTCAAGGCTAATGAAATACTGTGCTCTGCTAAAGGCAAGACGGCGCAGCATGAACGTAGTGACACTATACCTTATCAGCGCTTGGTTCATTTCAAGTAGATTATTATGAAAAGTGAAAGAAAAAAACGAAAACGTTATTGGACCGCACATATCTGTTTTTGAGTGAAAAGTCTATTGTGATTTGTAATGGTGTGTATGGCGATAAATGAGAACAGATCTTCCGAAACGTTTTAGCGTGCAATATAAGATACATAGATATTTGTCGCAGGTTAAACGGATCCCTAGAAATTGAAATGTGGGTTAAGAAAAGTTGGCGGAACTATGGTTTCAGATCGTGGTGCAATGAATGTTGAAGAGAGTTACTTTCAGGTGTTATTAAAGCGTTTGGATTGGAAGGTATGCAAGAGGTGGCGATGGTGCAATAGGTAGTATTTTTACTTATTACCCGATTTGTACAGGTTCGACCCCGGTCGTGGTACAGATACAGCTACCGGAAACAAAGAAAAGCGAGCAAAATCTGAGTTTCCCCAACTACTACACAAAAAAGGAGTTTTTGCGATGGACCATAAACGAGTCTGAGGCCTCCTGGGATTTGGAAATTTCCTTTTGAAGAAAATGAGGGATTTACTTAAAGAGATTTGAGCAGGAAGATGTGGAAGCGACAGAAATTCGAGTATTTGATGGTGGGGATAACAGAGTTGTAAAAGAATGCATACTTTTGGGAATGCATTCGCAGAAGTAAAAAAAAAAGAATTCAAACTTTTGATTGATGCAGTCGAATTCAAAAAGACTGGGTTCTGAAATCATTCTTGAAGTCAATTGAATTCACTTGAAGTGAGTTAAAATCAGGTGTGAATTCACATATTTCGCTGAAGTTCGAAGAAGAAGTTAAAATCAGTTCATGTCAGTGAATCAACCTATTATTTTTATTACGACTTGTTGCGGCTTGCAAAAAAGTGTTTGAATGTGTATAAACCAAATATATGAATCACAATCTGTGTTAATTATAACGAGCAGTCTCTTCCTTTGTTCAACAAATAATAATAATTTTATTGGTGCAATAATAACATAGAGGAAGTACGTTCGCGCAATTATCACTTACTGCAGTTTTGACATTTGCATTACTGCAAGTGCTGCACCTGGGTAGGTGTATTTACCAACCATTCCGCGGTGCCGTCATGAAGTCCCCAACACGACTAGAATAAGGCTTAGAATTACGTTTACGTCTAGACTTTTCTAGTTTTCGTTCGGTTTGTCGGTCGGTTTCATCATAGTAGAAAGGAATCTAAACCTTGAAATTACTGGACAGTGGTATTTCACTATGGTCACAGTGAACTTCGGGTTAGAAAAGTTTAAGTATTCATGAAGATGGATGAAAACATTGTAATTAGGAGTATTCATCTTATTCCTACGACTTAGCTTTTCAAGCCTGTTGTTCAATTCAGAAGTGTCTATGAAATTCAGAATCGTCGGTTTGCGATGTTGTGGGGCGAATAATAAGGGCAGACAATAAGCATTACTGGTAAAGGCGGCACCGACAGTAATACCACATCACTGTTTTCGAAGAGTTTATCAAAAGAACACAAGTGTGCAACTACAATTTTCAAATTTAATCGTAGATTGACTAATTTGCGATGTAATAAAACTATAAAAGCTCACTCAAGAAAAGATGCTTTTGTGCGCTTCTAATTGGACACCCTTTATTTGACCATGAATTATGGTTTTTGTGGAAATGCTGTGATCATCTCATTCTTCCCCTTACACGTTGGTCACGAGTTTATTTTTAATTTTACATAAAGAATTTAAATTGCGCCCTCATCCCTTTCCATGGTTCTTTTGATGTCTCATCACCCAACTGGTCTGTACGCAAATTAAATTTGATACCCTTGGCACGCAATGTTTACCATAACATTCATAAAGCATTGTATTGTAATCGCTGAAGTTATCGTCGCGAATACCATAATAATCTTTTCTTTTTTTTAAAATCCTGAAATCCTGACCCAGTTTCATGTGAATTAATTTCATTCCTTAGAAGCAAGCGAAAACTGATTTAATTTATTCGATGCCCAACACTTTTGACTACAACCAATTAACCGGTTGCATTTATTAATCCACTTAACAAGTAAAATTTCCCATTTCGAATTAAAACTCAATTTTGTTGCTGTAGAGCGGAGGAAATTCTTGATTTTTTTTTTGTTTTCTCTGTTGATCTTCATCGCAGATAGAGCACGTAGTTCAGTTGGCAATATATATGGAGTGAGGTGCAGTGCTAATATTTTGAGTAGACAGTGAAGGTGAAGTCGAGCGACTTTTTGTGTGCTTTGTGTGGGAATTGTGCCAAGTAAATGTGAAACTTGTTATTTACCGTATTCACTTGTTTATTGCGAATATTTTTAGACATTTTACGTTTAATAGTTTGATGAGAATCGGGTTTAATTAATCAATGCGAGTGTTGTTGGTGTCATTTGTTATTGTTTTGACATTTCACAATTCACTCATGACAACGGCGCAAGTCCACTAGTGTAACGGCTGATTGGTGGTGAGTTTCTTTTTGGTTGTTGTATTTGCTATATGTATCGGTTTTAAGTCTGAGATTATAGATGGAGTATCAACAATGGGCTCGTTCAGAATGATAGACACTAGCATAGCTAGTTAACCTGCTCTAATTGGTCGAGAGCCTGAAAATTGACTAAGAAATTAGTTGTCTTTTTGTAAGATTGTGGACTGGATTCTTAGACAAGAAAATTCCCCATTAATTTCAGTCATTAGAATTAATGTTAAAAATCAGCTGATTCGGCGGGTAGTTGTTTAGCAAACGGTTGTGCTTTAGAGTTCTTATCTGGAAATTTCATGTGTTTTGATTATTTCGTTTTATTGTTCGTTGCTTTTTTCTTGCTTTTCGATTTGTTTTAAGGGTTGTTTCTGAAAGAATTTGATTTTTGCTTGTTTATGTTTCTTTGAGTAGGTATTTGATATTTATTGAATTTTTTAAAATAATTTACAAAAAATAACACAAAACATGGTATTTTTTTGGATTAAAATAAAAAGGTACGTCATCCGGATTGAATTCTTCTTTAACGACATAAAGAATGTACCTAGAGACTTCTGTCTACTAATTTAATTTAGTTTTAGTAAGTATAACGTTTAACCATTATGGATAATAATGTAGGTATTGTGAAATTTATAGATACAAGTGCGCATCCCTGATCGAAGTTCATAGAAGTGCCGTCGCTGTAGTTTCTTTCTATTTTTATCCCTATTTCGGTCATTCCCTTTATTTCAGGGATTCTCTCTATTTTTCCTTCTATCTCGGCCATCTTGATTTTGCTTATTGACAGCTGTGCTTTTGATAACAGCTGCTGCCGCTACATCACTCAATCAAATTCATTTGATTACCTGTTTCGGACCGGTGTATGGTTGAGTCAAAGCCCGTCGTATGCTATCATCTCTTACCCTGGGTCTCCACGAGCAATATTTCATATCTTACCATTTGTCACTTTATAACATACTATGAAAATTGCTCGTGGAGACTAGAGGTGGGGAAAATGCTTCATTCTGCTGAAGTGCTTCACTCACTCCGCTTCAGTTGAAAGAATGAACTGAATCATTCACTGAAGCGTTCATTTTCAAAAATTTTCTGGATGCAGGGTGTACTGATACGAGGCGTTTTTATGTATTTTACTAGTGACAAATTTATGTTTCGTTATGAAGATTCCTGGTTAAGGACAAATCGAGGAATAATGAATTATTTAACTAGCACGTAGTATATATCGTCACCTGAGTGCTAGAACTAGCTAATCTGTCTACCTGGATTCGCTAAGAATGGGTTTAAATAATTAGATGACTCATTTTCCCTACTTGGGGCCATCTATTGGGAAGCCAATAACTGAAAGCAAAACAGTGGATAAACACTCAGTGCACGAAGTAGACATCTCGAGATAAACGTAGCCACATTTTACAATAATAAATTAATGAATATTGTCGATTTTGCCGATTTTTCGAAAGTATAAAAAGCCGAGTTATCAAGTTCTATCACTGAAGTGACGATATAACATAACTCTAAACTGTTTATTAATCAATTTATGAATATAATATAATAAATTAAAAGAAATATATAGATTATCTATAAAAATTTGTCAATACGACAAACAAACTAAAATAACACCCTGTTAATGTGAAATAAATCTTCATCAACGAAAGGAGAAAAAAGAAATCTCAAAGAGAGAAATCTTATCCCTATTGAGAGAAAGAATTACTACCCTGATCTGTTTGCTCCGATCGAACAAAAAACAAAAACAAAATATACCAATGAAATGAATGCCGAATATATTTTGTAGGGGAAATAAATTTACAAAATGAACCTTCTCTCCCATATGTGAAAAAAATTGGTAAAGAGTGAAAGAGAAGTGAAAGAAACTAACAACAAATTGAAGTGTATGAATGAATTGAAGTATAGGAGTGAGTGAAGCAATGGAAGTGTAGGGAGTGAATTGAAGTGAGAGAAGCAAAAAGAAGCGAAGAATGAATTGAAGTGTGAATTGAAGTTAGAGAAGCAAAAGCAGCGAAGAACGAGATTGAATGAATTGAAGTGTAGGAATGAGTGAAGCAATTGAAGCATTGAAGCGTAAGAATGAAGTGAATCATTCATTCATTCTACTGAAGCGGTTCAATTGAATCATTCAGTCCCGGATGACACACCACTAGTGGAGACTGCAAATAGTATTCTATGAAAAATATCTTGCCATGTATTGCTCAGCTCATAACTTGCTATGGATAGTATTCTATGGGCTGTCAGTTTTGTTCGATATTTGTGTTTTTTCTACTTTACAATGGCTGAGTGGCGAATGGATGAAATAATTAAATTTATAATTAACTATAAATTGTCATTTTGCAAAAGTTGGGATACTCTTTGTCATCTTCCTACAAAATGTATTTTTTAAAAACACTGCTCCAAATTGTTTAATTCCCTTTTCTCCAGAAACGGATTCACCTAAAATCTATGTTTTCATTTCTGAGTTTCTTTTTGCAATTTGTTCAATTCTTTTACTGGCGCTCATGCGAGAATACATCGCAGTGCTTGCCTCCGCGACATTTCCATGAATGAAATAGTAAGCTATGAAATGCCCACCTTAAATTTTATGGCATTCTATCTGTCTTTCTTTCTATGAAAAGTGACAGATGGCAAGCTATGAAATATTGCTCGTGGAGACGCGGTGTTAGGAAGACGTGGGTGGATGATCCGAAATCTTTGTGCACGAGGTTGTCGCGTATACTGTGGTGAGCGGTGTGCACTGGTCTTATTCCTACATATGCTGTCGCAGTTGGTTGAGAAAAAGTTCCGTGTCATCAGTCACTGGTCCATCGATGACAACGAAGAGTTGTTCCATATATTATTCTGCATTTCAGATCCTTCTTGTAGTATGTTCTCAGTCCCAGCATTATCGTTGGTAGAAGTTTTGCCCAGTGCGTCTTTTTGTCGTGACACATTATAGCCGATTTTAAAGTGCGATGCCATGGTTCCAGTAAAACATTCGCTGCTGGATGGTAAGCTGACGTCTGAATGCATTCGCAATCCTTAAGTTGTAGTAATTTGTTGAAGAATGCAATGCAGAAACAAACTGAGCGCTCTAGTCAGTTGTTATTACTTTTGGTGCGCCGAATCTTGCAATCCAATTTGAGTAGAATGCGTCGGCAATTTCTTCTGCTGTTTGAGTGACGATAGGTATGGCTTCCGTTCCGGCCATCTGGAAAGGCGATCTATCATCGTATGGCAGTACCTAAATCCTCTTGAGTTGGGCAGCGGGCCTACAAGGTCGAGCTGGACTTGCTCGAAACGATTGTTTGGAACCAGGAATTCAACAGGACTGTACTTGGTGTGTCGGTGAATTTTAGAGCGCTGGCATGCGATACAAGAACGTGCTTAGTGGTGTATCTCTTTCTGCATGTTAGGCCACACATATTTTTGTGATATTTGCTTGGCTGTCGCTCGACCGCTTGTGTGCGATAATCGATGCGCGATGTCAAAAACTCTACGTCTGAGCATGTCTGGAATGTGCGGCCTGATGGTTTCGGGTGACGTATCGCAGTGAAGTAGTTTACAATTTCTTACTAGGAGTTTCTGCAACTAAAGGTTGTTGTCCTTCGATTGTAGTCATGTTTTGAGCTGCTTGTCTTCTTGCTTCGTTGCGAGTTCTTCCGTTTTTGTCGATCCAGTAACCGAAGTATTCGATCTTTTTGAAGCCGCATGTGCATTTGGTAATGTTGATGACTAAGTTATACTTTTCTAGCTGGTCGAATATGGTGTTTAAATGATTTAGGTGTTCTTCTACATTGTCGGATGCCACGAAGATGTCGTCGATGTAACACGAGCAGAAGCCTTCCAGTTCAAATAGTACTTGGTTCATATTCCATTAGAAAGTCTGGGAAGCATTTTTCGTACCAAATGTCATCAGCAGAAACTCGAATAGGCTTGCCCAAGGGCTGTCTGATTGACAACAATAGCCCTGTTCGACCATGAATTCAAGCTCCTTTCGGGCTATGCAAGTTTTTCTGGTGCAAGTCTACGTGCTCGAATTTTAGTTAGATTGCTGTACTTTTATTGAAATGCCACACATTTACTCTTTCTGATAATTGTTATTTGATAACATGAGATCAAACACAAAGAGAGTTTATATGCAAGTTGTATCTTGTATTGGCTTAACCCTTTCGACCCGAAAATGCCCCGATAGATATTTAAAATCGCTGTCAAGCAGATATTAGAGTTTAAGAAAAAATAAGAATATTCATCGTTCGTTTTTATTGGGCGCTATAATCTCCTGGGACATATAATCCCATCCGGTTTCTTCTTCCTTTTAAATTGGGATGTATTGTCTCAATCGTACCTATGCAGGTTGTACATATATTTATAGAATACTTATAAAAACTTTATTTTACATGGTAAGGGGTGAAGCAACTAAAGCATAATGGGACTTCACAAGTCTTGCAATTGACGACTTCTTCCATGTTATAACTTTTGGAGCAATCGGTTGGTTTATCTGGATTATTGAAGTACAGCTTCGAGTGCAAAAGGAAAAACCTATCACGGAATATGCTATTTTTCACAAGAGAGTTACCCACAGATTTCTTTTTAGACCAATACATTGCCATTTTCGGTAGTCGATTATAAGAGGTAAGAAGTATAATACCCAATACGACTAGAATTTTGTGTTGATCTGTTTTCGTGACATCCCGCAATGTCTTTTTGAACCTACCTTCCTCAGAGGTTTTTAGGATAGCAATTCTCTCATTTGTGCATTGGCTGATCCATATAAGGAGACTCCGTGGAAACAGTTTTAAAAAGGTGTCTAATTCAGTCGATCCCCTATTGACGTTGCACAGCACAGATGGAAGAATTTCTTGTAGAATTTCCATTCCTGGAAGTTCAGTGTTTTCGACAAACCAAATATTTTCCGTTGATACTGGCATTATTTCATCAAGGTCCGCCATCGCTACTGGACTGATAGTGTCGTTATTGATAGCTTTAACTGATTCCTCATTATGCTCAGTTCAGTTCCTCATTTCGGCACCTTCAGCTAAAGTTTGATCTTCTTCGTTGGAATAATCTGACTGAGACTCGTCTTGTTCGTACTCTATCACTATCTTCGAAAGGCTTTGATTCTTCTGAGGTTGCATAAAGCGCATCCTCAATATTATCTGTTCTCAAACCACGCCTGGAACTCATTTTTATCTAAAAATTTAAAAAGAGTAATAAATCTTTATTTTTTTTTTACATAGGTATATAAGTTTTAGGAAAATAACTAATTACTAAAATGTACAAAAAAAAAAAAAATAACCATACTTACAATGATTTGTATGCCAAAATAAGCTATTTTCACTCAATTCACAGAAGCACGTACTGTTCACTGCACGATCAACAAAATATAACATGACAATTTGCGACATGCAAATTGCAATTGTAAAGTTTAAACATTAAACACCGAAAAAAGGTTCAACTCCATACGATTTATGTAAATTTTCCCAGTAGGATTTTTCAACTTTTTTTTGGGATGCATTGTCCTAATCGGATCCAAAGGGTTAACAACACAAGTGTAATCTTTGCATAACGTTTCTTCCCGTAATCGAGTTTTGTTAGAGAAAAGTGTAAAAATAGTTGTTGCGGTGCTGCGTGTACATACAAGAGTATGTAACTCCCACTTTGCTACCGGCTGTCCTCTTGTGACTATGTAGTGGCGCACCTTTTGAGTCGTGTTTCCTTGGCGAGTGAAATTTTGCTCAAACCTGGGGGATTTTTGATGAGCTGGTGGAACTGCGATTCGTCTGTGATTGTATGAGTGCTGGCCTTCAGAGATGAATTGAAGGGTTGTAAGTCTAAAGGATCTAAGTGCCAAAAAATCCAAAATCAATATTTTTAGGAAAATACAATCTAAGTGTCAAGCCTAATAATATCCAAATGGATCCGAGTACCTGTCTCTTTTAAAATTTTACCCACACACTGATAAAGTTGTGGTGGGGTCTAAGTTTCTATGAACTTTAACTCAATTGTATTATGTTTTTTGCGTATGTATGTATATTTGGCACGGCAGCTCATGGAGAGCCAAGGCCTAGCTTCTCACAACCATTCATGTTGTGCGTGTTATATTCTTCGCAAGAATATCTCTTTATAATAAAATTGGCACTTAGATCCTTTAGACTTACAACCCTTCAATTTTGTTTTTGCTTGTGTTGTGATTCGTGTTGTACCATCGATGAGTTGTTGGTTCATAATCCTTAACCACCTAGCACCAGTTATTGTCACACTACCACCCAACATACGTCTGTGAGACCCCGGAACAAAATCATTAGCGTTTGTAACATTTTGTAAATTAAGTTAGTTTTTAATTAAAATCAGTTTAGGAACATATCAAAGTCTTTATTAGAATAAGAAAGTCACGTTAAAATCAACAGTTTTGTTTTAAATCTCAATTAAGAAGTCAACGTCTCTTATTTTATACTTATGAACTAACACATTTGAAAAATTCGATCCATTATAATAATCACATAAAGTAGGTACTTCTTTGTTCTTTTTTACTTACCAGAGACAAACGCGCTCACGTCCGACTGCGACGAGCGGTTGCCTGGCACTGAGGGGCGTGAGGAAAAGGTACAAGAACGAACAAGTTTATACGAAGCTCGGGCGCAGGTGATTTTGGTTAGATCGTCGATCGCACTTGTGACCAAAACAGTTCATACTGGTGCACCCAGGCGTTGCATCCACAGGGTACGAAGGAACTCGTTGTGCACATTGTTTCCCACCAGCGTCCGCATATTTCGCAATTTTTGCGATGGTTTCTGGTCGCCTGGCCCTATGTCGGAAAGAAGTTTTTCAATCCTCTTGAAATCAGATTCGATTCAGGGATAATGTGGACGAAGCAAGTTATCCTTATTCTTATCCTTGGCGGGGGTATTCTCCACAATATCGCTGACTTGGTCCAGCGTAGTACAATCCAGTTCGCTAACGAGCGGACTTACGGTTTCTTAGCGGGCGAAACATAGCGTGGGTAGTTGTTTCCAGAACGGCGAGACATGAATCTTCGAAATATCCTCGACCTTTTCGCTGTCCGGAAACGCAGTGGGGACTGCGAAATTCTCCTCGTCGTCGTCGCTCGTTTTATTGAACTTTAAAACGATGGGGTCACTAATGTAGCTATTTTTAACTACTAGTTCAGTTAATATCTTGTGTTTAACGAGATAAAGAATGTAGAGATTTCTGAGTGACCCGAGGTTTGGAGATGAGTCACTCTCTTTTTTCTTTGATATGTGGATGTTTTAGTAGAGTTATCCTCGCTTGCTGATTTGAGTAGTCTGTTGATTGTAAGTTTCGATGGTTTTCTTCGAAGGCAGGCTTTGAACATCCTGTGGTGATAGTTGAAGGAGTTCGATCGATGTTGATGAGAAAAACATATTCCGATGAACGTTCAAAAACTCCGTATGGTCCACGGTAAGGTTGTTCCAACGGTTTTCTTACCTCATCAACACATACGATGTCTTGTCTCGTTGCGGTTGGGGCTGAACGTACCTCTCTCATGGAAATCCGAAAATGTTTGATAAATGCCTGTGGATCAGGGTTGGCTTCCTCGTTGATGAAAAATTCGCCTGCTAATCGAAGTGTTGTTCCGTATAACATTTTAGCAGAACTGGCTTTTATGTCCTCTTTGAAGCTTTTTCGGAGTCCTAAAAGTACTACCGGCAGAACACTGGTCCATTTTTCAGAGCTATGTTACATACTTTCTGATTTCAAGGATCTGTGCCAGCGCCTGATTATTCCGTTAGACGCAGGATGGTATGCTGTTGTTCACGTTCGATTGCATCCGATAAATTTGGTGAGTGCCTTGAAAAGTCTGGACTCGAATTGGGAACTTTGGATGATAGTGATGGGAGATGCAAATCGACTTGCCCAAGGCATGGGCTTCTGTATCTTGGTTTCTCGATGTTTTGACGAGTATTTCCTACGTGCCGCTGAATTTTACTCCATAGGCAAAGAAGACAAGTTTAAGTCCATTTCATGATGGTGCAGTTCATGGGTGGTCAAACGTACCGTTGGCTCACCAATTCCCTTGCAGCACGTCCGTTCGTATGAGGATGGGTTGTGAATGTTGTTAAATATCTGGCGTCGTAGTAGTTGTGGAATATAAGTAAACTGCAGCCAAGCTTACACTGCATTTCCGTCACATGCCACACTGCCATTTACCTCAAGCACATTCACCTCTATTCTACACTGTCAGCACTTCCCTTAATTTATACTCACCGCTCAGCTTTTTGTAAGATAAATTTCTATCTATAGTAAAGAATTATTCATAGACAACCCCAAGAAATAAACTTCCTTTTATTTAACTTGTAAAGCCGAACATCTGCTATGCACAGTAATCGCCTAATTCCGAGTCTTCGATTTTGAGTTTCTGGAGCTAAAGCGAAGAAGCATTGGACAGCAAGGGATGTTTATGCTCGTCTATGTTGGCTTGGTGATCTGCGATATCTTGTAATGTTTATGGTATTCACCCGTGATGACGCATCGTGGCTTGATTATCGAAGATGCCTGCGACTTCTTTCGATGACGTCTTTAGTTTAAAGACTGGAAAGAGGTGTTGAAACTACACGGTTCTTTACATTTGCGAGCCCTTGTGACAAACTTGGTGTCGTCTTAGCAAATTGAGTCCTTGTTGTTGGTTGTTGGTTGTGCTTCGTGAGAGGCTGCAGGATCTGGGGTGAATGTTTTTAATTTGGCGTCAAAGTTATTCTAAGTCCTTCGACAGGATGTTCAATTGTGTCTGCAGATCCGTAGCGGTAGGAGGATTATATTAAGCTAATGGGAGAATGTGCAACGGCATGATGTTTGGACGTGACATTTCAAATATCTTGTCTACTTCTGTAGCCAGTTTTGATAAGTAGGTTACTTTGCCGATTGCCAGGATGGGTTAGGAATCCTAACCCCAAAACCAAAGTCCCCAAACTAAAATCCCCAAACCAAAATCCCCAAACACAAAATCCTTATGCAGATCCCCATATTGGGAATCTGTATTGCACTGCTTCGCTACTCTGGTCCCTTTATGTATGTCCAAAATTGGTTAGGAGCAAGAGTTTTTTGTTATATTCCGAGTTATGACCTTATATCGCTTTTGTCAAGTAAGAAATAGAGCAGAAAAGCGGAGCGGTAATCGCAGGATACTGGGAGTTACGTGGGTTCTCGTAGTAAGCGAAAAGGAAATGAAAAAACGAGTTTCAATTAATACAAATCACTTTATTTGTTGAGGGCCGATTTATGAATGACGAAATTCTTTTATGCAATCATTATCGATCGCAGCAGAAACGAAACTGCTGATACCACATATTTCGCTTAACGAATAATGTTTGCTGTGTTAACATTATTGACATTATTTGTTCAGCAATTATGCTGTATCGACTATTTCATTTATGCTGCGTCGAGAATGATTTAAATTTTTAACAAATTCTAATAATTCCGGCCTGACGTTTCCTGTCATCAGGTTACCGGATGTAACTCCTCCCTTCCTTAACTCAGGATTCTCCTGAATTCTGTTTACAATATTTAAGTTGAAATTTTTCTGTTTACAATGTACATATTCAGAAATTACAATTATCGATACAATGAGAATAATACTAAAACTTCCTATACTGTAGCTTATGATACTATGTTCTTTTAAAATATGAATTTCTTTCAAATTTCTTTCTTGATGGATAGTGAACTCTTCAAATGTTAATGTATCATTGTTTGTTATTATTATTTCATCGTTTGGAATATAAAATCTTTCAATAAATTTAGACATTCTGTTGTTAAATTTCTGGTTACCAATTTTAATTGAACAGTTAGCAAAATTTATAAAATAATTTCCAGTTAAAACAAATTTTCTTTCATCGCAGTTGCTCTTAAAAGTTCTGTTTTTCATATTATTCAAAATTATAAGGTCATAATTAAGTTCTGTTATTTCTTCATCTAACTTACTTAATAATTTTCAATTTTTCTTGAAAATACAATTTTTACTTAATCTCAATTCCTGAAGACTTAAATTATTTTCGAAAGTGTACGTTTTATTATTGATTTTAACTACATATTCTAATGCTTCGTTAATTTGCCTATTTTTAGAGTTAACAATTGGTACAAGTAATTTTTTATCTGTTTTCATTATTGATGTTGGAATTTTTATTGCGAAAATGATATCTTCGTTTTCAAACTTAGCTATTCCTACTTTTATGTTGTTGAGTTTTTTAATGTCAATTTGATATTTAATAATCTCGTTGTTGCTCAAAATACTTGAGTGTATAACTCCTACTTTTGCCAAAATTATGTTGTCTTGTATCAAATTTATTTGTTCTTTTAGTATGTTAATTCGCATTTGTTGTTCTAGAAAATCTTCCTGTGATATTATTTGCTTACTAATATTTTCACTCGTATTAATTTTTTGCAAAATTTTATTTCTATCTGATTGTAAAATGTTTTTTAACAAAGTAAATGAATTATTAAAATTATTATTTATTTTTATCTGCTGATTGATTGTCTCAATAAGTTCGTTATTTGTGTTGTCGTTACTTTTTAATTGGTTTTCTATGTCGTGTTTGTCGTCATCGTCTAAGGTTCCAAAGAGCCAACTTAATCCCTTTCCTAGAGCATTAAATAAACCTCTTTTAGATCTATGAGGTAATAGAGTTTATACCTTATTTCTAATTGAATATAATTCTGTTCTTAAAAAATCCTTTCTTTCTGTTCGTAACGTTTCTTTATGTTTCTCTAATTCATCTATCAAATTTATTATTTCGTTTGGGTTACTAATATGTAGTATAATGTCAAATTTAGTAACTATTTCTACCTCATCAATCCTTATCTCTGCATAACCGACTTCTGAAGTAAGTTTTTCAACTGTTTGTTTGCGGTTTGGGTCTTGGGGATGGTTATTACTACTAGTATCCATATGAGAAGGGCTCTGATCTGCAAATTCAAAGATACGTTTTATGTTATTCTCGTGTATATTTCTAAGTTTGTGTTTTCTAAATTTGGGCTCTTCTTTGTGACGAAGAGACTTATAATTTTTTATAAATCCTGTAGTTCTTGTTTCTATATAATTTTCGCGGTTTCTGTTTCTCTTTCCTATCGTGTTAGCTTTTGCTTTATTTATCCTTTCTTTAATTAGACTAAAGTCAACTTTTCGTTCCTGTACTTCCGATGGGGTGCATTTTATGGTGGAGTGATAAGTGGTGAATTCATTATCAAAAGTAAATTTCTTTATTTTTCCACGAATCGCTATAAAGTGCTTTAATTTTTCTACTATTGTCAAACTATTTCTATCTTCTAAAAATAAGGTTGTAGCATACTTCGAGAATTTGTCTATGAAAACTATAAATGAATGTTTGCTATTGACGTAGACATCAACATGTACAATTTCGTTTAATGTTGAGGGAGTTTCTGTAAGGAAGAATTTATTTCTTATGGGGTTTCTATCGTATTTCGCTGAAGAACAAATTTCACAATTATTAATTAATTGGTGTATTACTGTTTTGAGGTTAGGATGATAAACTTTCTTTTTTATTCCCTCATAAGTTGGTATTATTCCGGAATGTCCTACCTCATTTTTATGAAACAATGCGATCTGCTTTTTAAGAGTTTCTTCGTCTTCTATATCTCTAGCGATGTAACTACATTTAACAAATTTAAACAGATTTCTATCAGGGAATGTTTCTATTATTGCTTGTTGCAGTTCATTGTACTCCCCATCACTAAGATTGGAATATATCCCTATTTTACATTTCTTTAAATATTTTTTTAAAATTACACTGACATTTCTTGTTCAGATATGTCGTTTTTGTCGATATAAATTCGAGTATTTTTAAAAGCTTTTCCAGATTCACGTTCTTTACGTTCTAAGAATAATATTTGTATCTTAAATCGGTTAACTATAGTATCTAGAATAGGAATATGGTCCTCCAGATTTTGTTCTTGAGAGTGGATAGTTTGCACATCTTCGGATACATTAATTTCTTTATTTGCTTCAAGATTATTTAAGGTTCTAAGCTTTTCCTCCGATACCTCTCTGAAGACTTCATTGTTTGTGCTCAAGTTTGCAACACTTCCTGAATCTTGATTTGTTTCACTATCGGTTTGGGAAATAGCATTTATTTCCTCATTTTCAATACTAATACGGCTTAAAAAGTCAGCAATAACATTTTCTTTGCCCTTAATATAGTCGATTTTTATGTTGTACTCCCCTAATTGTAAGAGCCACCTCTGGAGTCGAGTGTTTATATCTTTGCCAGCATATTTGGAATGAAGCCATTTGATTGGCTGATGATCTGTGTTTAATTCGAATTCCCTTCCAAACAAATAGGGTCTAAAGTATCTGACACCCCACACAACAGCCAGTAATTCTTTATCAATGGTGGAATAATTAAGCTCATGACTGTTAAGGGTCCTAGAGGCATAGGAAATGGGGTGACCATCTTGGGTCAAAACTGCGCCGATCGCAACATTGCTTGCATCTGTCACGAGTTTAAAGTTTTTTGAAAAATCGGGGTATCTAAGAATTGGATGATTGGTTATCAGATCTTTTAATTTTTCGAAAGCGGCAATAAAACTAGGGTCATTTGTATTTATTCGAGAATTTTTTTTCAGATATTTCGTTAACGGATGTGCAATCTTTGCATAGTTCTTAATGAATTTCCTATAGTATCCGGTGACTCCTAAAAAAGATTTAATTTGCTTTTGTGTTTTTGGCAATGCTAAGTTTTGGATAACCTCGACTTTTGCTGGGTTTGGCCGTACACCTTCAGGTGTCAAGATATGACCTAAATATTCCGTTTCCCTTACGAGAAAAATGCATTTGTCTATTTGCATTTTTAATTTTGCTTTTCTCAATCTATCAAACATTTTTCGAATATTAGAAATATGTTCCTCTAGAGACGTACTTAAAATTAAAATATCATCAAGGTAAACGATGCAGATTTTATTGATATAATCCTTAAGGATTGAGTTCATTAATCTTTAGAAGGTAGCCGGGGCATTTTTAAGTCCGAACGGCATCCTTACATACTCATAATGTCCGTTTGGAGTAGAGAAAGCAGTTTTCATTTGATCCTCTGGTTTGACGGGGATTTGATGGAATCCCTTCGCCAAATCCAGAGTGGTGTAATATTGAGCTCTTCCAATTTGTCCAATATATTTTCAATATTGGGAATTTGGAACTTATTTTCTACCGTTACATCATTGAGTTTCCGATAGTCGATAACTATCCGCCATTTCTTTTGCCCGGATTTATCTGACTTCTTTGGAACGATCCATAGAGGAGAATTGTATGGGGAAATACTTTCTCTTATGATTCCTTGCGAAAGCATTTCTGAGATTTGTCTCTCTATTTCTTGCTCATGGATTTGAGGATAACGATAAATTTTGGAGTATATGGGTCTATTTGTGTTAGTCACAATTTCGTGTTGCACTTCTTGTGAACAGGTTAAGTCGTCACCTTCCATAAAAAATAAATCTTGATAACTTCGCATCAAATTTTTAATTAGTGTATCTTCGTGATCATTTAAATGATCAAAATTTGGATAGTTGTTTCTACATCCCTCGTAAATTTCTAAAGCAGTAATTTGATTTACTTCGTAGGGGTAACCATCTTCAAAGAGAATTTTATTTCTAGTTGCCTTTCCCCTAGATCAACTTTTGCATTTAACGATGACAATAGATCTTGACCAATAATTGCATCGTATTTTCTACCATTCAGTGTAAGCACTTTCCATGCCAATGTTCCTTTGGCTGAAAATTCTTTTGGGAGTGGGGTGACAACTTTATGGTCAACTAAATTCATCCCATTAATTGTAGAGTAAAATATAGGATCTGATAATTTTATTTCCGGATAATTTTGCAAAAACTTTGGTTTTATAATGCTTGTTTGTGAACCGGTATCCACCAAGCACCTAATTTTTTGATTGCCTATAGTAAGAGTTACTACCGGTAATTTTGTGCATGAGGCCGTATTGCAAAATTTGCACGTTTTTCAATGTTCCCTATCTCCATAGATTCAAAACGGTTGTAAACGTTAGAATCGTTACTCCTATTTCTTGTCAGTCTAGAAGAGTTATTTTGATTGCGGGATCTACTTGAATTATTTGGTTGGTTACTAAACAGATTGTTATCTTGAGGCTGATCATAACCTGTATTACTATAATTTCTTGTATTATTTTCTTGGCTGTTATTACTTCGATACCTATTTTGTTGAAAATTGTTGTAATTGCTATTGTCGTTATATTGTCCTCTATTATGCCTGAATGTTTCGCTATAGTTTATTGGTCATGACTACGTTCTCTATTTCTTAAAAAAGTTGTTTGTCTTCGGTAAGCAATACAAATTGCCCTTTCGTCGTCAAGTAGTTTGAGCTCCGCGAATTTATTATAAATCTCTATCAATGTATTATTTTTATTAACATTTCCGCGGACTAAACTATCTAATTTCTCTATAACAATTCCTACGAGATATTTATCATTATTTTCTGGAGAATAAATTGTCGGTTTATCATTTTCATTTTCAAAATTGTATAATTCGTTTAACTGATAATTCACAGATCTCACTTTTCCAAATAATTCTCTTAAATTTCCTACCTTAAAGTTCCGGCATTCGTTTATAAGTTCCGCATAATCCTTACGGGGTCGAAAATGCAGCTTCAGCTCCGACTGTGCTTCCTCCCAGGTTAAATCGTCGCCAAGTCGTTGTATGCATTGTTTCGCTTCGCCTTGGATTTTTTCGTTGATTACCATTTTAATTGCATATTCCTTAAGCTGTTGATTGCTGCATAAGTCCACAGCGTTGTTCACTGATCTGATGAACTCCATTAACGTGAATTCATATCTGCCGTTGAATGGTTTCAAGCGCCGAAAATGGTTCAGCACTTGATCCGTTGATAGTTGAAACATATTGGCTTGTTCGTCATTCTGTTGTGGGACAGCTTGGTTAAAATTTTGTTGTAGTACATGTTGGTTGAGCTGCTGTTGCAACTGGGCAATTTCATTTTGCTGTTGTGGCATAGTTTGCATCAACAACGCAATTTCCTGTGAATTTGCCATGTTATCTATGTTTTCCTGTTCACTATCACTGTCACTACTAAGATTTCTGTTTTGATCGAACAGTTCGTTTTTTCGTTTCATTAATTTATTTGCACTTCTCTTTTTTGTTTTATTTTTTATATTTTTTTTCTTTTACTTCAATTGGATTCTTTAAACTATTATTGTCACTCTTACACTTAAGTGTTTTATTTTTTCTCTTTTTTTTCACTTAATTACGATTACAATTATTAGATCTGTATAATTCTTTAGCATTATACTCCTTCGACTGTGCCAGTTACGTGGTTACGAGTTTCAATTATTAAAAACTAGCTGTACCCGCGACTTCATCCGCCTTGACCTAAAATTTCGTGCCGTTAAGCTTGACCCGCGAATACGTTCATGTGGCATAGCTCACAGATTATGTGATGTGAGGATTGTTTTTTTTTTTTTTAAGAAAGGTGGAAAGCATCGAAAGCCTAAATGTGGGATTTCAACCCGAACTAAGATCACCTCTGCCTCCAATACTTAGTCCCCTCTTTCAATCTCCCTACATGCTGGGTATGAACATGTGTGCAATAGAACGCAAGTGTGTCGAAAAATACCGTACATGGGTGTATGCGTGTCCCAGCGTGTTTGATTGGGATTGTAATTACATTTAAGCTGTGTGTGTTTTTGTCGATCATTGATAAGTTGGCATTATTTGCTTGCCATTTAGTTCTGTTGCCTATCTCGAGTTTCTCTTCTTTCCATTTCCAGGCATATCAGCTCTACGTACATGCTTTTGGCAAACATGCGCACTGCACTCCACTTTATCAATATCTCCCGTTGAGTATAAAACCGTGGTCACTGGAAGAAAACATACCCCAAGTCTTCTACTGTGTCTCCCTACCACTCCGTTAAATATCAAGGTCACGTGAGTTGTGGTTTCAAATCAGTGCACCTGCGCAAATTGTGTCTTGACAGGACTTAACCAGACAATCAGTTCTACCTACCTACCTATATCTACTGTGTCTGCGCAACACGAGTAAATTGGAGAGTCAGCGTTATTGAACCGATCGAATTGATTGGAAATAGCAATGTCCCGTTAGGACCCGTGTAACGTAGAAGTCTACTTCTCCATGCTTGTGCCTTGTCCAAGTTCAGAAATAAGGATAAGACGATATGTCCATCGGCCTTTGGTTGACAGGTTCCAACTCTGCTGCCGTTATCTCAGGCTCTTTGTTTTTTCGTCGTGCGCTAGTTCACCTTCCTTCCAGGTGTATCACAAAATTGCGACTTTATTTCTCTTTTCTAATACTTTGTACTTTACTGTAGTACATCCCGATACACTGCACTACCGTCATTTAAAATGTGGCTTTTAGAGAAAACTGTCGCCTTTTAAATTGAAAGGGCAAATTGTTCAGTGTTATAGGAATGCTCTCTCCTTTGGCCATTCCGGTGAGAATTGTTGCCTTGACCACATTTCTCTCCAACTCTGCGATGCACAGCCTGGTACTATTGTATAGTCTTGGTTCTTGGAGCATCAAGGTTACGTATCAGCAAAACCGAAGCACCAGTTTATGAGACGGCACTCCGGATATCTCTTAAAAGTTTAAAAACCCTGCTAATTAGGTCGTAGCTTCGTTTGCGGACATGATCTACTTCATATTCTCGAAGCGGTGTCAGATATACTTGGAGCAGAAAAAAATATAATACATCGCCTCAATTGCAAAATCGCAGGATGACTCTCGGATAATACTCGTACTTCCTACTACTACGCCAATATTCGGCTAAGATCCTAAACTTGGAGTGTTTCAATGGGTCGTAAACAAAACCAAGCTGAAACTTACCCACCTCACTCATCACACTTTCATTATTTTCATGTCCTTACGAATTCCTCCCATAGCGGGGAACACCATGAGATCCATTCAAATACCTAACATAGTCAAAACCAAAAAAACAAAAAAGATTAGTAATTTGCTTTTTATTTACATACCCTACGTGATTTTTTATTCCTGCAGTGGGATACTTCTTTTTACCTACTCGAAAAATTGAATATCTGCCACACCAACAACTACACCATCATAAAAACCCTTTCCCTGTGAATAGCGAGTGAGATCCGATCATTTAGAGCAAGGGTGTCCAACCTTTTTGTTTCCCTGGGCCACATTGGAAGAAGACATGGTGTTTTGGGCCACAAGTATATTACCATAGCTGACAAGCGAAGAAAAATAAACGTTAAATATATAGTTTTTGTGTTTAAGTAATTTAATCTTTATTAGTTTATAATTGTTTCATCATAAAAATAGAACATGAACTTCATTTAACATTGTTATATACATTTTATATATAAATCCATATAATAAAATGAATGTGATACTTGGCGTGGTTGCAATTTTCAGGCAGTCCTCAAGGTGTTCATCCAACATGTTGGTTTTAATTTTACACTTAGTATGTTTCATCCTTAAAAATAGTTGTTCACATATGTACGTGCTTCCAAACAATGATGACATGAATAACGCGAGACAGTGCAGTACGGGATATTTGTCTCTGGGCAGGTATGATTTATAAAAGTCCATCAAAGAGACGTGATCAAATTTCTCTTTAAGTTGGATGTCAGATTGCAACTCTATGCACTCCATTTGGAAATTTGCTGGCAGCATAACTATATCAACTGCAAATGGAGTCGCAAAAATACGAAAATTTGGATTATTTGTCCGAAAATCCTGAAATCCATTTTCAAATTCTTGTATCAAATCGAAAAGTAAGCCCACATATTTTTTCTCATTTTTAGGAATATGTTTGGACAACGTGCTGAAATGTGAAAAATTGTTTGCATTCAATTGGGCCTGCCATAATTTTAGTTTTATCTGGAAAGCGCTTATTGTTTGAAACATCGTTGGGTTTTGCCTTGAAGACGCGTGCTTAAGTCATTTAAATGAACAGTCAAATCTACCAAAAATGTTAAATCTGTAAGCCAGTCGGCATCGTCAAGTTCTGGCACAGAATTAGCTTTCGATATCATAAAAGATTTGATTTCATTAAGTATGCCATAAAATCTTTTTAGCATTTGTCCTCGACTGAGCCACCTTACTTCTGTAAAGTATACGATATCGCCATACTCAGCATCAACATTTTTGAGAAATTCTTTGAATTGACGATGATTCATAATTTGCATAACATGATCAATTTTTAAAGCTTTTCCGTATACATTTTCTTGGTGTACTATGAAATGGTCCTTCATCAAACGAGAGTTTTCGACAGCAATGGCATCGTCTTCTATTCATTTTACAAGCCCCTCTTTTTTACCGATCATAGCTGGGGCACTATCCGTTACTACCCCAGATATATTGAAAAGTGACAAAGAAAATCGCGTTAATGTTATTTTCACTGCAACACCAAAATAAAAGGCTGGTGGGAAAAAAAAGATCACTTAAGCCGCCAAGTGACAAACAACAGAACAGTGTAGCTGAGCGAGCAACGCAAACAGAAAGAGAATTTGCTACAGAACGAAAGAGCTTTCTGTTCTGTTCCTGTTTCTGCTGTTTGATACTTGGCACCTGTAGCACAAAAGCGTACAAAACATTCCTCAGAAAAATGGACATGCTTCAGTAACTTTAAATATTTTCGGGCCGCATCGACACTTGCCTTGGGCCACATGCGGCCCGCGGGCCGCGGGTTGGACAGCCTTGATTTAGAGGCAAAGATACACATACCCACCACAAATAAAAGGAAGCAACAAAAAAAGGAAAAAGGAAAAACCACCCTTGTCGTGCACACGATCATGATTTACGATCCCTACGATGTTCCACTGGCTGTGTGCTGCGCAGCGCAGGTCACTAAATGGATGTTTCCTAAAGAAATATGAATTTTAAGAAATAAAAATTAAGAAATAAAAATTAGTCCATGCGCTTTTCCTGGACATAGACTATCTACTCACGAAGTTTCATCAAAATCCGTTCAGCCGTATAGGCGTTACGGAGGAACAAACATCCTGTTCAACTCACAAATTCTCAATTCAGTAAAGACCCCTTACCTCTGGTGGGGGGAAGTCTTGCAAAGAAAACGAGTATTGCTGTTGAAGGCTCAATGAGAAAGAGAACCGTTTCTTTATTTCTAATGCTTTAAATACTAAAATTATGCTAACATTGCATATTATGATACATATTTACAAAATGTTCAGCCAGCAAAATGACACTTTTGTTATTGTGCTGTCTAGCTGGGAAAGGAATGTGAAATACAATATATGATATGAGAACAGGTAAGAATGTGGAATGTGAGAAAATTGTCTGATGATGCCATCACGACATACTGGGGCCTCCTTATGCTGATGTAACGCAGAAATCCAGATCATTTAAAGCCTCGGCTGCACCTGCAGTTGGACGTCGGTTGTCTCTTAAAGAGATTCGGGCTGCTGCCTGTTGTTTGTTGTCCTCGATGGTAATTTTTTGACGTCGTAAGTGTATCACTAGTATAACGATGAATGCCAAGAGTACTACTGAGGTTGCAGACCCAATGACAGTGTATTGCTGTATTTTATGTGTCCTTAATTCCTTTAACACATTTTCTTGGCTGCGCTGTATTGCAATGGCGTGCTCCACCTTTGACAATTCTTTTGCAATGTCCGGTTTGAGTATGGGACTCCTATCCCTGGTGACAGTAATTTCATTAATTTGTTGTGAGGTGTTAAGAGTCGGTAAGAATGAAGACTCTATCCTGGTTGTTATAGTTTGCTTGCCAATTACAATCATTGTTTGATGACGAATCATACAGTTCGGTTGTACCTTTAGAATCCCGCTGCCCTTCAATGTTGTTGGTCGTGATTCAAGATTGCAAACGACATCGATGCTGGTTTCCTCAGGCATACAGTAGATCCAGGTGTTCGGGTGGTTCATTTCAACCCAATACGCCCTTGCTGGGATGCTGCGAGTTATGCATGATGCTCCAATATTCTGACTGTGGTGAAGAATACTCATTTCACATGAACTTACGGTGGATCCAGATGTATAAATTGGATGTTGAAGGTTGCACCAATATCTACTGCCATCCCTCTGTTGGCATGATGTGAACTCAAACTTGTTCATAGGGTAGAAGTGATCCCCTTGGAGATTTATCAGCAAGTAGTCTGACGATGGTACAATAAAACTGAAGTTGCCGTTATGCATGGTTGGAACTGGAAGTACGTTATATGCTTTAAACTCCTCATTATACAGCAGCGGCATTGTTATCTCTATTATGATGTTGGTGTCCGTAACTCTCCCTTTAGGGTGCAAATCTTTGTATAATTGCACTATTGATTCATGATGTCGTTCTCCAGGTAGCATCATCGTCCGAGGAATGTTGTCATGAATGCGGGTAAGTTCCTGTCTCAGTTGTCGAACTGTTAAGATCAGTGGGTGAATTTTTCCACTATGTGTTGACAACACAAGATCTAACAAGATGTTTTGAGTGTTCTGGTAATTGATCATCATGA
Organism: Criorhina ranunculi; assembly: GCA_951813785.1. Lineage (NCBI taxonomy): Eukaryota > Metazoa > Arthropoda > Insecta > Diptera > Syrphidae > Criorhina > Criorhina ranunculi. Next base: position 20,378,781 of record OX638383.1, read on the forward strand.
GAATAGCATTTAGAGCTGTAGATGTAAGACTTTTAACCGTGTTATACTTGTCAACGTGATCAGCTACTTGGTTTAATAGTTTGGTCAATGATCTTAGCTGCTTCTCGGTGACCGAGTGTTCTTCCTTGAATATGTTTATTGTTGAATCGATAATCGTAGTTTGATTCTTCATAAGTTGTAGGATATGATTTTCGTTGGCTTGTACGTTATCTATAGTTTCCTCATATCTTCGAGCAAAGCGTTGGTCTAATATTCCGAATAACTCATTAGTAATTGTTCCAACAAAGTCGAATGGAGAACGCTTGTATCGTTGGAGTGGCTCATTATTAGCATGCAGTAAAATATCGTTGTTTAGCTCAATTTGATTTAGTTGGCGAACAAATTGCTTTAACGTCACATCGCAGAGTACTTCATACGTTTCTGAGATATTTGTTGATTTGCAGATCTCTGTCATCCGCATCACACTCTGTTTGTACGTGTCAAACTCGGTCCAGTAATTTGTTAGGTTGAAGAAAACAATAGTCTTCCATGAACTGGCAACCATATATACTCGTCCGACATCTTCAAAGAATATTCCAGGTTGACTTTGAAATTGTGTGACTTCTATTCCATGCTGTGAGGTAACTGCAGTTGTTAATGTTGCCACTATACAGAACCAGAGTAGAGGATTGAACCGTGTTCCTCCAGTTGGACCTATATTCCTGTCTTTTGTTCGTCCGTGCGTTGAATTGTCTTCAGTGTCTTGCTCTTTTTCTGTTGTCCTGCAGTTCATTTGAGCGATGTTTACATGCATTGGAGATTTGGAGGACTCTGTATCTGTTGTGCTGTCTGCTGATTCCAAAGGTAGTGGACACAACTTTGTGATCGGTCTTTTCAGGTATTTGTTTTTGCTGAAAACTGTTACCGCTCGTACCTCATTATCTCTTCCAGGGTGGGTATCAGTGATCCTGCCCATCAGCCAGTTGGTTGGGGGCAATCGATCTTCCTTTACTAGCACGATATCACCGATGTTGACGTTAGCTTCTTTGTGCTTCCACTTTATTCTTTGTTGAAGCTGTGATAAGTAATCGGTTGACCAGATTTTCCAAAAGTCCTGTGTTATCCTTTGTACTAGACGCCAACGGGATCTATAGCTTCGATGATCATCGATAATTGGCTCAGGTGCAGCATTGAGTGATGATCCAATGAGAAAATGAGCAGGCGTCAGTACTGGAGTATCATCTATGTCATTCCCTACTCTTATTAAAGGTCGAGAGTTTGGGCATGCCTCTATCTGCGTTAGAAGTGCTGTCAGTTCTTCAAATGTAAGATGGGTATCACCGATTATCCGCTTGAGATGATGTTTCATCGATTTCACTCCTGCCTCCCACAGTCCACCAAAGTGTGGGCCAACGGGTGGTATGAAGTGCCATTGGATACCGTCCAGCACCAGCTTCCTTGTCGCATCCTTTTCTGCCTGATTGATTGTAAGTTTCTTCAAGTTTTGAAGCTCTTTATTGGCTCCGATGAATGTCGTTCCATTGTCGCTATACATATGCAACGGTGATCCTCTTCTACTTATGAAGCGTCGTAAAGCCGATAGAAAGGCTTCTGAAGTGAGATCACTCACGAGTTCGATATGCACTGCCTTTGTGGCTAAGCAGATGAAGATTCCTATATAACCTTTTCTTGTCCTGTGTCCTCGCCCCTTGGATATCAATACTTCGATGGGACCAGCATAGTCGACTCCTGTGTGGGTGAATGGTCGTGATGGTGTTACTCTTGCAGCTGGTAATGTTCCCATTATTTGACTTTTTGTTGCCGCATTAAATCGGTGACAACGAATGCAATTGTGGATTACGTGACGTACCACCTGCTTGCCTTGAATGATCCAATATGATTGACGCAGCGTTGATAATGTTAGCTGAATTCCTCCATGTAGTGTTCTTTGGTGAGTATACTCGACTAGCAGTTTTGTTAATTTGTCGTTGCGTGGTAAAATGCACGGATGTTTTTCCGACTCTTGCAGTTGTGCATTTTCCAGTCTGCCTCCCACCTTGCCATCTCTTGCAGTAACTAACTATCTTGAGCAATCTCTTATAGCAAGAGAACCTTTCAGCTATGTTGTATTTTTCGGGAGCCGTTATTGTTAGCACTACTTTTGTCTCTATCATCTGAGTTTCAAGCAGCTCTTCGTGCGGCCAGTACGGTGAATCTAGTGTAAGCCAATGCGGTCCATTCCACCATAAGGAATGGTCCTTTAGTAGATCTGGGGTTATTCCCCTAAATGCGCAATCAGCTGGGTTGTCAGTGGAGCATACATGTCCCCAACAACTCGGGTGAGTAACCTCTTGTATTTGGGAGACTCTATTTGCCACAAATGTTTTCCATTTGGACGGGCATCCTATTATCCAAGCTAAGGCTATTGTAGAATCAGTCCATGCGAATATGCCATCCACCTGAGGCTCTAATATCCGTTTTAGTTCCTTGAGTAATTTCGACAGCAAATGAGCTCCAACTTAGGAAGGGTAATTTTCCTTTTGATGGGGGCGACCTTTGTTTTGGCTATCAGTAACGTGATTCTGTAAGTGCTGCATACGCTGCTTCTGATGCGTCACAAAACCCGTGTAGCTCTAGGTTTTGCGACTTATTGGTTCCTATCCATCTAGGAATCCTTAAGTCTTCAACTGCTGCAAGGCTGTTTTTGAAGTTGCACCAGGTTTGTTGTAATTCTGCTGTTAGTGGTTCATCCCAGTCAATGCTAGACTTCCATAATTGCTGCATTAATAGTTTGGCGCAGATAGTAATGGGTGCCAACCAACCCAAAGGATCATACAACTTTGCAATTTCGGAGAGTGTTATGCGTTTAGTTGCTATCGGCTCACACTTCTGGTCGATGTTGGTAACCTTGAATTGAAAGGTATCAGCTGTTGGATTCCAGTGGATTCCTAATGTTTTGATTGTTTCTTCTTTGTCGATCTTAATATCACACTGATGTTGTGCCTCTGGCGGTATGTCAGTAAGCAGTTTAATGTTGTTGCTGGACCATTTTCGAAGGTTGAAACCAGCTTCCCTTAGCATAGCTGTTAATTGTGCTTGTGCTTCTCTGCAGTCATTTATTGTTCCTCGCCCAGACATCATATCATCGACGTAGAAATCTTCTGATACTATCTCGGATGCAATGGGATATCGTTCTTGCTCATCAAGGGCCAGTTGTTTAAGTTTTTTAATAGCTAGGTACGGTGCCGAGGCTGTGCCATATGTGACTGTGGTTATTTTGTAATCCTTTATTTGTCCGCTTACAGCGTCCCGCCATACTATGCGTTGGTAGTCTTGATGATCGTCACTCATTCTGATTTGGCGATACATCTTTTCGATATCTGCCGTAAAGACGTATTTATGTCGTCGCCAACGTATTATAATTGTTGTTAAATCTTCTTGAATTCTGGGCCCCACAAGCATCAGCTTGTTCAAACTCACGCCGGTCGATGTCTTCGCAGATCCGTCAAATACAACACGTAATTTTGTAGTTGTACTATCAGGTTTATGGACAGCATGATGTGGCATGTAGTATATTTGGTGTTGAGGTTTACAACTTGGACGTACTTCAACCATGTGTCCAAGATCGATGAATTGCTTCATAAAGGTGGTATACTCCTTCTTCAGTTCTTCATTGGTGCTGAATTTATTTTCGAGTTGACGCAGCCTGGCGATCGCTTTGTTTCTTGATTCTCCCAATTTGTGCGTCTGCGTTAACTCCGGATTGAACGGTATGCAAACCATGTACCTGCCATCTGGATCCCGGTAATGTGTTTTTTCATATATCGCTTCACATTTCTGATCATCTGGCGTTTGATGATTTTGATCAGCGACTTCTTCCAATTCCCAAAATCGTTCGATTTGCTTCTCAAGGGATGTTTGCACTACCATTCCGGTAATTCTGTTGTCATCACTGGGTTTTGCTGGAGTTCGGCCTGTGATTAACCAACCTAACTTAGACCTTTGCGCTAAAGTGGAGCATCTCGGGCCTTTCTTTATTCCATCTAGCATGATGTCACCATATATGTCAGCTCCGATTATCATATCAATACGTCCAGGAACAAAAAATGTTGGATCGGCCAATTCAAGATTCCTGAGCTGAATAGGAATTTCATTGATGTTGTTTTTATCGGGCATGAGTTTAGTAAGGTTTGGCAACACAAGCGCTGAGACCAACAGTTTGAACTCTGATTTGAATCTTGGTTCGATTGTGACTTCCACCTTACTGCGGGCTATTCCAGCATCAGTTGCTCCTAACCCACTTATTTCTGTGTAGATCTTCAGTTTCGGCAAACGTAAGGACTGGACTGCTTCTTCGGTAATAAGGGTCGCTTGGGATCCTGGATCTATGAGTGCCCTCAATTCTCTGCGACGTCCGTCAATGTTGGTTCCGATAACGATTGCTGTGGCGAGTAGTACACTTTGGCTCTGATGACCATAGTGAGATTTAACTTGCTGCGATTGAGTTGGGACCGAGTAAGGTTGATCGATCTGTCGTCTTCCGGGGTAATTCTCCTGATGCAGCAATGTATGGTGTTTTCTATTACATTACTTGCATGTTCGTAGACTGGAGCAAGGGACCTTTTTGTCATGTCTCAGACAGTTTGTGCAGAGCTTGGCCTGTTTGACTTGCTCACATCTTTCCTTTGGAGTCCAGTTCATGAATTTGCTGCATGAGTTGATGTTATGATCACCCTTGCAAAACATGCAACAAGACTTTGCTGCTAGATGGTAGTTTCGCACAGATGTTTTACTTTCATCTCTATATGGTTTTTGTCGAGAGACCCCCAATACCTCTAATGCTTGGTATCTTCTTGCGAGGAATTCGAATAATTCTTCTTGCGTTGGTACCTTATTTGGCCTTTCTATTCCTTGTTCAAACAGATTTCTGCTCTCCGGATCCAGTGCCTTAACAACTTGGTGGACAATGATTGGTCCCCAAGAAGAGGTCTCAAATCCCATGTTTTTGAGAGCCGCAAGACCTTCTTTGTTCGCATCTAGGACGGCCTTCAAATAACTTGCTGTAGATTGGCCTCCCTGATTACTTGACTTGAACATCCTATCCAGGTGCATCGATACGATTTTCCTCTCATTGTCGTAACGTCTCTTGAGAGTTTCCCATGCACTCTGGTAGTTTTCGCTAGATATTGTGAAGTGCTGAATGAGGTGGAGTGGTTCACCTTCTAAATGAGTTTTCAGGTACTCCATCTTTTCGGTAATATCTAGCGTAGCCTTGTTGTGGATAATGGTTGTGAAGATGTCACAAAATGACTGCCACTCTAAATAGTTTCCTCTGAACGTAGGAATTTTTAGTTGGGGTAATCTCGCCTCTGATGGCCTCGATGTGCCTGCACTTGGTTGATTAGTTTCCCCCAATTTAGACGCCATTCGGTAGAGACATTTATTGATGTCTTTCTTCACGTCATTGTACTCCCTTTTTGTCACATAGGGAGTACATAGGTCCCTTTCCGACGCTTGAGTCATGAAGTCTTCATGAATTTCCGTCAGATTCCGTAACTGGTCCAGCAATATTTTTTGCTGATAGTCGCAAACCTCTTTTGTGTAGTTATCAAACGTCTCCTCAAAATCCTCAATATTGCTAATGATAGATTCTATTTTAATTTTAATCTTGCGCATTCTTTGCGTCTGGAGACTGTTCTCTTCAGGATTTTCGGATGTCCTTGATGTACTTGGCTGACTCGTTTCTTTTTCCGAAGGAACTATGCTGTCTAGCAGCAGTTTAAAAGTTTCATATATCTCCTTGACTTTCAGGAACGTATTTCCTTGTATGTATGGCGTCTCTGCTTTGACGACTGATTTTATTTTTTCGTGATTCTCACGAAATTCATCCCATATGTCTTTGGCACGCTGGAGACGTTCTTCCTTGTACTTCTGCGTTTTTCTGGATGAAGCATCCTTTTTAAAATTCCTAACTGCATTTTCCAGCTCCTCTGCTAGAGCTTTCTGTCTTATGACGATGATGATGACGTCTGTTTCGTCTGTCATCTTCACTGCACTAATCATTTTTCACTTCACTTGATTTTTGCTTGTACACTTTTACCAATGTCTGAAGCCTTGGTAACGCTTATTCTTTACCAGTGTTAGTAGCCCTAGTAACGCTTTGTTATTAGTCGACTGTTTCCTTTTTTTGCTTTTGAAGGCTTCGAAGGACCAATGATCAACTCACAAATTCTCAATTCAGTAAAGACCCCTTACCTCTGGTGGGGGGAAGTCTTGCAAAGAAAACGAGTATTGCTGTTGAAGGCTCAATGAGAAAGAGAACCGTTTCTTTATTTCTAATGCTTTAAATACTAAAGTTATGCTAACATTGCATATTATGATACATATTTACAAAATGTTCAGCCAGCAAGATGACACTTTTGTTATTGTGCTGTCTAGCTGGGAAAGGAATGTGAAATACAATATATGATATGAGAACAGGTAAGAATGTGGAATGTGAGAAAATTGTCTGATGATGCCATCACGACACATCCAAACATCCAAACATCTAAACATCCAAACATCCAAACTTTCACATTTATAATATTAAGTAGGATCACTTTATTAGTTGAGGCCAGATTTATAAATGACGAATTTTTTTTATGCAGTCATTATCGATCGCAGCAGAAACGAAACTGCTGATACTACACATTTCGCTCAACGAATAATGTTATTAACATTATTTGTTTAGCAATTATGCTGTATCGACTGTTTCATTTATGCTGCGTCGAGAATGATTTATATTTTTGACAAATTCTAATAATTCCGGCTTGACGTTTCCTGTCATCAGGTTACCGGATGTAACTCGCGCGATTTGGGACTTTGGATTTTTCAAAGTTTGGTGATTTTAGGCTTTTGCGATTTTGCACTTGGACTCCCTGCGAGGATACTTCAGATCTGTTCGGCAGTGTCTGGAAATCTATTATTTGCCAGGTTCAGTAGGCGTTAAAAATAATTCGATGGCTTCTCATCCATCAGTTTCAATCCACGATGGATTTGCCGCAGTTTTGATTCACCTTTTTCATCAAGGAAAGAGTACACCCTAGTCCTTAAATTTATTTAATTAAATGTACTGTCCATAACTATAAGTAGAGTTATTGGCGTCTGTCCTTAAGGCCGGTTGCTACCTCACGCCAAGACAGTAGCCCCTCTTGCTGCCGTCGTTGACTATAAGGTTCTTCCGCTATCATACTCCATGCAACGTTTTGTTTAGTTATCGCAACTATGCATTACACAATGTCACAAATAAAAGACAATATCAAGATCTTACCACACTTCAGAAACTCTTGTGCATACTTGACCTTATCAAATTCTACATATTTATTTACGTGCCTGTCAGTTTCTTCTAATGGAGAGGTTTATCTTGCCATGATAATCGTTTTAATAATCATATATAAACCCGACGAAACCTTCAATTTCTAGCAATTCCTTTGGTAAAATCAAGCAATTCATTAAATCTACCATGAAATCTATACTTTTCGTCGCTGCGATTGCACTATTTGCTTCGACAGCTTTGGGTAAAGTTTTCACCCGTTGCAGTTTAGCCAAAGAAATGTACAATCTTGGTGTTCCCAAGTCTGAGTTGGCAATCTGGACTTGCCTTGCTCATCACGAGAGCTCATACAATACCGCTGCTGTAGGACCGACCAATTACAATGGATCCAATGACTATGGTATCTTTCAGATTAACGACTTGTACTGGTGCTCTCCACCCAGTGGAAAATTCTCTTACAACGAATGCAGCGTGAAGTGTGATTCTCTTACTACAGATGACATAAAGGACTCGGTTGCCTGTGCTCGTAAGATTAAGAGCCAACAAGGATGGTCCGCATGGAGCACCTGGCATTACTGTGATGGAACTCTTGAAAGCATTGATGGTTGCTTTTAAGTTGAATAATTTTTTTATGTTTTAAATAAAAAACATGTTATCCCTGCAAAAAATTAATTATTTTCATCATACAAAAGCTTCATCGGTTTATTGAGTGATGGTTTATGGAGACGTCTAACCGCGTCATTAGGCCGAATTGTATACATGATTCCAGCTGCTTCGACTTTTCTTAATCTGGTTAATTGATTTGATCAGTGAAAATTAGCTAAATGGTTTGTTTGTAGTTTTAAACCATGTTAAGCACCAGGACAGGATATCATGATACCTTCCCTCAATATTTTCAAAGGGCCTTCCAAGATGTCAAACACATTTTGGTGGGTATCCTGGGCAGTTGTCTAGACTTTGGTACAACACCCAGTACCTGGACTAAGGTGTAAGTAGTTTTTATACCCAAAGCTTTGGAAAACCTTAACATTTTCCAATCAGTCTGCTTTTTAATACATCATATTCCTAATAGCAGTTTCATCGCTTTTGGTAACATTTCAGCTAGTACGAAGCCGTACCGATATATTTCCTCTTCTATGGAATCTAGTCCCTTACGAACTTCCTTCTTTATCTTTGAGTCGGATTAGTAGGTACCTTCAGACGCTCTCAGGCATATGCACGTCAACTTGCTTTTAAGAAGCTAACCTCTTGGTCAAACAGCTATAGCCTAAGTGTCAATCCATCTTAACCGAAGATGGTCCCTTTCACTAAGAAAACCAAAATTCACACCTCAATTTCTCAGATAGTGCCAAATATCATAGACTGATTCTAAGCAGAAAGCTTTTTGCGGAGAAAATTTATTTCTTTAATCCCACTTTTCGGTTGGGCTAGATCCTTCTTTTCGAAGTGTTCTTGTTGTCTACCAACAGCTACCAGTACATTTGCTTCTGAGATAATTTGGTACAGTGTAAGAGAATCGCTTGCTGATAATATTTTCTTACATAGATCCACAGAATTACATTTCTCTGAGTCTATAAGAAAATATATTTATTTTTTGACTGCAAGGCCCTTTAGGCTATTATTATTATTTTATTATTAGTAAGGCTCTGCGACGGGCGCATATGGCACCGTGACCTTAAAGACCTATAGACAAGGAGACGCGATAATGACATTTTATATCAGATCTGAGTAAAAACAACGAAGATTTTTCATATTACTTGTGTCCATTGTACTTAAAAAAACGACAATAAAATAAATACTTACATAAAACTTATATTTGGTCAGAAAAGTCACAGTATTTTACTATTTACTTTACAATAGTATATTATTTAATCGCTAGAATCGAAACTAAGCCAAAAACATATTAAATACTGTAAATAAATAAAAAAAAAAATGCATCATACCTCTCAACTCGAAAAAAATATGTTGCTAAATGTTAAAAAATGGCGGTAATTTATCTATCTTCTATATAAAACTAAGTTGATATTTTGTGTGTTTACTTATAACTCACGTAATTTTCAACCAATTTACTTGGTTTTTCTTTTAAACTATTCAGAAAAGCAATGAGAAGGACATAGGCCCTTCTTTTTTCCAATTTTTACTCCAGAAGGGGAGATACAGGGTGTTTAAGTTTGTATGGAGTCAACTAATTAAATAGGAATTAAGAATTGAAATTTGGTAAGTAAATTCTACAATAAAAATAAAGAAGCACGTGTTTCACCGTTTTTGAAAATTATATCCACGGGCCAAGCTACAGGGTGTTAAAGTTTGCAAATTTATGTATGCGCAACCGTAGCCATCGGCACATTCGGTTCGTGATCGTGTATTGTTTTTGTTTTGCCGAGTTGCGCAAGGGTGGTTTTTTCGTTTATTTTTCTTTGATCGTATTCTTGCTTCTATGGATACACTACGTAGTTTATTTACTATGCATTCGCAGTTCATAGTAATTCGATGGGGGACGGATGTGTACGATAATTTGGTTGGATGGATCTTTCAGTATCTGTGGAACTTCTGTTCAAAAATTTAATATTGGAATGGTGACACTTTTTGGTAGGGACAGACGAGTAAGTCCTGACTTACTCATCATCACCGAGCCTAAACGACTAACGCTAGAAAGTTGAAATTTGGATAGTAGTTTCCTTTTGTAGCGTAAAGAATCATTGTGCAAGCACTTTTTCGAATTTTTGCTCCAAAGGGGAAATGCAGGGTGTTCCAGTTTGTATGGAAAAACAAATTTAAATTGGAATGAAGAATTGAAATTTGGTAGGTAAATTCTGCAACAAAAATAAAGAAACACGTAGTTCACAATTTTTCAAAATTGTATCCACGGGCCAAGATACAGAGTTTTCATTTATTTTACTTTGGTCGTATTCTTGCTTCTATGGATACACTACGTAGTTTACAATGCATTTGCAGTTCATAGTAATTTGACGGGGAACGGGTGTGTGTATGATTTGGTTGGATGGATCTTTAAGTATCTATGAGACAACTGAACCGATTTCAAAAATTCAATACTGAAAGGGTGACACTTTTTGCTATCTTTTACCTTTGAAAGTTCAATAAAAACAGACGATTTATAACGACTAAGTATAAACCTTAGTATGTATTTAACGCGTGCGAAGCCGCGGGGGCCTGCTAGTTTATCATATGAAATTGAAAGGTAGTGACATCTATTGATGAATACACCTACTAGTTTATTGATTATTTTAAAAGATTTATTGTAATGATGATTTGAAGAGGTGTCATTTTTTTAGTACGGCGGGCGCGAATGGGTTAAACCACTATTTAAGTGGAGTTTATCGTTAAACCTCCACTGTGAAAACGAAATTTGTGTTGATCTTTAGTTTATCCTTGGATCGACACTTAAGCTCGCACTGTGAAAACGGGCATTAAAGTTATAACTGTCGAAGACTCTATTTCTTGTTCTTCTAATAATTTATTTAAATTTCAAAATCCTGCTTAACCTTGCTTTGGTTGTGCTCAGACAATTTTCTCATGTCTGGTTAAACTCTTTTAAAAAACGTAAGGTTTGGATTTTTTTCATTTCTGCAAAGATTTGTCTTAAAATATTCAGCCATTGGCTCTGCTATTTTTTTCGCTGCTGTAAGTTTCCTCTTGGTAGCAGAGGAGGAAGGGGAGTTATCGATTTATTCACCGCCATCTACAACACTGTTTCTGGGAACCATCATGTATTCCTTTAAAAATGACGTTGCAGTTGCAAGGCACCATGTTTTTTTTTTTATTTGCTGCAGAACCTGATGGTGGCTGCTCTCTGAGATACCTTGCATATTCTGTTTTGCACTCCGTAGCTGAAGATTTTCAATGAAATGAGTATAGATATTTCAATTAATATTAAATTTTTTTTGTATCGTATTATACATATGCTAGGTTTCTAGCGACTGGAGAATCTTTCAAGTCCCTTCATTATCAATGTCGTTTGGGATCTTTAACAATTGAAAAAATTATCCCAGAAGTGTCCCAAGCCATATGGAATGTACTTGCTCTGATCTATATGAAGGAACCAAATATGTATGCAGGAATGGGTTGATATTGCAAGGAGTTTTGAAGAAATGTGGCAATTCCCAAATTGCTTAGGGTGCATAGATGGGAAACATATTCGTAAACAGTGCCCACCGAATGCTGGCTCAGAAGACTTTAATTATAAGCAATATCACTCTATTGTTCTTCAAGCTGTAGTAGATGCAAAAGGAAATTTTATGGCAATTGATGCTGGGGACAATGGAAGAACGGGGGATAGTGGAGTATTCAAAGAAAGTACTTTTGGGAAAAAGTTTTTGTCTGGGCAATTCAATTTACCTCAAGATCGTCAAATTTCTGAAAATTATAACTTCAAATTTCCCTTCGTTTTGATCGGTGATGAAGCTTATCCGTTACGGAAACATGTAATGAAACCATTTGCTCGCAGAAATTTAACTCAAGAGACTCGGATTTTTAATTACCGTTTATCAAAAGCACGGAGATTGTTAGAGTGTGCATTTGGTATGATAACAAAAAGATTAATGCCCAGTTTCACAGTGCGAGTTTAAACTCAGTTTACGGTTAAAACTAAAGTTCAACCAAATGTTTGGTTTCACAGTGTTCGTTTAAACTTTAAACTGAGTTTCATGTTCGGTTTAAGTTAAACGACTCGATTCTACCGTTGAAAGTTCGTTTAAGTTAAAAATGTGGTTATGACTGGCTATTGTTGTGAAATGTCAAATTGTTTTTTTCTTCTAAAATATTAATAAATAGTGTGTAAAATAATGTTTTCAAGTACAAATAGTGATTCTGATGATAGAAGTGATGAAAAATATTCTAATATCCTGGTTAACGTGAGACGACTGAGAGAATTTCGCTGGAGGACAAATCACTTTTATTTTTGAGATGATATGGACTTCTTTAACACACTACCACTTCGGAAAGTTCCACAGCTATTAAAATTTAATTGCTTTTCGATGGAATCCCATGCTGCATTTTTCTCCATCCAATGAATCCTATCAGTTTTTTTTATTTTCAATTGTGTCTTTGAATTTGACCACTAAATTCATTAAATTTTCCTTTTCGCTATTGGAAAAATTAGTACTCCTTTTCTTTTGATTAATATTATTATTTTTTGCTTCCTCCACCGTAATAGGAAAAATTCAAAATTATTTTCAGTTTGACATTTAATTCAAATACTGACATTCAAATACGTCAGTGTAATTCACAATAGTGTGATAAACTTCGTTTAAACAAACTGAGTTTAAAAATACAGTGTGAAACCGAATGATTTAAACTCAAAGTTTTAACTCGGGTTAGTTTAGTAAAACTCAAGTTTAAACTCGCACTGTGAAACTGGGCATAAGGGTTTTGGAAAAAGTAATGTTAGTATCTCCAGACAAGGCAGAAATTATAACAACGACAGCGTGTGTTCTTTACACTTTAATAAGAATGAGGGATGGACATTTTTATGATATTCACAACGAATTAAGTGAACTTTATATTGCAACATGTCGAGCTGACAGCACAGAATTTTCAAATCGCCCAACAAACATTGCACTTGAAATACGAAAAGAATTTGTGAAGTACTTCAATTCAACAGAGGAATCCATTCCATGGCAAAATACATATTGTAAGCATTACTACATCTACCTATATACAGAGTTCCCCGCTTAATTGAAGCTCGGTTAATTGAATTTCACCGTTTAATTGAACTAAAAAAGCTGAACGAAGTAAGCTATATGAACACGTATTTGTACGGTTGATGAATAGCACGGATAATTGATCTGAAAAATCGAACAAAATGGTCGGTTCAATTAAGGGGGGAAATCCATTTAGAAATTTAAAAAAAACGGTTTTTTTTTCCATATTTCAAAAATATAATATATTGAAAAATTAAGATATTCAATATTTACAGAGTTATCACACATATAGTCGAGCGCGCCGAAGCCCGCATAGTGTAAACTAGCGATTATCTTTAACTTTAAACGCGATTATCTCGAATCTGTATCTTCAAAAACTGCTGGTGCTTTAACTTAAAAAGTTATTGATCGATTTGGCTGAAATTTTTTCAGGCTTTTCTCTATATCTCATGTAAATAAAATACTTTTTGAAGATGAAAAATGTCGAAAGAATAGTATACAATTTGAACATTTTATTAAAGAGCGTACATAATTTTTAATTTTATACTTTTTTATGATTTTATAAGTTTATCCTTCCCATACATGTGTCAGAAATCGAAAGTAATATTTTTTTTTGCTTTCAAATAAATAGGAAAAGACTGACAAATGCAGCACTTTTGGTCCCCGCGCCAAAGACACCTGAAGAAAAATTGAACAGAGCCGCCATTTTGTTTTATATTTTTCAAAGTTCGAATGAAATGATGTTAAAACTTCAAAATGATTCAATTATTTTATCACCTTTGAAAACACTGTTAAAAAATGACTTATTTTGAATCGTCTAAATGGATTTCCTTTAAGCGGGGAACACTGTATATATTTAAGAACTGTTAAATTTTTATTTTTTTTTTTATCCGAGTTTCTCCATCTCAGCACGGGTCCCCACGTACCAGAGATAACACATCCCAGGTGGCGATACATAGGGATTATGCTCGGCAGGTGTGTGGGCCAAGTTCCACGCCTGTAGACAGAGATCCTTTTAGTGCTGCGCTAATTCGAAGGGTTTTCATCTTCGCAATCTCCTTACTAAGTTTTTTTGGTCCAGAAGCTAGAGGGCCTCAGGATTCGTGTGAAGTTGGAGCCGTTCTCCATGTTTCTTAGCATGTCTTTTGACTTCGTGCTTTACTAGTTCCATACCCAAGTCTCTGTGGAGGTCTTCATTCCGCACGTACCAGGGTGCATTGACGATATTGCTCACTACTTTGTTTTGGAATCTTTGGATGATGTCCACGTTGGTCTGTTTAATACAACCCCAGAGTTAAATCCCATATGTCCATATGGGTTTAATTACTTGTCTATAAAGTAGGAGTTTGTTAGAAATTGATAGGCAGGAATGTCTTCCTATTAGCCAGTAGATCCTTCTATATCTGATGTCGAGCTCCACTCGTTTTTCTCGACATGAGCCTTCCAACGAAGTTTTGCGTCCAATGTCATACCAAGATATTTAGCTGTGTTCGCGTATGGAATTATTTGGTTATTCATATATATTGGTATATGCTCAATCTTTTTGTTTGTAAAATCTACATGGACAGATTTAGACTCGTTTAATTTCATGCGCCATTTCCTTGTCCAATTTTGGATTTCCTGGATCCTATCTTGCAATTTTTCTGTAGAATGAATATTGCTCTCTGCAACTGACATTATGGCTGTGTCGTTCGCGAATGTAGCAATTGTGTTATTTTCCAAAGATGGGATATCGCAAGTATATAAAAGGTATAGTATTGGTCCAAGTACGTTATCCTTAAGTTTTGAGTACGCACTCTGTTCTTTTATACGAAAGTATCTGTCTGTCATATAGGATTCCAGGATCTTGTATGTTGTTTGGGTAGAGCCTTTTTCAGTTTATATATCAGTCCTTTGTGCCAAACTTTATCGAATGCTTGCGCTACATCAAGGAAGACAGAACAAACTTTTTTCTCTTCCAATGCTTTTTCAATAATGTTAGTGATCCGGTGGACCTGGTCGATTGTAGAATGTTTTTTTCGGAAACCAAATTGGTGGTTGGGAATAATTTGATTTCGCTCTATAAAAGTTGTTAGTCTATTGAGTAGCAGTCTTTCAAACAGATTTGACATTATAGGCAGTAAGGATATTGGTCTATTAGATGATGCCTCGTGAGGTGGTTTCCCAGGTTTCGCTATCATGATAACATCAGCAACTTTCCATAATTGTGGCACGTACTTTATTCTAAATGCAGCATTGATGAGGTTCGTTAGCTTTAAAATTGCCTTTTCAGGAAGCTGCTTGAGAATATCTCCTGTTATGAGATCAAAGCCTGGGGCCTTTTTTGCATTTATCAATATGCATTTATCCAAATGCATGTGAATACCTAGTCAATGCCCTTAGCTGTGAAAATACTGTGTGTTTATGTTTACATCAAAACAAACGGAGCATGAGAAAGAACTTCTCTGCTCTGATATCACATATTGAGTCATTCGCGAATTCTCCTATTGTAATTGTTTTGAGTGAAGTATGGATTTACGAAAATGAGTTAAAGTTATGTAGTATACCGGGATATATGCCCTTTGGCAACTGCAATGAATCGTACTCAGTTGGAGGTGTAGTAGCTTATGTCAAAAATGGCTATGTACGCGATTGTTCTAAGCTTAATTTTAGTAGCGCGGATGTAATTAAATTATCTTTTGACTTAAGAAATGAGAGTTATACAATGTTATGTGTATATAGATTGCACGAAATTGGTAAAGGTGTCTTTATTCATGAACTAAGCGATGCTCTAAGTGTTTGTAAGGAAAAAAACCTAATTGTATTGGGTGACATCAATATTGATGTTTTAAATGTATTTGACAAAGACACAGAAAATTATTTGTTTTTAATGGCGTCAAATGGTCTAAAGAGTTTTATAAATGAATCAATCCGTGTCACTGACTTGACTAAGACCTGCATTGACCATATTTTTATTCGTCTTCAGAAGAGCAATGTTTAATGGTATTGTGCATGATTTGAAATTAACAGATCACTGTTTGGTTGCACTCGATACGTGTTCCAACCCAGTTTCATTAAAAGCCTGCATCCCATCCGTAAGCGAGAAATATTCCACGAACTACAACTTGCTGAATGAAAGCTTAAATTATGAATTTTGGGAGCCGATTTATTCAATTGCGTTTGATCTCTTCCTTGAAATTTTACAGAAACATATTACAAATTGTGCTACCTTGTCACTGAAAAATTCAAGTAAAAAATACTTAAAGCCTTGGATGACACATAATCTTTTGCAGCAGATCAAAAAGAAAAATAAAATTGCAGTGAAATGCAGGAAACATCCGTATAATACAAAACTTTATAAATATTATGGAGATCTGTGCAAAAATATTCACAGAAATATTGAAGAAACACGAAATAAGTTTTATTCAGAGTCGTTTGAACGTGCTAAGAGTAATGTAAGAGAAGAATGGAAAGTGGTTAATAGCATTCTGGGTAAAAGTAAACAGCTTATCGAAATCGATAGTCTAGAAATTGATGGTGTAAGTTTTACTGATTCAGATAGCATCTCCAATAAGCTCAATGAATACTTCACCGATATTTCGGAAAAACTAAAGCCGTCAGTTGAACCTTCTGCAGGCTGCAACTGTTCCATTTCCTCGTACGTATCGGCAGCAAACACTCCTTCGTATGGTTTTGTTTTTAATCCGTTTTCTTCACGTGAAATTTATATTGCTATATTATCGTTAAAAAATAAAAATTCTTGTACAAGTGATGGTATATCAAGTGTGTTATTGAAAAAATTTGCTTATATGTTGACGTGTTAAGTTACTTGTTTAATCTTAGTGTTTAAAACGGTTGTTTTCCCCAGCACCTTAAATGCACTGAAATAATACCACTTTTTAAGAAAGGCAATAGGAAGAATTTAGCAAATTACAGGCCAATCTCCTTGCTACCAACCTTCTCTAAGATTTTCGAGAAACTTCTTAAATCACGCATTGTGTCATTGTGTCTCATGATTAAACAATATTGCTCAAAAAAAGTTTTGAAGATGATTTATTATGGTCTTGCTCACTCAAAACTTCAATATGGAATCACTAGTTGGGGTGGTTCGTATACTAACTCTTTTGGACCCTTATTGAGGACGAAGCTGAGGACTCTATCAAAGAGGATTTCTACGACCTCTTGGACGGAGCCTGTCCGGAGTACGATGTAAAAATCGTGCTCGGGGACTTCAATGCCAAAATTGGTAAGGAGGACATCTTTGGCGGAGTGGTCAGAAAACACAGCCTCCACGAAACGACAACAGATTACGGCTTCCGGCTCACTGACTTTGCGGCAGCCAGTTATACGGTGATAAGTAGCACAAGATTTCCTCATAAAAGAATCCACACAGTAACCTGGCTAACTCCGGACGGTAGAACTGCCAACCAAATTGATCACGTGCAAACATTTAGAGGGGCAAACGTCGACTCTGACCATTACCTAGTTGCAGCCCGATTCAGAGCTCGTCTATCCAATGAAAGAAAGCTGCACCAGACGACAAAAAAGAGGTATAACATTGGATCCCTGAGCACACCGGAGATAGCCAGAGTCTACAGAGAGCAACTTAATGCCATTGCCTACCACAAACGCCAACAACATGTGGGTACAATGCTGCACTACTATTCAGAAAGTAGTCGAAACGACTCTAGGCTACCAACCACCCCCGACAAGAAATCCGTGGTATGATGAAGAGTGCATGCAGAAGAAGAAGGCAACAGATGAAGCATATAAGAAGACTTTGCAAAGAACAACCCGGGCAACGTGGGACGAGTACAGAGCCAAAAGAAGGGAGGAGAAAAAGACACTGCGGAAAAAGGAAAGAGCCTTCGCGGTCTCCCAGCTCAAGGATATCGAAGAAGGCAGAAGGAATAACAACATGCGAAGCTAAAAGCCTTGCTGCAGGCTACAGACCAGGAACTCAGGCCCTTCGAAAATCGCGGACGCCAGAAGCCTTGGTCTAGTAAATTGGAAGCAGCGTGCCCGGGACCGTAAAGGATGGAAAGCGCCATTAGATCAGGCTCAGACCCTCCAAGGGTCGCTGGCCTGATAAGTAAGTAAGTAAGTAGTGTTGAATACTTTCTTTACTGATGACTGCGCTTCCTCCTCTGGCAGAATAACCTGGGTGAATGGCAGGGTAAACTTTGTAGCCAGGGAGTTTTATGGAGGATTCCTTAGTAAAATGCGGTTTTAAGATCAGGCATACATCTATTTTGTTTATGTCAAGGATTGCTTGTAATTCCTGTTTATGCTGTAGCAATCCATTAGCATTCCACGCTATGATTCGTATTTGGCTGTTCATTTAAATATTATCTTTTGAAGCAGCCCTTTTTGCGCTGCTTTCTAGGCTTTTAACTCTCATATCTAAGCCAGCGAAACAATCTTCTATGTTATTTCTTTTCATAAGAATGAAGTGCAGGGTTTCGCTTAAATTATCGTCTGGTCCTTGTTCTGGTTTACGAGTAACCTGGGTATTCCTAACTACATCAGCATAGGTTGCGCTGTCCTTCTTTTGAGGTTGTGGTTTACTTTTTGGTTGAGGTTAAAGTTTATTCTTTATTTTATTTTCCTCATTGATCGTCGGCTCGTTGATTTTGGGCTCGTTTATTCCACTTTTGGGACACGTGTTTTGGTCTTATTTTTATCCCTAATCTTCTGTATTTCTTTCGCTATCACACATCCCCTGTAGTTAGCTGGTTGCGACTCTCCACAGTGTATACACTTTGGTGGTTCATTTTTTGGTCTACTACAATCCTTTGTAAGGTGCGCTCCAGCGCATTTGACGCATTTCGGTTCTTTTCCGCAGTATTTTTGGGTATGCCCATATGCTTGGCAGTTTTTGCATTGTGGAATAAGTTTGTTTTTCCTTAATGGCTCTATGAGCACTTTGCAGTACCTTATATAGTTAATTTCGTAGATTTTATTAATATCTTCTTCTGAGTTGAATGTGAGCATGAACATATCCAGTGGTTCTTTGGTTTTCCATTTAAGTCTATTGGCTGCATCAATAACTTTAAATCCTCTGAGTTTTAAGTCTTCTATTATATTTGCTAGTTTGCAGGAATGGTGCAAGTTTTTTGTCATGACTCGAATTGGCCTTGACTGTTTATTTTCATATAAATGCCAATTATATTTCATATCCCTTAGGGCATTTGTGAGAGATCTGTATTATTCACTTTCTTTCACGTTAATTTTCATAGAGTTTTTGCCTAGCAGTTTTACATTCAAAATTTTTTTCAATAACGATATCTTTTACTTGACCACAGAGTTCATCATAGTTAGTTATTCCGTCCAGTATAATTGGTGGCGGAGCTGGTGCTACTCTCGCTGCTTGTTGCGGTATCTTGGGTGCTAAGGTTTTTGATTTTGGGGGAGTTAATAATTCGTTTAACTTCCTTTTCTTTTGGTTTCGTTTCTTCGATTCGGTCTCTTTTGCCAATTCTTCCTCATCAGTACAATATTCGATTTGATCCTGCTTATTTGGCATAGGATCATTTTCAGTTTTTTGTATTGTCTTGATTTTTTTTTAGATTATTTATTTGCTGTAGCAAGTTACTTATTATGTTATTTAACTGTTTGTTCTCATTGATGACTTTTTGCCATTCATTATACATTTCTTGTTCTCTTTGAGATTTTTCACAGATCTCTTCAAATGAATAATAATTTAAATAAAAGCCACAAAAAAATTTACCTGTAGTTTGAATTTTCACAGCAATTTCTGACCACAATTTTTCCACAATGCGTTTATCACTGTGGTCTTTTAATTTGCAATTGTATATTGCTGCCCGATTTTCGATTAAAAACAATACTTTTCTACGTCACACATGTTGATGCTGGGTACTTCACAGAAAATGAATAAATGAAACATAAATACCAATAGTCGTCGTTCGCATGTTTGAAGCGTTTTTGCTTATTTTGCTTGTTTGACTGCTGTTATGTAGGCGCTGTCATTTATTTGCATATGTTTCTCTCTTGTCTATGCTTTAACTGTTTGCTTGTGTTTTTGCCTAACTTGATTTTTTTGCTCAAAATGACTTATTGCTTATTTCAATGTACGTTGGTCCATTAAAACACGTGTAGTGTTTGACATAAGCAGTAGAACAAAAACGTTTTCGTTTGACAGTTTTGTTTCGCTTAATTCAATGGGGGGGTGGCACACGTATTTAAAAGTGTATATATAAATTTTGAAAACATAAAAAAATTGATTTGTTTGTCTAAATCGTTTTTGTTCTATTCAGTGTGGAAGCACCCTTAATGTTTGCTAGAGTTAAATTGCATGGTCATTTTTATGTAAATCATACCATATTACATATATTTAATTCAAACAATATTTTTTATATTACATGGCCCTTTATTATTATTATTATTAATAGGTGTGTGAATATGAAATGTCGATTTTTTTGTTCTAAAAAACTCATTTATTTAAATAACAATGAACGATTTCAATAATCAAAGTATTGGCTATCGTTAGCTTTTTCTCGTCTTTCTTGCAATTGATGGATTCCGTGCCAATACCACTGCTTGTTTCTTGAGGCTGACCATTCAACAAGCCAATTTTTCACGTTTTCGTAAGAATGAAAGTGCTGTTCCGAAAATCCGTGCTACATCGATCGAATCAAGTAGTAATTAGAAGGGGCCAAGTCTGGTGAATACGGCGGGTGGGGAGAACTTCCCAATTAATATTTTCAAATCAAATTTTTTACTGGGTGGATGACCATTTTCAGGGTGGAAAATAACTGGGGCCGAATTATCGCAATCGAAAACGAGTAACTCGTCATCGAAATGTGAGGATTCTGCATTACCGCTCTCGTGATCGAGCATTCGATTTCGAAATCTCAAATTTCGTCTCAAATTTCGAAATCGTGCGTTATTTCACTCGATCACTATTGTCCTGTCGAGCAGAACAATAAACATATGAGTTGTGAGTATTTTTTTTTATTTCTTTTTAAGGAATTTATAAATACAATGTACGTTTTTTTAATTATCTCAACAAAATGAAATTGTTGCAAAAATATATTTCCTTTGTCGAATGCTATGTACGCTGGGCACAGTTCTCTTCCATTTCTTTTATACCTCTTGTTGTTATTTTTGAAATGCCACTTTGTCAAATTCCAATAATATAATCATTGCCTGCAAAATAAGAACATGTACTATTTATTATTGATTAAGGCGTTGTATATTATTGAATATACTTAGCTCTTATGTAGCAAGCACTTACCTATGGAATGTTGGTATACACCACTTCCTAATAAGGACAACGCAGCATTTGGCAATGAGAACGGATTGCTCCTATCCCTTAAGCGCCGGCGCTCAACACGTTCGCGATAATATTCGTCGGAATCCGAGAACAAATACAGAAATATATATTTTGTCAACTTAAATTTCACTGCAAATAATATTTTCCTATCTTTTAAGGGTTTATTTTCATTCGATACGTGAGCTTTCGAGTGCCACCATCCCGATGAGGTTAATCGATCATTCGATCACGAGTCCTTTTCACTCACTCGTTATCGATTGCGGTAATTCGGCCCCTGATTCGTGTCTTTGGGCATATGTGTTCGCTTGAATTGTCGATTAAATTTTATCAATTGTTGACAGTAGCGATCTCCAATAATCGTTTCGACAGGTTTAAGCAGTTCATGGTTGCAATTCTGCATCTTCGAATTTTTTCTCTGGTCTTCCACGGTCTTTGTTGTCGATACCAAAATCGCCACATTTTAAACGTACAAACAACGTTCACAAGTCTTTTGAGTTGGAGCATGCTCACCATTAACAATCGATGACTTTCAGCAACGGTTTTCTTTGAAGCAAAATTTTGTAAAAAAAACTCCCCACAAATGGTCTTTATCTGGCATAAAATTCGACATTTTCAAGGAGAAAAAAAAAAACAAACTATGACATACTGGATTTTATTGACGTTAGTCAAGTTAGATTTTCTTTGTGATGGTATGGGGAAAAGTAGTTTTGAATAAACTTGGCCTGGTGCGTTGAACCAGGCTTCTTGCATGCAAATATCCTTTGGCTAAGATCTGGGCTTGGAATTTGGACGCGAATTCACCAAGGCTGACTGAGAAGTTCGGACATCATGATTCTCCAAAGATTCTATAACCAGTTCCTGTTTCTATTTTGGATCCATTCGTATACCAGACGAGGTCATAAAATGATGTTTAGGGTTTGTAATTCTCCAATTCTTGCCTTGACGGGATAACTATTGAAAAGCTTTAATTGAAGCAGTATTCGGGTAGAATGTCGTTTAGAGGCATGCTGAAGATCGTGTCTTGCTCCAGTGTTTCAAGCTGGGATAAGTGTCCTTCTCTGTAGGACCTTGGATTGAAATTGCTTGAGTGAAAGAGTCAATGCATGCCTCGTTTGATTTAAGTTGAGGTGGCTGCCAGCTATTGCCAGCACACTTAGATCAGTGATAGGTCCATTGTGATAGTTTGGCTTCCATTCGTATGAAGTTTTTCAGTGATTGTAAACTCAAGATGACATTGTGTGCAGCAGTTGGAGTTGTGCGAAGGCATCCTGACATGCAGGTTTCGGCTAGTCGTTGGACTCGTTCTAATTTTGTAACTGTGGTAGTTTCATTAGTTACCCACCAGACTACGCTTGCATAAGAGATCATCAGTTTTACAATCAGTTTATATAGCCAGAGTATCATCCCCAGTTTTTTCCGCAGCTCTGCTGATTGTTCTTTCGATCCAGATCTGTAAAATTTCAAGTACAAATACAAACGCAATTCCTTTGTATTTACATATTTGTTTTTAATTACAAGTCGCTTGCTACTATACATTTTGCTGTCTACGATGATTTCCAAATATTTGGCTTCTTGAGAGAATGGAATTGTTTCGCCGATAGTGAAGAAGTGAGATGATTGGGCTTCCTTCTTCTTGTCTTTTTAGGATTTACAGAGAGGCCTTCGTTAATACACCATTTCTCTATTTCGGATAGTGCATATTGTAGTACTTCCGAAACGGTGCTTTCAAATTTTCCTCTGACAATGATCACTATATCATCCGCGTAGCCCACACCATCTATGCCTTGAGTTTTCCGGGACCACCAGAGACCAAAGAAGAGGTGAGAGGAATCCTTCTTGCGTGCAGCTTCTTGTTGTAAGCGCCGAAATTTCCACATCAACAATACTAGTTTGTATTCTTCTCGCATTCAGCATAGAAATAATCCATCTGCAAACTATGGCGGATATATTCATATTGTTTAGCGCCCTAAAGGTGGATTATAGAGCCATGGCCATAGGATACATGGTCCTTTAACAACAGGTTTATTTGCGTGGCTATTATTTATTTTGAGCTCTTGCTTACACATAATGGAACGCTCAGTTATTGACATGTCTCTCTAGTTTTGATAGATTATATTACGCATTACATTACACAACTGCAGAATTTGTCAGCATGAAAATTAGATCTGATTTTTAACAAAATCGGTCCACCGCATGCCGAGACATTTGAAGAAATGTTTTGTGGTGTATATTGGAAGCAATTTTCGCTGTGATATAACGCAATACGAGGTGGAAAGTACAGGGGTCGAATTACGGCATCCGTGATCGAGTAACTCGTCACGAAAAAATGAACATTATTACGTATAAACGATCATTCCGACGTAATAATGCTCGTTTTTTCGTGACGAGTTACTCGATCACGGATGCCGTAATTCGACCCCAGGACTTTATTTTTTAATTAGTGTGCGCAACAAAATTCTTCCATTTACCTGCGTCGCCACTTGTAAATTACATTTTAATTTATCGTCCACACGTTCGAGCATCTCAGACGTCAAATCGATAATGACGTAAGCGGTTCCTATATGGATTTTTTACTTCCCACCTTCATAGGGGGAGCATTGCAATCGCCCAACAAAAAAGTTTCGAGATTTTAATGGAGCTTCACATTACGATACACTAGAAATCATTTGCACCTAGTGATGGGAAACTACCGGGTAAATACCCTTTGAGGGTAAATACACAGGGTATTTACCGGGTATTTACCCAAACGGGTATTTATATGGGTATTTATTTTAAATGAGAAATAATTTGAAAATATGTTCATTGGGTGTTTTGTTTTTATTTAATATGACTTAAAAAAGAAAAGGAATCATATAAATAAAAGAATCTTTGAATTTAAACTATTCTGAGTCGCTTGAATTAGATGGTATTGTAAATAAATGTTCGTCAATAGAGATGCATTCTGCTGATTCAATTGATTTTGCTGGTATATGCTGGGTATGTTGATGTAAGAACTAGGCCTCTCGATTCGATCCGTGTATTCAAATACACGTGCGTACGTGACACGGGTACACGTGTATTCAGAAACACGTGAATTTATGACGTGAATTTGTTTCGTTTCGTGTATGATGTGCTTGTACTCGGGCCGTGTATGATGTGCGCGTACTTGGTCGGTGTATTTGGGTTAATGTGCACGTACTTGGTCCTTCTATTTGGGGCGTGTACTTAGAAACTGTAATTTGTTTCAAATGTTGATGTAATAGATTGTACCACATGAAATGGCCGATTTTGTGGTAAAAATTTCAAAGCCGATATTTTTTTATTTTTTTTACTTTTCCTATTAGAGATATGTAGGTGTCGACTTATAGTCATGAGGCATACTCCCATATTCGGTGCAATGTCCCGCATCGTTTTCGTTGGTCTTGCATCCACCGTTGCTTTTGAAACATTGCCAGGTTTCCCAGGTGATTCGTTTTCGAAGCTAAAATCTCCCGAACGAAGCTTACCAAACCAAAGTCGAATGCTGAGTTCTTTTACCGCTACATCCTCGAATGCGTCATTAATGTTTTTCGCTGCCAAAGATGCATTATGTCGCAGTTTAACACATGGGCTGCCATGGTTATAACTTATAACATATGATAACCAACTTTTTAATGCATCTTTTGCAGGTCATAGCATTCAAAAATGATTGCCACTATGAGCAGTTGGGATAGGAATATAAAATACTTGGCATCTTACGATGAGCTTAATGTATTTGGTTTGCTGAAAAGTAAGGCACGTAGTGGAGAAATTTTATGCTGGCATCCAGGTTAATTTTTCCAAAATTGGTGTGACAGCCCATTCATAAAGGAAGAAAGTCAGAATTTCAGCCGTCGACAACATGGTAAACAATTGAAGGACTTATTGCAACAACAATCGAGATTTTAGTTGCATTCACCTCAAGACTACCGTATCTAACAATGCTCTCACTCATCCGCCCATATACCTATAGCATTTATTAAAAATAGTAAGAAGTTCAAATGTTTAAATCCCTATTTTGTACTATTTTGTAGATTTATTTAAATCTTTGAAACCTATTTTCTCAATATTTTGCTTTTGTGGCTTATCATGTTATTGCAATAAGCCCTTCAATTCATAGAAAAAATAACTATACTTGCAACGAACCCTAAAAGTCTCAAACACCAAACACACGTACGCATACGCATGTTCATCCAAGAGCCTTTTTTGAGAACTCATTGAAAATCGGACATTTCGTGTGGTACAACCTAATACATCAAAATTTGACTCAAATAACAATTTGTCAGTACACGCCCCAAATAGACGAACCAAGTACGTGCACATCATACACGGTTCGAGTACAATCACATCATACACGAAACGAACAAAATTCACGTCATAAATTCACGTGTATTTAAACACACGTGTACCCGTGTCTGGCACGTGTACCCGTGCTAATACACCTGCTTTAGCACATCACTTATTACCAAATGTAATAACAAAAGGACCTTCCGGCACCAGCAGCAAGAGATAGGTGGATTTCTTTTGTATGCAACTTTTAAGTAATATTAAAGAAATTCAAAATGGCGGATCCAAAACTGAATTTATACTAAGTACCTATAAGCGAGTATACATTTTCAATTTCAAGATGGCGGATTCAAAATGGCGGACATTTTGTTTGCAAAAATATGCTGATAAATATAACCGTTTCTATACTATTAAAAATAAAAATACAAAAATGATTAATGCGCAATTTGAAAAATTAAAAGGGCCGTGACACGCCCCCCTCTCAACCGATCACCCCCATCTACGAACTCAGCCGAGCTACTCACCATATCAATATGTGTACAAAGTTTCATTCAATTCGGTTAAGAATTGCGGCCCCTATCGTGCGGACAAGATTTCGTTATATTGCATATATATTTGAACGGACCATGGTTTTGGTGTTTACTATAGAGGTCTTGAAAAGTTGCATTAACATTTTTTGAAATTTGCATCATGGGGACCTCTGCAATAGGTAGTATTTCTTCGAAATCCACCTAAAACTATCATTACATTATCATTAATTACCAAATGTAATAAATACCCGAGTTTGGGTGGGTAAATATCATTTTGGGTAAATACCCGGTAAATACTCGGTATTTACCCATTCATAAATACCCACCGGGTGGGTAAATAAAATTTGCCCATCACTATTTGCACCCATTTTCGAAGTGATGTCTGTGTGTGCGTGTGTGTGTGCGTGTGTATGTCACAACTTTTTTCTCCTTCGATATCTGGAGAACGAAACAACGTACGATCTTCCGTTTTTTTTTATTTTTATTTGTCAGCATGAAACTTAGTTCTGATTAGATTTTGAGCAAAATCGGTCCAGCGGATGCTGATATATTGGAAGAAATGTTTTAGAAAAAGGTGTTCTCGACTACGCAAACACGTTGTGGTGTATATTAGAAACACTTTCCACTGTGATACATATAACGGAATACGAGGTGGGAAGTACAGGACTGGCTCCCCAGTCGAATTTTTTACTGTGCGACTCACGGCTAGAACTAACCGACACAAACCAACAAACGATAAACTGTTGAAGATCAACTTCCAGAAGTCGGAAACCATTTTGTTTAGTCGTAATCGTGCCTTGGGATTTGGCAAGTTCAATATCTATATTTTAACAAACATATAGATGCTGCTCTGGTTAAAGCCAGAGTTGCTTTTGCCCTTGCAAAGAGACTGTTTTACAACAACCAACTCGATGCAAAGGTGAAGGGTGCTATGCGGCCCTAATCCGGCCAGTGCTCACATATGGTTGTCCCGTGTGGTTCAAAGTGCGGGCAAGCTTGATGAAAAGGATTGGGGTGTCTTAGGCCTTGCCTTCGCTTATATAGAACACCAGAGTCTGAGTACAGAAAATTATATTCCAATGAGGTCGTGTACAACAAGGCGGACCTAATCAGAGCGCACAATTTCATGATGAAGCTTATTAGAGGGCACATTAGAAGAACAATGAAAAAAAGGAACGTATTTAAAATAGTAAGGAAGTAGTAGTAAGTAAGTTAAGATAGATCAAGGTTTATTTTAAGGTAGTTTTAAAGTTGAATTTAGCTTTAAGAAAAATAAAAGTACAGTTTTTAAAAATAAAAATGTTCTTAGTATCTCGGTAGTTAAGTCCTTAGATTGTATAAGTAAATTAAGTTAGATTACGTCGCAAGACATAGAATAAGTATTAAGTTTAGCTTAGAGTGTTTGTGTAGGGCCAGTTAGTTAGAGTAACATAGTTAAGTTAGCAAGGCTAGTTTTAAGCGATTTTTGTCTGGCATGTAAGATTTAATGAATTTAAATAATAAAAATGCGTTAAAAATGAATTTAAGTCGACAATGACGTTGTGGAGTGTCAGAGCTGGTCGTCAAGCATTGCCTTTTTCTATCACACATAGATAGCGGACGCATCGTGTACACTACACAAAGCATTCACCAAGGAGTTCGACATGAGTGGCCTGGTTGAAACACAAGTACCTCAGTCGAATTCATTCTGTTTTTTAACAATTTTCTCAAATCCTAAAATAATTCTTACTGTACACATATGCATGTTTATGTTATTAGGCACAAGATTTGCAGCAAAGCAATATCTTTGTTCCACTAGGAAGCTTATTTTGAGATTTCAAAATAAGATTGAACTCTTATCGATGTGCCCACTTGACTTTGATTATTTAACAATCAAATCATAGACTAGTGGTCATACGTTTGGCTTGATTTTGATAAAATAATGCAAATAGATTGATATTTTGCTCAATGATATGTCAAATTGGGTAATTAATCAAAACTTTCCACTAGCGGGCGTCGAAAGTGGATTGACACTTTTAATTGCTCTAACATGCGCTTTATTACGCAGCCTACTTAGCACTGTCCGGCCCTCTGAGGTAATCTTTCCATGCCAGTTTTCGGTTGAGTACGCACTTTAGGTAACTTGCCTTTTCTGAGACTTAAAGTAGAGGTCCATTGAGTTTTAAAGAACTGAACGTTGGTATCGTTCTTAGTGAAAATATGTACTTGTATTGTCCACACTTTCGTTTGGTACTTGATACATAATGAAAAATATTCTTCCTCAGGGTAAGTTTTTCAAGAGAACCGAGACAATCTCGTCCCTCTCTATTTGTATACCTAGTCTAAAAAACCAGAAATTGGTGGAAAATTGACTTTATATATAAGTACTATTGACATTATTCTACCAGTTTAGATATTTTATAGCGGATATAATAGCCTTGGTGATTTCCTGACTCTCTGTGTATTTTACGATGCTATATTTAGGCTTTGGGTCACGACTACTAGCGGTTCCGCAAATAGTTCGACCCGGGAGAGTATGTATATACCTTCCGTCAAACCAATGCATTGTCTTTCTTTTCTCTTGGGAATCAACTAGAATAAATTTCCGTTTGCTATTAAAATTAGTTCATCCAGTTCATCGAATTTTTCTTGAATGACGCTGTAAATAGTGTGACGGAATGATGTTGTTGTATGATAAAAGACTTGTCAAAATTTACCAGAACGTATAAAGAAAGCTCTGATGGTACCATGTTCTAATTAGCAGTTTAAGGAGCGTCGTAATAAAATATATGCAACGTGTGTCGAAAACGACCTTAGATCTGCTTATGTTCAAAATTTCATGCAAATCGGACAACCCATCCAAGCCGAATGGAAGATTTTCTATTTGAGTCAGTGTCATGGAAGAAAGACCTTTGCTACGCTCACTGCGTTTCAATAAATGTAAATTGGGTGCAACAGGGACATCGTTGTTGAGATGAGAGACTTCCTTAGCTCTGTAAGCAATGTCAACACAGAGTTTAAAAAAAAAAGAATTGGAAAATACAGCCTTGGAGAGCGGAAAGATCCATTTGTCACTATCTGCAATATAGGTAGTCCATTTCAAATCAAAAGCGAAAAACTCGCACAGGTTTTCTCTTTTCCAGTACACACAAAACAGAAGAAAAATCGCATACACTATCCCTTCCATATTGTCTGCGCCGATCGTCAACGCCTGTATTCTTTATACCATGGTCAATGCCTACTGACAAGATCCTTGAATGGGATTGGGTTATATAATGTGAAATTTATTGAAAAGATGTTGCCAAGTGTTAAAGCTGAGTGTAGAGAAAATGCGTAAAGTATGAATAATTATTATTTTTTTCAGTGAACATGGTAATGATACGTTTTTTGGAACTGTTTACCTCTCAGTTATGGCGTTGAAAAGAAGAAAATATGTTTTGCTGATACGTATGTGTTTGACTCAAAAATATGAATTTGAACAAATTAAAGCAATATGTTTATTTTTGTGTAAATGTGTACCTTCATATATTTATTTATTGAACCCTTTTTTATTACACATGTACACATGTATTACACATGAGAAGTATTTAAATGTTGTTACAAAAAGCGGTGTGCACCAATAAAGTGGTTTGTTCATCGGAGTTAGATTTTTTCCAAGTTAAACAGGTAGGTGTACGTGTAAGCAAAAATTGAGAGGATAAAATCTGAAAGGAAATCGAGAAAGTTCAGCCGATTCGTACATGTCATTTTCCAGGTAATAAAAGAGAGCAAAATCTTCGTTGCTCTCTCTGCGCAGCTTTCCTTGTCGCTTTTGATTTAAAACGCACTATACAAATCATCTTGGTATATTTAGTACCTAAATCTATATTTTAGTACCTAAACCAGCAAGTAGTTAACCATAAATTCATGTTAATTTAAAAACCACTTCGTCCTTTTCTGAACACGCAAAAGGGAATTCATTTGACAGAATTCTACGGAGTCGGTAATAATCTCATTGAATTGGTAGTACTTCTTCGGGCTTTAAACAATATTTTTTTATTTTATTTATTCACGCTAAATTTCAAGCTGCCACCAGTGCGCTCGCGAGTTTTGAGACAGAAGTGGGCAAAATGGGATTAGCAATCAACGAGGGCAAAACTAGGTGTCTGCTATCGACAAAAAGGGACACTCAACATCAACGAATCGGGCAGAACGTCACTGTAGACAGCTGTAACTTCGAGGTAGTGAGGGACTTTGTCTACCTTGTTTCTGCTATCGCTTCTGAAAACGTTTTCCAATCAGAAATTAAAAGAAGAATAAATCTTGTTAGTCGCTGAGAGGGCAATTGAGATACAAAGCCCTATCCCGAAGAACTAAGGAAACTCTGTATAAGATCTTAATCATCCCAGTCCTGCTCAATGGCGCTGAAGCATGGACTTTGTCAAAGGCGGATGGGATATTCTCTTTTTTATAGCTCCTCCATGATTCGGGAATGAGCGATGAAACCGGCGACGTTTTTGGGTGAGCTGGTGGTTATATCTTCCGCCATGAAGTGATCTTATGAGACAGTTACAGTGACACCATATGTGTTCTCCTGATTCTTCGTCCTCGTTGCACATCCTATATGTATTGTCTTGTGCTATTCACATGTTTTTTAGCCCGACAATTAGAAAATTAAACCCAGTTAGAAAGCCTGTGACGATTCGAATCTGACTTCTCGTTAGTTGTAGAAGTTGTTTCGTTCTTTTTTGGGAAGAGGTTAGTATAAAAGCTTTAGCTTGTCTGTTACCTTCCGTTTTTGTCAAGTAATGTTGTGCTTTTTCCCTTAGCCAATTATTTATACAGCTTTTTGCTGTGTATGTTAGGAGGCCGCAGAATCGTGTTGGTATCATAACGGTTGATGCAGAGCCTTTTCTGACTAGTTCATCTGCCTTTTCATTACCTTCATATCTGCTATGGCCCGGTACCCAAGTGAGGTGAACTCTGTTTGTGTTAAAGGTGGGTCGTTTTCATTTTTTGTGTTATCGAAACGAAACAGTTACTTAAAAAAATATAACTAGTTCAAAAACTAATTACAAAAAACTTTTAATTTAAATTGTAATTTATTATTATTATTATTTTTTATTTGCATAAAATCTATAATCTTATTGCAGGACTGTATTAAACATCTCGTGACTACTATAACCGAACTGCCAGTTAAATATTTCTCGCTTCTCATTACTTTTGTTATTTCTTCGAACGGTTTCAACGCTTCGCACAGTTGCGAAAAAGTATACCACTTTTCAGCAAATTTTTTCCGACAAGAGCACAGGTGGATCGTACAGTTTCTTCTAAATCAACAAATCTATTTAACATAAGATATGTGGAGTTTCATCTGATATCTATCTGCTGTATAAGTCTCTTTGGCAATTTATCTTGCTGCATTTGATATTTTTGGAGTTTTTCTGATGAAGTAGTACTTCTCTTAAAATGTCCCACAACTTTTTTTATTTTCTCAATATCGTCCTTGAAAAGTTTTAAAGCATCCACCACTAAGTTGAGCGTATGAGTATAGCAGCCGAAGTGGTTCTATCCCAAGTAATCTTTAATTGCCCTCTTCATGTTTGAAGCATTATCGCTTACAAAAAAGTTTACTTTGTTTTGGAGATTCCACTTCCTAATCAATTCACCTATCTCGCTTGCGATTTTTTCTGAAGCATGGGTACTCTCAAATTGGCAGCATCCAAGTAATACGGTCTTGAACTCAATATCTAGAGTTATGTAGTGACCAGTCACTGCTATGTTAGTCTCAGTAACCTTTTGGAGACCACAAATCCGTACTGATACAGACATTTTCTACTTCTTTGAGACCTGGAATGCCTCGGTTATTGTATAAAGTTACTGCAGCAATGATCCAGAAACAGTTTTTCTACTTGGGAGCTTATACCCTGGTATCCATCACATCAATTTTTTAAAAGCTCTTTCCTCAACTTAGCTGAATGGGTGAAAACCATCAACAACCATGTCTAACATATCAAGGTCAATCAGTCTTTTTTTTAAACATATGAGTCCATACCTTTTTGGCGTTTAAACTGCGGCGGGATAGTTTCTAGGTCTGTGCTTGGTGCTCTGCTGGTTCCAGGAACCGGTTCAATATTTCCACTAAATTGAGTGTCTTCCTGCTGTCTTTGTTGAGTTTGAAGTTGGATTTTATTTACCGGCTAATCTGATGAAACTAATGATGAGTAAACCAAAATATGTTTTCTCATTAAATGTGATTTTAGGTTGGCAGTTGTTAAAAAACTAAAAATGTCTTTGCAAATGTTACAAACCGCTTTTCCGTTTGCACTAGTATTTTTCCATGCCGACATCTTCAGTATCTATGCAAAGTATGCAAATTTTATAATATGTAGTTACCAAATAATTTTCCTTTTACAAATAAAATGTTCTCACTCAATTAGTAAACTGTAAAATATGTAAACCTACTATTATTTAAAATAAGAAGCACTAACGCGGAATTATAATCTATACTACGAGAAACCCAAAAACCATTTTCGTCTCATACAATGCACCTGAATGAAACTAAAATAAACCCAACTTTTCGTTTGGCCAAACGAAAACGACGTTGTTTTCGCCATACACGTTTCACCCCTAGCTGATGCATACAATAACTACTTTCACGAAACGAGCGAAAAGGCATTTTCATTTCATTTTGTGCAAACAAACAAAAAATGGAAAAACGCGGAAAACGTTAAAAACGAAACAAAAAAATGAAGTTCGCCCCGCAATCTTACTTTATCAAAACAAAGGGAATTGTGCTGTAAAGCTCTCAAGATGTGCTACATTGTGCAACAAAAAATAAAAAAATGCATCTTTAAGGATTTTAAAAGCGATTTATTTATTTTTTTAAAAGTTGACTCCGCTTTTTAAAGTTTCCGTAAAAATCTATATTGTATGACAATGTGCTTAAGCTGCCGCTTTTTATCCTGACGGTGAAAACCTTAACCGTGCCATGATGTGCTCAGGCTCTAGTACTGTATGCTGTATAAAAAAAAGACAACTTGATATGTTTGCACATTTTAAAATCAAATGAAATGATTACTTGCCATCTCCATAGGAGAATTATGTTTCACAGCTCCATTCGACGCGATTTACTAGTTTTACATATTGTAGTTCGCTTCCATGCGTCAGTTTGCACAACTTTTTTAAAGACTAAAGTTAACAAAAAACTCCCGCTGGCAACACTTTGTGCCTGCACACTGCCATTTCTGCCTACGTGATTCATTCTACGTTTCTGTGAAGCCCACGTTACTTCTAGTGAATTTAATTATTAAAATTTTTGTTAACCTACTGACATGGGAAAAAGAAGAAATAAATCTAAGGATCGGCAAGAATCGATCAAAAGAAAAATAAGAATGTTGGAGAAAAAATCGGAAAAGAGATCTCGCAGGCACCGTTTGAGTTCAATGTCGTCGACATCGTCTGAAAACGGTAAGAACAAACAAAATGTTTGGTGGCCACAAAAAAAAAGAAAAACGTATACAGTCAATTCTTGGAATGTCACGGAATAACCAAAAAATTGATAATATTTGATGCGAGCAACCACCAGGGTTTTCTCTGTCAGTTTATATTGGGCGTACTTTCCAACAGGGACTGTATTACCCGTCATTTTACAACAATTTGGCGTATCGTCCATATGGGACCATATCCTTATTGCAAGAAATTGAACACAATGTGTTTCTTCTTTGTGGTTCATTCCAGGTGACTTTGACGAAGAAACCAATCCTCAATGTGAGAGGACACAGAGAAACGAAGATTCTGCTGAGGATCACCGTTTTTTGGCTATTACGTCCGAGGAGACTTCGGGTTTATATGAGCAGGCCCCGTTGCATACAACCACATCTGCAGTGGAAAAAGTAGAGATGTCACAGCACGGAGTGCCAGTTTCTGCCGCTGAGGAAGATGCTGGAGTAGCGCAATCTGTGGAGTTAAGAACTCAAACTCATGAGATATCAAACTCAGCGGAATCTGCCTTGACAAACATGGGGAAGAATACGAACTCTTTCCAACCGGATG
The DNA here is from genome assembly GCA_951813785.1 of Criorhina ranunculi. Classification (NCBI taxonomy): domain Eukaryota; kingdom Metazoa; phylum Arthropoda; class Insecta; order Diptera; family Syrphidae; genus Criorhina; species Criorhina ranunculi. The sequence continues at coordinate 20,412,834 of OX638383.1, forward strand.
ACGACATACTTGATATTTTAAATGACGCCCCTCAAGATGAAATTGAATTAGGAAAAGAGGTTCAAAATACAGGTGGCAAAAGATTGTGTAAAAGCCAACCTTGCACATGTGTGATTTGTTTTAAAATAAGAGAAATACAATGGACAATATTATTTAATCAAAATGGAGAAAGTATTCAAGTAAAACTCGGCAGCCGCAACCAGTCTCTCTCTGTCGACGTCTCTTCTCTTACTCATTTTCATGATAACGTTGACAATTGTAGCCAGTGGTTTAGATACTGGCGAAAAGACAAAAAATCCTCAAGAGTTACCTCGTTCCTAGCAACTGTAACCTACTAATGGCTCCTACTTTGAATCCAGAGGTTCAGTTGGCGGTTGCTGATTTCCTTGTTAAGCGAGATGCTGCTTTAATGCAGAAATAAAAACAATTAGGCATTGCTCTTACAGCTCTAGCACGGGCATCAGACATGTTGGTATTAAAACAAGCTTTATATAAAGATATTATTGAACCAGTGAATGATGCTTGTCGTATTTTATGCGACACATACTTCAATGATACATCGAAATTTTATCATATCTGCTATTAATACTGATATGAAGGAGACTCTTGTAAAAACAGAACGAGATAAATTTGTTTTTGTCGAAAAGTTGGCGGATAAACTTAAATCGGCCAAGATTATTCAAAAATCTGATGCGGATTTAAAACAAAAAGAAAAATCAAAAACATTAACTCAAAAAAGGAATAATTTTTCTAATGATCCAATCATGTTGTCGTGGACAAAGGGGTACAAGATTCCGTTTGTAACCCGTCCAATTAATAGTAAGACCATCTATTTCCGGTAAAACAGAACACGATTTGACTGAACTTAATAAGTCCATCGCTGATTTATTAAGAATTAAAGCTATTTCTAGATGTAGTCATGTCAGTGAAGAATTCTTATCTAGTATATTTTTAGTTTGTTTATAGTATAGTTTAGTTTGTAAGTTTTTAAAAACGTTACATTTTAAAATGGAAGACTATAGAACTGCATCTAAATTCATAACAAAGAACTGTTATATGGCATCTATTGATTTAAAAGATGCATATTTTTTAATTCCCGTACATGAATCACATAGGAAATTTCCTCGTTTTGAATATAACAGTAAGCTTTATGAGTTTAATTGTCTCCCATTCGGTTTGTCATCTGCTCTCTATGTTTTTACGAACATTTTAAAACCGGTTATGGAATACTTAGGATCTCGAAAGATGATTTTAGTCATATATCTTGATTGTTTTACATTGGCAAAACGCTTGAAGAATCTCAAAATAACGTCCTCCTTACAAAAAATAAAAATAAAAAATTTGCTAGAATATAATAAATTATTAGAAAAGTTATTTAACTCCAACAACAACCTGCAAGTTTTTGGGATTCATATTTGACTCCAGAAGGATGGTATTAGGATTTCCAGAGGATAATCGAGTAAAAATAAAGAATCTTTTAATTAAATTTACTTCATTGAATAGTTGTAAATAACGTGATTTTGCAAGACTTATCGGTCTACTAATTGCAGCGTCTCCAGCTATTCAGTATTCTTGGTTATGCACGAAATATTTCGAACGTTACAAATTCCTATCCTTAAGTAAAAATCCGATTTACGAAAAAACTATTTCCCTACCGTCAGAATTAAGGATGGATATCCAGTGGTGGATTAAACATATAGACAAGGATTGTAGTCCCTTTTGATTCAATCACTTTCGGGTAGAGAGTTTCTCAGATGCTTTCACTAGTGGTTGGAGAGCATTCTGTTATAACAAAAAGGCATTTGACCGGAAAGAAGCTGAAAGGTCCTTGCATATCAACACTTTAGAACTAAAAGCTCCTTTTTGGCATTGAAAACTTTTGCAAGAAACTTTACTGGTTGTGAAGTTTTATTAAGAATAGATAATGTAACTGCAATTTCCTGTATAAATAGAATGGGCAGTATCCAATATCCGCACTTAAATGATATTGCAAGAGAAATATGGCAATGGTGTGAGAGACGTAGGTTGATCATTTTTGCCTCATGCATAAACACTAAAGAAAATTTAGAAGCCGATCATTTATCTTTAAAAAAGTTCGAAGATACAGAATGGGAATTGGGCGATTTGGAGTTTGGCAAAACCAATGAAAGGTGTGGTTTTCCACAAACAGATTTATTTGCTAATAGATGTAATGCCAAGTGTCCTGTTAATGTTACTTGGAAAAATGATCCTGAGGCCTGGGCAATTGACGCCTTGACAATTTCATGGTCAAATCTTATTTTTACGCTTTCTCTCCCTTTTCACTAGTATTGAAAATGCTCCCAAAAATTATCACGGCTAAGGCCAAAGAAGTCGTAGTAGTACCATGTTGGCCAACTCAGCCATGGTATCCGCTACTACAGAAATTAATGATATCTAAACCTTTAATTTACCACACATAAATTTATTGAAATCCTCCTTTCAGGTCATCACAGTCTTGACAAAACACTTTTCCTGGTTGCCGTGAAATTATCCGACAGACGTTATTAAAAAAGTTTTTATCATCGAAATCTGTAGAAATAATGTAAGCTTCAGTAGCAGATAATACATATAAACAATATGAAGTCTGCACTAAGCGGTGGATGGAATATTGTAAAAAGCATGACTATGATCATATCGGTACGTCAGTTCCGATTGTTTTACATTTTCTATCGAACATTTTTGAAAAGGGTGCTAAATATGGTACCATAAATTCATACAAATCGGCTTTGTCCTTGTTGATGGGCCAGACGCTTAATGATGAGAGGATTTAACGATTTAAGAAAGGTGTCTTAAGCGCACCAAAATATAACTCGACCTGGGATCCAAGTATAGTTCTGAATTATTTAGCCCAAATTTGGCCCAACGAAGATCTTTGTCTAGAAGTTTTATCAAAAAGATTGTAACTCTACTAGCACTAGTTACTGCTCATCGGGTACAAATCTTTTACGTTTTAAAATTAAGAAATGTAAAAATTAATTCTGCTAGGATTATCGAAAATAATTCGGATCAACCTATATAAAGATTACCATTCTTCAATGAAAGACCTGAGATATGCCCCGCAAGATGTATTCAACAATAAATGGAAAAAACAAGAGCATTGCTCAACTGTAACCAAGATAACTTATTTATTAGCTATAAAAGACCTTACGACATAATTTCTTCTCAGAGGTTAGGTCATTGGATAAAAGATTCTCTTCAAGGCGCTGGAATTGATACCAATATATTTAGTGCACATAGTACTCGGCATGCTAGCCCGTCAGCAGTTAGAAAACTGGGGGTAAATCTTGACATAATAAGGAAGACTGCTGGCTGGAGTAACTCTTCAAATGTTTTCGCCAGGTTTTATAACAGAGAAATTGTTAATGATCCTAGTTCTTTTGCAAGAACAATACTTTCATTGGATAGCAATTAAAAATTTATTAAAAGCTATGTGAAAAAAAAGCTCACAGACTTAGTGGATCTGTATTTCTTTGAATTATTTCCTTTATTTTATTTTATTTGTTACTTTGAACATCCTACAATATGTTAAACTAGTAAATCGTGTCGAATGAAGCTGTGAAACATAACTGATGATTAAACGAACTTACATAAGTGAAGTTCGATCATAATTATGTGAACATTGCCTTTGACAGTTTTTTGGCTGACCCGACCCTAAAAAAAAAAAATAAGTACATAATATAAGATAAAATCATTGCTGGGTTACTTTCAACAAAATGAATCACGCAGGCAGAAATGGCAGTGTGCAGGCACAAAGCAGTGAGTGTTGCCAGCGGGAGTTTTTTGTTAACTTTAGTCTTTAAAAAAGCTGTGCAAACTGACACATGGAAGCGTACTACAATATGTTAAACTAGTAAATTGCGTCGAATGAAGGTGTTCACTTAATTATGATCGAACTTCACTTATGTAAGTTCGTTTAATCATCAAATATTGCAATCGGTAACAAAAAAAAAAAAAATCCTACTACAATTATTTAGTTATTGAAAAATGCAAATGAACGTTTATTGTGAACAATATGTACAGAAGTTAGCGTGTGTGTGTATGGCAAATGTATTTGAATGTTGGAATGTCTATTTTAAAGCATATATACACAAATGCGAGTAGATTTTACAGTTTTTATCTAGGTGGTGTGATGCACTCTTAGTTGATGCGTTATCATATTGTCGCCAATAATCCGCGATAAGAATGTATGCAGTATAATGGCCCATTGATTTTAGTTTGAACGTTCCAGAATATGCTACTACACCCGCCAGACGATAGTTCTGGATCTCTGTCATATTTAATGTCTGTGGAATCGAATTTAAAATTGTTCTGATTGGTTTTCCAATATCTGTTTCTATAATAAGGTGTGGTCCATAATCAATACCAAGATTTTTTTCCATTCCATAACATTTTCTTGGTTCTTCAAATGCATTGATGATTGCTTCTTTAATCATATGAAAACCTTCCTCTATTACTCCGAGGTTGGCAGGAATTGTTGTGTGATTTCTCTGAATCGATTTATTGCACTTTAAACATGTTTGAATTACAGAGCAACTAAAACAATCTGCAAATAGCGAATTCGCTAAATTGTCAATATTAACATCTCCATCTATTTTAATAATCTTAGATCGGTCTTTTTCTGTTTGGTATAGTGGCAAATTATAAAAGAGCTTCGCTCGGCCTACAACAAATTTATTTAGGCCTTCTCTTATTAGAGTCAACGCAGCCTCAACTACTGGAATTTTTTTATTTTACTACAAACTCCCGATATTTTTTACCGATGAGGTGGCTATTATTTGACAAATACTGTCAAAACTAGACGATCAAAGTTTTTTCGCCCAGACGAATATTTTTGCTGAACGATCCGTTTGTAATGTAACGTTGTAAATATTTCTTGACTTGAGTCAAATTCCAATAAATGATCCACGTCCTTAGTATGCCTTTGTCTTTTGTTCTTGTTTCGCCTATTTTCTTCTTTCTGTCACGTTGCCATCAGTTTGGATTTCATTCAAAGAGACAATGAATATGGCTATGGCGTGTTCTTCAATTCCACGTAAAGAATCTTGTTCTCTCAATGCAGCAATGCTTCTCAAATAAAATTTTTTAACTCTTTTTTGAATTTGATTCCAGCACTTCCATTTAGCAACCATGTTCATAAAATGGCAAATATCTAACCGAATTAAACAAGGTAAAATGATTGATTCACGCTCCAAAAGCAATTTGAAACAATGTGTTAAATAATCGGCCAAAGTATTTTTTTTGCAAAAAAAAAAACGAGCGAATGCGCCTAATACTGCTTTACTGCAGTCTGTGACTACTTCTTTTAAAACTGGAAACATTGACTTATGAGTCGACCCAATGCGGAGAAATTCTAATAGTCAATGTGAAACAGCATTAGTATTTTGCGTTGCTGAAACCGTTTGACAAATAGGGACGTAGACGCTATTTTCAATTTGTGAGGACTAAGTTCACCGTTCGGGAGATTTAATTCCTTGACCAATGATCCAGTAGAATAAATAAGAAAACTGTTATGGTGTTCTTGGAAAACAGCGATTTGCTCATTGGAAAAAAAATGATTAGAAAAGGGATCTAAACTAATAGATCGAATAGCACCCTCAGATTTAGGATCATATTTAAGATTGTGCAGGCTCGCATATACACTTGATGTTTTAATGTCTAGTAGTTGATCTTGGCGTTCTTGTTTTGCTTTTCTGAGCGTCGATCGCCTAAACAAATGAGGTGATTCCTTATCACCGTATTCCATTAGCTTATTCGCTTCGTTACGTCGCCAAATTGATGGTAATATTCTTTTCTCTGTGAGCTCTTTCGCAATTTCCTGTCTTCTCGTTCCTTTTAGTTGTCGTTTTTTTTTTTTTATGGGCAAATGATGCATCATAATTTTGTAGCTGACATTCCATCACGATGTCTTCATTTCCTAAGGGCTCATTTGTGACGCATCCTGTGAATTAACAACTACATTCTGTACAAGAAGCAGTAACTGTTAACGCATATCCTGATTTACTTAATTTATTATGTTTAAATGTTAAACGACACTTGATCTTCGCTTTTTTTTTTATTTCTTCAAACAAGTGGTTAGTCCAGGCACCTCGTTTCAAGGTGAATATTGATCTCGAGGTTCTATTTTGAGATTTATATGTAACTTCTTCAACCCCAATACCTTCCATATTGCTGAAATATCAGAAATGATAATGTTCCTACACTAGGTGCTATTAATTTGTACTGGTTTTTCGTAACCAATTTTATAAAACTCAAGGATAAAGCTATGCATTTCGTAACGATTCAATTTCAGTATTGTATAGATGTTTTATGCAGATAATGGATCTGATTTTCCAATATCGGCCAATAATTCCGAGAAAACAGTTGACTTTGGTACCGCTACTGACCCATCATCATTTAAGACTTTTTTATATTTTAGTTGTTGAAGCAGTTTTCGTAATTTCTGAATGCTTTTCTCCTCAGCCATTATTGGATTACTGAAAGAAAATGAAATACGTTTGTGGAAAATACTTTAGTTTCTTGAAGAGTCATTTGGCGAATGAGTGAAAAAATTGCTCGCTAATCTTCCATGTTGCCCCGACAACTGTGGATAGGCGACTCAACTACGGTCGAGACGTCGTACAGAGCTAGTCCTGTACTTCCCACTTGGTATTGCGTTATGTCAAACCCAAAATTATTTCCAATAACACCTCAACCTGTTGTCCAGCACACCTTTTATAAAAGCATTTCTTCAAATATCTTAGCATCCGCCGGACCGATTTTACTCAAAATCTAATCAGCTCTAAGTTTCAGTGAGACAAATAAAGCAAAAAAAAAACGCAAGATCGTACGTTGTTCCGTTGTCCAGTTATCGAAGGAGAAAAAAATTGTCACACACACACGCACACTCACAGACATCACTTCGAAAATGGGTAGAAATGATTTCTAGTGTATTGCTCTGTTAAAATCTCGAACTTTTTTTTTGGGCGATTGCAATACTTCCCCTATGAAGGTGAGAAGTAAAAAACGATAACGAGCGGGAGAAGTAGTTAGTGTATGTATCGGGGGTGGAATCGTGTCATTCGTTTTCCTCATTCATGCGTTTTTCATATATGCACAACAGCATATGATCCGTTCGCATGCCTGTGTTGAATTTTGTTCTTTGTTTGGTTATTTTTTTAGTTTGCTGGGCTCGTTTGCCTTTCATTTTTTTCAAATGAATTTTAAATGTGCAAGGGAGATAAATGAAGTTACTATTCAAACTGTTGTTTATGCAAAAAAAAAAAAACCGTTAAGTCGTTACGAGATGAAAAACTGTTTTTAAACTATAGTTCGTTTTAATTGTACCTACTCCTAGTTTGTGTTTGCCATTGCTATGAGTACCTAATTGAAGGCAGTCCCAAACAAGTTTGGAGTTACATAATTTCGCGGGCGTTTATTGCTTGCAAGGTTGCTTTGCTGTCAGATAGAATGTAAATGTCCTTATTGGATATGGATCTGTTTATATTCTCTCCGATGCATAATGCTATTGCGTGAATCTTCGCCTAGAATACTGAATTATTTTTCTCCATACTACTTTATAGAGAGGTTTTGGTATAAAGGTCGTAAATCCAGCACCAACTTCTTCATCTGTTTTGGATCCATCTCTGTACCATACATGCGAGCCATTTGCAAATGTTGGTTTATTCTATTCCCAGTTATTACGTTCTGGAAATGTCAATTGAAGTTTTTGCTGAAATTAAATCTTGGTAGACATCTGTCCGATATTGTAATTTCAACCAGTTCATTTGTTGTTAATACTTGAGTGATACTTGAAAGTGGATTAATCTTCTGTGATGTAGTCTTTACAGTTTATTGAGCTTGGTCTGTGCCCTTTTTCTGCATGGTCTTTTCCCACCAGACCGGTGTAGCGTAGGTGAAGAAAGGTCTGACGATGGCTGTGTCTTAACATCAATTTGGGGTTAAGGCCCCTGTTCTTTCCTAGGAGACATTTACTGGTCCAACGTGAGGTCCTGGCTTTCTCTATGACCTTTTTGAGGTAGGCCTCCCAAGTGAATTTTGAGTCTAGGGTTACCCCTAGGTATTTGATTCACCGAAGAATATTGGTTTTCTGAGTTTTTCCAGTTTTCTTCTCTTGGTGAAGACAGTTATGGTGATTTTCTTCGGGTTTATGTCTTACATTTATGCACCGTCTAGCAATAAGATTTAGTGCCCTCTGGAGGCGGTCCGAGATTGTTTCTTCGAATTTACCCCTGATTAGGATTGTTATATCGTCTGCAATTTCTAGGCTGTCTATATCTTTAATGTTTTTGTTGCACTTGGCCAATTTTTCCATGAGTTCCTGCTCGTAGAGGAACAAGTCTGTGGATTTTGACTGTCTGTATGCGCTTGAGTGTATAGTGCCTATATATATGTCAAATAAGAAACAGAAAGTTGAGATCGGTGGAGTCTCCCGGAACGTAGCTTACCATGTTTTACCTCCTCCGTTGGGTATTTCGATGATTTCCGTGACCAAATCCTTGTTAGTGTTCGTTCGGCCATAGTTTCATCTTCTTTACCATGAAAATGAGCCATTCTTTGGTCTCTGTGTTGTGGCAAGTGATGGAGAGCTATCCGTTCCTTGGGGAGTTCTTAATGAATTTCAGATAGGAACTGTTTTTTCGGCTCTGCCTTCTTCGTCCAGTAGACTTTTTTTTTAACCATCGGTATCTGCTGCGCAGATAGGGTCTCCTCCTGATGCATTGAATGCGCGATGTCAACTTTACGTTGGGCTGTCGCGTCACTATAGGATAGCCCTGACGTACCCGGTTTTACCTTTGGAACACGGCTCTGCGCAATGTTATGGCCGTGTTGCTTCCCGTAGCTACTACATTTGAGGACTTTGCCCGTTTTGACTGGAGCTTGGGGGTGTTGATTCTCTCAGCCTGACGCCCGTGATTTGACTTTATTACCCTCTCACATGTGTTTAGGATCTTGTTAGTTTTGTTTGGGAGCGGCCTTAGTCCTGTATCTCCTGAGCTATGATGAGCCTCTTGGTAAAATCTGGGCTTTTTCGGTTTGCGTTCTTTGGGTGAGTTATGCGAGGATCTAAATCTTTTGAATGTCCCGAAAAGACTCACTTTTTGACCTTCTTTATGAGTTTGGATTTTTGTGTATCTAATACGCTTCATTTTCTCAGCTTTGTCAGAAGTCATGCCGTCTCTGATCATAGCGAAGATTCGACGTCTCTGCGCTCCAGTGAAATGTTCATGTTTGATGTGGATGGAAATGAGAGTATTATCTCTTCTATCTTCATCTCGGTCTGCGATTTCGGTGTACGGAGTAGAGATTCCTAATCTGACTCCGTAATGTTTTAGTTATTTGTAACTTTTTCTTTTTCTTTTGTTTTGTTTGAGTTATTCATATATGTTCCCACGAGCATGGCGAGAAATGAAGGTCCACACCTGCAGAGCTCTTATACAGGTGTAAGGCAGGATACTAGGAGAGATCGCCCGGTATCTCATAGGGACATTGCGTTTGCGATGCACATGTTTGATTCCCTGCACCATTCAGCCCTCGGCAAGTATAACATAAGACCTTGGCTTGGGAAGTTGTTTCTCTTGGTCCTCGGAGGTTTTACCCTGTAAACTTAGGTGTGCGCCTAGGTGTACAAGGCTTCCTCTATCCGCTCCTTGTCGCCTGAGAACTACGTGTTTTCCCGGTAGCTCTACCTAAGTAAGTATGTAAGTGTGCGAGTTAATAATAAAAATAAAGATAAATCATAGCTCACTTTCTTGAGGGTAGATGGGTCATCGTTCCCCCCAGAGGAAAAGTTTTCTAACTACGTTTGATTGGGAATACATATACACATGTTTTTGTCTCTTGAGGTCACTATATCTTGAATTGAATATTCCTGAATGTAATTGGTGTGTACAGGCGTTGTTTTGACCTGGGACTTTCCCCTCCCGAAAGTAAACAATTCGTTTTCTAACGAACTAGAAGCCACAACAGACTTTAGTTTCAGTTTCAGCTTTGTACTAAGTGCCTACCTACTAATTGGAACTAATTACTGAAGAATTTCTAGAACCTCATGATTGAAACCAGTAAAGTACAGTTTTGTTTCTTCGAGATCATGTCTTCAAATGAACACTGCTACCTGAATAATATGTATCATAGTTTCCCTTTTTATATTATTACAGCAAATTTTTTCTAATTCTCAGACAAATAAAAACATCACCTGTGTCCGTAGATAAACAAAAATAAAATAAAAAATAAAAAAATGTACTCTTTCAGTGATTCAATTATTTCTTATCGGGAGAATATCAGATCCGATTGGTAGTAGCTCATTAAAAATCAGGCGATTGTGATTGTGCCAGACGATTGAAGAATATATCAAACCGTCGAAAGTGCTGATGTTTTGATATATATATTTTTGTTTGCAGATAAATGTTAACTTATCAAGGTCATCTAATTTGAATTTGAATTTAATTAAAATATTAATCGTTGTCATGTCGATGTGGCTTGTGGGCAAACCACAAATTATTAATGCACAATTTCTTATCGAATAGTTATGATTATGACTATTCACTGGCAATCAATGCCAGCTGGCTCACTGACCCCAAATATGGAGAAGAACTAGAGAGGAATTTGGATGTTGTCTGCAGTTGCCAAAGCCAAATTAATAGCTAAGGTTATAATTGAGCGAATAAAATTCCACCTTAAGAACACTATCAACGCCGAATAAGGTTTCTACTCTGGATCCTCCTGTATCGATCAGTGTGTTGAATATCGATTACTGCTACATCTGGTGTTTAAAGATTTAAAAAAGACGTTCGACAGTATGAACAGCTCCGCTTGTCTTGTGCAGGAGGGGCATTCCAGACAAACTTATAGCTATTATTAAGGCAACATTTGATAGATCAAAATATCATACTCATAATAGAGGAAGGCTGAAAGAGGAATTTGAAATCCAAAGTGGCGTGCGACAAGGATGTATTCTTTCACCGATATAAACCGTGTTTTATTATTCCCGTGATCTAATCTAGATCAGATTAAGATAATCAAGCAGGTTAGATAATTTTGCGTCTTAATTATGGATGATTGAAGCTTTCGCTTTAACATAAATTGAGGTCAGCTGTCTTTTGTTATAATGAGAACTTTGTCATTACTGATCAGTGCTATCAGTGATCAGTAGTTGTTAGAACTGGAACTTTTTTCAAGATTAAGAAAATTGATCTTGTTCAAAAGCTGAATCCCATGTTGTTGTTGAAATGAATGCAAACAAATGATCTATATACATGGTTCTCAAACGGTGGAACGCAGAGCTCGTTTAAGTGGTACGCCGAGCTGCTCAATGTCCAAAATACATTTGTCACAGTGGGGCTCAAGACTAAGAATATTAAATACATTTTCTATGATCAAACTCAAACGCAGCGTATTATGTGAACCACCGGACTTCTTCTCACTTTTTTCAAGCACACAGCACTCTCCTTCCCACAAAATTTTTAAACGTTAAAATTTTTTAAATATTCTAGGAATCACAATGGGCTTTGAGCCTAAGTAAGTCCTGCGGGGCACCTATCTATCTAACCTATCTCATCCACACAAACCAGCGTAGAAGGATAACCTAAAGAGAGGGTACAGTGTTTTCAATATCTTGGAAATACCGAGGCAGGACCTACCGTTTGGTACGGCGTTTAAAATATGGAGAAGCAATGCTATAACAGACTAAGCTACGGCTGTTTCAATGCTAAGTTGAAACCGTCCCATTATCTCAAAAAAAAAAAAAAAAACTCGGCAAAATCGATGTCTACGCAACATAAGTGAGAAAACAGGTAAAAATCCCATTGACTTCACAATTCAAAGATGGAGATGGAAGTGCATTGGACATACTTTTCGAAAAGGCGACACCTCCATTGCTTGCAAATGGATTCAATGAAATCTGCTAGCACAAGACGGAGTGAGTGAGTGAGGGTCGAAGGAGACATACGAACATGGCGAAGGAGAGTCGAGGAGGAGCCACGGCAGCAAGGACGAAGTTGGGCCGAACTTTGACATATTTCTAGAAACCAAACGCGATGACACGTATGTGTCGTGGAGGCCCTTAGACTCTTGTCCCCTCTATTAGCTCTCTTCTATGGTATCATTAAAAGCTTTTACAAACATCGCGTATGGAGTCTGTGATTACTCCGGATTTTTACGATGGATTGGTAAATTTCAGTAAAATTGTAGCTGGCGCTGTACAATGGACTAATATTGGTTTGAGTGTTTCCTTACAGTGGAAAAATAAATACTGACCGTCATACTTTGTACCGAACAGGCAGATTCATAGAAATCGCCTTATATCACTTTACGGTGTATAAGTACCTGACATGAAAGAAACTGAAACTATAGTCCTCATGGTTTGCAAATGATTACCACTGGGACCACCCAGTGTAGTACACCTTCGATGGTGAAACCAAATATTACATTTGGTTTGGACCTAAAGAACAAAGCTGAGCACCGCGAAGAAATGACGTTAAAAAAAGGAAAATATCCCATAATCACCGATATAGTCTGCATGAGTTAACTGCTGGCCGTAGTGTAGTGGTAAGCTTGTCGCACCGAAGGTTCCAGGTTCAATTGCGAATGTCAAGAAAATCGGTGAACTGTGAGAAAAGCTGATGTCAACTCTATTGCATCGGCAGAAGAGTGGTCATATGGCTTGAAGTTTTGATATACTCAGTACAACCAGTGATGACATCACGAAGTTCGAACTAAATACTGTGAATTATAAGCAATGTTAACAAAACCTACATAAGCCTGATAGCTTCGTTGATTATTATCTTTATCTTTCGTTGCTATATTATCTGCCAAGCCAACTATTTCTTTGCCTTCGGCATTTTCATCGTTAAGCATTAGGTTCTGCAGTAGAATACGTAGGACAATGGTTATATTTAACTATCCCATCTCATTTTCGTCAAAAAGAAGGTTTTTTTTTACAAAAATTTGCCAAAAAGAAGGTTTATTTTTTTTCAAAAGGAGGACGATTGGAAGTTCATTGTTTAAAACAAAAATCACATTTTTAAATTTAATTTAATTCATTTCTTCGTCGGCGCGCACTTTATATTTTGATTTTGATGATATTTGGCGAAGCATATCCGGTTGCGATTTAATAAATGAATTGAACTCAAGACACGACATTTTTAAATTTACTTTAATCATCAAAATGGCCTTTAGTGTTTCTACTTTTAGTTGCGTCTTCTCTGCAGTCCACGTCTTATTCATTGCTGAAAAAACTCTTTCAGCGGAAGCAGTCGAACCGGGCAGGCATAAAATGTATTCAATAATACTACCCATTTCCTTGAATTCGCAGTTTTCATTATCCAAATGGGTGAATACTTCGACCCATCGCTTGGTGATTGGGATTTTTTCATTTTTCCACTGTTGAATTTTAGAATCGGAACAATAGTTCTGTACGAAACCAAACTCTTGGTGTAGTTGCGATGAGTTTTGAGTTGCGTCGTACAATTTTTGTTCATTTAATTTTTTCATAGTCGCTTCGACATCTTTCCACACCGGAACTGAACGCAACATCGCCCAGGAATACATTTTTAACTCCATCATTGGAGCTGCCCACTTATTGATATAGTCGCAAGCATCATCTGGAAAAATTGACATCAACATCAACGTATCAAATAGATGAATAGAAACCAAATAAAATTACCAAAAAATTCTGAGCATTTAAAGGACAAAATTTCGAAATCGTGCCCATTGGCGATCAACGCATCTTTTTCTGCCGCTGCCGTTGGCGATAAATATTTATCTTCTTGTCGCCTTTTTAAAGTCCTTTTCAAATCATCTAAATATTGAACGATTTCAATGACCGTGACCTCATCACCTTCGATTTTCAACACGTAATCCGCGAACAAGTCAGCCTAGTCAATAACAAAAAATTGGAAACGAATTCTCAAAAACTAAACCTACGTTTTCTAGAGCGCTTTGAATTTGCTGACAATCCTCTTATAGATAACTTTAACACGAATTATATTCAACCTAATAATTACGAAGATTACAACTTTTCTTCTATATTATTTTTTGTTTATTGAACTACATACCTATTTTTTTATTTATGTATTAATGTATTTATTTTATTTATTCATTTATTTTAGTAATTACGTATTTATTCATTAATTATTTATTAAATAATTTTTAATTTATTATCTATTTATCTATTATTTATTTTTTCTCTATATTGAAGGTTTTTTTTTATGTTTCTTTCAGTAGGTATTGATTGTTTTTCTCAACTTAAACATAAAGGGTGTTGTGTACTCCAATGCACATCCATTAAGGGGTGATTCCTGTGTATATTCTGAGAAAAAGCGTTCTACATATAGGGTCTCAAATATCATGAAAAGTTTTCGATGAGGCTAATGTATAAACTTTTTGCTAAGAATTGTTAAGTGCATCATAAAAATATCACAAAATGGTATGTTATAAACGCATTATTGAGAGAAAATTTACATGAAACCCGAAAATTCGGTTAGATCAAATTTAGACAATTGACTTTAAAATAAAATATCCTTGACTGAAATAACTTGTGGATTTTGTTTTAAAATCAAAATAAAATTATAAATTAAAATAAAGGATATTAAATTCCTTAATATGTAATGTTTCCTCTGATAGCTCTGCAGTAAATATGGCAGGAGCTATGGAACGTTTTATGGGTAAGGGTACATCAAAGAAGGGCTCTTCTTAAACTAGCTGTATCTTGGTGGATATTAGAGATAGACCCTAACCGTAGAACTTTTTTTTTTTTCTCAGAAGATATTTAGGAATTACCCCTTAACGGATATGGATGGAGACATAACACCCTGTATATTAATGTCTTATGTGGTAGCAAAATCAGTTGTAAATTAATATGCGAAATAAATCTATCTAACTATTAAAATTAGTTTCAAAATACGGGATGATACTATATTGTTTACCTGTTCTTGAACGAATGTTAGGCAAAATTTCGAGACCGGATCATTGAAAAATGTTTTCAACAACTTTTCTCCTTTCGGCAACTGAAAGAAAAGTTTCTTCAAGGCATCATAAAGGTGTAGCACGCGCTTAATCGCTGGACCGAAAGCGAGAAATTTTGTTTTGGCATAGCCCAGCAGTTTTAAATATTCGATGCCAGCTATTTCACAGAAGTCGCTTAAGGCGGCAACATGTGTGGTGTGTATGTAAAAATACGAATATATCTTTACAATAACGCACTCAACATCGAATGGCATTGTGTCGCAAGCAAATTTAAGAGCATTGTCCGTGATATGTGCTACGCATCCGATGCCGATTAAATGCGGTACCCACTTTTTCACTCTGGCGTATACGTTTTTTTCTCCTCCTCGCGTATCACCACCGAAGTTCACTTTAGCATTATCACCGCAGAATGCGACTATTTTGTTTTTTAATGCGTATTTATCAGCTGCAGCCAATATGAGTGCGTTGATTATTTCCGATGTTTCACCACAATCGGAAGTCATATCTAAGACTTTTACACACACACCGATTGTGGGAATAAAATATCGAACCAACACGGGAAACAGCTTTATGTTTCCGTGATTGGATGCATCGGTGTAAATCGTCACATAGCGGCACTGTTTCAAATCATTTTGAAGCATTTGGATGACTTTGGGCGCAAACACATTTAACACTATGCTTTGACATTTCTTTTGCGAACACGAAAAATTTTGCAAACGAAAACAGGTGCGGAAGATTTTTGTCGCACAGTCTGAAGACTGGAAGCTGTGGTTCGCGTTTATAATGTGATACGCCCAGGTACCCTCCATTGCTGCCATTGCGGAGTCGAATGCCGATGAAAAGTGCGAATCGATCGATTTACTGCTTGACGATGCTTGCATGGCATCTAAATGCTTCACTGTTTTTACATGGCGTTTTATGGCCGCCTCGCCACCTGTAGCAATAGAAAAACTGCCTTTGCATTTTTTGCAGTACACGTCACTTTCAGTCTTTGTTGTTTCAAGGAACGGATATTGCTTCTTATGCCTATCGTTTAGGGAACACTTGTTTTTCGGCATTTTTAAGATCAAACAAAAAATACAAACACGAGACAAAAAAACAATTATAAACCGCACAGAACATCCACTGAAAGTATTTCTTTAGTGCATTCGGTTCTGTTTCGGTTACATATTTGAATTTGCTTAGTTTAACTATGCCAACGTGCACTGCGGCGGTTGCAGCGGTGTAATTTGAATTTGTTTTATGAAAAAAAAGTTGTTGTTATGATTTAATATGAAAAGAGGATAAGTAGAAGTTTTAAACCGAAAAAGAAGGCTGGAAAGTTTCGTGTACATATTTGAATTTGCTGCGTGTTGCTATGTCAACGTTCATTTCAGCGGTTGCAGCGATGTAATTTGAATATGTTCTACGTAAAAGAATGCTGCTATGATTTTGATAAGAAAGGAGGATGAATAGAAGTTTTCAGGCGAAAAGGGAGGCTGGAAGGTTTCGGGTAGGAAAGAAGGACCGTCCTCCCAAAGGGAGGACTGATGGGATGGTTAGTTATACTCCAAGCGCCTATTAGAGTTGTAAAAGAATTAAATATTTTGGAAAAGTAATTCTTTTGAATGAAATGCTTTGAAGTCCTTTTTCAAAAAAGAATGGGATTTAAAAAACCTGAATCACCATTCTTTTGAAGTCAGTGATTAATGCATTCAATTTTTAGCAAAACTGCCTCGTTTCGGCAGTGTCATTCCACAGTTCACTATTATGAAAATAGTCCATCAGTATCTTCGGTAAGATTTCTGACAATAACACCATTGAATCCCTTAGATTGGTAGGAAAGAAACTGTTCACTATCCAATCGAATTTCGTTTGGTACTAGATAGCTTAAAAGTTTTCAATAGTGTGGCATCGCATATCATCTTTACTAACCTTCTCCCACTTACTCCTTATCTAATCTATACCCTCGTGGATGATAGTACTTTTGCTATCAGTTTTAAGCTATTTTAACAAAACAATGATTATGGACACGGTTAAGTCTCGTGCCTTAAAACATCAACAATTCCAACCACGCCTATACCTAAACCCTACGTCACTACGTGTATTGTTCAAAATATTTATCCGATGAAGTGATAACAGATAAGAAATTCAATTAAGGAAACATGTATCGGGTGGTATTCCACTTACCGTGATAACTGGCTCAAAAGACATATAAAAGGGTCTGCACAGCCGTCAAACAGCATAGTTATCCACGAGAAAACTTACAATCATTTAATATGAAATTCGCTTTGTTCGTTCTTGCTGCCGTTCTTTTGGCTGCCCCTGCCTTTGGCAAGGTCTTCAGTCGTTGCGGTTTAGCCCAAGAGATGTACAGGCTAGGAACACCTAAATCTGAACTCCCAACATGGACCTGCATTGCTCAATATGAAAGCTCATACAACACTGCTGCTGTCGGACCAGCCAACTCCAATGGCTCCCGGGACTATGGTATCTTCCAGATCAACGACTACTACTGGTGCCAGCCAACTAGCGGCAAGTTCTCCTACAACGAATGTGCTACCTCTTGCAGCAACTTGACAACCGATGACATCTCTCGCTCTGTAACCTGTTCCCGTAAGATCAAGAGCCAGCAAGGATGGACAGCATGGTCTGTTTACAATAAATACTGCGCTGGAAGTCTCCAATCGGTTGACAGCTGTTTCTAAGGCTTCATGGCGATTATTGATTCTGGTTTAACATTGTGCATTAAATAATTTAAAAAATCTTACTTTTTTGACTTCTGCATTTAGAAACCTTATTCCTCATTGGCGATACAAGCTGAACTTCGTTTCAAATTTGCATTTGTGTCTAATTTATCCACAGTCGTCTCAAATGCACATGCGGATATTTGATTAAAAAGCTTAGCAAGCAAGGAACGCAACGCGTAGACCAGTTAAACGACAAAGGGAAGTTAAAAAAAGAAGGGGAGTGGCTATAGCTAAAGTGGCTGGACTGAGCTGTTTAGACTATAGATCACACGTCTGTAGAAAACCAAATAAGAGGCATCGGAAAGCTTTCGAAAATAGTTTACTGTAGGCTGTAGGGTAAATGATTACAACACGACGTTCACGGTGGATCAATGAGTGCATCTGTTGCTCAAAAACTTAAATTTTGTCTGTCTGCGATACAGGAGATCTTTTGCCCGTGGCTTTTTAAAGTTGTTAAATTCTGAAGCGAAAGCACATCTGTTTAATTATTTGATGGCAGTCAATAGGGCTGTTTAGCTGTTTATGTTTATTTTCAATCGATATGCCGTTAAGCGGCGTTTCAGATTTTGATAAGAACAGTATTATTACTATTTCCAATCATTATAGTAGGCTTGCTGGCCCTTTGAAAGTCAGTTGGTAGTTGCGTTTTTTGCGCGGTTATTTGGTAAGTACTTATTTATTTAAAATGAAAATAACCGGTGTGAAAAGTAACAAAGGCAGTGAGAAACTTATTGTTGATGGATATGAATACCATTTATAAAAAAATTTAAATAATTCTTTTCATTGGTATTGAAAAAAAAAATATTAAAAAAAAAGTACCACAGTGTTGACCAGTAGTAATCATGTGATAAAAAAGAAGCATAGTGATCATTCTCACGATCCTGTGTCATACAATCTTGATGTGTGTAAAGCTAATCAAATGGTTCGAGGAACGGCAAAGCTTTTGGGAAACAATTCATCAAATGTAATTAGAGACAGTATCGTGTAATGCTCTACCGAGTGCAGGCCATATCGACCGTCCAAAATTGCTCAAAAAAAAAAAAATATATACAGGCAATTAAATTCTTGCCGCGCTGTATGACGATGAAATCGACTTGGACAAACCACCTTTAGAGAAAAGGCGCGAAGAAGCAAACAATAATATCAAAACAGCACACAGGGCTTGGAAGACTAGGTTCGGTGCGAAACATGTAAACCCACCCAAAGAAGGCGATTTTGTTTAACTGGAGAGCGCGAGTGAATTCATAAACGTCATACTAACAAGGAACTGCGTTACCTGCGTTCAATAATGCAGTTTTATTGCAGAACTGCCGCAGACAAACTGTATTACCACGTTTTCATAAACGTGAAAATATCATCGTTGTCGCGCAGATTAGTTAGTGAAAAAAGTGGCTGCATTGTACAAATTAACTAGTAAAAAAAAAGTGGCTGTAGAGGAAGTTTGAAGTTGACTTAGTTAAATTTTGCGCGGGGAAAAGGAAAAGGATTTTGCTGTGGTGGACAGCCCTTGCCGAATTAAAAAAGTGCATCCATTTTTTAAGTTCAGTGTCGATCACATAAAAAAGAAGTTCGAACACCTCATGACAACGTTTAAGCGTATAAAAGAACGCAATAATGAATTCGGACGAGGAGCTACAACTTGGAAATACTACGAGGAATTCGATAAGGTGTATGGTAGTAAACACAGCATTGTTCCCCCAGCGGAATTTGTTTGCTCTTCTCCATCATTTGAAAAACAGAAAGAACCTGAGTCACTGATGGAAGACGACGATTTTGAAACACCAAAAAAAAAAGGAAAAGTACAAAAGAAAGATGAACTTTTAGAGTTCCTAAAATCAGAAGCAGGAAAAGAAACCTTCCGCCACAATGAGTTTATAGCCATCAAAAAAGAAAAAAATGTTAATCGAAAAAAAAACAAACTAAAGCTTATGCAAAGCTTGATAATATGTTACTTTTTATTTTCTTCAGCTATATGTATATAGTCTTCCCCGCTTAATTGAACCGACCATTTTGTCCGATTTTTCCGATCAACTATCCGTGTTATTCAATTAACCGTACAAATACGTGTATATATAGCTTACTTCGTTCAGCTTTTTCGTTCAATTAAACGGTGAGAATTATTTAAGCGAGGTTCAATTAAGCGGGGTAAACTGTACTCACATATTTTATTAACTTGAATTAAATGTTTTGTTTTGTTGAAATAAAGAGTTTATTATAATACTTGGTTGTTTGCATTTGTTTGATTTTTTGGAACATTTGAACAGTTAGGAACTTAATAGCATGGCGATATTAGCCGTGTTTTTTTGATAGCTGTATACCCAGCTCAGTAAAATTTTACACACAAAGCAATAACAACACGACAAGTGGGGATAAATTTCCCAGTAGCAGCAAGTGAAGATAGAACTACATAAATTGACCACCAGAGCGCGAAAAATCTCATAAATTAGCTCTTAGCCGATCGTATTTGTTGCTTTTACTCGGTTTTGACATTTAAGAACTGTCAAACGAAGAAAAAGAAATCGAGCCGCAAACCAATTGGTTGGTGCGGCTGCTACTGTGGATGAAGTGAGTATAGATCGTTTTTTTGACTGAAGTGAGTATAATTATCAAAAAAACACGGCCATTGTTTCTTTTGTGCTTGGTCTCGTCAGTTGTGCTGATATAGTTGTGGTTTTGATTTGAAATTTTATCATTATATTCACTGAATGATGAATCTTCTACAAGACCTTCATTTTCAATTATTATATTGTGCAATACCACGCATGCCACAACGGTGTATTTCAAAAAACTTAAATTTTTCATGTCGACGTACAGTATGAAAATGAAACCGCAGTATTAACTTGAGTTTTGGTGTGTCTACACGATGCAATAAAACACGAATTTCCTACAACAAAAACCTCAAGAGAAGTTTGGCATAGGGGACTAAAGTAAAAGAGTTGGAAATTACTCGAAACCTCAAAAGTATAGTTGATGGACGGTACTTTTGTGGTTGTTCCTTCCATAATGCGACAGCGTTTTCCCCTGCATTGTTTAGTTGGAGATGAAACTATACCTGCAGTTTTTTGCCTAAAGAGCTCAAAAAACAGCTATGCATAAGAAATATTTTCCAGTGAATTACGTAAACTGTAACGAAAATTTTGTAACCTTAGATCTAAATTAAACTAGGCTGTACAAAACTACCTACTAAAGCGCAGCGGTATAAGTTGGAACTCCAAACATTTATTAAACTTTCGGAATCGTATAATTAGTTGAAATTGGATGTGTATGCACTATTTTTAACTTATGTATATGCTAGGATTTATCTTTATACACTTCAGTTTATATCTGGGAATTAAGGTGAATTAAGGCTTTACATTTCTGCTCGTTTAGCTCTTAACCCCTTCTTGTTGTTGATTTTCAGAATTCGTTAACTGTTGAAATTAGTATTCAAAAGTAAGCCATAAATAGTTTTAACACGTGCCGAACTAACATAAGTCATGCCAAGTGACAACTCGGTAGGATCAATGTCAACAACAGCTGTCTGAAATGTAAGCCCTTGAGAGCGATGGATACTTATTGCGTAAGCCAATCCTAGAGGAAACTCTTTTCGTGTTCAGTTCACCGTTTTTATGAATGACGCCGTCAATGGTGTGAAGGGAATGACGTTGCTGTAAATTAACCAGAACGCACAGAGGAAGCTCTGGTGGTACCATGCTCTTATTAGCAGTTGAAGGAGTGTCGTGAATACTATATGCAACTGTTCGCAAGTTCCCATTACACGGACCAAGTGATGTGCACAATTGCTGGCAGAGCATCACATGCGCCCCAACGCTGAGTGGTATTTCTGAATCTAATCCATTTGCTTCATCACTTTTGGCGTTTTCAACAGTTCGGTTGTTTTTCATTGTTCTTCATATGCGCATGTGCATATCAGCTTGTTCGGCTGCAATTGTTTTCAACAACTGTTTTCATGTTGGAAAATAATTTTAATGTTATTTTTTCTACAGAAGAAGGGCTTTTGACCTTCTGTATATCAAAATTCGTCACGACCTGGAAATTACCGAGATCTATCTATGTTCAGAATTTCATGCCAATCAGTCAACCCATCTTTTTGAAAGTCAACTCTCAATCAGCCCAATCATTTTTCCCTATTGCCAAAAGCAAAGGGTGTTCTTTTTTATTTTGGCCAATAATATACAGAAAAATTCAAAAAGAAGCGTTAGCAATTTTTTATTTTTTTTTTCATTTCATTCATTATTCTCTAACAAAAAATTATCCATCTAACTTAATATTACACAATTTTTGCACATAAGAGAATAGTTAGTGACATTTTATATTAAACAGTATAAATAGTTATAAGTACCACTTCAAAATTAGGATTATTCATTGTGGGGTAAACAATAATTCGTTTAAATACTTAACAAAAATAAACGAAAAAGGAGCTTTGGAGCTTGTACAAAACAATTATAAACTCAAACAATGTAGGACAGCAAAACTTCAATATCATTATGATCCAAATTCAGGAGCCATATTTTCATTTTGTTTAAAAACGCGTTCAATGTTCTAATGCATCGTATGTCTACAGGAAGCCTATTGAACAATTTGCAAGATATTATTAGATCTACAATAGAACGGGAGATACTTCTTAAATTGTGAGTGTCTGAGATTGGGCTTTGTTTATATCCACCCCTTATAAAGAATATCTTTGAAACTTTAAAATAGTATAAATGCTTAACTGGCAGGATTTTTAAGAATCTAAACATCACCAAAGAGTGCGATAAGCGGTGAGCATTACATATTCTTCGGACGGCATACTTTTGCAACACAACAAGCGGTTGGAGATTGGTGAAGTATGCACCCCCCCAACAACTTATACCATATTGTAACTTGGAATGAAAAATTGCGAAGTAAATTGTTTTCAAAGTATGGCTCGAATAGCAATTTCTGAGTCGGTAAAGACTACGAATAGACGAACGCAGACAGTTTTTTAAGACTGAGATGTGTTCACCCCAACTCAAATTTTGGTTTATTGTAATACCTAAGTATCTAAGATGTGTTACTAATTCAACTTTAAAACAGTTTACATTGCAAGCCACTCTTTCATTATATATGGTTTTACAGGCTTCTACGGAACAAGTACAATTAATCATGCTGTGGCGACAGCAGGTGACTCCTGTTTGCTTAGGCTGAAAAACATAATTTTTGTTTTGTTGCTGACAATAAACCTATGCTCCGCAAACCAGATTCGTAGCAAATGAACATCATGGTTTATATCAGCAACCAAATCAAGACTTCAAAGTTTATCATTGCTCAATATTTTGTTATCATTATTTAAAATAATTGTTCAGTAGAAAGATATAATTTAAATATCAAATCTCTGTATATAAACTGCGCGGTGGCTCACCAAATGTAAATTACAATACGAAATAAAGTTATCTATCAAATCAAGATTGGCAATGCCAAGATCGTCTGCAAAAGCAGTAACTTTTCCTACAAATGATTGATCAAGCAGTAAGTTAATGTAGATCAAAAACAGGATGGTACCAAGGACAGACCCTTGTGGTACACCCAATGAAATAACTTTTGGGTCGCTAAGACAATCATCTTCTCTTACTTTTTGTGTCCTATCTTTAAGGTAAGAAACAAACCAATTATACAAAGAACCTCGAAAACCAGCATCATAAAGCTTGTTGAAAAGAATGTTGTGGTTCACCATATCGAACGCTTTAGTAATGTCCACGAAAAGACCGGCGCAGCATTTTTTGTCATCAAGTCCTTTGTTAATGAAAGAGAAAAAGGTAAGAAGAGCATCCTCATTGGAACGGTCCTCTCTAAACCCAAATTGCACTGAAACAGAAAAAATTTAAATTATTCAAATAACCACACATTCTCTTTTTAGCAGCCTTTTCGAATATTTTAGATATTGCGGGTAGCAAGGAAATTGGCCTATAGTTGTTTTTGTCCTTTTTGTCACCTTTTTTGAAAAGTAGTACCACGTAAGCACATTTTAATTTCTCGGGAAAGCATCCAGTAATAATAAATAAAAAATAAAATCTAAATTAAAGTCGCCTAAAATGACGAGATTCGCCGAATTCTCATTGTTGAGAAAAATAGAGAATTCGCCCAGAAAGGATTGAGGAGGTAGGGAATGGAACCTATAGAGACAAACAAAGTTAAGACGCGTGTTATTAATGCTGAAGGAGATCTTTAATACATCCGCACTCGCCCACCCGTAGGATATCGCATCAAATTTATACGAATCTCGCACAAAGACTCCGACTCCGCCTGCAGCATACGATTCATTAGTATTGGGAAATTTATAACCGGTATCTGATAATCGTCAACTTCAGATGAAAAAATCCATATTTCAGTAACAAAAATCAAATCCGGTAGGTACGCAAGCGTCTCAAGATTACACACTAACACATCAAAGTTTTACCGTAGACTACGGTTTTTTTGATGTACAAAAAAAAATATTTTGAAAAATAGTTGTAGTAGTAAATAGAAATTTGGAAATACGGGAGAAGTAATAGAAAATCTAGGTAGTGATTCGTATCTGGTCAAGGTTAATGGCAGATATGGAAAGAGGAGTCATGCAGATTTAAGTGCATTACCACTAGGTGTGAGTTAATTAATCGGCTAGAGAGCCTGGAGGGGGGATGTAAACATTTCCCCACCCCGAATGAGTAAATATAACTCTCAAAATTAAATATGAAACGAAGATTTTATTCTCCGAACGTGGAATTTTTTCCTGCTACTTTCATGCATTGAGTGATCAATTCTACGTAAGTAGCAAACAAAATAGAACATGGTTTTATAAGAATTATATTGGATCCACCAAGAACAATCCAATATGTGGAGAGGCGAAAAAGAGATTTTACTAAAAGAACCTTCTGTTTTGGTTTTTTGTTAAATTCAGGTTTAATTTATAGTTTTAGTCTAATTAATTAAGACAAACAATTTTATGAAAGACATTAAGTAAAAAAGACAAACAGCTTTAATTGAAACAGCCGTGACTTTCGTTACGCGAGACGTCTCGTTGTCCGTGTTGATCGCGTTGACCTTAGCAAAAATCTAGCTTGCTCTCGGCCGCTGCTGTAGTTGCTTGCGATGTATGTGTGTGTTTAAGCACCGTTGCCCTCTCGATGTTAAAATGTTGATATTAAAAGCACGGACCAAGGGGATAGATTTTAATCCTACATGTATTTGCCTTCCTTTTGATCATGTGCAGGACAAACACAACTAAACTTACCAAAAACATAAAGTTGAGTCTTGCTTGAAATAGGAGACTTAAAGTTTTAGTGGGAAGGCCATACATTGGTCTATACAAAATGATTAATATTTAAGGAAAAGAACCGATTAATGTATATTGCATACTTGATACCATAAGGAATGGTCAACATGATCAGAAAACTAAACGAGAGAACTGTGAAAAAAAGAGAAAAATATTTTAAAAATTATGGGTGAACAATAAGAAAGAAGTTTTGTGGGATATTTAAAGAGCATTGCCTGTAGTATTATGTATAATCATAAAGTGAATACACTCACATTGATGTGTACCATCGCTCGTTGTTACAGCACTGTTAATCATCAGTTCAGTTGCGGCTTAATTTTCACATAATAAACGTGTCTTAATCTAAATACCACATGGCGCAGCCGGTACATATAATATAATATTTATATAACATAATAAAAATAAAAGCAAAGATTACTATAAAGAAAGGAAAAAGGAAAAGAGATAAAGAAAGAAAAGAGCATAGTGAGAGTGATAATTAGTACTAGATCATACATAAAGCACATGTAAATGACACACGTGGTGTCAGTTAAGTAAAACTCATGGATTTCCCTAAGCCGGAACAATTAAATCTAGATGAAAATCTTAAAGAAAATTGGAAAAAATTGTGCAACAAAGACTGATGCGGAGGCAGAAAAAATACAAGTAACATGGTTCCTAAGCTGTGTTGGTATTGCGGCTATAAAATTGTTCCACACATTTGGCCTATCGGAGGAGGAACAAAAGCAGATAGCAGTGGTAAAAACGGTATACGAGCGCTATCGTTTCTACCATGCGCAACCAAAAAGAAGGAGAACCACTCGACCATTTCCTTAAAGAATTATCAACACTGGTGGAAAATTGCAGCTTTTGGCACAGAAAGGAACTCTATGCTGAGAGGTAGGATCGTTATCGGAAAAGCTGACCATAATACAAAGAAGCAATTGCTTTAAAATAGTGACCTGACGCTGAAGAAAGCAATGAAGGTATGTCGAGTGGCGGAGATGACAGGTGTACAAAGCAGAATCATGCAGAGCGAAGCAACAATCACGGCGAAAACAGCAACATTAATCCATGCAATTAAGAAGGTTTCGGGAAGTAAACAAATAGACTGTACACATTTTAATAAAAAAGTTTGTAAATTCTCATTCTAGATCTTGTAATACACTGCAATATGGGAAAATGAGCAAGAGTGCGGTTATGAATTCTAAAAATTGATGCAAATATTGTAATTACTCGCATGCAAAGGGTCAAAATGCCTAGCGTTTGGGAAAAAAAGTGCAGTGAGTCGCAGGTTAATATAATACCCGAAAGTGTTTTTGACGATTTTAAACCGCTTCCCAAATTGACACCGTATTCAACCAAATTGGAAGGGTATGGCGGTTTCAAACTGTCGGTAGCGGGATCAACAACAGGCATAGTATATTATAAGGGAAAACAGTACAGATTAAGCTTCGTAGTGAGGGAAAAAGGGTGCCAACCTTTGCTAGGTCTAGAATCATGTGTATAATTAAGTCTCCTGAATCGGGTTGATAGCATAGGTAGAAATAGCAAAAGCAAATTTATTGAAATAAACAAGGAGAGTTTTGAAGGACTTGAATATTTCTCAGATAAATACCAATTGGAGCTTCAAAGTTCAGTTTTTCGATCGCCAACCTCGAGACCTCTATTTGCTCCTGATGGAATAGAAAGGTCCTTGTTGCTGTGTTGACCGATTGCCAAACGGATGCGATACTTTGCATTATTGGTACAAAAGTCAATAATACGAAGAACTTTTGAAAAACATATTACCTAGTTCAAGTTTAGACTCCTACAAAATTTATTGCATTGTCGCAATGAATATCTCGAGGGAGACCTCTTCGACCTATCATTCTCTTCAGTGCTGCGATAAAAGCGTCACCGATAAATCAGATACGGCTGCAAAATGAACTTGTCGAGAAATAAACGAAAACTGCCAAGTACGCTTTGTAAGAAACCTTACCCCAAATCCTATAGTACGTATAGATAGGACCGCAGTGATCTACTCTACAACATAGGAAGCGACGTGAAGGGGATAATCTCTCCGGTGGCAAATCTCCCATGACTTGTTCCAATAGCTTCGGTCGATATTTGATGCAGTGATCGCATACGCATTTCCGGACTGTCTGACGACGACCCATTTCGCGTACGTTGATTATCCAAAGACGATTACTCACTAACCCTACAAGTGCCTTTGGACCAGCATGAAAGTTTGTCAGGTGCAGATGTCTAACAATATGAGAGTGAAAGTGCAGTTTTAAGGGAGGTGTTTACATTCCTCCAGTATGTTGGCATGCTTCAAGTGTCCTCTACTCTCAAAAGGGGAAGCCCACTTATCTCCTGAACAAACGGATTTCACCATTTGATGGGCCCTGTCAACTTTCGATTTGTTTGAAGGAACATCGTCTAAAAACGCGATTTGTTGGACCAAGTAGACAATTCGAAGAAGAGCGTTGTGCTATCACCCTGTTGCTGTCTATGCAGAAGACTGTGGTGTGGTTGCCTACACTGCTTGCACCTCTACGACGATGGACACTTCGATGCTCCATGCCCCTCTCCTTAACAATTTAAGCGAAGACCTAATTTGTTCGCATTCGAGAAACGATCCATTACTGTCAGTCCATTAAAGCTCGTTCAACTGTAGATGGCATGATTGTTGTCCCGACAAAAAACGCAAGACCATTGAGTGACCGCTAGGGAGTTTTGAGAACGATGAGTTGGATACAGTGTTTTTGCCTTAACAGCCTTTCCCTGGCTTGACTCTGCTCTCAGTTGTTTACTCACTTCGAGATATTGGCAATGTTTGCTGAGGACCTTCCACTCAGGAAGATTTTTGCAGTCTTATTGTTCGTCCGACTTGGACTGTGTTTCCGAGTCCGCCTTTGACATAGCAATATAAATTATATTTGCATTACATATTGTTTCGAAGGATCATAATGATTGCAACGAATTGAAAAGAGCCGAAATGTCGTTAACTAAACTTCTAAGTCCGACAGCGGAAGCCATAGGGACCTTTGGTAGTTCGCATAGTTCAGAGATGTATTCTAAAAATATCATTGTTTTGCTGTCGTAGCGTAACCTGATATTTTTCCTCCGTAACCTGAAACGCTTTGACTGCGCCGAGTGCTTGATCGCTCAGGCACGTCAACAAATGATAACCTAAACTTTTCCGTTTTGGTCAAACTTGGATCATTATCCACCATTGCTGTAAACGGATGAATAAAGTTCTTGAAGTGCGAATATTTCCCACTGAATTGTGGAAGCATAAGTTCGGCTCATGCGTTTTCCTTTCCCCAAGAGCGAGAGAATTTTTCCTTTAAAGGAAATATACAAAATCTCTAGCTCACTACAAGCATCAGTTGGTACTAACCGCTCTATTTGAGTCTGATACACGAAAATCTGTTTAAAATAGGACTCTAACATTCCTAAGCGACATTCAAGTTCGGTTGACGTGAGAATATCTGCCTTGGCTTCCACATAATTTCTTGGCCTTGTTAAGCTTCCCCGAGTTGATGCACGCTGCTGCTTCAAATCATCGAGTGAACTTAAAGGTGATGTTGAAGTAGCCGAAGCGCTCGGGTTTCCTTCTTCTGTTATTCTGTATGATTGACGACTAGCTATAGCAATGCACAGACCTAAGGTCAAATTGAAACTATTATTTGCTTGTAATTACGGCGAATAATTTGAAACTTGCAAACAGCAACAAAAATTGGAGCGAAAAGGAATCAATGATTGATAGATGTGAAATGTAAATTGATTGTTTTAAATACAACGATGCACTCGGATAGTTTTTTTGCATGTACATCCACGAAGAAGTCCAAGTGAAACCATTCTTTCAGTGCATACGATTGATGAAGTACCTTCTCCCGCGACGACTCGGTGAGAACGATGGTCAGCGAAAAATTAGAGAAATGAAGATCTATGCAATGAAAGAAACAATTACGTGGGTAGAAGTCTGTGCTGATGTGCACTTGAGGCGAAAAGCGGATTAAAGCCCAATCACAATGTGCATAACCTTGCATATGCAAAAGGTCTGCATATGCATACGCTAGCAACCGTACATTGCATACGGAAATTTGACATTGGAAAGTAAAATTCATAATAGGTAATCATTTGAAAATAAAATCAGAGTGATGAGTATGTAGGAAATTTGTTAAGTTCATTTAACATGCTAAATAAATCTTTTAATTTCGACAAGTCTTCTAAGTTTTTCTTTAAATTATTCAATATTCTCAACTCACTTTTGGCAGATTATAGAATTGTCAGTTTGCATATGCCATTGTGGGTTGACTTTGCATTGACAATGCATAACCGTGCACAGCCAGGCATTCGTTGTTTTTTGAAAATTTATGCACATTGTGGTTGAGCTTTTAAGCTTTGGCTTACTGACGGAGAATTATTTTTTACTTGTTCGAAGTTTCAAAAGTTTGGAGAAAACGAACGAGCGAGAAGCGAATAAGTGCAGTGGTAGCCGTGGGCTGAAGAGAGAAAGAAAATTACACGATCAAATCCGCCCACGGAAGTGGTTGTGGCACACAATGAAGTGGAACTTGTTTTTCGAAAGAGCTTTTTGTGTGGATTCTAATTTCGACAGGGGACAAATAAATTTGATGGCAAGAATTTAACTGCAGTAATGGTGTTGTTTCAAATGATATACATATGTACATGTGAAGATATGTATTTTTCAATAATGATATGTTATGTTAAATATTCTACAGTATTGTTTGAGTTAGTTGATTTGTTGTTGAAATATGGATTAGTATTGCATGCTCATCCAAATTATATCGAAGGTGCGTTTTGATGTCTTTTATTTAGGTTCATATTTTTCTCATTTTGTTGTTGGTTCCTATGCGATTTGTAGGACTGAAATCATATCAACTGCTTGCTATTTTGCAGACGCACATTCGAACAATTGGATTATCCAACACGTATCTCGCCGTGGGGAATGATACTTATCTCCCACTGATGAATTTGTCTCCTGGCTCTGCTACTTTTTGTATTGAGTTTCTCCAGCGCTCTGTCTCTTTCAATAGCCGTGTTTTTTTGATAATTATACTCACTTCAGTCAAAAAAACGATCTTTACTTCCAGCCGCACCAACCAATTGGTTTGCGGCTCGAATTTTATTTAAGTTTTTGTCTTTATTTAAAAGCTTTTAAATGTCAAAAGCAAACAAAAGGAAAAAATACAATCGACTAAAAGCTCATTTATGAAATTTTTCGCGCTCTGGTGGTCAACTTATGTAGTTCTATCCTCACTTGCTGCTACTGGGAAAGTTATCGCCACTTGGGGTGTTGTTATTGCTTTGTGTGTAAAATCTTACTGGGCTGGGTATACAGCTCTCAAAAAAACACGACTAATGCTGGAGACTGCTGGCTGCACTCGCGATCGCGATCTTCGATGTGTCGGCGATTGAAACGTATGTGAAGTAGACTTCTGTCCGACAGGTGGCTTTGTGGTACTCCACACAAGTATGATAATATTTCCCTCTACGTTACATCGTGTTGAATTACGAAAATACAAAAAGATGGCGACTGGTCTAATTCAGGCGCCAGATTTAAATCTGGGAGTTGAAGTAAGATGATAATGATGAAGAAGATGACGCGATTCGGCTCCAACACTCAGCTTCTCCAATAAACAAACTTCCTCGATGGATACCATTGAGCATAAGGGAAAGAGTTAGAGATAGACTGGGAAAAATGGAGCAAAGGGGTATAATAACTAGAGTTGATGGGCCAAGTGATGGTCGCAGTAGAGAAAAATGATGGATCTCTACGAATTTGCTTAGATCCTAAAGAGTTGACCATGGTGATCATGGAAAAGCATTTCATGATACCCACAGTAGAAGACTTTTAGCATGAGATGAGAGGTTACAGGTATTTAACTTTCTTAGACCTTAAACAAGGATTTTGGCAGTTGCCACTTGACGAGTAATCCAAAAATCTAGTCACTTTTAGTACACCTTTTGGTACTTACATGTTTAATGTCTAACCTTTTGGAATCAAGGTAGCCCCGGAGATATTTCAAAAACTGATTGCTAAATATTTTGGGCAACTCTCGGGTACCTTTGTCTACATACGCAGAAAATATGAAAAATGTTATTGAGAGGGCAAACAATTTAAACATAAAGTTCAACCCTAATAAAATACAGTGGAGGGTCGAAAGTGTTAAATACTTAGGACATATTTGTTTGGCCATCGGCATGACTTCAGACCCAGAAAGGGTCTAAGTGATAGAAGGTTTAAAAGATACGAGAAATCAGAAGGGATTTCAGAAAATACTAGGGACAGTAATTTACCTGAGATCTTTCGTTCCAAATCAAGCTCATCTGAATGCTCCTTTTCGAGAACTTTTAAAGAAAACTGTCTTATTTTAGGGAGTTACATGAAATCAAATATGCAATTGAGAAAGCCACCACTCTTAACATATTTGATCCTTGTCTACCTACAGTGGTTCAAGCGGATACGTCCAAGGATGAGTTAGGTTGCTGTCTTCTGCAGCAAGGGAGACCAATCTGTTATGCATCAAAAAACTTAACAGGTGCTGAGACGCGGTATGCTCAGATAGAGAAGGAACTTTTAGCTATAATTTTTGTATGTAAAAGTTTCATAATTATATATATGGCCGACCAGTCGTGGTTCTCGGGGACCACATGCCGCTTATCTTAATTTTAAAGAAGTCCCTTGAAACGAATTATTCAACACGACTACAAAAGATTAAGATAAAGCTTATAATGTATGACTTGGATGTAAAGTACCCGGCAAAGATTAACATATTGCTGTCTTACTATCGCATAGTTCTGGTACGAATACGGAGGTAAATCAAGACGACATTTTAACGGAATATATACACTCAGTTAGCCTCGGGGATAGAACAACAGACCTGTACATACAAAAAACGAGAAGCGATACTATTTTGGATAGCTTAATTCAGTATTATAGGAAGGGTTGGCCGGTATTTAAGAGCACATTTCCGAATAACGTTACATTTTTTGGAATATTAAAGAGGATAACGAGGATATGTATTAGTTTTTTTTTTATAAAGACAGAACATGGGTTCTGAGTTCGCTAATACCTCATGTGCTGAACGCGTTAAACGAAATCCATTTTGGACTACTGACTATGACAACTGAACGTGGTAATTTTTTATTCTATTGGCCTAACATGAACCTGAACATAGAAAATATGATAAGCCGTAGCTCCATCTGTGAGAAATGTTGATCTAACAACGCAAGTCACAAATCACCCCCACATAGTGTTCCCAGCTTTCCTTATCAAAAAGTAGGGTGTGATATTTGAAATTTTCTGTTCCCCTATTCCGGCTTCCCCATTACCGTACTGACTATGGCACGAACAAACCCCTTACAAGAATGCTTCGTAAAGCAATTATGTTTCCTAGTACATGCACTTCATAACTTATCTCAACCCTGAACCCTTTCTTCTTCTTTGACGTAGCAACAGTAAATTGTTAAATTTAGCCTTAACTCTTTTTTAATAGATTTAAGGTTTAGATTGTTTAAGTTTTTTACCCTTAGTTTATAGTTTAGAATTAAGTTTCACTATTTGTATGTGCCATGCTTGTATTAAGCTCAATAAATTAAATTAAATGTAAAGGAAAGAGCTACCTAGGTACTGTGGATTATTTTTCCAAATGGTTTGACTTGAAAGAATTAGGCACAAAATCAGCAATGAGTGTTGTTCAGGCAATGAAAGAAATGTTTTCTGTGCATAGTATAGAGGAAGTTATATGTGATAATCAGGCATCCAATTCACTTATATAAATATGTAATCAATTTACGAAAAACTTACTTAGAGTTTCAGCCCATACCATCCAAGGTCAAACGACATGGCTGAGAAAGCAGTGGGGATAGCTAAATCAATATTAAGGAAGTCGTTAGCAAGCGGGGCAGAAATGTTTTCAACATTATTGGAATATCGTAGCACAAATCTTTTGAATTATACACCTTCTCAATTGCTTATGAGCAGAATATTGCGTTCCAAACTTCCTATGGCTAAGAACAATTTATACCATGTTGATAAGATGCAGCATGCAAAGGCACATCAAAAACGTTGGTATGACAGCAAAGCTCGTCGCAAGGAGTTAGAGGTGAGTACAGGAGACTATGTTATGTATAGGAAAGGTATAATTTGGGAACCTGCTATATCAGAATCAAAATATTAAACCCCAAGATCCTATGTCATACGAACTGAAAATAATCATTTAGGAGAAATACAAAACAACTACGTAGCTCAATCAACTCTCCAAATTTTAAAACGCTGTGTGATATGGAGGGGGCTACTGACAATGATCATAAATTAAGCCTTAATAACCAAGCAACAAGCAGGTAATAAAGTGGTTTATAAAGATCACAAACACCAGCAGCCATCACAACCCCTCAAAAATCAGGATCACTACCGAACGCAATTTGGACAAATAAGCAAAAGTCAAAATTTACAAAGCATAAATTCGTTAGAATACACATAAAACACATCATGTACAGGGTGTTTTCGAATTCGATGTCAATACTTTGGGAAATGATTCTTAGGTATAATCTAAGAAAAAAAAAAATAGTTTTACAGTAAGGGTCTATGTCCAATGTGGACATCATTTACCGAGAATTCAGGAAAACACCTAAATTTTAGAAGAAATAATACTTCTTTTAACTGCGTCTATATAAAATTAATGTCTTTTTTGACTTTCCAGATATTTATTTTTAAGTCAATTCCATTTTTCCTGCCCAGGAAAATTTTTGACTTTCAGGTCACTTTTCTACAAAAAAAGCGTAATAAACATACAGTTTTATTATTTTTCTCTAATGAACGTAACAATAATAAAAAAAAATGGCTGTATTAGTATGCTGAAAAAACCACCGATTTTATGATACTTGGGAAAAGATTATGCCCAAGAATCATTTTCCTAAGTATTGACATCGAATTTGGAAACACCCTGTAATATAAATATAATGGGTCTTTCATTAAACGCTTCCAATCTTTAATTTTAAATAAAACAAAGTGTTTCTGAGATATCATCGAAACTTTTTATTCGTTGAAAAGGCATATCGATGCCATTATGTATGGAATATAACATCGTTCAAATGTCCGCCGCGGCTTTTCTGGGTGGCGTGCATCCGAAATGTCCAATTTTCCATGACTCTGGCGAATAAATCAGGCTGAATTTGACTGATGGCATGGGTTATGTTGGCTTTGAGGGCCACTGTGGTTTGTGGCTTATTCGCATAGACCTGCGACTTCAGAAAGCCCCACAAGAAAAACTGTTACGGGGTCAAATCGCACGATCTCGGTGGCCAGTTCACATCACCTCCACGTGAGATGACCATGCCCTCGAATCGCTCGTGCAGAATTTCCAATCTGACGTGAGCTGTGTGGCACGTAGCGCCGTCCTGTTGAAACCACATGTCGCTGGTGTCCATAACATCCAATTCAGGCCAAAAGAAGTTGGTAGATAATCATCGACCTAAAAGACTGGCCAACGTCGTTCTCAAAGAAATATGGACCGATGACGCCGTACCAATCAGTGACTTTTTCGGGATGCATTGGACGCTCTTGGATCTCATGTTTCGTCCCAAATTCGACAATTTTGTTTGTTGACGTACCCATTCATCCAGAAATGGGCCTCATCGCTGAAGATGATTTTTCGATGAAAATTAGGGTCAGTTTCCAACTGCTCCAGAGCCCATTCAGCAAACACATGTCGTTGTCTCTGGTCGTTTACCTTCAGCTCCTGAGTCAGTTGAGTTTTGTACCGGTGCAGGCCCAAGTCACGACGCAAAATTCGCCAAGTTGTGGTCTGCGAAAGGCCGAGTTCTTGTGAGCGACGCGAAATCGACTGCTTCAGACTCTTCTGCACACTCTCACGGACAGCGGCGATGTTTTCGGCAGATCTTGCGTTTCGTCGACGTACGGGTGTTTGTTGATCTTTTGCTGAACCAGTAGACTCAAATTTGTCCACCACATTGCGAATAGTCCTCTTGGGAGGACGATTATGGTGACCGTAAATTGGGCGAAGCGCGCGGGACGTTACCCGAACAGAACACACATTTTGATAAAACAATTTCATTATTTGCACGTGTTGTTGAACGCTATATCCGTCCATGGTGATTTGGCAAAACAGGCTGATTAAATGACAGCCAATTTGACAAATGTAGCTTTAACAATATGGCCGCTATCAACGGTCAAAGTTCGGAAGTCCCTATTGGAAGACCCTTTAGTAGTGCTTGTGCTTGATCACAGTGTTTGATTGCTTTAAAGGCAGACACCCCACTAGATTGGGCGTCCCTTTCAATGATTTTTTGAAGAAGCTGTAGAGACATTTTTTTTTTTTCCCGGGGTAGGTGAAAATCTTGCATAGACACTATGAGGACAGACGTGTGCTCATAGTAGTGTGAGATTCTTACTCACTAAAAAACACCTCCCTTCAATGTAAATTTGTTAGTTATTGCAACTAAGTAAGGACTTATCTAGCAATTTTTTTATCACGGTATAGAGACGTTTGGCAGGTGTCTTTCCAATGAAAGTTCCTGCTTGCTCCGCTATTTAGGCGCGGTTAATTTTTATCGTGCTAAGTCCAAGGGTTTGGTCCTTTGTAAACGGCGCAATACATTTCTTTCGTCCAGAAGTTGTAGGACTGTATAATTAACGTGTTCGTTTAGTCGATTTTTGTGCTTTCGCGCGAAGTTTTTAGTTTCATCTTTGACAGTAGGAATTCCAAGATCTCTGTGTATATCATCATTTCTTATGTACCACGGTGTGTGGACAATTTCACGTAGCACTTTATTTTCAAAAGTTTGTAAAATATTGGCATTTGTTTGTTTGGTACAACCCCAGAGTTGTATACCATATGTCCATACCGGCTTTAGCACTTGCTTGTATAAAAGCAGCTTGTTCTCAGTAGTAAGCTTGGAATGTTTCCCAAGTAACCAATACATTTCTCTGTATTTTGTTTCTAGTTCTCTACGTTTCTTTTTCACGTGCGACTTCCATTTTAGTTTTGCGTCAAGTGTCATTCCGAGGTATTTAGCCTCGTTGGCAAAGGGAATACGCACCGAGTTTATGAAGACAGGCAGGCATGTAGAGACATGAAAGAGGAAGAATCAATCACTCACCTTCTTTGCACCTGCATCGCCCTTTCAAGACTAAGAAGGCAAACTATGGGAGAATATTTCTACGAAGACCTAAGCGATATAGCCCAGCTCGATACTTACAAAATAAAAAGCTTTATCTGTGGGTGTAAATGGTTCTGCACATAGTGCGGTATAGGCAGGGGTCTGCATCGTAGGGTTACCCATAGCTTCTTCCCTGATAACGAAGTCCACCGTGCAAGGTTCTTAGTGATTGTTATTCGGTACATTTCGTTTTGCAGGAGTAGCTACCTATTCATCGACGGACGCAGATCACTCCTTCCATAAAAACGTATGTTTTTCCGACTCTAATTTGAAAAATTGAACAAGATTTCGTTGTGTTGAGGGTGGAAGACAAGACTTTATTAACCGGCTGCCCATATTGTAGTGGACAAAGTATCCTATCCAAGGATACCTTACATCTAGAAAAGCACCTGTTTTGTACTTGAAATAATACACGTACAATTGACAACTAAGCGGATGAAACTGGTTGTGTTCTTTGCAGTCTGTCTGGTGATGGTTGCGATTGATTTCAGAAACTAAAGAGAGAGCCCCAATTATAATAATTAAGAAACGAAAAAATTTTAAAAATTATTTAATGCACAATGTAAAACCAAAATCAATAGTGGCCATGAAGCCTTAGAAACAGCTGTCAACCGATTGGAGACTTCCAGCGCAGTATTTGTTGTAAACAGACCATGCTGTCCATCCTTGCTGGCTCTTGATCTTACGGGAACAGGTTACAGAGCGAGAGATGTCATCGGTTGTCAAGTTGCTGCAAGAGGTAGCACATTCGTTGTAGGAGAACTTGCCGCTGGTTGGCTGGCACCAGTAGTAGTCGTTGATCTGGAAGATACCATAGTCCCGGGAGCCATTGGAGTTGGCTGGTCCGACAGCAGCAGTGTTGTATGAGCTTTCATATTGAGCAATGCAGGTCCATGTTGGGAGTTCAGATTTAGGTGTTCCTAGCCTGTACATCTCTTGGGCTAAACCGCAACGACTGAAGACCTTGCCAAAGGCAGGGG
The DNA here is from genome assembly GCA_951813785.1 of Criorhina ranunculi. Classification (NCBI taxonomy): domain Eukaryota; kingdom Metazoa; phylum Arthropoda; class Insecta; order Diptera; family Syrphidae; genus Criorhina; species Criorhina ranunculi. The sequence continues at coordinate 20,449,976 of OX638383.1, forward strand.
CAGCCAAAAGAACGGCAGCAAGAATGAACAAAGCGAATTTCATATTGATTGATTGTAAGTTTTCTCGTCGATAACTGCTGATTGACGGCTGTGCAGACTCTTTTATAGGTCTTTGAGCCATCAGGAGTTGATAAGATGGCTTAAGATATTCTAATCACGATAAGTGGAGAAAGAGAAACAGTTTTTACTAATTGAATTCCTTATCTGTTATCATTTGATCAGTTAGGTATTTTTAATAATGAATTTTGGAATCTGTCAATTTGTTTTCTTTTTTGTGTTTTCACTTAGTTACCTACATAGGTAGGTAGGTAGAGGTGGATGGCGATTCAATAGAACCCAAAAAGCACTAGATGTGTCTTTTGTTACCACGACTCGTGTGACCTGGTTGATAATGTGTGTGTTGTTGAAGATGGGCTTGGGCGTCGGTGCCTAGATCCAGCCTATGAAGTTTAGAAAACGGATTAAATCTCATATCCCTTTACCCAAGATGTCGTTGAGGTCGCAATGCACGCAGTTTGACTGGAAATGGGAGAGAATTTCCTTCTTATTTTCGTTTCCGCAGCTGCGGCAGTGGGAATTGTATGGAAAACCTAGTTTTCCCCCATGGTATCCATTTGGCCAATGTCCTGTGATTCTAACGATATCTGGGGGGGGTTCTGTATCTGTTCTGAGTTGGAGATCGTTTGGTCTAGTCTTATCGTAGGTCGGCCATATTTTCCTTGATATGGCGCAGCTGGTTGACCGCCTCCATTGGAGGTTGACCTTTTGCAGGAAGTCTGAGTGGATTTGTCCTTTAACCACTCCTAGCGGGACGTGGACCCTTGCTGTGAGTGAGCCGTGCAGAACTGAGTCCTGCCTGGACAGTTCATATGACGCTCGTATCGTTTTATGCCGCTCTGCCCTGGAATCCAGAGTAGTGACTCCCTGAGGAGTTCGTCCAAGCAAGCAAGCTTGATTCGGCATTTGGAGACTATGGTAACCAAGTAAATAGCTTTGATAGTGGCTTGGCTATGAGGATAGCAATATTTTGTTTGTGCATTGTGTCTCGCCCGTGTTGCCTCTCGGATTGCCAGTAGATCCGCCTGGAAGACGCTGGCAAAGTCCGGAAAGCGGTGTGATCTTGATATTTTCAATGATTCGAGTAGACACTGGTCCCCACACCACAGTTCATCTTTGATCCGTCGGTGTAGATGACCGTGTCGAATTCCTTCACTACTTCGCCTTTCTTCCACTGAGCTTTGATGGGAAATCCAAAGTGGAAGTTTTTCTTGAAGTTTAGTTTGGGCGTGATGTAGTCGGTTGGAAACGTAACCATACCGTTTGGTAACGAGTCCAGGATGATACAGTAGCCGTAGCTTCGTGCAGTCCAACACCCAGATTCTTTGAGTCTAACTGCACTGCAAAGTGTTGTATTTTATGTGTTTAGGGTAAGGTAAGGTTGTAGGGGTGGCTGCACTCATGTACAGCCTCACTCGAGGGTTGTCTTCCTGTTTCTGCTAAGCATTGGGCATTCGCATAGGAGGTGTCCTCCTCAGCATATCCTCCTTTTAGGTAGGCCGCGAGCAAGTTAAGACCTGACATAATACCTATAAGAAGTGACAGGTGACTTCTGTTGAGTGCGATGATTTCCTTTGTTTCTCTCTTATTAAGTTCTGTCCAGAGTATTCTTGACGTGTGGCATGTCTTGAGTGAAATCCGTCTCTCGTTCACGTGTTTTATGGATTTCTTGGAAATGCTGGACTTTTTAAGTTCTAATAGAGGAAGGATTGAGTCATCGACCATAATCAGATCCATCTCAGAGCCTATTCTTGCGAGCTCGTCCGCCTTTTCATCCCCATGGATGCCCTTATGTCCCGGCTTGCGTTGAGCCTTTTCTTTCCTTAAGTTAGATGACAGGATTTTCACTTCATTTCATTTATTTATTTGATGTACATTGAAAATAGATTCTAAAAATAGTACAGGTAATATATTGTATTTAGTATAAAAAACAAGTATAATTTTCCAATTAAAAGGTCGTAGTTTAAATTTGCATAAAAGATTAAAGTTAATATTAAAAGAAAGAGGTACACTTATCTTAAGTGATAAGAAGGAAGAAACGTCAGGTAAAAACTGGTTATGTTCAATTTTGTTCCGTAACGGTAGGGGTAGATGATTCCAAAAACTAACAGAGTGAATGAAGAATTGACGAAGCGTTGTCATTTGTCAAGCAGGCGTGCGTACTGGGTTTTAAGGTCATACTTCACCCTGACTGCGAGAAAGTTGACTTACAAACTAGTGACGTGCCAACTCGAGTTCATAAACCGGTTCAAACCGAGTTACACCTAAACCGAGTTAAACCGAGTTACCAAACCGAGTATGCGAAACCGATGGAACGAAACAATACCTATTTGAAATTCGGTTTCGGTTCGGTTTCTCATAAGACGGTGGCATTTGAACTACTTGCTCTTGTTTTCTCTCATCGTTGTTTTTATTTTTTTCACATATTTATGTTAGTTTGTTATGTGTGTGCGCTGTTTTGTTGTGTGATGCATCGAAACCAAGTCAATTGAGGGTATACGTCGGCTAACGGTTAACCAATTTTTGTTTGAATGTATGCACCTTTTTATGAACTCGAGTTGGAAAACAGTCTATTGTTTTTATTCAAACCGAGTTAAACCGAGTCGAATCGAGTTGCAAACCGATTTAATATCTATTTTGAATTCGTATTCGGTTCCGGTTAAGTTTCTTATGTGACAGTAGTCGTGTTTTTTTGATAATCATACTCACTTCAGTCAAAAAAACGATCTATACTCACTTCCAGCCGCACCAACCAATTGGTTTGCGGCTCGAATTTTATTTAAGTTGTCTTTGTTTAAAAGCTTTTAAATGTCAAACGCAAGCAAAAGGAAAAAATACAATCGGCTAAAAGCTCATTTTTGAGATTTTTCACGCTCTGGTGGTCAACTTATGTAGGTCTATCCTCACTTGCTGCTACTGGGAAACTTATCTCCACTTGGGTTCTTGTTATTGCTTTGTGTGTAAAATTTTACAGGGCTGGGTATACAGCTATCAAAAAAACACGGCTAGTGGCATATGACGGATGTTCTTGTTTTCATAAATAATTTTGATTCCGGGTTTCTTTCCACATTTTTTTTGGGTAAGTTCATTTTACGAAGCAAATAATGCCGGACCCAAGGAAAAAGTCACTCGTGTGGGAAGTTTTCAATAAACCGCAGGAAGGAAAATGTATTTGCAAAATAAAGTATTTCTTCGAAATCCACCTAAGAATCACCCAGATGAATTCTCAATCATTGCTGAAGGGGTTCTCCAAAGTTCGAATGCCTTCTTCTTCTTCTGTATTGTGTCTCCGCAACCGTCTAATCCAAGAGAACATCCTAGTAAGAGACGCAGACAGATCAGTCCCGTCAAAAACTTGCTTTACTTGATTTGATAGTGCTTGCTAGTATTTTTCCAAAACACAGGAATAAAGGAAAATAGTTCAAATAATTTTGTTACAAACCGAGTTAGCAAACCCGGTTTGCAACTCGGTTTGCTTAAATTCCAACTCTGGTTAACTCGGTTTGAGAAATTTTCGGTTTGGTACATCACTATTATAAACAAATACATTGGTTTTATAATTTTGACGAGTAAGGCAATGCATTTGAAGCGAAGAAAATAATAGGCATTTTTCTTTTTGGGTTCAGAGCAGAGCCTGAGATGTCAAAAAAAAATTCGTGTTTCTTTTTTAGCTCAGACACATCAGACCTCTGAATTCGTTTTTCTTTTTTCGTTCAGAGCGTGCTCAGAGCGCATTTTATGAGCTCAGAATAATTTGACTGAGCATTCAGAGTAAAAAGCTGAGCACAGCCATTTTTCGCATTTGACAGGAGGGAAAACAAAGGAAAATATTCAAATGACGGCTAAGCGCTCAAGTGTGTTTCATAAACAAATCAGAGCGCTCTGAACATGCTCAGTTCAGAGCACGCTCGACGTGTTCGAGCTCTGTTCAGAGCTCTGCTCTGAACTAAAAACGAAAAACGCCAAATGTAAGATGCATTCCAGGATTTGTCGCAAGTATGCGGAAATGTGATCATACCTGCGGAGGTTAAAGACAAATCTGGTAACAGCATTGAGTTCTAGTTGCAATTAACGTAGCGAGGCCGAGTCTAGGTAGGAAGGTAGAAGTAGTTAAAACTAGTGAACCTGCCAGACACACAAGTAGCGCGGATGCGCCGTTTTGATACCACAACTGACGTGACCTGGATGTCGATGGGCGTAGCTTAGAGTGTAGTTTTCGTATCCATCCTGTGGAGTTGAGAGAATTGAAAATATTGCAGAATTTTATGTTAGAAATCTCAGAAAGTTATTTGAAAAAGAGTTTTCTGAGAGTGCGTTGTCTGGCTCTGGCAAGTGCCGGGCAGTCACAGAGAAAGTGGAATAACGTTTCCTTTTCGTGTGAATTTTCGCAACTACACTGAAAAAATTATTGTACATAATATTAATGAACGCCATTCATACAGCAAAATTCATTAATTTTTTCGACAAATTCATTGATTTTATGTACAAATTCTTTAAAAAAAATTCTGATTTTATGACCGACTCATTAATCCTATGAATTCGCATTCATAAAAATATTTGCAGGAAAGATTTAGTTTATAAACGCTGATTTTAATTTTAATGAATTTTTTCATAAACTTATGAACTATTCATACAACTGCCGATTACGATTTTAAGAATTAATACATTTTATGAAAATTTATGAAAACACTCATTCAATTAAAGAAAACGTTTCATCGACCAACAGATTCATGTATCGATTCATAAGGTGTATGTACTTGTTCGTAAATAGTGTGTTTAGATACATAATCAAAGATTTCGAATGTAAATATTCATACACTTAATGCATTGGTGTTTATTTTTATGAATCCATACTTAGTTTCATAAAAAATCTCGGACAAAGTAGGTATACTTTGTACACTCCAATAAGAAAGTATATCTTGAAGGATAGTCATGGTGTAATGGTTGAATCATCGCTTGCCACGCTGAAGGTTCCAGGTTCAACTCCCGATGACAAAAAAAGGTGGTTAAATGCGAATAAAGGTGACGTGGACTGTACTGTATTATGCGCATAACACTGGAGTTTGAGGGTGGTATATGGTTTGAAAGTGTTGGGTCTTACTCAGACATCGGGGATGTTCGAAAGAAATACTGTGAATTATATAAGCAACGGCATGATAATAATGAATCGACTCATTGAATTTTAAGAACGTTTTCATACATCCAATAACTAAATACATAAAAAAAATTACGAATTTCATTCATTAATTTTATGTACAGGTTCTTACTTTGTATGAACAATTCATAAGTGTATGAATAGATTCATAAACTTATGAATGGGGATTCATTAATTTCAAGAACGTGATGTTTAGCTCACTTTTAACGATATTTTTCATTTAGAATAAGAATTTTTTCATTGATATTATACACGTTTTTGGTTCAGTGTATGAGAGTGAGGGTTGAACAAGATGCCTATCTTGGCAACGTGTGGGCATATAGGCCAGTGGTCTCTGCACATTACTGTGATTCTTGGTGTCTCGATCCGGTTCCTATTGATTAGGTCATTCGTTCTGTTTTTATTGTAGGCGGGCCATATCTGTCTGGATATGGCACAGGTTGCTAGATATTTCCACTTAGTTGGTAATAGAAAGAAAGTGTTGAAAAATGTTGCCCTTGATGAGTCCAGAGCGGAGAGCAGACTGGCTCCGCAAGGGAGACATCCAGGATAGATGCTAACGCGTCAGCTCTCTCATTCCCCTCTGTTATTGTACTATGGTCGGGAACCCAGAGGAAGAGGAGGAGGTAGTAGGGCCGAGGCTAAGTATCTTGCAGGCTTCTCTAATCGTTGGTACCTCCGCCTGGAAGAGACTCGAAGAGTCTGGGGGGCGATACGATTTGGCTGTGTTCAGTTCCGCTGAGAAGACACCTGCTCCAACGGCACACGCCATCTTGGAGCCGTCGGTAAAGATCGATACTCGGAAGTTTGACAGGGGTTGGTTATTGTTCCAGTCCGACCTTTCCGGAAAGTGAACCTGAATGTCATTATTGAATTTGAGTTTAGGAATCCTGTAGTCAGTTATAGTTGAGGCCAGATCCCTGGGCAGCAGGTCAAGAGCCTTACTATGGTTATAGGGTTTGAGTGACCAAAACTCAGATTTTCTGGGTATTTGCGTGCAAGTCCATGGACAGGATATGGAGGAGCACGTTAAGAGCTTCTGATGGGTCGATCGAATCGATCCTGTGGTCCCAATACCAGCTGTTCGTTTGACTCTACTAAGTTTTATGATATTTTAAGCTTTGCTTAAGGCGTGGCGAGTCTAGGTCAGCAAAAATTCCGCAACCTTAACTTAAGATCGGCATAATCAATGCTTTGGTCAGCCTTGTTTTAATCTTATAGAAGTCCCTAGAGATGGAAAGACCGCACAACGAACCATATATTTTCGCAACTTCACTTTTTATGTGGTCGCTCCAAGTCAGCGTGCTATTAAATATGACTCCTAGGTTTTTAATCTTCGACACCATTTTAACCTGTGAACCGTTTAAAAATATGGGAGGGAGATCTGCAAAGTCTGGTTGGTGCCTTCTAATCGGTAAACATGTTGCTTTTGCGGGATTCAGCAGCAGCTAGTTTTGAATTGGCCACTTTACTATCGATGCTAGATCCTCGTTCATTTTCACCACAGCATCTTTAACAAGTCCAATAGGGAAGCTGAGGTATAACTCAACGTCGTCAGTATAAATGTGGAAGTTGCAATATTTAATGACAGATGGCAGGTCGTTTATAAATAGAGAAAAAATAGAGGTCCAAGTATAGATCCCTGCGGTACACCCCTTCTTATAGGTAAGAAGGAAAAAAGATTATTTTCGTATGATACGGCCTGAATGCGTTCATTTAAATAACAGAAAATTAATTTATTTGCACTTTTAGAGAAATTAAACAGATTGGATAGCTTCTGACATAAAATAGTCGGTTCAACCGAATCAAAGGCTTTTGAGAAATCTAACAGTGTGACCAATTTTATTTTGTTTTCATCTATCGCTTGGCGAACGTCATCCAAGACCTTCAACAAGGCCGTTATACAGCTGTGACAAGATCTAAACTCAGATTGAAGGGAATTTAATAAATTTAAACTATCAACATGCTCCTTGATTTGTTTGCTAAAAATTACCTCAAAGACTTAAGACATATAAGCCACAATGACTATTGGACGATAATCATTCACAATTCTTGAATTTTTCTGTATCGGAACTATCTTAGCCCGTTTCCATTCAGTCGGATAAACGGAGGTGGTTAGGATGGAATTAAAAATATAGGTAATGTACTAGAGTATTTTAGGAAGAAGGATTTTTATAAAGTCGGGATAAATTATCTACTTTATGACTTTATTGAGAAGATCGCGTTGCCAACGGTAAACAAAGGTTTCTTATTTAGTGAAAATGCATCTTGAGAATAATTCGGTATACAGTCGGGAACGGATAAGTGCACAACCTATCAGGCTCGATTTTGTGTGCACTTATCCGTTTTGTACACTAATCCGTAAGTGCACACCTTTGCACTTATCCGTAAATGCAAATTTATGTACTTTTTTCTCAACAATTCAGTGCGCGTGAATTCGTCTGCTTGTTTTTTTTTTTTTTTTTTTTTTTTTTTAAGATTGGGTCTGTAAGATCTATTGTGCTTGGAGCCAGTTAGACTAGAAGATCCTCGATCTTCCAAATAGTACATCTCAAGTCGAGGCATTACGAATGTCCTCCGGTGTTAGGAATTCCTTGTGGAGAAAGTGTTTCCTGATTCTACAGACGGACACGCACTCGCATAGTACGTGTTCTGCTGATCCGACTTCCTCTAAACAGGAGCAACATTCAGATTCCTGAACTATCTAAGACTGCAGTGACCGATGAGGAAACAGGTAAGTCCTCTGATATCGTATCTTTTGTGATTGAGGATATTTTTAGTGGTTTTGTTCAGGGGCCATCCACCTTTTGGCCTGAATGTTTTTCCAGTAGGATAGGAAGTTCCGTTTTTCCCAGCTGTCCAGACTCATTCTGAACGCGAAAGTAGGGATGTTGTCCTTTTATGTTCAGCAGCGGATCGCCAGTTTTTCAATAATTACAATTCGAGATCTTAATCTCAAACTTTCTGCCAAAACAGAGTATTTTGGGCATAAAGTCAGATAATTTCAAGCTCGGGAAAGTCAGAAATGATAGCTATGTGACTCGTTGGTCTGCTTGGCTGGATTCCTTTAGAGCATTGAATGTTAATGGAGTAATGCCAACAAATGCCTCTAAGGCTGCCGTAGGCATGTTCGCCGCTAAACTACGGAGGCGTAGATGGGGTTAGTCTTGCTATCATGGAAAAGGCCAATATGTGCTGTACAGCCCCGGGTCTTACCATACATTCCGCGACATACTCTACCCACATAGCATTAGTCGCTTTGGCTTTTTTGTTGTTAATGTGTTTGTTCCAGTTTAGCTTCTTATCTAAGACAATACTAAGATATTTCACTTTATATGAAAAACCAATAGGTGTACCATTTCAGATCACTGCTCCAAAGTTCTGTTCGAAAAAATTAATAGACTTAGGAAAGGAACTAAATAAATTCAAAGTTCTAACCAAACTATTCACAATAACTGCAAAGCTTAATTGTACTTCCCATAGAATTGATGCGCATATATTTTAATAATATTGTTCTAGAGTTGACAGATGACGCCCCCGCGACTATTATAAAGTAGAGAAAAAAAAAGTATTTGCTTTGAGAGAAAAACATTTCTAATGTGCAAGTTGCACTTATCCGGGTGTTTTTTGGTCAATAAAATATTTTGTGGCTTCAACATAACGTGCACTTACAAGAAATTTGCACTTATACGGTTTGCACTTATCCAGACATTATTGTATGAAAGTTTTGCGAATTGGCAAGGGGTTTTAAAAGGCAGTGCACTAAAACGGTTTTTGCACTTATCCGGTTTGAACTTATCCGTTTCCGACTGTATATGATTGCAAAGAGCAGTTTGGTGTGACCGGGATGGGGTTGTAAATTTCGCATTTATTTCCTCAATATTATTTTCTTCATTCAAAGGGGGAGATCTCTTACCAAACCCAAGGCTTGTTTCCACGGTTTGAATCGAATTTTTGAAGGTAGTGGATGTATTTTGCGCGTCTTTTCACGCAAGTAAGCTAGTTTCTGGCTTCTTTGAAAGCATTAAGCATTTCAGCATATTCAAACCTTCTCCATCGCCGAAACAGACTATCGCGTAGGGACATCGCCCTAATAATATCAGCTGACATCCAAGGGCACTTAGCGTTTATTACAACTTTTGCTCTAATTGGAACATATCTATCGAACAGGTAAGAAACCTTTTGTGAACCCGATCCTTGACGCTAGGTGTTAAGTAGACCGCATTCAAGAAACAGGCTTTGAAGGTCAATGTTTCGAAAGTCCCAATATTGAAATCTACTGAGTGTTATTGGCATCTAAAGCAAAGTCGATGGTAGTAAATATGTGTACATGGAAAGAGAAGGCTGGTGTTGACAATTGGCTATAAAATTTCAGTGAACTGGGATCATTAAGCAGAAATACATCTAAGAGAGATGGAGTCTTATTAGGCATAAAATGCGTTGCATCAGTTAGGTTTGCAAACAAAAGATTTGAAGTATTCATAGCATCTCTGAATATGTGACTGGAAGAATGAGCAAGAAGATTAATATTGAAGTCCCCACAGATAACAAGTTTTTCGGCGAGGTGGGAAACCTCATTGATTATATTTTCCCCGATTTGCTAGTTATAAATACTTTGAGGCATATAGCTGCACCACCACCAATCCGGCCATGTCGATCGCCACGAAAAAACTTAAACCCATTAAGTGGATAACATTCATTCCGAGCATTGGGATTAAACCAAGCTTCGGAAACACAAACAACGTCAACCCCGCTTTTCTCAAAAACATGCCTAAACTCGTCTAGTTTATTTACAAGACAAATCAATACGACAAATGTGCAGACCCATTCGCTGTTTGCACGAAATGTTTATTAACGACTGTAAATTTTCATTCACCCTGTTTTCATTGTTATTAATCACAAAAGATCAAAGAAAAAGCGAAAAACAGAAATTTAAGAGAAAAGCCGTCGGAAGAATATCAAAACACTTGATAATTCTCATACAACAAGAGAAAAAAAAAAGTTTAAAGAGAAAAACAGAAAAATCAAAACAAAAAGAACTTAAGAACAAAACAGAAAGAAGAAGATAGAAAATAATAATAATATTTAAATTTAGTGAAGTGTTGCAGTTATCGATTATGTGTTATTTTCTCGATCATCAAAAGCAGCACCAATTGAATTTCTGAGATCTTCAATTGAATTAATCAGTACAGAAGATTGGTTTGTTGCAGCACGGATGTATAATCTTCCGTTGAGTGTGGGAAAGGTGGAGATAAGCGAACGCTCTTTCAATTTAAAAGCTCGTCATTGTAGTTGGTAAGAACGCTTTGTTAAGCTTTCGTTGGTATGAAAGCTATTTTGGGAGTTCAATTCAATGTCACAAAGCTTCACAGTAGAATTCGTTCTCTTGTGATAAGCAACCCGCAGCTCTTAAGAGGTTTTGTTTAACTCGTTCATTAGCGAATTTCAACAAAATGCAAGCATTCAGATGAGGCTGTGCAGCCATGCAGAGATGGTCTCACTCTAAAAATGTAGTTCAATGCATGCGCCGGAGTACCAATACGTAGTGTCGCAGATTTTCTGGTAGACATCGCGCTAAGTTGCTCTTCAGGCTGAGCTGGGACACCGTACAGGATCGCATCCGATTTGAGTTTATCCCTTTCAAGCTCCTCGATGATCAGCTCAAGACGGTTACACTTATCGGGGACGTCGTAGATTTTTTGTTTCAATTCAAGAGTTACCTGTTTGACTTTATCATTGACCTTTTGTTCCAAAAATTAAAGTTAGTCGTCAAGCATTGCAACAAGTTAATTTTTGAAATCATCTCCCCACTTCTGCAGTTTTTTCTCCATCTTGATCCACAGCTTGTTCGCAATATTCGCTGAATTGTTTGAAGCAATATTCCTCGGAGAATTAACGTTATGGTGTTGTTTGAGCTGTTTTGTGGCTTTGGTTTCTGGCATTTTGTGTATGAACCAAAGAAAAAGTTTTGGCGCGAGCAAAGTACTACTCTTTATTTTATGATATGATTTATATTTCTGATTATATCACTAATTTTAATGCTTATTAGCGACCAGGAAAATCTTTTTTTCTTGTAAATAATATTGTGGCTTTATTGAAATTAACTTCGAAAAATTATCGGACACTTTTTTTATGCTACAAATCGACCTCCACGCTGTTGTTTTGGGGCATCATATGTGGGCCATAGATTTGGGCCATTTCGCTTTTATAAACGTCCCAGTCAGTTTTTTTTTTTAGGATTTCGGTATGGTTTGATAAGGTCTACTTGTTCATTAATGCTAAAGCTGATCATCGTAGGGTCTAAAAAAGTGACATTGTCGGACACTTTCTAGTCCCTGATCGCCGGGGACTTGGAACTCAAAGTCAGTGTGATATCTATAATTTCCTCTCTATTTCTTACGACAAAGGTGGGTTTTTTCCTTTGTTTTCAATAGCAACATTCACCCCAATTGTAAAATCAACCAAATCGGAGATTCCCTTTCACTTTACGTTGGTATTGTAGAAGCCACCGGAGACGCCTCTTTACCGACGAGAGTGCCGAAAAGACAGTGTCGCAGATAGACCGCAAATTTTTGTGATAAGTGACAGAAGCAGCATTTATTTATTTATTTTTTTTTTTTTCAAAAATAAGTGAAACAAATTAAGAAATGGATAGCATTGCTTTATTTTTGAATGAATCAGATTCAGAGAAAGAACAAGAACAGCAAAAGTCATTATGGAATTACCAAATGTATTTACTTGGATACAAATTTTTCTGGAATTGATTCCGGTTTGACGGTTGTTTCATAAGAAATTTGTTTTAAATTACTTTTTTGTTTTGCACATTGTAGAATTTAAATATGTAAATTTAATTTATTTTCTTTAACTTTATTGACCAATAAATTTACAATATATATACATGTTTGTTATTGTTGGGTTTGCACAGAGATGATATTTATAAGGCTATCTTACTACTGAAAAATAATATACAACATATGGAAAAGTTACATTAATAAGAAGATATTTTGTTTTAATTTATTTACATTTTGAATACAAAAATACAGAAATAACAAAAATAAAAACAATCCGCGACACTTGAGCTGCGAATAAGAAGTGAGCAATTTTTGATGGGGAATTCCACCTAAACGTTTTCCACAATACAGTGAAACTCATTCACATCGCCGACAAAGAAATGGTTTACTTCACCGGATTCAACGACACCGACGGACAAATTAAAGCGAATCTTTCCTCCCGACGGATTCTACAATAGGGATGATTGTTACTAAAAATAAATTCAAATAACGACTCACCTCTAGTACTTGTGTTCGGGCTAACCCATTAAATATGATGTGAATTTGCATAACATTTTTTCCTGGCCGCTTCCTTAGCTAGGTCCGTGAGCGCTGGAGCTGGTGGCGGCGTCGGGTCTTCGTATGGGAGGTATAGCGATATGAAGATGAGTGGCGTGAATTTGGGCCTCTCAAGTCTCACTGCAGAAATGCAGGAGCAATACTTACTGTTTGATTGGCCCTTCTTATGGAACAGGTTAAGATCCTTAGATTTGAGGCGCAGATCTGGCGATTGCGAATCCATGGCTCCTGGACAAGGGCGATGTCTATATTGTTTTCTTTAATGTAGGTGATAAGGTTGGCGCTGGCCAGCTTGCTATGATGAAGGTTAATTTGGATTAACTCCATCATTTAAGCGTGCTGCTAGCGTTTCCGCCGTTCCCCTTTTGTCTGCGAGTGTCCTCACCTTCACAATATTAAGGCCGACTCTTAGTTTATAGCCCTTGGATGGAAGCATGGCCAACGTGATTTAACACCACAATGGCGTCCTGACGCGCTTCAGTGGGTGTCTCCATTTCAAGAACTTTCGGCACTTGAAAATTCAGGGTAAAGTTTTCTCAGAAACTGCTCAAACATTTCCCTGCCTTGAATGAGGATACTGGCTTAAGGTCTGGTTGGCAGATCTTTTTTCAGGGCCACTTTTAACTTTGCATCATCCCATGGCGTCACTAGTTTCTGGACATCTTCAATGAACCATTTGAGGGTGAACTCGTCCTGGCAGGACAATATACGGAAGCCCTTGATGTTCGTTAAATACCCAAAGAATCGCATTGAGCTTGATTACGGTTTATCTAGCGCTATTGCCATGTGGTCGAGCAGCGTTGATTCAACGTAGGCCCATTGTTCGTCTTTCAGACGTTGTTCCGAGCATACCTCGTTTATGACGTTTCTGCAAATGATCCTTGACATGATCTGCCAAGGCGGTCATATTATCTCAGGTCTTTTTCTTTTTGCACGTTGCCGTCAGAGGAGTTTTTGAATCGCTGCGGGCTTTCTTCGAACCACATGCTACAGCTTTCATAGGCATAAGCCAGTCTCTTCTCTTCTTTTGTGAGCGTGCTCCTTTGACCCTCGGGTTAGGGGATTCTTTCCGACGGGCGGGAGACATCTGCTGCTGGATGTACTGGCCTCACTGTGGGCTACTTTCTCAGGAATGGGCGTAGAAGTAGAGATAGCTTCTTTTTAGGCCCTCGTCGTTGTGGCGGCAGCGACCTCGGTGCTTGAGCATGACATATACGTGCTTCGATTTGAAAAGCAATGATTCTTCTAGGTGGATGTCTAAGACACGCTCCAGGGTTTTAAGTACAAAGGAAGTTAAACTAATTGGTCTGAAATCCTTCGAAGACTCGGGCCCGCGTTTACCTATCTTCGATATAAACAATACACGCCCGTCTCCAAGAGTTGGGTACATTTCTTAGTATTAAACAGCTTCTGAAGATTAACGCTAGGCATGGTATTGTTAGGTCTTACGTTCTCTGTAGCATGACAGGTAGTATGCCATCGGAGCCTAGAGATTTGATCGGAGACAAGCTTTTAACAGCCCAGGAAATCTTTTCCTCGGAGATTACGGATTTAATATAACTGCGGAATGCAGGTTGTACTGGCCGAGAGCTCCCGGGTTCCGTACTTTGCCTCCAGTTCCCTAGGGTCATTGTTTATATTGAATGTAATATCTAGGACCTCTTCCCACCCCCTGTACTAGGAAAGATTAAGGTTAGGGTCGTACGCTTATAGGCAGATAAGATAGGTTTGTGGTTAAAATAAAAAAAAAGTGACTCACCTCTTTCATTATCTACGGTACTTCTCATGCTAAATGTGGTCTATATGTGGTATATATATAGTCCATCCAATCATATTTAGTTCAAAAATAAAAATAAGGTAAAAAAACTTTTAAGTTAAATGGTTTTATTCTAATCAGGGGCTGTACCAAAAACTAGAAAATAATAAGAACATAAATCTGGGTCCCTGAAAGATAATGGTTTTTTGTGAGAAATCATGCAATTCAGATAGCAGTGCAGTCTTCTCCAGTCGGATGCCAAGGGCCACTTTCTGTCGCTACGTCAGTGGATTAAGTTATAATCTGGAGCTATTATCAGACTTAAATAAAAACGTGGGACGCGTTAAAACATGTATAAGAAGTTATTAATTACGACTTAACTAGACTGTTTCCATGCTCCACAAAAAGAAAAATTTCAATGCGTCCCACGTTTTTATTTAAGTCTAATAAAAGCTCCAGATTATAACTGAATCCACTGACGTAGCGACAGAAAGTGGCCCTTGGCATCTGACTGAAGAAGACTGCACTGCAATCTGACTTGCATGATTTCTCACAAGAAACCAGTATCTTTCAGGGACCCAGATCTATGTTCTTATTATTTTCTAGTTTTTGGTACAGCCCCTGATTAAAATAAAATCGTTTACCTTAAAAGATTTTTTACCTTATTTTATTTTCTAGTTTTTAGTTTCATTAATAAGCCGTGGGTTGGTATCATTACGCAAACTTCTCATCCTTTCCAAGTCTCTCATTGCGTCTCTATTCCATGGTTTCTTTCCCGTTAATTTTTCACAGTCTAGCGCCTCAATACACAGCCCTTCAAAAGTCCTTACGACTTAATGCTACATACGCCTGACCCTCCTCAAAGAGTCTGGAGCCTAAATACGGCACAGCATGGTCAATAGCATTACCCTACATTTTATGGACTTGGAGGCCGATGACATAATTATTGGCAACATCTTTCTCTCGGCCATTCCGTGATTAAACTCTCCTGAAAATTGCATTTCTTTATAATGGATAAGGTGTACGCCGTCATGGCATGTCAGATTATAACAGAGACATGTGGCAAATTTGTATTACTATTTCTATCTATACTTATAATCCTGATTACTCACATAGATTCCGCTATATTGCATTAAGAATAACATCACGCAGATTAACATTTTTCGTTCGTAAAACACTTTCATTTGATACCCGTATCAAGGGAATCGTGAAGCAAAAAGTTCAAGCGACATCTTGGGGCGTCCGCCATATACGATTCAGAATAACGTCACGTAGCTTATCGGATTCTACTTGTCGAACCCTTTCATATGATATCCATATCTAGGGGGTCATGAAAAAAAGTTCGGTCGCCATCTTGTGGCCTCCGTCATATTAGATTTAGAATAACGTTACGTAGCTTATAGTATTCTACTAGTCAAACCCTTTAATTCGATACTCATATCAAGGGGGTCGTGAAGAAAAAGGTTCAAACGTCATCCTGGGGCGTCCACCATCTTGAATTTTGCGTTGTCTTCCTGTTCTGAGCTATGTTTTAAGTTTCAAGTCTCAAGCTCATTGGGAAGTGCGTTTAAAATCGATTGCAAGATTTGAGCCAAGCGAAATGAGAAGCTAGATGGCGTCCGCCATTTTGGATTTAGAATGATATTGGACACCCTATATTGCATTGTCTCCCGATTCTGAGCTATGTTTTAAGTTTCAAGTCTCTAGCTCATTGGGAAATGCACTTAAAATCGATTGCAAGATTTGAATCAAAGCGACAAGTGAAGCTAAATAAAACCCTTTAAAAAGTTCGTTAGCTTTTAACGATCACCATTAATCCTTCACGTCCTAGAACAATTTTTTCGTGGAACCCAACGAACTAGAATTTAATTTTTATTTTTTTTCCTTTTATTATTTCCATAAAAATATGTGACTATGTGATAAAACGATGTGACTAACGAGCAGTTTATCTTTAGATACAAAATAAAAAATATTTCAAATTTAGATGATACCTTTGGAGTCGTTAGTTGTAAGGTTGCGCAACCAAGTCGTGCGGTTTTGTACGGTGGAGCCTTCTTACATGCTCATTTTGATTGAGGAGCATCCACTAGGTTTAGATTGCCAAAAAAAAAAAGCAAAGTAGTGAAAATACGCTGGGAGCAAGCGTAAACAAATTAAAATTAAATACAATTTTTTGTAATGAGTTCTGAATAAATATCTCTGAAATATTCTTTTACTTTTGTCGGCCAAATGTATTATAAGACTGAAATAATAATGTATGCTATTGTAAATTTGTCTCAATAAAGTTAACTTGTAACTTGTAACTTTGATTGAGGAGTCTGCATGCCGCTGCATTTACATGTTGACTGAGCTGTTGCTTACTTTTTGATTTCGCTGGCCACTGTTTCTATTCCTAGGTCGCGGTGAAGGTCAGAGTTTCGGATGTACCACGGTGCGTTGACAATACCTCGATCTTTTGGACGATTTTGATGGTGTTATTCTTGGCACACCCCCATAGCTGGATACCGTAAGTCCAAACCGGTTTGATAACTTGCTTGTAGAAAAGCAATTTGTTGTGTATTGACAGGACTGACCGCCTGCCAATAAGCCAGTTCATTTTTCGGATTTTGATGTCGAGTTCATCTTTTTTCTTCTTGACATGTTCTTTCCAGCGAAGCTTTGCGTTCAAGGTCATGCCAAGGTATTTGGCGGTGTTTGCATATGGTATCTGCGTATTGTTTATTCGTATCGGGATATGTTGAATTCGTTTGTTAGTGAAATCAACATGTACAGATTTGGCGTGATTTATTTTAATGCGCCACTTTTTTGTCCAATTTTCAATGTCGTTTATCGCGACTTGAAGTTTGTATGTAGATTCCTCCGCTGTTTCACCGATGGCTAGTATAGCAGTATCGTCAACAAATGTGGCGATTATATTGATTGGTGGTGTAGGGGGATCATTGGTGAATAGTAGGTATAAGGTTGAACCTAAGATGCTGCCTGAGGAACACCTGCTTTTATTTCCTTAAGGTCAGAATAAGCATCGTCTTGTTTAATTCGGAAGAAATGATGAGTAAGGTAGGATTTTAGTATGTTGCAGTATTGAACTAGGAGTGATTTTTTAAGTTTGTACAAGAGTCCTTCATGCCAAACTTTGTCAAAGGCCTGTGGTACGTCGAGAAAAACAGCAGAGCAAACCTTTCTTTCTTCTAGCGACTTTTCTATAATGTTCTGTTGAGTTTAGAGGTCTAAAGCCAAATTGATGGTTTTGAGTTAGATGTTTTCGTTCAGTCGTTTTAGTAATATCCTTTCAAGCAATTTTGACATAATTGGAGGAAGGGATATAGGTCTGTATGATCCCACGTCGTACGGGGATTTGCCTGGTTTGAGAACCTGATCACCTCGGCTACTTTCCAATGACTAGGAACGTGTTTTAGTCGAATGCAGGCTTGTATGAGATTGGTAAGTTTGACGATTCCTTTGTGTGGGAGTTGTTTTAAAATTTCACCCGTGATCAAATCATACCCGAGGCTTTCTTTAGCTTGATGTTTTCTTCGACTTCATTCTTAATTTCAGATAGTGTAACTAGAGGAATATCTTCTTCTTCTTGACTGGGTACCTCCCTTAATATATCACTTTGACTTACGTGTGGTTGGAACACATTTGTGAGATACTCTGAAAATAAAGTAGCTTTCTCGGCATTTGTTTTTGCCCATTCTTCATTGCCTTTTTTGATAGGAGGAGATTGCACAATTGGTCTCTTCAGATGTTTTGTCGTTTTCCACAATGTAATAGTCAGTGCTTTTATCGTGTGTAAATTCTTTTAGGTATCTATTCGTAGATTCGTTTTTTATTATTTTGATTTCACGGCGGAGTTGCTGGGAGATTCTGTTGAAAAGACTTTTATCCGTTGGAGCTCGAGTTTGGTGCCATTTCCTTCGAAGTCGCCGTTTTTGGGCTATAATATCCATAATTTCTTTGGGATAGTTGAGACCGAGTACTTTCCTTTTTTGGACTAAAGTGGAGTTCCAGGCTTCAAGTTCTACTACGGATTTAAGCGACACTGACAGGTTTATTTTTTGATCCAGCAGCAGTCTAAAGCGGGACCAATCTGTGTGTTTGCTTACTAGTACTGGATTATTTCTTTAATTGTTATATTATCACTCAGGGTTAAAATAATAGGGGAATGATCTGAGCTCAAATTATGCCCCTCTTCAATGTGAAGAACATTTTTTGAGATTTTATTGACAACGAAGAAATCAATTAAGTCTGGGATTTTTGCTAGAATTGAATGGAAATGGAAGAAGTTAACCACAGGCGATCGATTTTTTTTATCACTACAGGATACAATTCCCAACTTTAAAGAATAAAAGCGACATTAAAACCGGAACTTACAAAAGGACAGTTAAATGATTCAGTGATAAAAGCAAAAGAAGCCTGTTTTTCAACAGCTACAGAAAGTTTGCAATAAATGAGCTAACAAAAAGGGGCTGTTTCCTTAATCAAAACAAGTGAACATTCTAGAAAAGTTCCTTTCTACGCCTTGATCAGTATTGCATGTATTAAAATTATTTACTTAATGACTCATTTTTTTAATCGATTTTTTAATTAAATGGGCCTTATTTTATCATTCTAAGTATATTGTTTTAAATTTCTATCCGATGAAGTGATAACGGATAAGAAATTCAATTAATAAAACATGCTCATATCACTCACCGTGATTATAGAATATCTTAATTCATCTTATCAAGACCTATAAAACGGTCTGCACAGCCATCAATCAGCATAGTTATCCACGAGAAAACTTACAATCATTTAATATGAAATTCGCTTTGTTCGTTCTTGCTGCCGTTCTTTTGGCTGCCCCTGCCTTTGGCAAGGTCTTCAGTCGTTGCGGTTTAGCCCAAGAGATGTACAGGCTAGGAACACCTAAATCTGAACTCCCAACATGGACCTGCATTGCTCAATATGAAAGCTCATACAACACTGCTGCTGTCGGACCAGCCAACTCCAATGGCTCCCGGGACTATGGTATCTTCCAGATCAACGACTACTACTGGTGCCAGCCAACCAGCGGCAAGTTCTCCTACAACGAGTGCGCTACCTCATGCAGCAACCTGACAACCGATGACATCTCTCGTTCTGTTACCTGTTCCCGTAAAATCAAGAGCCAGCAAGGATGGACAGCATGGTCTGTTTATAACAAATACTGCGCTGGAAGTCTGCAATCGGTTGACAGCTGTTTCTAAACTTATTGAAACTTGATGGCGATTATTGATTCTTATTCTCACATTAGTTTCTGCATTAAATTTATGAAAAATATTTGATTCTTTTACTGAAGTGCTGCCTGCAGCCTTTCGATTTTGCCGGATAAATTTGAAGTTATCTTCCATGCTGCAATCACTTCCATAACGATTAAAAAAAAAAAGATTTTAGCTTACATGTCGCTGCCTTTATTTCACTATACTTGGACTAATGCCTCGTCTTGTTCTGCTTTACAGCAGTAACTTGCTTGCCATTTTGGATCCCAGGATACCTATATATATGTTATACACAAGCGCGAAATTTCATGACCTTAAAATCCCCACCTTTTGAAATACATATACATACATACATAAATTGATTATGTATCACTAAACACGAAATTCATTTTGTGTTTAGGGATTTAAGGATTCGGGATGTGATTTTAGTTTTGAGACTTAAGTTTTGGCGTTTTAGTAGCCAATCTTGGTTCCTGCGTTGTTTTTTAACCAACGGTTTCCGTTGTTGTGGCCCATACAACACGTATAGGATTTCTCGAAAGATTGAGTAAACATTTCAATCATCATTTTCCTAATTTGTCCTTGGACAGGGACACAGGCTTTTTATTTTTCGTTATGGATTGTCAGTGATTTTACGACTTCGGGAATCATGACATACTTCATTCTTACGATTATGTACTTGTTAGCGTACTTGAGATGCATTAACCCTTGTCCGGGCAAAGAATATTACTTACACTAACGAACCTATGTGTCCGATAGCCACATTGCTGAAAATATCGAATTAAATGCAAATGATACACTTTTTTTTAAATTTTTATTAGAAATTATGTACATTTTTTTTAATTAGTAATTTTTATTTTTTTGTTTAATACAGTTAAAATATTCAGAAAAAGGAGTGCGTAACAAACGGGACTATGTTTTTTGGCAATTCGAGCAAATTTGTGACCTGGCGCTGTGTTGATTACATACGTTTTTCTTGCAGATATCACAAATTTGTTTCTGTGTTCTTGAAATTGAAGAAGGACATTTTTAGCATCTTTTTTTTTTTAATAACAGTCAAAACCGCTTACAACGACATCGGTTATAACGACGTATCGGTTATAACGACCACATTCTTAGGTCCCGGCTGAGCTCCCTTATAATCCCATTGAATAACAAACCGTTTACAACGACATTGCTTACAACGAAAGATTTTTCCATTTTTGTGAAAAAAAGTATTGGTTACAACGACTAAAATCGACGCAGCTGTTGGTGCGACTGCATTTTTTTCTAAAACGATAAACTGGTTATACGTAGATCCGATGTATCTGTGTACATAGAATTTCGGATATATTACAGCTTACCGTTTGTTGACATGTTTTTCTTTTTGTTTTGCGTTTATTATTGGTTTTGAATTTGTTCAACAATAGGTGGGAAAATTACTTAGTGCAAATTTTTCTGTGTGACGAGTGTTCGTAGAAGTTTAATTATATTCGGTTCGCATAAAGTTGTATTGGAAAATGAGTCAGAAACGAAAAGTCTTTACGATTGAAGAGAAAGCAGGTATCATTTTTAGATTGGAAGCTGGGGTGCAAAATAAATACCTTGCCAAAAAGTATTGCGTTTCACACTCCACTTTGTACATACATACTCGGTTGTATGTATGCCTTAAGAATAAATAAGAATAATGAAAAATAAAAATAAAAGAAGGATCTCTACTTGAAAACAGATTAATTTACATATACACCTTGATATCGGTTACAGCGACCTATCGCTTATTACGTCCAAATTCATCGGTCCCTTGAAGGTCGTTATAACCGATTTTGACTGTAATAGTATTTTTATTCTTTTTGAAGTACAAAATTTCTATTACAAAAATTCATATATTGGATAAAAGAATAAAACGGGTCGTTCTGTAGCCATGTAAGACTAGAGGCGAAGGACCCAATTCAAATGTTTGTCAATTAGAAGTCCTAGTTATTTAAAACTCTCAACTGACTCTATTTTAAAACAATTGGTGGCACATAGATCATTTGTATCATAATTATCTTTACCACAGGTGTGAGAAGACACACAAAATTTTTCACAAGCAGTAGAATGAAAGTGTATGTTACAGTCAATCAACTCAGAGTACTTTAAACTACAAATCATAAGTTTGGTTTTTTCACTAATTACAAGCTCATGTTTAGCAAACCATTGCCTTAAAAGTTGCAGGTCCTTTTGTAAGTTTCCTACCGATTCGAACAAGGAGTTATTAGTATAAGTGAATGCGATATCATCAGCGAATGCGGTAACACTGCTAATAAACTTTTGATGGAAGATGGTATTAACATAAATCAGGAATAAAATGGGACCTAGAACCGATCCTTGAGGTACACCGATATTTACTTCCAACTTATCACTAAACAAGCCTTCGAGCTTAATTCTTTGACGTCTTCCTCCTAAGTATGAAGCAAACCAATCATGCACCGAACCCCTGAACCCAGCCTTATAAAGTTTATCCAGTAAAATACTATGATTAACCATATCAAATGCTTTTGTCATATCAATAAATAAAGCTACGGTGGCACTGCTGTTATTAAAGCCTGAACTTATTTCGCTGCACAACTTTAAAATAGCCTGTTCAGTGGATCTACCCTCCCGAAAACCAAATTGTGAGTTGCTGAAGTACATATTATTGTTCAAGAAAGATATTATACGGGACTTCATTATCTTTTTGAAAAGTTTAGAAAACGTTGGGAGTAAGGAAATCGGTCTATATTGGCTCATGTGCTTCCGGTTGCCTTTTTTAAACAAAGGAATGACCTCAGCGGATTTTAAAGAGCTGGGAAAGATACCAGATCCTACACTCATATTGAACTCATAAGCCAATATGTCGGCAATATATAACGCAATGCGCTTAAGAAGGCAATTTGTGATACCATCGGATGTGCATGATTTTTTATTGTTAAGATTCATTAAGCTTTTATAAATTTCACGCGAGCTAAACTGCTCAAATACAAAACTATTGCTCTGAAACTCGTCAGCGACTATGTCTGAAAACAAGTTACAACTGCAGTAATTTGGCGGGGGGCACGATTTCAATTTAGCAGCAGCAGATACAAAGTATTTATTAAAGTTTTTAGCGATGTCCATTGTGTTTGAAACTAATCCATTTTCAAGCTCGATTTCGCGGATACTATCTTTGGTTAATTGCTTATTAAGTATACTGTTTATAACTTTCCATTCTTTTTTTAAGTTTCCCTTGCAATTTTCAAACTTGTTAGAGTAAAACTTTTCTCGACTAGCCTCTACCTGCTTTTTTTACATCCTGCCTTATTTTAATATAATTCTGCTTTAGCCTTACGTTTTGGGGATGACGCTTACATTTTTTCCGCATTGAGTTTTTTTTCGCTATTATTTTAAGTAAGCTTTCCCCAATCCATGGCCTTAGTCGCTTTAGCTTACACGATTTCTCTTCAGATTGAACCCTTGTTGCATTATTAATGTGGTTTTTGAGAATTTCCAGAAAGGTATCGTAAGCTAACGAAGGATTCGTTTCTTCATACACCTTTTCCCAAAATTCAAATTTAAGATAATTATTTAATCTCTCAAAGTTTATCTTTTGTTTCATTTGAATCGGTACATACCTATTGCTACTACCTTTATCTGGCATCGATTGTTTTATAGCTAATTTTACCATGCAATGATCGGTGATTTTGAGATCCAGTACATCGCTAGATACTTCATGAAAATAATTTTTACGAAATCTTACAAAGATATGGTCAATGCAAGTCTGAGACTTATCTGTTATCCGAGTTGGTTCACTTACGACTGATTCTAGCACATACGACGACATTACGAGCATATAATTATCAGAGTCGTGATTGTTTTTCAAAATATCAATATTCATATCTCCTAAAACTAATAAAATCTTCGATTTTATATTTCCAAGAAGACTGTCCATCTGTTCAATAAAAACGCCTTTGTTGAGATTGTTCTCATGCAAGCGGTATACGCCAAGAATTGAAAACGGTTCATTACCTAAGTTGCAATCAATTTGTATTACATCAGCACTGCTCAGATTTAGGCGCTTAACTTTACATTGCTCAGCATACGAGCCTTTTATAAACACAACAACACCTCCTGCGCTATACGAATTATTGCAGTTGCCAAACGGCTTATAACCCGGAATATTATAATTGGATAGTTCATAGTCGTACAACCAAATTTCAGACAAAATAATAAAATCAGCTTTAAAATTCAGCGCATACATGTGTGCTACAAACGAATTAAAGTTAGTCCTAATGCTACGAATGTTTTGATGGAAAATTATAGTAGAGATACAATTTTACATAGAACTTTGACAATTTTTTGCGTAAATAGAAGTATGAGAATTCATTTTTGATGTACCTAAATAAACAAAAGAGAAAGTGAAAAAAATTTAAAGACCACAAAGGTCATCGATACTCCTCACTCTAATCGCATCGTCTCCTTCTTTCTTGCGCAAAAATATTGTGTTGTTCCTAATCCATATGTATTTATATTTCTTTTCCACTTTGATCTTCTTCGTTGCATTGAAGAGCTCTCTTGTGTGCGGAGTCATGCTCAGCGTTGCCACTTTGCTGCAATTACAGTAGATCTACTGCATTTATTTTGAAATTCACATCTACTGCCATAAAATTAAATCTACTGCATTTTTGTAGTATTCTTGTATGCACTTCAAGATCGGGAAAATGTATCCCTTTTAGTACAAAACATATCAAAACTGTTTGAAAAAGGTAAATAATAAAAAAGACTGTTGGGTACCTTCGGATTCGCCAGGGCTCTTGGAGTATTTTATTGATTTTTATTTTACTGATGAGAAGTTTACAAGAAAATGAGATGAATCATGGATGTTTTTTTGTTTTGTTAATTAATGGATAAATTTTTTATTTATGTTTTTATGTGCTTAGTTTTGTTAATTTTTTAATGGTTATGTTATTTTTTGTTATTGCCTTGTTTTTGTGTGAAAATAAAAATCTACTGCGAACAAATTCAATCTACTGCATTTCTTTTTAGAAAATCTACTGCGAACAAATAGTCCTAAAGTGGCAACGCTGGTCATGCTGTCATTAAGGTAAATAATAAAAAAGACTGTTGGGAACCTTCGGATTCGCCAGGGCTCTTGGAGTATTTTATTGATTTTTATTTTACTGATGAGAAGTTTACAAGAAAATGAGATGAATCATGGATGTTTTTTTGTTTTGTTAATTAATGGATAAATTTTTTTTTTTTTTTTTATGTGCTTAGTTTTGTTAATTTTTTAATGGTTATGTTATTTTTTGTTATTGCCTTGTTTTTGTGTGAAAATAAAAATCTACTGCGAACAAATTCAATCTACTGCATTTCTTTTTAGAAAATCTACTGCGAACAAATAGTCCTAAAGTGGCAACGCTGGTCATGCTGTCATTAAGGTAGATGTTCGTACCATCGTGATGATCACCCAGAATTTTTGTGTATTATTTACTTTTGTCTTTGATTTTTATCTGCATAATACGATCTTTTATTAAACGACGAGTAAACTTGACAACTAAGATATTAGTGATTGGTTTGGCGGATGTTTGGGTATTTGAGTTTTTAACACTGTTGTTCCGTTTTATTGTTTTTATAAAGCAATTGTCTTAATCTTGCTCATTTATTTGGGCACCAACACCATTTCGAAAAATTTGCAAGGCTGAACTGCACTCGCATTGTCAACATTAGGCACATTCACGATTTCCATACAGAGATGGGACTTTAGCATTAGCATTGACTTTTCATTGGCATTGAAATAACTCAATATTAATGAAAAAAAATTCCATTAGCATTGAGAAAATCAATGCCAATGCAATTATTTTTAATTAGCATTGATTTTTTCAATGCTAATAAAAGTGCGGTAATGATCAAGGAAAATTATTTTCATTGAATGAAAAGGCATTGAGGCACTTCGTAGGGGAGAGTGGGGCACATTTGAACACTTTTTGCTTTCGAAACTGATAAAACCTTATATATTCGATTTATTGGCCTGTAAATTTTACTCACATTAAACAGTGGTATTGAACTTCGATTTCAAATAATATTTGGTTTATTTAACGAAATATTTATATTAAATTTTTATTTTCAACCAATATAGGTTCTTATGTTCAAAAGTGCCCCATGTATGGGGCAGTTTTGAACTTTGAAGGGACACTTTTGAACAGCAATCTTAATTTTGTTCAGTGAATAAAAAACACTTAAATTTAATTTTTTTTATTAATTTTTTAATAACAACATAAAAAAAAGTTATCAATCACAAACTCAAAATTGATACTTGATAAAAAAAAGACCTTCCGGCACCAGCCGCAAGAGATAGGTGGATTTCCTTCGTATGCAACTTTTAAATCTTTAAAAAAAATTAAAATGGGCGTGACATGCCCCCCTCCTAACCGATTGCGCCCATCTACGAACTTAACCGAGCTATTCACCATATAAACAAGTGTACAAAGTTTCATTCAATTCGGCTAAGAACTGCGGCCCCTATCGTGCGGACGTTTGAACGGACCATGGTTTTGGTGTTTACTATAGAGGTCTTGAAAAGTTGCATTCAAATTTTTTGAAAGTTGCGTCGTGAGGACCTTTGCACCAGGTACTATTTCTTCGAAATCAACCTAAAACAACAAAAATTTATAAAAAACATAACATAGAAAATATAGAATTCATACCATTTTA
The DNA here is from genome assembly GCA_951813785.1 of Criorhina ranunculi. NCBI lineage: Eukaryota > Metazoa > Arthropoda > Insecta > Diptera > Syrphidae > Criorhina > Criorhina ranunculi. Next base: position 20,476,220 of record OX638383.1, read on the forward strand.
GCTTCTTAGAGTAAAGTAGGAAATGTATCCATTCAATTCCAGCCATTTTATTTTCACCCCACGATTCGGGACATTTCTTAAGCAATGTGGCATACTCAAATGCTAATACTCGAGCTTGAATTTTGGTCAATCCGTAATTCATCTTGGAGCTTCGGATCAAATATTCTTCAAGCATTTTTTCCTCATTAGTGGTAAAAACTTGCTGTGTTTATTATTTGCTTGAAAATTTGAAATTTTGCAGCTCCTTATTATTTTTGTAGTTTTTAATTCGGTAATACAATGTCGTTGGCAATATTCCGAAGGCAGCGGCAGCCCCTCTTAACGTCATTGCTTTTTCCAAAACTGCTGTTATGGCACTTTTCACGTCATCCTCATTGACTACAGTAGATTTTTTTCTCTTGTAAGTGCGCACCGTTATTCACTTAAAAACGAAAGAAAATAATGAGCAACCGATTTATTGAATGAAGCATAAAACGATTTATTGAATAAAACATAATCGGGGCAGTTTTGAACATGTTCAAACGTGCCCCAACACACTTGTTCAAATCTGCCCCAACTGTTCCAGCCACATAAAATTTTGCATAAATATTTAACTTTTATATATTCATTCAAAAACTTACCGTGATTTAATTCCAAATTTATCTCCTCTTTACAAAAATTTTCTTCCGTTTTAAAATCGCACACTAAAATCTTTTTACACACTTACAACTAAAAAACGAAAATAATGCACTACCACTATAAGAAGCACCTCTCAACTGTAAATCTGAGAGACAACCGAGAGAATCAAGGAAAGTCAATGACGTTTACGGATATGGTATTGCGAAGTTAAAATATTAAATTACTTTTAAAAAGAGTAATAAAATAAAATTTTATAAGCAGTGTTCAAATGTGCCCCACCCTCGCCTATTATTTTTTCACTTTACTACCCCGGATAATAGTAAAGTGATATTGGTCATCACCGACCGCACTACATTTTATGGTTATTGCCCGAAGAAGAACACATACAGGTATAGAAAAACCCAAAAATAACCCTAATGGTGCATTTTATTTTTTATTTTTTCATACTCTTCATTGGCATTGGCAAATTTTATGGTATTTTGGTAATGGGGCGGCAGGGACGTGTATAGTGTCCGTGGACATAGAGCGTCTGCGCAGTGTTATGCACTGAGGGCATCTCCAATTTTTTTTATTTTTTTTTATAAACTCAATGTCTGCCGGCACTACATTAACACAGCTTCCATGAAAGATGACCTTACAGTCAAAACACTCAAGTTTATTGGAAACACTTCTATCAACCTTTTTTCTTCCGTGCTAAAGGCTCTTCCGAAGATGGGTTTGGTAGCGGTAAAAAATGTTGCATCGCCTGTACAGAAGATCTTGACAAACCAATACGATTTCTTCGTTCAATCTGTGGTTTTATTAAAGCTTCGGCGACACTCACAAGAAACAACCGTCTTCGTTCGTGGTATTTTTCATTCCACTTAGGGTATAGGTTTGTCCAGATAACATATGCAGCTACAGAACTAACATCTAGCAAATTCACAAAGAAAGTAAAAGGCCATCGTTTGGATATGTACGCGTGCACCAACTGGTCAAGAGAATCTACTCCTCCCTTTGTTTCGTTGTAGCTCAATATTATTTAAGGCTTTTTGGAATCTGCTGTACTGATCTCTGGTTTGTTATGAGTCGTAGATAGAACTAAAACACATTTATTCTTTTTTGGCACATAAGAAACAAGAGTCGTTTTTTTAGTAAATCCAAAAATTTATGAATGTTCATCTCTGTTTCGTTGTGGCAGAAATTCTTTCGGCACAAATCTTTTATTCTTCCTTACTGTCCCGATTATAGTCAAACCATTTGTATGCATTTTGTAAGCTAAATCCAAGTCAGTAAAATGATTGTCAAATGTAATATTTCTATGAGATCCATAAAATGGTTCTGTTCTTGATGCTACTACTTGCACAGCAAGACCTTTAGCGACAGTATTTCCTTCTTTACCCACATATGGAATACCATTCAGAGGATAAAAAGTTTCTGAGTCACAGACCCACCAAATTTTCATCCCATATTTGTCAGGTTTAGCAGGCATATATTGTTTGAATGGACAACGTCCTCGGAATGGCACAGTACAGTGATCCCCGCTTAATTGAACCTCGCTTAATTGGTTTTCCCGTTTAATTGAACAAAAAAAGTGGGCTCGAATATTTCCTATATAAGTTATACACGTATTTGCACGGTTAATTGAGTCCCGTATAATTGGTTTACCCGCTTAATTGATCATAAAAATATAGACCAAACAAACTAAATGCATCCAAATTTTTCGGTTAATTGATCGGCGACATAACAAAAAGATGGGCAAATTTTTGTAATTCCGGAACTCTGTTTTCACATTGAAGTTGACAACACTGCACAGCAGTTGGCAGCGAGCTGAAGTTTTTCATATTTCAATTTTGGTAGCGCGATTCATTTGACAACAAAACTTATTCCGATTTCTAGATATCAGATAGACTAGAATATGGAACGCATTAACTTGACTGAAAACCAAGACAACGTCAGATATGACATCCAAGTCAAAACAACATTTTTACTTTCTGTTCTCGCATTGGAGTTGCTTTGTTACTTAAAATCTGCGCACAATAATAAAACACGAATTGTTCTGAAGATAACATTTTATAAAAGTTATACACTTATGCGCTTTGCCAAAAGCAGTTTACTTATATCACAGGTTAAGTGTAATCATTTTCAACTGACTGGATATTTTAAAATTTCAGAATTTTTAGACGAACAATCCAGTCCACTAACTCACAAAAGGTTGTCTTGCTCATCTCTCAAATTTCAGGCTGTTGTCGAATCAGAATGCTGTCTTTATCTGAAACTTCAGATGGTCTAGAAATCGGAACGCACCCATTTTCATCACAGTTTTCGAATATAACATCGTTTTATTGACTTACTGGCTCAATACAGCAAACCTCGTTTAATTGCACTAAATTAAAAAATTAAGCGGGTTTTATTTAATTGAAAAAATCGGACAAAGTGGTCGGTTCAATTAAGCGGGGAAGACTGTATACATTTTTTTCAAATTATTATTAATTCTATTGAAAATGGCCCTTATAGGTGCTAATTTATCTTTTTGACGTCGGAGGGATCTACTTGTTTTGTCATCAAACCCCATGAACCTCAACAAAAACTTAAAGCGCTTCAAGCCCATCGTAGCCCCGAAAATTGGAGGACCGTAGACTTGATTCCATAAAACATCGTAACTGGTTGTACTTTGTTTGAGATGCCCAGCAGTCAGCAGCAAACCAAAAAATGCATAAATCTCAACACTATCTGTGTTCTTCCAATTTTCATTCATCAAGACTCGAGAAGCTTCTTGGTTTGTAAATTTAACAATTTCATTGACAATGTCAGCATCGAAATATAAATAAAAAGCGTCCACCGTGTCGTAAACCTGCTTTCCTGGTGGTAAATTTACTTTGTGCAGCGACTTGACACCTCTTATTATATTATGTGCCCGAACACGACCAGAAGGAAAAGGTGTATTTGACCAACTTACATTATCTTTTGAAGTGTACATCATGGGATACCTACATAATACACAAGTGCAAAATCCCCGAACCCCAAGATCCCCAACTTTTGAAAAAGCCCCAAAGAAAATCTCCAAACTGTCCTGCGATTACCGCTCCGCTTTTCTGCTCTATTACTTGCTTGGCGAAGGCGATATAAGGCCATAACTCGGAATATAACAAAAACCTGTGCTTCTAAACGATTTTGGACATAAAAGGACCAGAGTAGCGAAGCGGTACAATACAGATTCCCAATATGGGGATTTTGGTTTTGGAGATTTTGGTTTGGGGATTTTAGTTTGGGGTTTTTAATTTTGGAGTTTTCGTACCCAACTCGTACATCATGGTTTGTTGCTGTTCTTGAGATCTAACCACATTCTCGTCTCCTGAGTTCTCTTCCACATCATCGATGTTTGCGATTTGTTCATCATCGGCTTCACTTGCAAGAGAAGTATTATTCAATTCCGAATTAGACTCGGAGCCAACATCACTAACATTATCATCATCGGATGAATTTGCTAAAACGTCCTCTACTTCTCTTTCAGATAATGTTCTAGTGTTCAACATTTTTAAGAATTGCTTAAATAGGTGTAAAAATGATTATAAGGCATTCATGCACCCAATGCGGTGCAACTTAAATTATTACCTGTCAAGTGTATTGATTACCGCTCAATATACAATTTTTTATTTCAATAAAAACCGTAATTAGATAATATTTATTTTGTTTTTTAGAAGCCAAAATCACTGAAAACGGGAACTCTTCTACACACGTACATAGCTATATGTTTTTCTCAGAACGAACGAATGACGAATGATACAATAGAAGGTAGTCTCTGAAAGTTTGTCAAGAAAGTAGAGGTACATTTTGTATTGAGTATTTACTAGAGTTGCGCGAAACAGTTCCAATGATGGAACGAACATGGAACGATTCTTTTTTTGCTCGGAACTAGTTCTGGGAAACATGTCCGCGGAACTATTTAGTTCTATGGACATTTTTGGGTTGAAGGAAATGATGTATTGATAGTTCCTTGAACATGTTTGGAACTTTGTAAATAAGTAGATACATAGGTAGGGAGGTAAGCAACAATAACAGTCTTTGAATAACTTGAAAAGAAAAATAACATTTTAATAAAGACATTTATACCTACAGATGGCGCATTGGCATTTCAAAAATAATTTTTTTTTTCAAAGCAAAACCTGTGAGAAAAAAATTATGCACGAGAGTAAATTTTTAAAGAAATAATTCACAAATATAACTACCATTAATCCAACGTAGATATTTTTGAATGTCACTTCACCTCAAATTGCCAAAAAAAAAAAAAACAACACAAAAATATTTCATTCTCCAAACGTAGCACATTGATTTCAATTCAAATGGAGTGGAACTACGAACAAAAAGAACTATGGATATAAAAGAGCTAGAGAACATATCCAGGTCCAGGAACTATTACGATGTATTCGTTCTCGGACATGTTAACAGTTCTCTCCCTCTTTTAGTTCCGTAGTTCCCTTCGTTCGCAGTTCCACTCCAAATGAAATATACGTATGGACATGATGAAGATTTCCTTTAAGAACGCATACAATTCAAATTCTGGCACGCACATTCACATACCAGCGATAAGCTTCACACACACGGTTCTTGTCGATCAGCAAGCAAATTTCGCATGTGTGTTATGTGTGTGCATAGTTGTTTCGTTCATTCATCCCTCTGTGAAGTCGGAACTATATGGAACTACGGACATGTTTAGGTTCAGTTTACGGAAAGATCGGACATGTTTCCGACAAAGGACATAGTTCCGGGAACTATACAGATCCGGAACGACTCAACTCTAGTATTTACGGCAAATGTGTTTTCTGTAGAAAGAACAAAGAAAGAGAATTAAAAAAAAAATGCAACAATGCTATGCCTACGCTGTTATATCGTTATAAGTTGATTTTACCAAATGTGTCTATGGACACTGCTGCCCGTTTACGTCCCAAAAATGTGTTTTACTTGTTTCTTTTTATTTTTCGTATAATCTTACATATTTTTTTTCCACAAAAACATTCGTTATAGGACCAAAGGATATGTCTAAAATCGACAAGTCTTAATATGATCCCCCTTAAGGGTTAAAGGGGATTATCCCAATAAAAGATGTCTTCTCACTTTCGGTCGCGGCTGCATCCAGAGACGATTTCAGTTGATGAGCGTAATTAGTTATATCATTTCAGGCGACAATTCGATCTCCATTTTGTCCCAAACATCGCTTTAATTTATCTGGAATTTAAAGCCGATGCAAATACATAGTTCACTTTTATTTCGCCCACACTGTTTCAAAATTTATTTGATCATCCTATTACTATGCAATGTTTTCAACACAAATGGAGTGATCAATCAAAAAAGTGGAATCGCTTTTCTTGTTTACAACTTCTAACAAATGTACTTATGGAATCCTGTAAGCGAACAGCGTATTTGGGAGCCACCTATGAAGGAATAAGTCTCAAAAGCTGCCTGAAATCAGCGATGTAAAAGTCGTCCAGCCCACAGAAGCAGCTACTATCGAGAGTACTCAATTTTTAAGTGACCACTGCGTGATAGTAGCAGTGCCGTATGCATGAAGACCTTAATAAAATTGGGTGGTATGTTGATAGCTTTAACAACCACAAGATTTCGAAGTCATTTTGAGCAGATGCCTCTTCGTATCAGGCTACTAGACTGATTTGGCCACATCTTCTTTGTACTCACCAGCGCTCTCTATAAGAAGGGAACTTCACTTAACCTTATCCCATCCATGTTTATCTAATAGAAGTTCTAAGCATAGAATGAGGAACACATAAATAGATACAGACGGAAGCGGAGGCTCAAGAACGACCAAAATGCTGCCAAAGTGAATCGGGTTCCATATTTCGGGAGAACCCGGTTGTTAATGTGTGTATTAATGAGAAAAAGTGTGATCAGCGATGAGCAGATTCATCCGGTGAAATAAGGGAATATGCTCAATTCTTCTCAATTTGTCTTTCCCTTTTCCCTACGGTATGGTCATCTTGGCATTTCATCGCATGAGGGGGAGAAGCCAGCTTTTCCAATTATTGCACCTAGTCTTTCATATACATAGATATGTGCTTAAATATATTGCGTTAAGTGTGTTATTCGTTTGTGGAGGATTAACTATTGTTTTAACTTCCAGAGGGCCTTCAAACAGAAGCTATAGTTATAACGCGAAGAATCAAGGTAATGGGGGAACTCTGAAATGATTCAGAAAGTAAGGCTAAAGTGTATGTGCTACTGAAGTGTTTGTGCATCGTTCTGCGAGCTTTCTTTCCCAATTGTAGACGTAAATGGTCATAAAGCGTTCATTCAGTTAAACAGATGATGGCTGACTTATTGAAATTAAATTGTTTTTATTTATTTAAAAAAAAGAAAATATTACAATTAATATCACAATTGAGTGTGTAAGAGGAAGGAATACTGCCTCTACAAATGACATCCTCTTTACAATAGTAACACGCCAAGAACATAGCTTGCAGCTATCCATCCCGCCAACGAAAGTTTATGACCTGCACTAGCAGGATACTTCTGAGCGATGTAGTTTTCAAAAATATCTTCCATCACTCGGCGTGATCGGTCCGCTTTTAATTCAGTCAATCCGCGAAGTCCATCTGTTTTGTCCCTGAACATGATGTTGTTCTTTCTGTCAAAGGGTCCGTACATCGTAAACGGTATTGTTTGGGTCTTGTAAAACTTGCCAAACAAGCGATCCATGTCTCGTAGGGAATTGTAAATTTCGTTTCTTCTCGTCACTGTTGAGTTGTGGACCATAAGATGACCACGTGGCGTCCAGTGCAAGTAGCAATACTCAAAATTGGATCCTTTTTCATTTGCACCGAAGGGACATAGAACCTTGAAAGCATTTCGGTCAATGTGTTCTACCCATGTGGAATTCATTGTTCCATTTGAAAAGATTTTCAGTGTGTGTGAGCTTATGAAGGCTACATCAGCACCCTCGTACAGACAACGCAAAGCCCCTTCGTCTCCTCTGTAGATATCAGGGCATTTATGATTCACACGAGGATCCCACGTACAGGATTTCTTGGAGAAATATTCTGACATTGAAGTCGGTTGCTTGGTGAAATTGGCAATGACGTCGAGCACCGAAAGATGTGCGGCTCCTTCGAATGACGGTAGGCATGCTTTTGTTCCTTCAAGATCTTGGAACTTATCGAAATGGGAATGTTTTGAAACAACAGCTATGGTTGCATATCGCTCGTGCATATCTTGTGAAAATTCATAAAGCAATGGCCGCAGTTTGTAGTCCCGTTGAGCTTTGATTCGGGTCTCGTGGTCTACGACAACCACATCGGACGTCTGATACATTGTGTCATCCATGCAGCTATCAAGACTCTCTGATCGGATGCATTGGATGTTGGGTTGGATGCCATAAACCTGGGATGCTTCTTGTAGCCATGAACACTTGATGTGCTGTATAATCGATGTAGTGCAGAATACTATAGATCTCGGGGGATTGCATTCTGGGAAACTGTAGGCGCTTTGAAAAGCTGTAGCTTGGTCTAAGTAATCATCAATGGGAATGGTGTTATCTAGTTGATTGATATTCACATGGTAACTCTCTAATAAGCTTAGCAGCGCATTTTCCCAGCTCTTCGTATCGTTGTGCGATAGCTTAGCAACGATATCACGAACCTGTGAGGCATGGGTGCGTCTAGCGGCTACAGCTGGCCATGGCTTTGCTACCCAAACACATGGATGTGTTGCGTTCACTGGCTGAAGATGGCCATCTGGACAGAGAAAGCTGTACTCAGATGGTTCTGCTTGAGCTTGAAGGCCACTCAAGCCAAAGTGACTTCTCACATCGTCTAATCTCGCCCAAGCAACATCACCTCCTCCGCTTGTTAAACAGTATAGAGCACCACGACGTCCCCAATGCTTGTCTCCAACACCACAGCGAAATGGATCATAACAGAGTTGACAGAGTGATGGATATCTCCTCTTTAATATTCTATCCTGAATGGGATCGGGAACCCATGGGCCAGCCTTGCAACTTGGTCCGAAGTAATTGGCACTCGCCTTGATGCGATCTTCGGTCAAAGAAAGGTTAGGATCACAAGACTTTGGCACCAATAGTGATTCAAAATACTGAAATAAATAGGATGGGTTAGTATTTTATGAGGTGGCTTTTTTTTTTTACTTACATTTGCTAAAACTTCGGTCCAGTGATTTTCCAAGGCATGTCCGGGATGACAGAATTTTGTTTGTCTCAAATCGTGCACTGAATGAATTCCAGACTCGTTGTCAACTACAGCGACCACTTCGTATTCAAAAGAAGTATCATGGAATCGCAATTCACTGGTGACTAGAATTTCAACGCTGGCCCATCTGGCTGCAACTAGATCCTCGGAAGAGAAGACTCCAAAATGTGCGGTACCCTTGTGAATGCGACGCACACAATCCAAGCGATCTACTCCGACAACGCATTCCATGTTGGTTTGCGCTTCTAGTGTCGGACAGAAAATCGGAGTCTTTCGATAATTGCCACGCCCCTCTACGATGCATACTCGTACTGAAATTGGAAGAATGAAAACCGTGACTAAGTTTAGAAATGTAATTTATTTCTTGCTAGACAGGAAGGTATTGCCTTCACTGCAGCCGCCAAAACCTTCGTCTGGAAAGTACTGCTATGGTCTAGAATCTGACCCAGTTAGTTCAAACCTGCTCGGACACGAATTTGTTGTCCCATTCGGCTAAAGACTAAAACATGGCTAGGTATTTACTTTATTTACTACCCTACCTATGTATCTATAAATTTAAGATCAAAATTGACCGCTTTTTGGTCTAGGTGTACCTACTTCTTTCCTAGACGACTATTCCAAACTAACTAAGATCTAAGGGTGCCCCGTAGCGCTCGATTTCTATCTGTTAGTTTGACTGAGTTTCAAAGCACTTTTAGCTGCAGAGTATCACATGAATGCATGAAGCCACTGGTCGAAGATGGCCTTATCTGTCACTGTCAGTGTGGCATAGGTAGGTTACTAAACCAAAGATGGACTTGTCATTTTCTTTTATTTTTAATCGATCTGGTCTGGCAGCACAACATGCAATAGCTATCTTTGAATTAATTTTTGGAATCAAGGGTAAAACTACATTATTCTAACCATTCTCAGTAAGACCCAGTGAACATCTGATTAAGTGATTTCTCTGAACTTGGCCTCTAAATCAGTTATTCAACTCATAGTGATAGCATCTTCTTTCAGCTTTAAAAATTGCAAAAATAAAATAAAAACTCGTTTTCTAACAACAATAAATTAACTAGTTAAAGTTAAAGCTCGGGTTTTTTTTTTTGTATTGTCTTTTGTCTACTTATGCAAATATTCAAGCAACCGAAAAAAAACGTACATTTAACACTCATAGCAATCACTCATTTCTTTTGAACAGCTAGTCTAAGTGACTCATGGCAATGAACCAATAAGAGCTGTGTTCAAGGCCATAACAATAAATGCGGTTCTCGAATTATGTTTGCATTATCAATTACCATTGTACTATGTAGAAAATAAAAACCAAGAAAAATACGTGTGCTAATTGAGTTTTGGGAATACCCAAAGTGGGGAATTTTTAACAATAACCTTTTTTTTGCATTTTGATTTTCACTTTTTGAAATTTGTATCTCAGATTCTCAGATTTAGTGATTTAAGAGAATTTTTAGAATAGGGATTCCATTAACATCTAAACTCGTATCTAATGCTATGTTATTTTTTCCGGTTTGCAACAGTGTTTTACTTCTCAAAAGTTCAAATTCTTCTTAACCGGATTTTCACTTTATTTTTTAAGAGTGGATATCATTATTTTTAAATATTAATGAAATCAATAGAATGTATTTATTGAATCTTTGAAAACTTTGTTTATGAAGGGTGTTCCGTTAGGAACGCACTATATACTTAATTCTTAAATATCAGATGATTCCATAAGTTCGTGCCAGATTTTCGCAGACGTCGTGAACTTTACTGCATGGCTGAGCTTTGGTCTTTTTATTTGGTAATGTTGCTTGTACTGCACCTACACTACATGGTGATAGTGTCAAGGGTCAGTTTAACGTCAGATATTGTTCAGATAATTTTTCAATATATAGAATAAAAATATATATTTACGGCATGTAATGCTAATTTAGACCGTGCTCCTGCTTCCGGACAGTTAAAAAATGGTTTGGCAAATTTCGAAACGATTATTGCAACTTGGAAGATCAAGCCCGCTATGAACGGCTTTTCGGCAATGATGACGATATTGTGTGTGTGCCTTGGTGAAAAATAACACAAGCATTACAATTGAGATGGTTGCTAAGAGCAAGAACATCGGTCGTGTTTCGCCATTTGAAGAAGCTTAGATATGTATATTTTCAAGCTCGATATATGGATGAGGCATTGTTTGGTTGAAAAAAGTAAGTTGAATTTTACGAAATTACAACGAGTCTTTATTTTAGATCGAGTGATGGAACGTGAGTTCTATACAAAAATTAACAGAGAAAGAGGAAGAAAAATAAAGGTAAAGGTACAGAACCCTTTACAAAAGCTGGATTGTGTCCCATAAATATGTTTCCCATGAAACAATCACGCCTGGTAAGTACTGCGACCCGTGACCAATGTGAGCAGCTCACTGGGGTCGTTGTGGCCGTTCGAAAAAAGATACTTTTTTGGCCAATCGAAAAGGTGACATCTACCTTCATGACAATGCAGCATAATCCCGCGTGTTGAATTTCGGTCTTGATGTCGGGAATTGTTTTTGGTTTGCTGAAATTTCACAAAAACCCATAAACTTCAGCCCATGCACTTCACCCACCCAAACAATGACTCATTGGGGATGCTTGAAGGACATGCATGGATCATTGATCACTGAAGCACTGAAGAACTCTCTGTGACTTAAACAAATCCGCTTTGCTTTGTATTCAATACTGCTCCTCATCACTGAAGACGATTTTCATTGCAAAATCATTATTTTTCTCTTGGTTGTCCAGAAGTCAACTGACAATCTGTTGGCTGGTCTAGAATGATTTGCTTCCTAAATTTCATGCGTTAACAAAACTGTATGAAGATGTAAGTAGGTCTCTTGTGAGAACTTGCTGCATAGAGTTTCCCAAAATGGTTATTTGTTATAAACTATGCTGAATTGGTTGACGTTCTCAGTAAAACTTTTACTCAACATGGCTATTTTGTCCTTTGACCGGACAAAACGAACATGCACTGTAGTGCACTTCGTCAACCAAAATAGCACAAACTTTCGTGAGATGTATCCCTATAACAATAATAGTTTAACGGCCGCCAACCTTACAGAAAATAAGCTTTCCAGCAACAGCCGCTGAAATTAAAAACAGAAACGAACAAAATCTGAGTTTCTCAAAACACTACACCAAAAAGGGAAACACAACACCTGGAAAAACAATGAACCGAAACGAATTTGAATGCTCCTGGGATTTCCTTAAAAAGAAAAAAATATTCATTCCTTATCTGCAACGTAGTAGCAGTATGAGTTTTTGTTAACTGCTCAGAGGGTTCGAACATCTTGTGATTGGTTGCATTTTTTAGAAAATCGGTCTAAAGAGACCGACAGTGTACTTCGAAAACCTTTTGCTGGCTTTGTAGTATTACGGCATTCTTCTACACAAATCAGATGGAAATGCAACATACTTATAGGATTTTAAGCCCCGGTTTATTTAATTTGTTCGTTCATACATAGACATAGAGATGAAAGTGGTTTTTACTAACATAGCATCGAAAGCATCGAGATAGCAACATGCTTATTGAAAGGGTAAACCTATGGAGATCGCCTTACGTTCTGTCATTGGCATTGTTGAAAAATTATTGGCCTGACGAAGAAGGGGGATTCAACAACATTAAACTGGATGATAGAACAACGGCACTTGATAATTTGGGAATTTTAGCTAGTATAATCAGCTCTGATCAGTACGACGCAGTACACCACAAAAAAACATATTTCTTACGAAGCATAGCTCTACTTCTCAGAAATTGAACTCATTATATTCATGTAAAAAGCCGGGGGCTACAGATGAGGATCCGCACTCGGTTAATACGTTGACAGAACATATAGGAATCCTGGTCGGTGTACACTAACACTGGTCAGCCAATGAATTCATTTGCAGGTATGTATATGGGTGAGGGGTTAATAGGAATCACCCTTCTACCTACTATGTAACTTCACTTCCCTATCGTCAGCAAAACTTCAAATCCTGGGGGAATACATTTTGTCAATTCGGATATAAGTAAAGTTCTGAAACTAGTACTTGAATCAACGTGATTACAAATTTAATGGCATTTCATGTGGCAAGACAATGGACCTCGTCTGGTGTATGTTTATTTCTATTAATCCCAAGTATAGACTTCTAATCTTATTCTACCTGTTATCACGGACAGTCATTTTTATGGCAGCTCCTAAACTGCTGAGCGTCTTGCCAAGAATATCTCAATCCCTTGAAGTTACCATTGAAAAGGAGTATATATTGGTCATAAAGCGATATGTAATCCACTTGTAAATCTGGTATTCGACTCTTCGCGTGGAGTGCTAATCAATCAATTATTTACAGGAAGGATTATTAACGAAAAACTGAGCAGGGCATCGGCTCGTAGACTCGTAAGTCACAGCACATCTCAAGGTGGCGTCCTGTTTCCCCTCTGAAATCTGGTAATAAAGGAGCTACTGGTCAACCTGAAAATGAAAAGTGGTCGCGTGTGCAGATGATGTTGCTATTGCTATGTTTCTTGCACTTTAATAGAGCACCCTCTTCGTTCGCATTCAAATTGAGTTACAAGAAGTGATTTAGAATTAAACCGCCACCAGACCGAACTGGTTCTCTTCACTCGGAAATATAAAGTTCCACTTATAGACCCTCCCACTCACTGACATGGCAAAATATTAAGGACTAATCACATTTAAAAAAAAAGAGGTAGGAAGCTCTCTACCCCTGCCAAAAAGCTATTGGTAAGTGCTAGCGCATGCAACCTCGTATGTCATCATGGTTTTACGTGTCTATTATCATACTTATCTACGGCACTAACATTTGGTGGACAACTTTAAAAAAGAAAATTGTTCCACCCAACAATCTGGCGGATATTGACATCAGTGGCTCCGACTGGTTTAATTAGTTCGCAAGTTCCCTAGTATCACGTAGTCTCCAGTGTCGATTACGACATATGATTTCATGGCGACCTCTTGCAAGGGCCAGCTTATTCTTCAATTTAATTTTCTTCTGGAGTTAAGGCATAATCTTCTAAAGTTCAGCAGACCGTTTTTAAATTATTCTTACTCAGTCTATACTGGATCTTAGAATACGTTATGCACTAAATCAAATAAAATACGCAAGTATCTTTAAACATGAACAATAAATAAATAATTAAAAACAGCCAGATACTAACCGACGTCATTAAGAGAGAAATATAAAGATGAAGCGCGAAATACGAGAACTAGATTGACGTGCAAGGACAAGAATAGAACTTGTTTATCATCCAATAGACCGTATTGGATTTAAAAATATCAACAGGTATTTAATGTGTATTCAATCAACTCAATATGCTTGATATGTTGAATGCACTTTAATTTAAATTAAATGATACCTTGTACATAAGCACAGTATTGTGTTCGTATAGTAGTTATTCTTGTAGTGAGTGAATAGTGCCAAGATGTTTGAACAACTATCAGACAGAGTATGTTAATGCAAATGAAACTAGACGTCTGTGATAATTGAAAAAAGCCTTTTGGAGCCACGCCTAAAAAACAACGCTCATCCTTTAGGCAAGAATGAAATATAAATATACGATCAATTAATTTTATAATCGCAGCTCGTCTGTGCGCAAATGTCCTTGAAAAGCGGTTTAACAACAACAAGAACAACAAAAAAAAAAAAAAAAAAGTAATAATAATTTTACTCTTTTTATAAATGTAAGACGTTTATTGAATTTTTTTTTAATATGGCAATATATCGTAATTATCGTTGAATATGAACAAAGAAAACGCCGCAGCAATACTACTGGCGTTAATTAAACAAAAACTTGTGTTAATGGAATGTTTTTGTAGCCACATTTATCGGTATCTGTCAGCGATGTACGTTTCGATAACACTAATAAAATTATCGCAATGCAGTCAAGCTTCAGCAACGTGCTAATTAGCAACAAGCTATCTACATACACCCTCGTGTTGTATTTGAGATCTAACAAAGTCACGCCGGTATTTAGAGTTTAAAAGATACTAAAAGAAATATTTGCCGATATAGCATTCTTTTGAAATGAATTTACGATAAATAACTCATTAGAGATGGTGGGTTTATAAACGGTTCTAGAGACCCATTAGGACCACACAATTTAAATTTGCCTAAAATTGGTCGTAGAACACTACACGAAGAAGCAAGGGTTTATTGTTATTGTTAGTACGTCGACTTCAACTTCGAGGCCATGTCATCTGACAAAGGTCGACATCAATTCGCTAAAAATATCGTTCGACTTTTTTCGGTGGTTCCCAGAAGTGTGGTAGACAGCAAACCAGAAACTATTTCTGAGCTCAAGATCGAAATCCAAATGACATCGTAAAATTTATTCAAAACGAACCAGAGTCTTTCGATGGGCATTTCGTAAAAATGAATAACAGTTTGTCTATTTTGCAATGAAATGTAAATATTATCGCTCTTTGAGATCCTTTAGTTCACATAATTCATCACTTAGAGGACAGAAGCATATTAGTATACATATGTTTTCCTAAGACAAAGTGTAGTCTTGTATGACTGACTTTTACAAAGAGCCATCAGTGAAAACTCGACTACAAAACTCGACTTGCAAAAACCTACAGGAAAAATCGACCATAAATCAATACAGTCTTAATTGGATTGGATTTATCTCGAGCAAGGTTGTCAAAACTGCAATACACAATAAGCCACTATTTTTTAAACAAAAAATGGCTTTGATAGTTTCATCTATCATGTAGACATTTTGGGGGCAGCAGAATCAAGAGTGTTATCGATTCAGTCAAAACGAGCCATTCTTTTAAGTGTTTTGAAATAAGCTGTCACGCTCTTGTGTAAAAGATTATTCCACAAGACAACCAACGGATACGGTAAGAATTATCTCATAAGCACCTTATAAAGCTACAAACTTTTTTTTGTGACTATTTATGCCTGTTTTTCAGACACTTTCGATTGTCTAATTCAGCATGTTAGGCCAAAAATCGAATTCCCAATAAAATACTGCCACTCGTGATTAGACTTTGTACAACACAAATGTGCAGAATTTTCCGTGTTAATAGGAATGTTGCGTAACAGAGAAAGGATGCATTTCAATTTGCTTTTCCATACTTTATAGCTAAATTACCTGCTAAGCGAGAGACACAGGTTCGAATCTCAAAAACCACCAAACGTTTTTACGCGGCACCACCTCTTCGCAGGCATGACAAACCTGCAAGACTATAATCTGTCATGAAAAAGCTTCTCAATTCGCCGTTCGGACCCGGCATTAAAACTGTAGGTCCCTTCCATTCGAGCGAAGCTAGGCCTTGGCTTTCTATGTCCCGCCAAATATGTATATTTATGTATATAGCTAGTTAAAGACAGGCTATTACAAATGAGTATTCATCTCTATCAATTCTTGTTAGACAATTTAACTGTTTGCAAGAGTATTGGCATATAAGCTGCAATATGTACAGTCATTACCGAGAGACACTAACCAATGGGGTGAACAACTACACCGCAATCATCGAAAATAAATTTAACTGTTGTCCACTAAAATTGACCTCAGCAATGTGTTCATCTTGACCTTTACGGCTTTGGCTTTTGAACAGCCGAGGAATCAATACCGGTGTCTTGTCAAAATACCTTGACATTCACCACTTTTCCAATCTCCCTAGTTGTCGTAGCAGTTTTCAGTCAAATGTCACAATTATATTTACATCAACCTGCCTCATGATTGCCTCAGTCGTAAGCGCAGATATTGTGATTTACATATATCCAGCACAGTAAAGGCAGATGAGGACTACAGTGTCGCCCAGATCGTGCCCCTGACAAACTAACCAGGCAAAACTCTCTATGCCCATAATCCGCATGATGCGCTCTTGAAAAGGAATCATAGAGGGATTGATCTAGACCCTTGCAACAACGTTATGCATATCCACGTTTATGCGTATCCAAAGTTTTAAAAAAAAAAGTTACTTAAAACGAAGTTAGTTAGTTTTTTAGCTCTTAAGCTAACTCCATATCTACATCACTAGAGATGTGTTGACAATCTTTGGCCATTTCCTGCTTTGGTTTTCCCAAATGCTCTATATAGATATGTTTGACCTGAATAGATTTTACGTACACACTCAATTTTGTATTAAATTATGTAAAAACAAGTATCAGTAGCAAGTCTGCATCATTTCCTGTACAACTGTGAAGTTTTTTTAATCGTGCAGCTTTGACTTTCAGCCTTGATCAAGCTCATTAATTACGCAGTTGCAGTGGAACCAACAAACAAAACTCCCACAGATTATGAATTGGATGGTTTCCCACTAAATTGAATGGCTTTGGAACAACCCATAGCATGAGAATACAGAACGATCGTGTATCGTTTAAAAACTTGAACCTCATCTAAACGCACATTAAATGATCACAACATAATCTCTACACGTATCCAAGCATATTTTATTAAAACAACTCTCAGCGGCATTTCAACAATTGTCAAGGCTGTATATCTCTGTTATTTGTTGAATACATGACATTGACATCAAAGTTTTTTGTTTTAAATACATTTTCTGCTGAAAACGCCCATCAAATAATCAAACACTTACTTTTTCCATCGTTGAACACTTTATCTGCGAACGCAACAACACCGAGTGCAATCAGTAAAATAATACAAATCAATTGCAATTTTTTCATTTTTTTCTTATAAAACTTCAATCAACACGCAGAAATCTTAAATATATTTATTTTTTTATTATCAAGACAATAATCACAATATTCAACTTGTGGTAATTGTTATCAACAATACATGACACACACACACAAGGAAGAAAATGCGATAAACCCACTCTAAGCACGCGTCTGGGTTTCAAATTGCAAACAAACACGAAATGTATCTCAACCGCACGACGTCCGTCAACTGACTGTTTAACTCCGACTTAAGTCACAAACTAAAATTGGTTTACAACAAAGTGAAGCCCAGCCCGGAGCACGTCTAGTAAATAACCAGAGACGCGACGCAGCAGGAATCACTTTCTGATTATTTTGGAGAATTTGCCTAATTTGTGGGATGAACTACGAGAAAACATAACATATATTTATATACATATTTAAGGTGAATAGATTCAAAACGAGTTTTTAATTGTTCTTGGTTGGGTGAGAAAGTGTTTTGTGTTGAGCTCTGTCTCTATAGCGGAAATTTGACCAAATGACCAGACAATCTGATTACGATTGATGGCTGACATTGACAGTCGATGGGAGGGAGTAGGTGAAGTTAAAGCCTGTTTGGATTAATACATACCTATATATGCAGTTCGATGAAGACGTGAAAAGCTTGGTTTTTATGACGTACGGCTCGGGGTGACTGGGAAATTTTGCGTGATTCATTCTTTTCGGGGGGTTTACTGAGTAACGTGTGAATTTAAAACACAATCAAGTTGCGTGGATATAAGGAGAAATGTGTTGAGCATACAAAATATTTCAAGGATAACCTGAACTGGTTTTTAATTTTGTTTTCTACGATATGTATACATATTCAAAAAAATACGATTTTAAAGTAATTACATAAGAGTTTTAACATCACTAGTTTGCTTACCTTGGTGAGGAGTGGGTAAGTTATAGGGTGAGCAAACGAGGAGTGACTTTTCTTTTTCTTAGAAGGATACTGGAGAACACGTTTTCCCCGGATTCATACTGAACTGACTTAAAGCACCTGCTTAATCGTCTTACACCCCTTTAACCATCAGGAAAGACAAAGTCGTGGTTGCTTATTCTCAGCGTAATGATTTTCTTAATTTTTCTGGTCGTTATCAGCATAACTAAAAGAAAAGATTAAATTAGATTTATCTTTGGTCGTCGTTGCCTCATTATTGGCTTTGACTACTTTCGGACATCCACACCGGAACTGTCATACGTAATGCCGCCCATTTCCATCATTACAACTTCGACAATGTATGCTAAGAGGTCAATGGCACTTGTAGAGCGCTGCATTACTGGTAATGTCTGCACGAGTCATATTTTTTGAATATGTAACGGTTGTGTAAGCAGTTTCATCTAGTACTGGCCTTTGATACGAATCCATCGGAATCTAAAGTTAATCCGCTTTTGATCTGTGTCAACCAATGACTCTCGCCTGATAAGTTCATCAGCTTGCTCATTTTCCTCGAAGTTACTGCAACAGGGAACTCTGAGGAGATGGACTTTGAACAGTGCTTCCAATTCGGATGATAATGTTCCCGAATTAATGGTTTTAATAGCGGCTTGTTTTTCATTGAAGATAGCTTTATGTGTTTGGTTTGGGTGTTGTGTTGTGTCTAAAGGCTCGGCATGTCTGGAAGACGCCGGATAAATTTGGAAATCGGTAGCATTTAGATTTTTTTTTTAGATGCTTTTGAGAAGATTTCCGCACCGACCCCGGAATCCATCTTTGAACCATCGTCGGCGAAGATCGCTGTAGGTATACAAGTATTTCATCACTTCATGTTTCGATTCCTCGCTGAAAAAGAAAAGAAACTTTTGGTGAAGTATTTCCTGAAGTTTAGCTTGGGTTTGGTATAATCTGTTACACCAAGCAAACAAGACGTGATCGAATGGCACTAGGGATCGTTACGTGAGCATAGGACGTACCACAATAGTGCACATCCACTAGACCAAGGCTGCTCAACTTTTTTAGCAGTCAGGCCAAACGGACGATTCAGAAATTTTCGGTGGGCCACTGACGGTTCCTTTTATTTTAATTACTTTTCGACTTTTTTATAATAAAAAATTCAATAGGCGTGTTTTTTTGGTGTCCCATATGGGATTGACGAAACAAACGACATCGAGGATAAGCAATTTACGTTTTAAATGCAACCACAACTTATCCCATATAGCATTAGCTAAGACCACATAATTTTCTGGGCTTAACTTTATCCCCGATAAAATCGGTGCTACCAGACTCGAGTTTCTATGAAAACGCGACAACTGATGTGCGTTGATGTCAGTCGAGCTATTCCTTGTTATGAAAAAATGGCTGAGCAAGACAAGGTAGGTAAAAGCAGAAATATAACAATATGCTAAATACTTCGATAAATCTATATTTATTGTTAGCATACGTAAAAAGTGGTCAAGACCCGAGGAATTGGGGCTGCTGAGATGTTGTTTATCTCACAGCTGTTGAGTTGAAATGCGCGCATTCACTATTCCGGGCAAATGGAATTATTTTCTGTCAAACCCATCGAACGCGGAAAATTGACGTACAAACTAGTCAACGTCAGATTTGAGATAAATATCAAACTTGCATATTTACTTTCTGTTCTCACATTGAAGTTATTTGTGAATTGTGGTTGTGCGCTAATATTTGAGAAAATTAAAGAAAAAAATATTTTAATAAATAAACATGGACAGTGGACATGGACGTTCTGTCTCCTCAACATCATATAGAACACCATCACAAATTATTTTGTATTGCATTTTAATTTAATTTTCAATAAATTTGAAATTTGAGATAATTTGATGCAAGTTCAACAATTCAGTGAAAATATATTCCAAGAAACAGCTGTTTATGACATTTCTCAAACTGACTTACTTTTGCAGCAAGAAACTGTACATACATTAGGGTGGTCCTTAAATTCGAACATTTGAAAAGTTGGCGCGGCACCCCTTAATTATGTTCTATGTAATAAAATAAAATTTTGTGTGAAATTTCACTCAATTCGGTCAACTTCTAGGGGTCGCTACCAAGCATTGAACTTTTACATATAAGTGCAATATGGTTTTGTTTCATGTACTGCAGTTGTAAGAACACATGGGTAGGGTACATTAAGCATCTTGTGAAGTCCACCGTTGCAGTTGCTTCGACTTGTTAGTGCTACAGCTACAGTAAGAACAGTTAGTTTTGAAAGTCATCGCTTTGTCATGGCTTCATGTAGCCGTACAGTTGTTACTATCTTGTGTTGTGAATTTCGCCGTTGCAGTTGGTTTGACTTGTTAGTAGGCGTGTTTTTTTGAAACTTAGCTAGCCAGTCGTTCATTTCGACGATCCCCAGCCAGCCATAGCCAGCCGATTTTTTATACCTTCAAGTTGACAACTGTCAAAGTATTAAAGGGTGTTCCGTGTATAAAATAAGTGAAAGTAAAATTTAAAACTTTGGAAGTGGGTAAAATTTTTTGTAAATTACTACGTTTACATGAGGATTGAATTCGAATTGAATCCTCAAAAACCATTATGTATACCCAGATAGAATTCAATAAACTTACTCGATTCGATCACAAAAATTTGTGCAATTGAATTCAATTTATGCATTTATACCCAGATTGAAAATCGAGTTTAACAGCTTAAAAATGTGGAGGCAATTTTTCTCGCAGTGACGTCAGGGAGCAATAAAATGTTGGTTTTACCCTAATTATCTTTCCACCAGTATTGCCACAAGACAAAGTTCCGAACAAAAATTTAGAAATATAAGTATAAAGAGAGGTAAGCAATAATCACGAAACAAAAAAAAATGCCTTACTAAAACTATGTCCATATTAGAAGTAAATGTACTGTCTTTTTCCAATTCAAGAAGAGCAAAGTGGTTTAATTCCATTAAAAAATTAGACTTATTACATGAGAAGACTTCGAGGGATTTGAGGGTCTCGGAAGCATTTCTCGGGAAAAATGTATTAAAAGTTTAAGCATTGCTTAAAATTAAGCCGCAAATTTTAGTTTAAAAAATGTAAAAATGTAAATGTTATATGTAACAATATTACAGAAGGTAAAACCAAAGATTGAAAGGAGAAAAACATCAAACTTAGTGACAACAGAAATAAAGAATATCCTACAAAATTATATGTACGAGTGTGCATGTAATAAATCCTTAAGTATTTTAATAAAAATAGGACGCAATCGAATGACAAAACAAAATTATTTAGCTTAACACATATGTACATATGTGAATGCTTTATCTTTTATAAAATGCTTAAAAAAAGTTATTTAAAAATTCAATGAACGGAACACCCTGTGCAGTATTCCAAAATAATTTTTCTGATCTTTTGTCTTCTTTTCACTGCCGTCTTTGTATTGCTGTCAATTCCCCTTCTATCGCTTTTGGCGCCGCCTACCCATGAGATATCGTAAAATTCCTAGCCAGTTGCTTTTCACTGGGGATAATATCAAGAGTTGTAGCCAGCTGGTTGTTGTATTTGTTTTACGTGTGAAATTTGACTTCACTAGCAACTACTGGCTAGCAAGGTTTCAAAAAAAAACACGCCTAGTGCTATTGGTAAAGTTAGTAAAGTTAATTTTGAAATGGATCGCTTTGTCATGGCTTCATGTAACAGTACAGTTGCTAATAGATTTACTCACTGAAGATTTACCTGTTTAGAGATCTGTTCAAGCTTACTAGAAAAGAAGAAAAGTCGATATCTGAAATATGTACATATTTTCACAGTTATGGTGTATGTAAAATATTGGTTTGTATCAAGTTCAGTTTGCAAAGCGCCTAACAATGACTTGGAACTATTTAAAGATTTAAAGAAATTGAGAAGATACAGTCAAAACTTGCTAAGAACAAGTTTCAAGGTCATTTATGGTATCTTTCAGAAGAATTGGTAGCATCTGCTTTTTTGATGAAAGCGTGTCAAACAATACGAAAAAGAAGATGGTATCTGCTTTAAAAAATTAAGCAATTAAGCATCCTTTGAAGAGAGTTCTAGTTGATTCAGATGTTGTACTTCAGAAAACTTTAGAACATTTTGTTTCAAAAAATACTCTTCGTTTTTTTCATCCCGGGAATTTCATCAAAGTTCTTAGAAAAAGGTGTCGAATTGTGGGAACAAGATGAAGACTTTGAATACAGTAAAACTCTTGCTAGCTCTTTGAGAGTTGTGACCGATATTGCTGAAAGAGGAGTAGCGCTTATAGAAGAATATAACAAACTTATAACTGCTAATGGAGAACAAAAACAGTATCTACTACTGATAGTGAACAATTTTCGTAAAAAGTACTCCGATTGTAAGAAGTTTACATTATTGCAATAAATGATAAAGCTGAAGTTTGTTTTTAAATGTACTAATTAATATTCTGATATACTTTTATTTTACTTACACCACCATATTCGTACTTGAAAATTTAAAAATTAAGAACTTACCACGTAAAAAGAGGATGCCTGAGTTTTTTTTTTAATCAACTTTTCAAAGCCCGGTAGCGACCCCTAAATTTGAACCAATTTTAAAAAAAATAATACTGTACAACTTTCTCACAACATAAATCATATTGATAGGGTGCCCCATTGAAATTTTTTTGGGCCAAATAAGGACCACCCTAACATACATATGGTAGTAAATGAAAATCTTAATAAAATCAATGTGATTTCTGACATTGTTTCTGTTGTTAAAATTTACTTATGTTAGGCATCAAATCGGATGCCGATAGTATTTAACAAAAAGTCACAAATATGTTGCTCAGTTAGTAATGTGCAGGAAATTTTCAAATTGGAATTAAGAATTGAAATTTGGTAGGTAAATTCTGCAATAAAAATAAAGAAACACGTGTTTCACCGTACTTCAAAATTATATCTACGGGCCAAGATACAAGGTGTTAAAGTTTGCAAATTTATAGTATGCGCAACCGTAGTCATCGGCACATTTGGTTCGTGATCGTGTGTTGTTTGGTTTTGCCGAGATGCGCAAGGGTAGTTTTTTCATTTATTTTTCTTTGATCGTATTCTTGCTTCTATGGATAAATTATATACGTAGTTTATTTACAATGAATTCGCAGTTCATAGCAATTCGACGGGGAACGGGTATGTGTTGTGTGTATGAACCGATTTCAAAAATTCAATATCGAAATGGTGACACTTTTTGCTATCTTTTATCTTTGAAAGCTCCATAGGGACAGATGATTTCTAGCGACTTAGTATACACCTTAGTATGTATTTAACGCGTGCGAAGCAGCGGGTGAACTGCTAGTAGCATCAATATTTGTCTTCTGTCAAAACAGATCTGGCCTAACCTGGATTTGAGGAGATCAGGAAGACTTCTGTCCGTAAATAGGAAACATATAAGAAATATAATAGGAACCCTTATAGGGCATTGTCTAATTTGCAGGCATGCCATCAGAATGGGTGTCCCTTCTAACGCTTTCTGTAGAAGCTGCAGAGGCGAAGAAGAGGAAGAAACGATCACACACTTTCTTTGCACCTACCCTGCCCTATCAAGGCTTAGGAGGAAAAATCTAGGAGCGTACTTCTTCGATGACCTCAATGACCTAGCCAGGCTTTGCATCTTCAAAATCAAGAGTTTTGTATGTGGGTCTAATTGGTTCTGCACTTAGTGTGGCACAGAATAGGTACACCGGTACGGATACCCAGAGGTTTTTACTCCCTCTTAGGAAATCCGCATATGAGGTCTCTGTTGCTGGTTATCCGGTGGTATCACAATGGGCCTTGTTTTGGTCTATGTGTGTCCCTATTCAGCGGGAGCAGCCACTCAACCTAACCTTACCTTGTACTTTGTGAAAATCCATCTCAGTGGGTTCATTTATTTATTTATTATTTATTTTTTTTGGCTATGCCTGTTGTGACTTTGAAAGCGATAATTCCCCTAGAATTTGGCGTATGTGTTTGTCTTAAATACATCCCAAGATTTTAAGTACAAAGAAGATCAGGCAATTGTTCTGAGATCCTTGGCGGTATAAGAAATACCCGAACAAGTCTCCATCTCCGGTCTCGATTCCCTTTAGGGCTAGTGAATAATAAAAAAAAAAAAAAAAGCAATTTGATCAGGCCCTTTTTATCTATCTGCATGCCTAATGATATAATTCTTCGTTTCTATAGGCGATAAAACAGTACAGCAGAAAAGATCTTATAAGGAATGTTAAGGACATCTATTTTTCTATAGTTGGCGCAGTTTAGAGAGTATCGTGCGCAAACTCGGTTCTTACTTTAAAATCTCCTAACCACTAAAGAACAACTCGTGTGTCACAAAAATTATTTCCCTTTATACAAATATCATCAAAATAGCCTCTGATTGGTTGATGAAAAATAGAAAACACACAAAATAATGGCCTCATCTAAAGGCTAAATCAACGTGCTTGTTCTTTATTAGTTACATTGTTTGATGACTTAGTTATTAGCTTGTTTTTTAAACATTTATGAAGCGTTTCCTTTACAACGTTTTAATTACAATCGTACTACGATGTACTCATTACGAAATAATGAACATTTTTGTAAACTAATCGCACAATTACACACATGTTTCACCGTAATCGCAGATATAATACATATCTATGTATGTAGGTACTCTCACCACTTAAACAAAGCACACAGCTGATCGCTACCACTAACACCTATCCCACTGGAATGAGTACCGCTCTATCAATTTCACATTTGGTGTTTATAGGTGCATTTATTATCATTCTCGGTGTCAGGTTATAATTTTGTATTTATTTCTGACTTCTCCGCGTAGTCTTACAGTGATCAAGAAGAGTTCGAGTGAGTGTTCGTTCGTTTTAGAATCAAAAATCGCTTTAAAATTATCAATAGATATTCAATTTGATCAAATAAGACAAGAGGTGCATTTTGACACATACTTGCAAACAAAATGCAAAGTGCGAGACGTGATAAAGTGTGAGTAAGATCTGATGAGCTGTGAAGCCGTTTTTTTTTATTTTTTATTTTTAAATTAACCAATGAAATGGAAAATGCTATCGCTTCGAACGCAGTGATACCTGGGGATGATTTATGTAACTTGATTTCCAGAGTGGTTTCGGGGGGTTGTCCTATCCTAGTTGGCCTTGAGTCATGTATACCTTTTCAAGATGCTTGCTTGTACACTGTACGATGTACTCAACGATGATTAGTGGTGTGAGAAAGACTGTTTGTATACACCAGTTAACTAAAAGTTAAATGAATATGAAGGTTTACTAAACTGGAATAAATTGAAGTCATGTGAATATAAAACAAAAGAATTATAAATAGGGGAGAACGGGGACAAAAGTAACACTTCTTACTAATTGTGATGCATCTTGAGGTTTTCAAAATGAGTTAGCCAAACAATTTTTATCTTAAAAAATGATATTTCAGCTGGAAAGTCTTTTTAAAAATGTCTCGAGTATGTCAAAATTTGTCATTTGGCGATTTCTGTCAGTTACAAATTACATTAACAAGCATTGTTTACAGTTTTTTTTTCAACACACGAACAAATTAATATCTTTTATTGATAAGAAATACCCATAATATTTTAAGCCGTGGCTTCGTGTTTAGTTCGTTGGACTACTAAGCGAGAGTAAACCATTACGAGCCTTAAAACGGTTTGCACCACCACCTCTCGACAGGCAATGACAAAAACTCTGAATGGGTAATCCGTCATGAAAAAGCTTCTCAATCCCCCCCATTCGACTTCGAAGTCGACAATATAAACTGCAGGTCTCTTCGATTTGTGCGAAACAGGGACCCTTCCACACGCACGACGCGAATGGTTGCGAAAGAGCTGAGCTTAAGATCTCTATATGAGCTGTCGTGCCAAATATTTGTCATATTATAAACATGCGTACAATTTGGCTGTCCTTGTATGATGTAAACATATATGTTAATAC
Source organism: Criorhina ranunculi (assembly GCA_951813785.1). NCBI lineage: Eukaryota > Metazoa > Arthropoda > Insecta > Diptera > Syrphidae > Criorhina > Criorhina ranunculi. Next base: position 20,502,535 of record OX638383.1, read on the forward strand.
TCCTTTGTAATATAATGTCCTTTGCGTCTCTTAAAAATGCAAAAAAAAAATGTTACAACTAACCCCGCAATTTTGTAACAACTTGCCCCTTTATAGAAATAAACCACAAATCACACAAAAAAAAGGAAATTCGCCCAAAATTTTGACCAACATGAATACACAGAAAAAGCATAAATGAATGCTTTCCCTGAAATCGCGAATTGTAACTCCTGCGTGGGAGTCAGAATACCAAAAACACACCAAAATAAAAAAAAAAGTTACAAATCTGTCCATTTCGGGGACCCCCGCCATAATGGTTTTCACTGACGTCCAAAGCACACCTGAAGTTCGCAGGACATTTGCTTTGGAATGCACGAATGTTATTTTCTTTGATATGATTCTTATGGAAACGTAGAAGTCCTTGTTTTCGAGCTGTTAGAACTTGCCCCTGTTACTTTTAACTCCGCTCTCCCGTAATAAGGTTTTTGGAGTTTGGAACCCCGAGGTATCTTATACAAGGTTTGTATTGTATTTTACGGGCTATCAACACGCCTATCCGTTTTCTGGTATCCACAATCACTTAGTCTTAGCAACGACTTCCTTGTCGTATCAAACTTGGGAACTGGAATCCTCTTATCTCGAGCGTTGCCGTCAATGTTTGATGTGCGTTTGTATGCTAAGCGAATTTAGTCAACATTTCATGGCTTATAAAATCATATCAAAAACTTAATAGAACTGTATGTATGTATATAGATTTCGCGGCGATAAGGCGCACAACGTAATTTTGTAAAAACAAAAGGGAGTAACCAATGATTTGGTTTTTAACAAATTCTTGTGTTATATTTTTGATGACGATTGCGAGATCCTACATTAAGAAGAGATATTATGACCTTTTTTGAAGATAGTTCATATCAAACAGAAATCCACCTTGGTGTAACTAACCGACATTTTTCTGTTGGTTATATTTTTTTCCAGCGATTTGGAAGAGAAAAAATCACTTGCACTCATTCGTATTATCTTGAATAATTGACTTTTTCTTACTTCGAGCCAGTTTTCTGGAACGTATATTTCTTTGAAGAATTTTTTATTTTTTTCTCAGACCAAAATCTTGGTCACATGGTTAATAAGAATGTCCACTGACCAAAAATGTATGATCTATTTCTTCAATAGTAAAGTCCGAGTGAGATACAACATACTGGCAGAACAACGACATCTTTATATTTCTATTCTGCCCCTCACATTTGTCAGAATGCATGACTACTTTTTAAGTGGTCACAAAATTTTGAAAAAAGTTAAGCAAACAAGATCCGATTTCTTGGGGTCCTCGCGAAGCATCAGACTCGTACCAAACCAACATGAAGGCATCATATGTCTCCATGTTGTGAATTCCAAAGCAAAAAGTCCAAAGCTGTCTCTTGTAATACACTATTCCAGAACTCAATACAGGGGTAGGTAGGGTTTTCATTAAGTCAAAGGTGATTACAGTGGCTTACACCACTTATGCTCTATTACTTTGTTATATTATGCTCTGTGCAAAAACGAATTTTTTAGCTCCATCTGCTTTTGATTACCAAAAGGTGGCTTCCAACACTTTTGTATTGATAGTTGGTAATGTTAAGAATGTATGTAACACCAGACCAGCAACCATGCCAAAGTTTCACAATTTTGAAAAAAATTGGTTTAAACTTTTTTTTTTTAATTTTTTTATCAAAATTTTGAGTTTGCATGCGAATTTTTCAAAAACTATTGGCATAAATAATTTAATTTAAATTTAGTATTGAAGAACAGGTTTTCGGCTTTCAAAACCGGTATAGTACTTCATTGCAAGTGTTGCCGTTGTTTTTTAATAATTTACTTTTAATTTTAAGAACTTTTGTATCTAAAATTGCCCCTACCACCTAAACGGGGCAAGATAGACCCCCCCTCCCATAGTAAAAAATGCTTGTTTTTGGCCCCTCTACAAAAAACCGTTATCAATTTTTGGCGCCAAAGTTATCGTACTCTCCCCAAATGGATGTGTTCACAGAGAATCTTTTTAAAAATATTTAGGAAAGTTTTTTTAAGGTTTGTGGTTGAATGTTTTTTTTTTCAATTTCAATTTTGAATTTTTATTTAATAAAGGGGACAGTGGTTTGTATAAGGGGGGACAAACAGCATTTTGGTATGAAAAATGGGGACTGTCCCCCCTAAAGGGAGGGCGTCTGGTAACCCTAGCCGCAAGGTCTGCAAAATAGAACAACATTCGCTGCGGGAATGCAAACTTTTGTTGCAAATTTTGGCACTCGCAACTAAATATTTCTGGCTATAGCTTTGGTTAATAGGGTTGCCAGAAATATTTCTTAGCAAATCGTTAGAATTCAGGAAATTATCGGGAGATTGAGAAAAAAATCGGGAGAATAAATAAAAACTCATTACTCCATAGAAATTTTAAGCCACCATTCTCCTTCTAGCAAACAAATATACAAGGTGGCGCAAAATTAATCACCCTATCGGAAGATGTTATAATTTTTGCAAATGGCGTCGTACGTCAATTATATTTGACATTTGTGAACTAGACAGCTGCAGTATACAAACAGACAAGCAATGGAGCGCTGTACTCCGCAAGAGCGTGGAATAAGTGTGTCGGAAGCGTTTCCTGGTCGCTTAATCTCCCGTTTTGGCAATTTGGCATGGCCAGCTAGATCGCCCGATTTAACCATCCCAGACTTCTTTCTTTGGGGCTACTTGAAGTCGCGGGTTTATGCCAACAAGCCTCAGACAATCGCAGCCCTTAAGGAAAATATTCGACGGGAATGCGAACAGTTATCACCGGAAATCTTGCGGAAAGTCATGGAAAATGCAATAAAACGGGCACAAATTTGTATCAACACTGGCGGCAGCCACTTGACGGATATCGTCTTTTCCACTTCACAGAAAAAAATTGTAAAGGTCCAAATAAAGATTTCCATCACTCAAAATCTTTTTTTTTTTTTATGTAGTAAAAAAGTAATTCAAAAACAAAATTGGATGAATAATTTTGCGCCACCTTGTTTTTGGAAATGTCAATGTCAATGTATTATGGCAGTTAAAAAAAAAAAAGAAAGAGTTATGCCAAATTATTCTGTATGCTTACATTAGGCGTTGATTACACTTCTTCGTAATAAAACTTTTTTTGAACTGTTCGTGATTTTTTGGGAAAATAAAAATTAAAAAATTGGAAAATCGGGAGACTTCATAGAATTTCCGAGAGACCGGGACATTAGTAAAAAAAAACCGGGAGACTCCTGGAATATCGGGAGAACTGGCAACCCTATTGGTTAACATGCAAATGAACTCCAAAGGCATTCATAACAGGAGACGCAGTTCAGCGATTATGTATAAAATAGCGACGAACATTTATTGGCATTAATGGGTTGGGGAGGGTCAGAAATGGAACAGCTGAGAAAATCGTCGATCTCCAAATACGGTCGTGAACGTCGTCCTACAAGGGATGCTTAAGGCGTTCGTTTAAAAATCCCACTGGGCATTTTCTTATCAGAAAACCACTCGTTCAACCACCCGAACCACAGTACCAACTAGAAAAGCGATCCCGCCAAGACCGATAGAAAAAAGTTCAAACCCTGATTCCATCGTTCTGGAAGCAGTGGAGAAACCAATATCTCACCCAGTTGCAGCAGCGCTCTAGACGGACAAAGGTAATTTCGTACGATATTCAAGGACATCTAGTCCTTCTTTAGGATGAACGACTACCGCCGCTGAAATTGAGTTTGACACGTATTAGCGAGCTCCATGTCGGACCGGACAACTTGGTAAGGGTAGTCCCGCTTAAAACTCCAACTGCTGAAATAAGGCGAACGATTGCAAAAATTTGCCCCTTGCCATCCAACTAACATACAACACAACCAAACAAAAAACCATTCAACACATTCACCTTAATAAAAAAAGAAAGGCGAACAAAATAAGGTAGATATATTTCCAAAATTATAAAAACGAAAAAGGGAGTGACTAGTACTTAATTCTTTTCACAAAACACCACACAACGCACTTAAAACGACAAATGGCAACACTGAATTCAATTAATTTACATTAGCCGTGTTTTTTTGAGAGCTGTATACCCAGCCCAGTAAGATTTTACACAAGCCGTGTTTTTTTGATAATTATACTCACTTCAGTCAAAAAAACGATCTATACTCACTTCATCCACAGTAGTAGCCGCACCAACCAATTGGTTTGCGGCTCGATTTTTTTTTCTTTATTTGACAGTTTGTTAATGTCAAAACCGAGGAAAAGCAACAAATACGATCAGCTAAGAGCTAATTTATAAGATTTTTCGCGCTCTGGTGGTCAACTTATGTAGTTCTATCCTCACTTGCTGCTACTGGGAAAGTTATCGCCACTTGGTGTGTTGCTATTGCTTTGTGTGTAAAATTCTACTGTGCTGGGTATACAGCTCCCAAAAAAACACGGCTATTGATAGCAGCCGAGTCCCAACTCACTACAAGATGTCATGCAAATTCCTGGGCGGCAGAAGGAAAAAGGTCCAAAACAGTACGAGACAACACAGTTTTTTTTTTAAATACACAGTCCACTTAACACAGTAAATCATACGATTTACAACTACTGTTGGATACATAGAGATCTAAGTATAAACACACTAAAATAAATGTCATAAGAAGCCTAGAATAGAATAAATTGGTGTTACCACTACAATTTCCCATGACAGCATATTGTCAATTGTCTGATACAAAGTCAAGCTCCTAAGTTGAGATCGTGATATAATTTCATTTTCATTATGAAGTCCATAAGCATCCAAACTGCATATTGTGCTACCGTATAACAATCTGCTGTACAATATTTTGGATTTAATTTCAGGTCTTGGGGAAATCCCTTTGAAATTGGAAATCTATTTCTCGTTTGAATTTTAATTCTAAGAATGACTCAAAACTAAGTGCTAGATGTTTATCATATGAACTCAGCTTTAGTTTGCATGAACACAATCACTGTTATAGCACATTCTGAACGTAATTTACTCGCAAAAACGGTGTTTATTTATAAACAGGTTCTCACAGGGTAATTTAGTTGTAACTCAATGTTAATGAAGTTAAAAAAAATATGTAAAACGCGTTGACTCTTGAAGTTTTGTTGAGTTACTTAAATGTTATCGGCATCTATTTTTGTGATAGATTGCAAAAACAGCTGACAAGATTTTTGCAAAGTGTGTTCTAAAATGTTGGTAGGGTAAAAGCTTTAACATGTACAATGTACATTGTATACGTATAAAGACACAGATTCTCAGTCTTCGCAGCCTCATCCGTGTGCAGTAAAGCTTCACACAATAAACATTATAATGTTCCATTGTACTTATTTCCGGGAAAAAAGATACACCCAATAAAATGTCTGCATTCTTGAAAAAACCCAGAATTCGGACTAGGAAAAGAGATTAGATTAAGTTTATTCTGATATCGATGCAAAGGGTGGTCATGGTGTAGTGGTTGCATCATCGCTTGTCACGCTGAAGGTTCCAGGTTCGAATCCCGATGTCACAGAAAAAAAGTCGGTCAATTGCGAAAAAAGCTGACGTCAACTCTACTGTATAGGCATAACACTGGCATTAGGGTAGGCAATGGCTTGAAAGTGTTGATCGTACTAATGACATCGGGATATTCGAAAGAAATACTGCGAATTATAAGCAATGGCAATAATTCTCCCCAGTCATTCTGGAAAAACCACCCTCGGAGCAAAAAGACTGAAACCTAATACTACCTGAGTTTCAGAAATCACTACACCAACACTAGCGCTGTGTTAATAGCATCATAAGGGTATTCATAACCTCTTTAGCGCTAGTGAATTATAAAAAAAAAAAAAAACGCCTGCAGTAAACTCAGAGGAGTAGTCTCCGCCGCTTCTTTCGCTTATGCGTCTGAATTCATGTAGCCTACACTCACCTACGACCTTCCGTTTTTTAAAAGTAGTCACCAATATTTCTGTGATATTTTGGTAAAAAATCACTACCTGTGAATTATTCACTGTGAATGAAATTTCACATTCACAGCCTGTGAACAACTTGCAAATAATCTGTGAATGGTTAAAGCGTGAACACGATGCTCTTTTTTTACATCACGTTTTGAATTCACAACAAAAGATTTCACATTTAACGTCGCGAACTGTGATGTGAATGCAGTGTGTTCGGTTGTATGTATGTTCGGTTCGGTATGTATACTCATACCATACCCAAAATGAATCGCGACTTCGCGAGCAGCAGCCTACATGAATACACAGAAAAAGCATAAATGAATACACAGAAAAAGCATAAATGAATGCTTTCCCTGAAATCGCGAATTGTAACTCCTGCGTGGGAGTCAGAATACCAAAAACACACCAAAATAAAAAAAAAAGTTACAAATCTGTCCATTTCGGGGACCCCCGCCATAATGGTTTTCACTGACGTCCAAAGCACACCTGAAGTTGGCAGGACATTTGCTTTGGAATGCACGAATGTTATTTTCTTTGATATGATGCTTATGGAAACGTAGAAGTCCTTGTTTTCGAGCTGTTAGAACTTGCCCCTGTTACTTTTAACTCCGCTCTCCCGTAATAAGGTTTTTGGAGTTTGGAACCCCGAGGTATCTTATACAAGGTTTGTATTGTATTTTACGGGCTATCAACACGCCTATCCGTTTTCTGGTATCCACAATCACTTAGTCTTAGCAACGACTTCCTTGTCGTATCAAACTTGGGAACTGGAATCCTCTTATCTCGAGCGTTGCCGTCAATGTTTGATGTGCGTTTGTATGCTAAGCGAATTTAGTCAACATTTCATGGCTTATAAAATCATATCAAAAACTTAATAGAACTGTATGTATGTATATAGATTTCGCGGCGATAAGGCGCACAACGTAATTTTGTAAAAACAAAATGGAGTAACCAATGATTTGGTTTTTAACAAATTCTTGTGTTATATTTTTGATGACGATTGCGAGATCCTACATTAAGAAGAGATATTATGACCTTTTTTGAAGATAGTTCATATCAAACAGAAATCCACCTTGGTGTAACTAACCGACATTTTTCTGTTGGATATATTTTTTTCCAGCGATTTGGAAGAGAAAAAATCACTTGCACTCATTCGTATTATCTTGAATAATTGCCTTTTTCTTACTTCGAGCCAGTTTTCTGGAACGTATATTTCTTTGAAGAATTTTTTATTTTTTTCTCAGACCAAAATCTTGGTCACATGGTAAATAAGAATGTCCACTGACCAAAAATGTATGATCTATTTCTTCAATAGTAAAGTCCGAGTGAGATACAACATACTGGCAGAACAACGACATCTTTATATTTCTATTCTGCCCCTCACATTTGTCAGAATGCATGACTACTTTTTAAGTGGTCACAAAATTTTGAAAAAAGTTAAGCAAACAAGATCCGATTTCTTGGGGTCCTCGCGAAGCATCAGACTCGTACCAAACCAACATGAAGGCATCATATGTCTCCATGTTGTGAATTCCAAAGCAAAAAGTCCAAAGCTGTCTCTTGTAATACACTATTCCAGAACTCAATACAGGGGTAGGTAGGGTTTTCATTAAGTCAAAGGTGATTACAGTGGCTTACACCACTTATGCTCTATTACTTTGTTATATTATGCTCTGTGCAAAAACGAATTTTTTAGCTCCATCTGCTTTTGATTACCAAAAGGTGGCTTCCAACACTTTTGTATTGATAGTTGGTAATGTAAAGAATGTATGTAACACCAGACCAGCAACCATGCCAAAGTTTCACAATTTTGAAAAAAATTGGTTTAAACTTTTTTTTTTCAATTTTTTTATCAAAATTTTGAGTTTGCATGCGAATTTTTCAAAAACTATTGGCATAAATAATTTAATTTAAATTTAGTATTGAAGAACAGGTTTTCGGCTTTCAAAACCGGTATAGTACTTCATTGCAAGTGTTGCCGTTGTTTTTTAATAATTTACTTTTAATTTTAAGAACTTTTGTATCTAAAATTGCCCCTACCACCTAAACGGGGCAAGATAGACCCCCCCTCCCATAGTAAAAAATGCTTGTTTTTGGCCCCTCTACAAAAAACCGTTATCAATTTTTGGCGCCAAAGTTATCGTACTCTCCCCAAATGGATGTGTTCACAGAGAATCTTTTTAAAAATATTTAGGAAAGTTTTTTTAAGGTTTGTGATTGAATGTTTTTTTTTTCAATTTCAATTTTGAATTTTTATTTAATAAAGGGGACAGTGGTTTGTATAAGGGGGGACAAACAGCATTTTGGTATGAAAAATGGGGACTGTCCCCCCTAAAGGGAGGGCGTCTGGTAACCCTAGCCGCAAGGTCTGCAAAATAGAACAACATTCGCTGCGGGAATGCAAACTTTTGTTGCAAATTTTGGCACTCGCAACTAAATATTTCTGGCTATAGCTTTGGTTAATAGGGTTGCCAGAAATATTTCTTAGCAAATCGTTAGAATTCAGGAAATTATCGGGAGATTGAGAAAAAAATCGGGAGAATAAATAAAAACTCATTACTCCATAGAAATTTTAAGCCACCATTCTCCTTCTAGCAAACAAATATACAAGGTGGCGCAAAATTAATCACCCTATCGGAAGATGTTATAATTTTTGCAAATGGCGTCGTACGTCAATTATATTTGACATTTGTGAACTAGACAGCTGCAGTATACAAACAGACAAGCAATGGAGCGCTGTACTCCGCAAGAGCGTGGAATAAGTGTGTCGGAAGCGTTTCCTGGTCGCTTAATCTCCCGTTTTGGCAATTTGGCATGGCCAGCTAGATCGCCCGATTTAACCATCCCAGACTTCTTTCTTTGGGGCTACTTGAAGTCGCGGGTTTATGCCAACAAGCCTCAGACAATCGCAGCCCTTAAGGAAAATATTCGACGGGAATGCGAACAGTTATCACCGGAAATCTTGCGGAAAGTCATGGAAAATGCAATAAAACGGGCACAAATTTGTATCAACACTGGCGGCAGCCACTTGACGGATATCGTCTTTTCCACTTCACAGAAAAAAATTGTAAAGGTCCAAATAAAGATTTCCATCACTCAAAATCTTTTTTTTTTTTTTATGTAGTAAAAAAGTAATTCAAAAACAAAATTGGATGAATAATTTTGCGCCACCTTGTTTTTGGAAATGTCAATGTCAATGTATTATGGCAGTTAAAAAAAAAAAAGAAAGAGTTATGCCAAATTATTCTGTATGCTCACATTAGGCGTTGATTACACTTCTTCGTAATCAAACTTTTTTTGAACTGTTCGTGATTTTTTGGGAAAATAAAAATTAAAAAATTGGAAAATCGGGAGACTTCATAGAATTTCCGAGAGACCGGGACATTAGTAAAAAAAAAACCGGGAGACTCCTGGAATATCGGGAGAACTGGCAACCCTATTGGTTAACATGCAAATGAACTCCAAAGGCATTCATAACAGGAGACGCAGTTCAGCGATTATGTATAAAATAGCGACGAACATTTATTGGCATTAATGGGTTGGGGAGGGTCAGAAATGGAACAGCTGAGAAAATCGTCGATCTCCAAATACGGTCGTGAACGTCGTCCTACAAGGGATGCTTAAGGCGTTCGTTTAAAAATCCCACTGGGCATTTTCTTATCAGAAAACCACTCGTTCAACCACCCGAACCACAGTACCAACTAGAAAAGCGATCCCGCCAAGACCGATAGAAAAAAGTTCAAACCCTGATTCCATCGTTCTGGAAGCAGTGGAGAAACCAATATCTCACCCAGTTGCAGCAGCGCTCTAGACGGACAAAGGTAATTTCGTACGATATTCAAGGACATCTAGTCCTTCTTTAGGATGAACGACTACCGCCGCTGAAATTGAGTTTGACACGTATTAGCGAGCTCCATGTCGGACCGGACAACTTGGTAAGGGTAGTCCCGCTTAAAACTCCAACTGCTGAAATAAGGCGAACGATTGCAAAAATTTGCCCCTTGCCATCCAACTAACATACAACACAACCAAACAAAAAACCATTCAACACATTCACCTTAATAAAAAAAGAAAGGCGAACAAAATAAGGTAGATATATTTCCAAAATTATAAAAACGAAAAAGGGAGTGACTAGTACTTAATTCTTTTCACAAAACACCACACAACGCACTTAAAACGACAAATGGCAACACTGAATTCAATTAATTTACATTAGCCGTGTTTTTTTGAGAGCTGTATACCCAGCCCAGTAAGATTTTACACAAGCCGTGTTTTTTTGATAATTATACTCACTTCAGTCAAAAAAACGATCTATACTCACTTCATCCACAGTAGTAGCCGCACCAACCAATTGGTTTGCGGCTCGATTTTTTTTTCTTTATTTGACAGTTTGTTAATGTCAAAACCGAGGAAAAGCAACAAATACGATCAGCTAAGAGCTAATTTATAAGATTTTTCGCGCTCTGGTGGTCAACTTATGTAGTTCTATCCTCACTTGCTGCTACTGGGAAAGTTATCGCCACTTGGTGTGTTGCTATTGCTTTGTGTGTAAAATTCTACTGTGCTGGGTATACAGCTCCCAAAAAAACACGGCTATTGATAGCAGCCGAGTCCCAACTCACTACAAGATGTCATGCAAATTCCTGGGCGGCAGAAGGAAAAAGGTCCAAAACAGTACGAGACAACACAGTTTTTTTTTTAAATACACAGTCCACTTAACACAGTAAATCATACGATTTACAACTACTGTTGGATACATAGAGATCTAAGTATAAACACACTAATAAATGTCATAAGAAGCCTAGAATAGAATAAATTGGTGTTACCACTACAATTTCCCATGACAGCATATTGTCAATTGTCTGATACAAAGTCAAGCTCCTAAGTTGAGATCGTGATATAATTTCATTTTCATTATGAAGTCCATAAGCATCCAAACTGCATATTGTGCTACCGTATAACAATCTGCTGTACAATATTTTGGATTTAATTTCAGGTCTTGGGGAAATCCCTTTGAAATTGGAAATCTATTTCTCGTTTGAATTTTAATTCTAAGAATGACTCAAAACTAAGTGCTAGATGTTTATCATATGAACTCAGCTTTAGTTTGCATGAACACAATCACTGTTATAGCACATTCTGAACGTAATTTACTCGCAAAAACGGTGTTTATTTATAAACAGGTTCTCACAGGGTAATTTAGTTGTAACTCAATGTTAATGAAGTTAAAAAAAATATGTAAAACGCGTTGACTCTTGAAGTTTTGTTGAGTTACTTAAATGTTATCGGCATCTATTTTTGTGATAGATTGCAAAAACAGCTGACAAGATTTTTGCAAAGTGTGTTCTAAAATGTTGGTAGGGTAAAAGCTTTAACATGTACAATGTACATTGTATACGTATAAAGACACAGATTCTCAGTCTTCGCAGCCTCATCCGTGTGCAGTAAAGCTTCACACAATAAACATTATAATGTTCCATTGTACTTATTTCCGGGAAAAAAGATACACCCAATAAAATGTCTGCATTCTTGAAAAAACCCAGAATTCGGACTAGGAAAAGAGATTAGATTAAGTTTATTCTGATATCGATGCAAAGGGTGGTCATGGTGTAGTGGTTGCATCATCGCTTGTCACGCTGAAGGTTCCAGGTTCGAATCCCGATGTCACAGAAAAAAAGTCGGTCAATTGCGAAAAAAGCTGACGTCAACTCTACTGTATAGGCATAACACTGGCATTAGGGTAGGCAATGGCTTGAAAGTGTTGATCGTACTAATGACATCGGGATATTCGAAAGAAATACTGCGAATTATAAGCAATGGCAATAATTCTCCCCAGTCATTCTGGAAAAACCACCCTCGGAGCAAAAAGACTGAAACCTAATACTACCTGAGTTTCAGAAATCACTACACCAACACTAGCGCTGTGTTAATAGCATCATAAGGGTATTCATAACCTCTTTAGCGCTAGTGAATTATAAAAAAAAAAAAAAACGCCTGCAGTAAACTCAGAGGAGTAGTCTCCGCCGCTTCTTTCGCTTATGCGTCTGAATTCATGTAGCCTACACTCACCTACGACCTTCCGTTTTTTAAAAGTAGTCACCAATATTTCTGTGATATTTTGGTAAAAAATCACTACCTGTGAATTATTCACTGTGAATGAAATTTCACATTCACAGCCTGTGAACAACTTGCAAATAATCTGTGAATGGTTAAAGCGTGAACACGATGCTCTTTTTTTACATCACGTTTTGAATTCACAACAAAAGATTTCACATTTAACGTCGCGAACTGTGATGTGAATGCAGTGTGTTCGGTTGTATGTATGTTCGGTTCGGTATGTATACTCATACCATACCCAAAATGAATCGCGACTTCGCGAGCAGCAACCTAATTTCCGAGTACGTATATTCGTTTGAACTCGTTCGGGTTTTCGTTTGAATCGCGATTCATACAACTCGCAAATAGGTTGTTTCATGAGTTGTAGATAGATAGATAGAGTTGCATACGTAGATAGCTATCGCGGTATTATTACCGGATATTACATATCACTGGCACAAAGTATCGGTACCAGTGATTATGCTCTGTTGGAGCGTAGTCCAGGTTATACGCCCTTGTATGTATATATTTATTTAGTATATACAGTCTTCCCCGCTTAATTGAACCGAACATTTTGTCCGATTTTTTCGACCAATTATCCGGGTGTTCAATTAAAGAAAACCCCCTTAACTGCTTCTACAGTGCAATTAAACGAGATTTGCTTAATTGAGCCAGTAAGTCAATTAAACGATTTTATATTCGAAAACTGTGACGAAAATGGGTCCGTTCCGATTTCTAGACCATCTGAAGTTTCAAATAAAGAGAGCATTCTGATTCGACAACAGCCTGAGATTTAATAGATGAGCAAGACAACTTTTGTGAAGTAGTGGACTGGAAAATTCTTGTCTTAACTCATTTGAAATTTTAAAATATCCTGTCAGTTGAAAATTGTCACAAATCATCTGTTATGCCAAACGTATTTCTGCAAGATTGCTGAACTTGGACGAATATTGGTTTAAATTAATAGTTTAATCTTCAAACAGTTTTATTGTATTATAATTATCATCGATTTTGTAGTCTTCAGCAAATTGTTGAGCTTAAATGATTACACTTAACCTGTGATATAAGTAAACTGCTTTTGAAAAAGCGCATAAGTGTATTACTTTCATAAAATGTTACCTTCAGAGCAGTTCGTGTTTTATTATTGTGCGCAGATTTACAAGTTACAAAGCAACTTCAATGCGAGAACCAAAAGTAAAAATTTTGTTTTGACTTGGATGTCATATCTGACGTTGTATTGTTTTTCAGTCAAGTTTCAGCGTTCCGTATTCTATCTGAAATTTTAGATATCTAGAAATTGAAACGTGCCCAATCTGTTGTGCAGTGCTGTGAACTTCAATGTGAAAACAACGCTCCGGAATTAATAGAATTTGTCCAATCTTTTGTTATAATTTTTTGTTTGTCGCCGATCAATTAACCGAAAAATGTGGATGCATTTAGTTTGTTTGGTATACATTTTTAAGATCAATTAAGCGGGTAAATCAATTATACGGGACTCAATTAACCGTGCAAATACGTGTATAGCTTATATAATAAATATTCGAGCCCACTTTTTTCGTTCAATTAAACGGGAAAATCAATTGAGCGAGGTTCAATTAAGCGTGGATCACTGTATAACTATTAAAAATACTATTAAAACGATAGGATGCGGTTTACATTAATATCAAGGGTAATACATAAATTAGGAAACATGTAATTTAATGTAATTTGCGACCACTTTCTTAAATATCCTTAGTTCAGTAACATTTTTTATTTCATTTGGTTAGTCATTACATTAAACATTTTTAAACCTTTATACTTTAACATATTTTGTGTTCTATTGCCTCTATAAAGCCGCAAACGAAAATTTGAGTTCGATCTTAAGTTATAAGGTTGAACATCCTGTATATATTGTAAATTCGATGAGAGATATTCAGGCACCAAATTGTGTTTCATCTTAAACACAAGCACTAAAGCATTGTAAGTGATTCTCTGGTTGATATTCATCCACCGCAAGCATGACAACATCCATGCAATTGGCGTATAGAAATAACCAAGAATGACTCGCATTGCTTTGTTTTGTAGGAGCTGAAGTTGTCTCATACTCTCAAAATTTCCCATAAATAGGATTGAAGAGCAGAATTTGAAATGAGGCTTAATTATGGTGTTATAAATATTGAGTTGTGCGTTCATATTCGTTCCAAGCGAATATTGAATCAGTGTTGGTGCAAACTCTTCAACTCATTCTAATCTCTGTTGCGTACACAAGCAACATGTACAATAAACATATGTGTATTATTTGGTGGGTAGCACTCAGAGTTGCCGATGAACATTGTGTTTTAGTTCGGTCCATGCGAGTTCATATTCGCCTCATCGTGAAATCACATCGAATAAGAAATCACGTTCACAGTTATACCTGTGATTATAAAATCACGACTTGGCCCAACTCTAAAAGACACGTGTTAGGTTTCGCAAAGACAACTTTATTGGATCGTGGTTGTATATCAACTGGCCGTATAATGGCGAATACATATGTTTATATTACAATGTCATTACTGTACTATTTTTTATGTATTGAAACATACAACATCTCCATTTAAAAATATGAATATAGAAGTAATCGGAAATAATTATGTAATATGGAATAATTCTGTTAATTCAAAAGTGAAACTATTTACCATTAGAATTCATAAATTATAATTCTATTTAAACAAAAGGGAATTCATAACATAATTCAATTTCAATACTAAAGCTTAAAACTTATATTAAAACTAAGAGCGAAAATCAGTGTAGCTAAATTTAATAGGAGGTGAAATTTGCCTACCATAGCGAGTTCTAACGATGTTGTCATTATTAAGGTCGTGTGAATCTGAAGAATTATCTTTTCGAGATGCATCTTCTGTTGATTGATTGGTATTATCATGTGAATCTGTGGAAGTATCTTTTTGAATGTCTGATGCATCTTCTGTTGATTGATTGATGTTATCGGAGTAAGTAGTTTTAGGAGTTTCCATAATGTGTTAACGACTTCGCCTATAATGATTACCATTATCGTCACAAATTACATATGATCGAGGCTCTCTACATCTATTAATAATTGTACCCGAGAACCAATCTGAGTTAGGAGATTTCTGGTAGTAGATGTGTTGTCCTTCCTTTACTGGATTGAGTGCTTTAGTGCCTTGATCATAATATAATTTTGCTTTATCTTGTTTTTCTTTTATTTGTTTTTCATGTTTTTCGAGGTCGATTATTTTAGGTCTGAAATTTTCGACCAAAGCTGGAAGTTTAGTTCGAAGCTTACGAGACATTAAAAGTTCTGCTGGAGAGTTAAGCATCCTTTTTGGTGTTGTCCTATAATGTCAAAGGGCTATATGTGGGTCTGAACCAGTTTCATCACATTTTGTGAACAATTTCTTTATTGTTTTAACAGACCTTTCTGCCAGTCCATTCGAGCGTGCGAGATATGGACTGGAAGTCATATGGTCAATATTCCATTCTAGGGCCAATCTACAGAAATCTTCGGAATTAAATGGTGGACCATTGTCACTGATCATGATTTGCGGAACACCATGACGTGCAAATACAGATTTAAGTTGTGTGACAACTAATTGGTTTGTGTAACCACCAGGCAGTGGCGCTAATTCTATAAATTTTGAAAAGTAGTCTACTACTAAGAGATACATTTTCTTTTTCATTTCAAATAAGTCCAGGCCGACTTTAAAACATGGGATTGAAATGACTTCATGTGGGTGTAAGGGCTCTTTTGGTATAGTGTTTCTATGCCGTATGCATGACTAACAATTTCTAACCATTTTGTATATATCTTGGTTTATGTTTCGCCAAACATGCAATCTTTTGCAAGATTTTTACACCGCTCTATTCTATACCCATGTTCCCTTCATGAAGGAGCATGAGCATTTGGTGACGAAGTGACTGTGGAATAACAAGACGATTGCATTTGAAAATTGAATCATCTACGACTTGTATATCGGACCTTATGTTAAAATAAGGCATGGCCATAGGATCGACTGATTTTGTATGATTGGGCCAACCACTATTGTTATAATTCTTAACCTTATTAAGGACCTTATCTTTTATCGTTTCACGACGAATTTCATCTTATTTAGATTCAGAGGCAGGCATGTTTTTTTTTAATAAATTGCAATGTAATAGTAGATCTTTATCAAATTCTGTCAAGACTGTTTCTGGCAGAGGAGCCCTTGACAAGGTGCCAAAGACAAATAAATATTTTCCTGACTTACATATTACCGATAAATCGTAGCATTGAAGGCGTAGCATGAATCGTTGTAAACGCATCGGTATTTTGTGGAGCGGACGCATAAACAATGAAACTAATGGCTTATGGTCTGTTTCTACAGTAATTAATCTGCCAATAATGTACTGGTGAAATTTTGTGCACCCAAAGAGGATAGCAAAAAATGTTTTCTCGATTTGAGCGTAATTCTGCTGACACGATGTTAAGGTTGCGAAAGCATATGCAATTGGAAATGAGTCATGCAATATGACAGCTCCTACAGCACTTTTAGATGCATCGACTGACAAGTTTAGATGTTTTTGTGGGTCATAGTATGTCAGAATTGGAGCATTCGATATCAGAGTCTTTAGCTTATCCAATTCTTCTTGATGTTTAGACAAGCAATGCCATAAGACTTCCTTTTTTAAGAGTAGACGTAAGTTAGAATTCTGTATTGATAATGTTTTTATATATGAATCTAAATAGTTAATCATCCCCAGGAAACGTTGAAGGTCAGAAACATTTTCTGGACGAGGCATTTCACAAATAGCTTTTATTTTATCTTCATCTGGGCGTACACCCCTTTGACTGAATACATGACCAATAAATTTTACTTCTTTCTGAAGGAATTTTGATTTTGACAAATTGAATTTTAAACCAACAGACCTGGCTCTTTCGAGCACAAGCTTAAGGACACGGTCATGCTCTGCCTTGTTAGCTCCAAATATGAGAAAATCATCGATGTAAATGATTAGGTTTGGAATGTCATCAAAATTGCCCACCATTTCTGCCTGAAATAATTCAGATGCTTCAGATTAATGCCAAAGGGTAATCTTAAGAAGCGATATCTTCCAAAAGAAGTTATAAAAGTGCACAGTTTTGATGATTCCTCCCAAAATCCCAAAATCCTGAATTGGCGTGTAGTGTACTATAATACACGGCGTTGCTTAGGCGGGCCTTGCATTCGTCCAAATTTGGGAACTGTAAAACCGAACGACGTATTGCTTTATTTAAATTTTGGGGATCAAGACACACTCGCAGACTACCGTTAGGTTTCTTGACAACAACAATGAAACTTACCCATTCGGTTGGTTCGTTAACTTTTAATATTACTTTTAAATCTTCCATTCGTTTAAGCTCATATTTTAAAGCATTTTCAAGACTGAATGATATTCTTCGCGGGCAATCACTCACAGGTTTAACATCAGGTTTCAATTGTAAACTAATTTGCTTTTTTAAGCAACCGAGACTTTCAAATAAATCTCTATAATTATTTAAAAACTGTAACCTATTATTATTTATTGCATGCACTTTATTAATTTTTCCACTCTTCTCACCTTTTGTTGCATGCAGACTATTTGTACCTTCTTAATTTAGCTCACTGACATGTTTAATTAAATTTAATTTAATACAAGCTGGAAGTCCTTAAATCGTGTGACAATCAAGCTCGGGGATATAAAATTTAATAATATTTAACTTATTTTTATAAACGCAAGAAATTTCTAAATGTCTGATGATGGGTAGCGGTTCTTTACTGAATGTGACGATACGAGCTGATGTCGGCAGAATAGAAGAATCGTTTAGACCAAGTTGACAAAATGTTGAGTTAGACATAACGTTCCCTTGTGCACCGGTATCCAATTGACATTTTAAGCTGTTGCCGTTGATTTGCATGTAAATGCCCCACGACAATGATGACGATGATGACTCCAGTGATCCCAAAAACAACATATTAGTGTATGGATTGACATTTGAAACTGTTTCATGTCTATACGCCTTTACAATATCTTCCAAATTTCAAGTGAGTTTAAAAAGTATAAACGCATATTAAGTACAAAAAAACCAAAGCTAGTACCTAGGAAGGTTAGGTTGTAGGGGTGGTTGCATTGTTTTCAACCTCACTCGGATCTCAATGGATCCATTGTGTTCCCCGATGTGCTGTGGGATACCTAAAATTATGGAATAGTGTTCTTACTTTCAGTTGGCCTCGCTGAACCATCCCGAGTTCCTAAGGTTGGTTCTCGGTGGCTTGCTTGACAGTTCGCCCAGATCACTGAAGAAATGTTCTCCGAGGATTGTCTTTCGGTTTTTGCTAAGGCTGGGGCACTCGCACAGGAGGTGGAATGTGTCCTCCTCGGCGTCTGTGTCGCCACATCCTCTGCATAGTTCTGTTGTGTTCAACCGCATTCTCTTTAGGTGGGCCGCTAGCAGGTTGTGACCTGTCATAATACCTATGAGAAGTGATAATTGACTTCTGTTGAGTGCGATGATTTCCTTTGTTTTTTTCTTATTTAGTTCTGTCCAGAGTGCTCTTGAGGTGCGGCATGTTGTGAGTGAGGTCCATCTCTCATTCGCGGGTGATGCTGGGCTTTTGAAGTTCTAATGGGGGCAGGACTGAGTCATCGGCCATTATAAGATCAATCTCCGAGCCTGTTCTTGCGAGCTCGTCCGCCTTTCGTTCCCGTTGATGCCCTTATGTCCCGGGACCCAGATGAGTGTGACGTTGTGATTAGCGCTGAGAGCTTTAAGCTCGTCGTTGCGGCGTTTCGCAATTCTGGATCTGATTGTTGTCGATGTGATGGCTTTGATGGCTGCTTGACTGTCTACGAAAATGTCAATGTGGCTTCTTGGGAGTGACCATTGTTCACGCGAGGCCTCGGCGATTGCTAGGATTTCCGCTTGAAACACGCTGCTGTGATTCGGAAGCCTTATTGACCGTGCAATGCTTGGTTCTGCTGCATAAATCCCGGAGCCCACTCCCTCGTCCATTTTTGACCCATCCGTTTTTATTTTGTAAGAAGGGTGGAAAGCATCGAAAGCCAGAGTGTAGGACTTTAACCCAAACTAAAACCACCTCTGCGTCTATCCCATTCTCCCCTATGGTACCGCCATCCTGGCAATTCATCCTGGGGGGGGTTTCCAGCCGTAGCTGCCTGCTGTCGACAGATTTATGTGAGTCTGTACGTCTGGAGATGTTTGTGCATTGCACAAAAGGTCTTTTTAAGTATATAAGGTCAATAAGTCTGCGTACTGCTGTGTGCGCATGTATGTTCGTATATCTGTCTGTATGTGTGTCTCTGTAAGTCTGTGCGTTACTGTACAGGGATACGCGTTTCTGCAGGTATGTGTCTGCTCGAGTTCTCGGGGCTGTTTCTTGCGTTTTCCTCGCTCTCTCTTCTTTGTTGCTCAAGTCGTTTTAACTCTTGGCATATATCTTTGGCGTTGGAACTAACTGTGCTCCACTTACTTTCCGAGTCTAGCATGTGCAGCACAATGTTCTCAGGAGTTGGTGTTTCTTCCAATACAATTTGTAGTGCTTCTCTTTGTGACTGGAGTCTTGGGCAGTGCAAGAATACATGCTCCACGTCCTCGAGAGTATCACTGCAAGATTGACAAGTGGAGGAGTTGTCGGAAACAACCATATCCTGTTAACAGTTGTGTAATGTTAAAATTTACTCCGCCGTGTCTGCGGGTTATCCAGGTCACGATGTCCGGAATAAGTCGGTATGTCCATCGGCCCTTAGGTGAAAGATTCCATCGTTGCTGCCTCTCCTTCATGCTTGCGGTCCTTTTGTTGTGTCCGTATCACTGGATAATAGCCGCCGCTCCTGTTGGTTTAGGTTTAGGAACTTTCTCTGAAGTTCTTCTGCCAGTATATCAATCGGTAGCATTCCTGCCTCGACACAAGCTGCCTGATCCGAGGTCGTGCGGAAAGCTCTGCTCACTCTTAACGCACACAGTCAATTTATTGCTATGATTTTGCATTTGTATGCCTTCACCTTCATAACTCCGGCCCAAACTGGTGATCCATAGAGCACTACTGATGTGACTACTTAAGCTAAGAGAAGTCTCCGGCTATATCTTGATCCTCCTATATTCGGCATAATCCACGCCAAAGAGGCACCCACACGCGAGGATTTACTACTTACATACTCCAAGTGTTCTTTAAATGTAAGTCTTGCGTCAATCATAACGCCAAGGTATTTAATAGCCGCTTTGGATACTATCTCATGTCCACCTACTGTGAGCGTGATGGTTTCCCTTCGTTTTCCACTGGTGATAAATACAGCTTCCGTTTTGTGTTCAGCTAGCGTAAGGCCGACAGATACTAGCCATCGTTGAACAATTGCAATGGTTTTATTGCCAATTTGGATCACTTCTTCCAGTAGTTTTGCTGTTACAACTATAGCAATGTCATTCGCAAATCCAACAACTTTGGCCCCATCTGGTATTTCGAGGCGAAGAATGCCATCGTACATGACGTTTCATAGTGTCGGTCCGAGGACCGAGCCTTGTGGTTCTTCTCCTTTGACTGCGTAGTTCTTCACACCATCATCTGCGTCATACAGCAACACTCTATGCCGAAAATAGTTTTTCACGATTTCCCTAATGTAAATTGGTACTCTCATATTTTGCAACGCTTCCAAATTTTCCTTCCAACTCGCGGAGTTAAAAGCGTTTTTGACGTCCAATGTTATGACGCAGCAGTACTGTTTTGAGCATCTTCTCCATCGTCTTCCTTCTACGGCTCTTTGCGCTGTTTTTACTACTACTTTGATGGCATCAACAGTTGAGCGTGCCTTTCTGAAACCGTACTGGTGTAATGATAGCCCACCTGCTTCTTCTATGGTTGCTTCCAATCTGTTACAGATGATGCGTTCTAGAACTTTTCCCATAATGTCCAACATACAGAGAGGGCGATAGGCTGATGGATCTCCTGCGGGCTTGCCTCCCTTGGGTAATAACTCGAGCCTCTGTTTCTTCCATTGATCGGGAAAAACTCTCTCACTCAGGCAAACGTTGTAGATGTCCACAAACAAGTCCATCCTGGATTTAACCGCTATTTTAAGGGCTACATTTGAAATGCCATCCGGTCCAGGGCCTTTTTGGTTTCCAAATCTTCTGCATGCCTCAAATACCTCTTCTGATGTAATACCAAGAATTTGTTGCGCTTCTGTCGCTGACTCGTTTTCCAGCGGACTTTCCGGTTGGTCTGGGAAAAGGCCTTCAATTATTTTTTATAGTGCATCTGTGCAAGTGGGTGGCGGGGCCCGAAAGACTTTTAGTTTTTTCATGACCACTTGGTACGCCCTCCCCCAGGGGTTTTCATCTGCTTCGTTACATAACTCGACGAAGCTCAGGTGTTTGCTGGTCTTTATTGCTGTTTAATTGAATGGTGCAGCGCCAATGGCTTTACACTTAACATAAATAAGTGCAATGCGATTTCTTCACCAGAAGTTCGTCTTCTATCGAGTTTAACTACTCAATTAATTCAACTCGTTTGACCAAAGTACATAAAATCAAAGACTTAGGTGTTCTGCTGGACCCTTCATTTTCTTTTAAAGCCCATATTGAATATATTGTTGCAAAAGCTAACTCAGTCGTTGGATTTATTAAGCGAAACGGAAAGGACTTTAGCGATCCATTTGCCTTATTGTCACTTTTCATTGCGTTAGTTCGGTATCTTCTTGAATATGCGGATGTCATTTGGAATTCTGCATATTCTACCTATTCCGATCGACTTGAAAAGGTTCACAGGCGCTTTACAAAATATATTTTTTATAAAATGCATTGGGTCCCTTCTCCAAATTACAAAGCAAGATGTTAACTTCTTGGAATTAAATCACTGGCATCCTCTCTTTCGGCAAAGTCATAGAACAGAGCCATACTAGCCTTCAACAGTGTTTATAGCAATATAGATGTATCTTTATCCAGAGATAATTTTAAATCCAAACTATTGTATATATTTAAATTCTAAAAAACAAATTTATAACGTCTGTTAGCTATGTAATAATGCTTGTAGGTGAAAATAAATAAAAAAATAAATAAATTCTTTTCGAGTGTCTTTATACCGGCGTTTAAGCTCGGCGAAATTGCTTTTTCCTCTGCTGTTTAGGTACAGTCTCCTTGCGCGTTGGCATTCAGCACGCAGCAATGCGATGTCTTCATTCCACCAATAGGCTGATGGATGGTGTGGCTTACTCGTTCTTCTTGCCATGGAAGCATCGCACGCCCTTGTGATGTGGGTGATCAGTTGGACAGAATTCTCATTTGCCGAGCCCGTCAATGTAGCATCCGAGAGCATATGGACAAAAGCCTCTTCATCGAATGTATTTGTCTTCCATCCTTTTGATTATTCTTCTTTTTGTATTTTGGTGTCGCCTCTGTTCGTTTGACATCTCGCACAATATTGCTTGGTGGTCGGCGTGAGTATAGTGAGCGCTGACATTCCATGTTGTTCTCTGAGCGAGGGTATTGCTAACGAAAGTAAGGTCGATGATCGAACCGGCTCCATATCTGCTAAACGTGTGTTCATTCCCGCTATTTAAAGCACTACGTCTAGAATCATTAGGTCTTCCAGGAGTCTGCTTCCCCTTCTGTTTGTCCTTGAGTCGCGCCATTCCGCGGCCCATGTGTTGAAGTCTCCGGCTATGACAACAGGTCTTCGACCTCTTGCATGACCCATCCGTGAAAATGGATATATGGTTGGGGTTAATGACCTCTCCTTCTGTCCAGCTTTCTTTGGAAGGAATTTTCAATTCGAGGTTTAGGATTAATTCCAGAATTGGTGTTAAAGAGTCGGTTTTGATCTCAGTGCTCACCCACTTGGTAATTGCTTGGTGACCTATCAGACTTTTTTCTTTTTAGTACCTAGGAAGATACAGGTTTACCCTTGCTACAAAAAATCTGGTGAGTCCAGGTCCCTTTTTGCATATAAATTGAATTATACCTAAATGGCTATGGAAAACGGCCCGAAAATGCAAAGAACATCTCCGGCAAAAAAACAACAGCAATACACCAACACTTGCACCGGTATCTAAGGGATGTATAGTTAAGGAGACCAGATTATTTGAGTATACATCAAATAATCCACCTACACTATTAAAGTGGCCGGGAAAGCGGCGAGGGAGTATATCATTCATAGTGTGGTGAATTTTCCATCGGCGTTACCACTTCGTGCAGTCCTGCTCTCTATATCTTTTTGAGCATATTGAGTTACGAGTTCAGTTTGGAGCAAATGTGGATGTCAAATAATCTTTCCAGAGTTGGCGAGAGGCTTGTAAGCTAGCCTTTACCCGTATCCCCCTGAACGTTTTTTCCTTCGAATATTTAAAAAAAAACTAAGGACCACTCTGTAAGATTTTTAACAAAGGTAATTTTTTTCCCAAAATTTCCTGTTGCCATATGGCAACGCCAGGATGATACGGGTTAAAACATAGTTTCATTTCACAAGCTTTTATTTAAATTTACATATTTGTTTGTTTCGGTCAAATCTTGCGAATGAATTTGGACCCCCTTTTACCGATCCGATCAACTTGAAAATTAGTATACATACACGGATTCCGTGACAATACACTTTAACACTTTTATGTTATAAAAATGCAAGATGGCGTTTTTATCCGACGAATATTGTCATTTATTCGAATTCAAAATCGATATCAGGGGGTTGCAAACCAAAATGACACTCTGGCTATGCACATTGATTGTCAGGCCGATGATAACATCTGCAAACATGGTCTGGTGGACTTAAACTGATGATATTACCACAATTTAAAATTAAGAACGCGTCTAACGCCTAACCGAAACCTGAATGACAGGATGCCTTCGCACAATTTCAACTGGCTGCACTCACTGTCATCTTGGGTTTATAGGAATGGAACTCAAACTAGGCATCCATCGACTCTTTCACTCAAGCAATTTTGACTCAAAGGCCTATATGAGGAGGTCACCGATTCTTGCTTGAAACGTCATAATCTTCAGCATGTTCTCAGAAGACAAGCTATCCCAATACTGCTTCAACAAAAATTGCTCAATAGTTATCTTGTTAAGGGGGGACTGGAAGCATCACAAACCTCAACCATTAACTTCTGACATCGTCTTGTATACGAATGGATCCAAAATAGAAACAGGAATGCTATCGGAATTTTCGCAGAATCACGATGTGCGAACTTAGAAATCAGCCTTGGTAAATTCTCGTGTATGCGACTAACTCAAGCCTCTTACACCTTGGGGAAAAAAGATTGACTCGTCTGTCATTAAATCCAACCTAGTACTAGAAACCCGCAATATGATCGCGGACTTATCTAGGAACACGTGGTCATCTTTTACTGGATTCCTGCCCATAGTGAGCAATAAAAAAGCAAACTTGCTCTCGCAAGAGATGGTGCGTCAACAACATTCATTGAACCTGAACCCTACTGTGGGGTAATCAAATCACTCTTCGTAAGACA
Organism: Criorhina ranunculi; assembly: GCA_951813785.1. Classification (NCBI taxonomy): domain Eukaryota; kingdom Metazoa; phylum Arthropoda; class Insecta; order Diptera; family Syrphidae; genus Criorhina; species Criorhina ranunculi. Next base: position 20,527,030 of record OX638383.1, read on the forward strand.
TGCAGAAAGTCCAGAAAAGTGTGGCTTAACTCACCAGGACAAAGTGGAACAGGTTGCTGCTATCCACCCAGAATCCTTAACCCTCTACCACATGAATTAATGTGCGAGGAGGAAGAACAGAAAAAACGGTTGAAATAGCTTTCTTGATTATTCTTTAACAACATTTATTAAAAAAAGTAAAAACAAAAAGTTTAGTTTAAAAAATAAAGCGCGACGATTTAAAGTAATCAGACGAGTATAGCAATCGTTTTTTAACGAAAGAAATGCATTTATATTATAGAAAATTAAGTGTTTTAACCAAAATGTATTTTTAAACCGATTGTTCTTACCGATGGAACACAATTGTTTGCACATACTTAGATCCAAACTTTTTTTGCCACTTATTTTTTCAATGCACACGCGAGAGGAACTGAAGTACAAATGAGCAAATCGAAGACAACCGTTATCTAGAAAATTCGACAAGTACCATATTGTGTTGTAAAGGAGAAACCGCAGCGGCTGTGAACAACCCTCCCGAATACATAACATAATCTCTATATATATATATTAGGGTGTCCCTTAAATTTCAAGTTCGATATATTTTTACGCATACCTTCTTAAAACTTTTGTAATAACCCAATATTGTCTAGAAAAAAATATTACCCCGTTTTATAAACGATAACCCGTGCCGACTTGCGATTTAAAATTGTCCATACAAGTTACGCGGGTAGTGCCCTGCGACCTGTAACTACGTGTTTCATTTGTCATTTCATACGTGATTTTTAAGAGTATTAGTGCGCTATTGTTTATTGCATAAAGATGTCAGTGGAATTACGTAGTGATAAACAAAATATTTTCCTTATCGGACTGCCTAGCCATCAAATTAATGGTGCAAAATTACATCTAATCGACAAGTTCTCGCTGTCTTATTTTACAATATTCGCGAAGTCAAGCCGACTGTACTCAGCTTGCCCTGTCTTGAAAAAAGTCCAAAAAGATGTAGAAAGAATTTCATAACACCTAAACTTGCCGCAGCTTTAGATTGATGCCAGTTAAACATACGAGACTCCATTTACATTCTTCATGTGGTCGTAGAAGCGCTTGTTCTGAGCAGCGATGATTTCCCTATTAACAAATCCTCCATTCAACGAATTCGTACTCAGACGAGAAAATCCAGGACCGAAGCAATAAAAACTGACTTTCAGAACAATGTACCTAACGTATATAGTCACAGTCCATTGGGATGGAAAACTATTACCCGGATTGGATATACAAAATTCAAAAGAAGAACGTTTGCCAATTATTGCTTCATTTGACGATAGAGAACAGCTTCTTGCAGTGCCGAAACTACAGAGTTCTTCTGGAAAACATCAAGCTGCTGTTTTTGACTGGAACCTTCATAATAAAGTACAAATAATGTGCTGCGACACAACAGCTTCAAATACTGGTCGTTTCAATGGAGCTTGTGCTATTTTAGAGCAGACTTTAGAAAGAGAATTGTTGCTTTTCGTTTGTCGTCATCATGTTTATGAAATGGTCCTTAAAAGTGTCTTCGAAACCAAGATAAAGCAATTACTAGTAACTCAGATATTCCGATCTTCAAAAAGTTCAGAGATAATTGGAAAAACATCGATTCAAGAGACATGAACTATCTCTTGATTTCGTAAAAGAACATGTTGGCGAAACAAACATTACATCTTTGTTAATGTTTTATAAGGCAGAACTGGACAAAGATTTTATCACTTTTTGATGGTGAAGTTGATAACCAAACTAAGATGAAAATGATTGCCAACTTAAACAGGGATAAAAGCTCAGATTTTGCCAAACGCTGTGTCCCATCGAAGGAAGAACTGACCCAAAAGTTTTTTTTTTTTATTTCTTGTTGTTTTTTTTTTTTTGTTATTTAACTTGTTTTTTCATTCAGATAGAACGCTGGATGATTTTGCATTGGAAAAGAGCAAACAATTTCTATCTCGACTGCAGATCGACGACAGTTTTCTTCAGGAAGATGTATCTTCTTGGGATGATAATGCTGCTTTTCTGGAAGCTAAAAGAAGAATAAGTCGTTTGAAGGTTGTAAATGACACTGCTGAAAGGGCTGTAAAATTAATGCAAGATTTTAACGGACTTATCACGGCTGAAGCAGAGCAAAAACAATTCAGGTTGCGCTGTGTCCAGGAACATAGAAGTTTGTACACGGACTGTAAAAAAACTACACTAAAGAAAAGTTACCCTGGTTGATTGTTATTATTTTATGTTTTTAAATAAAGATTAATGTTTATCTTATTTTATTTTAACTCTTATTTACTGAATTTGTTGCATTTATATTAGCTTTATAGCAGACCGAAATATCAGGACAAAACACGATTTTTAATAAACTTTGTAGCTCGGTCGGCACGGGTTACGATCATGCTAGAAAGATGAAATTTCATATTTGAGTATGTTTTAGCATTTATAAAAAATGTAGAGGCTATGCGTTTCGAATTTAAAAAAAAAAAATTTTTTTTGTCATATAAGGGACAAGTTAACACGCCGCACGACATCGTAGGCAAACAACGAACTGCATGGAACCGCCGAGTCAGCGGATTCGCCGACAGGTGCGAACTCGTTCCCACGTTATACGGGAGGGAGTTGAATTGCATCCAGTGCACGAGGATCGTGTTGCTGCACCGAACCGGACGCGCGTGTGCGACGAATTGATGACTGGGCGGATTAAGGCAGGTGGAGCGGCAGTGTTGACGACATCAGGAGTGGCAGTAAGCGGCAGTTCCGATTAGAACTTAACCGCGAACGGTACTAATATTGTAGAGACTAATAAAATTGAAAATACAAAGACATTTTATAACGTTGAAAAAAGGTAGTTTTCTTTCGGACAAGTCTGTCGTCCGTTTTTTTTGGAACGCTTCCAGGAGGAAACGTTAACTGGCGCCCGAGCAGGGACCGGCTTAAAAATCAAGTCCTTGGTGCTGTGCGAACTGTTGTGTCCTTTCATATAGGACTGGGGATTAGTACGCTCTATTGAGTGCACGTTAATGTACCCATGGGAACACATTGGCCATTCTAATTCCCCAGCAGCAGGATATCGTCATACCCATGGGAACATGACGATTTCGTCGAAACGAAAGGACTAGATTGTGAAGTTGTTTGTGCCATTAGTAGGTTGCTTGCAATGCTAACGCTTGCGACCAAAAAGGAATAACACAACTCTTCCAAGGCCGGTTCCTTAACCCCGCGTAGTGAAACGCGATATAAAAGACTTGTTATCTTTTTATATGAAACTATCATTCGTGTCGTGTGTAATCGCAGGAAAAGAAGAAAAAGAACAGAGAAATAATATTCGTGTTGAACTTTTGGAAAGGAAAAAGAAAAAAGAAATGAAAATCTATGTGATAAGCCACAACCAAGAGCGATTGTACTTTACAGACTCATCTGCTTAGCATCCGCCACACAGGGTCTCCAGATCTTCGAATACACGTCACCGATAGTCCCATTCAAGGAAGGGAAAGGATGGATCGTCGATGGAAGCTTCAAGCTGGTACACGTAATCGACTTAGCTCGCTTCGAACTAATGCTGAGGAAGGTATCCGACGCGGTTAGCACCAACGTCCAAGGTCAGGACAGGAAAATGGTCATCGAGTTTCATTTGCGGCAGATCAGGGATCGCATCAACCTATTGAAAAACAACCCGGTACGGAAGACGAGATCCATTGATTGGCTAGGAAGTGCATGGAAGTGGGTCGCAGGCAGCCCAGACGCCTTTGACTGGAACGTACTCCTTCAGAACGAACAACGAATAGTCTCCAACAACAACCAACAGTATAAGGTCAATGAAAAACTTTTCGGCGTGACCCAAGACATAACGCAGAAGATTAACCTGGTCATAAGTAAGGTCAACAACGGGATAAAGGATACCGTGACTGGGAGACTAGAGCAGGACATTCTGAACGAGGTGCTGGTCATCAAGGAGGAAATCAACGAGATAGTTCGTGCGTGTCAGATGGCAAAGAACGGCATAGTGAACACCAACTTACTCGATAAGGAAGAAATCGGCAGGATAGTCAGTGAAATCGAAACCTTGCCGTACGCCAACGAAATCGAAGCCATAGAATACGGAACGCCATCAGTCTTCACCAACAACTCGATGATCCTGTACGTCCTCTCTATACCGAAGGTAGGCCGCGAGGAATACAACCTGCTGCAAACAAGAGCATCAATAATAGGTGGGAAACAAATCGACCTGAGCTACAGCAGAATGCTGGTGAATCACAAGGAAACATATGGCATAATAGGCAATTGTCTCTCTATAAGCAACACGACAGTGTGTAGGGAGTCTATGTTGGAAAGAATCCGGGAAGAAAACTGCGTAGCCAGATTGCTTAAGGGAGGGCCTGCAATCTGCACTTTCCGTACCAACACAAGGGAGGTCATCGAGCTCATCGGGGATGACATTATTTTCATGACGAATTTTAAGGGCCAATTAATATCTCATAACACATCCAGACTACTTGCAGGTACCTTTGTGATCCAGATCAAAAATGAAACGGTGCAATTAGGGAACAGGACATTCTCAAGCTCTACCAGCACTACCCTGCAAGCCCTTCCTTCAGCCCTGACGAACATCACCAGCCGTAGGGACAAACTTGACTTGGAATACGTGCATAGCCTCAGCACCAGCAACATAGAGCAACTAGGTGACTTAAGCAAAAAAATTAAAATCTCTATCGTTACAGATGCGGCAATATTTCTTCTTGTAATTTCGATTATCTCCCTCATCCGGTGGAAGGCTCGCCAAAAGCTCGACATCCCGGCGATACAGATTCCTGAAGGGGGAGCGCATATGGTCGATAATGATGTCAAGGTGCCCATCCCGCAAGGTCGTCTACAGCAGGTCAACAGCCCCGACACGGGCGTCACTGATCTACGGGACGTAGATTCTTAGAGGGGGAAGAGTTAACACGCCGCACGACATCGTAGGCAAACAACGAACTGCATGGAACCGCCGAGTCAGCGGATTCGCCGACAGGTGCAAACTCGTTCCCACGTTATACGGGAGGGAGTTGAATTGCATCCAGTGCACGAGGATCGTGTTGCTGCACCGAACCGGACGCGCGTGTGCGACGAATTGATGACTGGGCGGATTAAGGCAGGTGGAGCGGCAGTGTTGACGACATCAGGAGTGGCAGTAAGCGGCAGTTCCGATTAGAACTTAACCGCGAACGGTACTAATATTGTAGAGACTAATAAAATTGAAAATACAAAGACATTTTATAACGTTGAAAAAAGGTAGTTTTCTTTCGGACAAGTCTGTCGTCCGTTTTTTTTGGAACGCTTCCAGGAGGAAACGTTAACTGACACCCTAATATATATAAAAATTATTATTATTTTATATTATGTAAAGGGTGGTTAAATTTTAAGGGCCGATGTTGAATGTGAACCACACCTAAACGTCAAGTTTTTTTCTGCATTTCATTTGACATTTCTCAATTTCAGACTAACTCAATTTGAACCATGGAAAGATACACAATCGAGCAATGCGTTAAAGTTATTCAGGCTTATTATGAAAATGGGCGTTCAAATCAAAATGCATATCGTGCACTTCGTGATTTTTTCGGTCAATTTAATCGTCCAAATTTGCGTACAATCGGAAAAATCGTGCAAAAATTTGAGCAAACCGGGTCTGTAGGAGATGTGAAAACACCAGTGCATACTGCAGAAAATATTGCTGCTGTTCGCGATAGTGTGGCTGAAGTGCCGTCCACCTCAACTCGTCGTCGTGCCCAAAAATTGCACTTCTCACGCTCGTCGTTGATGAACATTATGCATAAAGACTTGCATTTACGCGCTTACAAGGGGCAATCGACTCAAGAACTAAAGCCTCTTGACCATTTCAAGCGTCGTCAATGGTCAGAATGGTGGCAAGAAATGGCAACAGTGGATGATCAATTTTCGAAGAAAATAATCTTCAGTGATGAGGCACATTTTCACCTGAGTGGATTCGTCAATAAGCAGAATTGCCGTATTTGGGCGAATGATAATCCAAGAGTGATTGTCGAAAAACCAATGCACCCACAAAGAGTGACTGTTTGGTGCGGTTTATGAGCTGGCGGCATCATCGGGCCGTATTTTTTCCAAAATGAGGCCGGTCAGGCAGTTACTGTGAATGGTGTTCGCTATCGTGAGATGGTAACGAACTTTTTATGGCCCGAATTGGAAGATATGGATGTGGACGATATGTGGTTTTAACAGGACGGTGCTACTTGCCACACAGCTAATGAAACAATGGCTCTTTTGCGGGAGAAATTCAATGGCCGTGTTATCTCACGTCGTGGCGATGTTAATTGGCCGCCACGATCATGCGATTTGACACCGTTGGACTTCTTTCTTTGGGGTTATTTGAAAGAAAAGGTGTACGTCGATAAGCCAGTAACAATTGAAGAGCTAAAGGATGAGATAATTCGGCACATTAACGGCATAGAACCTCAATTATGCCTCAGCGTCATCGAAAATTTGGACCATCGGATGGAGGTGTGCCGCCGAGGTCGCGGCGGCCATTTGGCCGATATTTTGTTCCATACATAATTGAACCATACCAATATTATCATAATGAAAAGAAATGACAATAATTTCCTAAATAATTTGTGTTTTATTCAAAATCAACATCGGCCCTTAAAACTTAACCACCCTTTATATAAAACTCTTCCCTGACTGATTGACAGATCAACGCCCAGCCCAAACCGTTAGAGCTAGAAACACGAAATTTGGACAGTAGTTTCCTTTTGTGGCGTAGACACCCACTAAGAAAGGATTTTTCGAAATTCGGCTCCAAAAGGGGAGATACAGGGTGTTTAAGTTTGTATGGAGTCAACTAATTTAGTCTTAGCTCTTTTTTATTTGATTTAAGGTTTAGATTGTTTAAGTTTATGTTACCCTTACTTTATAGTTTAGAATTGAGTTTCACTATGTGCCATGCTTGTATTAAGCTCAATAAATTAAATAATTAAATAGGAATTAAGAATTGCAATTTGGTAGGTAAATTCTACAATAAAAATAAAGAAACACGTGTTTCACCGTTTTTGAAAATTATATCCACGGGCCAAGCTACAGGATGTTAAAGTTTGCAAATTTATAGTATGCGCAACCGTAGCCATCGGCACATTCGGTTCGTGATCGTGTATTGTTTTTGTTTTGCCGAGTTGCGCAAGAGTAGTTTTTTCGTTTATTTTTCTTTGATCGTATTCTTGCTTCTATGGATACACTACGTATATAGTTTATTTACAATGCATTCGCAGTTCAGAGTAATTCGACGGGGAACTGGTGTGTACCAGAGATTAAAACGAGTCGAGTTGTTCGTACGAACAACGATTCAATACTCGTTTGAAACGAGTACGAACGAACCGAGTAGCACACAACACACAACTCGTGATTCAAACCAAAAAGAGCTCTTTTACACGCAAGGACAAATGTCTGCCGACACTCTTATTTGTTGGAGAGGGATGGTGAGAAGTAAAGGGGGTAGTCCGTGTCGGGCGGGTAGAAGAATTGAAAAACATTTTTGTGTCTTTTCCTTTGCTTCGTTCGTAATTTCATTCGTTTGTTTTATTTTTGTGTTCTCAGCGTTGAGGTCGCATCGTGCGGAGGAATTTTTTGAGTGAGTGTGTTCAGTGCGTTTTTAATTATGGAAAGTTGTAAGTGGTCTCATGAGTTGTTGGAGCATTTGATTCTGAATTTTCAAATGCACGAATATTTGTATAATCTGGCTCACCCAGATTATATTAATAGAGTTAAGCGGGCAAACTGTTTAAATCAAATTTTAACCGAAAGTAAGCCCAGAAGTATTTTATGGTCATTGCAATCGTCTAGATTCATGTTGTCAATAAAAGCATACATAAGTACATTCCATCAAGTCGTTGAAAATTTTAACATTTTCTCCATCCATTTTATAAAGAATATTTTTTAATTTCTATATTCACACTTCAATCGCCACTGAACACAGCAAAACTACGAATGAAGGGAGAAATAGAAAGATCAAAAGTTTCTCGGTAGTGTCTCGACGTCTAAAAGTACCACACGACACCAAAAGAGAAAACAAAAAAACGACGGACATTTGTCCTCGCGTGTAAAAGAGCTCAAAGCGAACGAGTCCGAACGAGTATCTTCTCCAAACGAGTACAACCGATACGATCACAAACGAGTAAGATGTTCGCGAGTATTTTGTTCACGAACAAGCGACTCGTTCGCAATGATCGTTCTTGTTCGCGAGTATATGCGTCTGTTCGGGGATGATTTTCAGGATTTTGATGTGGAAATTAGTAAAAAAAAAATGGATGTTATTAATTTTTTTCAGAACGGTGGTTTTTAACATCAATTAAAGAGTAAAGTTAAGTTATTTATTTATTTTTTTGTACGACTTTTTCTTAATATAATCATCAGAAGACTTCTAAATAATGTTCAATCTTGCTCTTGCTCGATATTTGTCAGGTGTGATAGGCACATACAACATACCTATGAATGTATGAATGTTACAAATAAAAAGCATTACACGTGAAAATCAACATACGGTTTTAATGCTCATGTATCTATCACCAAAATGATAAAAAAAAAACAACAAAAAGCGAATTTATGTTCATATGAACCTACTACCAACAACGAAATACACACACATTGATCAGAACATGACGTCTATTCCCACAAACCTTTTTCATCGACAGCCAGGCGGCAATAAGAGCGATTTCTGCCATTGAAGTAAAATCGAAGCTTGTTAGTCGCTGTCGCGAAGAGCTACGGGTTCTTGGCAGGCAGCACAATGCAAGACTCTGCTGGGTCCCTGGCCACAAAGGGGTGCCTGGTAACGAGACAGCTGATGAGCTGGCAAGGGAAGGGTCTTCTTTAGACCCCAACCAAGCTGATTTCACCGCTAAAATTCCACCCTGTAATCTCAAACAGGTGATTGGGAGCAAAACTCAAAAGATAGCTAATGATAGATGGAATGCGCTTAGTTCCTGTGTCATAACTAGGAAACTATGGCCATTCTAAAATAAACAAAGAACTGATAGAATTCTGCAAATGGATAAAAATTCCCTATCTTCCCTAATAGGTATCATCACCGGGCATAATATGCTTAACTACCATGCAAGAAGACTGGGATTAAACACGGATGACCTTTGCAGAGCCTGTGGCGACGAAGAAGTAGATGAGGACACCCCACACTTTCTTTGCCACTGTCCAGCGCTCTGCAATAAAAGATTCAAAACCCTAGGAAGACATTTCTTTCAGGATCTGGAAGAACTGTCCGACAAGTCTGTGGTCGACATACACAGATTTATCCGTGCCTCTAAATGGCTCGACAGAACATAGGCTAATGGTTCCTAGTAAGGGGGCTGAGACCCCTAGGGTATCACAATGGGTCTACATTGACCTAAGTGTGACGGAGAAGGGACCTCCTTTCCCGTCAACCCTTTTACCTAACCTAACCTAACCTTCACACAAACCTACAAAAGAACAGCAAAAAGCCACCACTTCGGAAATCCCAAAGGAATCGTATGAATCGTATTTGTGCGCACAACACACAGTGTTCGCGAACAAGTCCCTTTTTCCGAGTACTCGTAACTTTGCTTGCTGCTCGCGATTCATTTTGGGTACGAGTATATCGAAGCGAATGAGTACGAGTCAAAGGGATGGAACAACTCGTGGATGGTTTGTGATCGCGATCGTATGAATCGTGATTCATAAGAAAAAGCGAACGAACAAAATGAAAAGTATGGGGTTGTGCGCACATACTCGTTTTGATCTCTGGTGTGTACGATGGGACTACTGACCCGATTTCAAAAATTCAATATTGAAATGGTGACATTTTTTGCTTCTTTTTATCTTTGGAAGCTCCATAGGGACAGATGATTATTAGCGACTTAGTATACACCTTAGTATGTATTTAACGCGTGCGAAGCAGCGGGTGAACTGCTAGTATATGAAACTGGTCAATTGTTGAATGAAAGCCAAATTATTTATTCGGTATGTTTTTCCCCTATTACTTCACAGGTAGCAGAGATATGTAAGTCTGTATGATGACGTTATGTGGGGTTTTGACAAGTTTTAGTACCATTGTTACTTCTACTATTTTCCAATGACTCGGTACGTACTTAAGTCGAACTGTAGCACAGTTTTTTTTTTGCTTTATCTGGTCGTTGCTTTAACGGTTCTGTAGAAATTAAGTCATATCAGGGGGTTATCTCCTCTTTCAGGTTAGCATGTTTTTATATACATATGTAAATATACACTTTTTGCCCCATACAATCTGTTTCATATAAAATCGTATCCATTCATAAATACTCGTGAAACATTGCAATGATCTACGATGTTGTAACAAGGTGGAACCTTGTAGAATAGAAATCTATGAGAGCACGTGCTGCTAAATATACGCATACAATTTCTTATAATCTTAAACCGATGGTTGTTTTAAATTCCGCTAAAAGCTCTTAAACAGAATGGGTTAAGTGCAACAGCGTCGTTTGTTTCACCTCATTGGTGTGCTAATAAAGCTTTTGGTGTTTAATTTATTTTATTTTTACAAATTTTATTTATAATAATGATTAAGTTATCATCAAGAAGAAATAAGAGTCAACATCTTATCATTTTTAATTGTTCAATAGCTGTTGGCATATATTAACGCCATTTGTCAACTTGACATTAAATGAATCATGAAGATTACGGCTTTTATTCAATCTTGATAAAACCAATGATTTTAATTCTTATATGTACATACATTCGTGTCACGCGGCGTGGATTCGAAGGCATATTTTGTATCATTGGCTTCATGTGCGAGTGCAGGTCCAGTAACATAGAGAGATATGAACAAGCAAATTTCACGAATCCATAATGGACAAAGTTCACATTCCGATGGATACTGACACTTTCTATCAAAGACTAATGCTAGGTAGAACAATTCATACAGCTGGGATATATCCAGGACTCATACAGATAATCACCAGGAGCAGAAAACCATATTCAAATTCGCATATGTCCGTCCAAAGTCAGAAGATGTGTGAGGACACATTACATACATACATGTACATACTTATCTATAAAGTATTCATTTAGCAGTGAATGTAGTTAACAAAGACGTTTAATTCATCTCGGAACTTTTTCAATTGTCCTCTGAATTAAGTGAAGTGCACGCTACTTGTAATGTCCTATACTGATTGGTGCCTTTTTCTCGAATTGCATAATTACAGTTCTTATAACACATCGACTTATATGTAAATCAGTTACTTACTAGGTTACCATCAAAGCCGATTGTAAACAACTTAATGTGAACGCTAATCAAAGAATTGTATTCCCATTATATTCCCTTTTTATCATATTCGCACTTGGCGAACTTCTGATAAGATAATAGCCTCAACCATCACATAATTACATGTATTGAAGACAACAAAACCAACAACAATTTACGAATAAAGATTAATTCATTTATACTGTGTACGTGTACCTTTTCTTTTGAATCTCTCAAACGATAACTTCAATGAACGACGGATTTTCTGATATCACTCTTGTCGTTTTCTTTACAGGGACTGCCATGCTGATTAGAGGTTTATGCAGTTGTCGGTGTCGAGACAGCCTTATCGGCCATTCCAGCAGTTCGGAACGATAGAGAGTGCGGTCTAGTCGTGGTCATACAGGAAGCTCTTACTAGGTGGAACGTTGACACTTCTCGTCATCATTGATGGCTTTATTTGTTTAAAATATACACGTGTGTGCCTGAATATTTAGATATTTATCGAATTGTGATATAGCTTTTACAACCGGTGATAAACGGTGACGTTGATATTTGTTTAAGTGATTAAGGAACAACAAGCAAGGGAGGACTGTGGTGAAATATGGTGAAAGTCAATGGAAAACTACTGCCGATCAAGGCGCATTACTTCTTCTTTATGGCGGGTATGTTTCTTTTTTTATAATTCTTTATTTGTTTTTTTCACTCCTTTTCATGGTTTCAGTTGCAGCTTTTGTGAATCTTCCTTTTCTGTAGGTTAGATATTGATCACTATTTCGTCTATTTTCTGATAAACCTGAATTTATGTTTGTTAATGCTTAGTCCTCTCCGCGTCTTTTTTGCGTAACGCACGACTTTACATGGCTATTCTTAAAGCCCCTAATTTACGGAAACCAAAATGTCTTCTTAATCCTTTAGAGAGCGCATTTTCGATCCTTTATCTTATGGCTTTGGAAACTACATTCTCTGACGAAATGTGAGTTCCAACGTAGGGATTACGCCCTGTAGCTTCTTTTTTGTGGTGTCCCATTTGTTGATAATAAAAGTACTTTACCTTGGGTCCAACAGTGTCTCCAATGTACTGACCTTGCACCTCCCATTATCACAAGCCTACCTCTGAGCCTCACGCAGTTTATCACGGATGTTTATTTCGTCGTCCACTATCAAAACGTTACTGCACATGCCAGTAAAGAACTTATCAAACGATTCTAATGTAACACTGAACTTGGTCGCAATCACGAGCTTCATAGACGCTGCTTAGCAATGTACACGATGAACGTTTTGCACTTTTCTGATTGGTGCAACATCAATCTCTGGCCGCAGCAACAGTAACTTGTGGATATTCTACTCTTGGAACGGATGTCATATTGTCTAAGACGTCCTGGTTGTAAGTTTGCCAGTCACTAATCGTGAGTTCTGGGAATGTCCTTCCTCATTGGTCCTGTTCTGTACTAGAGGTTTTTTTTGCAATTCCACTCAAGACCCAAGGCATCCAACAGCCATAATAAATGTTTGTATTCCTTTTCACTCGCACACGATCGACAGCTGGTTTTTACGGTTTCTCGGCTTTTAGATCTATATCAAAGAAGTCCTGCTCTTTTCAATGTGACGATTCTTGGAGGATAGTTTAAGATTGTTTCTCTTAGGTTAGGTCACAGACACAGTGTCCAGTGGGAATGCAAGAAACGACCCGAACATATTTTCAACGCATTTAAGTCAGACCAAACTACGCTCGCAGTTCCCTGCTTAATGCTTCGTCATTGATTCTTTTGTTTATTATCGCTTATTCGGATTGCTATAAAGGGAAGAACACGGAAAGGGAAGAGTTCCGACTCCGTACTCAGCACAGGGTCATTGCTGTCAATAACTAATTTAGGTATCACGTGCAGTGCTTAACTCGTCTGTCGTTTATTTTAAAGACATTAAAACCGCCTTGCTCTCGATTCACCTTGATAACTTTTGCAACGGACATACTTGTCATTCAAAGTTGGTCACAAGTTCAGTTGGTTGTTTGTGGAGGTTGTGATATGTATTCTTTACACAAGCCTCGGTAGTCAAACGACTGTCGGAAAAATTTTTGTGTACCGTTGGGGGGCTTGGGTTTAAGATTATGCGGAGAAACTATGAAGACTTTATTTCTTCTATGTGAGGTCGAGAAAATCTTCCTTTGTTTTTAGCAAACTCTAGGATATCACCAATCACTTCGCTGTCTAGGTGCATTAAGTATCCAGATATGTACACCCCAGCAGTCTTTGACGTAGTTTTGCAGTGGCTGTACAGTGGCAAAGGAAGTGTTCCAGTTCCTCATTGTTCCTCCTCGCAGATTTTGCATTATGCAGTGCGACTAGTCCAATTCTGTCGTAATTGAAGCCTATTGTGACTGAATGAATGAGTGAGACGAGTGGAACAAAGAAGGGACAAAATCTCAAAGTCACTTCTTGGTTGACCAGCAAAGATGAAAGGAAGGAGAGAAAAAAAAAACAAGTGAACAAGTGATCGGTTTCCGCTAAAGTGAGAGTAGTAAAAGTAGTAGAGTAAAGATAAAACCGATAGGTTTATCGCGAGTGAAAGTGAGATTGACGCGAAAGTAAGATACGAGTGCGATGGGATTTGTGGCCCGATAGAACGAGCCAGCCAATACGGGAACGCAGTAGCCTAGGAGGAAAAGAAAGCAGACTAGAGGAAAAGATAAGTACATTCCGGAAAGAAAAGAGTTGAGTTAAGATGGGAACATTGTGATAGTGAGAAGAAAATAACTCCGTAAGGCCTGTGCTACGCCCTCTTCCAAGAAATTTCGCCATTTCACCCATTAACATAGTGATACCTTCGCGACTTGTTTACAGTGTGCTACTCCAACGGCGATGTATAGATTTAGCAATTTATCACTAAAAGCCGTAATAAAGAATTGACCGTCCCTCTTACGGAGTTTTTAACGTGGTAAGCTTGAGTTGTGCTTCTTGTCTGTAGGAAGTGAGTTTCCTGATTCCTGCAAAAAGATTGTGAGCGCCCTTTAAAAAAAACGAGCACCCTTTACAAGTGCTAGGTAGCGCAAAGAAAGTGAACCCACCCTAGCTGAGTGGACGACGCAGGCAGCATCCAAAAGGCTGTTGGTGCACTGTACGAGTTAATGCCCATCGGTGACATTTTGAACTCGTAGCCGACTCGGACGGGACGCGCGGAAAAGATGCAACAATATGCTGCTAAAGACCGCAGTCCTAATTCACAGTGCACATTGCCGCTATGAGTTTTGATAAGAGTTCTGCTTCCAGTATTTTGATCAGGCTTCAATAATCTTGACGCGCCATCATGTTATTTGTTAGAATAGATCCCGGGTATTATGTTAGGTTAGGCAATAGGGTTGACGGGAAAAGAGCTCCCTTCTCCGTCACACTTAGGTCAATGTAGACCCATTTTGATAGCCTAGGGGTCTCAGCCCCCTTACTAGAAACCATTAGCCTATGTTCTGTCGAGCCATTCCGAGGCACGGATAAATCTGTGTATTTCGACCACAGACTTGTCGGACAGTTCTTCTAGATCCTGAAAGAAATGTCTTCCTAGGATTTTGAATCTTTTATGGCAGAGCGCTGGACAATGACAAAGAAAGTGTGGGGTGTCCTCATCTACTTCTTCGTCGCCACAGCCTCTGCAAAGGTCATCCGTGTTTAGTCCCAGTCTTCTTGCATGGTAGTTAAGCATATTATGCACGGTGATGATACCTATTAGGGAAGATAGGGATTTTTTATCCATTTGCAGAATTCTATCAGTTTTTTGTTTATTGTAAAATGGCCATAGTTTCCTAGTTATGACACAGGAACTAAGCACATTCCATCTATCATTAGCTATCTTTTGAAATTTGCTTTCAATCACCTGTTTGAGATTACAGGGTGGAATTTTAGCTTGGTTGGGGTCTAAAGAAGATCCTTCCCTTGCCAGCTCATCAGCTGTCTCGTTACCAGGCACCCCTTTGTGGCCAGGGACCCAGCAGAGTCTTTCATTGTGCTGCCTGCCAAGAACCCGTAGCTCTTCACGACAGCGACTAACAAGCTTCGATTTTACTTCAATGGCAGAAATCGCTCTTATTGCCGCCTGGCTGTCGATGAAAAAGGTAGTGCCTTCATTGCAACCTGTTCGGCAGCTTTTGTCACTGCCAGGACCTCCGCTTGGAAGACACTGCTGCAGACTCCAAAGAGTCTCGGAGAAGACGCACCCACTCCAGTGTCCATTTCGGATCCATCTGTGTAAACGGAAATGGTTGTGCCATTATTTAATACCTGGTTGTCTTGCCTTTCTTCTCTGCTGGGAAAACAGGTTAAGAATGGCCTATGAAATTCTTAGTAAGGCGTCATGTAGTCTGTGCATACAGTATTGCCCACAAAATTGCGTAAGATCTGTGCATGCCCTGCCAGACATGGTCTCCAGTTGCCCGTTTGGCTTATGCGAAGGGCGCTTTTTGCAGCTGATTCTTGCATAAAGCGGGAGCAGATTCAGTGTTGTCTCGAGTCCCGCTGTGGGGGTGGTTCTCAATGCGCCAGTGGTGCTGATGCAGGCTATCCTTTGAATCTTTGTTATTAACTTAAGGTAAGTGGTTTTGCACACTGCCTGTCACCACCCCAGGCTACCATAGATCAATATTGGTCTTACTACTGCCGTGTAAAGCCACATGATGATTTTAGGGCTAGGACCCCAGGTTTTACCGAATATCCTGTTACAGGCGTAGAAAGCTATCGTTGCTTTCTTCACTCTCTCTTTAATGTTGAGACTCCAGTTAAGTTTGCTGTCAAGTGTAACTCCTAAGTACCTGACACAGTCTGAAACTTTAACTAAATGCCAATCTGGTAGACGGCCTAAGGCCAAACCAGAATAGACATAGAATCTTTTTTTTGTAAAACTTTTTTGTAATGAAATAAATTCAATTTCTACTACTACTACTAATACTACAGTCTGAAACTTTAAGTAGAGTACCCTCAATAAAGGGCTTCCTGAATTCCGGTACTGCTCTTTTGTTGGTGAAAAGGACAAGCTCTGTCTTCTGCGGATTAACCGCGAGTCCGCAGCGCTTTGTCCAGTTATATATTACCTTCAGGGCGCCTTCTAGTTGGTCACTAATAGTGGAAAGGAATTTGCCTGTTGCTAGTACCGCTAGGTCCTCAGCATAGGCTACTACCTTAACTCCACTAAAACTCAGTTTCATAAGGATTTCATTTACTACAAGAACCCAGAGTAGGGGGGAGAGGACCCCTCTCTGTGGAGTGCCTCTAGAGGCTGATACACTTACTTGTATACCTCCTAGCTCAATATGGTATTGTGTATGCTTAAATCTGTTAATGCTCTTTTTATTGCGTCTATGTGAAAGTTATTGAAAGACTTCCTCTATGTCCAGGAAGGCAGCGAGTGTGTATTCCTTTACTTTCAATGACTTCTATGCTGCTGACAACACTATGCAGCGCAGTTTCGACGCCTCTACCTCTCGTATATGCATCTTGGTTTGCAGATAAATCTATAGGATTCACATGACTACGAACGAAGATGTCAATCAGCCTTTCAAATGTCTTTAAAACAAATGATTTCAAACTGATAGGTCTATAATCTTTCGCGGTGGTGTGACTGGGCTTACCAACTTTAGGTATGAAAACCACTTTGACCTCCCGCCATGACTTAGGTACATAGCCCCATGTCAGGCTGTTAAGGAATATATTCTTTTTGTGTTTCGTAATATACCTTTCGCTTTTTCTCAGGATCATAGGGAAGATGCCGTCTGTACCCGGGGATTTGTAGGGAGAGAAGGAGTTTATAGCCCAGCTAATCATTTTTTCGGTTATAATATCCGCTGGCGCAGCCTGTTCTATAAAGGACTCATAACCCGGTTGTGTGATTTCCACGGAGTTGCATCCCAGAAAATGGGTTTTGAGTAGCAATTCCAGTGTCTCCTTGCAGGACTCCGTCCAGCGTCCGCCAGAGTCTTTAAGGGAGCCCAAGGCAACTGTCTCTCTTGCAAGGACCTTCCTGGGTCTGGCTGATTTGGTAGTGCTGTCTATCTCACTACAGAAAGTTCGCCATGAGCAGCGCTTTGCCCTCTGCGTTTCGGCTTTAAACTTTCTTTGGCTAACCTTATAGCTTTCCCAGTCACTGTCAAGGTTCGAGCGTTTTGCTGCATATGCTGTGCAGTTCCTTGGACCACCATGGGGGTGTCCTTTTGCACTTACTTTTCCTTGTCCTTAGCGGACAGGCTTTTTGTAGTGCTTTGTCCAGGATACTAGTGAGTTCATCGGCGGATCTGTTTATATAACCAGGCACGTGAAAGCCACTTGTCTGGAGCGTTCTAGTCATTTTCTCTACTTCCATACTGAAAATATCCCAGCTAGTTTTCCTGTGGTTTCTTTACGGCATGAGTAGGTTCCTGGTATCTTTAACCGAAAATTCAATCATCTTATGGTCGGAGAAGGTTTCTTCCTCCACTACCCTCCACTGGTCTAATTCTACCGTTCTAGAGTTACTAACTATAGTGATATCAATAATCTCTTGTCTATTCTTAATGACGAATGTTGGTTCATTACCCCTATTCACAACCAGTAAGTTGTATTCGATAAGAAATTCAAAAAGTGACTCACCTCTTACGTTGACATTTGAGCTACCCCACAGTAGATGATGAGAGTTAGCATCGCAGCCTACCACCAAATCCAGTTTTTCCCGTTTGACTTGCTCAACGAGTAGGCGCATTAGTGCAGATGGTGGGCCCTCTGTCGCGTCATATGGGATGTAGCAGGACGGCAAAATCAGCGGCGGGAGTACAGTTCGTTCATACTTGACCGCCGTATGGTCTGCGTCGCGGTAGGTATATTGTTATGCTGGTGCAATGCTGATGCAGCAAAACGTGCCAGACAAAGGTGTCATACAGGTAAAATGATGATGAAGTAAAACGTGCCCGACGGAAAATATAATTTTCCCACAAATGTTGAGGCGTAATATTTCACCGACACCACCGTCACGTCAGCAAAATTAGTTTATAAATAGATGTAAGTGATATAAAATTTGTTCGAGTTTAATTCTGACCTCTACATTAGAATAAAGTGCTAAAGCTGACTCTTTGGTTGTTTCATTTTATTTTTCCACAATTGTTGTTTCGCCAGTATTTTCCTTACAACATCCAATTGTTGTTTCCCCGGTTCATAAGTACACAACGGTAATACTGGAGGTAAAAGCCCAACCACAAATCCAGCCCGCGTGTGAGAGTTTTTTTTTACCCTTTTATGTCGTAGGCATAACATAAAAAATTGGTGGCAGCGGTGGGATACCGAGTTATCCTTAAAAAAAAAAAAAAAAAAAAACGAAACAAAACAGTTGTGTGAACAAAATACTACGTGAACATTCTTATTGCTGTGTTGCTGTGAAAAGTTGCAGAATTATCAAAAGTGTTGGCATCTGGAAACAGTTGTGTGAACAAAATACTACGTGAACATTCTAATTGCTGTGTTGCTGTGGAAAGTTGCAGAATCATCAAAAGTGTTGGCGTCTGGAGCTGAGTGATATGAAGCTGATAATAATTTTTACCATGTAAGTTAGTCAATTAAGCATAACATAAGTTATTTGCATAGAGCGTCTAATACTATTGAAAAAAAAGTGTATAAGAAAAGAGAGAGTTATTCAGGTAGCAAGGTCAAGAAAAGTTAAAGTTAAAACATATTAAACTCCAACATCTCCTAGTAGATGTACCAAGTTCGATTTCCTTCAGGAGAGATCAAATTGAAGAATTATAAGTGGATAGAAGAAAACGAGGGAAAATATAGGATACTACTTTCTAGTTGGATCAGTAGAAAATCATTTATGTCCTCTAGCGGCAGTGGTAGTGAATCAGAAGAGATAGAAAGCGAAAGTAGCCAAGAAGTTGATAATTCAAGAAATTTAGACTCAATAATGTCTGAAATACCAATCAGTGTTCTAACATCCTTTATCCCTACTTTTAATAGTAGCGGCGATGAGGTTTTTAGTTTCATTGATGCATGTAATGATGCTATGGAATTAGCATCGACGTCTTTGAAACCAGTTCTTTTCAAATTTATAAAAACAAGAATTCGTGGTAATGCCACTACAATCCTAATGAACAAAGATATACAAGACTGGAAAGCGTTGAAAGAAGAATTGTACGGGGTCTTTAGGGAACCGCATAGTAGTCTTCAATTACATAGAGAGCTGATTAGCATTAGGCAAAGTAAGAATGAATCTGTGACGTTGTATACACAAAGAGTAGAAACATTACAGAGAAGATTGATGCAGAGTAAACTACATAACATAAAAGAAGAAGATTCTAAAGGACAGATAGATTACATTAAGAGTGAGACCCTCACGGTATTTATTAATGGACTACAGGAAAAACTAGCATCATACGTCGTGACACAAAAGCCTAAAACCTTAGCGGAAGCGAGTAGATGTGCTCAAGAGGAAGAGCAACGGCTCAACCTATTTAGACCAAATACTGATAGGGATTATTCAAGTAGAAATTTAGCAAGGATTAATTTCACGGAAACAAAATGTTTCAACTGTGGCAAGCCAGGTCATATTGCCAGAAATTGCAGGTTACCTAGGAGAGATAGGGAAAGACAAAATGCACAGAGAAACTATTCAAACGACGCAAGACCAAGTTCTAGTGGACAAGGAACAAGCTCCAATCCTTCAAGTGCGTATAAAAAGGAATTCAAAAGGGATTCGAACGTTAGGAATTTGACAGTATTTAAAGATACGTGTAATTCAGAAAGTCCTCATGTTAATGTTATCATCAATGGCGATATAAAAAGATTCATCATAGATACAGGTGCGGAAGTTTCAATGGTTAGTGCGAAATGTGTGTACGAACGCGAGGTAGATTTTACCAAAACAATTAAATTTAAGGGGCTGGGAGCTAAACCCCATGAAACAATGGGAGAAATTGTTAAAGGTATTAAATTATTTCCAAATAATAAAGGGAAAGCTAAATCAACTACAGTCACAATGCAAGTTATAGAAAATGATCTACTTGGTGACTATGACGGCCTGTTGGGTAGTCACTTTCTTAAGGAAGGAGGTTATTCCATACATTATAAAGAAGGAGTAATAAAAGGCAGAGATGAAGAGATAACGTTAAAATTTTTGAGTGAAGAAAAGTTTTTAAAGCCAAGAAGTGAAACGTTCAGGATTATAAAAATAGTAAATGGTAGTGGTCTTAAAGAAGACGTAGTTTTGCCAAGACAGCATATCAAAGAAGGGATAGTCGTTGCGGCATGTTTAACGGAAAATAGAAACGGGGAATGTTTAGCAAGAATAGCCAATACAACTGAAGAAGAATTCGATATTAGCCAGGTACGAATTGTAGGAAAGAACCTAGAAGATTTCGAGGTCAAGAACCATAGAGAAATCGAGGTAACAGGTAATGTTAGGACCAAACATATGAACAAGGAAGAAAAGGAAAGTATTTTAGAGATCATTAGGAATTATAGTGATATATTCAGTATCAAAGATGAAAAGCTCACTCACACAAATATTACTAAACATCAGATCAGGACTGTGGAAGGCGCACAGCCAGTTTATACTAAAACATATCGTTACCCAAAAATACACGAAGAAGAGGTGCGTAACCAAGTCGAAAAACTGAAACAGGATGGAATAATAAGAAATAGTAGTTCACCTTGGAGCTCTCCTCTTTGGATCGTACCAAAGAAGGCTGATGCTAGTGGCAAAAAGAAGTGGAGGATGGTGATAGATTATCGCAAACTCAACGAGTTGACGATTGCTGATAACTATCAACTTCCTAATATTAATGAGATTCTCGACCAATTAGGGAAGGCGAGGTACTTCACGACACTTGACCTAACTTCGGGATTTCATCAAATCCCAGTTGATGAAAATGATATTGAAAAAACGGCATTCAGTACTCCGTATGGGCATTTTGAGTTTACACGAATGCCCTTCGGTTTGAAAAATGCCCCAGCATGTTTTCAAAAACTCATGAATACACTGCTATCTGGATTAGAAGGTAGTCAATGTCTTGGCTATATTGACGACATGGTAGTGCATGGACAAAGTCTTAAAGAGCACAACGAAAAACTAATTCAAGTACTTAATCAGATAAGGGCTGCTAACTTAAAACTTCAACCAGATAAGTGCGAATTCCTTCGCAAAGAAGTACAGTATTTGGGACATGTAATCACCGACCAAGGAGTGAAACCTGACCCAAACAAGATAGAAAGCGTAGTAAGGATGGAACCTCCAGTTAATGCCAAAGGTGTAAAATCATTTCTCGGAATGATTGGATACTACAGGAAATTCGTGAAGAATTTTAGCAAACTTGCAGAGCCATTAAACAAATTATTGAAAAAGGATGTAGTATTTCAATGGGGTGTAGAACAACAGGAGGCATTTAATAAATTAAAAAACGCAATCACTAGATATCCCATCTTGCAGTATCCTGATTATAACAAAACATTTATAATCACGACTGATGCGTCAAACAAGGGTATCGGGGCTGTTCTTAGCCAACAGCAAGATGGAATAGATTTACCAATTCAGTATGTTAGTAGAACTTTAAATAAGGCAGAACAAAACTACAGCACTACTGAGAAAGAATGTTTAGCCATAGTATGGGCAACGAAACAATTTAGGCCATACATATATGGGAAGAGTTTTATAATTCAGACGGACCATAGACCATTAACGTGGCTTTTTAACGTTAAGCACCCAGGTTCGCGTTTAGTAAGATGGAGACTCAAACTAGAAGAATTTGAGTATGAGATTCGTTACAAAAAAGGGTGTGAAAACGTCGTCGCAGACGAGTTGTCTCGAAATGTGAGAATGATGCAACAGGAAGAAGTAGGCAATAAAAATAATAAAGATAACTGTCAAGATGTAGGAAATTTCGAAGACGTAGATGAAATGGTACGTAGCATGTTAGAGGAGGACGCAGTTAACCCAGATAACGCAGTTGAGTTAGATGAAGAGCAAATAGAAGGATTACATTTTAGCGAGTTAGGAGAAGAAGAAGGTAATGAAAATAATTCACGCAAAGAAATTACTGATTTAGAGCAAAGGAAACGTATAATCAAAGAGAATCACGATGGGTTATTAGGAGGACATACAGGTCAGAAAGCAACTTATGCTAAACTTAGGGTAAAATACTATTGGAAAGGGATGCAAAGGGATGTTGAAGAATACATAAAAAACTGTGAATATTGTCAAACAGAAAAAGTAACCAGGCAATCAAAAAGAAATCCAATGAAAATAGTAACATCAGCTGAAAGAGCTCTCGAAAAAATATCAATGGATTTGATAGGACCGTTTAAGCATACAAACGATGGACATAAATTTGGATTGACGATACAAGATGATCTATCGAAATTCATAAAATTTATACCATTAAAGGACAAATCTATGGAAACAGTAGCTAAGGCAATTGTTATTGAATGGGTTTTGAATTTTGGACTGCCAAAAATAATCCTAACTGACAATGGAATGGAGTTTTGTAATGCACTATTCGAAGAATTTTGCAAAATCTTTGATATGCAACATATAACAACTAGCATATCTCATCCGCAGGCAAATGGTGGTTTAGAAAGGGCACACTGTCGTCTACTGCAATATCTGAACGCAACAGGAAAAGAATTAGATAACATAACAAATTGGCACGAGCTAATGCCATACGCTAGCTTTTGCTACAATACTACTGTGCATAGTACGACAGGATACACTCCATATGAACTCGTTTATGGAAATCCAGCAAACAAACCTAGCGAAATAGATGATAATAACGAACGAAGTGTATTTGATTATTTAGACGAACTAAAGGAGAATCTTTTAAATAAATCGTTGACAGCCAGGAACAGAACTTTAAAGACAAAGCGAAAAGCAAAAATGCGATATGATAAAAGAATAGGAAAACCTGTAGAATATAAAGTAGGACAGCAAATTTTAGTTAAAAACTTAGTGAAAGGAAAATTAGAGAGTAAATTTAAAGGACCACATAAAATAGTAGAGGTACATGATGATTATGTATTAGTTAAGCTAGCAAATAAAACACAAAAACATAACAAAGCTAATATTCGACCGTACTTTGCAGAATCACCGGGTCCCTCAAGTCCACGGCCGGGAACATCGAAATCAGGAAACTAAATGACAATACCGGACTATATTTTAACCACAAAGGACAAGTCAGGGAGGTAGGAAGTAAGTTAACTTTAGTCAATAAAATCGATATAGGAGAATTAAATGATTACATAGATAATATTAGGAATATAATAAATACGATAAATGAAGCATGTGTAAGCCATATAGACAATTGTAAGAAATATCAGCAGGTAGTTCGAAGTAATTTGCTTAAAATTGAACATAAAGTTTATATAATATACAATTTAATGGGCAAACAGGTTAGAGCACGTAGGGGACTAGTAAACCTGATAGGTACTGGATTCAAAACGTTATTTGGGACAATGGATAACGAGGATGCTGAATATTATTCAGAAACTATGAACACAATTAAAGGAAATGAAGTCAGAATCAAAAATGGTATGGAAGAAAATGTGAAGCTTATGTCAAAATTAGGTAAGCAGGTTATCGATGTAGGTACACTTCAAAACATACAACCAGTAAAATAAATGACATAATCAATTCTATTAATTTGATCAAAGTTGAAGGAAAAAACCTCGAGCAAAGCAATTCAATTCAGTCTTATTTCAATGAAATAGTGAACAAAATTAATTTCAAAATTATCCAGTTGGAGTTAGAAATGGAACAGATCATTGACAGTCTACTGTTTATACAAAATGGCGTTCTCCATCCGAGAATCATAGAGCCAATGAAGCTTTTAGAAGAATTAAATAAATTACACCTCGAAAACTCTCTTATTTTCGAACCTACTGTAGAAAATTATGCTCATATTATGAAAGAATTATAAATACATGCATATGCTAAAGATAATGCCATTATTGTAATATTGCAAATACCTCTTGTGACCGAAGAGCAATATGATTTATATGAAATCATTTCTGTACCAAAAATTATGGCGAATGGTCTTGTTATAATTGATGTTACCAATAAATTTATAACAATAAGTAAGGATAAGGAATTTTATAATTTAAAAAATAATATCGAAGATTGTAAAGAAATAAATAAAACCTATGTTTGTAAGTCTCAGTTATTCAAAAGTACATTAGATTATAGCAATTGTGAAATAAACGTATTCATGCGAAACAAAGCAAATAATTGCATTTTAAAAACGATTAACTCAAAAATCGAAATGTTTATTAAAATTAAAGAAAATATGTTTTTATTTACTGTTACGGAAGAAACAAAATACCATTGCAATTGTAATAAAGAAAAAGAAGAAGGCACTCTAGCAAATGTAGGGATATTAGTTTTAAGCGAAAATTGTAAATTTGAGACGGTAGAAACTAGCATAAGAACATTAGTTAAAACAAAAGAGATTAATCTTAAGGACAGATATGGATTAAATAATTTAGAAGATTGTTGCATGAATGTAAAACTAAATAAAGTTCAATTAGATGTAAAATCAATTAATAAAATTAAAATACGAAATATTGATGAGCTGAATGACCTATCCGTCGACATTCAAAATCAAAAGCACTTCTGGGAAAACGTTCTAGACACAATCCCGGAACGATCAAGAAGTATAATTGCTGGCATTGGAGGCGTTACAATAGTCATCATAGGATCAATATTCGCATACAAATGTGTCTGTAATTCTGGTGGTCGAACTACATTATCAATCTTTAACAAATGTTTTAACAGAAAAGATAAGAAATACGTCAAGAAATCGCCAAAGATCAAGAGAGCATCATCGACGTCATCAGAAGGAATCGTTATGCAACGTACCGAGCCCAGTTTAAGGGTAAGGTACCCATAAACTTCTTAAGGATGGAGGTGTTATGCTGGTGCAATGCTGATGCAGCAAAACGTGCCAGACAAAGGTGTCATACAGGTAAAATGATGATGAAGTAAAACGTGCCCGACGGAAAATATAATTTTCCCACAAATGTTGAGGCGTAATATTTCACCGACACCACCGTCACGTCAGCAAAATTAGTTTATAAATAGATGTAAGTGATATAAAATTTGTTCGAGTTTAATTCTGACCTCTACATTAGAATAAAGTGCTAAAGCTGACTCTTTGGTTGTTTCATTTTATTTTTCCACAATTGTTGTTTCGCCGGTATTTTCCTTACAACATCCAATTGTTGTTTCCCCGGTTCATAAGTACACAACGGTAATACTGGAGGTAAAAGCCCAACCACAAATCCAGCCCGCGTGTGAGAGTTTTTTTTTACCCTTTTATGTCGTAGGCATAACAATATAGAAGAAAAAGATTAACCTGATTAACATGATCCATAGGTGCTGCCTGTATTTACCTGTGTTGTTTTATACAGTACTAGGTCCTTGGCGTGTAGTCCCCTTATTTTGCCACCTGCGACCAAGGGTTCTTGGATAAGGGCGATGTCTATCTGTCTAGCCTCCATGAGGTAGACTAGGTTGGCGCTGGCCGCTTTACTGTGATGAAGGTTTATTTGAACTATCTTCATCACAGTTTCTCCTAGGTGCTAAGTTTGCACCGGCTTATACCGTCGCGGACTTTGAAGTCAATCTCGTGGAGTAGTGGCATTGACTTTTGGCTAAGTAGTACCACAACTTCTGTGCCAGTTTCTTTATGTTCCCCCATTTCTATCACTTCCCAGTTGTGGCTGAGAAGGTGTTTGTTTAGATTGCGGAGGTACTGCTCAATCCTATCTCTGGGGATATATGGGCCGCGTATGAAGAGACGCGCCTTTGGTCGAATAAGCTCGACAATCTCCTTCCTTTCGATGAGATGAAGGTCGGCATTTGCCCACGGAGCACTGGTCTTCGAAATAAATTCCTGAAGCCATGTGAGAGTGTAACTATCTTCACGTTCTATTATTTTGAAGCCCTGGATGGTGGTAAAGGTGCCAAAAAGCGGAAGTTGCCCCTTATTCTCAATGATGGCTTCATTAACTTCATCAAGAATTCTTATTTCAATGAGTTGCCATTGGTCGTCGGTAAGTTTCCGTGAAGGATTTCCGTAATCGACTACGGCAACCTGTTGACCGGCAACTTTAACCATTGAAGGTTTTATCCTTTTGTGGGCTTTTGTCAATGCAGGGGTAGATGAGTCGTTGAGTCGGGCTCTTTTGGACGTACCCGCAACCGGCACAGGTTTGGGTTGCGAGTCCACACTCGTGTCGTTTTCGGGAACTCTAAGTCTGTCCGCGATTGGGGTGGAGAGCAAGGCAGTCTCCCGGATTTTATCCAAGAGCCACGCGTTCGTTTAGTGCTGTCCTGTCTGTCAGTAGGTGTGGTTGTATGGTGGTGTATGTGGTATCGTCTTAACCCTAAGTCTGGCTCTTTCCAGAGCCTGCTTCTCTGCAGCCGTGAAGGTTTCAGGGTCCCTCTTTTCGAGCCGCCGGATGACTCTCACGGCGTTGCGCCTTTGTCTACGCAGAATCTCCTTCTGTTGGAGAGGCTTTCTGGCCACACGCCCACCTCGAACGTTAGAGCCAGGAGTTCCCAATGGACGTCGATGAGAGGTCGAGGGTAGAGTTTCTACAACCGTCGTAAGGCTATCTAGCGTTAGGTTGTATGAGTCTGAGTGACATCACGACTACATTCCCCAGGTCGGTGAGATGCGCTCACATCCAGTACGCATGATGAGCTATGGCTCGATGTTTCTTGGAAGCGCGCTCCCCTCAACATCCGTTCACTGGTGTTACCTGCAGAAGCAGCGTCAATCGGTGTACGAGCGGTAGGCTTGTTATCCAAGAGGCGCTCTTCCTGCAGACAGTCATGTGCGTTGTGAAGTCGTTTCCGGTCGGTTTCTGTTAGTTCGTCCCAGCCCTTCGTACCTAGTCTCTATATCGTTAGCTTGCTGTTGGCGATTTTGCTACGCCTGGAAGAGGTGGACAATGTGGATAGGTTGGAGCTAGCGACTGAGCAGCTGTCACTGACATCGAGAGTGCCCTCTGTGCCAGTAGCGGCTGCTCCGACGCTTTTTATGTCCCAGACTCCAAGATTGGCGAAGGGGTTGAGGTCATAAGGTCTGTTTGATGATCGGCTTTTATCGTCGTCTCCTGTTGTGTTTGTGTTTATGTTATTGTTGTGTTTGTTCATATTGGTCCCACGAGTAAGGGGGAAGAAAGGTCCATCTGCACTCACCCCCTGTATGCAGATAAGGGGAATTAGGGTTAAAACTGGAGGTCCCCACGTATCCAGAGTTTGCGCTAGCAACTGAGCCATGCAGGCCTCGGCCTTGGATGATCACCTTTTGGTTTCTAGAAAATCTCCCTGTCAGTCAAGCCGAAACGTGGGGAAACATCAAGCTGAACGCAGACTAGATTTAGTTTTCTCCCTCGGTTTGTGATCTAGTTCACAGGCACTAGGTTAAGCGCCTCCACCACGGCAAGGTAGGGATCGAGGTGGGGATCCCCGGGTATTACTGTCCATTTACATAAGTAGAAACCTTTGCATGACTTTTTGCAATCATCATACACATTTCTTTCCAGCTAGTTGTGCTTGACTTTTTCATGTTAATTGTTTTTCATACCCTCCTCCTTCCTACCTCAGCTAGTTAGGATACTGTTGCCTGCTTTTAAAACCTTTAACCATTTTTAACTTTCTTTCAGCAATGGGCCCAATTCTTCCTCAAATATCGGTCTACGGTAAACAACTTGGTATCGAACCCGAAATTATGGGCTACATCACAGCAGTGCTTCCAATTATGTATGTATTGGCAAAGCCAGTGTTTGGATTTTTAGCAGACTATTTTGCGGTACGTAAGTATACTAAAGAATGTCCTATTAGGAATGCACAATTTAAAATGCATGCAATTTTTTTATTTTTCGAGGTTAGCGAACCTGAACATATAATATTTGTCTTCGACTATTCTTGCGAGTACTCGTAATGAAACGCTTCACTAGAGAGCAATACCTCATTACAAGAACGTTGACAATATTATAGAAAGATATTTTGTAAAGTTTGTGTATGAAATCAGTAGGCCAACAAGATTAAACGATTTAACGCCGCGCCACTTCTTTTTGTGAAATCTCAGGTCTATACCTGTAAACCATAAACGATTCCCAGTGTCAAGACTGAGATCCAACGTGTGATTGGTGAGATTATGCCGCATCCCAGCCAACCCAAACGTCAGTGAAAATATTCATCGAAACAACTACGGTGTCCTACTAAAACCGTGGGTGCAATTTTATTCAAATGGGATCCTAATGGGATATCGTTTAGTTTACCGTTGACCTTAAAAATCTTAATAAATCTTTCTGTCTCATTTCAGAATTTCCGCAAATGCATCTTCATATCGCTCATTCTTATCATGACCTTGTCATATGCTGGATTTTACTTTGTACCTAGTCCACTGACGCACACTATAGGTGCAATGGAGGAATTTAACTTGACCCTAGGTCTAAATGATCTCACTGAATGTACGAACCAAGTAAGTAGCCACAGGCGTATGCAAATGATTTTACCGCTACTGCGTTCAATCGGTCGGTGAAAGGTTATTACATTCATTACCGCGATCATAATCCAAATTTGTTTGAATAAAGCTCGAGTTAGAAGACTGTTTTCATAGCTCTGTATTGCATTCTTAATCATATGCCTGCAGAACACAGAAAACGATTGAAACGTTTGCACACCCTGAGTCTTAACATACCCTTTTACAAAATCCTCATTGTAAACTTTTTATTTCTCTTAGATACTCACCCACAATGCTCAATGTACGATCACACGTCGTCTCCAGTGCCGTTCAGAAGCGACGGATTTAACTAAAGTGCATCTTTACGTGACACGCCTTCCTGAAAATTTGTCTGAAAACTCTACACACACACCTAACCACAATGATCCGAGTGAAGTCTGCCGGGAGATGGGCCTAAACTCTTCAACGTCAGATGCAATTCAAGCTCGTTGCAAAGTTGACTATGCCAACTTACCAGACTGTTTGTACAACACGGCAACTTTTTGGTTATTTGTGGTCTTAATGTGCATCGGAACGATCGGTTTCAATGTAACCAACTCAATCAGTGATGCAATATGCTTTGATGTACTCGGTGAAGCCCAGGAAATGAAATATGGTGCTCAACGATTATGGGGTACTATCGGATTTGGAGTTACTGCTCTCTTAGCCGGAATCGTTGTTGACCTTTGGACAGTAGAAACGATTAAAAGCTTTACACCGGCATTGGTGATTATGTTAGTTTTTAGCGGTTTTGATCTGCTTAGTGTGACAAAGTTGGATCTGCCGATCTTTTCTTCGTCCGAATCGATCTTTCGCGATGTGTGGGGATTGTTGACTCAAAATGCTATAGCGGTCTTTCTGGTATTTGCAACGATTGCTGGAATAATTGATTCTTTCATCATTTACTTTATGTTTTGGCACTTAGAAGAGGTTGCTCAAGCTACAGGTTATATGAATGAAATCAAACTCATTGAAGGATGTGTGGTTGCGGCCGAATGCCTTTGTGGGGAAATTCCACTTTTCCTTTACAGTGGGAAAATCCTCAAAAAGATTGGTTACGTTCATTGTCTGAGTTTGTGCTTCTTCACGTATGCCATCCGCCTGGGATTGATCTCGTTGATACCGAATCCGTGGTGGTTAGTACCAATTGAGATGGTTATGCAAGGTTGCACCTATGCCCTATGTTATACATGCATTGTAGCTTATGCATCAGCAGTGGCACCAGTTGGAACATCAGCCACTGTTCAGGGTCTGGTCGCTGGTATGGATGATGGCTTAGGATTCGCGATTGGTTCATTGATTGGTGGGCAGGTATTTAAGCATTATGGCGGTCGACGAAGTTTCCAAATATTTGCAGCAGTGGCTTTGCTAACCTGTTTGGCGCATATTCTCATTCGACCCGCGGCGAAGCATAAGCAGTACCTGCCCAAGGCGGAATATGAACTTCCGGTAGAGATGAAAGATATAACGAGGTCGTAAAAAGTATTGTATTAGTTACTAAATAGTGTTTGTAGATTTTACAACTTTTTACAAGAGTTTTATTTATATTTGTAGATTTCCTTTTTTAGTTAAAAATTACGTATGTTTATGAACAAGGCATTTACATACTATTGAGTATGTAAGGAATGGTTTTTTATGTAATAAATTTAAGATTAAGAAGCTATCTGTCTGACAAGTGTTTTATTTTCAGTATATATCGGTTATAAGAATGTTGAAAAATCCCAAGAATTTCTTTCTTATATCCGTTTTTTCCTATATCCAATAAACAGATATAAGAAAAAAGAATGCTTATATCCGAACAATGGATATAAGAAAAATACTTTCTTATACAAAATAGTCAGTTAAAAAAAACATGAACAGACGACCAGAACGCAAAGAAAAACAAGACATTTATGCGGTTTGTTATTGTTGTCAATGTCAACTTGATTTGGAGCTGTTTGTCACTGTTATTTGCATTCATGTTCAAACGTTTCTTATAATCGTTTTTAATAAAATAAGTGCTTGGGGAAAGTTTCTTATACCATTTTTTTTCCAATAAGCGTTTTTCTTATACAAACATGTACGTTATTTTTTGTGTGAAGTTGTACGAAGAAGTGCATGGTGTATTTGTTCGCGGTTCTTATAAGCGATTCTTTCTTATATCCGATACATATTGTACCAATCAATAGTCTCATTTAAAATGCTGCTGACTACCAACCTAGACTGTAGGTTCCACACCAAAATTTCTTTGGAAATAACATGCGGATAAGAAAGAGTTTCGGGCACTCTTGCTCTATACTACAAAAAGATAAGTTTCAGGTTTGCTGTGATCCACTGACCCACACTTTGCGTTTACCTCCAAAAACTTAAACTAAATTTGCGAATTGGAAAGATACTTCTTTGTCAATCTTTAGCCTTTGAAGGTAGATCCTGGAAACGCTAAATTTCATTTTCACTTCATTTATTTACTATCTATAATTACCCAAACACAGTAGGATACAATATCTTATAATTAAGTGCGATGGGAGTATTAGAATACCAGGCTAGAAAATTATTTCATAAACATTATAATTATACATAATATAAAATATAAAACCAGGAATATAGAAGTAAAAGAAAAGACAAGACACAAGTGTAGAAGAAAAATCATATTTACGAAAGTTGTATTACATCATTAAGATGTGGAAAAAATAGTTAAGACTAGAACAAGCAATTTAAATTCTTAAAGTAAGACCGAACTGAAGCATAAGTGAACGTATCATCATCAAAACGTCTCCAGGTACTGCTTGAGTTGCATCTTGAACTGATTGGCACAAGGTCACAAGATCTAGTGGAACGGGGGAAACATACGATTATAAAACATAAAAATAATAAATAAAAAAATTAAGTTTTTGCCTATGTTGATAGTCACAGTTTCACAAACAATTTCACAACCGAACAGTAATATAGGGATAATCAAGGTTTTAGTTAGTTTTTATTGGGATGATTTTTCGAGTAGCTAAGAGCATACGCAGACTTCCATATATTTTACCTAGGTATAAGCGAATGTGATTATTCCAGGTGAGCATGTTGTTAAAGGTTAAACCAAGGTTCCTAACGAAGTCGATAGGTACGTTATCGAGGTATATTTTAGGCAAATATGACATGTCAATGGGTTTTCTGGAAATAACCAAACATTTAGATTTCTTCAGGTTAAGACATCGGCCGTTGGATCGTGACCAAGAAAGAATTTTGTCAAGATCTTCACTTATTCCACACTAGCAGAATCCCGCGGCTTCGCACGCGTTAATTACATACTAAGGTTTATACTTAGTCGATAAAAATCATCTGTCCCTATGGAATTTTCAAAGATAAAAGGTAGCAAAAAGTGCCACCATTCCGATATTGAATTTTTGAAATCGGTTTACTAGTTCCACAGATACAGATGGTAAGCTATGAAATATTGCTCGTGGAGACCCAGGGTAAAGATCCATTAAACCAAATCTTCGTACACACCCGTTCCCCGTCAAATTACTACAAACTGCGAATGCATTGTAAATAAAATACATACATAGTATATCCATAGAAGCAAGAATAAATAAAAAACTGCCCTTGCGTAACTCGCCCAAGCAAAAAAAACAAACGATCACGAACCAAATGTGCCGATGGCTACGCATACTATAAATCGGCAAACTTTAACACTCTGTATCTTGGTCCATAGTTACAATTTTGAAAAACGGTGAAACATGTGTGTTAACCGACTCAAGTAGACCACAATTGAGTAGATAGAAATACAGAGAAATCCCTTCTGTGTAGGGTAGGTTAACTGCAATTCGCAGCTCGGGTATGCGGAACTTATGGTGAGTTAGTTGAGTTCTAATCGAGCATTCGTTCAGAAAGGGCGCATATCCGAGTTCGCAGCAATCTGTTGTGTTACTTTAGGTGCGTTTTTTTCGTTATCTGTATAGGCTTAAAAAATATTTTCCATGTTAATTACAACAACAACAAAGCCTGTATCGAATTGCTAAATCTGGATAACTATCCAGCGTCATTTCCTTAGCCGCGATAAAAACTGTGCTACCAAACTGTTTTTTCTCGATTGTTATCGAATTTTTTATTTTTTTTCCCGGGGTAGGTGAAAATCTTGCATAGACACTATGAGGACAGACGTGTGCTCATAGTAGTGTGAGATTCTTACTCACTAAAAAACACCTCCCTTCGATGTAAATTTGTTAGTTATTGCAACTAAGTAAGGACTTATCTAGCAATTTTTTTTATCACAATATAGAGACGTTTGGCAGGTGTCTTTCCAATGAAAGTTCCTGCTTGTTCCGCTATTTAGGCGCGGTTAATTTTTATTGTGCCAAGTCCAAGTGTTTGGTCCTTTGTAAACGGCGCAATACATTTCTTTCGTCCAGAAGTTGTAGGACTGTATAATTAACGTGTTCATTTAGTCGATTTTTGTGCTTTCGCGCGAAGTTTTTAGTTTCATCTTTGACAGTAGGAATTCCAAGGGGATCGCTAGAAAAACTCTCGTTCCAAAATCCCCTGTGGCAGAAAATCCCCTGTTTTGAATGTAGGCATTTGCCTAAAATCCCCCATGTCAAAATCCTCTGCAAAGAAATCTCTTGTTCCAAAATCCCCTCTGGAAATCCCCTACTTTCAAAATTAAAAATCCCCCGGTTTTTAAAAGGAAAGACTCAATCTTAGCATTGCCCAGAATCAATGGCGTGGACTCGGTGGGCGCGTCGCTTTCCTATCAACTATATTAATTTTGATC
The DNA here is from genome assembly GCA_951813785.1 of Criorhina ranunculi. Lineage (NCBI taxonomy): Eukaryota > Metazoa > Arthropoda > Insecta > Diptera > Syrphidae > Criorhina > Criorhina ranunculi. The sequence goes on from OX638383.1 coordinate 20,560,522, forward strand.
GGTGGCGGTGGTGCAGTGGGTAGCATGTTCGCTTGTGACCCGACCTTTGCATGTTCGAGCCCGGACGGGGAACAGCAACAGCCACCGAAAATAAAGAAGAGAAACGAACAAAATCTAAGTTTTTCCAACCACTGCACCAAAAAGGAGTTTCTGCCTTGGAGTACAATGGACCGAAAAAGAGTCTTCTGAGTGCTCCTATGATTTGGATCCTTTTTTTTTTTTAAAGAAAAAAAATATTAATTTTGTTCTAATAAAATGTTCTTTCAATTGTAATTTTAAATGTATTTATACTTCATTCATGTATGTACATATGTATTTTACCAAAATCAAAACATAAAGTATTTTCAAAATATAATGTCAATAATGTAAATGCATTACTGTCATGTATTTATACATAATCTATCTATTTTTGTAGACTTAGGTTTTACGACCCAGCGCGATGTTGTGTGCGATGAACTTTAGAAAGTCTAGTTTTGAAGTTGATTCTCGCTTTTTAATTATCTTTTTCAACTTTCTGCGCTTTGTTTCAAGTGATCGTTTCTTCTTTATCCTTTGCCCTGAACGCATTTGTTCAATATTATTTTTTACAATAATATGCTCCAGGGCTAGTTCTTCTATGATTTTATATACCCCAATATGGGGCTTACCAATCGAAACTTGAAGACGTCTATGCCAAGCTTCAACATCATTTTGCGTTCTCGGAAAGTTTTGAGAGACCGCAATGGACCAAAACTCCGGAGCATATTGTGGCTTCGATAGTTTTCGGCATATTTTTTACCGCTAATGTAATTTACGCGAAACCATTCACCGATGCGTTTTGAATCCGTGTCAAAAGTGTTTGATAGCTCCTCATAATAGCAAGGTATAAACTCTGGAGGAACAAAAGCCAAACTTTTTATCATTCGAATGTGCATGCTGAATATTTCGTCAGTGCCATACTTTCTTGCAAGGCCACTAGCTTGAACTTTCAGCCAAATAATTTGCCCAAAGTGAAAGAGACAACCCTTAAATGTTGCCGTTGGGAAAAATTCTTTCGCGGCAGACACACTTGCTTTTTCAAAGTCGGATATAATTCGAATCGGACTTAGTGGAATATCCCATTGGCAGGCAATCATGCCTATTATGAATAAAATTCCCCCCGAACTATTTCCCTAATTGGGAAACCTGGTATTGTGACAGAATTTCCCTCGAACTTTTTCCCTTTCATTTTTCTAGGGAAACTAAAACAAATTCGCATATTTGTCGAAAACTCTTATAATTTTAAGTATTTTTGTCTGAATTTTGGTGAAAATATTTATGAGCGCGCATATATTTATGTACATTTAAAGGTCGAATGCAACAAATAAAAGACAGAAGTATGAGTTAGCTAGATGGAGAAATATCTAGACATTGCTAACGGCTTCACTAGGCAATGTAAAGAGGAACAGAATGAAAGTTTCATCTAGTGCCTTAAAATTCGGTTTGATGAAAGTTTCACTGTGGAAGAGAACAACAACAGACGACTTGCAACTGGATACTATGCCTAACATAATTATTTTTATTTCTTTTTTCATAAATAAGCACACTGATTTCAGATTAACGACAGCAAATACAGCGGTTAAATTTTTTCGAAAATGATTTCGAATACAGTCCGGTGGAACAAAATTCCGATGGAAATTCCCAATAGCAGGAACTTTTTCCCGGGAAGGAAAAAGTTCGGGGGAACAAAAAGTTCCCTAATAATAGCCGTGTTTTTTTGATAATTATACTCACTTCAGTCAAAAAAACGATCTATACTCACTTCATCCACAGTAGCAGCCACACCAACCAATTGGTTTGCGGCTCGATTTCTTTTTCTTCGTTTGACAGTTTGCAAATGTCAAAACCGAGGAAAAGCAACAAATACGATCGGCTAAGAGCTAATTTATGAGATTTTTCGCGCTCTGGTGGTCAACTTATGTAGTTCTATCCTCACTTGCTGCTACTGGAAAATTTATCCCCACTTGGTGTGTTGTTATTGCTTTGTGTGTAAAATCTTACTGGGCTGGGTATACAGCTATCAAAAAAACACGGCTAATAAAAATAATTCATTCTACGCTCTCTTACTTTTTGTACTCATCAAAACAGAGACTAGCGGTACAATTTGGTCATTCAATTGACCATGGTAAATAATTGCCTCATTACACGAGGTACAATGTTGAAAGTTCCATCCATAAGCCAACATGTTGATTCGCTTAAGAGTTTTAAGCTTGGATTGGTTTCCATTAATATAATTTTTTCGCCGTCGAATTGCTTCTCCGAGAGTACAAAAAGTTCACTTTCCACGTGCCTCAAATGGTTTGGTATATCGATCTCGTCAAGATTTTCGGGTTATGTATACAAGTTGCTTCTGACTCTGGAAATTTTTTTTTTTGAGCTGAAGTTGATGGTTTATAGACTCAGTTTATTTGCTCACAGTTAACTATACTGTCCCGAATGATTTGAGCAGGCTTCATAGTGGTTGTCCTGGCTAGCTCTTTTACATGATTATTTACAGAGCAAACACTTACTTCACTTGCCATTGGATCGTGCGAATGAAAAGAAGCTGGCTTTTTCAATACGTGCTTTCCTTCGTTCAAAAATGTAACTACACGACCTTTGCATAGCAAGCTCTTCCGGTAAGCACAGCACCATCTATAACTGGACTTACTTTTTGCGTTAAAGTGGTAAGAATATCCATCAACAAACAACTTATAATTTCCTTTGTTTGATCTTACAACTTTAATAATACTCATAACGCACCGGAACGTAACAACAGTATACTGACTAATCGTCGTGACGGCACAATATCGAATGACAAAGAATACAAAACAGAGGAAAGCAAAAGCAATAAGAAACATGAGAGAAGGCTAGAAATAACTTTTTTAGGAACTCCCGTTTTTATATTTTTGTATTTTAATTTCTGGCGCCAGAAATCAAAACACAAAAATATAAAAACGGGAGATTTTGACACAAGGGATTTTGGAACTAGAGATTTTGACTCAGGGGATTTTGATAAGAGGGATTTTGAAACGGGGGATTTTGACACAGGGGATTATAGAAAAGAGATTTTGGAAAAGCAGATTTCATACCCAGCCCAATTCCAAGATCTCTGTGTATATCATTTCTTATGTACCACGGTGCGTGGACAATTTCTCGTAGCACTTTATTTTCAAAAGTTTGTAAAATATTGGCATTTGTTTGTTTGGTACAACCCCAGCGTTGTATACCATATGTCCATACCGGCTTTAGCACTTGCTTGTATAAAAGCAGCTTGTTCTCAGTAGTAAGCTTGGAATGTTTCCCAAGTAACCAATACATTTCTCTGTATTTTGTTTCTAGTTCTTTACGTTTCTTTTTCACGTGCGACTTCCATTTTAGTTTTGCGTCAAGTGTCATTCCGAGGTATTTAGCCTCGTTGGCAAAGGGAATACGCACCGAGTTTATGAAGATAGGCAAGCTGTTCGTTTTCTTATAAGTGAAGTTTACATGAACAGATTTGGTCTCGTAAAGGACGATCCGCCATGTCTTTGTCCATTCGTTTACACTATTCAATGCGTTTTGTAGTTTGACTGTTGTTTCTTCAGTCGTTTTGCCTACTGCTAAAATAGCAGTGTCATCGGCAAACGTAGCAAGGACGGTGTCTTCTTCTTGAGGTATATCACGGGTATACAGGAGATACAGAAGCGGGCCAAGGACGCTTCCTTGGGGTACGCCGGCTGAAATTTCTTTGAATTGCGAGAATTCGTTTTCGTGCCTGACACGGAAGAGTCTACTCCCGAGATATGTTGTCAGTATGTTATATAGGCCTGCAGGCAGGACCTGACGTAGTTTGAGCTTTAGGCCTTCATGCCATACCTTATCGAAGGCTTGCGAGACATCAAGGAATACGCTTGAGCAGATCTTTTTTTCTTCAAGTGCTTTTTCTATTACATCCGTGATTCTGTGCACCTGGTCAATAGTTGAGTGCTTCGTTCTAAATCCAAACTGGTGATCAGGAATAAGATTTTGTTCCTCGATGATCGGCTGTAAGCGCTTGAGTAATATTCTCTCAAAGATTTTAGATATGATTGGGAGCAGCGAAATGGGTCTATAAGACTTCTTGTCACTCGGCGGTTTTCCTGGTTTCAGTATCATTATTACTTCCGCGATTTTCCATTGGCTCGGGACGTATTCTAATCTTAGCGCAGCATTCATAATGTAGAGAAGCTTGACTAAAGCTTTTCTAGGCAACATTTTTAGGACTTCTCCGGTTATTAGGTCGTAACCAGGAGCTTTCTTTGGTTTTAGTTTCTTTATTTCTTGTTTGAGTTCCGCTAGCGTTGCACGTGTTATTGTGTAATTGTCAGGTGCTATCTCGCGTTGGACATTTTGAATAAGTGCTCGACCATCGAACGGCTTAAATGTTTCTTCCAAATGGGCAGCGCAAATGTCCGCTTTTTCTTTGTCCCCCCTTGCCCATTCGTCATCACTTTTCTTGATAGGCGGCGAAGGGATTTTTGGTCTTTTGGTGCCTTTTACAGCTTTCCAAAGCGATTGTATTTCCGGTGGATATTTTAGGCCGCAGTTTGTGGGCTTTTTTCTTTCGTGAGGGGTATTATTCCACCCGGCGCACTGTACGATTTCAACGAGGCGATCAACTTCGTCTTCAAGTTCATAGGGCGTCCTGAGTGGTACTCTTATTTCAATGTTGTCTTCGATTTCTTTCCTGAAGCCTTCCCAATTAGTGTTTCTACTAGTTAGTCTCGCTTGTTCTTTTTCATTAAGGGTTCTGCTCATCGTCAGAATGACTGGAGAATGGTCAGAGGAAAGGTCGAAACTTTCGTCAACCTTTACGAAATTGGCAGGTATTCCTTTTAAAATGAAGAAGTCGATTAGATCGGGTATTTTTGTGGTATCAGCTGGCCCGTATGACGGTTTTCCCGTCGAATGAAAGTCACAGCTGTGCTCCAGACCCGCTTCATAAAGCGCTCTACCTTTTTGTGAGATGCATCTTGAACCCCAGAATGTGTGGTGCGCGTTAAAATCGCCACCAATACCAATATCGAAAAATGCTATCGAAAATGTCAAAAGTGACATAAAAGACATTTGTAAAAAAAAATGCTAGGGAAGGAACACAAAAAATGAAAAAAGAAGTAATTAATAGAAAATTTGCAATAAGGAAATCATCTAAAATTAATAACAAACATACGTTTGAGTTTTTTTCATCTACAATTTTGTTTACAATCCGCAATTTTTTTTAAAAATCAGCAAGAAAAAACAGCTGATACGTATCATTTCACATAGTGCTGCCAAACTGGTATGATGTCATTCGTTACCCTCGATAGGCGTTTATTTTGCTCACACTTTTTTTAACCTATATAGATTACCAAAAAAACACACCTTTTGTTACTTTATTTTTGTTGACGAATTTTTCGTGAACAATTAATTTGTGAACACCAGTTTTTTTTTTTATTAACCTAAACTTCTGAAAACAATTCTATAGCGCATTTTAATATTGGACAATGACATCTAGTGAGAATTTTGAGGTACTAAATTTTCGAATAATGCCAGTCAGGTGGATTACTGCATAAATGTCTATAGCACGTTCTAATAAAGAACAGCGCCACCTGCTGATTTTTTATGTACTAAATTGTATAAGTTCTGTATTTCTAATCAACGTTTTCTGTTTTTTTTTTTTAACAATCGTTCGTGACGTCTATAGGCCGTCAACCCTTAACTTCTAACTTTTCTAACATACAAAAGTAAATTTGAAAAATCTTTAAATGACGATAACTTTTTTTTCCGACGTTCGATTTTAATAAAATAAAACCTATATGCTGCTTCAAATTATGCTCTATCCACATGTGAAAACTACATGAAAATCCGTTCTATCCATCTATACTTCCTTCCAACCAATAACTTCACATCATATTCAAAGAAAAATATAATTTTAGGTATGGGCGGATTTTAAAAATTACGCGAAAGCTAAGTTGAGAAAGAATAGGACCAGCATATCGGGAACCGGTGCACCGCGGTGGTGGGCCAACTAAAAGTGTTTCTCTTAGTCCACTTAAGAGAAAGTTGTTCAATTACTTGACCTGCATGTTGCAGTGAGTGGAATGAATGGAAGTTTCAGTGTTGGATTGAGCAAACCGCTACCAAATGCAACTTTTTTGTAACATCCAGCTGAAAAATAAAAATAGGATCAAACTAAGAAACAATAGCCGTGTTTTTTTTATAGCTGTATACCCAGCCCAGTAAAATTTTACACACAAAGCAATAACAACACACCAAGTGGGGATACATTTCCCAGTAGCAGCAAGTGAGGATAGAACTACATAAGTTGACCACCAGAGCGCGAAAAATCTCATAAATTAGCTCTTAGCCGATCGTATTTGTTGCTTTTCCTCGGTTTTGACATTTGCAAACTGTCAAATGAAGAAAAAGAAATCGAGCCCTAAACCAATTGGTTGGTGCGGCTGCTACTGTGGATGAAGTGAGTATAGATCGTTTTTTTGACTAAAGTGAGTATAGTTATCAAAAAAACACGGCTTCTACATATATTTATATAAAGCAGTAAGTCCTGACTGACTCATCATCGCCGAGCCTAAACGGCTAACGCTAGAAAGTTGAAATTTGGACAGTAGTTTTCTTCTGTGGCGTAGGGAAAAACAATGCAGCCACTTTTTGAATTTTTGCTCCAAAGGGGAGATACAGGGTGCTCCAGTTTGTATGGAAAAAAAATTTAAATTGAAATTAAGAATTCAAATTTGGTACGTAGATTCTAAAACAAAAATAAAGGAACACGTATTTCACCGTTTTTCAAAATTATATCCACGGGTTAAGATACAGAGTGTTAAAATTCGCAGATTTATAGTATGCGCAACCGTAGCCATCGGCACATTCGGTTCGTGATCGTGTGTTGTTTTTGTTTTGCCGTGATGCGAGTTATATATGAGACCACCCCTGGAGAAAGGAAAGATCTTTCTACCCATATTTAGTCCATCGCAAACATCACTTATATTTATAAATAGATTTCCTGCATAGTTGATGAATGCAGGACACTCTTAACATGCACATATGTGGGACTAGAAAATTCACACAAGGGAATACATGGCCACCAGACAAACGATTGCCTTATTGAAGAGAAAGGACAAGAGTCAATGTTGGTTCTCAGATGTAAAACATAAAATAGATGATTTACGATGGACGCCTCCTAGTTTAAGAATATATTTAACATTATAATTCTAAGAGAGTAGTCAGTCAAGATTTGTCAACGCAAATGAGCAGATTGGCTCAACATAAAATAAAAATAATTCTTTTAAAAATAGAAGGTTGTTTGAATTAAAATTGGCGCAGTCGGTAGGATGATCTAATAAGTTTTCAAAGTAAATGAAAAACCTTTATAGACATTCAGTGAAACGAATCGTGTTTAAATCTTTTAGTGAAAATAAAAGTAAAAATCGTGAAACAATATCAACTAGTGCTCAGTGAAAAATTAAGAAAAAATATATAGTTAAGTCCGTGGCCGACTTAACGATTAAAAAAAACAGGTTTTAGTTTAGATAACTTTTATTCGTTTAAAGAAAATGATTGACAATTTATTGGCTGTAGGTTTAGAAATCAAATCGGACTCGTTGATGTTCAGAAAGAAGTGTGTCGCGTCTCTTCGCCGATCTTCAAAGTAACCTCGGCTTTTAGAAGAGACAAAGAGTTTGGGAAAATGCATAGTTGCACTTGTGCGGTACACGCAAGTGCATCGCAAGTTGGATATTCAATATCGAGTGCGACTGTGTAAACAGTGGCATCCGTAATCAACGTTTAGTTGTGGGTGGACAATTGTGATTTGAGATAACGCTCATTGGGTGGTCTTGTACTGTAACCATCCAAGACGTTGCGGGTGTATGCCGTAACTCCCCCCGCCTTAAGATTCTGCTCTGAAGAATCCAGAGGTTTTAACTGCATTTGTACTTTTGTATTATGAATATCTTTCTTTTTCTTAGTTTTAACTAAGAGAAACATGAGTACCACCATCACTGCGAAAATTAATATGATTGTAAATGTGGTTCCGGTATTGATATGTCTCGCTTTGATTTCTTCAAGAATTTTTCTGTTTTCTATGGTTTTAAAATGTAACTCAGATAATGAAATATTAAGGGATATGTTTGCGACTTGAATGTCGTTAAAATTTGGTATTACAAAATATTCTTTTTCTACCACATTTTCATAGTTTACATCATTAATAATCATTTTACAATTATCAAAAGTTATTAAATTGTTTCCATATAATTGTATTTCATACATATTACAATTATGGATTAATTTTGTTTTAAGTACATTCTTTGTTATTACAATGTTATTGGTTAACTGTTTTATTTTGATTTCTTTATTTTCCCTGAAGTTACATTTTGGGTTTTCTTTTAAAATTCTTTCAATACAATTATCTTTTACAATTTTAAGATTTTTGTGAATTATAATTATTTCTTCCATGTATTCGTATAATGTAAAGGTCCTTAATATTAATTCTCTATATGTAGTATCTATTTCTAAATTATTCTTGTTAGGCATTGGTTCGATTATAATTTTGTAAAAGATTTCATCAGAATAGTTAGGTATCATAACCACAAAAACAACCTGGTTATTATGAAAAATAGCAGAGCTTTTAATGTACATCAAATCCTTTAGAGTTATATTGTACTTCTTTACTTCTTCGATAGATGAAAGATCTCTCCCTAGTACTCCTAGTCTACACAACATAAGGTTCTCCTTTATTTTTCTCACCTGCTCTCTCAAGAGTTGAATGTCATATTGAATCTGGAAAACATGTTGCATATGTTCTATTTCTATCAATTCGCTATTAACTATTTCAAATATGTTTGATAATTGATTATTTATTTGGTTCTGTTGTTTGTTAATATGGTCTGTCACGTTTTTCATAGCTGTATTAAATTGTTCATTAATTTTAATTTCTTCGTTAAGACTATCTAAAACATTTTTATTACTTTTTTAATTTGTTTCTAATTTCTCTCTTATTTCTGCCTCATCATCTGCATCCATTTTTCCTGCTAACATTTTTAATCCTGTTCCGAAAATATTAAATAATCCTCTTCTTTTCCTAGTGTGTGGGATAAAACTATAAATCTCATGTTCTAATAAATTAAAGTTATGTATCATAGTTGGATAATGGTCACCAAAGCTAAGATTGAGTATATTTCCCATGCATTTACATCAACTGTATGTAAAATCTTTCTATAATTAGTTATAATTTGAAGTTCCTGGTCTCTTATCATTATAAATCCTTGTCCTTTATTTAAGTTTTGTACCTCCAGTCATTGTCCTAGTATAGAGTTCAGTATTGTTGTCAATGTCAGTAGTGTACTAATTTGTGTGGTCGTTGACCTGAAATTTACGTGGTTTCTTTATTTTAGATTTATGGTATTGTACCTTATTAGTAGCTAAAAGTGTTACTTTATTATTTTTCTTTGCTTTTAATTTCTTAAATCTAGGTTTTAACTTATTAATCTTCCTTTCTTTATAATAGAATGTATCTCCTTCTTTATATTTTACTGGTTTGTCTCTATTACCGTTTCGTTTTTCTATCGTATCTGTTTTTGTATTGATCGACATTAAAAAGGATTTCCTTTCCAAAGTCTCGGGAATTCGTTTAAAGAACAACTCAAAGGGTGTCTGTTTAGTTGTTGAATTAATTGAGTTATTATACGCAAAAAGTGCCTTTTGTAGGGCTTCATTAGTAGTAATATTATTGTGATTTTTTAGTATTCTTAGATGTTCTAATAGTGTAGAATGGAAACGTTCTACTGGTGAATTTGAGTTTTACTTGCTCACAGTTGTAAAGTGTAATTTTATAGTTTCTTCCCTAAGAAATTCTCTGAAGTTAATAGATGTTGCTGCTCTTTCTTGATCTATAACTATTAGTTTTGGTTTTCCGAAAGTTCCTATGTATTTTAAAATTCCTTCTTTGAGATGAATAGAGTTTCTAGATTCTAACTCATCTGCATAACCATATCTACTATATTTATCAACTATTGTTAATATTGGTTTTCCTTTTTCTGGGAAAAATATATGTATGTGAACTATTTCTAAAGGGTTTTCAGGTGTCTCAGTAAGTTCAAACTTCTGTTTTACTGGGTTCCTATCGTATTTCTCTATTTGACATATGTTACAGTTGTTAATGTATTTGGTTATCCTTTCTTTCATTTTTGGAAAATAATATTCTCTCCTTATGTGATCAAAAGATTCATTAATACCTCTATAGTTATTCTCTTTATGGTAGTTGATTATTATTTCGTCCTGCCTGTCTTCTGTTTCTACATCTTCTAAAATAGTATTACACTTAAGGATTCTAAATTGTTTATTTCTAGCAAAGTGTCCTTTGTACACATTCTGTATTTTAAGATAAAGATCTAAGTCTCTAACGTAAATAGCGTTTGTTCCTTTTGGATTAAAGTGATTCTTCATTATTTGAATTATAGTATCGTCAGTAAAATCTTTACATTTTATAGTCTTCCTTGTTTTATCAAAAATTGTCTTATTCCTTATTTGATTTGCTCCACTAGGTAATTTCTCAATAATAATTTGATTCTTAAACACATTTAATGGCGATTCGGATATCGGTATAAAATCTTCGTCGTCTTCTTGTCCACTGTGTATTGTTGCTAGATTGCTTGCTACTTCATCATTATTTATTTCAACTTGGTTATCATATGTTATTCTACTTAATGCATCCGCATTGCTGTTTTTCCTTCCTGGTTTGTATTCTATATCATAATCATATTCTTCTAAACGTAATTTCCATCTTACTAGTTTACTATTAGGTTCATTTAATTTTTTCAACCAAATGAGTGATCTATGATCTGTTTGTATTTTGAATTTATTTCCGTATAAATAAGGCCGAAAGTACTTTGTTGACCAAATGATTGAAAGCAGTTCCTTTTCTAATGTAGAGTAGTTCCTCTCATGTTCATTGAGGGTTCTACTGGCATAGCAAATAGGATGTTCTTTCCCATCTTGGATTTGTGAAAGCACGGCACCAATCGCTACGTTGGATGCATTTATTTTGAATAAATGGCGTCTTAAAATCAGGATACGCTAATATTGGTTCATTGATTAACATATCCTTACAGTCTTCAAAACATTTTCTATATTTTTCTTCATGAATATCAATCTTTTCTCCCTTCTTTAACTTTTGAGTAAATGGCTTTGTTACTCTTGCAAAGTCTCTAATGAACTTTCTGTAATAACCTAACAGCCCTAAAAACTGTTTAATCTCCTTTGGAGTTCTGGGTATAGGATATTTTTTAATTGCTTCTATTTTTTCTGGGTTTGGCTTTATTCCATCCACGGATACTATATGCCCTAAAAATGCTACTTCCTTTTTTAAGAATTCGCACTTGTTTAATTGAATTTTTAAATTGGCTTTTCGTAGCGCATCAAATACTTTTGTAAGGTTTTGTATATGCTCTATTAGTGAAATTGAGAAGACAATTATGTCATCCATATATACGAAGCATATTTTTCCGATCAAATGTCTTAGTACATTGTCCATAACTCGTTGGAACGTAGAGGGCGCATTTTTTAAGCCAAATGGCATTCGAAGAAACTCATAATGCCCGTTCTCTACACAAAATGCTGTTTTTTCCACGTCTCTTTCATCAACTTCTATTTGATGAAATCCTGAAGCTAGATCAATCACTGAGTAATACATGGATTTGCCTAACTTGTCGAATATGTCAGTTATATTCTGAATTGGATATCGATCATCGATAGTTTTCTCGTTTACTTTCCTATAATCTATAACTTTCCTCCATTTCTTTTCGCCTGAGGCATCGGCCTTTTTGGGAACAATCCACACGGGGGATGACCAAGGTGAGTTACTAGGCCTGATAATTTTTTGTTCTAACATCTCTGATATTTGCCTTTGAATTTCCTGCTTGTGGACGTATGGGTATCGATAGTTTTTGCAATAAACCGGTTTTTCATCGGTAGTTTTTATTTCGTGTTTTACCTCACTAGTAAAACTTAAGTTTTGTCCTTTCTGTGGGAACTAGTTTGAGTACTTTTTCAATATTGTCTCGAGGTATCTTTTCTCCTCAATATTTAAATGTTCTGTCTGGATTAAATTCATGATATTCTCGCTAACATCTTTACTAGTCTGTTCGTATTCCGTATAAAAAACTCCTCATCTCGTACTTCTATTTCTTCGACCTTAATGGGTTGTTCAATTCTAACTTTATAATGCTTATCCATTTTATTTTCTAATAATATTTTTGCTGTCCAATTCGTTGCTGAATACACTCCTCCTATTATTTTAATATTCTCCATATCTGTCTCCTTTAAAAATATATCTCCACTCTCTATGTCTACTGGTGCATCTATTAGTAAAACCTGTTTAGGGTTTATTTGGTATTCCTTAGCACTTAATAAAGGTTTGAAGTAAACTTTTATGATTTTATTTTTCCTGATTAATTCATTTGTATTGTAATCAATTCGCATTTTAAATTTCTTAAGGATATCATTTCCAATGATCCCATCAAAATATGAATGGAAGTTATACAATAAGTTGGTTACAGGTGGGGAATCTTTCCCGAATTCTTTGAATAGTGTAGTATGTACTATTTCGTTCACTTCTGTCTCTTTGTTCATAGCTTTAATAATTCTTGGTTTAGTTCTTATTATATGTTCTTGCTTTATTAGCTCGGGATTTAATAATGAGTTTGAAGCTCCTGTATCTATTAATAATTTTAATGTTTTAAGTGGGGTATTAACTTGAATGTAAGGTAATGTTTTTATTCCGAGGCTTTCATTTGAAAATTTTCTTGTGGAAATAATTCCTCTCAAGCTACTGCCGGTCTGAACGGTCTGTTATTAAAACTCCTATTCTGGTTATTTCTTTGAACTGAAGATGTTGCTGGATCTACATCCATTGGAACTGGTCTATCATTTCTAGCGATATGATTCTGATTATATCTGTGCTGTTGTGTTTGATTATTAAAACTATTATTTCTAAAGTTGCTTTGATTATTATATCTATTATTATTGAAGTAGTTTCGATTATTGTTACTAAAATTATTTTGATCGTTAACCCTATTATTATTGAAGTTATTCCGATTATTATTTCTGTTATTATTGAAGTTATTTTGATTATTATTTCTGTTATTATTGAAGTTGTTTTGATTATTATAATTCTGTCTTTGATTATTATTTCTATTAAAATTGGAGTAATTCGTTTCCGATTTTTCTTGTCTACCTCCTGACATAGTGTCTAGCAGTCCTAATGCAATTTCATATGCTTCTTCTACTGTGTCTGGGTTCCTGCTGAGTAATATCGTTCTTATTGGATCTGTGAGTCCTTTTGTGAACGTATCTAAGCCTTCTTTAATGTTTCTTCTCGTCATTCTTTCTCTAATGGCTAAATCTTGTTCAGTTTGTCTTAATTTCGTATTAAGTGTTGTCACTATGTCTAAAATGTAGTCGTAAAATTTGTGGATACTTCCATGTTGATTAATCGTACTGAGTTGGTTATATAAGGTGCGTTTTTTTGCAAGCGTATATACGCTTAATTTTCAATTTGCATGTAAAATACACTAACAACAAAACCTATATCTGTCTCATTAGACGGGGATAATTATCGCCGCTTGTGAAATAGGCGCGGATAAAAACAATGCTTCCAACCCTTATTTTCTATGTGTTATCGATGATTTGCTAAGAAACGTCATAAAATTCATCCATAAATTCATTTTATTTGACAGTTGAAACAAAAAAAAACAACAAATTGAAAATTGTCAAAACTTTTATATGAGTCTGGCAAAAAATTAAACGGCTGAGAACAAAAAATGGAAAATTTTAATTGTTGTATGAACAAACATATACACATAGGTTCAAGAAAAACAAAAATACACACTTATTAGGTGTGCGTATTCTCTGTATTTTCCATTCTTATTTGTATTTTATCCAAATTATGTTCAATTCCAATTATTTTCAATTTTTTAACAGCTGACTGTCACAAATGTCATAAATGTCATCTGTGCTGCCAAGTTTTTTAAGATGAATTATTAAGCGCCGATGATCGTTTTTTTGTGCACTTATAATTTAAGCGTATATACGCCTGCAAAAAAACGCACCTATAATGTCCTTTCGTCCCTATGGTCACTAAAGTGTCTTAGTAGAATTGCCCTAATGTCTTCCCAATTATCTGGACTTCCATACAGTCTTACTCTATCAGCTGCTCTACCTTTTAATTTATTCTTGATTCCCTGGAACCATAAAATAAGTGGTGCGTTTTCTATACCTCTTAGTATTGCCCACACATTATCTATGCTTCTAACAAAGCTATCTAATTCTCCTTGCATACCCTCGAATTCAGGGAGGTTCTTTATTATATCGGGAGTTTGGATCAAATTATTTATATTTGCCATTATGTTTTGTTTAAATTCCATCCTCTTTTTCTATTCCGATCAAATCTGGTACTACTCTATGTTTATTTAATGATTCTTAGATTAACACGTTTGTTATCCTTAACTAATATTTTTTCACTTTTGACCTTTAAACAGGACTTACATACATAATTTTTAACTGGAATGTTGACTTCTCTGACAATGCTGGAATGTTGACTTCGCTGGAGTAACAGTCTTCGCTGGGTTCTGCTGGGTTATACAGTCTTCGCTGGGGTATGCTGGATTATACAGCCTTCGCTGGGGTATGCTGGATTATACAGTCTTCGCTGGGGTATGCTGGGTTATACAGTCTTCGCTGTGTATTAGTTTGACTTTTTTCTTTCAAATTGTTCGCGCACTAATGTCACTTGTTACATTTATTATACTTTTTTGTTTTCTTTCACCATAAAAGCTAAAAACGTCTTCACTCAGTTTTTATTTTTAAAACGACAAAGGTTAAAACGTCTTCACTCGGTTTGTAATCCTTTTTTCACAATAACGTCTTTAATCTGTTATGCGATCGTTTATTTTATTCCGAACTGATTTAACAAATTAAAATTTGACAGATTAACGATTTTCACTCGTTTCTGATCAGTATCCTACCGACTGCGCCAGTTAAGTCCGTGGCCGACTTAACGATTTAAAAAAAATAGGTTTTAGTTTAGAAAACTTTTATTCGTTTAAAGAAAATGATTGACAATTTATTGGCATCCGTAATCAACGTTTAGTTGTGGGTGGACAATTGTGATTTGAGATAACGCTCATTGGGTGGTCTTGTACTGTAACCATCCAAGACGTTGCGGGTGTATGCCGTAACTATATATAATATAATATAAACAATTAATTTTTAATGCACAAAATCTCGTAGGGAGAGAGAGTTGAAAAAAAACACGCACACACAATCTTCACAAAAACAATTCAGTGAAAGGTCACAAAAGATTTGCAAGCACATCAAATCTGGACCGGAAACGTCGAGTGAATAAAAGAATAGACGACTTTATATCAAGAGCAGGGATTATCCAAGAGCAATCTCTAATGGCCAACCTAGTGGAAAATCCGCAAGCTCAAGTGCAATTAGCACAAGCACAAATGTTAGCTAAACAAAATCGGCTACAGTACGAGATGAAACAGAACCGGAGGGCGCAAGAAATTCAAAAGAATTTTTTCACCACACCGAAAGAGATTCTGAGACAAATCGACAACATCCGAGACTTCACCGGGAGGGAACACGAACAAGACGTATTAACATTTATCAGCGATGTGGAGTATCTGATTGCGTTTATACCAGACGACACCAGGGACTTCATATACCGCAGAGTCATCAGCAAGATACGAGGGTCAGCGTTGGAAAAAATACGAGGGCTTGTAAACCCAACATGAGCTGACATCAAGAACAAATTAAAGTCAGAGTACGGAGTACGTGAAGGGTATGATCATTTATTTAATAAAATCTTACAAGTGAAAAACAATAAAAATATTCATATCCTCTATAACGAGCTGCAAAATTTATTAAATGTATTAAATAAGAAATGTTGCTTTGAACCACGTGTTATATAATCCTGAGTTTAATAAAAAGCTAGTGCTAGATAAATTTAAAAACAGTTTAGATCCACATATATCTAGTATATTCCATGCTAGAAATATAAAAAATTTTAGTGAAGCATATCAATTGCTCGTTCAATTAAATTTGGTATCATTCTCAAATAATCCTATCCCTCATCCCAGAGTCAACCCCATTAGAATCAATCCACAAACTCGTTTTAATCATAGCAACAGTCAAAGCCATGACTTTAGGAGAAATGTTAGAGACTTAGGTTTCGAAAATAGTGCACAAATTAGGCAACATAACAATAACATATTGGGAAATCCAGCAATTAATCAAAGGTTTGGGTTTAACCACATTAATAATAATCAAAATCGATACCAGAATAATGTTAGACCAAATTATTCACGACAAGTCAGGCAGAACCTAGAAGCCATGGACGTTAACAATGTAGATCAGGAAGAGGTAAACTTTGCTCATGCCAGGGAATCAGAAGTTTTACCCATAACAAACGTCAAAATAAATAACGAGCATTTAAGACTACTAGTGGATACTGGATCAACCACCAGCCTCTTAGATGACAGAACACTGATACATTATAAACGTAACGACATAAAAAAACCCATAATAATGAATAATTTGCATAATAAAATAGAAATTAGACAAGAAATAATTACAGAATTACTTCTCGAATTTAATGAACCAGGTTCCAAAATGAGTTGGAAACTTACCCGTATAAACAATAAAAAGTTTGACGGAATTTTAGGCCAAAATATTTTGAAACCTATTAAAGTCGTTATAGACAATGGAAAGGAAGTTATTGAAATAAACAATAATAAAATCCCATTCGCGAAAATTTCTTCAAATTTGAACACAATCGAAAAAATCGAAAAAAGTCCATACCATTACGAAGAGATCCATCAAATGCAAGTAAACCATTTGAATCTCGAAAACCTGATCGCTGAAGATTTAAATTCAGAAGAAAGGAACGAATTAAAAAGGTTTATTGAATCCAATTCTGAAACTTTCTTCCAAGAAGGGCAAATATTGTCCGCAACAGCACAGACTGTACATCGTATTCGTACAGAAAACAATAATCCGACTTTTTCAAAAATGTATCGATACCTCAAAGTACATGTGGAAGAGATAAAGAAACAAGTTGATGAGTTGCTTGAACAAAGTATCATCAGAAAATCAGTTTCACCATATAACTCCCCTGTCTGGGTCGTTCCGTTTCTGAGGAAAACTATAGACTTTTTAGGACATACTATAACTAACAAAGGAGTTATGCCCAACAAAAATAAAATAGAGACTATTGAAAAAATACCCATACCCAAAACCACAAAAGAAATAAAGTCATTTCTCGGAATAACCGATTATTATAGGAAATTTATAAAAGACTATGCAAAAATTGCACAACCTATAACAAGAAGACTTAAGAAAGATTCTAAGATCAACGTAAATGATCAAGATTATCTTAAAGCATATGAAAATTTAAAGACTTCTTTACAAAACGAACCCATACTTCAATATCCCGACTATAACAAAACATTCACTCTGACAACAGACGCTAGTAATTACGCAATAGGTGCCGTACTCTCTCAAGACGGACATCCAGTCACATATATAACAAGAACTCTCAACAAACATGAGAAAAATTATACTACAACAGAGAAGGAATTACTCGTCATTGTATGGTCATGTAAATATCTTAGACCATCTCTTTATGGAAAGCGGTTTATTATCAAAACTGATCATCAAGCACTTAAGTGGCTCCAAACAAAAAATCTAGGTAAAGATATAAGCCCTAGGTTAAAAAAATGGATTGTTCAATTAGGCGAATACAATATGAAAATTGAGTTTTTGAAGGGTACTTCAAACACCGTGGTTGACTTTCTTAGTCGTTCAATAAGGGAAATCAATATGATGGATTCTGAAGAAGCAACGATCCATATTCAACACGAGAAGGCAAATGATAATTTCCCCATAAAGGAAACTTGTATAAACATATATAATCAACAAATAATTCTGACATTAGGCAATGAACTTAAACTTAAAATATTTAATAAAAAACGGAAAATATTCATAGGTATAGATTCTTTGAAGCACAAAGATATAGAAGACAAATTAATACCTCTAATAGAAACCAAAGTTACAGGAATATATGTAAACCCCAAAGTAAGTGAAGGTGAATTTAACATACTTCGACAAAAATTAATAAAATTATATGGAAACAAAATTAGATTTATAAAATGCATGTTCTACGCAAAAGACATGAGCTCAGAGGAAGAAGCTGTCGAGCAAATAAAGTTGTACCATGAAAAATAAACTTGTCACTCAGATGTAGACGAAAACTACAGAGGACTTCGAAACAAAATATATTATATAAATCTTAGGGAATTGATTAACTCAGTAATCAATACTTGCAACATATGCAAGATGGTTAAATATGATAGACAACCTACCAAACCCAAGTACCAAATGACAGAGACCCAAAAGAAGTTTAATAAATATCGGAAGAGGAATTCTGAAGTTCCTGTTTGGGACAATGGACAGCGAAGACCGAACAGAAATAGAAAACCAAATCAGAATTTTTACTAGTTATAATTACATGGCATTGAAAATAAATTAAACAATCTATAATAGAGAAAATTCAAGCTAACATTTTATAAAGCAGATTAGGTGTGATGGTAGAAAATATTCTGACCATAGACGAAATATTAGAAATTGAGATAGGTTTTGAGAAATCCAAAAATGTAAAAATAAATTCAGCACACTATAATCACAATAAAATCTTATTCATAGTTCAAATTCCTAAAGAAATCCTTTTCTTTCCTAAATCCTACATATTACCAATTCCAAATTATTTGAATGAGCAACTGCAGATAAAAGAAACAATGTTGATCAATAATAATAATATCTTATATGAGTATGTGGAAAACAAAGAGCTAAAACATTCAAAACAATGCAAAGGATGTTTATTACAAGTAGAAGAATAAAGATACTGAAAACAATATTGTAAAAGAAATATAAAAAGGTGTTATTGTAATAATTAAAAGTCATAATAGAAAGAATAATACATGTGATGGAAGACCCTCAATCAAAATGCAAGGAAATACTTTGAAAAGCTTTGAAAATTGTTATGTTGAAATAAATAATGAAGTCTTTGTAAATTATAAAGAAATAAGAAGACAACCTTTTAGCATTGATACTAATATTTTTCAAATTCCTTTAAAAAATGTACCAATAGAATTACCCGATAAAGAAATACAAAATGTAGATAATTTAGAAAAAAAAAAAATTGAACATTGTAATTAATACGAGTATTAGTACTACCATAAGTATTTTCACAATTATATAATACATTTTAAGCAAAATATATAAGCTCTATAGTTTGACCCAGGAGAGGCCAAACCTTAAGGAGGGGGGAGTTATATATGAGACCACCCCTGGAGAAAGGAAAGATCTTTCTACCCATATTTAGTACATCGCAAACATCACTTATATTTATAAATAGATTTCCTGCATAGTTGATGAATGCAGGACACTCTTTAGATGCACATATGTGGGACTAGAAAATCCACACAAGGGAATACATGCCCACCAGACAAACGATTGCCTTATTGAAGAGGAAGGACAAGAGTCAATAGTCGTGTTTTTTTGATAATCATACTCACTTCAGTCAAAAAAACGATCTATACTCACTTCCAGCCGCACCAACCAATTGGTTTGCGGCTCGAATTTTATTTAAGTTGTTGTCTTTGTTTAAAAGCTTGTAAATGTCAAACGCAAGCAAAAGGAAAAAATACAATCGGCTAAAAGCTCATTTATGAGATTTTTCACGCTCTGGTGGTCAACTTATGTAGGTCTATCCTCACTTGCTGCTACTGGGAAACTTATCTCCACTTGGGTTGTTGTTATTGCTTTGTGTGTAAAATCTTACTGGGCTGGGTATACAGCTATCAAAAAAACACGGCTAATGATGTTGTAAAGTGGAAATTGAAGTAAAACTCCAATTCGCCTACAAATATAAGGCTCACCCTCTCATCACAGATAAAGAATATAGTACAGATGTCTCATCCTAATGGAAAAGATTCTCATATGAAACCGAATTCTGGCACATAAAACAGCTTTTAGAAAAGCTCCCAAACCAATTAAAGAGTGATCGACATTTGTATCCATTTGTTCTCTTACTTAAGAATAATACACATATTTTTTTCCTCTTTCTTGTGTTTTACTCTTTGCATACGATTTGTCGCTGCCAGTTTGGTTTTGCGGTTAGCAATCATCACAAAATGTAAACACAAACCCAGTTTCTTCTGTTTTTGTATATTTGTGTATGTATGTGGCAAATGCCTGGGTGTGGAATCATTTTCTCCGTGTCTAGTCTACTTGATCACATTATCACTTTGTTGGATTTTATGAATGATTTGGAATTTTTGAATTTTTTGCTCGGTGGAATTTACTTTACTTAAACAATTTAAAGATTAATCAATTATTGTTACAAAGTACACACATTCATATGTATGTAAAAAATTTTCAAATTTCTTCTGTGTCGTCCCCAAATTTCTTTAGGGTAAGGTGAAAATTTGAAATACGGGTAATATTTCGATAGCCCAATGACAAGGGCTTGTTGTGCCCCTGCAAAAGAATTTGTACATTAGTAAAATGTAAACAAAGTACCTGCACTGGAGGCTATCCCCTTTGAACGATGTCAAAACGGACAACCCCCGGTAGGAAGTGAATACTACTTACGTGTGTATAAAGCCTTGTCGCCATGCTAGAAGAAAAAGATTGATTAAACCTTTAAATTCGGTGATATAATAAAAGATTTGAAAGACTCACCGCGTGTATTCCTTCCTTCACGGTGGTTGTTTTGATTTAACTTTGACGTTTCACATTGGTTACATGTAAGGAGGAGATAAGCGTACTTGCGTCAGGAGACATATGTCTGTCTCACTCACGCCAAGTGAAGCGCAGCCAACTTTCATGGAGTCAATGTGGAACACGTTCAGAAGGAGGCGAGT
Organism: Criorhina ranunculi; assembly: GCA_951813785.1. Taxonomy (NCBI): domain Eukaryota; kingdom Metazoa; phylum Arthropoda; class Insecta; order Diptera; family Syrphidae; genus Criorhina; species Criorhina ranunculi. The sequence goes on from OX638383.1 coordinate 20,581,524, forward strand.
TCACTCGATGAATTTCGAGGGGACTCGTGATTGTTATTGTTTTGGTATGTTTCGTGTTGTATTAGGTATAAGTATTTATTTATTAAATGTTATTTATTTATTGTTATGGTAAGTGTAAGGTATTATTAAGATAGAGATAACTTAAGTAATAACGATGACACCCACTGCACAAAAAAAACATAAAAATAGGAAGTGGGAGCACAGAAACAAAAGACAAATAACTGACGGCAGACAAGGACAAACCCACGATTTCCCCTCATTGCGGTAGGCTTGACGATTGAGAGCGGTTTAATCGAGACTGCGAGGACAATGACCGTAGGCCCGTCATTTGAAGAAAACCCAGAAAATTTTGCGGAAAAAAAAACCTGAGGGATTTCTTTTTTTTGAAAGGTGTTAGATAGCATAGGAGTGAGACCTCAATTTGAAAAAAAAGAATGTAATAAGGTGATCCATTGAATAGGAGCTTTAGTAGGCGCGAACTCGGGTAGGCGCGAAAAGGGGGACTTTTTGAAGCCTTAAAGAAAGCCAAGTGTGTGGCCGCTAAATTAGAGGTACGTAAGAAGAATTAGCGTGTTCTCGGTGTCTGATTGTGCATTACTCCCCACAAAGGTGCTGGGTTGGAGTCCTGATCGACCCAGACCCTGACCGTTTGACGGTACCGGTGAAGCGGTGCACGAGAACCGTTTGGTGCCGCAAGTACCAGCACTTAGTGAGAACAAAGGACGGGACCAAAGTCCAGCAACAAATATCAACGAACAAACAACACCCAGAACGCCACAGGACAAAAGGACAAGCACAGCACAAACACGAACAAAAGGCTGGATATTTGCCGGGATCGCCGCCTGAAAAAGGATGCTCCGCGGGACCTGTGTTCCAACAACTCCTTCAACAACAACATCAATACCATCACATAGTGGATACAGTGCTATTTAGTGATTTCGTGAATTTCGTAGTTTTAGTTTTTTGATTAATTTTTTTTCATAGTGTTAAGGCATAGATAAATAATACATAGATGCCTTTCAACGAGCACATCGAGGAGCTTCGATTTTAAATCGAGTAGATGGCTTTTTTGGGTTGTTCTCGATTTTGACAAATTTAGTGGTTGGTAGCAAAAAAATGTGTTTGCACACCATGACAAATATGTTTGCATGAATATGAGTGTTTATGTGTGGAGTGGACGATCTACACTCGGTTAGCTCATCATAGGGAAGGCGATAGAGGGGAAGAAGAAACACAATTGTTTGTGCTTTTGGGTTTCTTTGTATTGGGACCGTCATGTATTTTGTGATTTTCATTTCGGCAGTGGAACAGTGTGTATGATATATGCATGCATGCATGTACATATGTATGTGTGCATCTACCTGTAGGATTCGTATTTTTGTTTCTTTTGATGTAAAATAGTAAATTCCATTATGTAATTTTTGGAATATGTTTGGACCACCTACACATACATGTATTTATGTACATATGTACATATATATGTAGGAACACGTATGTACATAATAAAAGGATCTAAGGGCGGTAGCAAATTTTCAAAATTGGCTTGAAAGCATTAGTACCTATCTACATACATACAAATAATATATTACATTAAGGGTATTCACTTAAACTCGTAAGACCCTAGTAAACCGTACAAATTTACCATCGCGTAAATGATCTGTCAAATTTTATATGAAAAATTATTTAAGCGAGCCTCGTTATTTTCTGCGACGATTTCGGCTCGGAAATCACCCTCGTAAAATCACACTGCTGTCAAAAATTGTGCTGCTGTCAAACTAAATTCACATTTGAATGAAATTACAACTGTAACCTTCGCCAAATATCGCCAATATTAATAAATCTTGTATCGCAGTATCTTTAAACAATCCAATGTTTTTTCTTTTCACTAATTTTCGCCATTTTCATATGTTTGGATGACAGTTGCAGAACAGCAGATTCAATTACGCAACTTGTTTCCGAGGGTTGCTCATTTAAAGCACCTCGTAAATTTACAGAATTACGAGATGCGTAAATTTATCAGTTTAAGTGAATACCCTTATTATTTTGTTTAACATTACATACTCAGGTTCATATTCCAAAACAATTTTTGTTAGGGTAAGGGCATGAGTATCTAAATCACTTCATTTTACGTTTACTCTACCCGCTACCGCAAATTCCCAGTCAATCATATATGTACATACCTACAGTCAATCACATAAGTAAGTATACTCCCACAATTAGAATCTTTGTATGGTTTTATTTTGTGGAGCTTCCCATTAAGGGCCGCTTTTAAGTCACACTTCATTTTTAAGTTCTGTTTTCTTATTTGTCGGTCCAAATACACTCATGAGTGTTTAATCACACTTATATCCACAGATTGAGGTGGCACTCTGAACAGCTGAATCGTTTTAAACGTATTGTCGATGCATTTCCTCTTCGAATCGTGGATACTTACTTTTGCGATTGAATGTATCTAATATTTCATCAGAATCCTTCTGGAGCCACCGAACAAAGAATGTATGCCGAAAAGAAGACGAAAGAAAATATTTCTCTTCGCTCTACCAACAACCAACCTATGAATTGTGCACACTTCCTCCGTTTTTAGTGCTAGTCCGCGTCGCGTTTATAAGCATATTTTCCCTTTAGGTAGGTAGGTAGAAGTGGTTGAATCTGGTGAACCTGCCAGAGACACAAATAGCGCGGATGCACCGTTTTGATATCACAACTCACGTGACCTGGGTGTTGGTGGGCGTAACTAGGATTGTGGTTTTCAAATCCATCCTGTGGAGTAAAGAAAATTAATAATATTGCAGAATTTGATGTTAGAGATCTCAGATAGATCTTTGAAGAAGGGGTTTCCGAGTGTGCGCTGCCTAGCTCTGGCTAGTACTGGGCAGTCACAGAGAAAGTGAAATAACGTTTCCTTTTCCTGTGATTTGTCGCAACTACGGCAATGGGGGTTGAACGGGATGCCTAACTTGGCAGCGTGTGGACCAATTGGCCAGTAGCCCGTGATAATTGCTGTGATTCTTGCTATCTCGATGCGGTTCATATTAATAAGGTCATTCGTCCTGCTTTTATTATAGGTGGGCCATGTCTGTCTGGATATGACACAGGTTGCTAGTCTTTTCCACCTAGAGTTGGCAATGGCGAGAAAGTGTTGGAAAATTTTACCCTTGATGAGTCCCATAGGGGAGCAGACTGACTCCGCCAGGGAGACATCAAGGGTAGAACCACATCTGGCTAACGCGTCGGCTCTCTCATTCCCCTTTACGTTACTATGGCCGGGAACCCAGAGAAGAGTGATGTTAAACCGAGCGTTTGCCTGCGTTAAAGTTTAGAGGACGAAGTAAGTGAGTGGAGCGTTTTGATGGCAGCCTGGCTATCAATGAAGATTCCTATGTTGTTTGAGGTACTAGAGCTGAGGCTAAGTATCTTACAGGCTTCTCTAATCGCTAGTACCTCCGCCTGGAAGACACTGGAAGAGTCAGGGAGGCGATACGATTTGGACACGTTTAGTTCCGCTGAGATGACACCTGCTCCAATGCCACACTCCATCTTGGAGCCGTCGGTGAAGATCGATACTTGGTAGTTTGATTGAGGTAGATTGTTGTTCCATTCCGACCTTTCGGGAAAGGGAACTCGAATCTTACTGTTGAATTTGATTGTGGGAGTCGTGTAATCAGTTATGGTTGCAGCCAGACCCCTAGGCAGCAGGTCAAGAGCCTTACTATGGCCATAGGGTCTGGGGGACCAAAACCCAGATTCTCTGAGTCTGATAGCACTGCACGAAACGATGTATTTGATGTGCAAGTCCAGGGGCATGATATGGAGGAGCACGTTAAGAGCTGCTGACGGGCTCGAACGAATCGCTCCTGTGGTTCCAATACCAGTTGTTCGTTGGACTCTACTAAGTTTAGTGATGTTGTAGGCTTTACTTAAGGCGGGCCACCACACGAGTGAGCCATAGGTGAGGACTGGACGAACTAAGGCAGTGTACATCCATAGGACCATCTTAGGTTTAAGTCCCCACCTTTTGCCAATGGTCTAACTACAGGCGTAGAAAGCGACGCATGCCTTCTTTATTCTGTGTTCTATGTTGAGTTTCCAATTGAGCTTGGAGTCGAGTATGACGCCAAGATACCTGGCACTGGGGGATAGAGTGAGTGTTTGGTTGTTAAGACGTGGAAGCTTGAAAGTCGGTATTTTGTACTTGGTGGTAAAAAGCATCAGTTCAGTTTTATTCGGATTGACGCCCAGTCCACAGCTTAGGGCCCAAGCGCTTAGCTTAATCAGAGCCCTCTCTGTGATTTCACAAATCACTGAGAGGCACATCCCTGATACTAAAATAACCACGTCGTCCGCATACGCGACTGCCTTGATTCCAATGTTATTGAACTCCGTCAAGATATTGTTAATGACGAGTAGCCATAGAAGAGGTGAGATAACTCCACTCTGCGGAGTTCCTCTATCTACGGATTTGGTTATAAGACTGTTCCCCAATTGTGACTGAATAATCCTGGTTTTTAGCATGGATATAATCCAGTTCCTGACAGAAATCTTTGTGCCAAGCTTGGTAAGAAATTCTAGAATGTATTCAGTGTGCACATTATTGAAGGCACCTTCTACAGAGATCCCCGCTTAATTGAACCACGCTAAATTGATTTTCCCGTTTAATTGAACGAAAAAGGTGGACTCGAATATTTCCTATATAAGCTATACACGTATTTGCACGGTTAATTGAGTCCCGTATAATTGATTTACCCGCTTAATTGATCTAAAAAATGTATACCAAACAAATTTGGATGCATTTACATCCAAATTGTTCGGTTAATTGATCGGCGACAAACAAAAGATCATAACAAAAAGATGGGCAAATTTTTGTAATTCCGGAGCGCTGTTTTCACATTGAAGTTGACAGCACTGCACAACAGTTGCCAGCGAGCTGTAGTTTGTCATATTCCAATTTTGGTAGCGGGATTCATTTGACAACAAAACTTATTCCGATTTCTAGATATCAGATAGACTAGAATACGGAACGCATAAACTTGACTGAAAACCAAGACAACGTCAGATATGACATCCAAGTCAAAACAACATTTTTACTTTCTGTTCTCGCATTGGAGTTGCTTTGTTACTTAAAATCTGCGCACAATAATAAAACACGAATTGTTCTGAAGATAACATTTTATAAAAGTTATACACTTATGCGCTTTGCCAAAAGCAGTTTACTTATATCACAGGTTAAGTGTAATCATTTTCAACTGACTGGATATTTTAAAATTTCAGAATTTTTAGACGAACAATCCAGTCCACTAACTCACAAAAGGTTGTCTTGCTCATCTGTCAAATTTCAGGCTGTTGTCGAATCAGAATGCTGTCTTTATCTGAAACTTCAGATGGTCTAGAAATCGGAACGCACCCATTTTCATCACAGTTTTCGAATATAACATCGTTTTATTGACTTACTGGCTCAATTAAGCAAACCTCGTTTAATTGCACTAAATAAGCAATTAAGCGGGTTTTCTTTAATTGAACAATCGGATAATTGATCGAAAAAATCGGACAAAATGGTCGGTTCAATTAAGCGGGGAACACTGTATATCTAGAAAGGTGGCTAACGTATACTGTTTGTAGTTAATAGATAGATTTCTCAATCGTCTGCACCACCTCATGCAGGGCCGTCTCCGTAGACTTCCCTTTCAGGTAAGCATGTTGTGATTTCGATAGAGGAGATCTTTTGAGTGAGTCCCGGATGTGCATATCAAGGATGCGTTCTAGGGTTTTGAGTATGAAGGAAGTAAGGCTGATGGGTCTGAAGTCTTTGGCTGACTCATGCCCTCTTTTGCCGATTTTAGGGATAAAGACGATTCGAACACGTCTCCAGCTCTCGGGGATGTGATTTAGTCGAAGGGAGCCACGGTATATAGCCGCTAACCAGGGCATTATCTTCTCCAAGTTCCTTTGGAGCATGATCGGGAGGATCCCGTCAGGGCCCGGTGACTTATAGGGAGAGAAACTGTTGATGGCCCAGGAAATCTTCTCCTCGGTTATAAGGGAGTTAGGGTGAGTTCATAAACATCAAAAATCTGCGCAAGTACAATCGAATTTCTTTTCTCATGCGTTTTTGAACGCTACCACTTTCCAGAATATGTGCAGTCAAGATGCAGAACGAATTTTCCTGCTGTCAGAATAATTTTTCTACCCTATCTGCACGACGCTGACGGTATATTGACGTTTATGAACGGGAGGTACTGCAGTTTGACTAGGTTCGTTCGACTGAAAATCTGACTTTTTGAACGCAACTAACGCAGTTCTTTGAAAGTCTGACGTTTATGAACTCACCCTTAATTTCGTTCCAGGCTGCAGGTTGCGTATTCAGTGCAGTCTGCACGTTAAAGCTGATATCTTTACAGCCTGGGAAATGGGTATTCATTAGGAGTTCCAATGATTCTTCAGTGGAATCTGTCCATGTACCATCAGATCGTTTGATGAAAGTCGGATTAGAATGTTCGTTGGACAGGATTTTGCTTAGTCTGGCTGAATCCTTAAGGGTTTCAATGGAGTGGCAGTACTCTGCCCAAGCCAGTGACTTAGCCTTGCTAATAGCCTTTTTGTATAACTTAAGGAAGTCCCTATAAGGCTTCCAAAATTTGTGTTTATAGCAGATATTGAAGATGTCTCTGGTCAACTTTCTTAAGTCGGAAAGATCTTCGTTCCACCACGGAGGGGGAGTTTTGTTGCTGTATTTAACTGGGCACGAGGTCTTGAAAGCTATTGACATAGCATTTTCGAGGGTCCTCGCCTTTGCTTCCAGTGCTTCCACCGATTCGATTCTGGGATCGGGATGCTTCTGAGTTTGGGGTTTAAGACCTGACTGAATTTCTTCCAGTCAATACGCTTGGGGTTTCTGAAGGGCGCAGGAGTTTCTACCGAGAGACTCACGTTGAAAAGTATCCATTTGTGGTCTAAGAAGGATTTTAGATCGGATACTCTCCAGTTATCTACCCTATATAGGGAGTTATTTGATGTAAGGGTAATATCAAGAATCTTCTCCCATCGGCAAAATGTTGCCGATGGTTGGAGTGTTGCCCACATTACACACAATAAGGTTAGAGGACAAAATGAAATCAAACAAAGACTCACCTCGTTCATTGATTTCTGTGCTCCCCCATAGAGAGTGTCTAGCGTTGGCGTCACATCCTAAGAGCAGGATTTCCTTCTTGACATGTAAATACGATACCATGTGCTGAGCTTCGTTTGGCGGCGATGGTCTGTCGTGTGCCAAGTATGCTGATGCTATGTAGAGCTGCTGTTTGCCTTTGCCCGTCACCTGAACAACTGTTAGGTCATTTGTGCTAAGCTGAGGACACAAAAACGATTTGATGTGTTTTTTCATTAGTATACAGGTTTTAGGCTTACCGGTATCCTTTTTGTAGAAGAGATTGTATTTGTTGTCCCGGAGTCCGCAAATGGTCAGTCCGTTGACCCAGGGCTCCTGAATGATGCCAATGTCATAGTCTTCCTTAGGGAGAAAGACTAAAAGATTCTCAGATGCACACTTCGAGTGATGGAGATTACTCTGTATGACACTGAGCATACTTATTGTTGTGGTTGTTGTTGTTGCTGTTGTTGCTGGGTGGGATCACCCGGATCCCCAACCAGCTTGGCGTCTTTATCGACGATCATGGCTGGATCGTCGTCTTCGGGGCTCGTCGATCTGAAGATCTTAAGTTTGGCGTACCGAACGCCGAACCTGAGCCTGAAATCGGCCTTCTCCAGCTGTGGAATGCATTCTTCATTCACCGACAGCAGGAGGGTCTGACTGTTGTTCTGCGGCTTCTCAACCTTGATGACCGCCCAATCATCCATAGAGACGCCAGGGTTTTGAAGCTTCAGACATTGGAGAGTCTTTCAGCTGTCTATCTTCGTTCTAGGCAACCAGATGCGGGCTCTAGGTTTCCTGGGGATTCCCTTAGCAGGAATGACCTTAAGCTTAAGGCCCTCCCAGGCATCACTAATCTTAGCGATGCACGAGCAAAGAAAATCCGTGGAATACTGATTCACGCACTTGATTACCCGGAAACCTCTAACGACCTCCTCGGAGTCATAGCCGGGCATCGGCCCCTTTTGGTTGTCCAGGATGTGGTTCACCGTTAACTCGGTGAGCCTGTTGTTATATTATTTATAACCTGAGATTGTTAGTTGTGTAGTATTACCCACATGCACGCACTTTTGAATTGAAACAACACAACACTATTTTTATTTCGCTTTATACTTTTACTTTATTTATTATTATTATATCATTTTACACTATTATTATTTAATTTACAACTTTAAACTAAACGATGTTAATTCGCTCACTGCTCAGAAACGACCCCTCGATCTTCAGACCGATCGCTCGCTTCAAACTTCGAATGTTTCTTTTGGGAAGGATGCAATTATCTTCGACCGCACAGACTACCTAGAATCGGTCATAGGTTATCTCAGTTGTGCGAGTTATTTTAGGACATGGCATCCTGTGGACAACCGTACGTTAACCAACATATGGTGCACAGCAATACGATACCACTCGACGGTTGTAAACCGTACAAGAAAGGGTATCATTATTACTTTGGTCCCCAGCTGAACTAATAAAATCTTTATTAGTCATTGACGCCTAAAATCGATAGTGAACGTCTGGGTCACAGATGCAATTCACACATCGATAAGAGTAGGCTTTGTCAATACTGGAACTCATAAATTTCGATTTATGATGGACACTGATCCGTTTTATCGGTATTTGTCCAGATGCATGTTCTTTTTGAACTGCACAAATGAATACACCTTATAACCGATGACTCAGAAATCTGAGTCGAAGTTTTAATGCAACATTTACCTTCCCCGTATTTAAATGATGATTATTCTTTGAAGAGGAATAATCATCTGAAGCAAAAGTGAAGTTTACGGTTTTCGATTGATTTGAAGTGGCGATTTGTCTTTAGAGTTTTGAAGACTTGTTGATCTGAAGCTTAGTTGTCTTAAATATATTTATGTATTTATTTATTTTTTTTAGATTTTTACTTAATTTTTTCTATACTGTAATTTTCGCAATAATTTTAATTTTTATTAATTATTATTCTTTAGTAATGATAAAATGTATAAAATATATGAGTAGTATAAAAAATGTTTCTTTTTTGTTTAGTTAAGTTTTTTGATTGTGTAATTTTACATTTGTATGTTTTTCATTTTACATTTATGTTTTTGTTTTGAAACATTTTTTTGAATATCTCTCTCCTGCCTTTCTTTGTAGAGGGAGGAGGATGAGGAGATTGTAAGATAGTTTTACATAAATATTGTTTTTTCTTATTCAAAATTTTTTTTTATTTGAATATCTTTCTCCTGCTTTTCTTTGCTAGAGGGAAGAGGATGAGGAGATTGTTTACATGGATAATTTTCATTATTATTATTTTTTTCTTAAAAGATATGTTTTTTTTTTTTTTTTTTTTTTTTTTTTTTAATATTTGGAAATCTTATTAGAGGGAAGATGATAAACCATTTATATATGTATTTAAAATATTTTTTTTTTTTATACTTATTTTTAAGAGGTATTCCTTATTGATTTATTTATTAAACATTTTTTGTATATAATTTCTGAATACATTTTTTTTTTGATTTGAATATGAGTAGATGGTATATTGTATTATGTGAATTAAATTTTTTTCAAATTTGATCTTAGAATGTACAATTTCTGTTTAATTTGTGAAAAAAAAATTTTTTTTTTTTGCTTTTTTTTGTATGAAAAATTTTTTTGTTGTGGACAAAGTTTTTTTATATATATTTGTTTTTAAACATTCTTGTTTTTTTTTTTTATACTAGTTGAATGGATTTAGGTAGTGTAAGTGACCGAGCTATGGGTTTTTTGGAAATGTGACAACGCGAAGATGTATTGTCATTTGAGGGCTCCATAGTGGGTTCTATCACCTGTATTTCTATATCTTCTATGGCCACAGTTCTTGTATTTTGTGATTTTCTCTGAATTAATGAGAACATTTTGACTACTATATATGCAATTAGTCCTATGACTAATACAGTTGAAATAGAAAAAGAGGTTACGGACAGAGCGTGCTGATTAAAGGACATTTTCTTTTTGTTAAACTGTTCAAGTTTTCTTTGTAAGTCTTCTAGTGACTGAGTGTTTTGGTGTATAATATTATTGGTATCATGTCCAAATAGTAATTGTATCGTTTTGTTTACTGTAGCTTGTGGCAGAACCGTATAATAAGTACTGTTAAGACTCTGTAGTATAGGCTGCTCTAAGGGGAAATAGGGGGGTTGAATAATCCTTAGAGGATGTTTGTTGATGCTCTAGTAATAAATGTTTTGTTCTGCTCTCTGTACTTGACAGGGTTGATTTATAGTTAACACACCTTGGGTCTTAAGTTGTGATGTTATAAATTGATTAGAGCCAGTGATATGTACCGCAATTGGGTGTTGTACTGAAAAGAGCCAAGTGTTTGGCCTTTTAAGTTTGATCAGCATGTCTTGCATGGGCACTTGAAGTTTTATGGGGCATTCTACCTTGTCGTTAAGGGGGTTTAGCAGCATTTTCACCACGCATTCCTTTGTGTGAGTAACTTGTAATATAGGCACTTCTAATAGCCCAACGTAAGTGTCTGACTCTAGATTTTGAGTTACTTTGACAAAATTTAGCGTGTTTTGTGTTTTGAGCAAAGTGACACTTTGTGTTTCATAATTTATCGCCAGGTGGGAATATCTTATGTCGGGTATTACTGCTTGGCCATCAATGGTATGTATTGGATAACACCAGATGTGTAGGAACTGCATTTTTGGTAGAGTAAAAATAGGTACGTTTATTTTGATAACTAACTTATCATTGAGTAGATGTGATGTGACTTTTGCCGTTTCTGCATAGACTTGAACTTAGGTTCGGTGTAGTCCGCAATCTTTAATTGTGTCTGTAACTCTACTAGGCCGATTTCCGTAAATATATTCCAAGTTTTGTGGTATATCCACAATTCACCTAGGTTCTCGAAAATCACACCCGTATTATTTAAGGGTTTGATGACATATGGCCGTTCAATGGGTTTGCTGGTGTGGATGACGGTTATCAAAAATAAAAGGAGCAGCTCCATTATGTACTGTAGGGAGAGGTGTTGAGGGGCGTTAGGAAATTGTTTTAATTATTTTTAACATAAAAAAAAAATTATTTGAAGGGGTTGGTGCGGATTATTTACTCTATCATTATTCATAAAATGGTTTCAATCGGTTGTTGTGTACAACCGTTTGTTTCCTACCTATTTTGATAGTGGTGTTGACGGGCCCTCTTACCGCAATAACTGGATAAGGGCCCCTCCAAATAGGAGCTAATTTACCCTTTCTAGCTTCACTTTTAATGAGTACCTGATCTCCTACATGGAATGTGTGGGATCTTACTTTTTTGTCGTAATATGTTTTTGACCTGTTTTTGTTAGTTAATAAATTACGTCTTGCAATTGAATATGTTTTTTGCAGTTTGTATTTTAAGAGATGGTAATAACTATCGTGGTTGTAAACTGGTTCTGGTTCTCTTTTCAAGTTAGAGGGAATTTCCGATGTAAAACCATACAGACATTCCATTGGCGTGAATTTTGTGCCTTCATGGGAACTATTGTTGTAAACGAATGTCGCTGTTCGCAAATATTGGTCCCAAGATTTAGGGTTTTCGTCCACCATACTACGCAAATATTCTACTACTGGTCGGTGGGCTCGTTCAAGGGCTCCGTTTGACTGCGGATGGTATGCTGATGTTTGCAATTTACGTATTTTTAGTAGTTTACACAGCCCTTTAAATAAGTCACTGAGGAAATTCGTTCCCTGGTCTGTAACTATCTGTCTAGGAATACCATAGCGCGTAATTATTTGGTCAAAAACGACTTGAGCAACAGTTAGTGCTTCTGCATTTGGAATGGCATAGCAATCTATAAATTTGGTGAGGTTATCCTGAAAGGTTAATATGTATTGGTTACCAGTATGGGATTGTTCCATAGGGCCCACGATGTCTAAATAAACCTTGTCGAAAGGTTTTTCGGCGATATCCGTAATCAGCATAGGCATTCGTAGAAGAGGTGTAGATTTCATTAATTGGCATTTTTTACACCGCTTAATGTATGTTTTTATATCTTTGAGCATATGCCTCCACCAATATTTTTTTCGAACCCGTTTGTACGTTTTTATTACTCCTTGGTGTCCGCCAAAGGCGGAATCATGAAAATCTTTCAATATTGTTTGAATTTCATTCTGATCGGTGATTACTTCAACGGGCCTTTTATTAACTATTTTTGGTTCTACTGAATGTTCTCCTTGCAAAGATGCCGGATTTTCTGAATCTATTGTTTGATTTTTTGGCAACTCTGGAGGGGCTTGTTCGGGTGATGTTCCTTTTTTCTGCATTTGTGAGCGTGTTACTACATTACATTGCAAGGAAGTCATAGACTCGTTTGGTATTATTTTGTGGGGGCTGTTTTTAGTTTTTACCGTTAAGGTGTGGTCTTGCGGGATACGACTTAATGCATCGGCGTTTGTATTATATTTGCCAGGTTTGTATTCGATTTGGTAGTCGAATTCTGACAGCTTGTGATGAAATCGTACTAGACGAGTCGTAGGATCTTTAACGTTAAAGATGCCTTTAAGTGGTTTGTGGTCTGTGTAGACTGTGAATTTTCGCCCTTGAAGATAACATCTGAAATTTTTTACCGCCCAAACAATGGCTAATAATTCCTTTTCTATTGTTGAGTAATTACGTTCAGCCTTATTTAAAGTACGGCTGGCATAGGCAATTGGTTGATCATTACCTACTTTTCCCTGGGAAAGTACAGCTCCGATCGCTTCACTGCTTGCATCTGTCGTAAGATTGAAATTTTTGGTAAAGTCAGGATAAATGAGTAGAGGGGGTGAGATGAGTAGCTCTTTTATTTGTTGGAATGCCTTTTGGCATTTTTCCGTCCAAGTGAACTTCACATCCTTACGCAAAATATTAGTTAGAGGGCGGACTATTTTAGAAAATTGGGGAATAAATTTGCGATAGTAGTTGGCAAGTCCCAAAAAGGATTGCACTTGCTTAACTGTTCGGGGAATTGGAAAATTTTGGACACTGTCAGTTGTGCTAGGGTTTGGGAGTGCCCCTTTTTCTGAACATATATGCCCTAAGTAAACGACTTCTTTTTGTAGGAACTGACATTTTTCTGGCTGCAGTTTCAGGTTATATTGTCTTATTCTTTCAAAGACTTGTCTTAGTTTGTTGTTGTGGTCGATGAGATTTTTGCCATAGATGACAATATCGTCTAAGTACACAAAACATTCAAGGCCCTGGAGACCGGTGAGGACATAGTTCATTAGTCTCTGAAACGTAGCTGGGGCTCCTTTTAACCCGAACGGCATACGCTTAAATTCGTAGTGTCCGTAATTGGTGCTAAAAGCGGTTTTGGCTCGATCTTTTGGGTCCACTAAGACTTGGTGGTAACCGCTGGCTAAGTCGAGCGTGGAGAAGTAGCGAGAATGACCGAGTTGGTCTAGTATATCCTCGATCCGAGGTAGTGGGTAAGCGTCGCCAATGGTCTTTTCGTTGAGCTTACGAAAATCAACCACGACTCGCCACCTTTTTTCGCCATCTGGACTCGCTTTTTTGGGAACTACTAGAAGAGGTGAGTTCCATGGGCTTTTGCTAGGTTGAATTATGTCGTTTTCTAACATTTCCTTCATTTGCTCGTTGATAATTTGCTTCTGTGCCTCGGGCAGTCTATACATTCTTTGATTTATCGGCGCCTGATCCTGGGTTAAAGGTATTTTATGCTTAATGCCATTGGTAAAAGTAAGTTTATCCCCTTTAAGATGGAATATATCGGAATATTTGTTACAGAGCTTTGTAATAGACTCCTTTTCTTCCGGGTTCAAATTTTTGCCTAATTTTAGCTCATCTTCGAACTGTTTTAAGCGCGATTTACTGTTTGATTCGTGAGCGTCGTCTTTCTCTGAGAAAAGGTATCTTATGTGTTGTACGTGTATATCAGTTTTGGATATTTTTCTCCTCTGGGGTTGTAAACGTTTAGTTTTTTTCTTCCCCGTATTTAAATATTTAGTTGTCGTTTGTTCTTTCGTTTCCCTAAAGTCCAATAAGTGCTGTTCTTGGTTTACCAACGGAACTATAAAGTAATCCTTAACCGGAACCAGTGTTAACGATAACTTGGAGATAGTTACTGGTTCATTTGTTGCATTAAGGACACTGATCGGAGCTGATGTGCCTACAGGCAGTAATGCATTTGACAAGAAGACTCCATCGCTTAATTCCTGATTTAGGCAGAGCATTTCTTGCTCCAATTTCACTGGAACAGTTATTGCCTGTTGGGACCGTGCCGGAACGCAAACAGTTTCCTCTAAAACTATTGCGTCTGATCCTTTGCTCACCATTTTCGCTATGGTCTTACAGCCAGCTTTTCGATTAGGAAATCATTTCCTAATAGCCCGTCTTCGGACAAGCTGGGCATATTGCGTACTACTTGGAACTTGCAGGGAATTTTAGTTTTGAGATTGAATGTTCCCTGGCAACTACCTATCGTCTTTCCTGTTCCGTATGGTGTTTGTAAGGTGCATGCATCATTTTCGTTGATGACAGTGTTTTCTGATTGAAGCGCTTGTTCAGTAATTATGCTAACCTCAGCGCCAGTGTCTACTACTAACTGAATATTGTCGTTTAGACTTATGTCTAGGGGTAAATTGACGGTAGGAACACTAGGTTTTGACGGCTGAGGGTACCCTTGATTATTATTATACTTTTTTAATTTGGTCGAGACGGGGATTTCTGGCTCAACCTTGAACAGTTTCCCTGATTCTGTGATTCCCATTTGGCTTTTTGGTGGCATTCTTTCAAAGTATGACCGATTCGGCCACAAAAATCACATTTTTTGTAAGTATTGTATACCCTATGCGGGGTTGCAGTTTGGGTGTTAGTACGGGAATTTGCGGGAAAATTTCTGTTGGGGGTTTCATCACTGAACGGGTTTTTTCGCGTTTGAGTGCTTTGCGGGCTATCTACGTTAGTGTTTTCCGTTCGCCGACAGTCCCTAATGTCGTGGTTATAAGACCTACAGACCGTGCAGAATGGTGTATTTTTTCTGCTTAGGCAATCACTGTAAGTGTGCCCCTTCTTTTGGCAGAAACTACAAGTTATCGTAGCAGTAACTGCTTTGAAGTCCCTTTTTGGTTTACCTGGGTTTTTGTTATAAGTTGTATATCTGTTAGTCTGCACTATACCCATGGGGTCAAACGGTGTTGCTTGTGCGCTAAGCTGGGGATGAAACAGGCTGCTGTTGTTCTCAACCCATGACCCCGGTGTTGTGAATCTATTATTTAGGTTATTGTTTGTAGGCACCGTTTGGAATTGGCCTGTTGGATATATGCCCTGGGTAATGCTAGTAGAAAATGCAGTCTGTTGCAGTCTTTCCATATTTAATGCCTTATGCACTAATTGATCCACTGACCCATCTTCTATTGTCAACATATATTGGCATAGGTGAGGGTTGGTGACTCCGCTTCTTAGGGCATTTTTGGCGAAGTCTTCTAGCTGTAGTACTACAGTTGAAGCTGCCATCGCGCCATATTTCTGGACCGCAGCCTCCGTGCAAAGCATCAGCATTTGCTTTAACCTTGTGGTAAAAGCGATAAGAGCTTCCAAGGGGTGCTGTCTTAATGAAATGAGTTTGTTTACCAACTCTTGATATGTTTCTCTGGGCAGATATGTTCGGTTGAGGAGCATTTCAGCTTCCTCAAAAGATGCGGTTGGGTTTGATGCAATAAGAAGATATGCCTCACCGCGGAGTCTCGTGGGGAAAATTTGCGCGAATGCTTGGTGTTCCTCCTGAGGTAGGCATTCAAGGACCCTTTTACAACATCCTAGAAACGTTTGCAGCTCCGTAGCCACTGCAGGGTTTTGTCCACCCGAAAATATTGGGACGAGCTGTGATGTTAGTTTGGCGATTTTAGTATAATCGACAGCCATTTTTATTGGTTTTTTCGTAAGGGGGGTTTGAATTCCGTTCTTGTTTAGGAGTAGAGGCGTGTAGCCAATTGATTTCGAAATCGCTAGTATTAATGTCACTTAGACTACCTGGGGTTTCAACTAATTTTTGGGTATTAGGCGAAAGCGAAAATCCTTGGAAATCTATCAATTCTTTTTGTAACTTTTCAGTGCTGGTTTTACTTTCTTTTATTTTAGTGAGTCTTTGCTCACGAGTTTTACCTAGCTCAGAGTTTAAACGATCACCCTGCTGAATTGATAAATTTCCTCCCTTTGTCACCTTCTCGCACAAAGTATTTAAATAGTCTCTTAAATTTAAACTTACAGTGTTTGATGGCAATATTGTTCCACTCCTAAGGTGTCTTGGTGAGAGCTGTTGAGAAGTCCCAGCAGGTTCCTGTGATGACGTTGCAGGTGCTGTTGTTTCGGTGGTATTTGTGGTTGTTTCTGCTTCGGTTGCTGTTGTTTTTATTTCGTCAGGCATATGTACGGGTTTTTGTTTAACTTTTTTGTTCACTGTTACACACTTTAGTTTTTGCGTTTTGAGTTAGTGGTGCACTGAGATTTTTTAGCGAATTTGAATTTAATTCTTTTTTTTCCTTATTTATTTTTAGAGGAGAGGTTTTACAACATATACCCTCGAAACCAGACTCAGTTTCGAGTTTAAGGGTAAGGTTGTCTTGCCCAGTATTAGTTCGGGGATTAAGGCTTTTCAAGCTATTACCAGTTTTTCAACTGATGCTTCCTTAATCCTACCGGCTGCGCCAATTTGTTATATTATTTATAACCTGAGATTGTTAGTTGTGTAGTATTACCCACATGCACGCACTTTTGAATTGAAACAACACAACACTATTTTTATTTCGCTTTATACTTTTACTTTATTTATTATTATTATATCATTTTACACTATTATTATTTAATTTACAACTTTAAACTAAACGATGTTAATTCGCTCACTGCTCAGAAACGACCCCTCGATCTTCAGACCGATCGCTCGCTTCAAACTTCGAATGTTTCTTTTGGGAAGGATGCAATTATCTTCGACCGCACAGACTACCTAGAATCGGTCATAGGTTATCTCAGTTGTGCGAGTTATTTTAGGACATGGCATCCTGTGGACAACCGTACGTTAACCAACATATGGTGCACAGCAATACGATACCACTCGACGGTTGTAAACCGTACAAGAAAGGGTATCATTATTACTTTGGTCCCCAGCTGAACTAATAAAATCTTTATTAGTTATTGACGCCTAAAATCGATAGTGAACGTCTGGGTCACAGATGCAATTCACACATCGATAAGAGTAGGCTTTGTCAATACTGGAACTCATAAATTTCGATTTATGATGGACACTGATCCGTTTTATCGGTATTTGTCCAGATGCATGTTCTTTTTGAACTGCACAAATGAATACACCTTATAACCGATGACTCAGAAATCTGAGTCGAAGTTTTAATGCAACACTGTCTTCAATGCTGGCCCACTTGGCCAACACTGCCTTGCCGTCGGAAGTGATCTCGTCAATCAGAGCGACCTGGAGATGGTCTCTCGGTACATCAGCGAAGGACGAGATTTTGGTGTTGATTTTGGGTTTCTAGGCGTCAGAGGGCTTGGTTGCTGAGGCTGTGGCAACCTTGCTTCTTTTGGAGGCATTCTTGGACTCGTCTTGAGACCGGTTTCTCTTGCCTCCCTCCCGCTTTGGTAGATTTATTGTGTTGGTGACATGTTTGGTGTATTCGTCCACCACGGCCTGATACTTGAGCTTATCCTCAAGGTCCCTTTCGTGTGCAGTAGCAGCCGCTTCGTTCTTAGCAATCTTGCTGAGGATGAAGATGACCTTGCTGTACCTGCTCTTTTAGAGGGTCCCCGAAAACTTGCTCTTCTTCAATCGCCTGCGGTCACTATGGCTGTTGACCTCTACCACCTTGTCACTGGTTGACGGATTGATGTCAGTTTGTTGATTTGTAGGGGTACTGCGGCTGGTACCCTGAAGATCTAAGAGGTCGACTATGGTTTCTTGACTAGAAGCCAGTAGCTCGTCCTCCGATGACGAGCTTGGATAAGGCACCCCCGCTGCAAGGTCCGATGCAGCAACATTCATCTTTTCTATTTCTTTTTCTGTTTCTTTTTTGTTTTGGTTCATTTTTGTATAAGTATTTGGTCCCACGAGTAGGTCCGGAAGGGGTGGGTCTGTAGCGATCAACTCCTAGATGGAGTTCGTCGCAGCTTGAACACAGCCGTAACACAGAGGGCGATTGCCCAAAGTAGAGGGCGTATAAACGCTTGGAAGAAAAAGGATAGGACAATGCAACCATGTTGTTTTTTAAGTATGAGCAAGATATAAATTAGAGAGAGTAGGAAAAGGAGACCACTTGCCTTCCGTCCAGCGCACGATTATATCGTATCGAAAATTGTAAATTCTAAGTGTAATAAACTAGTGAAATTAATTTGGCGTTTAATTTTGTTTGTATTTAATGGTTGTGGTGCACTACCCACAATACCTTTACGAGGCACCACGACGACTATATTGGTGACCCCGCACGCACGAACGCACGCCAGCGATAGCACGTTGCATGCATACTGTTAAGCCACAGCGGCACCACACGCCAATACCACGTGCCCCAGAGTTCCACTCCAAAGGCATTACAGCACCAGACACTGGCATTACAGACACTGGCGATCGCCGCTCATTATCATCAGCAACCACCAAAAATCCCAACCAGTGGGAGGAGCAATACCACAGTAAAACACTTGTCGCAGCAGCAGCAAGAACCGCCTGCTAAGCTCATCAGCCTTCCTCAACCGTCCAACATCCACGCCCGCAACGTCATCATCACGCATCACAACACCATCAGCAGTTAATCATCATCGCTCATAACTCACCAATCAATCTCAAGGATTTAGCAAGTATTTAAAAAAAAAAAAAAAAATCACAAAATTTTCCAAATTGCACCTTGTTTTCCTCTTACATATACATATATACGCATTATAGGTTATGTTATAATATAACATTATATTATGTATTCAAGATCATAATTTTATAAGACTATATTATAATATACATATATCATATTAACATATACATTACTTATATATCAATCAAGCAGCTTACAATTTAAAAATTTTTTTTTCGAATACCTTTGTAAATCCATCCTTTTTCTTCTAATCGCGGTTACGAGTTAAACACAAAAAAAAAAAATGACAGAAGGCACAAGCACAGTAAGTGATCCCCAACCCAGACACAACGTCTCGATTTCAAATGCACAGGCAGATGCAGTCCATGCAGTCGCCATTAAACTTCCCGAGTTTTGGACAAAAATGCCTGGTATATGGTTTATCCAAGTCGAATCACAATTTGCCATTCGAAACATTACGGTCGAACAGTCTAAGTTCCACAACGTAGTCCAATCGCTACCTCAGGATGTGGCTGCAACTGTGTATGACATACTCACCCAAGAATCACATACCCCGTACACTAACCTAAAAAAAGCGTCACACAATGAGCGAGGGAAAGCGGATCGAGGCACTTTTGTCTGGTGAAGAAATGGGCGACAGAAAGCCATCCGAATTTTATAGAAGACTTCAAACATTAGCGGGTCAATCAATGATTGTGACCGAAAGTCTAATTTTAGAACTGTGGAAACGTCGCCTTCCCACACTTGTCCAAGTCTCTATCTAGGCAGTTCGAGATCCAAAACGGAAGAACTTCTTGAAATAGCAGACGACATTTTCGAAGTCTACCAACAACAAAATTGTTCCTGATTTTTTATTTATTCCCGCTCAGACAAATCAATAGCTGAGATTACAGGTATCAATCAAACGCTGAAAGCGGAGATACATTAAATGAAATCTATGCTTTCAAACCTGAATCTTGACAGACATCACTCTCGCAGCCAAAGTAGACCTCAGTCCTCAAAGTACCAAAGATTCAACCGATCTCTTTCAAGAAGTAAGATTTCAAGAAACAATAACAGTGGCAACAGCATTAAATCTTGTTGGTTTCACACCAAATACGGCGAGAACGCACGAAAGTGTTCTAAGCCATGCGGGTTCAAGAACCAACAACCAAACTAAACCCCACTGTTGCTATGGCGGCAAACAACAGTAGGGTCCAAGATTTACAAAGCCGCCTTCTCATAAAGGACCCCATCTCCAATATCACATTCTTAATAGATTTCGGATCGGATATATCAGCCATTCCGTCGTCACTGCTCAAAACACCAAATGCCAGACCCGATCAGTCAGTATCTGCAGCTAATGGATCTGCAATCAGTGTTTTCGGTACTAAGTACATGCGAACTAGCCTTGGGTTTCGAAGGGTGTTCCACCACACGTTTTTAATAGCAGCGGTTACCAAACCAATAATCGGTGCAGATTTTCTAAGACACACAGGCCTGGTAATCGACGTAAAAAATGCAAGGCTTATCGACCCACTAACTAACACAGCAGTGAAGGGTACACCATGCCTACAAAACGTCACAGCCCCACGGTTTTTTGCGGTAGAACACAAATACAATGAAATTTTAAAAGAATTTCCCCAACTGATGGAACCACCTGATTTTAACTTCCCCGTTAACCATACTGTTTGATGCCCGAATTGTGTTTCCACCTTACAAAAAAGGTTTCCTCCCGAGCGAGCTTTATGAATTGTTTCAATTTACGACCATATATGTCTTTCTCTTTCCATATGCTAATAAAAAGATTGGTTTTTGTTCTGGCGACATTGAGTCGATAACACGCGTGTTTTTTTGTTCAGTTGTCAAATTAAAATACAATTCTAATTTTCAGCCAGGAAATCCAGGATAAGTATCTTCTCGGCAAATACGCGTACAAAATTGGTCCATTCGAGCGCGGATTTATAAGATTTTTCTGGATTTCCATTGGCATCGGGTTTTGTGCAAACGTGGGAGCGTCAACGGTGTACGCAACGCGAGTTACATCCGGTAACCTGATGACAGGAAACGTCAGGCCGGAATTATTAGAATTTGTTAAAAACATAAATCATTCTCGACGCAGCATAAATGAAATAGTCGATACAGCATAATTGCTAAACAAATAATGTTAATAATGTTAACACAGCAAACATTATTCGTTAAGCGAAATATGTGGTATCAGCAGTTTCGTTTCTGCTGCGATCGATAATGATTGCACAAAAGAATTTCGTCATTCATAAATCGGCCCTCAACAAATAAAGTGATTTTTATTAATTGAAACTCGTTTTTTCATTTTCTTTTCGCTTAATACAACCCACGTAACTGGCGCAGTCGAAGGAGTATAATTCTAAAGAATTATACAGAACTTATAATCGTAATCGTAATTAAGTGAAGAAAAAAGAGAAAAAATAAAACACTTAAGTGTTAGAGTGACAATAATAGTTTAAAGAATCCAATTGAAGTAAAAGAAAAAAAAAACAAAAATAAAACAAAAAAGAG